>OX443563.1:3991235-5236003 GCA_949372485.1 Cheilosia soror
ATGGTTAAGAAGGTTGGGAAAATATTGGTAGGAGGGAATTTGTCTACAAGGCAAGATATATAATACTTCTCACACCTGTTTTCTCCTTGTGAGCGCCACTGATGGATACATAAAACATATTTTGATTGAATAGGATTGGAAGAGAGTGTGAATTTTAAATGGGATTGAGAGAGATAGACCAAATAAGAAAGACAAAAGATAGGTTAAAAGTTGGTCCGGGGTACTCCGAATTGCACGGATGCAGCGATGCCAAACCTAGCCCAATTGTGAAATTCTAGCACTGTTTCATTCGATCTAGCACTGTAAATTGACCTTTTAGCACTGTGTTTAAAAACTGTTGAAATTCTGTGAAAATTTAATTAAATTTAAATAAAATTTAGTTAATTATTTAAAACTAACATTTTCTTGTGTGGGCGCAGTAGCGCAGTGGTTAGTGTGCTGGACTACTGTGCGAGGGATCCCAGGTTCGATCCCCGGAAAAACACAAATTACATCTTAAAGTTTTTTTCTACTGCGCCACCTCTCGCGAACGTCTGACAAACATCCGAGAGTATGACTGTCATGAAAAAGCTTCTCAATTCAGCCGTTCGGACTCGGCATAAAATTGTAGGTCCCTTCCATTCGTCCCAAAAATAGAAACTCACACAAAACGAATGGTTGCGAGAAGCTAGGCCTTGGGTGTCACCCGCCTGTTGCGCCACCTATTTATTTTTTTTTATTTTCTTGTAGTATTTTGGAGGTCAAAAACGTCAAAACAGTGTAGGTATATACTAAAGTCGTTTGGTCTGGCCCTGAACTAGCCCTGAAATCACATTTCTGGCTCTAAATCACATTTTTGAGTTGGCATCGCTGCACGGGTGGCTTTTTGATTTTTATTAATTTTTATCAAAGTTTATAATTCACAGCATTTATTTTAACTAATAGTTAGATTTGAACACGTAATCTTGTGTTGAGTAGGTACCTCAGCATTGGGTCTCAGATCGGCAATATTGTCCGCTTTCGTTTAGTGATTAAATAAGACTCGTTCTTATTTCAAATTCTTGTTCAATTTCGACCAATTTTCACAGGAACACTCCCGGGCCAATACCTAAGAATGTCTGAAAATGTTAGCTCAATCGTTTCGGTGTTTTTCGAGATATACGATTGCGAATGCTTTTTTTCTGTATGGCAGTGGTTAGTGTGCTGGACTACTGTGCGAGGGATCCCAGGTTCGATCCCCGGAAACACAAATTACATCTTAACGTTTTTTTCTACTGCGCCACCACTCGCGAACGTCTGACAAACATCCGAGAATATAACTGTCCCCAAAAAGCTTCTCAATTCAGCCGTTCGGACTCGGCATAAAATTGTAGGTCCCTTCCATTTGCCTCAAAAATTAAAAACTCACACAAAACGAATGGTTGTGAGAAGCTAGGCCTATGGGTTCTACACGCCGGTTGCGCCAACTATTTATTTATTTTTTAGGTGCCACGCCCCTTTGTCTAATGTCAAAACGGAAACATTTTTTCTGTTTCTCGAATTCTGCGATTCCCATAAAAAATGGAAATTTAGATTGTTTCAATTTTTCCAACTTTTCATTTGAGCTTTTTCGAAATTTCTTTTTGCATAACCACCCCTGATTCAAGAAGAACAAACTAAGAGAAAATCATCGAAATCGGTCCAGCAGTTCTCGAGTTTTTGCGAGACTAACGCACACCAATATTGATTTTTATATAAAGTTTGGTTTTTCAGAGGTTTGGTTTTGTAACTTGCAACACTGTTTCTACAGATTGTCATTTTGATAGTTGAGAGTTGATTTGTGGACTTGTGGTTAGTACGTTTTGCCATTTTACGGTGAATGAATTAATGCCAGAACAACGCTTGCAAACTTATTTCGAAAACCATGGTTCGGTTCGCCAAACTTATCGTGCGCTACATCCATTTTACGGTCGGTATAATCCGTCCATCTTAGAAAGTTATTTTTGGTTAAATGGATATGTAAAAACTTGCCAAATTTGGATTGGAGAATACCCAGAAGCCTTTGTCGAGACGCCCTTAAATAAAAAAAAACACTGTTTGGTGTGCTTTAAATTTTGGCCGGTGGAATCATTCCTCAATTCTGTTAAATTCTGTTGAATTAATTTCAATCTGACACTGATAATGAAAATCTGTTCTACTGTTTCGCGTTACGTCAACCAACGGCATCATATTATTATAACATATAGAAATTGCTTTAAATACAAACACAAATGTCAAAGTACGTCACGCAGTGGTATCGCTAAAAATGGGATCTTTTAGAGTTCAAAGTCCACTTTGTTTTTTATGTGTCACTGATTGCTCTTATTTTTGACTGTAAATTTCCAACACAAAATATTTCACACATCTCTGAGATTTTAAATTTCAATAACTCTTTTCATCACATCTCCAAAAGTGGAGTGAGTGATGATACAAATGAAGGTGAAATTTGTATTTTTATTAGGCCCCTTTTTAAATGGCTTTCATTTTCACCTGCCAACATATAAATCCCCTCAAAAGTGACCTGCTCGCTTATCACCATGTCTAAATATAGGTGGGTCTGTGTATAGTCGGTAACTTGCCAGACATGTAATCAATTTATAAGCCCTCTCAATAAAAAAAATAATAAAACTTTCCATTAGCAACGACAATCGAATTGATTCATTCATCAACTCGACTATATGTCTTATCAATCAAATCCGATTGACCCCCAAGCATGGCACATAAAAGTCCTGATCGCACATGGTCTACACTACACATGACATTACTGTTTTTTTTTAAGAACTCGATTACATAAATTGTTATTATTTGTTACATAAAGAAATGCAGATAAAAAAAATAGCTTTTATCAGCATTAAAATTAAGAATTTTTTCACTAACTAATGGTTATAAATATTATCTTATAAGGCTGATTTATCTTATCAGTTCAGCGTTCAGGTATTATAGTTTATCCCCTCTGGTCTAAAGTGTATGACAATGTACACATATTATACATTTTTTTGGCTCAATGCGTCTTTTACACATTAAATAAATTTATAAAACAAAATAAAAAAAAATTTGGTATTTTTAGATAAACAAAGGAAAAATTAAATTAGAAAGCGTGGTCGTGGATTTAATGCCATATGGTTAAAACTGGTGGGTTGTGGTATATTGCAAATTGGGAAAAACATGAAAATACCAAACACATTAATTATGAGACTGTGCGAAAAACTAAATTTACCTAATTTCGCTGAATTTGGAAGATAAATGATTTATATATTGAGGAGAGAGAGCTGGACATAACAAATAGGTAGGTACATTATTTGGACACTGCAATGCAGTTGAAATTAATAATCAAAAATGCAGGACAAGAGATTAGATTAAACGTGATTTGTTGAGGCAGCTATAAGTCGACCGTTGACTTGTACAATGTACAAACAAACACAAATAGTTCACTCTCAACATAAATAAAAATTCTGAATAAAATTATCATTGTCATATACTTCTACTACTGTCATTGATTGACACTGACCTACTGACAAATACGTGGAAATAGTTTAATCGTTTAATAGTTTAATAGTTTATCATTAAGATAGCTTTGTAACAAAAGGAATGCCTATACTAACCTTTCTATATTCCAATGTGACAGATAACAACAACATGTTACACTGCTGTCAGTAATGTATATGCTGTTTGAAGTTTACTATCGAACTAACTTCTGTCAGTTTGGTATTTACTACTGAAGTCAGTAATCGATTAAACTGACTCGAGGATGATGTGTCGAAAAATGTCAACACTATAGGCAAACTTAGAAAAAAGTACGGGAACGGTTTAAAAAAAATATACTCAGTTAGCTATTCTAATTTAGTAGATCAAGACAACTTACCACCAAACTTCATGGATAAAATTTCGTAAAATGTTCTTTTTTTTCGTAATAATCATGTAATCGTGAAAATCATGTAATTTTTTGGCACATTTTCAAGCGTTCTATTGACCTCGATGACTAATATTGATTTTGCATGGGAGGTACTAGAACTACTTGACCGACAAAGCCTATGTTCAATACCAACCTGAAGACTGACTGAAGACTGAAGACTGAAGGCCGACAGAAACTGAGACAGGGAAAGTGACAGCCTCAGCTTAGTACCTAAACAAATTCTGTCTGTCTAAGGCTGCAGTTATAGCTATCAGTAAAATGCATCCGTAAAAAAATTGTTTCACTTTTTTGGAGCACTTAAACTTAATCGTTGAACTCAATCTTGGTCTTAAATAGTTGCTTTTGAATTATAATATAAAACTAATTCGTCAAAAAAAATTAAGCAATTGATCTTTAAATTTTCTAAAAACAGAATTTCTTTATTTTTCCGTACTTTTTCTGTTCAACTTCTCAAACAGTTTCACGAAGTATTCCACTGTATTCCTATGATATGTGGCATGGTTAAATGTTTCAGTTTTGTTCTGTTGCGTGTTTTTACGGATGGACTTTTCTGATAGCTATAACTGCAGACTAAGTAAACTAAAGATCCGAACATAAAATCCGTATGACATTACATTTTTGTCTCATTTTTTCCTCATTTTATCACAATGAGGTTTCACAGTGCACGTTTAAACTACACTTTTAGTTTAAGCTTCAGTTCAAAAATTAATACGGTTTCAAGTTTCATTTAAACTTTAAACAGAATTCATTCTGTAGTTTAAGTTAAACGACAGTATACTGCCGTTTGAACCTCCGATCACTTGACACATTGACATTTCAATTTCAAAGCTGCCGATTGTCAAAAAAATATTTGACGTTGTGTGTTCTTTGAAAGAAAAGACAAGGAACGATTTTGGAAAAGTCGTATAAAATCTATAAGTAGGTACTGTACAATTCTGCCAAATTCTATTCATTAAATGTAGTTAAACTAGTTCAGCTTACATTGTGAAACCGGACGAATTGAACTTCAAATTTAAACTCAAGTTCAGGTTCAGTTAACATTTAGTTTAAACTTCCACTGTGAAATCATGTTCAAAAGATAGCTGCGTGGAAGAATGACAAAAAGAAAGGGGGTAGCAATTTTGTTTGAAAAGCAACACAAATTGTCAAACGAATTTATTTTCAAAAAATTAGACTTCAAAGAGACTTGTGTCTTACGGGCTTAACCAATATCAGGCTGATGATATTGGTCTGCAAATTTGTATCTACAGCATGGAATTTGACAAATTATTACTTGGCAGTTGCTTAACTTATTAGTTAGCAATCTGTATTATGACGTTCGATCATTAGATTCGGTTTTTCATGAATTTTGACAAAATTTTAACAATGTCGTATAGAAAAGGACAGTACAAATACGGTCCAATGCAAATAGTTCCAATTAACAAATAATAATTAGGTACATTCATATATAAATGAATATATCCGACCCATTTCTATCTGCCTAACTTGACAATGACAGTTTAAAAATTGGTCGCGCCAGAAGTCAAGCACACGCTTGCTTATTACTTAACTAGTGGCAGCGGCATGGCAGTTCGTTTTAGAATTGCAGTGCCAACCTGTGGTTGACCGTGCTCAGCGAAACAAAATGTAAGGTCATACTTGGAATTACCAAGTAATTTGCCATAATTCAAATATTTATCGGACAATTGATTTACAAAACTATTTTTATGATGATTGCACAAAATGTCAAGTCACATCATGACAGCCACATGATGACAACGGCAATGCAACTGCGCCAACCGAATCGATTCGCATCGATTTGATTTAATGAGCTACACGCAGTCTAGCAGACAGTAACTATGCATCAATGCATTCTATTAATGAACACTAAAATCGACGATGAAATCGCTGCTCAATTAAAATACAATATGCAATACAAATGTCACAAGAGGAGGTGACACACAGCGAGACCTCTCAAGTAAAAATATACATAATTCACCCCTTGCAGATTCGAATCTCTGTCTTGGGATGTTTTGCTATTCATGATTCTTGTTGTTAGTCGCTAAAATAGTTTAAAATGGAAATAAGCTGAATTCCGTTCCTCAACAGAGAGTGAAAGGAGGTGCTGTAAGTTGTAGTGGTGGTGTTGATAAATAGCTGAAGAGGGGAAAAACGGACGGACCTAGTACGAGTATCGCCATCATGTGATCTGCTCGACTGTGGCGGCAACAACTATCACACTTTGTACGTTTGAAAGCAAAATTGACGGCCAAAACAATTATTTCTCGTGCTTTGTACACTATACACTGACTGAAGTGATTCGCAAAAGCGAATTTGTATCTATTTTGATTTTTCATGGATTTGATGTACGTCGGAGATTTTGGCGCGTTTTTTTTTTTATTTGTTCGATTCTCTGAAGAGTAGGCAAGGGAAAGGGAGTGATGAGGAAGGTTCATTTGAATTGGAAAAAGTGTTTTTACGTTCCGAGCAGAACTCAAACGAACGCAGCCCCTATGTTGGGGGTCTCCCCCCTATGTAATTTATTTTCAATTTGTTCGATGTGTTCCTAAGCGAGTACTCATTCATTTCTGTTGGGAACGTATATGACGTCGAGTTGATATTTCATAGTAGGTACATAGTTTATAATTAATACTCACATTCATTTATGTATTTAATAATCTCTTCGTGTTGCGGGGTGAGAACTTCCTCTTCTGTTGGTTTGACGGTATGCAGGTTGGACTTTTTAGACGTTTGAAATACCGGCTTGGGCACACTGAAATTAAAAGAAAATCGTTTTAAAACTCAAGAACGAGATTGATTTACAGACTAGTAATGACCGAATTCGATTTGACACATATTTTATACGTAAGCTAACTGTCAAAAATATAGCCTACACTTGGGGTGAGCTGTAATTTGCAAAACGCTTACACCCCGTTTCACAGTGGAAGTTTAAACTAAAGTTCAACTGAACCTAAACTTGAGTTTAAAATGTGACGTTTAAATAGTCCGGTTTCACTATGAGCTCAGTTTAACTAAATTTAATAAATAGAATTTGGCAGCATTGTACAGTACTTAACTTTAATACGACTTTTCCAAACCCGTTCCTTGTCTTTTCATTCAAAGAACACGCAAAACGACGACAAAAATTTTTGTTTTTGACAATCAGCAGCTTTGAAATTGAAACGTCACTATATCAAGTGATCTGAGGTTTAAAGGGTAGAATACTGTCGTTGAAGTTAAACTACAAAATGAACTCTGTTCAAAGCGTAAACGAAACTGTGAAATCGAATAAATTGTTAAACTAAGAGTGTAGTTTAAACTTTCACTGTGAAAATTGGGGTTAATTGTTGAACTGAGTTTAAACAAAAAGTGTAGTTTAAACTTCCGCTTATGTGAAACTAAGTTTTCTTTGGCAGGGCGAATGTCAGCAAATTTCACAGCCTTTTCCTTTCTCTAAAAAGAGCTATTGTAAATTTGTTCCATGTTTCATCCATTATTTTTGCAACAATAAATGAATTGAATTGAAAGTGAGTGGGCGCAGTAGCGCAGTGGTTAGTGTGTTGGACTACTGTGCGAGGGATCCCAGGTTCGATCCCCGGAAAAACCCAAATTACATCTTAAAGTTTTTTCTACTGCGCCACCTCTCGCGAACATCTGACAAACATCCGAGAGTATGACTGTCATGAAAAAGCTTCTTAATTGAGCCGTTCGGACTCGGCATAAATTGTAGGTCCCTTCCATTCGTCCCAAAAATAGAAACTCACACAAAACGAATGGTTGCAAGAAGCTAGGCCTTGGGTGTCACCCGCCTATTTTTTTATTTATTTATTTAAATGAATTGAATAAACAGTCACATTCAAAATGACATTTGAGAGATTTGACAGCGCCCTAAAAAAACAATCCAAGGGAATTTCTTGGACTATAATTTTCAAATATTTTTATAGATCCAATTTTAGCTTGTAGGCGCAAAGAACTGTCATTATTTTCAAACTTGGGGTTTCAGTATATTTGTTTACTTCTGGCATACAATTTGCAGTTGCTGTCAAAACGTTGCCGTACATTTTAGGTATATAGATACTTCATCTGCAATTGTTCGGCCACTCATAGAAATACGACAATTGCCAATTTTAACTAAAATAGATTTATAGTTTCACTACACTCGATTATGGGCACTGAGATGATACAAAGTTGGATATCTTTTATCATACAAACAAGCTAAAGGCCTCATTTAAATTAGGGTTAGCCAAGCAAGTGTAATGTGACTATAACATGCTATAACTAATCTGAGTAGGTATCTAGTACCTATCTACCGAAATTCTCTTAGCAACTACTTTGTAAGTACATGTATTTTATAAAATGTGTTGTTGCCTTCGCGCACTTTTTAATCAGGCTTGTTACAACTTTTCGTGCTACTTTCCCATCATGCATTCCATTTTTAACCTCATTAAGCTAACGCACGTCATCTCTACTGCGATAATGCATAGACCCATAGACTAAAAAATGACAAGCAAATTACAGACTGATAGGCACTACGCCATGAACTGTCACCTTGTGAGTTGGAGATTTTTCTCTATAGCTGTTTTTTTGTTCGTGTTTAGATGAAAGGCACATAACATGTGCTAACAATTGAGGTGTCAATAACAAAGTGTTTTCTAATTCTTTTCTCATTTTGTTTTGTTGGGTTATGAACAGAAAACTATTTTTAGGCACAATTTGTGAGGTTTTAAATGAATTGTAATAGGAAAAGCATATTTGAAAATGAAAAATCACTTTAGCATTCTGAAAGGCACCCCCTGTAGGTTAGGTAGTCGCTTAAATATAAATTAGGTGGATTAGCATTTTTAAATGTGTTTTTGTTGTAAGGAGATAAATTATTTTTAAAACAATAATGACAATTTGTTGCCGTTATTTGATTCTGTTGAGAGGGTCGAATATCTGTCAAACAGAAGCATGTACGAGTAGGTAGACTTGTCACCGATAGTGGGATTCAGAAATTTCTAAGAACAAATGAGACCAAAGGACGGATAGTCTTTTCTGTCTACACCGAGACCGACATCAGGTCACATAGAGAGTTTGCACCACAAGGAGTACCTACCATTTTATAATCAGAAGGACTACTAGATACCTACCCCTTTTAATTTATGTGAATCGTAAAAAATGCTCGTAGGTACCCATTAAAATTAATTTGAAAAGTTCACCTCTATTTCGTAGATGGTTCATGCATTCGCTACACCTTACATAAAAATAACAATCATGGTGAAATTCGAAAATTCAAAGCGCATGTAGGGATTCTCCTTGAAAGCAGTAAAAGCACACGAAGGTTGTTAAAAATGATGAAAGGACCAACTGTTTTAGAAGTTCAGGGTTACCATATTTCGAACTGGGGGAAAAATAAATTTAAAATAGGACGCACATGTGATTTATTGCCATCCATGGTACTTCTTCGAATTTCGACAATTGCTCGCGTCATGCTGACGTAAGCGATTATGGAAAAAGTTGAATAAGTTCCAATAGACTTATGTTTATTTTGGCACTGAATCGGAGGTGTGTCATAACAATATTCCACATGATACCAACACGAACAAAATGTTTTTTTACTCGTTCATAGTTTTAAGAGCAAAATCGATTTTTATGTTGAATATAATTATGCGAAGTTTTTGGCAGACTTTAGTGTCTGAAAAAGTATAGACATTTTGATTGTGACTTACAGACAGACAGATGAAATAAAATCTAACGTCATCAACATCAACGACATGTAATGACAGTATAAAGGTGGTTGTTTTTTACGTTTACATCAATAATGACAGCAAAATTCCCTTATCAAGTTGTTTATTGAATTCCACAATTTTATTTCATCCCCTAGCACAAACTAATTGAGTTGTTTTTCTTTTCCTAAAATATTTAATGTATTCCTATCTATGTGACGTAAGTACACATCATGTGGGTCAATCTGATTCTGTGAAACGAAATAAATTAGTTAAATGAAGCCCCACAGTTAACAAACATGCACCAAGCAGACACTCCAAAATGATTAAGTATACGCTATTTAAAAAAAAAAATACCAGCCACATTGTCTGGAATGCCGGACAAAGAATCAATCAATTTTCGTGGGGCAATTTTATATGCATTTATTTGGACGAAAAGTGAAGCACAAAATTTGCATTTAAATGCAGAAAAAAAGAAACGGATGCGAGTCGAAATTGGAATAACAATGATCAATGGTGATTGCTATAAAATGTAAGATGTATATAATTTTGAAAACTCGATAAAAAAAAAGATTCATTCATTCATTTTTTCATTCATTAATTTTCAATGGCCCACCATTTAAGTGGGTCGCGGGTGTAGGTTGCTCAAGTGGACCCTCCATTGCTCTCGATCCTCCGCCATCGAC
Organism: Cheilosia soror; assembly: GCA_949372485.1. Classification (NCBI taxonomy): domain Eukaryota; kingdom Metazoa; phylum Arthropoda; class Insecta; order Diptera; family Syrphidae; genus Cheilosia; species Cheilosia soror. The sequence goes on from OX443563.1 coordinate 4,001,516, forward strand.
TCCAAATCATCAAGGACAATCGCCATACGAGTAGAGAAGAGATTATGAACTTGATCTAACCATCCAGCCTGAGTGTACCTAGATAGAGGACGCCATGCGTTTAATACGATCAAACCACCGCACCGCTCCGTACGGAGAAGTAGCTGTTCGACATTGAGTTTCTCACGTATTCTGATATTTCTGATGCGATCTCTACGGGTCACACCAGCAATACAACGGAGGAATCTCATTTCGGCAGCTTGTATCCGCGATCTTATTCTTTCGGTCATTACCCAAACCTCACGATCGTAGGTAAAAATTGTAACAAGCACCGAACAAGACTGACAACTTAGCTTTGACACCAAGTTCAGTCCTCCTGATAACAGAGAGACCAAAGCTATCACAAAATTGATCCAGCCTGATCAATCCTACAGGAAAACTCAGCATTGCTTCTTCCATCAATCGTGAATAAGACCCCGAGATACTTAAACTAGATACTAGATTATTCCTAAATTATGCGCGTTCAAACTATGATTATATGACATTTTATTACTTTACTGCCTAGAAATACAATCCACAACCGCAGTCAGTGTCAGAACCGCACATAAAAGAATTGTCAAAGAACACGCAAAACTATGACCAGTGAACAAAATTAGTTGCTCCGAAAAATTCATCCATTTCGCAGTTTATTTTTCGTATATACCTACCTACATAATTTTAGTACAAAAATTTATAAAAGATCACTTATTTGCGAAAAGTTTTCAGATTTTGTTAATCTTTGTTATGCCGTATATAAAAATAAATCTGTTTGTTTCAGTTGTCTAAGAACACCACACAAAATTTGGCCAACATTTACGACCCCATTTTCGGCTGTGGTGTAAATGGTAGTCACTTATTGCCTCATATTCGATACTTAATATCTCAAAATTATCGACTAAGCTACCATAATAATAAATTGGTTTGATGGTAGGTACCTAATTGAGATAATTTTGAGTTATCAATTGAGATATAAAGCGGGCCGGTCATGTTGACATTTCATATTGTGGACTGCAATCTACAAGGGCAAAGATCATTCTAATAAAATAATGATTTACCTATAGTGTTTAATAAAATATACATAAAATTGCCTATTACCTAAAAGCATTTTACTGAAATTTAGAGACTGTTTTCTCTATAAGATCTGACATATTTTTAAACATATTAAGCAAACAGACCTAGTATTTGATGCTTTTTAGAATATCGAACAAATAACAACTCATAAGTCATAATACATTTAACAACAATAACTGTCAAATAATGTTAAAAAAAAAAGCTTTGTATCCAACTTGACAGACATTTTGGCTTAAAGTCAGTTGAGTTGAAATTGGGTACGTTCAAGTATCTAGTTTAGTAAGTCTGACAGCTGACTGACTTGATGTTTCTGAGTTCTTATTGGTTGGGATTCGTCACGTGAGCAGCTTTCTCTGAATTCACGAATTTCGTGACTGAGTACTAAGTTGACATTTCTATAATGTCATCGGCGGAGAATTTGACATTTCAAATTTGCCTTGAGAGAGCACAAAGCTAGTGGATATACCTTACCAAAACAAACCAAAACCAAAAAAATCTAAAAATGATAATAAAAGTGACGATTTGTGGAGTGGAATACTCTTTAGATGCTCCCCCCGTCAAGATCTGACGTTCACGACCAATTAAGTTAGTTTTTGCGTTCAGGTTACACTTAGTTCAGACAAATCTAGTCGACTTAAGTCAACTAGATACTTGAATGTGCCCATTGTTATGTCGTTTTCCATTGGGCAACAAGGAGCGTTCGGAATCAAGAAAATGACTTCTAAAACTGTTCCATTGACGCCAAAAATACTCTTTTGTTGATTCTGAGACGAGAATCTGCTCCTCGATTTCAAGTCAGAATCCACACAAGTGCAATTTATGTATTTTTTTTACAAGACAGCTGGCAGCAGCCATATACTTTTTTTTGACATTTCACCAATAAGTGAGATAGTGGACCAGAAGCAGTTTTCTTGTTCCGTTCGATTTCAGAATGAGTGAATTCTCGAGTGAAATAATGATTTGACATTTATTTGACAGCTACTATTAAACATTTTTTATAAAACTCAACAATTTATTTGGATCAAGTTTGATTAGGCCTATTCGCGTACTCGGTTTAAATCGATCGGATTTGCACAAAGTTTCAAAACGTTCTTATCGAAAATAACGGAAGGTGAGAAAATTAACATAATATCGAGTAATATAAAATATCACATCTGTCATAAAACTCGATTCTTTTGCTTTTAGATATGCAGATAAATTGTTTGGGCGACAGTAATTGCATGAAATTATCTATTAAATAAAGCTTATATAATTGACATTAACATTAGCTTCAAGTGTTTTATTTCATATTGAATTTGTATACATAACAAAAAAAACACGATTTACAATTGTAGGTACCTACCTATACGCGTGCCCAACCATACCAAAAATTTTACAAAAAATTAATTTATTACAATAAATCGCATCGCATTAAAGTCAATCCCACCCACGTGGCAGTTAGTTAACGTCTGTAGGTATTTAAAAATATTTTCCACTTTCGAAGGTGAGGAACTTGGCTAAAAGGTCAAGGTATAAAGTTGCGTAAAATTCACAAGTGAACTTCAAACGGCTACAGAAACACATGAAGTTATTTCACCACAATGACACCGACCGATGTCATTCTCAATCGGATAACCGTCATAAATTCACCTCGCATTCCCCTAATTTCGCCATAACAGTTGATATGACGTGCCTACGTAAGAAACGCATTTAACATGCAACACACCTTTTATATGCTGTGATATCTCTACCGGTATTTCGTTTTATTTACACATAAAGATAATTCACCCGGTTTCGAGAGCCACAAGGTAAGAAAACCTAAGCAAATGTTTGCTTACTCGTGTTGGCATACCTAACAACAAGTTGAGCGAGTTTCTTCGCCTACCTACCATCAGATCTTCTATGATTAGCTTATCAATTAGCACTTAAAAAATATACATACATGTGTGTACATAATGTATACCTACCTACCTACATGGTGCATCTTAAAAAGAAATTAGACCAAGTCTTTTTCAAGGATCATAATACATTGTTTGTCACCAATCATGCCAGTTGGGAGGCCCTTTCCCTTTTTTTAGTTTTATTATAATCAATTGAGCAGCAAACTGCACTTTAATTACCAGATACACACCTACATGCATAGTTTATTACGAGCAATAAAGAACAGCAAATCACGAGATGCTCTTGGCATCGTTCACAGTTATGTATAAAAAAAAACAACAGATGAGGGAACATGCACTCGATATGTAGGCATACCTCTATATACCTAGATAGTTCAAACTATTACGAAATAACTCTAACCTCAAACATGTAGACAACCCCTTTCGCGTACCGGAAGATAAGAAGCACGACATAGCGGTGCCAAAACTACCTTAACTACATAAATAGGATAGGTACTTACTATGCTTCCGGGCTCTGAAGATCTGACGTCCTTTTGCCACTTTCCTTGATTGTTTCGAATTTTTCATAATTTTGCGCCAAACCTGAAATTAATCAGTTAAAAGACCGATGAAATTCAATTAAATAATTGTATAAACCGCATTCAAGACATATTTTGGGATTTTTCAATATGACATAACAAATTTCCCCAACCACCCCTAAAATTGACATGGAAAGTTTTTAGCCAAAACACTCACCTCGTCGTGTTTTTGCAACAATTTTACTTGGCCCCTTTGACACTGTATACATTTTATATTGAACTTAAAATTTCACTAAATTAATTTAACCGATTATTATCACACACTCGATAAATTGATAAATTCGAATCGCGAAACTTTTTTATTTCTTCAAGGAACACCGTGTAGATGTAGAGAGTGCAACGATTTTTTCGCACAGAGAATATTATCCGTTTGTAAATTGGTGCAATGACATTTGATAAGAAGAGAGCGGATAAAGGAATTTTCTTCAGCGGAGCGAATTGACGAACCGCGAGAGCAACGAGCGAATGGCAAAGTGGAAAATGGAAAATTTTTTTTTATTCTTTACAGCAGCATTAAGCTAAACAGAAGGCAAGTACAGACGGAAGCGAACTGAACGAATGAAAAAGACAATTCGAATTCGGAATCGACCACATGAAAATGAGGGATTTATATAAATTGGAAAATATTTTCGTATTGGTGTGGTATGGGGTATTACGGCTGCCTGCCTACAGTGGTGAGCGTTGTTGTTTGTTGGTGATTTCAATTGTCAATTGAAAGAGGTTAGAAAATGCACGAGAACAGAGAGAAGAGATAAAAGAAGTGGGGTGGAAAACATCATTCGGAAAATTTATGAATGAAAACAATTTTCCGATATCAGCTGACTGTCACATTGGTTTCTCATTTGGGGGGTTGCTGACTGCTGTAGTGCGGAATGAACTGATAAGAGCATTTTAACTAAACTGAGCGAGGTTCGCGTATTGGGTTTTAATGAAGCTGCATGGTTTGTGAAATGGATGGCGGGTATTTTGGTGAAGTCTTGAGGAGGAGTTACATTGTTGGGTCACCTATTTTTCACCAATATGTGGGCAGTATAGTTTGCGCAAGCAAGAACTGAAATTAAAGAAAGTAAATCTGTCAAAGTTGGGGATCTTATCTCAGTTTTCCTTGCCCTGTCAGCAACTAGTTACAGAGTTTAGCGAATTATAGAGAAAAGCTGACTGAGCTAAATTTTAGCTTCCATAAATTTTATCTCTCCAAAATTTAGCTGAGATAAATTTAAGCGAATCCATTTACCCGAGCGGTATGCTGCTTCAGCTAAATCAAATTTTCGTTTCTGACTGCACTGCATCTATCTGTCACAATTTAACGCTCCCATTAATGATTCGGCACATTTTTTCAAGCGAAATTTTGACAGATCATGTTGGTTGTTTTTCTGTTGTGTTTTTGTAAAAATTTGAAATCAAAAAATAGCAGACAAGAAAAAAAGAAAGCGCGAAAAAAATATAACAATTTTTCGCGTATATGAATATGCACGTTGTTCGGGACACGACTACGTAACGAAATGTCAAAGTTTATATTGCGTCAAGTTGGGGTATGTGGCTCGCTACGCTCGCGGCAAGGACTCTAAACTCCAGTATAATCATTTTCGGGCATTATGCCGTACGTTTTGGATCCAACTTTTCTATTTAAAAAGAGTTTTTAATGAAAATAGGATTACGTTACGTTTATTACGTAGTCGTGTCCCGAAAATCGGTAAACGTCAGTTCAGTACAAAATCTGTCAAAATGAACGTGCGAATAGCCACTTCGATGAATTTTTCAAACACCTTTTTTTTAACAAACATCTATTTTCTGTGACATTTATATCCACAGAGCAATCTATGTCAAAATTTTGCTGGGATTTTAGGTAATGTTTGGAGAGAAAAATTGCAGAGCAGCTAAAATTGAGTTTCTTGAAAAGGGACCATATTTTAATGCCTGTTCTATATACTCAGTTTTCAGCGAAGACTAGAAGGAAATTTCTGCTATTTTAGCTGAAAAATCTTCGATTTCTGTTCGGTCTAAAAAGAAGCAATCCATTACGAAAATACTCTGTAGAAGGCAACTTTTTATTTTGGGGAAATAATAAAAAATTCATTATTATTCTATAATCTATACAAAATTCATTTACGAAAGTGTGTTGGGCATTTTCACGAAAAATCTGTGGAGAGCTAGCTGCTTATTGTACAAAGGATGAATGTTGTTCAAATTGGAGGCGGAATGCAAAGTACGCAACTTAAATTAATTTTATTTTTGCGGAAATTGATAAAGAAGCTTAATTTAAGCGCAAGCAGCAGACTAGGCTTAAATAGCCAAAATTATTAAAACCACCGCACTATCGCAAAAACAAAACTTATTTTGAATGCAAAAAAACACAAACAACAAGTGTCATTTTGTGTACCGTATTCTTTATCATATAACTGAGTAATTAACCAAAATTTAGTTGGATAGGATCCCTGATAATGGAGGCGCATGCAAATATGCAACGCTTCTGGTTTTTTATTTGAAAGCAGAAAATGAAAGATCTTCATTTCAGATTCCAGCGAATTTTGTACATATTTAAATGACTGACGTCGAAAAAGTCATTTAAATATATGAAACACAGTTATTCGCACAAAAGAAAATATCCAAGTTAACGCCTATTTTGCGATGAATTTTTCTTTAATGGATATCTACGCATATAACTTCAATAGAATATTCTAATGTATAAGCTAAATTCATTAAATACGAAGAAATTACTAATTAAATTATGAATTCCTGCAAATTGAGAAACATTTTGGAAGTCCTGTATCAATTTTACCTGCTAGCTGAACAGGCAATAAAACCCTGTCTTGTAATAAACTCATTAAATTGAATATGATACCCAACCCGCACCTATTTAACTACCTGTGTACCTGAATCTTTCTGGATTTCGCAATTTCTATAAATAAACGAGCCTCCAGACATACCCTTCAGTTGCAACACATTTGTAATGACTGATTCATATAATTTACCTGTCAACCGTGTAATGTCATTATCAAAAAAAGAAAATGAAGAGCTGGATGTAAATTCCAGCACAAGCCACAATTCATCCAACGAGTTATTGTCTGCATTGGAAAGATTATGCGTTTTGGAACCAGTTGCAATTGAGAAAATATTTCATCCAAAAGCTTGTTCGACACCAGAAAATACATCGCCTCACATTGAGAAGAGAGCAAGGCGAAAGCATGTGAAAGTACATCCTTATCTACCGCGATCCAAGGCCAAAAAAAGTCTTAAATTTTAAAATATTTGGAAACTGAATCGATCAAATTTTAATGTGTTTAATGTAAATTCAACTTATGAGATGTAAATAAAACTTGAAGGAGTAGTAAAAAATGTTACATGAATTATTTTTTATATTGGAAAAATTATAAAGGAGTAAGCAAACCATTTGCTGGTAGATTTATTTTATTAGAACATTCACAGACGGAATAAACATGATTTTACTTTGAAAACTACTTAAATTTTCTCAGTATGGGTATGGGTATGAAACTTAGTGCAAAATATGATTAGATGATTTAGTGAAGTCGAATGGTTTTTTTTTGTTTTTTTGGCTTGATTTTTTTTTAACCACAATAATTAAATAAAATAATTCATTCATAGAAAATTAAAAACTTTCTCTTGTTGTGAACTACCTAACCCTGGAACTATATCTGCATCCACCTTAAATATTGTTTTCAGCTTGACATTTGTCTTCAGAAATTGAAAGCATTTGAATGGAATTGAACAATATTATCTGACTTTACGGACCGAACTTTATACACAAACGAAAGTAATTACAAACAAATCTCAAAATTAGGTAGGTACTTTGTGAATAAAGGTTCATATGATGGAAAATGCGGAAAATACACTACAAATTGATGAAAATTCAACATCACAAGAACCCTATCAGGATGACGCGCAACCATCGCGCGAATATCTTCAACGTAAACTTTATTTTCTAGTGGACCAACTGAAACAAATGCATTCTTCTCTGCCAGAGTAAGTAGAAAGTGATTTATGTACTATTTAGAATTTCAAAAACGTTTTCCCCCTACACATTTAGGCAATTTCAAATGCGAATATCTTACGAGTTATTAACAGAGCTAGCCAACTCCCTACTTAACGATACAATATTCGAAATCGTCAAAGGCTTAATGGATATCCAACATGTGACGGAGAAACACTTGGAGAATCTTCGCAACCAAGCAGAGAACAAATACCAAATAGAAGTACAAGAATGGGCGGCCAAAATATCCGATCCTGAGGAGTTGGAACATATACTGGCGCTAATGAAAATAAAACATACGAAAAACTTAAGGGAAACTGACATGAAATTGATAGCTCATTTGGATCAAAAGGTGTGTTGAGTACAAAGGTGGATGCAAAGAGAAATTGACACCTTTTTTGTCTGTTCCATAGGTGAGGGATCAGCAATCTATATTGGAGAAGGCAGGTGTGGCTGGCTTTTATGTAACAGAAAATCCAAAAGATATTAAAATTCAAATGTTTCTTTTGGACTTCATATTAAGACTGAGTCGGGTGAAGTTTGAACCAAACAAATAGGTGTTTAGATTTAAATAGCTTTAAAATAAAAGGATATATTCAAAAAGCCTCGTTGATAAGTTCTTTATTGAAATTTTAACGATTATTAGATAATATAAGCGGCCATCAATATTTTTTTTGGGTACCTATGCAACATCGTTCGTTTCGACTGTATCCGAACTAGTGGATTTGTTCTATCAAATATTCCATATTTGAGCTCCATGCGATTAATGGCCACGATTCATTGACAGCTAGATGACCAGCAGCATGCTAAACTTCTTATAAAAGAAACTGGCATTTGTGCTAGAGGTTTGACCGTCTGGGACATACATATTTCCATCTTATGACATACTGTCTGTGCAATTGATTATTCAGTTTCTAAATTTGTAAAACAAACAAAAGTAGACGTGGAATTTGACGATATTTTCCGAGATTTTATCGAATTCGTTGAAACGATACAAACCTCCAACGCTCATGCTTTTAAATTCATGCAGTTCCAAAAATCTGTTACAGCATGTCGCGCACCAATGCTCAAAAATACAAAACAGTAAATCGCTAGTAGGTATTTTACTTGATATTAATTAACTGCTAAAAAAATCTCCGAAGTACCTACTTCTCCCGACTATCATCATTCACCACCACTATCGCACAATCAATGCCCCATCGAGTGTTTCTCTTTGGCTTTCGCTGTAAAAGCTGCAGAAGCAGAATATTGCTTAGCAGAGGGTGGATTTGGATTCGTAATCAGTTTCTTGTTTATTCTGTTCAACGGGGGCATTGATAACTGATTAGCGCTTTTGGTATAAATTGCCCGACATAACATATTCACGGTTTAGTATCATCACAATTCAACTAGCAATCCCACAACTTAGTTCATTGCAGTCTCTTAGCGCGGCAAATCTTTTGTTTTAATTGTTTTTTTAAAATTCATAGTGAATAATGTCTATTATTGCTGGTACACCGGCTTCTTGTCCAAGCCTTAAAGACAAAGTAAGTACAAGTACCTAACAAACAGAAACAATTTAAATAATGAACTTCAGGAATAAATAAAACTTGCCATTGAGCTTTTTAAATGGCTTTTGATTGCCAAATATATCGTTAATCGTTGGCCGTTGGCCCCCCCTAAATCTCCAATGCCCAGTGCATCCCACTTTGTGTTTCGGAAAACTTTTACTATTCTCAATCTCAATTGTTGCGATTTCTCTCTCATGTTTCGTGTCTCGTGTGTAGTTTTAGCCTAACGTTTGGAGTGTTTAGACTGTGTATAGAGAGTGTAGTTCCTGTGGTCAAAATGTCGAAAATATTTCAGCGATTCTTTCATAGCTTTAAGGTAAACAGTTTGTTTGTTGAAAATACGCTGTGTAAATGTTTTGCTTAAGATAATGTTGAACGAAAATCAATTTTTGCTGAAGAAAATTATATTAGCAAGTGACGTAGCTTATGCGGTAAGCCATATATGGGCGAATTTGATGTGTCAGGTTATGCGATGTGAAACTGTTTTACAACAAGTACATTTTACAAAATTATTTCATAACAATATTGTGGGTTCAACTCTTACCATAACCTGGTTGTGTCATCGTAGTTATTATAATTTTCATAACAATACAGAATACACTCTTTAACATCTCTTGCTTCGTATTAGCTCTTCGCTATGCAGTCATGCTCCATGCTCGTTTGGGTATGACCTTGATTACTTAATGAACAGTGTTACCGATGTGCAATGCACAATGATTGTTAGTTATTTTTCATTTGTCTAATTAAGGTATAGAGCAGAGGTATTTATACTGGGCCACACATGCCTTCCCATGAAAGTCAGTGGTGTCGGACAAGACGGGTAGATTTTTACGTTAGTTGAGAAATGAAGGGTAGATGACAACCCAAAATCGAACAGTGAATATAGGTAGGTTTCGATTTTCGAAAAGATAAAAATCAATTTTGCGCTCGAAAGACGTGTGCGATTCTGTAATCAATTATTTTTATTTAGACACCCTATCAGCAACACCTTTTTTATTCTTATCGTGTTCTCTCATTACATTTTTGTAGTTAGTATTCCCTATTCATACGGTTCTTTGTTTCCTTTTGATTAGAACCGCAATCAGAAACTCCAGCGGCGATGATTACTCATTTTCGTGTTTCTTTCACTTTGTATGATGTCGAAGTGATATATATAAGTAGTACGACTACGAGTACCTGATACAGGGCAGGCATTGCCGGCAAAAAGAAACGTCATACAGAGTCAGCATTCTGTGGAAGACGTGTTTTGATTTTAGTTGTGAAACACGTTTCCCATAAACAAGTTATACCTATTCTCATTAAAGAAAAAGACATCCAAAAGTATTATAGATTTTGAAGCAGCGATGGTGCCATTTGCGCCTCTGGCAGTGTTAATCGCTTGTAACTTTATGTCATCTCTCTGCATTACTGATGGCAATGTGAACACTACTGGAAGTTATTCCATTTTTATGCGCAATCAAAAGTGCTTTTGTCCCGTAAATTGAAGCCAATGATAGATGTGGTCAGTGGTACATACAAAGTTGATAATTTCCATTCTTATAATTTGCAGAGCATCATCAAGAATGAGCAAAAGGATCTAAATATCACCCCAGTCCACAAGTTGCAAGTCCATTTCGAGACGGCTACATTTGGTATGGGATGCTTTTGGGGAGCTGAATCACTATATGGTGCTACTAAGGGTATTATTCGAACAACTGTCGGCTATTCGGGTGGAACTAAAAATGCACCAAAGTACAGAGACCTGTAAGAGTGGGAGTGGACTTATGCCAAAAATATGATTATTTTTATTTTCTACTTATAGAGGCGATCATACCGAAGTACTGGAGATTGACTATGATCCCAAGGTCATTACTTACAAAGACCTGCTGCATATTTTCTGGAACAATCATGAGTACGGTCTATGCACACCGATCAAGAGGCAATACATGTCGCTAATACTCTATCATAACGATGAACAAAAGGAAATTGCTGAGGCGTCCAAGAACTCGGAGCAAAAAAAACGAGCCCCCGAAGTTATTTACACTGAAATCTCGCCTGCTAAAGAATTTTGGCCTGCTGAAGAGTAAGTAGTGAAGTTCATTAAACTTTGAATAGTTATTCTGAATGTTTTTCGTTTCAGTTATCATCAAAAATATCGCCTTCAGGGTCATAAGGACCTCTGTCAGTCTCTGGGCATAACTTCGTCAGAGCTTCTGCAGACATCTTTTGTGGGTACAAAGTTAAATGGCTACCTAGTAGGTGTTGGTGGCGTTAAACAGTTCCTTGATGAGGCCGATACATTTGGCTTGACTCCCTCGCAAAAGGAGTACATTCGTCACTACGCCGAAGAGAATGAGGGTCGCGGTCTGTACTGTTGACAGGGTGGAAAGCGGACGAAGTGTGATAAAGTTAGATTTAAAAATTATACAAATGACTAGATTATAAGCTGGAACTCATATTTTTGTAAAAGTGTTATGAATGATATGGTAATGAAATTGATTTCTGCAGTTGTGAAGCTTTTCAATAGGAAAATATAGTAAAATATGAACATATTGGAAGTTTTTTTTACTTAAGAATTTTAATAGGAGTAGGAATGGTTTTGTGACTCAATAAAAACAATAAAAATGCAATAGAAAAGTGCAAAAATTCAAAAGACAAAAATCAATGAATGGTACTAATGATGGCACATTCCTCAAAGAAATAAGTAAATGCCTTTAACGAACCTGATACACCATTTGACACATTTATTTGCGTTTTATAAATAAAACAGAAAAGGGGTTATTGACTGATCGACAGCCATTCGACCTCGACGTGACAGTCTACCTTGCCGACCTTCATTTAGCCGTATCAACAGGAATTTATGTACATTGGGAAATGATACTGAACAAAGAAAAAAACGTACTATACACACATTATGGTGAAAATAGTTTTTAATTAGAAACTCTTGATTGAAACTACGATTATGTAATAAGCAATATTGTTTGTAAGAAGAGTAGGTCTAGGTACCTACTACAGGTGTTTCCCAGTCTTCAAACGTTTTATGATCTTAAGAATGATTAGAAGGGTAGGTACATACGTAAATAAATAGCTTGGATTGTCAGCCAAATATCACTATCGCAAAATGCCGCCAAAATTATAATCAATTGCAAATGCAATTTAGTTTTTGTATACAAAATATATTTTTAAATTTAGATATCTCCAACGCAAATGCCATCATCTGCTTTCGTGTTCTCTCAAGGTCGTTAGTCTGTAGTTTTTGACATGTTCACCAGTTGGCCGGAATTTTTATTAGTTTAAATTTATTTTGTTTATAATGTACATACATACAAAAATGATAAAACCGGCTGTCGCTGTTGGTTAAGTGAACATTTTGGTTTTGACATTGAGCGTTTAAATATAATTTATACGATTAGCTTTTTTTATGCACTTTGTAAGTGATTAGAATTACTGATCGACGGAGAAAGATAACTTGGGCGTAGTAGATTGTTTGCTTATCTTCTACTTGAATGATATCAATGAACTCTGATCGTCAGTAACTGGAAATGGTCCTTGAAGAAAGTTCCTAATAGTGTTATACAAAAAGGGCACAATTCTCTCTATCTGACGAATGATTTGAAAACGTTGTAGCGCGATGCTAAGAATCCCTTTTTTCCATCAGTGGCGATTTTGTCCATATAAAATTATCTATTGTGACCTACAGCAAATTTAAGCTGAAGGTTCAAAATTATATTAGTAAGGCCCATAGACGAATGTTTTAAAACACTTGCCTTATTAGTTAAAAAAAATTGTTTTGCACATTTGCTCAATGGTTATAGTGGGCTGGACTACTAAGGGAGGGGCACAAACCAGTAAGAATAGACCGTCGACTCCTCCCACATAACGGACTTTGCCTACAAGCTGCCGGCGAGACCAGGATTTTTCATGTATTGGTGCTGTACAAAATCAAAGGGGCGCCATTAACGCACGCATAGGTACTTGAACAATCCTGGTCGCATGGTATAGCATGGAAAATCATTGCCGCCATTAATTTTGACATTTACACGTATTCACAGACAGGGAAATTTTTTCCGGGGGAAATCGGGTAGGTGTACGGGAAGTCGGCGGTCTATTCTTAGTGGTTTGTGGGGAGGGGTCTCAGGTTCCATTCTCGAAAAACACACAGAAATTACCCCTCTTCCTTGTACTGCGCCATCTGTTGTAAACATCCGGAAAACACCCGAGAGTATAACGGTCCTGGAAAAGCTTCTTGATTTAGGTAAAAAACCTGGCATAAACAAAGTAAGGCCTTTCTTTAATTCAACGAATGGTTGTGAGAAGCTAGGACTAGGGTGTATATACGCAACAGTTGCACCAATACTTTACCACCTTGTTTGACTACATCATTGTGTGTGCTCTCTGTTTGATTCATATTATTCAATCTCTATTATCCATGAAATGAATTAATTTACTTACTGCCTCGCTCTCTCATTTTATATCAGCTTCGTCTAGCTATGACGTATCCCAACAATGAATAGAAACAAAAATAAACATTCCACACGATCATGATCAAGTTGAATGAAATCGTTTCGTTGGAAAAAAACGCGCACATGTGATAGCGCGGCATCAAGTGGCGACAATTTAAAATGATTTTCAAAAATTCGTTTAACCAAGTAAATGTTTCTGGAATTTTTTGAAAACCTGAGGTTGAAAGCAGATTATTGCCTTCTATCTAATTTTGAAAGAATTTTTAAAATCCATTGAAAAATGTAAGAGCTAGAGAAAAGTCCGTTTTCCGGAATTTCCTGTAGGGATATTTACATACAAATTTGACTGATTATATATGAATGTCTAATCTTTCGGTATACCGAGTTTCATCTAAATCTGAGTCTTGTGGAGAAAGTTATGGAACAGTTTTTCGTAGAAAATATTTCACTTTACTTACATTGGTTGGCAAAGGGGGTGAAGATGTAAATCATCTGTGCCCGATTATCTGTTGTTAAACAAAATGATGATTATGTATGCGTTAAAAGAGTATTTGCATTAGTGTGTGCGTTTTTAAATTATTTCACACAATATTGGAAGAAAGATAATGAAAGGACAATAGTGATACAAATTTTGATAAGTTTTGTTTAAATAATAAAAAAAAAAAAATGGTTGGATTATAAGAATGTACAAACTTAAGGACCATTCACATGGGAGTGAACGAACGAATTGATGACATTTTATGCATATATAAACAGAAAATTGCACGTTTTATTTATCCCATCAAAATGTACCTATTAACAAAACAAGTTTAAATAACGAAATATCGTATTTCAAACTTTTTGCCGCGAACAAAAACACCCTTGGCGCGAATTGTCAACGTTTATTCGCAATCCACATTATTTAATTCGCGTTCCACAAACTAGCGAATAAAACATTCGTTCGAACTTAACCTCAAACTAGACATTGCGGGTAGAAACTGATGGCTGAAATTCACGAACTGCCGCAACCTAGTAATGTGTTCATGTGAACGGACTGTCAAAACTTGCGAATATTCGTTCGTTCGTAGGTAGTTGGTCGCTCTTATTCGAATGGTCCTTAAGTTCAGTATAACCAACGGTCTAACGGTTTAAATACAACATAGGTAATATTATGGGTGAGTTAATAGCCTTCTTTTTTAAAACTATGTATACCCTAATTTCGGTAACAATGCAATGCAACAATCAAAGACAAAGACAAAGACCTAGACCTAGGTAGACATAGATGGCGCGCTTAAAGAAAGTCACTCCACAAGTCTAGAAAAACCCCAAATCACAAACCTGTATGTATGCAAGTTTTCCTTCTATGTGCAAGTGCACCAGCACAATCTTTTCCTTCTGTTGTCTGTCTTTTTGTCGTAGATTTTCTTATGCGTTGATGACGTTCAAAGTGTCAGTAAATTTCGTAACTCCAAAACCAATTGTCAGAATAAAACGCGAATACAAACATTGGATGGCTTAAAGCAAAATCTACTAGTGAAATTAAGAAAAAATCTATATTGCCTATCAGGAGCTCCAGAAAAGGGTCCATTTCATAGCTCCTCTGTATCAAGGTCGATTTTACATTTACTTTCATAATTTGATTCTACTCAATTTTACTAGTCGACCAGACTTGGTCCCATTTAATTCAGAAAATGGAAAAGGGTCGAAATCAATTTTTGAAAATCATTTTAAATTGTCTCGCATTTGGATGTATAGTTACTTCATTACAATTTAACGATAAGCACGTGGACTGCGTATAGCTTTTCTTGTTCATTGACGGTTGACACTCACGTATACAAATGCATAGATAATCTAAACAATATTCATGCAAGCATAAGAGTATTGGCGCGATGACACTGCACACTGATTTGAATTTTAAACGGAATAAAGAGAAATACAATGTAGGACAGAAAAAAATGTCGTGTGTCACTAAACTTTTAGCTGCGGTATTTTCCCCATAAATGCGATTTATAATTGGATTGACAACGTAGAAGGTAGGTGAGTTTGAGACAAAGAATGGTATAAACGTCTAAAAGCGTCATGTAAAAGTGATTGACAGTAGTTCAGTCTGGGGTGGGCGGACATCTATTTTTAACGTAGGTAGGTACATATTATCATATATTATGCAAAAAAAGAACATTTTTGCGTCAGACATTTTGCCACGTTTATTTTTAGAAATTTTGCATTCTACGGAATTTATGCACATATGTCAAAAATAATGTTCCCTGTACTGCATAGCTGTTTGATACCAATTTATACAAAAGTGTAGTGTATGCAATATAGCCGCATTTAAATGTGACGGGCGCATATTATTTCTATACGTTTGTTGTCCATGTTCACATAGGCCGCCATTGCAGATGCGCAATATATTACCTTTAATATGTGTACTGTCATTAAGGAGTAGGTAGGGATAATCATTTTCTGACAGTGGAAAAAAAACTATGCCCCCGAGCAGGATAATTGTTTGACAGCTGAAAAATTCCTTTTCCACCACGAATATAATTATTTGGCTCAACTGAAATACGACTTTGAGTAAAAGTTTACTTAATTTGATCAGAAAGAGAAACATAATTAAACTCCATTGACAAATAGACCATAATTTAAAATGGATACCTGTTTCTGTAGCCCTTGAAAACAAGTATTAACAGTAATGCCCCCAAATATGCGAAGGAAATGAATGATAATATGTAATAAAAAAAAGATCCCTTTACGCACATAAATTATTGACATATTTCAATCGTTATACTCATTTCATCACTCTTTTGAGTAGCCTATTAAAAACTTATAAATACGCTGCCAGCTTAAGTCCAATTTCACCCCATAAATGTTAAAGTAAAATCCTCACGGAAACTGATGTACCTACTCTCAGATAGCCAGCTGAAGCCAAATAGTCAATAACTTTAGAACTTGTCTTTATTTTAATTGACCAGGGCTTTTTTTATGTCATTTCCCTTTTGTTTAAACGTCACTTTATTAGATGTCAGCTAAAAACAAAAAACAATCATTTTTTCTTACAGCGTCAATAGATTCAATTTTCAAATCTTGCAAAAAGTAACTGTATCCGGTCCGCTGTTTATTTCGTTCTTCTATGAGCTTTTTGGTTTCTTTCATTCCCAGTATGACGGAACAG
Organism: Cheilosia soror; assembly: GCA_949372485.1. Lineage (NCBI taxonomy): Eukaryota > Metazoa > Arthropoda > Insecta > Diptera > Syrphidae > Cheilosia > Cheilosia soror. The sequence continues at coordinate 4,018,191 of OX443563.1, forward strand.
TGCAATAAAGGAGATAGATAGGTATGATTGACTTTAAAATCACATCTGACATAATAATAGTTAAATGACATCACTGAGTTCCAACTCGTACCATAACAGAAAGAGTCAAAGAGGCTATTTGCTGCCTCTAACACCCTACGAAAACAAGTTGACTTTGACATCACAAAATACTTTGTTGCATCTCGTAAATTTGGCTTGTTCAACGGTTCAACAACTTCCCATTTCCATAGTATTCCATCTGTGACGACGCTACAAAAATAAAATCACAATTCCACAAATTCGCCGCGCTACTTTGTCAGTTCAGTCGGTTGGTTTTGTGGTTTTGGTTGTTTCTTTCTTGGTTTACTTTTGCATTGTTCAGTTGGCTGTTGATTATTGTATTATAGTGTCGTATTTGTTTTTCTAGATCACAAACAAACGGAAATTTCATTAGAAATACTTCTTGAGGATAACGACGACAGATCAATCTACCAAAATGTGCAAATGTTTGAGTGAAAGTGTCGTCTGCTGGTAAGCAATTAAATCCTACATAATTCAAGTAATTATTATTTTCCAACAAGATGTAAACATCTTACATTCATAACATTGTATTTTGAATCTAATATTGACTCAAAGTTGGAGGACGCAAAAAATGGACATACAATCGAGCAAAAGGGTGTTTCCCGTCCATAAATTTGGCTCCAGTATGTCGGTCTCCAATATTTACCAACCCTCGTTGATCTCCATGGCAGCAAGCAGCCGAACGACTCATTATATTAATAGTACGCGCCACCACTCCCACCTACTGTTTTCCCTCTTGTGCTGGATACTTCCTGTTGTCTATTAGATTCCATGGATTCCATGACATCATGTTTACCATAAGATTAAGTCAAAAGCAGTCTGGCGCTCTCTGCAATTTTGTTTTTGGGTCAGAAGTATGTACATGTACACAAGAGATATTTGAGTTAGAATGGGAGCACGCCCTTACAGAAAATAATCCACATTGCTGAAATTCGTCAGTCAACAGCACAGGACTCATTCATTGCTTTCTCTGGGAATTGGGGGGGGGGGTTTGAATTTTTCGGGTGGAGTACTATTATGGGTCTGTTGGTGGTTGCCTCGCTCCCTACCCATCCCTCGGCCATCAATTATCTATTATACACACGAGATGATACAACGGCGCGCACACACTAGACCTAAGTGCTAGCGGGTGAGAGATAGAGATACTATCACAATTGATAAAATTCTCGACTTTTGTCAGGCATTGCTTGTTATTGTTCGCGTTGCTACAATGCGGCATTGTCTGAGGAGGCATTTAATTTAATCCCAAGCTGACATGCTAATCCTATACGTGCCACATGCACTTAAAGAACCGGAAAATGAGCTCCTATCAACTTGGCTCTTGACCCAGATGCTTTTATCGCCAAATTGGAACGAATCAGTAGAAGTAGAGTACATACCCCCTGATGAGTCGCTTTTAAGGATGCACCCATTGAATTTAAATTAACTATAGCCGTCACCACAAAGCGATGTCATTTTGCATATTATGATGTATTTAGAGCAGACAAGTGACGCCTAAAGTCGGATAAAACAAGTCTGCAAATGGTTTATAATATAGACTTGCGGCAACGACTCTCAATTACACGTAATTAATAAAACAATTTAATACTCTGTCTCGCTAATGATGTTTCTCATTCAAAACAACATCCGGCGAAGACCATTGTAGTAGTTGCATGTAAGCAGACCGCATATTTCTTGACGTCAGCCCTCTTCTCACTTTTCACTTTTATATCTTAAATAAGTGTAGCCAATACTACCACTTGCGTAAGAACAATAAATTCATTTGGCAAAAATATGCATAAAATCTTGGCGTTCTTGTCTGTTCGAAACCTATCAGCTCTAGGGATTATTCGTCAACCTGGTACTTCATAAACAAATCGAAAAAGCGAATAAATACCTAAAAATGGGTAGTTACTAATGTCTTTATTTCATTGAGTAAGTTTATAACACAACAGCTAAGTAATAAAAAAAAATTCCATTACACGTTCAAATAAAACCACAATTACGAAAATCCATTTATAGTTGACAACAACTTACTGTTGTGGCAATAATATAGTCTTATTAAAAATTCTGTAACGTTATTGGTACGATGCGTCTGGAGTGGATTTTTAAAACGCAAAAACTATTTTAAATTACATAATACGAGTACATAATTAAATTCATTCCAGTTGCTGCAAATGTGCCCTCAGTGTTCTTATATCGTTAATTTGTTCGTCGTTGGTGATACTTATTATCGTCGGCGGTACTGTCTACTACTTTTATTATTACGAGAAGGATGATACCCATGCAAAACAACTTGAGAAGGGTATCGAGAATGCTGTAGATGACTTCAAGGATCTTGTCAAGGGAATTAAGGGATCTTAAGTCTTCCTTAAAACGTAAGCAACTTCACAAAACATTATACATCAAAAATATTGAAATAATTGTTTTCTCTTTTTTGTTTTCAGATTTTACAAACCCTTTTCGGTGTAGCTCTATATGTATTAATTGTACCCAAGAATCTCCAGAGTAAAATATAATATAATCCTAGGATAAGATATTCATTTAGAAAAATGTCCACCACCATACAAAAAACAAAATCTCATTTCATACAGCTTTCACAATTTGACGACAATAACATAATGAAAGTCAATAATTTTTTTTATATTTTTCTAAGAGCACCAGAAGAGCGATTTAAACACAAATTGTTGCCGTTGATGATTCAGATTTTATACAAATTGTTAAAACCCCATAATCCAATACATCACCAAGATAAGACTAAAGTGCTAACTAAAACACTGCTAACTCATATTTCTTGTGTCTAAAACCTGTAAGACTTAAGTCACTATTTCAATTTTCGGTGGAAACTGCTTGTATTCTCGTTTAAACTATGTATGATATTTTTGCAAATTATCGATAATATTTATATGTGTGCTTTATCCTTGAAAAGGGTGATTTATTACAAAACTATACAAAGTTTTTAAATGCTTTTTGATACTTGCTTATTTAATTTTATATTACATGTTTTGAATAATAAATCTCAATTTTTGGTGTAAATCTCAATATTGTGTTCCTTTTCCATTTTTAAACAGGTGGTTTGTTAATATTCCAGTCATCTTCCATCACCCACGTATACCTCATATCAGTTAATTAATATGCAAATTAAAACACAGGCGCATAAACAGACAAACCTTGTAATTGTATGTAAAGTTGTTTGGATTCTATTGACAGCTACATATTGAAGGACTAGTTTTACTTTTAATGGATGAAGAGTACTAACTCGTAGCTGTTAATTAAAAAAGAAAAGGTTTGTGGCGTTCATCCATTAGTATCGTTTATCTTAATTAAATATGACGTTCATGGTTTGAGGTCAGAAAGTGTGAATTAAATTCGCGCATTTGCGCCACTTTTTATCATGGAATTTATTATATTTTAAATTGAGTTTGCGTAACACTGGCTTGTAGAAACCTGACCAGAGTTCTAAAAATCGAAATATTTCATTACCATGTCGACTAGCATGATAACCAAGTCGTGTCGCTAAAAACATGATGGAAGGTAAATAGGCTGACATTGCATACTTTATTTTTTATCAATTTTCCCCTATTCCCGTTTGCGTTTGTCGTATACGACTCATGTTTGGTGTCGCTGTAAAATGATGTTCAGATTTTGTTTTTTAAACTTTTGTTAACAATTTTATCTGTTTTTTTTTTTATGGCCCTTATTGTGATTGTCGATCAGCATTGTGGATTGTGTCGATTGATTTTAACTATACGTACGCACAAAAATTTTTCACGACTGTCAAATAGACAAATATCGATCGCAATCGACAACCACAGTTCTCGATCGATCGACAGTTGTCGTACAACGATTAACAGTCGACACTCACAATATGGGCCTATGTGTTTACCATCATTTCAATTCATTTGTCTGGAAAATGTTAAAAACAGCGACTAAAAAACGAAACGGAATACGAGTCATTTACGACAAACGCCAACGGGAATAAGGGTGGTTTTCTGGACTACCTTTGTTGACTTTGTTGCGATAATATTTTTAACCAGCTTAGAAGAAGAGCCATATTGTTTTAAGTGTCAGATAAACAAGTAAAAGTGTTATCATTGGCCTGGCCGATGCTTTGATACCCTCCATTGCATGTCATTCAAAATGTGGCAAAATGGTTGTCATATGAGTAAGTATGTATGTACAATTTGTACACGCGTGCGTTTAATATCGGTTTTGTATGGGCGCTACCAGAACTACTTAACCGACATTTTCAATACCAACCTGACGACGGTAAAAAGAAGGCCTCTCACAAGATTTCATTCGCCTAGGTCGGATTCGTTTGGACTTACTTACTTTACTTAAGGTGGCGCTACAGTCCGGGGTGGACCTGGGCCTCAATCAACAAGCGTCTCCAGCCAGCACGATCTTTGGCCAGCTGTCTCCAGTTTCGCACACTTAAGTATTCTTCGCTTAATCTCAGCGCTGGTGTCATTGTCTGAGTTCGTTTGGACGCTGTCGTGGTTTCAACAGACTGAGACGGACATGGTTAAATCAATTCAGAATGTTATCCTGATTCAGAGTATATTATACTTTATGGGGGTCTCCGGTGACTCCTTCTTGGCGTTACAAATGTAATAAATGCCCCTATTGTGTAAGACAACTGCAACTACAGTAAAGTTGTCTCTTGGTTGTAATTCAAAATTCGGTAACCTTGATAGAAAAGTTGTCTTTCAATACACAGCGAATATGGGGGTGGTTGTCTATGAGTTGTTAGTTAGTTTGGTTGTGTGAAAGTTGAGTTGAATTGAAGACAACTCTTTGGCCCATTTGCGTACATAACATTTTTTGACTAGTTGAAAAATCTTAGATATTTTACCCCAAAAATGTCTACAGTATACTTTTCGTAATCTATAGTAAGCTGGAACAAATGAACTGTTTACCTTTTTACAAACATTTGGTCAAAACTCTCGACTAGTGTATAATTCAAAAAATCCTTGTATCGATATCCGATTCATTCAACGTCCGAATGTTATTGGGTACTCGAATCCAGCTTCAGGTGGGTATAAAAAAAAAGAATAAAAAGTTGGCGCATCAGGACCTTGGCTCAGCTCCCAACTATTTGTGTGTTTTTTTTCGACAAATGATGAAACCTACAATTTAATACCAAGTCGGAACGGTCAAATTAATAAGGTTTTCTAGCAGAGGTGGCGCAGTGAAAAACCTTAAGATGTAATTCGTAAGTTTCCGGCGATCGAATTTCTATCCTAAAAATTGTTCTTCTGCCTATTGTTCTCTGTAAAAATAACGATTGTCAAACACATAAAAATGTACTAACTTCAATGGCCGCGTTCCACTGACCGCTAGATGACTAGCGGCATGCCAAACTCCATATAAAAAAAACTGACATTTCAGCATTTGCGCTGGAGCTCTAGCACATTTTGTGAAATATCTTTTCTGGGAAATTTTTCAATCTAGCGCAAAATGAACTGCTAGGTTGGAAAAAAATAACGAACTGTCAAAATAAAAGTGAAAGTGCAGAAGTCAAATATTTCCAATTTGGTGTCAAATGGGAATTCAAACTTCTATGTAATTCATATATATTGTATTTGTTTATTTAAATTATAAATATGCGGAATGATGGCACAAAATACATTTTTGGCTCTAATGAATGCGAATTCAAATTGGTTCTAATGTCACTTTGCCGCTGCCGCTAGATCTCTAGCGCCAGCGTTCCTTCATCAGGGATATTATGTGCTGGATGACTAGCGGTCAAAGGAACGCGGCCAATAATAAATTCAAATAGTTGCAGTAAAATGTAAAACAAGCATTTATTCGCATTTTTATGGTAAAGTAAATATATTTTATATTATTAGTATTAACAAATTTATAATTGAAAGCACAGTTTTCTATTAAATCTTAACCTATTACTTATTTGTTAAAAAATTACAAAAGTCCCACATAAGTCTCTTTAATTAATTTTTCTTTGTTTTATCACGGTTAACATTGCACATCATTTCGGGACTATCACAGCCGCATCGACATCCTTTGTGTTACAGTGGGAGCAGTTTTTTTCAATTTCTGTTCCTTTGCTAAAATTGCTGCGCGCAAAATTTTTGACCGTGGTGTAAGCACAACTGGTGGTAATTGAGGTAATGGTAATTCCGGTTGTTTGGGTAGTACTAAATTTGCAATTTCTTCTGGTGTTTTAGATAGTTTTGGCGTACCATCAGCATCCGTCATTGGTAGAAAACGTTTTCGAAAAAATCTCTGATATGGTCTCTTCGGTGTTGAGCTAGATATTCCTTCTTCGGCGTTATTATGGAAAAAATTCTCAAAACTAGGCAAAGATTGTATGATGTCGTTTTGTTCATCTTCATTATCAGACATTTCCAAATCTTCAAATATTTCTGAGAGCGCGGTCACAAATAATTCACTGTTAGTATTTCCTTCCATAAGAGCCATTTTGTATTCTTATAGTTCAATCACAAATAATGCTAAAATATTCCTTATTATTTATAATAATCCTTGGAAGAGTCACTTGAATGATGCACTGTCGACTGTGCAATGAAGTATAATATGAGCCGATAGCAGGTCGTATATACAATTTCCGATGATAGGGTAAACATGAATATTTGTACCTGATCGTTAATCACACACACACACATACTTTTATTTATTTGGTATATAATTTTCCCGCGCCTATTCCTATTCCCTATATAAAAAGGAAAATTGCAGCTGTTTTGTACCTAACCCTCGCACACACACATCCATAAGCATTCGCAAAGGACTAATAAATTCTATGTATGAGAAGAAGGCAGGTATTTTGGGATACTACAACCCCCTATCGTTTTTAAGATCGAATTTTTGAAAGACCATAATGATTTTGACTGACGTGTTTGATTTTTTGTAGTTGGTAGGTAGGTACGTAGTAGTGGTATAGGGGTCAAAGATTTTAAGGATTGTGTGTTCTTAATTTATGGCTGGGAATGGGAAGTTAGGTATATAAAATGATTTTTTAGCAGAACAAAAGTACATATGGAGTTTTTATCGTCCGATATGTATTTTGGAGGGTCGATTTTAAGAAGAATAGAAATTGCACGCTGTCCTTGAAAATATGTATACAAATTATAGACACCAAGTAAAGCGCGCGATGGTGACTAGTACCTATACTAGTTACGAAATACATAGATAGATATTATATATATTTTAGCCTAGCAAAAGCCCGCTTAACATTCTTTATCAGCATCTTGAATCATATTCCATCGAAGGGTAGAAATTACATTTCGTCTACAAGTTGATTAAAGGAAGAACCATAAAAGGTTTGCGTGATCTAGCTTAAGCCATGTGTAATTACATTCTAATGGTAAGATTAGTGGAAATGTTTTTTTTTGTGCAATATTTAAATAATCAGCAGAAGGATTCTCTCATTCATCAGACTCAATGCTCGACACTTGTTCGTCCTGAATGCTCCTGCTTAGATAATAGGTACATTCTTTCTGTTGGCAACGCTAATTCTGCGAGTGGCAGCGCCATCTTCCCGCCAATTATAATAAGATAAGACACGCCATCTTGAATTAAAAAGAAGTGTCTTGTTGGGTACATTAGGTTTTGAACCTCGACCAGTATTTGTTCTCTATTCTATTTTATATTAAAAATTTATGAATTACAATAAATGTGAATACCAAAAATACGGAGCGGAATTATTTCACGGAACACAACAAAGTGGCGACGAGGATTTGAAAAAAAACGAAACGCAAGGATCGAACAAATAATTCGAGATTTACATCACGTTTCATTAGTTTTCCCTAACCTCACAGAATGGCGAACAACGAACAAACTATCCCCGGACCACCCAGAGAACCACTTCCGCAACTCCCAGCAGCAGCTCAAAGTCATCTAACCCCACCATCAGGCATGGACCCAATTCTAGTACAGATAATTTCACAAAACAGCATATTACTGGAGAGAATTGCCCAATTGTCACTCGGGGCACCACATGGAACAGCCACGGAGTTGAAGATGGATGCGTTAGCGAAAAATATCAACGAATTTCACTACGATCCCGAAAACGGACAAACTTTTCCAGTGTGGTACAGGCGCTATGAAGATCTTTTCGCTGAAGATGCCAAGGATTTTGACGACCCGAGTAAGGTAAGACTTCTACTGCGCAAAATCCATCGTATTTCGCACGACAAGTACGTGGATTACATTTTGCCAAAACTTCCACGGGAACTGAGTTTTGCCGAAACAGTAAAAAAATTATCAGAGTTGTTCGGGCGCTCCGAGTCAGTCTTTGCCGCTCGTTTCAATTGTCTTCAAATGGCAAAAGGCGATTCAGATGACTACATAACATTTGCAGCGAGAGTCAACCGCAATTGTGAAAATTTCGAGCTAGAAAAATTCACAATGAATCAGTTAAAATGCATCGTCTACGTGATGGGTCTCAAATCACCGAAGGACGCTGACATCCGCATCAAACTTTTGTCACTTCTTGACAAGGAGGTAGATCTGACAGTGGATAAATTAGTGGCAGAGATCCTACGGTGTCAAAACCTAAAGAAAGACACATACTTGATCGAGGCAGGACCATCCAAGGTCCAACACATCGCGGCCAAACAAACTCAAAAAGGTCACCGTATATCCAGCGAGAACGACGAAAAAAACAACACCAAGGGAGGAAATATAAAACCGAGAACACCTTGTTGGAATTGCGGCGGCATGCACTTTTCGAGGGATTGTTATTTTACAAATCATAAGTGCAGAGATTGCAACAAAGTCGGCCACAAGGAAGGGTATTGTCCTTGCTTCAACAAATCAACCAAGAAAGCGAGCAGTGCAGCAAATAATTCCAAGAAAAAGTTTCATCATGGCCGATCATATACATCAAAAAGCAATCGGGTCTACGCTGTCAATCAACGTTTGTGGGCACAAAAGCGCAAATTTGCTGACGTCAATATCAACGGCAAAAATGTCAGACTCCAAATCGACACGGGTTCTGACATTACGATCATCTCAAAATCAGTTTGGTCATCAATCGGATCCCCAGCGATAATCAAAACTCACCATACAGCCAGAGACGCCTCAACAAATCAACTTCCCATCATAGGAGAGTTCGACGCGCACATAACATTTCAAGGAAATCACCAGGTCAGTACAGTTTATGTTTCCAAAATTAACAGTCTCAATATCTTTGGAGTAGATCTAATGGAGAAATTCAATCTGTGGGAGAAACCGATCAGCACGTTTTGCAAAGCAATTAACGCAGCTGACGGAGCAGCAGTCATATCATCGATCAAAAACCAATTTCCACAAGTATTCCGTGAAGGCCCAGGTCACTGTACTAAATTCAAAATTAATATACAACTCAAAGAAAATGCAAAACCAGTTTTCGTACCAAAAAGACCTGTGGCCTATTCCGCCTTACCAGCGGTAGACAAAGAACTCAACCGGTTACAAGATGCTGGTATCATCACACCAGTCACATACTCCGCCTGGGCAGCTCCAATAGTCGTTGTCAAACGAGCTAACGGGAGCATTCGTATCTGCGCAGATTATTCAACGGGGTTGAATGCCTGCGTGGAGCCCCACAGTCATCCACTACCACTTCCAGAGGACATTTTTGCAAAGATGTCAAATTGCAAATGTTTCACTCGCATAGATTTGTCAGACGCCTATCTACAAATGGAAGTAGACGACGAAACCAAGGGAATACTAACCATTCACACTCACCGCGGCCTGTATACAGTAAATAGGCTCTCACCAGGAGTAAAAGCAGCCCCCGGTGCTTTTCAAAAAGCAATGGATACAATTCTAGCCGGAATCCAAGAAGCAGCAGCGTACATAGACGACGTAATTGTGGCTACAGAGTCGGTGGAGAAAAACATCATGGCAGTTCAAGATGTTTTGCGAAGATTTGCGGAATATGGTCTCACAGTCAATTGGGACAAATGCCAGTTTTTCGCGAAGGAGTGCAAGTATTTGGGGCACATCATCAGTCACGAAGGACTTCGACCAGATCCCAACAAGCTCACAGCCATACAAAAATTGCCACCACCAACGAACATCAGTGAACTTCGGTCATTTTTGGGAGCCGTAAATTATTACGGAAAATTCATCAGGCAGATGCGTCCCCTACGAGCTCCTTTGGATGAACTCCTCAAAACCAACGCACAATGGTCATGGTCAACAGAGTGTCAGCAAAGTTTCGAAAAATTCAAACAAATTCTTTCATCGGATTTGGTAGTCACTCACTATAATCCAGCGCTACCAATAGTCGTTGCAGCAGACGCATCAATAGTTGGAATCGGAGCTCGCATATCTCACGTTATGGAGGATGGAACCGAGAAAGCTATTTACCACGCGTCCCGTTCACTCACGGCTGCAGAAAAAAAATACAGCCAAGTCGAAAAAGAAGCTTTGGCATTGGTTTTTGCAGTCACCAAGTTCCACCGAATGATCTACGGGAGGAAATTCAGCCTTCACACCGACCATAAACCGTTGTTGTCGATTTTTGGATCCAAAAAGGGGATACCAACCCACACGGCGAACAGACTCCAACGGTGGGCATTAACTTTAATGTCTTATGACTTCGAAATCAAATACATCTCTACACACGACTTTGGTTATGTCGATGTGCTTTCCCGTCTCATCAACAATCATATTAAGCCGGAGGAAGAGTTTGTGGTAGCCAGCACCAAATTGGAGTCAGAAGTCCAGTCAATTCTTCAGGACAACATCCAGGCACTGCCGCTGACATTTCACATGGTAAGTGCAGCTACACAAAAAGATAACACTTTACAGAAAATCATACACTACGTCCGCAACGGTTGGCCCGAAAACCCAGATGACTCCACCCTTGCAGCATTTTTCAGCCGCAGAGATGCAGTTTCGATTGTGGATGATTGTTTGCTATACGGCGAACGCATCATCATTCCGGATATTTTTCGCAAAAGAGTTCTCACTCAACTCCATAAGGGACACCAGGGGATAGTGAGAATGAAGGAAATTGCTCGCTCATATGTTTATTGGCCCACTATCGATTCCGATATCACAAATTGGGTGCGACAATGTCAAGGTTGTGCTTTGGAAGCAAAAACTCCGGTTAAAGCGCTACTGAGTTCATGGCCGGTAGCAACTTTCCCCATGCAACGCATTCACATTGACATCGCCGGGCCAGTTAACTCTAAATACTATTTAATTATAGTAGACGCTTTTTCCAAATATCCAGAAATCTTTCAAACAGAAACCATCACATCAGCTACTATGATACAAAAACTTTCAGAATTTTTCGCACATTTTGGTCAGCCGCAAGAGATCGTTTCAGACAACGGCACGCAATTTGTCAGTGCTTCTTTCCAGGAGTTCTGCAAATCCAGAGGAATAAAGCACACTCGAACAGCACCATACCACCCTCAATCAAACGGGCAGGCAGAACGTTTTGTGGACACGCTGAAGAGGGCACTTGCAAAATTTAAAGAAGGAGGAACGGATCTCGAGCATCTTCAAGAATTCTTATTGGCATATCGATCAACTCCCAACCGTAATGCTCCAGACTTCAAGTCACCAGCCGAAAGTTTCGTCGGAAGGAAAATCAAAACCAATATTGATCTCTTGAAGAAAACCGAGAAGCCGCCAGTCATTCGCAATCAAAAAATGGAGGAACAATTTAACCGGAGGAACAACGCAAAACACCGTAGTTTTAATCCAGGGGATCCAATCTACGCAAAGGTTTTCAAGAAAAACAAACAAATTTGGGTTCCCGGCGAAGTTGTCAATAAACAGGGAAATGTCAACTATGCGGTAACCATCTTTTTAGATGGGCATACATCTCTAAGTCGGAAACACATCAATCAACTCCGTTTTCGTTACGCTGAAAACGGAATGGGTAATATTAATCCTTTTTTTAAACATTTCGATTTCGTTGACAGGTACATACCTGCGACGTCGGACACAAGATATAGTCATCCTAATGGCATTGCAGCAGCATCACCGCCTACGATTAAAGAGCAAAGTATTCCAAGCTCTCCAAATCCACCTCAAGCGATTTCAACTCCAACCGAGTCGATAGATGAACCTGAGGCAGCCAACAGCAACTCGCATCAACCAGTCAGTCCAGACGAAAGCCAGCAAGGGACGTCAACAACAGGAGCTTACCGAAGATCTACTCGAGCGCGACGTCCACCCGGTTGGCATGATGATTATACGCCGGACTATCTATAACTTCACAAAGGGGGATGTTGGCAACGCTAATTCTGCGAGTGGCAGCGCCATCTTCCCGCCAATTATAATAAGATAAGACACGCCATCTTGAATTAAAAAGAAGTGTCTTGTTGGGTACATTAGGTTTTGAACCTCGACCAGTATTTGTTCTCTATTCTATTTTATATTAAAAATTTATGAATTACAATAAATGTGAATACCAAAAATACGGAGCGGAATTATTTCACGGAACACAACACTTTCAATGCTAGAATCCCACAATATTCGTGAAAACATATTTTCTAAGGTAGGTACACTGTCTGCCAAAAGTATTCGATCTCTCATACATTTTCAAATATTTCAGTAAATAATTTTTGAACTCCAAAACTATAACAAAGTAGGTAAGTAATTTTTTATCTCGGCCAACGCCCAAGCAGTTTAAAATTCCAAATACTAATGCTAATTCTCTAGGAATTGTATAAACCCATAAATAGATTGTAGGTTGATCGGTAATTCCCAAAAAATATAATTGTAGGTAATCCTAATAGCACCAATTAAAAACGATAAGCGAAAATAGGTAAATATCCGCAGTGCATATTAATCTGGATAGATAAGCCATAAAATAATATTCAAATGTATTATTTATAAACAGGTATAGGTAATCAAATATTTTGGATTTGGAATGCAGTAAAATGAAAAGGTAGTTTTTGGTTTAATACAAACAGCAGGTAGAGGTAAAATAAATGACCCTAATAGAACTCAGTATCTACCTTAAATAACTTCATAAGTCGGTAGGCTACGGTTACATTTTGCAGAGATCATAAACAAAAGCTCAAAAAAAATGTCTACAATGTATCTATGTATATAGGATACCTATACTAGCTAATAGAGACAAAAAACGAAATCAGCATTCTTGACCCTCGATTTAAAGATAAATCAATTTGATTTTGTCAGATGGTTCATAAATCATTTCTAGTTTACTGACTCTGATAGCGGACCTAGCATAGATTCCTAAATTAGTCTCAACATTACCACAACAACTATACGGATGGATAGGTTAGGTTGGGTTTGTGGCGAGGATTTCTCCGTGTCACACTCAGGTCAATACTGACCCATTGTGATGTTCGTAGGGGGAAAGAGGTTGTCCCTTACCCATCATTACAACCCTGGTATTCAAATTACTTACTGTGCGGCTATACATACTACAAACAATCTTGTTGATTTGACGAAGTTCATTATCTTGTCTATTGAAGTGCTGGAAAGCTCGTCTAGGTCGTTGAAGATGTGACTCCCTGAATTTATACCTGGTGAGACCTGGGAATCGACATAGGAAGTGGGTTGTATTCTCAAGAGCTTCCTCATCACCGTAGCCTCTGCAAAGTTCTTCTTCCGTTAAGTCCATTTTCTTCATATATGGGTACCGCAGAGTGTTGTGCCCTGTTATGATACCTACGAGGGTGCACAGTGATTTCCTATCCTTCCGCATTATCTTCTCGGTTTTGGATTCGTTGAAGGACGGCCATTCATGTGGTATTACAAGTGCGTTTAAGGCGACCCATCTTGCGTTCGCCTCTCTTGTGGCTTTTCTCCCTGCTTCAAGCTTGAGTGTGCAAGGCGGGATGTCCACAACTTGTTCTGAAACAGCTGTCAAACCTTCTCTTTCTAATTCGTCTGCTTTCTCATTGCAAGGAATGCCTTCATGTCCCGGAACCCAGCAGAGTGATACCTTGTGCTGTGTACCAAGAGCCTTGAGTTCTTAGCGACAGCACTTCACAGATGGATGCAAACCTTCCTTATAGGCACTTACCTACAAGATGTATAGTTTGCTATAAGCGTAGGAGTACCCCAAGAATCGAGTGTGCCTGTGAATGCAACTACAACACGCTGTCAAAGATAGATACGAGCAAATGAGTTATCTCAATGAAGATCTATATAAAATCCTAAAATGGGAAAAGAAAACTCGGTTGTATTTAATGCCCAGACGACCAACTCATTATTCATCCATTCCAAGAAATCTATGCACTTTCTTGGAGTCACAGTCATTTTGGGAACAATATAGCATGACCACTCCGCAAAGTTGCGTTACCTATAAAGCGAAGAGTTTACTTCAGCGTCCTTTGGCTACAAGACAAGCAGACCATGGAGCTTGATTCCTGTGGACATTTTTCAAGAGAACTGCTTACAACAATTTAAGGTTAAAACTGACAACTTGGGTAGTGTTGAAACGTTTAGGTACGCCTCTCCTGAAAGAGCATATTTCCATCTCATATAGTAATTAAAAGAAACTTCAATAATGAAAAAAAAAAACATTTAACTTAATAATACTTTCTCTTCATTTTCTATATAAGAAACCAATAAAAAAATTTTACATTTACATTTACAAACATAACTAAACTAATCTTTGGTGTCATGACTCATATGACCGACTGATTTCGTGCCACTCTCTATATAACTACTCCATCTTTGGGAAGTAATCTCTAAATGATGTAGGCGTCACAGCAGAAATAAGCGCTTTAGCATTTTTAGCATTTTCCTCAGATCCTCCCTTATCCTTATTAAAGAACACAGTGAAGTAGACAATCAATCCAACAACGATCACCAGACCGATTACGGAGCATAAAATCGTCATTAGCACTTTGCAGGCACAATTACAGCAACTGAAAGTAGAAAATTAAAAAAATGTTTTTCATTACAATCACATTCAAATAAGGTATGGTCACATTATGTAATCCAACTTAACCTAAATTGCAACCCTCAATGTATTGCAGATCGATAAAGGAATTCACAATAGTAAATCTTTGTGCGATTACATTGGCATTGGTGGCAACTTTTAAGCGACCTAAGAAGATGTTCGACCTTATTTGACACAAGCTTAAGCTGGCAGAGTTATGGTCCATGTAGCACCCTAATTTCCAGCATCTCGCAATTTTTTGTTTGTGTGGGACTTATTTTTGGGAATAATTGAAGGTACCTACAATACCTACTTGTTTTATGTCGAAAACGAATAACTTAAGGACTACGTCCAAGTAGCTGCGCTTCATATGTACACTTTCGTCATTTGCAGCTTGTTGTACGCTTGCTTGCAGCTTGCATATAAACATGCGAAGCTCTGTCCAGTGTCCGCACCAGAGGTAAGGTAGTCTCCCTTACCTCTGGTCCGCACAGAGCGGCAAAGTCGCATTTGCAAGCAATCGTCATGGAGCCGGAACTGCAGCTGGTCATTACTCAAGCGCATTGCAAGACGCATGGTCATTACTTTTTTCATAAATTGGGGATTCGGGAGAACGAAATGACCTTTGTTTGCAACCTGTAAATGACGCCTTGCGTGGAGAGTATATGCCTAATATGGAGGCTTTCTCTATACGAAAGTTACCTTTAATCTCTCTTGAATGTTTGTCAGACGTTCGCGAGAGGTGGAAAAACCTTAAGGTGTAAATTGTGTTTTCCTAGTGTTGAACTAGAGACCTCTCGCTCCGTAGTTTAGCACACTATCCAATAAGCCACTGCTCCCACATAAATGGATGACCCTTCCTCTACCCTTCTATAAGCGTAGTCATTACCTCTTTAGCTCGTGTTAGTTATTTAAAAAAGAAATACTAATGTAAACATGGCACGTAATGAGAACTTGACACCTGTCTGTAGCTTAAGAAACGGTTTATAGCCGCAACTATTTGCATTTCATAAAAATGATGTCAAAGTCAAAGCTGATTTTCAGTTACATATGTACTAATTTTGAGCTTTCGTATGACTTATAAAATGGTACCTTATGTGTATTTCTTTTTGCAGCGTGTCTTAAATTATAAAAGAGTTGATTGCATCAATTAGATTATTTAACTAAAAAAAATTGTGTGTTTATTCTGGTTTGTTATCTCACTGTCGATTGTAAAGCTATTGGTTCACAAACTAATCTACTAGGTATATGGTGAAATTTATCTTTCAACCTCAAGTATATGGAATATTTCTCGAGTTATGGCAGTTATTGAAGCACTTTGAATTTTAAGACGAAAGACCTAGTTCTAAGTACTGTACACCAACAAAGTTAGTCATCCCTGTTGAAGATATGGGATTTTACTTTATTACTATTTGCCTAATTCCGCGTAGTGGTGACAACAAAATTTGGTTATAAAAAAATCAGATACCTTTTCGAAAGGTATCTATATTTAAGAAAAAAAAAAAACTGTATACCATTTATGTACTAAATAAATAAATAGTTAGCGCAACAGGCGCAACTAGGCCTAGCTTCGCACAATCATTCGTTTGTGTGAGTTTTTATTTTAGGAACGAATGAAAGGGATTGAAAAGCTTTTTGAGGACATTTACCTATACTTTTGGATCTTTGTCAGACGCTCGCGAGAGGTGGCGCTGTGGAAAAAACCTTAAGATGTAATTTGTGTTTTTTCGGGGATCGAACTTGGGATCCCTCGCACAGTTGGCCACTTTCCTTCAAGGGGGAAACAAGGAGTAACAACGATTCTGGCTTGTTTGGGATTGACCCTGACAATTTCTGTTGGGAAATTTTGTCGAATTTCAGTCTATGAATTATTGTTTGAGAGAATTACATTAACAACAACTCGTAGACACAGTCACTTTTGTAGAAATAATAGCTATTTCGAACTACACCACTAGTACATAATCAGACTCATTTTAAGTGATTGTTCGAATAGTTTAAATTCTAACAGTCAATTCTTCATAATCCACTTGGAAAGACATTTCTGCTTTCCCCTGTCAGGAAGTGAACCTGTTTTTGTTGACTGAATTTATCGCAGTGCTGACTTTGACTTCCGATCAGATAAAGGATTTATACCTCGGTTCTCAATGATGGATAGTCCTTCTCGAAAATAAGTGATAGCTTAGACAGAACATAATGATGGATTTTAGTTGCCTTTTGATAAAGACTTGTAATCGCAAATGGGCATTGCCGCAACGAACACTTGACTCATATCCATTTAGTTTTTTACACAAAAGTCCATTTTAAACCTAACACTTAAAATATAATAGCCATTCATTGCTTGTGATTGTACCGCGATCGGTGCTTACAAATTATGACTTTGTGTCAATTCAGAGCCTGAGCAGGATATGTTCAATTTTGTAAGACCATAAATGTCTTATCTGTTTATATCCTTCGCACTCAAATTCATATATCCTTATTCATATTGGTTTATAGAACGAATAAATTTCAAACTTTACTTACCAGCACACCACTTTTCCTGGGCACTTCAGGCACTCACACAAGGCGTTACACATTTTGTCTGTTGTTTAGATAGGTAATCCTTCAATTCCAAAGAGAAAGTTCTAAATGTTCGTTCGTTTCGTCGCAGCGACAGTAAACCGCTTCGTTCGAATGTAAATGAATTACTGACAAATGGGTGGTTATTATCGCACCTTATTCCACCTTACGTTCACCAGCAAGCGTTAATTGAACCAATCTTTTGGGCGAAGCTTTTATTTTTTCCTTTTTTATTGTCAGTTTAACATTGATAAGATATCGACCAACTCGCAATCACTAAAGTGGCAGTTATTGTTGTACATATACGGCTAAGCCACTTGACGTATTAGATCGAAATTTTGCTTTATCAGGTTTGAAGGTTTCAAGTGTTGTGATGCGATAAGCAATAATATTCTTTTTTTTTTTATTAATGAGTACAAATTCTTTAGTTTTATAGGTATATGAGTCTATAATTCACTGGAAGTGATACGTTTTTCACTATGACAAAAGATGTTAATCGACGTTTGGGTAAAAAAAAAGTAATTGCCAAAACTTTGGGGGATTTTTTTTCTTGTAATCGATATCGAGCAATGATAAGCTAAACCAGATAAAGAACGTTCAAACAACTCAATGATCGCACTTTATCTGGTTTTTCAAATCAAGAACAAACCCAAATCGCGAAGGGTAGTTAATTGAACAAAAATAAAGGCCCGAAATCAACAATGGTGATTCATTTCAGAAGTTAAACTTTTTTTTCATATTTTTAGAAAGAATCACCTTAACGTTGATGGTACTTCCTGTATGGATAACTTATTGAGTCATTGAAGTAAAATTAGAGTTTTTTATTATAAATGTGCATGGGGTAGATTTTCTTTGGAGTACCTGTTGCTGATTGAATGTTTTGAAATTAGCAACATTTGAAATCAACGGAAATATGTACTTGGTGTAGGTGTAGGAAACGCCACCTATTTCATTTATAACTGAGGTTAAAGTTGCTTCAACTCTCATTCAATGGCAATGCTCCCATTACATTCACTGACGATGTTTACATAATCTTAACCGGTAATCACACTGCAACGGACCTTATGGCGGTTAATGAACTGCGAAATGATACGTCATGTTAGCCAAAACGTAAATATATTTTTCGATTAAATTAAAAGCTGTTGAGCTGTGCAACAAAATTTAAAAATAAATTGCTACATAGCTAGTTGAGTAGACGTTTGAACAAACTGGACTTAGAAAGGGGCACGATTAAGGGAGATGCTTCAACTTACCTGTCGCAAGGTTAGCCCTGTACAAAGATCTGCAGCTGATACAAAGAGACACAATAGCATTTCATTAAATAAGAATGAATTCATTTTATTAGTTCCATTCAATTTCCGAATAATTGTATTATTAACAAAATATGATAAACAAATATTTTAAAAATGTTCTCCTTACAACTCAAATGATATTATTCAAAACAAAGTATAAACGTTCCTTATAAATAGGATTTATATAGATATAAAAAAGAAGGGGAATAAGAAATAACTAAAATACTTAACAAGTTTTCCAGGAAATGTCTTTAGAGCCAATCAATCATAATCATTAGTCTGTTTTCCCTTTCGCCTAGAACAATTTTAAAGACATACGATTTGGTTAAGTTAGTTTTTTGTTTGTTTTATTTCGTGGGCTATTAGATCGAGAGGACACAATATACCAATATGTACCACATACGTGATACGATCGACGAGACTAATAAATTATTCATCGAGGTTAATGAGATAGATACGAGTATGTAAACTGTGTTTTTTTTTATGTTTTGCTGCATTTAATGGGTAAACAAAGAGAAGAGGGCAGCAATAAAGAGATTAGAAAGAGCAAGAAGCTTTTAATTTGTTTGAATTTTAATGTGATGTGTTTTAAAAAAGTAGAATTCGCTTCTCAACAGTCTTTCGGCAAATTGGACAGCCTTCGATTTGATCACCGCACATCTGGCAGGTACCGTGACCGCAGAGGAATACCATATTCTTGATGCGATCGAAACAAACTGGACACATTGTCTGCAAAGTAGAGAGAGAGGTTATACTTTTATTTAAGAAAATAATATGTCAATGGCTTTTACCTGTTCTTTGATGTCCTGCAACTGTTGCTTTAATTTCTGTACGTCGTCGATTTGGAAATTATTCACATTTGTGTTTGGCGAATTGACGTTGTTGTTACTCAGTTGATTGCTGGCGATAGGAGTGCTTGCTGGTTGCACGGTGTTGTTCATGGCGATTTCGTGGCCAGCCTTATTGACACCAACAATCACGGGATTTTCTTTCGGCTTGTCGTCGGATGACACTATTACCTGATGGAGAAGAACATCGCTCTTGTAGGATGTTTTGACGGAGAAATCTTCTTTGCAAACCTTTTCGACGGTACCACCACCGCCGCAACACAACGAGAACGGTACCATTTCGTCAATTGACGTACGACACAAAACACATTTCTTCATAAGACTCGAACAATGCTCACACGCGACCATATGGCCGCATGGCTTAAAGAACACGGAAGCACGGCGATCTGAACACACCAGGCATTCGTCGACTTTTTCACGGGAAGACACTGTCTCGCGACAGACGAGGCATTTTTTGACACGTGGAGCGCAAGTTTCGCAGCAACAAACGTGACCACAAGGCTGAAAGAAAAAAATCAATTTACAGAATTGGGTTTCATTTCGCAGGATTGTCAAATTATGCTTACCTTAAAGACCGTATCTCTTTTAATGTCCGAACACACCATGCACTCGTCATACGCAATCGAACGGCCCAAGTCGCCAGTTGGATTCTCATTAATTGTCAACGCAATATCACTGTTCATTCCATTCAACCCGCTGCCGTGTGAGAAGTTTAAGATTGGAGGGACACTGCAAGTCGCAGCTGTTCCCGCTGACATTACACCAGGTGGTGGGCCTTGAGCAGACCTGGCGCGAGCGTTGCTGCTGGTTCCAGCCACATTGCCTGGCAGTTCAGCGTCATCTGTCTTTCGTTCGTTGTAACACTTTAGCAATGTCTTGCAGAGGTTAGGATCTGGGCACAGATCTAGTGGCGTTTGAAGTTTTCTATTTTTCAAAGTGAGATCAGCCCCATTGGCTGCTAGGAAACAAGCTATAGAGGCCGAAGCCTTCTTGTCGTTTGCGTTGCGAAGACCCATCAACAGTTTGCCAAAGCCTTCGACATCTTGCAATTGTTTGAGCTGTGAGAGGGTGTGGTGACGCAGGGCTTCATGCAGCGGCGTGTCACCATCTTTATCGGGAATGTTGAGATTTGCGCCTTCCTGTACGAGCAGTTTTACTATTTGTACGTGTTGCCTCTCTACAGCGAGATGCAGTGCGGTCTGGAGATTGACATTCTGTCGATCCATGTTGGCCTTGCCCATGTGCACAAGAAGTTCTGCGATTTCTACGTGGTTATTGAGAGCGGCTAAGTGCAGGGCAGTATAGCCATCGTCTTTCTTTTCTTCGACTATCCACGGCCGATTCGTTTTGGTGAGGAGAATCTTCATGGCGCTGGGATTGCCCTTCAGGGCAGCGTGATGCAATGCATTGAACCCATTGTTGTTCGTGAGAGTGATGTCAGCGCCAAAGTCCAACAGCAGGGAAAGCATTTCGTCGTGTTCCTTTGAAATGGCGTCATGCAGTGGCGTATCGCCCTCCGAATCTTGCAAACTTGGGTGGCAACCTAACGAGAGTAGAGTCTTCACCACATTCAAATGTCCCTTGTTGACAGCAATGTGAAGTGCTGTCTGGCGACGTTTATTGCGCGCATTCAAATCTGCTCCAGCTTTGGAGAGAATCTCTATAACGGCTGGCTCATCGCCAAATGCTGCGTGATGTACTGCCCGATCGCCGTCCTTGTCCTCTATTTCGACATCCACACTGTGACGCAGTAAGACTTGAATAACTTCAATATGTCCGTTTTGACTTGCCGCTTGTAGAGCAGTGTGGCCAGCAAACACTCCGTTTACATCGGCCAACGAACTGGCAGAAGTCGCCGGCGACGCTCCCGTAAGGTATTCCTCACATCGTGCCTGCAATACAGATTTTGAATTAAAGAACAATCAGAGATCGTGTATTTGTATAACCTACCGCATGGCCATTGGCTGCAGCTTTCACAAACTCCTCAGTCGCATCGCCAGAGACATTCGGTTCGAAAAGTTTCTTCAAAATAGCCGACAGCCGCTCTCCGTTTGACGCCACGGGTACACAGTTCCCATCAGCTGTTGACGAGGCCTAAAAAATCGCAAATAACAAATAACAAGAAATAAATAAAATTAAAAAAAAAGTAACTTACCACTTTGGTCACTGCTAGGGGATTGTATGTCCAAGAGGTGTTGCCCACCTCTACCTTCAAATCATTATCGTGATAGACCTGTTGCACGCGCCCCACCTTCCCCAGGGTCTGCAAAATTACCGTCAAAACTCGTCATTTAATGGGACAATTCAATTACTCACCAATTGCATGGCGTCAGCCCACTCTCCGTGACCTCTCTGTAACAATTTGATGTTCTCAACATCCGAGCATATTTTCACAATATCCCCAACTGCAAACTCTGGCACACTAGTGGTCGGCGATGAAACCTTTGTCAGCACTGCTGGATTGAACGTCCAGCGATTGCCACTATTATACGCCACCACTATATCGTGGTCCTCGTCAATTCCAACCACCAACCCTGCACTGTTTAAACACTCAAACATGCCATCAGTCCACCCACCATGACCGTGCTGCAATGACTGCACAATTTCCAGCTCCAAATCGACCGTGACCTTGTCTCCAATCTGGAACCCGTGCGGACCTTTGCCGGGCCCATTCTCGCCCAACAGCGGCAAATGGTCCCGATAGACCGTATTGCCCTTGGCGTCGTTGACAACTTTCAGATCAGCCATTCCCTCAAACCCTACCCTATAGAGATTCTTAGCTCCATTGTCCCACACCACGTACGCAGCTGATCGCGGCGATGCCGATGACCAATCTTGAATTTCATTCACCTTGCCGCGACGTCCGACACCGCCGTCTTGATCCTCCCATTGCCAGTCTACTCCACGAACTACTCTGGCGCCGGGAAAGATACCTCGCATGGCGACTTTCTTGCACTTTCTCCGCGGTTCGAGCATAACGCGGTCGCCACCAGGTGTAGCGATTCGATAGAAGCGATGCCTCAAATGATGCTTATCCCCGTGATAACAGATCGAACACAAGTCGTAGTTATTGCATTCAGCGCACTTCCAACGAATTCCGAATATAGGCTGTTGCCGACATGTGTCGCACATCGTGCCATCGTGTTTGATGCCAGTAGGCGCGCTGTCCAAAATACGTAGATCGTATGCGCCAGCGCAACGATAATTAGCTGCAGTACCATTGTCCCAGACGACAACTACCTCTTCGGATGATTCAAAGTTGCGCACCGTACCGACGTGCCCTTCACCGCCATCCTGTAAAAAGAAAAAAGAAATGTTTTAATTTTGGCGAAAGAAATGTCCACGTTTCGTAGAAATGTTGTTAAGTGTGTCCATAACCTCACAGATTCCCATTATAATAAGCTATCCCCTCTACGCTCATATCATACCATGGAGACATTATCATCAACACCATTACAAGGACACAAATATAAAGAAAGCCGCAAACGAATCATACGCACAAAAAGTCAGTAAAAGTCAACAGAAGGCCATAGAACATTCTTCTTAAAAAGCATCACTCAGAGCTACAGCAATAGACACGAGAAAAGGTCCAAGTACCTTATTAGCTGCCCCATCAGAAATTAGTGTCAGGAACATAAAGTTTTCCCGAATCTATCTATACAGTTTGTTTAATAAATAAACTACAAAAATAACAAACAAACAAAAACAGTACGGGGTCAAGATGTCAATCCAATTTCGGGTGCATTTATAACACGCACTAATAATCTTTTCTAGCAAACACTACCGCACTTGACCTTGGCTTGGACAAACACTCTCAACTTCATCCAGAACGACCTACTTCAACAATATACTGCACAACGATTTTCCAAAATTTAATGAACCGAATTTATAACTTATATGTCAAACACTCTTCTATTAAGAGGGTTGCCGACATCTTTCGCCGCCGCCGCCGTCACTTGTATAATCACAACGCGAATATATATAAAAATAAATAAATCAACTGATAAGCAAATGAGTTACGGAACTTGTATACTTCTAGTCGTTTTCTTCTTCATTTTTTTCTCAGACGCAATTAACTAACAAAAATGCACTCACCAGCATCACGCGGTAACAATAATTTCGCATTCTCTATTCAAAGTGCTGGTTGCACTATAATTCTATCGTAGAGATTCAATTTTAAATTTATTTCAACTGTTTCCAAAATCCTGAGCGGTTTAAAACGATCACGAGAGAGTACTGTACAGAGCAACAGTATGCAAAGCCGACCTGTAATCATTCGTCTACACGTTATAGACTAAGAATGAGAATGGGGATGGGGAGCGGACGCTGTGGAGCGGACGCTACATTCTACAATTATTTTCGAAAATAAAAATAAAACCGAAAACAAAACCGTCAATAAGTGATGCTTGTTTTTTTTTTTTGCAGATTAAATTGAATAAATACATCTTGAGCCATGCGATTAGCGGGTAATTTCTCCTCCTTTTGGAATAATACAGACAGACGGAACTACGTTCATTTGACGCGACGCGACGGCAGATAAGGGATGCACAAATGTGATTTCAAATAAATAAAACAATTTCGATGAAAGTTTTCTGGGTGGTGTGACTCAGTGTGGATGCATCTGGGGTGTTTTGCTGGTGAGTTTAGGTGGCGATTTGTAGCAAATCTGACATAGAAAACTCATTTGTAGGTGGCACAGTGAACGGATGACCGGTGGGTGAACTGGGCGATATCTAGATTTACTGGCAATAAATTGTTGCCAACATTAATGCGGCGATATTTAAAGGG
The DNA here is from genome assembly GCA_949372485.1 of Cheilosia soror. Taxonomy (NCBI): domain Eukaryota; kingdom Metazoa; phylum Arthropoda; class Insecta; order Diptera; family Syrphidae; genus Cheilosia; species Cheilosia soror. Next base: position 4,042,562 of record OX443563.1, read on the forward strand.
AAGAAACGTTTGCAATCTATTTATTGACATGCAATATACATTGTTGCGAGACGCAATAATTTTAGCAAAGCACGCAATCAAGCTCTTTACTCAGAATGTGATTATCATGCTTACAATTTGTATGAGAAAATGTAGAGTGAATTATTTGACATTTTAGAGATCAGCCTTAGTTCGGTAAGAGTTATATGTGAGTTTGAATATTGTCTTAACATTAGTAGGGATTTTTACAACTTGCACGATACAGAATGTCAGTAAAATTATCTACGATACCTACGAACAGTGAAGAGTGAAAATCAGCCATTTAGTAGGTTCTTGGTTTAGTAAAGGACATGTTTTTGAAGGCATAAAATGTCATACGTGCAAGAGGTTATGCGGAACTTAATTCGCTGGAAAAAAGTTACAAACACCGACCTAAAAATGAAAATCTGGATATTTCTAAAATACTGTAAATGAAATTAAACTATTCTAACACAAGAGGTGATTTATTTTTAAAGGAAAAAACAAAGTAACCGAGAATACTTGGTAACCGTTGACTGTGGGTATGAGTCACCCACAAACCACAGCAAGGGTATGCCTTACAAGAGATGTTAAGCTACTTTTCAATCGCATGTCTGAGGGGAAGAGTATGACAGGATGACTCATTTACCACCTCTGTTGCAGAAATACAACTTAAGCGCATACAAATAACATTTCTTATGTAATGCGATTTATTGTATGAATGCCATTGAAACTCGTTGAAAATCCATCAAGCAGAACCAAACTCAACTCAAACACCTCCACTAGAAAGTTGCAATTGCAAACCCCCCAGTTAGACGTCTCCCTAATGAACCATGTTGTTATGGAAACCTAATTGAACATTAATTGGTTCTATTTTGATGTTACAACTTTCCCTTAGCTTACGCCGTATTATTGAAACCCAAAACAAATCGAAACATGTCAAAGACCTCCCCAATGGCATGATTCACCTCACCTTAAACTTTTATCTTATAGTTAATAATAATTTCGTTTGCTCTTTCATTTCATGCTGATGTTAGCATATTAAATTGTTGCTTGTACTTTATACTAGGCGACCCCAAATGGTTCAAGGTCCTCCCCAATTAATCGAAAAAGTCATTTCAATTGAGATTCAATTCGATGACACCACACCAGCAACGACTGAAAATTTCACACAACTTTCGATGGAGAGTTGCACAATAGAATTTGTCTACCCAATTAAAAAGTATGTACACAATCGAAATCGACTATATAATGAATGCTATTCACCTGTTTGCCCCATTTCCAATCCGGACCACGTATTACCCGTGCACCAACACCTTCCATAGCAAATCTCGTCTGACGATTGACGGCATTAGTGGCACTACCGGCAGGTGCACCCACCACGGTGGCTGATCCTCCGGCAGCTGTGGAACCTCCATTTGCACTTCCTGCTGCAGTAGCACCTCCTCCGTTTCCCCCATTGGTGCTGGTTGTTGATGGTGCTACTGATGCACTACCAGTACCACTACTACCTCCGCCGCCACCGCCACTACCATTTGTGGTTGCTGATGTCGTTTCTTTGGTGGCAGCCGAAACTGCACAGGCCATTTTGACGTGAATTTTCTTAAAGTTTATTACTATTCTATTGTTTTAATGAATTTGAGGATTATATTTCACTTTTTTGTTGATTTTTTGTAATTTTCCTACGGGTTTGTTGAGTTTTTTTCGTAGATATTTACAAGAACACCTTTTAGATGGAAGTTTTTCTTTCACTCGTCGCACACAAATGCAATTTAATTGAAATTCAACACACACTTTCATTGGAATTGAGGCCTTTTTGTGTACGTATATTTTTACTTATCAATATTTGACATTTAAATTGATGTGAAGTTGGTGGCTGTTGGAAAATTGTACAGTGATGGCATTTTGTGAATAATTTTTTTTCTACATTAGGGTGATGATAACATGTGTTGTATAGAAGTTTTTTTGATACCGTAGGCTATGGAATTGTTACAACAGAGGGGCTGATAGTCATTGTGCGTGGACACACAGATATTAATCAGGTTTCCTAGCATTTTGAAGCTTATCAGACTCAGATGCTAAAATGTATGACCTCTTACTTTTTGCTGAACCTTCAAAAATGCCGCATCTAAAGCGACCAAGGATAATATCCGCATTCACTTAAGGACCATTCACGTGGGAACGAACGAATTGATAAAATGCAAACAAACCACTTTTTATGCATTTATGAACAGAAAATTGTATTTGTTATTACCTAATCCAAGAGGATAATTAATTATCCCATGTAGGTATTAAGAAAACAAGTTTATAACGAGTTTACCTAAATACCTAAATTTCGAATTCCAACCTTTTTGCCGTTATTGAAAACACCCTTGGCCCGAATTGTCAAAGTTTATTCGCAATCCACGTCATTTAATTCCCGCTCCAAAAACTAGCGTATAAAACATTCCTTCCAACTTAACGTCAAACTAGATATCGTGGGTAGAAACTGATGGGTGAGATTCATGAACTGCCGCGACCTAGAAAAGTGTTCGGACTGTCAATACTTGCGAATATTCGATCGTTCGTAGGTATAGGTAGGTCGCTCAAGGCCCCGACCCATAGAATCCGTCACATCCGTTGCGGCAACGTATTCGACTGACAGATTGATAGAATACACAGTAGCTTATGGAACGTGACCCATGAGCAACGAACGTGCCGGATGCGACGGATAAAGTAGGTTACTTTCTACTTTTCTGTCGGTCGAACCGTTGACAGTTGGCAGAGCGTGAGAGTAAGCATTTTCATTGGTGGAAATATAAGATAATGAGAGAAACTGTCTCTCATATGTCATCGGCTGTCAACGTATGCGACGAATTCTATGGGACTGTTCGTTCCGTCGAATACGTCAATCCCGGATGCGACGGATTCTATGGGTCGGGGCCTTCATGTGAATGGTCTTTTACTTTTAAGTTTTTACAATTAATTTTCCACATTACTAACCATCTGTCTCCGCCTTGATGATACAAATAAAATCTACAGTTTGAACTCCACTGAAGTATTTTCATGACAAAAGTGACATTTTTTCTCGCTGCTGTTAGGTACCTAGTTAAAAAAAAAAATAAGAAAAGTATCTTCATCGTGCCACTTGCATTTGCATTCCCCTTTAGTAGATTTTTGCCATCGAAATCTACCAAATATCCACTCAGTTTTGTTAATTTCTAGTATCAACATTAATATAACAGTTGATATTAACATGTCCGATAGCAACACAGACACCGGAGATACCCTAATAATGAATCAAACCGAAATCAATGCCAGCTCCACGATAGCACCCCGCGAAGCTTTGGTATGTAAATTATCCTCAAGGAAGCGCATTCTCATTTCAATTGATTTACCAAATTTATCTACATCCACAGATTACCACCGCCATCAACTTCCTACAAAATGCTAAAGTTCGCCATACGACGCTAATGCAAAAGCAGCAATTTCTCCGGTCCAAAGGTCTATCACCTGAGGAGATACAGATCGCTTGCGAGAGAGCCGGAGTCTTTACACAAGATCCAAACAGTACTGTGATAAATATGGGAATCAGTACTGGTGGTGGTGGACACTCAGGATATTTGAATCATCAACAAATAGTGCAAAGAACTAATACATTTGGCAGGATTAAGGAAATTTTGCATTCGATGGCTTTAGTTAGCGGTCTGGCTTATGCTGTTTATCTCTTTTACAAGGTATACCCTAGATATTTACGTAAGCAAAGAACACGAATAAATTTATGAATATTCATATCTTACCTCTACCTATGTTCAATTTATCTTGCTTTTCGCGTGAGTCTTGATTCTTACGACCTTTGTGCAGCTGTTTGTCTATGAAAAATAAGATTTTCAGTTACTATGTATCATTCTTATCCAGTAATTTGTTTTTATTATACTGGTAAGGGTGAGGTTCTCAATTGAGCTGGTTCATTTGAGAGGTTTTTTTTAAAAAATTTCCGTCGCTCTTATAGGTCTTGTATGTTTTTCTTGGCTAAGCATCTCACCCCAGAGCAATAGTTACATTTTTGGTAGTTGACTACCTTGCGATTCTTTAATGTATGATGCCAGTATAGTTAAAAAAAAGTCCATGACCATTTTGCTCTCCAAGACTCTTCTATTACAGCGCAAGATCGCCACCACCTGAGTTCAAAATTTCTTTGTGCTTGACCTTAATCCATCCATTATCTTTGCAAATCACTTACGTACTTAAAATACAATCACAACTAATCATAATATTCCTACAGAAATTTATAGAGCCCTTCCTTTTTGGCAAAAAGAAGAAGTCTGTCGAAGATTCCATCACCGAGTTGGATCAAAAGGTCGAAACTCAAATGCGTGACGTTAACCGCGAATTGATCCAAATCAAAGAGCAACTCACAGTAAGCAGTACATCACAGAACTCTGTAATAAATAGAGAATTCAGCAGCTTTAAAAGCGATTTGGACGCTATTAAAGGACTGCTACTAAACAGGTAACACAGAAAAAAACAACATCCATTTTGATATTAACTTATTTTTTAATTTTTGTTATTTAGGAAACAATTTGCCAATCCAATTCCGACCGTACCACCATCAATTCCTGCCTGGCAATTGACTTCACATCGCTTAAGCCAGAGCGATCATGAGAAGAACGACGACGCCGGCTCCGGTTCCGGTTCATCAGAGACTGAGGTTGTCACGAAAAACAGTGACAGCAGTTTAGAAATTATGTAAATCAACCTATTTACGCAACTAGTATAATATTGCTTTGTCTCCAAATAAAGTTCGTTTGCTTTGCAGTGTTTGCCATCAGATTCAATAGATACATGGAGGGGTTAGCTGTATGATTAGATTAGATTAACTTGTGGCATTGATTGTCCTTAGTCAGCAAGATAAGATTTCATTCGATTTTTTGTTTTATTTTCTTGTCTTTAACCATACCTAGTAGTTGTATGTAGTATATTTCAGTACTTGAGTGTACTTAGCGAGATTTAAGTCCAAATTTTTTTTTTCTATTTGATATTTTTTGTAAGATATCCGAACACAGAGTAGTATGTTGTAAGGGGATGGCCTATTTCTATTTGGATTTGTATATACATAATAAAACTGACGTTGGAAGGAAATGGGTAACTTTCTTTTGACAGCAACATTTTTGAAGAGTTAAGTCGACACAAATAATTCTGTAAGAAGAACGAAGTTTACAGATCTCAGCATGTACGTCTGTTATTTGCAATGGAAAATTTGATGTTAGCAGCTAATTGTATACGTGGCTGCTGTAGGTAACTGTGGTCGAATTAGCACATCTGGGAACGATAGAACACGCACCATACAGCCGAAAAACTCGACGTCTACGCCTTTCTAAAACAAGATTCATTGAAAGGCACGACAGTTTTATTTCCTCTTTGTAGAGCTCTTCAAATGCATCTCATGGGCGATTTCTTCGAAAGCATCAACACTTTTGGCAGCGGTCCAAAAAAGTGATTTCCTAGTAAGCCTCATTGTATGCCAAGAACTATTCAGTTTAACGCTGCTCTTATCAGTTTTCCTACAGACCGCACAAAAGAAGTTCTGAATTCTCTAAGAACATCAGAGAAAATGCTGAAGATTTTTTCAAAGAGGCTTTTCAATCCGCATCCTTACTTGTTGAGGACTTGTTTTTGAAGAACTTCATTGAAACAAACAACGCCTTCCAATCCAGAAACCTCTCCTACTGAACCCTATTTTAGAGTGTCGATACTGATTTCTTGCATAGATTCGTTAATAGAAAACCTTCGGACAGATTCATGGTTAAAGAAGACGTTCTACCATCGTTTCAAGCTCTTCTCCCAGGTTTTGTTGCAGTTCAGCGAGTGAACGAAATGGAAAAGTTAACACGTTACTTTGTAATGCAATTTCGTTGTCAGCTATGAAAGCTGAGTAAATTCTTTGGTGCGAACAAAAAATCGTCTAGTGATCCTTCTTCCGAAGTTTTAAAATTGCTTGATATATGTGATAAGACTTTAACTTTAGAGGTATAAATTTCTTGCTTACGGTTTTATCAACGCTTCCAGTGACCACATCTAGTGTTGAAAGAACCCTTTCAGCTATGAAAAGGATTAAAACAATGTCCCAAAGCGTTATGGAGAATGCAAGGTTAAGCTCACTTGCTATGATATCTGTTCATTCGGATATTATTGTGGATCCAGATAAGGTTATTGATGTCATGTCAAAAAAAAATCAGCACATCTTCTGCTTTGAAAAAATGTGTGTAACAAAAATTATTTAAGTACATTATGTTCGTTTAAGTACATACGATTTAAAAACTAATAGGAATCAATGAATTGGAATATAAATAGTTTTTTTGTTTTGTGAGATTTGGAAGCAAGCCCCCCCGAAACAAAATCCTGGGGGCTTATTACCAAATGCGCGGCGGGTCGCATTTCATGGCAGATTTGTATTTTTGTAGCTGTTGAGGTGACAGATTGCCGGCGGATTATTGCCGATAAAAAATAAACTAAATTCTTGTGGCGGGAAAAAGCTGTCAAACTTTTGGGAAAATAAATGGAAAATTGGAAGTCTAATTGGAAAAAACTGGAAAGCACAGTTCGCATTTGAGAATAAGCAAAAGCCAAGACGGTCGAAATCGAAGTACCGCTTTCAATACGATCCGCCGCGCATTTGGGAATAACCCCCAGGTGACGCTATCTATCGCTTTTGAATGGATCGAATCGCTTTTGGAAATATAAAAATACCAAACCGCCATGAAAAGCGGTCCGCCGCGCATTTGGGAATAAGCCCCCTGGCTACCGCTTTTGAATGGATTGCGATTCTGGCAATGAACGAAAGCGACTGAGTAACAAATTAAATAAAAATAATCCCAGTAACTGAAGTATAACCCCACAGATTGGAAAGGCGAGGTTCAGGTGGGCAGGACAATCACCCCTATCGTGGAATTCGCCGGGGGGAATCATTTACGGCAAAAAATATTTTGGTATCGTCAAATCCGCAAAGTGAACAGTTCCCCGTGTGGGTAATATGAATGAGTTTCACTGTATCGTTGAAAACGTTCAAATCGAATTTTTCCCGAACAAAATGACATTTCTTGCCCGCATCAAATTCATTGCGGATTTCATATGTTTTCTTGCTTGCTGCATGTCGTAAGCATTTTAATATACAAAATTTACATACAAAACAGCTGCTTCATTAAGCTCAACATTTGTAATAAATCTATTGCACAGATTGAACTTTATTAAAATCAAAAAATAAACATTCTAAAAACACATTTCGTCTGGAAGTTCCGTGAAACCATTCATTGCTCATTTCAGCCTGTCTCGTATTCTTCTCTGAGAACATCGCTCATTTCGTTCTTCCTCTTATTTTTACACGAATAGAGTTATCGTATACATTGTTACATAATAAACACTGGTTTTTATTTAAATCACTTTTGAAACAAACTTTTCATAACCTCCGACGAATGCAGCTACACGGATTTGTGTTCACAAATGAAAGACAGCCGTTTGACAGTGAAACTACCTTTCCCAAAAGCGTGTCGATAAGGAAACTTTTCCGGCGGATTCCACGATAGCAATAGAAGGTGAAAGGGAATCGAATAGGTGAAGTGAAACTCAATTCCGACGGATTCCATGATAGGGGTGAATACCTTGGGTCAAGGCGAGAAGAGTTTTTCCCCGTTTTTCGGTTTCCACATTCCCTTCATTTTTATTTCGAGATTGAAAATGGCAAGCAGTTTTTGATTTGTCGAAAACACGTTGAGCTCTTTTTCAGAATATTTTTTTTTTATTAATTCAATTGAACAAGATTTCTCTTAATCTTCTACATAAAAACTTGTCAAGGAAATATTTGTTTTTTTTTGTTTGTCTATTAATTTGTATCACTATTTAAAACATTAGTAATCCATTCAAAGATAGTTGTGACTCCTTTTCATATTATATTCCTCTGTACAGCTATTATAATATTCTTTACTTACAGATTTGTTATCCTTCTTATACATATTTTATGTTATAGTACCGGAATAATTTATTTATTAGTAAGAATATAATGTATGCAACAATGGAGCTGTCTTAAATAAAATAAAAATTGTAAAAACACAAATGTGTGCAAAATATATATTTCTTTTAATTGATTGATTGATAAAATCTAGTAACCTATAATTGTATAAAATATAATTGCGTTGCGAGAAAGTTAAATTTGTGTCACAAAATATTTTGCTTAAAAAAGAAATTCTTCTTTTGGAAGGTGTTGATGTATAAATAATTTGCATTTTTCTTTAATATTATGAATATACACATTTATTTGATTTTATCTTATAAATATATAAATTTGATTCCTCATTTTTACGAATATAATATATATATATATATATGCTGGTGTATATAATATACGTTTGTCTCTTAATAATTAATCTCAAGATTGCCACAGAAATATTTGTTTACACTTTAAATCGTTTTTTTTAAAGAGTTGCATTCTCTTTTCTATATAGAAGAATTATTTTAGTTTTCTACTTAAAACTAACAGTTAATGGTTTTATATAATATGTACAAATGTTTGATTTCGATTTGATTTGGATAAAAAGGGAGACAGTGAAAAGAGTGCAAGGAATTTGTAAAAATTTTAGGTTTGGTGTAGCAAGTTGTTGTACAACTTGTGCGTATTGGTCGATAGGTTTTGAAATTCTGTTTAAATTGAACAAGAGTGTAAAGCTTTAGGAAATTGATTCAACATTTAAGAAGTGGGATAGATGGGTGAACTATGGTATAGCATCAGACCTAATCGAGACTACCAATAATTGTGGATTGCTTAGAGTTCACTTATTTGTAGGCACTTCTAATGAGGTTTTTTTTTTCTTATATCAAAGACATACTCTTTGATCAGTTGGTCACAGCGGATGTATTACTTACTTCTGAACATGTCTAGTCACTCGCGTCAGTTACAGTATGCTTTGGAGAAATCAAGCAAAAACACAACTTTTCGCTAGGGTTTAAAATACAAAATTACCAGAAGCATGAGCTGGTTATTGCTGCGAGAAGAATTATAAAAGACATTAAAATACGACAGTCGGTGAAAAAGTAGAGTCAAAACCTCACGAAAAAACAGCCGACAAAGCATCAAAATGTTAATAGAAGCAGCGACTTGAAAAATTGTCATAACGAAATTTGTGTGGTGTGGTTTTTGCAACTGGCAAAGAAATGTGTGCTCTTTTTCTGAGGGCCTTCTGGCATATGACCCATGAACTTTGTCAGTAAATGTCATCTACATAAAACCAGTAATTTTGTTAGGCATATATGCTTTCTCATTGGCCATACTGAAACAATTTGCGTGACCACTGCTTCTTTTACAAACAACAAATACATAACTGTCAGGAGAACGTTTAACCTGCAATGCAAGATTGTGTTCTAGAAAACAATTTAAAGTATGTCCGAATTTACGACCAACAAGTGTTTGAAAACCCGTTAAAATAAAAACTTCAAGAAAAAATGTGCTTACTCTTCTCCTCATCCAAGTTGTCCATTCCTTACATTTCATTCATTTAATCACATCCCACTTCTGTTTAAACAACAGAATTGACTGCTGTCGCCGTAGTTGATGGTGGCACCAACACCGATGTGGTTGTCGCTATAACGCTTGCGCTTGTGCTGACGGGTGCAGTTGATTCTATGCTATTGCTATCATTTGTAAAGTTAACGACTGTGCTGGCTGGTGATGTCGGCACTATTGTTGAGGTGGTCGGTGTAGATATAACCGTCGGTGCCGTTGTAGTGGGTGACTGCTGTTGTTGCGGTAAAATTGTTGTAGTAGTTGTTGCAGTGGGAACAACAGCAGCGGCAGCAGCTGCCGCAGCCGCTTTTTCACGTTCCTTGTCGCGTTGCGGTCGAAACGCTTCGCGTAGAGCATCAACGCGTGTCTCATTTGGTCCCCAACGAGAGTAGCCGCCACTGTTTTGCAGCCAAACGACGGTTGTGCCCTGCATGCATTTGATGTTAACGTCGGATCTGTAAAAATGGAATTTTTGAAGAAGCTACAGCAGGTAATGTGAGGAGTTGCAACTTACTTGGGAATAATGTGTTGATAGCCATGTCGGTATTCGTGAGCCATGCCGAGGACGACCATTGATCGGCGTTTAAAGATGTTTTCCTCGAGCCGTGCAATGCTCTTCCACTCGGGCAGGAAAATTATAAAACTGTAAAAAACAAAAAATACAATTATTATTTGTTGCCTAATCTGTAAAGCCGCTTAGGCTTACCTTAGTGGCTCCATGGAATCGTTGAGCAGCTTGTCAATATGCCAGAGAGCTGCGTCAATCAGCTCCTCACAATGGGGTGGATTCACTTGAAACGAGCCCGACACTGGTTTGAAATCCAAAAATGGACTGAAACATCAAATCAATGAAAACGATTTTTCACGACAAGCAAGTATTTCCCAACTCACCCTCTCGATCCAAAGTAGGCATCAGTGTCGGCAAACGCCGAACAATATTGCCGAAAGTATGAATTGAAAGGCGAAGCAAAGCACTCGAATGTGACGCCAAAATGCCGGTGCAAACATTCAAACACCGGAACGGGTAGAGACGCCTGCGTCAATTCGGCTTCCTGTGATGAATTGAGTGCATTTCCCAAGAACGTCTGATACCGTTTCAGCAGACACCAAACTCGTCCGATGAACAAGTCAAATTTTTTGTCGTCGAAGCAATTGAAGCGATACAGCTGCTCGAGCTTCTGCAGGTGAGACAAGTTGATGTACTGCGCATCGGGTTGGTTCAGAGTGCTCGGTGTGTACTTGATGATCATGTGATCGCGATCCTGTAGATATTCTATTGCTGGCATTCTGGGTGAGGGCACCGCAAATTGAATGGGGTAGCACCATACTTTCTTAAGGTGCGGTGGTGGCACTGGTGGTGCAGGTTCCGGTATTCCATGTTCTTTAAGTAGGACCATGTGACGTTCTCGGATTTTCTTTGTGTGCTCGGCTGACAGATGATAGATTTTTGTGCAGAGTGCTTCAACGCTACCTTTGACTGTTTCCACCAAATGTGGCTCACACTGCCGCTTTAGATGCTGAAGGCGATCCTGAAAATCCTCGTAACTAGCACCAACTGTGCGCCGCAGCCATTGAAAGGTGTCTTCGACATTCCACTTGACAACTTTTTTACTTTCCGGTGGAGCTGATCGACTCTCGAGTATGTGCTTAGCAGCTTCGGCATAGCGAGACAGTTGCTTTCGGGCATCACCAGTGAATTTGGGCTTAACAATCTTAATGGGGATGTCATTCATGATTTCGCGGTACATAGCTGGCGAGACCTCGGGACTGCAAAAGCTCGGAAGAAGTGGGTCTTGTCCGCGATCGATTACCTTTCGCTCAATCAGCCAACGATTGAATGAGTCTTTTGGCGCTTTGATGTTCTCGCGACGCATGCAAAGATCTTCATAGGTTTTGACCAATTTCATGGTGTATGCCGCTCGCAGAGCCTCGATTTCCGGGTGTGGATGGGGTAACAAAGTAGGCGGTCGTTCAACGATCACTGCGTTTGTGAATATCTCCAAATCCCAGGGTCCAGCGAGGACGAATTTTTTAAAAGGTGGTACCATACCGTGATGCATATCTTCCGAGGGTCGCCTTTTTAGACTGGGGTGTGGCGGAGGTCCAGTTGGTTGAGCTCCAGGATGGCATATTCCCAGAGGGTCAGTTAGTGGATCGAAAGGCCGTTGCCCTGGCATTTCCCACAGTGATTCACCAGTAATTTTATTCCAATAGTACGGTCGGTTCTCCCTCTTAGACCAGAATTTACGCCACCCTTGGTTGACTAGCTCTGTAGTTAGCTCCTCGCCATAGACCGGTCCGTGTGAATTTGGTGGACCTTGTGGTGTGTGTGCGGTCATTTCAGGCAGCGGACCCATCTTCACCGGTGTAGATGGTGAGCTACAGCTGGGTGAAGCTGCCCCAGCCAATGGTGGACTCATGCTAAGTATTGTGTTGTTTGCTGCCGCAGCGTCATTTTGGTTTTGTGGAGCTGTCAGCTGATCCCAGGCCGATTGTGCAGCAGCTGCTGCAGCCGCGGCAGCAGCAGATGTTTGCGGCGAGGATATAGCTGCCGCCGAGGTGCTGGCTGCAATGTCATTCATTTCGGCTGATTGATTGTGTTATTGGCACCTATATCGGTTGTTTATTTGTTGTATATTAAAGATGGTGGTGTAGCGGGGTGTTTTAGGAGAACAAGGGGTTTCTAAAAAAAATTACAGAAAATTATGAGAACACTGAACTAAATTGAGTTTGAATAATACAATTTTTGGCTATATGGCTGCGTGGGACATAGTTTTGTTAACGTACGTTTGTCTAGTTTTTTAACAATTATAGGAGATTGTAACAAATAACTATAGCTGACAAAGAATGTTTTTTTTTAATTATGTACCTACTTCAATCTCTGTGTTAACCCTAAGAAAATGCATAAATGTTTTTTCCTCTCTACCTATCCTGAATTTGAATCAGAAATGCACTATCCACTTCCAACCTTGCACCATGCATACAATCTATCACGGTATACCTATTATTCGTCAATGATTTGTTATATGTAATAAATCATACATCAACTCTAAATCGAATGTCGCAGGCATACCTAGTCAGTACTGACTAACGAGTAACGACACATCATTTCTATTCAACCGGTCGACAGGCACTACTCGAACTTAATAAATTACAAGCACAACACTAAGCAGAAACACACATTACTCCTACATAACCTGCTTCCGGGACAAACAGCTGATTTAGACAAACTCCCATTCATAGCAAAGCCCCTGCTGCTGACAGCAACTATAGTTCGCTAAAGATTAAGGAAAATAAAAATATGTATAAATAAATTTGATGCCTACCCAAAGTGAGAGAGAGCCAAACCAAATATAAGAAACAACCACGTGCAAATACTCATTCGTTATACACCGGCCGTGACCAAGAGCCATCCAAGAAATCATGAAAACCATTTCGCCTTGTATATTACAAACAATCAGCAGCACTTGATTTCTCCAGGAGGACATTATACTCCACCCAGGATGCCCAAGTGGATGATTGCTGTTGCAATCGAGACAACGGCTGGCTGACGACTGTTTGACTACCGAGATTTCCGAAGGGTTCTCCCCCGAAATAAACAACGGAATCCACACACAAGTCGAAGCATTATAAAACACAGACATAAGGCTAAACAAAAAATGCTGTTCGCGTTTTAATATCTGTTCGGTTCGGTGGTGGTGCTGCTCTGCTGCTGCTGCTCAGAAGAAATCAAATAAAATTGAACAATTTCCATGATAAACACTCAGTTGAGTGTAATAAGTTGGGGCAGCAACTACACATAGGATCCACATAGCGCAGCCACGCAGGTAGATTTCGTGGAACTCAAGTTAAATCACACCCACGTCACAAAAACGACGTGCGGACGGGGGGTTGGGTACGACAGAAGTATCAAAGGAAGTTCTTCCGGATATCAAAGATGATTCAAGTGATTCTTGCATTTTGAAGAAAAATCTAACTAGAAAATGAAAACTAGTTAGCAATACTGAAACAGGTGGAACTCAAGTTTGTAGAACTAGTTGCTTTATTGATGGCCTATGCTCAATCTTGGTGGTCGTTTGCTCTTGCTGTTTTACTATTTTCGCCTACCTCTCTTGTTCCATTTTGCACTTTCTGCTGCTTTTTGTTTCTCGAAATAAATATTAAAACTGCGGAATCATAACAAAAATCAAATCAGATTGCATTTGGATGTCCATACGGTAGGGAGTCGTTGTCTTACGTTCGCCTCAGCCATTTCTACCGCCACAACGCAAATTTCTCAAAACAGCTCAGAGTGGGGCTGGGGCTATGACGACGACAATGTAAAGGGGTACAGTGTTCAACACAGGAAAAATATGCCTATCTTTCTTTTTTGCCAAAAGGGCGGCAAAGTGAAAATTTCTCTAAAAAAAAAATAAAAAGAACTCAGTTTCCACAATAAAACCAACATTTTGTCACAAATTTCACATCAATCTCTGGGCGGTAAACATATTTTTTTAATTTTCCCGCAAAAAATCTCATCATCGACGTTTTCACTTGCAAGAGGAATATCACCGAACCAATTTTTTTTTTTTTTTCGTAGAAAATTTTCATCAAAATTTTCAGTTTCAAGAATTTTGTGAAAACTCACCAGAAATTCATAGAAATTTCAATTTACATTTAACACTGGCGAGTTACTGTTCAACAATTTGTTCTTATTTGCATTAAAAACATTACGAGCAGCATGGATTTACGATTTTTCACCAAACAAAATGAATTCAACGTCCGACACGAATGTTCGCCATTTGCAATATTTTTCCATTCTGTGTGTTGTTCGTTGGATTTTCTTCGGTCGGTATCTCGTTGGTAAATTTTGTATGCGTGTGGGGATTGTTTTCTCTCTGTACATTGGTATTTTCGTTTAGTTAGAGCGAGAGGGAATTGAAAACAATGTGATGTTGATGCAGTCACACTAATAAGCTGGGAGTGAGAATGACCGAAGAAAGAAGAATCGATGATAGATATGTTTATGTTCCATATTTGTGGTGAGTTGCCAATTCAATGAAAATAGAATAGTGTGTTTTTTGCCTGCAATGTTTTAAACACAAAACTAGCTCACTTCAATAGTTTAATGTTGGAAACAATTTCCGATTCCTCATAAAAAATACTCTCCGCTGACTGATATTCACAATTAATTTACCCCTATTCCCGTTGGCGTTTATCGTAAACGCCTAATATGTATTTCATTTCAATTTTAAGTCAGTGTTTTTTGACAAACGATTTGAAATCACAGTCAACACATAAAAAACGAAGCAAAATCCTTTATAAAAGTTCGAAAAAAATCTGAATATCGTTTTTACGACACGACACATGAGTCGTACACGACAAACGCCAACGGGAATAAGGGTGATTATGTATTTATTTGTTTGTAAAATTAAAAATGTACTTCTTTCTAAAATGCATCTTATATTTTTCCTGAAAATATTATTTTTTTCCAAAGCGAAAGTCCTACGGACCTTGCAATTTCAAGCAAAATTCCAAGCTAATATTTAAGTCGGGTTTAAACTTGTTTACTAATCGCAATAGATTGAGTTTCTTATTCGCCGAGTTATAGGACTCCAGTTCATACAGAGTCGATAAGTTGACCAGCAAGCTTTCATTCAGCGACTTTTGTGGATTGAGATTGATTGCGCGTTCAAATAGATTTATGGCATCTTTCAGCTTGCCTCCGTATAGAAGACATACACCCATGTTGTTCAGAATCATTGTGTTCCCTGATTCTATCTGAAGCGCCTTCTGAAAAAGTAGGTAGGCTTCTTGGAAGTCGTTCTTAGCGACAGCTATTAACCCCTTATCTACAAAATCTCTCAAATCTGGATTGGTGTTGCTGAAATATAGATAATTAGTAGTATAGCCAAAGGGGAACAAAAAATCGAGACAAACATTTCTTTGAGTCGCCTTGCTTCGGAAAATTTTTGTTCAGCTCCAAAAATGTCGCCAATTTGAAGGTAAATACGTCCCCATGCGGAGAACAGTGATCTCCGTTCTTCCTTGGATAGAGTTGTTTTCTCTAAGATCATTCCGCGGATTATGTCGTCAACAAGATTGAATTTACGCATCTGCCAAATGGATGGTATTTATAGTACATCGTTATAGAACACCCGTATTTAACTTACCATAATAGCGCAATTTACAATCGAGTGCAGAACCCTCACCTCGCGTCGTCTCCAAAACTCACAGGCAACTTCATCATCGTTGAAATACTTTTTGATCTCATTGCAAATAGCATATAGTTCGGAAAGCTTATCAAGCGCTGTCTGAGCATTGCCGAAGTAAACGGACAACTCAGCTAGAAGCAGACGGAATGAGAAGCAAGCCATAGAACCCTTTTTGCCGTTGTGCATATCTGGATGGAACTGGAGATATAAATTAGCAAACATAAACACTCAAAAGGAGAGCATGAACCGACTTCATAGTAAATATCTGGACGAGTGAGATGATCAAATGCTTCAGCCTCCAATTGAAGCAGTTCATACTGTCCCAATTTGGCTAGAAGGGCCAATCTAGTAAACCATAGTTGCAGCGAATGCGGAGTATGTTTTGCTGGCTGACCAGCTCTTCCGTAACCTAAGGATAGTTATTAGTTAGGCATTAAATTGGGTGGCGCATTAGTTCCTTACCCTGTCCATAGACGGTCAACAATCTTCCGGTTAAATTAACAGCAGATCGATAACAGCCAGCGACGATTAAATTTCTTAACCCTCGTTCATCCTGCGTCACATCGTCAACGTTTAGAATCTTTCGCTGTGCCAATTCTGCTTCGCCCAAATGTACAAGGACTGCTTCTCGAATTGGATCAATCTAAGGAGATTGTATTGAATACAATTTGACATGACACATGAGTGATGCTAATCACATCTTACCAAATCATTGGGCGACATAACGCCAGGCATTGTAAGATGTGGCGGAATGCCAGGTTCAGTAAATGGGGGTTCCCAGAAACTCTTCACATCGTCCGACACTTTGAGATCATCGTCGTAGTCACTAGTTTCAATGTACTCTGGATGCTTAAATGCTCCGTTAAACGTGGATGACATCAACGCTGCAGTTTCTAATAACAAAATATTACGAATTACAGAAATAGAAGCCAGAGAATTATCCTAACCATTGGGTTTTATCTGTTTATCTTTTGCGGCCAGCTCATCAAAGAAGCTTGGTGGATCGTTGGCGAAATACTGACTGAGACTTGGTCCACCAGACGCTCCAGAGTTTTGATTTTCCATCACAGTTCTTATTTTATCACAGAGCAGTAACTTCAGCAGTTTGGTTTGCAAAATATCTTACTTCTGATTATTGACATTTCTCTTGTTGACATTTTTGTTGTTTTTTTTTTCGATGACAGTAGTATTTCGTTAAGTTTATTTGAGGTGTCAAAATCTGGGGCATTTTTGTTTCTCTATTTAAGAGTAGATGGAGCTTTTTGCTTACCGTTATTTTCAAATCTTATTATCTGAAGTTGTAATAATTGTTGAGATTTATTTGTATGAGAGTTCCGACGTCCGAACGAGCAAATTTTTTGCGTTACATTCACATGAATACTCTTTTGGTTACAGAAGCCGTCAAGTTTTGAGTACACAATTCAGAAAATAACATACAATATTTAGGCCGTGTGTCAATTGGGCTAAATAATTATCCTCCGATAATTTTCTGACACTTATGAAAAGAAAAGTTTACCAAACTCTAATCTTAAAAGAGAGATTTATCGAATTTCAAGCTATAAAATAATTAGTGTTTTATTTCCTGTTCAACAAAACTGGAGAAAAAGAAAACGTCAAAAAATTAGCCTATACATCTTCTGACAGCTGCTGAAAATTTCTTTTTCCACTACGATAGTGTCAGAAAATTATCTGAGAATATTTATTTAGCCCTTAGTAAAATCTGAGCGAGATAAGACAATCACATTTTGTCAATGTATCCAACTGACAGACAGATAGAATACGCGCCAGTATATTTAAGGTGGCCTATATGTATAATGCTGGGTTTCCACTTGTCGATTTGAAATTGACAATTGACGTACCTATTTTTATGCCATTTGTCACTAGACAAATGGAAATAGCTTAATTGTCAAACAAAATGTCACTTTGTCTATAATTGACAGAGAAAATTTAATTGGCATCGAGTTCATAAGTTGGTCAATCAACTAACGATTTTTTGCCAATTGGCATAAGTGGAAATGAACTGACGTTGGTGTCCTTCAATGACATAAACGCGAGGGCTGTCAAACTTTGTCAATCAACCGACATGTGGAAACCTACCTTAAGCAAACGCATATGGCCCATCCAACGTATAATGAATTCTCAATAAGCTGTTATTCGGATAAGCTGCCGATCGCAACACGGATAGATTTATGTATCGTGTTTTGCCCAAAAATTATATTTTCCAATTGAGTTCCACAAACAAACATAGGTACCTAATCCACACAGAACTCAAAAACAACAAATTACTCTACAATTTTTAACTTATGTAAACGCGATGTGTTTGTTTGCGGAACTCTACTCATTTAATATTATTTTTTTTTTTCGAAAATTAACTGTCCCAGCACCGATTTTTCAAAATCATAGGCATAGGAAGGCAACCAAAGCTCAATGCCTTGGTAACTTCGAACTTAAAACGCCAACTGTACAAAATACTTCCATGGTTACAAAACAGTTACCTATATTCCTCCGACTATAATGGAAACACTGAGATAGTGTTCCCACTTTTCTGAATCAAACAAGAAGACTTTTTGTTTTTATATTTTTGTTCGTTTTTTTATTATAAACAGTTTTTTTGTTATTTTTTTTCTTTTTTATATTAAAAATATTAACATTACTTATTTACGTCGAATTGGTTTCTTGCTCTTTCATTCTCTTATTACAAAAAATAAAAACACAGAATATCACTTATCATTTAAGAGTTGAATTGAGTTTTATCAGAGTGATAAGGGAAGAACAAACAAAGAACAGAAAAGGAGGTTGAAAAGTAAAAAAAAAAAGATGGGCAGTTGAAATTTTATAAAAATTCTAAACTACCCCAAAGAAAAGTAAAAAAAAATCATACACAAAATAATAAAATAAAAAAAAATTAGATCAGACTCTCGGTGGAATAACTACTTATTTATGAAAAGCCATCACCAGTTGGATCCAAAATCCATGGATAATTGTTTGGACATTCCATGCATGTGAACAAACGGAGGGTTTCACCGGGCAATTCCCGAGTGGTCAATGGGCAGGCATTTGGCAGCGAGCAGTAGGGTTGTCCCTTAACGTCGCACTTTTCCTTCCATTCTTGGAAGTCCCTCAGGGAGTTCAGCTCAGTGGGGTTTTGCATCCATTGAATGACCTGCATGTTGGTGACAAAGAAAACGTCATTGCGTGACAGCATTTCTTCGATAAATTTGATCAATTCGTCGCGGTATTCCTTCTTAGATTTCAACCATGAAGCATGGAAATGTAGACCCAATGGAGCACGGTTGCTATTGTAGTGACGGTTGAAGTTGTGACGCAGAAGACGTCCGAATTGTTCACCGGAGGCGATATTTGAGCATGAGTCGACCATATGACAACCGGGCAGAGATTCGTCAAATGTTGGGTCATCGCGACGATCCAATTCGTTCATGACCATTTCCCAAACAGCATGGCTACGGGATGGACAGTTGTGAGCGTTACCATTGCACTTGTGTGGCATGCGGTAGTACAGAGTGTATGGCCAGATTGGAACACGTCCCAGAGAAGCGGTAATCGAAGCATCATACACGAAGAATTGATCAGCCATCATTTCGAATTGCTTGTTGCCACCAACGCGGAGATATGGAGCACGAATACCAATGATGGTACCATCAGTGACGTTAGCGAAACGTTCAACGATCAAACGAGCACCGGCCATTTCAGCGAGCCAATCATCATAGGTACCATGGGTCCAGTAGTTTGGATCATCCTTGTGGGTTAGAGAGAAGACGGAGATTTCATGACCACGACGATGCAGATCTTGCACGGCTGAGTAGTTGGTATACTTGTGCGACACAAAGAATGTTCCCTTGATCGAGCAACCATTGGGGTTTTGACGTTGTCCATTGAAGATATCCTCGTACAAGTCGATGTTGTCAATATTAACGGCACCGTTGAACGTAATCGTTATCATTTGTGGGACTTGTTGTGGTTCAATGGCACCGGGAATACGAGTACCATCTGCGGAACAGAAGCATTCAGGCAAAACGCACTGTGTGGTATCACATTCTGGGGCACGGTTTGGATCGTCATCAACAGCTAAAGTGAATATAATTAGTTAATTGAAACATGATGTTTGGATATTTTTGACTTACAGCAAGCATTCTCGTCGGATTCATCCTTGCAGTCGGGTTTTCCGTTACAGAACAATTCCTTTGACAAGCACTCACCATCACCGCAAGACAACTTACCATCTGCACAGATGGGCTCGTCGGTCTTGAAGATAGGAAGAGCTAAACGGGGCTCTAAATGGAAAATTGACAATCAGATGCATTCTAATAGTTTTAATTTTGAGCTAAGAGGATTAGGATGGATAAAGCGTGATGTGGTGTAAAAATAAAAGAGATCCCATCACAGAGTGGTAGTAGGTGAAAAAGATATTAAGACATTTAAGAAATGCATTTATTTTACATAATTACAAAGCCAATTAGAAAGAAAGAAAAAGAATATTGTTATTTATAAATGCTGTTATAAAAAAAGTTATCACTTGTGGATTGTAAGTTTTTACCTTACGTTTCACAAGTGCTTTTTTGCACCACCACTAAATAATATTAGTATCAAATTAGTATGAAATAAAGCACATACTTCTTTATTTTTACAACTGAGGATAGGAAATAGAGGATTTTACCAGGTGTATTACAAACTTCTACGTTCTATGGCGGTTTATCTGTGCTTTTCGAAATTGTCTACATGGCTTCAATAATTCAACTACTGTCATTTAGTTTATGCTGATTTAATGTTTTTTTTTTTATTTTGAAAGTATATGGCAGTGTAAGCGTGAAGTAGTGCGTTTACACGTATACCAACATAAGTATGTGGAAACGAAAATATTTACAATTTGTGTTCAATCCCAAACCAATTTGTTTTTAGTCGTTTTGTTTTTGTTTTAGAAATGGTTTTCTAATTTTTCTACTTCAAAGTGGTTTACTTTTCGTTAAACAAAATTGTTGTGTCGATGGTTGTTTTTTTTTTTTTTTGGTTTGAGACTTACTTTCTTTTTCACCGCAGTTTGTTACTTTAGCCTTCCAATCACATGTCTGTTTAATAACGTCGAAGGCTAAGCCAGATGGGCAAGTGATTTGTTTCAGTCCAGATCTTGTACATCTATTTTAATTTTTGTTTTTAATTAATTTTTTGTTTTGTAATAAAGAACTTTTAATTATTTTTAATCGATAGCCCCTAGCTTACAAAAAAAAAAAAGTTTTCCTAAATATGTTTTTGGGTAATGACAGACGCAAAATAGAGGCAGACCCAGTTTTTTGATAGGTTGTTGTTAGTCACATTAGAAGTGTGGATATATAAATATATATTTTGAGTATATTTTTTTTGTTTTTGAAAATGCATTCCACAAAAGAATAATAAGTATGTATGTATATAATATATAAAAGTACAGGCATAGCAATACAGAGATAGGATATCATAGGATGATATGAGTATTTTTTATTTTTTGTTATTTCATGACATGCCGAAACACAAAACACTTACTTTCAACTTTATCACAGTTTTTGACATTTGTCTTCCAGTCACATGTCTGACGAATAACATCGAAACCTAAACCGGCTGGGCATCGTACAGATGCAAGTCGGGTAATGCCATTTTCGCCGGCATTGTCGCATCTATGATTTTTGTGATTTGGTGTTATTTGATAATTTGTTTTTTTTTTTTTATTTTTTATTTTTATAGTGTCTTGTTTGTGTATAATCTTATCTTAGTCTTAAATTTTGTCTGTTTCTTAAGTTTCAAAATTATAAGTTTCCAAGAGAATAATAAAGCTGAACATACCTTACGACATCACGGCAATCGCCATCGGCTGATAACCGGAAGTATTCATCTCCAGGCCTATCCGCGCATAACTCATCAATTTGATTGTCATCTGGCTTTTCATCATCTTGACGTTTCACTCGCTCAGCTGCAGCAGCTATTATAGACAGAAGAAGAATTGAATTAGAACAATTACATTTATTAAGTAAAAATGACAGTTTGTGACAATTAACAATTGTTATGGAATAAGAGCAGTTGGAGATTTAAAAGTGTCTATACGTCAGCAT
Source organism: Cheilosia soror (assembly GCA_949372485.1). Taxonomy (NCBI): domain Eukaryota; kingdom Metazoa; phylum Arthropoda; class Insecta; order Diptera; family Syrphidae; genus Cheilosia; species Cheilosia soror. Next base: position 4,064,380 of record OX443563.1, read on the forward strand.
ATTTTTTGCAAGATCCGGCTCCTAATTTGCATTTCACATAATTTTTATCAAAGGTTTCCCCTTCATCGAGAGTCGCTGGTAAAATTCCATCTGTCTAACTAAAACGTGTTGCATAATCCCCTTATTGCATATTCAAATGAAAGCGACGACGACGTCTTAAATAATAATCAACATACCAGTTTGCCTACATACGGCTATCTAGTCCTATTATAAAATCCAAAGGCATTAAATAACATTTACCAAACTCGATTTTCATCTTCATCTGCTCGTGCTAACCCACTTTCGAACCGAATAAACTTACACCAACAACAAGATGTAGAGAAAAAAAAAATCAAGTCCCGCATCACGAAGATGAGAGTGAAAATACTATGTCCCACTTTATGGGGTTTTATAGTGTGAGGTAAGGACCAGCGGGCGGTCATATCACCAAATTTACATAAGTTTTCAACTTATTAGTTTTTTTTTTATTTTGTTGCTTATTCATGTGGTTTCGAGAATTAGATATCATTAACAGCGATCGAAGATGAGAAGTAATTTTGCAATAGTAGGTACTTGTTAAAATGCCTTTGGCTTCTTATTATTTCGAGTCTATGATACTGATGTTGGTCATCATGCGCGAAAGCGTGGTAAGGAGTAACAACTTGTGTGACATAATGCTGAATAGTTTGCGCATTAAAACAAGTTTGCATGACATTTTTGTTTTTACTCTGACATACGCATAGGCTTAAAACTGGTTTTACGCTTATGGAGACTTAAATTAGCTTTGAATTCGTGGAAAGCAAGGAAGAGATATAAGACATTGCCTGACTGGTGACTTAGTGTAACCAGAATGGTTATCCGATTAAAATGTAAGCTAAACACAATTTATCATTTATGCGGTGGATTAGAAAACCAATAGATAAAATGATTACACGGCGTTGTCAAAGTTTTACTACAGCCGTACGCTAGTCTACACTCTTGCGAGTTAAACTCATTGTCCATATCTAGCAAAAGTAGAGCAACCATTTGTAAAACTTGAAACCGGTTCCAACGACATCGCTGCAAATAGCTTATAAATTCCGATCTTAGGGTTGCTAGAATTCCAATTAGTTAATGGTTACCAATTAAATAAATAAATAATATTTTCTATGCTGTATGAAATGTAGAGTATTCCACAATTCGGCTGTAACGTGCTTTTTTATTGAAAAGAGTATTGTTCTAAAAAGATCTGTCAAAAGTTAAAATAATTACTAGGTATCAAAGTTTAGCAAGAACTGTCAACAAAAACTAGTCCAAGAATTCATTCTTGAATGTAATGTCAATACAATTGATATTGTAATAAAAAAAAGTACAGTCACCATAAGCTACCAAAAATAAATTTGCACTTGTTGCCCACACTTCAATTCAATTCAAATGTCGTGATCGTGTCATTAAAATATTTCATCTTTGTGGTACATTTCCAGGTAAAATAAAAACTTCTTAATAGTTCTAGAACAATCATGGTTAAGCCGGTGTTTCTATAGGTGGAACCAGCGTCATAAATTGCAGGTACCCCCACTTGTGGTCCTCTTCCACAATATCTGCATCCAATTAAAAGTGAATGTTGTTTTGTGGCAAATACATTTTTTTTATTCTTAAACGTGTTTTTTTTTTTTTTTCATTTAACAAGCATTGTGGTGAATTAACGACTGAAGATGTCGACGAAAACCTTGAATTCGTAATTCACTTGATGCATTGCACTTTTTTTTTGTTAACTTATGATTGCTGATGATGATAATCATATGGACTGTACTCGTATTGAACTGGTTCTGAATGACAGTCTTGCGAAATTATAAAATGGTAAGCGTGTGGGGTAGAATGAATAATGAGGTGTGCCTGTGCATATTTGTTGTGTATCCACCCAAAGTAGTGGGCACTCTTATGCCACGTATTCACTGCGGCAGCAACGGTAAGTAAAAGTTTTGTTTGTTTTTTATTTGTTTTTGCACACTTTTCACTCGGAACACAGATGCGTAGTGAAATTGAACTTCCTACTCTCTTTCACTAAATAAATATCCGCAAATGTTATGCAAGCTGTAGATATTGCTGGATAGTGCAACTTTCCAACCAGTTTTATATATATTTTTCGTTTATAGTCTCTCTATGCTAAATCTTCAACCGGCGGCAGTTGAAAATTGTCACTGTCACATTTTTAAAAAACACTTGTCACTTTTACTTATTTTAAACACTTTTTTTTTTTCGTAAATTATCGTTATATTGTTATTTATGATGTTATTGTTTACTTACCAAATGCTAAACATACTAAAAACACACTTAAAAGCGGCAACACACGCGCCATCTTGCGTATGTGCGAATTTCTTTGTACTATCTGTTAAAATTGAATAAGTAAATGCAAAAAAAAATAATTATTTTGTTAAAAAAATTTTTCTTGGGATATTTTAAATTTACATTTGAAAAAACGTTATCCGTGTGATAATATAAATGAGACGACTGTAGTTGCTCAATACACAGTCACTCTTGTACTAGGTGTTGGCTAGTAGGGTGAAGTTCTATTTATTAAGGCCTACATAAACCAAGTGGGGACCTGGCCATCTCCCACCCATGTCTTTGAATATCAATTTCTTTAAGTGAGGAGTAGGGATTTTGTTTTCATATTTGGCCCGTGCCAGTATTGTCTGCATGTACAAGTGGTGAGTTTAGTGTACAAATCTGGAAGGTTCCCCTACGTTTGAAGATTTCTCCTGGTTAAAATAAATGCTATACATGGAAATATTTTGTGGAACGTATGTCTTTTCTGACTTCGCATTTGCTGGTGGAAATACCTGTTGGTTTGTTACCTGTTTGCAGAAATTGACCACGCATACATGTGCATGCATAAGTAGCTCTGCCACTTCTTTGGTTCAACTTTGATCTTATACTTGATGTGCAGAAGAAATGTTGAATAAGGAAGAGAAAAAAAAAACGAGAATGCACGAGGAGAGCTTTGTTATACAAACAAAAGAATTATATTATTTGCATTTGTGGTAGGTGTGGTGAAATTTTGAAATTTCTTGTCACTTTGTATTTGATTTGACTTTTGATTGTGGGTTAACAATAATATTATAATGGTAAATGTTAAATGGCAATTTTAATTCAGCCAGCGATACATTTACTGTCTCCATTGATAAAAACAAAGGAATTCTGTCCTGGCGGTTATTCATTTAGAAATCTTATAGTAAGCAAATCATGTTTTAAGACAAAGGGTTGTCAAATGAGTTAGGTATTCAGTGGACCATTGAAATTGAATTTTGCAATAACGATTTTTGATGTCAAACAAAGTAAATACTATGAAAAACAATGCCGTTGGAATTTTGTCTCATGCGACAGTTGTAGGTATTTGTTAAATAATATTTGTTGCGTTACGTATCGTAATCGATATCTTATTCAAATTCAACTGTAAAAATGGCTACTAAACTGCAGATTTTAGAGCGCATACCTATAAATAAAATGGTCATTCGTATTCAATTTGTAAAATTCGTTCATAAATCGTTAATGCAGGACTTACGTCTGAAATTTAAATAACTGGTAGACATGTAATGTGGTTATCCTCTAAAATTTCAATTAAATTACAATTAACCATTTTTAATACCTCTCTCAATAATTCTGACATTCGACCAATACACTTTTTTTTTTCATTCAAAAACATCCACCTCCTTCTGTCAGCAAACATGTTTTGTGTATCTATTTCTTTTTTTCGCAATTGAATACGATTAAATTCAGGTAAAATACCTGTCTTGTCTTGTACGCATATACTACCTGCTACTTATAGTACATGTACTCGTTGGCACCACAAATTCCAAACTTCTACGAAACCAGTAGATTTTCTTGTTTCTGCAATCGGAGACAAGGCACATTGTATCTATTTTTAGATACTTTTAGTCGCCAAATATTTAAATGATTTTTTTTCTCTTGTCATTTTCGAAAATGTCAACGATTAAAACAAGCCGAGGGACGCAAAACACGTTATATGATAATGTTATTAGAGCTCTTAAGCTCATTTATGTCAAATTAGTAACATGCAACAGATTTCGCTGTCGAATTTTTTAAATAAATTAATTTTAAATTATTAGAAATACAAAAGTATTTTATGCTACATATTTCGTAAAAGATAACTCTAAAATTGTGTCAAATCAATTTAAGCATCAATGTACAAATTTATAATAAAAATGATTTAAAATGTCAAAGTTGCATGGTTGAAATGTGTCAAATCAATGAAAAATCTGTACAAACTTGGTTAACTAATAAATAAAAGTGACTTCCCTACGTCAAATGTCAAACAAGAAAAATGGCTTAATAATGTAACATACCTGCGCCCCATCCGGACATACAGGGGTACTACTATTAACATACTCTGCTCCTATTTTTCCTTTTAACCATTTCGTTTATAAAACAAAAAATTGATTGATCATACAAAATTGAACCAAAGATGTGCATCAAAAAGCTAACTTGTTTTATATTGTAGCTTCCTTTTTTTTTATACAATTGCTTTTGTACAGATTTACCTATTATAAAGGTGGTATGAAAATGAAAGTGTGCAGTGAAAATCGATGTGATTATCTTTTTTCTACGCTTTGCATTTTTCGCATTTAATTTGAGGTTGTTGCGAAATAAAACTGATGAAAAATTACCTTTGCCATATGCCATTACGGCACATTTCTACATTAGTCGATTAAGAGATGGCGTTGATGGTAATTTGCACATTGACATTTGTGTGAATGACCTTTAATCGGAAAATCTCTATTACGATTGGAAGTCACATCGCATTCAAATGGAAATAAGCACTTCATTTATTTGTGGTGACAATTGTCTTATGTTTGTGCGATGGGCTACCTACTGAGCGATGGGCCTCAGGGGTCAGGCTCCATTTCCGGAAAATCACAAATCTAAGGTTTTTTTTTGTCATTGCACTGACTATTGCGAAAATCTGACAAATATCTGAGAGTATAACTGTCCTGAGAAAGCATTTCGTCACAAAAAAAAAACGCACACAAATGAATGGTTGTGAGAAGCTAGGCCTAGGGTCCTATACGGAGCTGTTAGCTGAACTATTTATGTCAAACTCAAGAAGAAGAAGAAGATAAACATAATCCAACTAAATTTAAAATTGCCAAAGCCCCATATAAACTTGATTACCAAATCTTATTTCTTGCTTATATAATTGTCATTTACTTTTCTGTCAGGTTTGACATATTAATCTACTCAATACATCGCCTAATTGAGCACTGTCACCCGTTAAAAAATACAGTCATTGCCAAGAAAGATGCACACAATACATTCATACCTCACCATTTTGGTGAAAAGGAAATTCTTTTGTTCAGAAAAAGCGCTTAAAACACGAGCGTGGATAATAATAACTTCAAAGAAGACGTCAAGATATACCATGCATCTTCATATAAACAGGCATTTTGTAATTTCAATCACGTTCTTCTCGGCCAGAAATAAATGGCCACACGTCGCGAGATACCAATAGCTAGTTGTTTTTGTCTCTATTTACAATACATTGCGATTGTTTAAAATGCACGACACTATACGGCCATCGCCAACAATCAGAAAGAAGCAGAAGAAACCGCTCATGCTTCTGCCAGTGGGGTGGGGTCAGTAAACTCTTTTAATTCTAACACTGCGCACTTTAAATGACAATATGTATATTCTTGGTGCGTTATTTTTCTCTTTGAAAAGTTATTTTTATTGTCATACGTCGCCAATGAAATTACTGCTGTAGAGTGAGTATGTGGGATGAAAAATGAAAATTATACATATCTCACTCTTAAAAAAAGTCCTCAAAGTCATAGCCTAAAAGTGGAAGTCATGACAATGAGTAAATGTTTATGGGCTATTAAAATAATGCATACGTCAATTTAAATAAATAAATATGTAAATAAATAGCCCTAGGCCACTACGTATTCGAATAGATCAATTGATAAGCTTTCTTGGGATGGGATCAAATTTTAGGACGTGGCCCCTCTCTAAAGTCCAGCATATAAACCACCGAATCACTATGCAGAATATATTTGTTTTTAAATAAATAAAAGAAAAAGTTTGGGGCACCAAGTTCGTATAGGAATCCTAGGCATAGCTTCTCACAACCATTCGTTTGTGTGAGTTTTGATTTTTTGGACGAATAGAATTTGTTTTTAGTTTGCATTAATATTAATTGTCCTAGTCCTGACTGTTCTTAAACGATTTGACATTTCCATTTGGTCGCCTACGTGTAGGTACCTCCTGAAGCGCGCTGTTCAACTATAGCTACAGGACTTAAAATGGGGTTGCGTACGTTTACCTGCAATCCAAAAACCCGTTTACAAAAGCCCGTAAAACAAAAGACCGTAATTTGTATGGGAAGCATATGGTGCCCCCCTAAAACCCCCTGCCCCTGTGGTCACTGTAGGAATTGGAATGGGTGTAAGTCCGTAAAAAATACGAGCCTTTTAAAAATGTTCTACGGGCTTCCGTATTACAGGCTTTTATTTGACGGTCAACTTCGAAATGCTGTGTTTGCATTTACGGGCTTCTGTGAATACGGGCTAAAGTTTTACGGTCAAACGTATTGTTCCGTTTAAAATGTTTCTAACTGGATTTAGTTTTAAAATGAAGTTGAGAAAACTTAATTTATTTATTTGTTACACGATCTACTGGCCAAAATTTTTGAAGTAAAGAGTACCTTTGAAAATAAAATGACAGCTTAAACGTTGAAATTTTAAAACGAAAAATTAAGTTGAAATGAAGAATGCAAATCCAAAAGTTTGGATTTATCCATAAAAACATTAATATTCGAAGTAAGTTAAGTGCTATTAGCTCTTTCTACCAACTTGTAAAAATGTGACACCTGTAATGTCAAATCAAAAGTGAATTGCAACCGATACAAATTAAACGTCAAAACCTCCCTCAAGAAAACAGAACCTACCATAATACAGAATCCACTTAGTTGACATAAATATTTGCACACACTGCATTATAAAAAAAAACTAAAGCAGATTTTAAATGTCATTTACCAAAATATTGCATAATACAAAAATCTAAAGAAAAATATAAAACAGCTGAGCTTGTAGCAAAAAGTAATCTTCCACATTTATACCTCATTCAAATGCAAATTGTAATTTTAACGAACATTTACATAAGGTGTATACTTTTGTTTTTTTTTTTTTTTTACTCTGCACTCAGTTGGATAGTAGGTTTAGCGATGCCATCGTTGCTGTTTTTGTTGACCTTCTTGACCTCCGCGATTAAAGCAAAGAGCAGGGCGAGTTCATACACTTGGTATACGATGGAAGCGACCATTAAATCTGTTTGTCAAATCAAACAGATGAAGTGCTGTGTATTTTGTGAGGTAAGGCACTTGGGAAAATGGGTGACAGCGCGACAGTAGTTCGTCATAGTCATTAAAGGAAAATGAAACAAAAAGAAAATTTGCTGACTGTATAATGTCAGTGTGTTCAGTAAATGATTTAATGTGCGACAGTGATGCGGTAAATGGACTGATTCCGTTACTTCGTAGTTTTACTGGATTTTTTCAAGTTTAAAGTCATATTTGACATTATTTTGACAGATTATTATTTTAAGCGAATACGTAATCGTACAAAATTGTTTACTAACATTTTAAACTACTGCATATTTTCTGTCAGTTTTCTACATCTTACTGTCCATTGACCGTTGTAAAATCTATTACATACGAAAGACTGCCGTTCGTGTTTGTTTTTTTTTTTTTTCAGGAAATATATTCGAAAATAGATGTCGCTGCACATCGACTTTGATATTATTGTTGATGATTCGAAAAACTCATTTAAATTTGTCATTTGTTTTTTTTTTTAATGTTCTTAATCAAAATTTACCTTTAAAACCACAAAATGCGTCCAAGAAATCTTTAAGTTTATATTCCTTCCGCATAAACAATAAAAAAAATTGTATATGAAACCGCACTCGGCACACCTGTCGCATATTATTCAGTAGATAAATTGACCTTCAAATAGAATATTCAGCGGGACAGGGAAACATATAAAGAACAACCACGAACTTTAGGTCCACTTATGAATTCTTACCACGGAAAAACCTAACCCCACCATCATCATCCTCTGGCACAATCACGATCATCATCAGCATCACGTTGCTAGCACACCATCCAACACATCATACGTTTGCTTGTGTTTAATCTCAGTGGAAAATCTCACTGGCAATTGCCACAAAAGTTGCACCTTAATGTTACCAACCCCCCAACTTTGAAGTGGTCACAGAGAGTATTTATATATACCAGCCAATCCCATATACCCAGGCACTTTGAGTCCATCCAATTATGCAAGATTCCTATCTCGATCGCATTATGATATTTCAAGAGGTTAAAATGTTGGATGAGTCGAGTGTGTTTTGTTTGCCATTTCGCTGACAGTGACTGTCACATGTAGGTATACCCACCTTCGCCAGATTCAACCGCAATGGAGCTACTTAAATGTCTCTACAGTAACCAAGCAGCCACCTTCACCGCATAGTTAGGTATAGGTTTTATATCAAAAAGCAAATTGCCAACTGTCAGAGTTGAACTTCTGTATTGCCAGTTGTGTTGTCGGCGGCGTATCCACCCCCTTGTAACTAGTTAAAGTGACAGACTGAACAAAGAATTGATTGCAATTTGCAGAAGTAATTTAATTAAACACAGTTTCTCTACCACCTTGTCGTATGACTAACAAGGATTTAATTTACAGATTATATTATTTTGAAAACAACTTGCGGCGGCGGCGGTGGCGGCTGAGTTGTATTTCGCAATTATAAATCTTTCTTTTGTGACGTGCACATTTAGAATGACGTTATACAGGAAGTCAAGAAACTAGGTACGAGTACTTAATGACATAGCCTTGGTGGTGCGCGGTGCTGCTATTCCCGGTTCTTTGTGGCAAGTAGAAATATGAAAAATGGGAAAACAAATTAATAAACAGAATGAAACTCACTTCACCTATGGCATTCAACGGTTTTTAATTGCATGCATAGAGAAGTCAGTGAATGATTTATGCAGAAAGAAATAGAGATTCCCTGGTGGGATTGTCAGACAATGTAGTTGCTCAAGATGGTTGTTATAAATGGTATTTATATGCTTACATATATTACAATTCAGTTTGAATGTAACGACCAGCTGGAGTGTTAAGGTCATGGTGAAGAGTTAAGGTGTATTTTTAGCAATCAATCAGTGGAACGCGAGTATGGAGTCGAATTTCTATTGCTTTGGCATTTGAAGATGACATTCGAGCTGCTGTTATAAAAGGTTAGATGGAGAAATATTATGTAGGTACCTACTTCAAAGTCAAATAGATTAATGTAAGCGTTGTTTTGTAATAACAACAAAACAATAGCAAAATGTCGTCAAATGGAGTTTTTGAATGCCCTGCCCTCAAACACTATGCAACATCATTATTTTTGTTTTTCAAACTCCCAAAAAATTAAATGTAAACAAGCAGAAAAGTAGCAGAAATATTAATAGCAGCAGCTTGAGATAATACAGAAACGTTTTTTTTTATGCGCGTAAACGCATTGACGCTAACGTTGGCTGGATGACGAATAAGTTCATAACATTTGAAAACCATTCCACATTTTTATGTAGGTGTTATGTATATCCATCATCTTCCAAAATAATGATTTTTTTTTTAAATTTTTCTTTTCTACTCACGTGGTGTCCATGTTTTTATTTATTAATTTTTTCATCAGATTCGAATTCGATTCGAACTAATAAATTAACAAGTGCAAGGACCACTTTAGCCACAAATATTATTTGCTGTTGAATAACAATTAGGCGATTTGGTACAGGAGCAGATAACACAAATATTTCGATACGAATTTAAGTGATAATGGTTTTTGACACCTCACTAAATGACATTGTTTAATAAGGGTATTCACTTAAATTTATGCAGCTCGTAAATGTATGAATTTCCGCGATGCTTTAAGTGAAAACTGACAAATAATATGCAGTTGTTTAAAATGTTAGTAAACAATTTTTACGATTACGTAGTCGTTTAAAATAATATTCTGTCAAAATATTGTAAAATATGCCTTTAAACTTGAAAAAATCTAGTAAAACTACGAAGTGACGGTATATATAAGTCCGTTTACCGCATCACTGTCGCACATTAAATCATTTACTGATCACACTGACGTTATATAATTAACCAATTTTCTTTTTGTTTAATTTTCCTTAAATGACTATGTAAATCTGGAATCAAACAAACAATTTATACGACTGTTTGACATTTGTGACTTCCGTAACTTTCCGCCGTTGATTTCCGAGCCTAAATCGTCGCGGAAAATTATGAGGTCTGCGTAAACTTTTCTCCATACAAAATCTGACAGTTGATTTACGAGGTGGTAAATTTCTGCAGTTTACGAAGTTTATGAGACTTTTACGCGTTTAAGTGGATACCCCAAATGTCATTAGACATTTGGACCTCTAAAAACAAGAAAAAAATATATTTAAATTGTATGTATGTTATAACAACACTGAAAGAAAACCAGAACTGCCGTTCAATGAAATCTTCCAGGCAATTTGACAAATAGTAAAGCTTTTGACATTTCCGCAGGTGAGACTCTTTAGCCATTCAGCAAATTCTGCAAAACATTTTGTGTTTATGAATACGTAATAGGTCCGTAATAAAAGGGAAAAGACTGTCAAAATGGCAGTACTGTTGTAGTTTAGTCAGTACAAACTGTTCGACACACTTGGACTCATAATCGCATGCAATTTATGGAAAAACAAAATACATCCGCAACTTTTCATAGATTATTACAAAAGCAAGTTTTTCTCTTGAGAGAAAATTCAACCAGCAGTGTTTTTCTATAAATTGCATGCGATTATGACTTATAAGTCCAAGTATGTGGAACAGTTTGTATTTGTACTGACTAAACTACAAGCATTCGAAAAAACAAAATTGCTACAATATTTTGCCGCCTTCTCATATCATTTGTAATTTGTTTCTTATATCGCAGATGAAATCAAAAAACAAGTGCAAAATCGTTACATGCACATGACAAATAGGAGAACAAATTTCAAATCATCTGTCAATTTTCAGACGACTGACAGTTTTGATAATTCTTCTTAGTAAAAACTAAAAACTAGTAAGATTCTCACTGGAGGGGTATGAGTAATATCTAACTCTCCCGAAGCTGCTCTCTTTAACGAATATTTCAAGTTAAAGAACGGCATTGAGTAAAAATGCGTACAAATTCGTAAAAATTAGTAAAAAATCGTAAGATCTAAAAGTAAAGGAACAGACCTAATATGTGACGATGTTCTACGGCTGTTGGAAAGAGCTTTAGAAACACAAAATACAAACCAATTACAGTCAAATAGTTGACTTTAAAAATATTACGATTGAACTCTTTGAAACAATTTGCATCCGAATTTTAGCAATTGTTTGCATAGGCGGAATGTTAAATTGTAGGTAACTATTAACATACCTCTGAAACATTTTGAACAACCCTGGACGGACAACCTTCCAATTATCCACAATTTGTTGTCCGCGGTTGTCAGTCGATTTAATTAAAAATATATGTAATTGTTTTACAGGATATATTTGCAATAAAAATAAATCAAAATATATGTATATTATATGTACTAGATCAAGGTATGGCTGCTGATTGGCAAAAGTGCACGACGAATTATAATACTCGTAGAATCAACAATGGATAACTCCTACATTTTGCTTGCATATTATTTAGTGACTGGCATTATTTTGGCTTTAACTTTATCGCTGAAAAATTAAGAAAAATCACGTTTGGTGTGGATTAGTAGCCGCCCATCAGTGGAAATAAGTTACCCCCTTTTTTTGTCAGTTCAAAGTGCGATTAAGGTGGTAATTTCGAAGAAAGACTTTCTATGGCGAATTGCATTAATAGAACATTTAAGTTTCTCCTAAAATCTTCTCACAAAATATATTGTAGAACATAATATCTATGCACACTTTAGAGATGCAAACATTTATCTGTTAAACATTTTAATTAGGTTTTCAATCACAACCATTGCGCATCTAGTACATTCCCTTTTTTTTCAGTGGTAGGTATTTAAAATGTATCGCTTTAGTTCGGCTCGATTTGCTTTAATGTTTTGTATTAATATGCACTTTGTTTAATATTAGTTTCTCTCAATTTAAGTTAATTTGATTCGATGAAATAACAAATAAAAATCAAATGCAAATTAATGGTGGACACGCAAGCAATCAAGTTTGATTGAAATTGATTACTCGATGGCGCGTTAAACTGGTCTTAAGCTAAAGCTGGAAGAAGAGAATAGGGTCCATTTTTTATTTCGTTTTATTTACCTTTTTTGCGATTTGTAAATTAATTTACAATTTTTAACCTGAATATAAGTAGTTAATTAATGCAATCTAAGCCCGGCTGGAAAAAGCCGAAAAACATGTAACCAGTTTTTTTTTTATATTTTATTGGATTTTTTTTTGTACGGCTGTAGTATAAAAAGTGGATGTAAGGGGGCGTTGAAGAGATAGGATGTAGGTCTTCAATATTATATCGACATGAGATCACCTTGACATTTTCGCTTTTTATCTTAATCATAACTTTTTTGTTAGCCGAATATGTATAGGTACCTATATCGTATAGATGTGGATGGTGTTAAAATATGGAACAATATAAAATAAATGTTGATTAATTAAGTGGAAAGTTTAAAACAAAAGAAAATGTATTTTTTTGGTTAGATAAATGACAGTAAAAAAATTGTAATCAATTAAAATCGTACGATGGAGATTTCTTGATACCTATAGAAAGAAATTGTTTTAAGTTGTGGCCATTGGAATATACTCAACTCATATCTACAAATGTCTTTGGGCAGAGGGTTTTAAAGTTTCCTTTGCTAAAGGAGTTTTGAAAAGGAGATCCCCTCACAGTTGTCAAGTGATGTACATTGGAATCCAACGGTCAAGACAAGAAATAACTCGGTGGTGAAAGGATTCCGATATTTTCAAAATACAATATGTGCAAAGTAGGTAATCTAAACGTTTAGTACAACTACCCCAGTATCTCAATATGTATTTCCAGGAAATGAGTACATTTTTGAATTGCATTTTTGTATCTTCTCATATTGAAAGACGTTTCTATTACTTCAGCTCATAAATCTCTTATATTTTATTTCATGAATTCTACTAATCACAACAAAGTTGCAAAATTCACCCACATGCGAATTATTCTCATGAAGTTCATCAATCAATGCCATTTAGAACTAAACATTTATGCAAATAAAATGTATGTCATTTGATGTCAAAAATAAGCTTAAGAGATGCCGATCGCAGGATAGCTCATATTATGTCACAAAAATCAGCTCCAAATGAAAGTACATATCTCAAACATTTCTTGGAATGCATCTAATAGTCGCAAAAGCCTGTTTTACATTTTTTTTTCGCGATACTCTATTATAAAATGAATATTTTTTGGCAAGCAATTAGATGGCGCTAATGGCGATTGTGATGGACCTCTCTCGATGTGTAAATTATTCAAAAGTTTATTATGTAACCACTTATTTGCGAGCCATAAATATTTATCAAAACAAGTTGCTGCGTTGTAGGAAGGGAGATATGTATAGTATATTGGATAACCCAAATGGCGAAGGAGGATGTACCCAAACTACAGGCTAAATGTCAACTTTACGCAAGAGTGCATGTAAAGTGGATTTAAAAATTAATAATTTATAAAATCAATTTGCAAATTGATAGATTTTAAATGAACAAAGTTTTGACGTTGCGGTATTGCTTGACTCAGATCACTTATTTGCCCTGAATGACAAGTGACTATTATGGAAATTATATATGTATTTTATTCCCCTCATGTATATCGTTGTGTGGTATTAATTCGAAGAAGATTCAAGAACTAGGTGCGTTAATGACTTCCATCAATTCCATTTATCGTATTAGTAGAATTATATCATTTATAAGTGGGTGACCTTAACTTTGATCGAGTTAGTGGTTCTTAATATAATAAATATTAAGCGATACGTTACGAATGGAAATTTTAACGGAGTGTGGCAACCCATAAGCTGAAAGACATGTGCTCAATATAAGTATAATCTTTGTTAAAGTAGGTACCTTTATTATTGAAAATGTTGACAAGGCAATCAATATTTTTGATTACACCCAACAGACAATGGCAAGCCGTTTCTTCCCAGTAGTTGTTTTGGTTTTCCTTCGAAATGCTTCCGAAATTAAAAAGCAAACCTGAACACAAATCATTTATCAGCTGTCTAATTTGTTGTCACTGAAAAAGGATTTCCCATTCCAATTGTCAAATCTTGCGAGAAACTAGTCTTACTGATAGGTTCCACATTTCACTTTCACTCGAAATGAAATCGAAAATTAATTTTTGTGTTCTACATTTCACTGTATTCGATTTAGATTTCAAAATTTTCGGAATTGAGACAAAGTGAAATTGTGATTTCGAAAAAATTTCGGAGTTTCCGAATCGCTCGAAATGCAGAACACTAAAAACGAATTCACTCGATTTGCAATTTCGATTTCACTCGATTTCTGGAATCTAGCTGTTAATGACAGTTTGCGTCTGATATTTATTTTACTCCAGAACCGATTAAGTCTAAGATGGGCGTGTGTGCAAGTAATAAAATTCCTCGACGTAGTTAACTAACTCTTTTCAGGTTCCTGATCCTGAACCTCCAATTCTTATCTCATCCACAGCTGAAAAAAAACACCAGCTTGAATTCGTCAATTAATGTCAAACATTCAACGAATCTGAAACTCAAAATCACTATATAAAAAGTCGGTTAACCAATAATTTTACCTTAAAGGCGAACAAAATAAATGATGAGGTTTTGTAAGCACCCAATTCAAATCAATTTCTTTGCAAATTATCTCTGCACCTTGTTTTTTTTATGCAATCTCACGACTCTTCCGCGGTATCAACCCACCATTATAAAATTTGGCAAATTTCAACGGAACCCATGACTCAGTAAGAAAAACACTGCGTTGGCGTTTCACAATGCTTTGTTTTAATTAACCACCCAAAAGAACTTTAAATTCAACTTCAATCAACTGGGAGTGCCTTAGCAGAGGCTAAAGAGGATGATGTGTCATCTACACCAACTCGAAGATAAACTTTTTTCAAAATCACATCTCTTATGTAATCTTGTAATTTTTATTTGACTTGACTTGACTCGGCAACTTCTTACTATATAAACGGATTAATCTACAAAATGAAGATCTGAGATGAAAATAAACCGCAAATGCAAAGTTGTTAGCACCGTGCCAACAGATACAGGTTGTGGTTGTTAAAAACAAAAAAACCCCAAACCAGGGATCTTCGTGAAATTTCCTTACATTTAGCAACATGGATATGAACATATGTGTCTTTGCACGCCAAAGATTCATGCGCGACGCGTCGCGTAGTCCAACGAATGGGAGTGAAAGTAAAATTGTTTTTTTTTTTTTTTTTTGGAAGGCGAACTGAAAACTTATTGATTACACATTGACTAGACGGTACGAGGGGATGTTATAAAATTACAAAAACAAAGCCATAATGTTCTCTTCTTCTGTACTCATCGGCAAATTCATGGATCGTTATTAAGCGAAGATAGCGAAAGGAAAATATACGATGATCATAAAATACCGTCTTTAGATTGTATAAGAGCAATCAATGGATTAAATAAAGTATTATTGCCTCATAGCTACCTGTCTTTTTGTTTAAGCTGGTTTCACTTTTTTTTATTTACAGAAGATACTCTGCTGACTTACATATTTTTTCTTTGATTACCCAAAGAATTACCATTAATTTGGTTAGCTGACATTGGCACGATGTTAATTAAGTTCTTAACGAAATTATACAATTTTTACGCCTAGGTTAGTTGATAGTTTTGGCAAATTATTTTCCATAGTAAATTTATTGGTGTTAATTCATCCCACATAAAATGGCAAAATTGTTTATAGTGAAACAAGTTATTTGAGGTTGGTAATTGAGAAGCAAAAATGACGCATAATCTTACATTACAATGAAAATAATCGATCAATGTCGAAGATGAGGTGCCATTCAGTGTCTATCACCAACTTTATTCTGATTTTATAAACCTTCGGGTATTTAATACTGGTGAGGATATTTATCAATCTAAACAGGGAAATATTCGTATTATGTATCAGAACAATTTTCGGACCGAAATAGATACAGGCTGGTATCACTTCCGTTGAAACGAAGTGATCGAGTCCTTAAATCTAAGAACTTTAGAGCCGTATCTAGTCTTTTTGGTATAAACATGCAGCATAACAAATCGTCTACAAAGCGGCGCATGGCGGCGTTTCAAACGGTTCCAACTTATAGGTCTAAATAACATCACATACAAGACCCCTCTGGTACCTAAATATCAATACTTACCATATTTTTATAGATTTTAAGGTCGCATACGACAGCATTTATCGTGATTTTAAAGTCAAAATAGAAAAGAAGGACATCTTTGGTAGTACAATGGGGAAGCACAGCCTAGGTACACGACACCACGTCTGGAAACGGACTTAGGCTAATCGACTTTGCTGCGGAGCAACAGATATGCTTGGTTTCACCCGACCACCCCCACGAAACCCCTGGTTTGATGAAGACATGCAGCAAAGCAACTTGCATACAAAGTGTCATTGCAAAGAAGGACGAGAGCAGCTCGTGAGCTCTACGAGGTGGGAAGAACACCGGCTTCTTCGGAGAAAAAAAGAAAGAGCATGAGAAGCGCGCAATCGAGGAAAAAGAGAAGTGCTACTCCAGGAACAATGTTCGGAAGATCTACCAAAAGGTAAAAAGAACGTGCCACGGGAAAAAGAACCGAACAAATACCTCTAGATACAAACAAAGGAAAACTGGTAGTTGAGTCACAGTCGGTGCTGAGGACATGGAAAAACCATTTCTGTAGACTGCGAAACAAAGACGACACAAATTCCGCTGTCAAACAGAATGAACCATTTAGCCTGGAGGATAAAAGCCAAGACTTCCGTCCACCTGACCAAAATGAAGTGAGAATAGCAATATCCAAACTGAAGTCCAACAAGGCTGCTGGAACGGACAGCTTAACTGCCGAGCTTTTCAAGGCAGTGAGAGATAGCTTGGTAGAGAGCATAAACTAACTCGTCTCCAAGATTTAGTCAGAGGAAAGTATGCCTGATGAATGGAACCTCAGCATCGTTTTCCCGATCCACAAGAAAGGAAACCCTCTAAATTGCGTCCTTTATAGAGGCATTAATCTCCTTAACATGGCTTACAAGATCCTGTATGCCGTACTGTGTGAAGCCGCTTGTCACCGAACTGATTGAACCTTTTCAGTGCGGTTTTAGGCCCGGTAAGTCTACAACCGATCAAATATTCGCACTACAGGAGATCATAGAGAAATATTAAGAAGTTCAAATCGATACTCATCACCTGTTTATCGATTTTAAAGCCACATGTGACAGAATTTATAGGGACCAGTTATACAGAGCTATGTCTAGTTTCCATACATCTCTGCCAAACTTGTCAAACTGTGCAGAATGACGATGGAGACAGCTCGCTGCTCCGTAAAGGTCGGAAACAATCTCACCGAGACCTTTGATGTCAAAAAGGGATTCAGACAAGGTGACGCGCTGTCATGTGACTTTTTCAACATCATTCTTGAGAAAATTGTGCGAAACTCGCAAGCCAACACATAGGGGCACAATTTTCCAAAAGTCTGTGCAACTATTTGCATACGTTGACGACATCGACATCATTTGAATTTTAGAACTCTATAGGTAATACAACTGACAAATTTCCTCCATCTCTCAAAGACTCAATTGTTTGTGTTTTACACAACTCCAATATTTCATAAACTACGCAGTTTAACTTTTGTTTTTGTTCTGTAACCATTAGCATTTTTTGGAATTTTGTTTGCAACAATACAAATAAATCGTAAACAAATCATAAATCATAAATCATGTTGTTCCACTTGATTCCAAAAGTTTCCAGTTTCCACATTAAACGTGTTTCTCAAACAAAAGACTACCTCCTATAAATATTATGACGTAACTATACGATGAGTCGGTATATAAATTTTATATTTTACAACAATTGCACGTCCTGATTACAAAACTCCAGATACCATCATTGTGCAAATTATACCTGTCATCTGGGCAAGTAACAGCTCATGAGTCATTCAACTGAAAACGGATTTAAGCCGTTTTAAGCGATTAATAAATTTGTATACAAAGTGACGCGCACCAATTACAGAGGAATTTGTGGTCTTACGGTACATGCACAAAACAATATTAAATCAAGTAATGCTCAATGCACCAGTTGCCTGGTTTTCTGACGTATATTCTCTGCCAATGAACCAATTGTCCATAAGTAATCCATTTGGACGGCAGCCAAGCTCAATGCAAAGTGACGGCATCAGGAACAGTCTCTCAGATCTCAAGACTTTCAACTTGGACTGGAGTGGTTGTTGACTTATCTTTCGTCCATTGTTCGACATCAGATTAAGACAGAGTGAATGCAGTAAAAGTGACAACAACTCATAGAAATGAAAGTTGTAGAAAATCAAGTGTTTTATTTGTTAAATTGAGCATTATAATTATTGCATGTTTGGTTTCAAGCAATGGCGTAGTAACAAAATGATTTGGCATGTTAGTGTTTACCTCGTTTAGTTGTGGAATTAGACATAAATACGCCATATTATGGGTGACAGTTAAGGAAGTAGAGTGTAATAAAAAAATTGCTGCATTTTAATGTAGTTATTCCTGAAATGCGGTTTGTTTGTGGTTTACATTGCGGTGTCGATGTATTTCTAAGATTTTGGACTGCCTAGACAATTTATGAGGTGTTTGATTTTGAAACGTCAATCAGGGTGCGCGTGGGCGTTTGATATAAGTTTTTATATTTTTAGTTTATAAGCAGTTTTACTTGCTGTATATCCAAATGCATTTTCATTATTTTGTTTTCGAACAAATTGTAAATATTTCTTCATTTCGTTACGTCTTAAGACATTTTTTGACGTACGTATTCCTCATTATTGGCAAAAAGTATGGTGTTCCACTAAGCAGAGGTATAAGCACAAGGTATACGTATACTGAGACCCACCTCTTCGTATTTCGTAATCCTCTTAACGTAATCAGTTAATTGGAGACCGTGTGACATACCTACTTAGAGTAAGCCATATTGGTTTTAATAACAGCTAGGTTGCAGAAATCGAGTGAAATTGAAATTGCAAATCGAGTGCATTCGTTTTCAGTGTTCTGCATTTAGAGCGATTCGGAAATTCCGAATTTTTGTCGAAATCGCAATTTCACTTTGTCTCAATTCCGAAAATTTTTAGATTCGATATCGATTACAGTGAAATGTAGAACACAAAAATTCATTTCCGATTTCATTTCGAGTAAAAGTGAAATGTGGAACCTAGCAGTTAGACTCTAATGCCTTAAGGCGCCAACCAAGTGACAACGAACAGAAAGAGGAAAATAAACTGAAACAGAACACAACGTTCTGTAGTAAATTCTGGGTCTTTTTACATTGCTCGATCAATTACACAAAATTGAAACAGGTCTAGAAAAATATGGCTGCCGTCTATTCTGTCAAACGCTATCATGAAATTATGTCCACTAAATGACAGATGCAGAAAAATGCAAACGAAAAAATCCTCCCTCCCACAATAAATTAGCATTTCTGTCAATATTAACTTGTTTTTCCTGTCGCTATATTCTGTTGCTGTTCTGTTTCTAATTCCGTTTCTGGTGCAATTGGTAAGGGTTTCTGTTTCTGCTCCTGTTTCTGTTCTTTGCCACTCAGTGAGAGAGCAATTTTGACATTTTGTGATCGTGATCATGACATCTGTCAGTGTTTATAAATATCATATTTTTATATAGCAATCCTATAATTATTCTTGTCGAGGTTGAATGTCTCAGCTTCAAGGTCTTCCTTTATAAAAAAAATGCCGTCTTAATGGCCGGGTGTAGCAACGTTACTGACTTAAATTTAGGGGAGTTTAGAAGAGCTTTGCACGTAGAAATGTAAAATCTTTCTATGACTTCGTTTTCATTCATTCCTGTGCCCGGCATTAAGACAAGTATAATGTGTCTTGGCAATCCGTCGGTGACCTCAGTAAGCACAGAGTGGAGACTGTATCATTGCTGACAAAGTAATACAGGGAAATCTTCGTACCACCTGGTGAGACGGATGTGGAAGAGGAGGAGACAATTGCGCGTTTGACATGCACTTGACAGTATTCCTTTCCCCTTTCTCACCGAATTTAACATTTTCAGCTTCATAACAGCAATTGATTCGAGGAGCAGACAGTATGTCTCACCTTTTCTTTCCATATAATTCTTCCCAAATTTCATCCAAATTTATTTACAAATATTTTGGTAAGTTCAAGTTGATGCTTACAAAAATATGGCCGGACATAGATGCTTTATTACGAGCTTATTGTAGCAGCTGAAGTTAGAATAATTATTAAGCCTTCAGAAACTGGTTGTTGTCTTTATTGTCTCGAACCTCAGATCCTTCTCTCAGTTTAACTTCTAAGTCAATGTATACATGCCACCGTAAAATTGGCTAAAGAGTTTTAAGGAAATCCACCGAATTGATTTATTATTCCCACAAATTGTGGATCTTGATGACCTTGCATTACAAGATCGCAGCCCTAGACATAATATTATTCTTCAAAACAATAAGAAAAGAGTCTGAAAAAGAAACAGCTTTTTTTCTTGTCAGCCTTGAAACTTCCAAGAATTTCGCAAACGGAAAATGATGTTAAAAGTTTGCAGCAGCTTTTCATTTCTATTGTTATTCTTTTTCTTACAAGTGCAATTGGACTACAGCAACAGTAAGGCGAATTAGTCTGTCAAAACCGATACCCAACTACCTTCTATCAAATTGATTACAAAATGAGTATAATATAGTATGTACCTATCAAAAAATGTTACGTATACGCCCCCGTACAAATAATTGCATATTCATAGCACCCCCATAGAAACTAACACAGTTCCTAACAATTGCTGCAATTATTATCATTGATTCTTCACAATATCTACTGTAACCACGAGGAAAAACCCAACTCAACAACAGTTGGCAAGGAAAACCACTTAATTGTCCAGAGTGCTGGCTGACGAACAACACAGCTCGAGCATATTTTTGCACCTACAATTCGATCAAAAGTTGCATTCTCGAAATAATTTATGCCAAGCAGATACACAAGATGAAATGTCAACATTTCAGAGTTATGCAGATATACATACCTACATATTATTCTCTTCGTCGCTACCCCTAGGCCTCTGTTCATCGCCAATAATTTCCAGGGACACTTTGGCCGGTGCAATGGTTTGTTGGTGAAAACAGATGAAATGCCATTCGAGAGAATTCCCCCAACACAAAGCCAGCACCATTGCCGCATCGCCGCCATCGCCAGCAGCAGCAGCACCACCACCACCAGCAACAGCATCAGCGGCAACAACTCTCCCAAGGTAAACCTGTGTGCCAACAGCAATCGGGCGTCAAACTGCATTACTATCGCCACCGCGTCGTCGTCGCGTCGCGTCCGTCGGTCGTCTTTATATGATCACGCAGAGCCTCCGATTGGCACCGTGTCTCTTAAAGTGCAGTCCACATAAATGTGGACCAACGACTTTTCTATGGCGCGCGAAGAAAAATGTAAAAGTTGAATGTTGTTCCAAATGAGGGTATACGAACGACTGCCATCGAAAGAGCGAGAAGGATTGAAACTCCTCGCGCCGCCGGTCGGCCAGAGGGGGCCTAGTCGGACGACTACAAGAGAGGATGAAGGAATTTTTGTTGTTCTTGAGGCGTGTTACGTGCACTTTAAGCTTCCTGCTTAAATTGCATCATGGCTCCCGAGTGAATAAGTTTACCTCTGCTTTGTTGCGGCGTGCCGGTTTATTGTTCATTGCAGTTGTCGGTCGGGCAAGACCTGGTATTCCGATTAAAAATTGAAGTCACCACTGATGATGGCGACGATAGTGTAAAAGTCTTTGGAAATAAAGAAATTACCCGTGGGCTTGTCGCTTCGCTACACTGTAGTGTGATATATTATGCATTCATGCAGAGTAATGACACGGGTAAATACGCTTCTTTAAGGGATATGGTGTGACATTTAAAACAAGCGGTGTCTGTTGTTCAGGAAATGATGATGGTGATTGGAGTGTTAAGAAATGTCTGGCATTTTGTTAGATCCAGCTTGGAAGACCCATAGTAACTAGAAGAATGACAGTAAAGCTGATGGAGTAATATTTTAATTAGAAATATGGGAATTGAGTTTTTACTGCAGTAACCTGAAAACTTGAAACTTCTACTCGAATAATTTTTGCAAAATGAGGAACAAATGGCTGCACCTTTGTTGAAACCAGCCCGTTCTGTGACTTGTTGCTTCCGCTCTTGCATTTCATAATAGCCTTCATGTTTGCTTCCTTGTTATGGAAAAAAGACGAAATCGTGTAACAATCGTTGTATATGATTATACCCTTTGACCAGAGTGCATGAAGGTCACTATTCCTTAATCCGGTTTGCAGGCAATTGCCTTGAATGTGCACACATACCCGGAAATGATGGTGCTCTGATTGAGGAAGTCGAACACGTCTAGAGCATGATTGCATTATCTTCCATGCGTTCTCAGTTTATAATCACCCTTATTCCCGTTGGCGTTTGTCATATACGACTCATGTGTCGTGTCGTTGTAAAACCAATATTAAGATTTTTTTTTAACGATTTTACTTCATTTTCTATGTGTTCACTGTAATTTCAAAAAGTTTTTCTTAAAAAAGTTACAAACACAGACCTAAAACCGAAATGAAATATTAGGCGTTTACGACAAACGCCAACGGGAATAGGGCTGAATAAATCAGCTAGTGATAAAGCTGAACAGTTTAGAAAAATCAACAATGGCTGTTAAAGGTTTTTGTTCTCTTGTTCTTGGACCGAACCTATATTTCTGGGATGAATTGAATTTAAAGAAGACATTAAAATAGGGATAAGACTATAAATTTAAGTCATTAACTTGACAAAAGCTCCAACAAAACCTTCAATAGAAATCATATTATGTGAGAAGTCGCCACAGCTCCTTTGCTAGGAGCCTTACTATCAAAAACCGTGTACAACATGTGCTAATATTCTTAGAGCACCACATAATATTAGTACCCTTGCAAGTCGGAAAATTTAAAAAGTGAATGGATTAATAGAAATGCTTTCACAAAAATTAAATCACTTGACCAATAGTACTCTGATGTGTCACACACAAATCACAAGTAAGATTCTTAAATCCGAATCGAAAAGTACAGTAACTGCATGCAACTTCTATTGAGTCCATTATAACAAGTCACGAAACAGGGGAAAGTACACCTAGGTTATAACCAGTCCATTATCTTGTCGAAATGCCTTGAAAAATAAGCCTTGCTATACAACCTTGATGCAAAAAAAAAAAAATTGTGTTAATTTTATAGTGTCACCACC
Organism: Cheilosia soror; assembly: GCA_949372485.1. Lineage (NCBI taxonomy): Eukaryota > Metazoa > Arthropoda > Insecta > Diptera > Syrphidae > Cheilosia > Cheilosia soror. Next base: position 4,087,822 of record OX443563.1, read on the forward strand.
TACCATGACTAAGTGCAGACGTCAATATTGTGTCAGTTAAAACTAACCAAATATGAATCAGTTAAATGGCCTTGTAAATTTTGCATATACACCTCTTTTTGTGTGTCCTTAAGTTTTATTTGTTAATAAGATTAATGAATTCTGTCAATATTGACAGTTTCTCTTCTATTAAAAATAAATTTGATGAATAATTGACCAATTTATCAAGCTAAATTTAATTCTTTTGTTCTATGATTAACAAAGAACACCGTTTTGTTGACCACATACCATATACCTAATGAAATAACTATAAAGCTGGTTTTTATGCACTTATCACATATTGACGTCGCTATCATTTAATGACTTTGATGACGGTTGCATTTTGGTGTGTTATGGATAAACAAAAACATGCTAATATTCCCAAACATGTATTTTTTATTAAATCTACAGTTATACAAATATTATAATCGAAGGTAAAAAAAAAGTGTGAACTCTGCAGGTATATTTTGCACAAATTGACATTCAATAGAAATAGATTTACATCGATTATGGGATAAAGCTGTGCAAAATGTCGAAAGAAATAATATTAGCATTGGGAATAAACAGAAAAATATTTGCATAAATATTAAAAAAGGGGGAGAGAATTTTTTCGATGACATGTGTTTTTTTTTATTGAATTAAATATATTTAGGTATAAAGTTAATTTTTGCCAATGGATTTGGTAACTTATTAATTTTTGTTTGCAAAAACTACCTAATTCGTTTGAATTTTAGATAAATTATTTATTGAATATGGTTGAATATAAAATAAGATATATTAGTTAGGTAGCGGTTTATACAAAAATTGCATATTGATTTATTGTGTTTATGGACAGTCGTCATAAAATGAAATTGGCTGGAAGAAAAAAAAATGTACGGAACCATTGTATTATGTGCTTAATTTCAATTGAACGTATAAATACCGCTAAGTCCCTGAAAGAATTAGTTGTGATCCACAAATGGAGTGAAGTTAATTTGGTTGGGAACTAATTAAATGTATTGACGAAAGAAAAAATTTTCTGTATAAAGTTTTCCGTTCACTTTTCACCTTAAAATCAAAACTCTAAAGGCCCATTCACATAAGAGCGAACGAACAAATTGATGAAATGCGAACAAACTCATTTTTTAACAATTTAGAAACAGAAAATTGCACATTTTACTATTATTAATAATTTATCCCATCAGAATGGTTAAACAACGAAATTTCGAATTTCAAACTTTTTGCCGCGAACGAAAACACCCCACGCAATCCACATCATTTAATTCGCGTTCCACAAACTAGCGAATAAAACATTCGTTCGAACTTAACCTCAAATGAGATATTGATGGAAGAAACTTATGCCTGAAATTTGCGGCGATCAAGAAAAGTGTTCATGTTAAAGAACTGTCAAAACTTGCAAATATTCGTTCGTTCGTAGGTAGTTGGTCGCTCTCATGCGAATAGTCCTTAAAACTCATCATATTCTGATCTACAGAAATTTAGTTGGTTTCATTAAGTTTAATTGGAACTTCAATTTCCAAGAACTTATTGACTAACTCTACTACAATTTCTGCGTCAAGTTCTCTCAAGAATAAAACTTGTACATATTTAGTTGGTTTTCGCATTTTTCTCTGTGAAATTCGTAAAATGAAATAAGATTTGGAAGAGTAAACCGCCACTAGAGGGAAATACGGGAACACTTTGAGGAAAGAGTTTACTTCAGTTGTGCCATTTGATAGATGCGATATTTTATTCACTTCACGCTATCATTGTATATTGTTGTCCTATCGTCATACTCAAACATTTTTATAGTGAGTAGAATACGGCGTGAATCTAGCGCGGAGTAACGCGGAATTATAGAGGTCAAAAAAAATTTCCAAAAACTATTCCTACAATTATTTTCCATTACTCCATGACTGCAAAACTTCAACAAGTATACATTTGGATTTATAGCTGTTTAGCTAAATGTGGGCGTATTTTTATAAGCCTCTTCTTTACTTTACTCTAGACGGCGCTTTCAGACGTGCTAGCTGACACCAAGTTGTTTGGCGTAGCTCTTCAATTTTACGAGCCACCTGAGGTGACTTCTTGCTCTGTGGTTTTAGTTGTCTCTAAGGGATGGACTGTGGGCGCAGTAGCGCAGTGGTTAGTGTCTACTGGACTACTGTGCGAGGGATCCCAGGTTCGATCCCCGGGAAAACGGAAATTACATCTTAATGTTTTTTCTACTGCGCCACCTCTCGCGAACGTCTGACAAACATCCGAGGGATGAACTAGTCAAAGCCTTGTCAGACTAGTGCGTTTTTGTTCCGACGTTCCATGCGATCTAACCACCTCAACCATTTGCATTTTACAGATCAACATCGCTGTATATTCGGTAAAGTTCGTCGCTGAATCTACGTATCCAAATTCCTGGGTGCAATTCCGAAACTAACAATTTTTACAGATAAATTAACAATAATCAAACCAAAAACTTGATGACAGAAATTCAAAAACTGAATCTTTGCACCTCACACATGTAAAAAGTAAAACAGAACTCCAAGGCAATTCTCAGTTTTAGAGGAATAAATATCACATTCTGTGTAAAAAAAATCACTTTTCCGACGAAGCATAGACAGAGTCAATAGAAAAAAATCCAAAGATCATCTTTTCTCATCCTGAACCCTAATCCACCCACGCTTTTGTTAAAATAGTATTTTCTCCATAACCTATTTTAAATGTGATGAATGGTCCACTTCAGATAAAACGATATTAAATAAAAGTACAACACCGTCTCAATTTTAATCTAATATTTTATTTATTCATTTTTTTTGTTTATAATTAAAAAAAGTCATTAAAATAGGTACAAATAATAATTGCTTGTTTTTTTTTTTTGTCAATAATTACTATTTTACTTGTCTTTCATATTTTTTTTTAATTGTTTGTCATTTTTATTTTATTTCTTTAACTTAAACACAGCGCGACTTTGTCTGCAAAATCAAAGTCAGTCAAAGTCTTCTAAATAAGCATAAGAAAATCAATCATAATAATATAATATTTAATAAAAAAAAAATTTATTAAATTTTCTTTTGCAGTGCATTAGTGATAGAGAGACAAGAGAGACAAGAGAGACAATAAAAAAAAGGAAAAGAAATACAAAACATATAAAAACAAAATATTAGAACACTAAATGATCACTAAAATGAATAAAAAAAAAAGTTGACAGATTTTAAATGACATTTGACAAATTTTCAAGAGCTGTCATCGAATGAGTATTTTGTTCACACTTTTGTTTTTTATTGTTTTTTTTTTTTCATTTCTGATTGAGTTAACATAAAACTACATATATACATTAAGTTGAAAGGATACAACAAAGATGATAGATAGGATAAGAAGAAGGTTTAAATTAGTGGAAAGTAATAAGAAAAGTTATTTGTTATTTTTTTGTATTATTGTAGAAAGGTGTACAAATGGCAATCAATTAAGAGAGTACTACTGTGAGAGACCAAAAAATAGATCATTTTCTCAATATATCATCTTCTTTTCTTTCGTTTTCCTTAGAATTTTAACTCGTTCGGGAATTCAAACACAAAAAAGAATTAAAAATTAAAAAAAAAAAAAAACTCATAACAAATTAATTCTCAACACTTTTGACTTAGTAGTAACCATCACCGGTTGGATCGTTGATCCATGGGTAATTATTTGGACACCTGACGCAGGTTTGCAAGTTGATGGTCTCCCCGGGAACCTCCTTTGATGTGAGTTTGCAGGAGCTGGGCACCCAACAGGCTGGTTTGCCTTCAACTACGCACTTCTCCCTCCATGGCTCGAAGTTCTTAGCTTCGCTGATGGTCTTTGGATTTTGCATCCATTGAATGACCTGTGTCATGGTGACGAAATAGACATCATTGTGATTGGCTAGAATTTCATCGATCCAATAAAGGAAGGCATCCAAGAATTCGGGGTTATTCTTCAACCAAGCAGCGTGGAAGTATAAACCTAATGGGGCACGATTTTGGTCATAATGCCGGTCAAAGTTGTGATTCAAGAAGTTATAAAATTGATCTCCGGTCAGGATGTTTGAGCACGAATCAACCATAGCACAGCCGGGAAGGTATTCGTCATTGCCAGGATCCTCTCTGCGGTCGAGTTCATTCATTACCATTTCCCAGACAGCGTGGGAACGGGTTGGGCAGCTCTGGAGGTTACCATGACAGCGATGGGGCATACGGAAGTACATGGTGTATGGCCATAGTGGAGGGTTAGACAGAGGGGCAGTAATAGTGGAATCATAGAGGAAAGCTTGTTCTTCCATCATGGTGAACTGGTTATTGCCACCAACACGGAGATATGGAGCACGGACACCCACAACAGAGTTGTCAGTGATATTGGCGTACTTTTCAATGATAATTCTCATGCCAGCCATTTCCTTGGCCCAGTCATCAACTGTTGCGTTTGACCAAAAACGTTCATCATCATTATGGCTGTTTGTGGAAGAGAAAAGAGAAACAAAATGGCAGGTGTTATTTTAAGGATTCATGTAATCTACAAACCTTCCTTTACTAAAAATTCGAATAAGTGCGTCTTAATACCGTGGAAAGTCTTCAAACTATAATTTTACAAGCAAATCCCAAAAAAATACTTACGTAATTGAGTGAACGGCGATTTCGTGACCCTTGCGGGAAGTCTCCTGCACCGCTGAGTAATTGGTGTACTTGTGCGAGACGAAGTAGGTGGCCTTGATGTCGCAACCATTTGGATTCTTACGTCCCTTGAACATTTCCTTGTACAATTCAATATTGTTATTGTTGATGGCATCATCGAATGTAATAGTGATCATCATGGGGACATCCTTGGCAGGCAAATCTCCGGGAATAGATGTGCCATCTTCGGAACAGAAACAGTCGGGCAAGACGCACACTGCCGGGTCGCATGGTGGAGCACGATTTGGATCGTTGTCGATGTCTAAAAATGAAATAGGCAAACAAAAAATGTATAGACACACATAGTTCATCGTCCGGTTAACGACCACCCGTTAGACGGTCTGAGTCTGAGTCTGACACACAACCACCTTACAAAAGAGGCCTACAATAGCATAAAACTTTATTGGAATTCCATAGGCGGTATAGGGTAGGAAATTATTTCCAACGCATACTGATTACCGCTACTACCAATCACCAAATGAAGAAAGCTAACAGCGACACATGATCGTGACTTGAATTTTAGTTTTGTTGTCAACATCACGATTCGAATGGCAAATAGAAAATTATGATGGAAATGTCAAGAAAAACTACCTTGCACTTGAAGAAACTAACAAAAAAATTAAAAAAAAAAAACCCACAACTTTCATACTTAATAAATTTACAAAATTTAATTTTATTCATTGTGTGTACACCATAAGCCGATTAAATCTGCAAAACGCACACAGTTTTAATGGCAATTTAGAAGTCACTTTGAGCGTGTAATGTCAATGGCGCTTAATTTTAATTGGAAGTGCATGATAAATCGAATGCAATTAGGTGCAAATGGAGTGACTGATTGAATTTGAAATAAATTGGGGGCATTATAAGTCGCGAAAAATAGGTGAAATTCCGCTGAAATGGTATGACAACTGTCAGTTTTTTTTTTATTTCTGTTTTTACTTTGATGTGAAAATTTGAGGTGTGCCAGTGCCATTGACTATTGCAAATATATAGATAGAGGTTATATTTAATGTGAGACGCTGCATTTGACAGGGTACAACGTCAAGAAGAATAACATTATTACCGTTTGACGTTGACGTTTTAACACAGTCAAATACATTGTATGCGCAGTGGCTCAGTGGTAAATGCAAATTACACTTTAAGGTTTCTTTTTCCTGACAATGACAAACATCTGAGAGAGTAAAGATTGTGAGAAAGCTTCTGAATTAAGAGATCGTAGGTCCCTTTGATTTGTGTCAAAAATAAAACCTCACTACTGTCAACTGTCAAAAAGTTATTACTTGAATTTTAAATTGAAAGCTAGAATTACGGAATTCACAAGTTTCGTTCTTGTGTTGGGTAATTCGCAAGACCTCGTTTTTCGTTTAGGTACTGACGTCAAAGTTTTCAAACGTCATTTTAGCGGATGCCTAATTTTTACATTTTGATGGCTTTCGTTTTTGCAGGTAACCAACAAACTTAACTTAGGTACTCCTTGTGCCTATCAAAATTCAGAAATACTACCTCCTAAATAAGGTTAAACAGATCAATTTGACGTTAATCAACTTTCATTCTAAATACTTGGTATACCGGTTCTAGTTTTAGTTTCTAAAAACAGATTTCCTAATAATTCCAAACTGGCTTTTTTGCGACTGTAAACGCCACGTGCATGTCAAGATTGCATTACAACCCACACACACAAAACTTACGAGAAAAATATCAAAAACAACAACAACCCAACAATTAAAATTGACACATGTCGGTTGGAAACTTGTTTCTGACAGGATTTTCACCACAAAAACAAGCAAGTACGTCGTCACCCGAAACCACATGACCTTGTCCGAAATTCTTCGCAGCCCCGGGTTAAAACAATATCTCTGGCCAACTTTTTAGCACAGAGATGATTAGCTTCACCCTTCGAAGTGTCATGTCAGTCAACAATTCAGAAAGAAAAAAATTCGCATCTGATATATAAGACACCGACACGCTACACGCATGCGCGCAGACGCAAGCCAAACTGCACAACAGTTGAAAATATTTGTCTTCAACCGGTTTTTATGGTTGGTTTTCTTTCAATTGGTGACATAACAAAAAGCTGTTAAAATAAAATTAAAATTTGTTATCTTACAACGCAAGAGATACCTGTAGCTGTGCTGTGCAGCTGTGCATGGATCACCTCTTCGGGGGTAACCTACTTCTTCATGGGGCCGGCCGCGGCCGTCGCGGTTTTACAAAGTTTCAATTTCAGTTTTGTTTTTTTTTTAATATTTTTTTTTATTCCGCGGTATTATCTAGATCTAGAGTATGTTCCGAGATCAGAGACATTTAATCATATATCATCGAAGGTGGATTGTAAATTACAGGGTGTTTGTGTTGTGTCGCCTTGTGTTCGATGCGGATGCTACCCATACGCAGGGCTGACTTTATGCGACTAAAGTTGCATTTTGCCCCTTTTTTTCTTTCTATCCCCAATGAGACGACTTTTCCAAAATTGTCCATATTTGCCCCTTTTCTGTATTTCGTTGATAGTTCTTCCCATTTTGGAAAAAAAACACCCTTTTGTATGAAATACGAAATGTGACATAATAAATGCTTCACGAAACTACTTCACAATTAATTGGATTGGGATCTGAATGCGTCCTTTTTCTATCAGCCAGAGGTATCAGCTATTAGCTATTTATGTCCTATTGTCATAAGTTTAGGCATTAACAATTTATGCGAGAAACAGATTACCACAGCACCAGCAACAGCAACTTTAACAGCAGCAGCAACTTCAACAGCAGAAGTCGCATGAAACACATTGGAAACATCGACAGCAACTTTGTCAAGGGAGGAAAACAAAATTTGTTGTGAGTTTATATCTTCAAAAATAAATGGTGAAAGCGAAAAAATTATATTAGGTAGGTACATGACGTCCTGTAAAATGTTAGAGCAAATCACGTACTTAGTACCAGCAGGTAAATACCAGTATAGATACTTGGTGGTAGCTAAAGTATAAAATTCGAAAAACATATCTGATGTCATTTTCGACAGTGTTTTTCAGATGTTTGCTGCCCAATCAAACATCAAATTAAAATTAGTATGTACTTTTCTTTTAATAGCTTGTCAAACAATAATTTTAACACAACTCACGACACGACGAGTAGATAACTCGTTTCCACATTGCAAAACTAGAATTCAAAATCACGTCCCACCGACAGTAAATAATTTGACGCCTGCAGATCACAAAAAAGAATTGATTTCTAAGAAGAAAATAAGATAAGAATAATTTGTAGACTGCTGAAACTTTTTTTGTCTATATCTGGTAATGATGCTGCACCTTCAGTATGTCAGCATTCGAAAGTTGAGAGAACTGAAAAGGTCACCGTGGTGTTGGTAGCCGTTGCACAGCAACATTGAATTTAGGACTTAGCTCTAACGTCGATGTCGATGTCGATGTTGCTGTGGTAATGTAACTTCAGCCATTAAAAAGCAGGTGCTCTAAAAAGTGCGCTGTGGCTGTCAAAGTTGCTGTTGCTGTTGCTGTGCCAATCTGTTTCTCGCATTAGCTATAACCATGTTCAATGCAACAATAAGATAGAACGAGATGAAAATATGCGTAAGGCACTTAACTTTAGTGAACTCCCTCGTTTTTTTTCTGACATTTGTGGGCAAATTAGTATTGCCCCTTTTTCTACGCAAATCCCCTTTTTTTTGCGACTTTTTCAAAATCTTTGAAGTCAGCACTGCCCATACGGGTTTGGCCTTTTATTCGAGTTGTTTGGCTTAAATGTCAGATGAATATATCAGACAGAGTCGATATGGTGTGTGTGTACCTATAAATCGCGATTATTGCATAAAGTTGCTTGAACAGGTATTATGGTGATTACTTAAGATTTCGGTTTTTATTTTTGTACAATGCTAATAATGGAGGGGCTTTTTCGGACCAACTAAATTTAGCTGATGAAATTCACATTAAATTGTTTTGTTGTTGAGTGCAAAATTTAAGTTAAAACCGGTGATTGAGTGCTGGTTTATGCAATTAACATTGTAATACTAATGAATAGAATGGAACGGTTTTTTCTTTAGTTCATTTGTAAACAGATAGGAATGCTGATGATGAAAATAATAGGTGTGGACTGGTCAAGGAAGATTAACTACGTACACTGTCTATCAATTAATCATCTTTATGGACGATAGATTGTTTAAGTTGGTGAACGGATTATACGTCGTATTTGTTCCAAACAAAGAAAATATCACAATATTGTAGGTATTGCGCGCAATTTGGAAGAGATTTCACGGTGTAAATGAAGCGGGTACAATGTTTCTGGAACACATTGTTAAATGACATTGACAGTTGTTGTTGATGGCGGTCGTTACTGTCTAATTGTGTCCATATTTACGAAGCAGTCTGTGGACGTATTTTTTTGGATCATAATTAGTGAAATGTCGGAAGAAGAAATGTTCGTCAAGACTACTAAAAATCAAGATCAACTTTTGGTTTCGCCGCCAACACATAAACGTCAGTTTTTTCTATTTGATAAGTTTACTGGCCAACAATTCAATGAATTGGCAACTATAAAACACTCAATCAAATACAATTAAATAAACCCTAAAAACAAAAACAACAAGGAAAATTATTTCGAAAACACTCAAACAAGTCGATAAAACATAATCAAATCACAAATGACATATCGCATTGAATATTTCAAGTGTTTGATAGTTGACACTGTCATAATTAAGCCAACGATGGGAAAAATGAATAACAATCGAAAAAAATTCGTGTCAAAAATTTAAACAAACTAGGCCTATAACACAATACCACAAGTACTTGTAGTTGACGTGAATTTACAAGTTACAAGTATACAATGTTAATCTCATCACAACTGCTATACAATTTTAAAAAGGCAATTTTAAGACTTGTGGACCTTGTATCGTAGGCTCCAGGTCAGTAACCCTTTTCCATTAAATCTCAGCCGAGACGACATAATGCCCCAGACAGATCTTTTTAAGATTGGAAACCGGCAGTGATTTAAAGACAGACAAAACGTGGCGACAACCCAGTCACGCTTACTGAAAACCAGAATAAATGATCCAGAACGATATTTTAAATATCGCAACCGGTAACGACAAGTCAGACACACAACAGCGTGTGGCATCACTTCATAAAAAGCATTTAAAAGACCAAAACCGGTAATAGCATCTTCTTTCCTGGTCAGAACTAGACCCGAACGACTAGAAATCAGAGGCATACACTACGTGGCGGTATTCAAATATTCAAATCTCCGTTAAAACTAGAATATTTGCCCCAGAAAAGTGATCGTCACGTCGGAACCGGTAATGATTAAGATGTCAGACAGGGAATGATTCTAGCGAATATATTTTTTGATCGATAAACCGGAACTTTTGCCGCCGAAATAGTGACCGGATTCAGGTTCAGCCGAAAAACAGACATAAAATCGTCTTTTAAAAACTAGATATCAAAGTTTAATCTTTAATATTAATGGCTTTCGACTTTGAATTAAGAATATAACCTTTCAAGGCTTGTTTTTAGTGTTTCAAAATTCAGGATTTGTTACTTTGGAAGACGGCCGGCATGTTCTTGATTTATTTATTTTGAAATAATCATTTCAGCGTAAATTTTAAATTGTCTGATATTTATGTGTACGAACAGAAAGAAAACAATGCAATTAAGAGGTAAACAATCACTGAATGACAGATAGTTCATTAATAAATAAATTAATAAAATTGCTCAAAGTATATAAAATAATAAAAGAAATTAACGAGTAAGTTGAACAGTGAAACGTTCCTATAGAATTGTTCATACAAAAAGTTAAAGTTAAGGTTAAAGTTAAAAGTTGAACTTTTCACTGACGTTTGAAATGTTTACAAAATTTGTATACTGCTTAAAATGTATACAAGGAAGTTTGAGTGCAATGGCCGTCCATTTCATAAGAATTTTGTGGTCCGGACGTTGGATATAAGCATGGAATGTTCTAGGATACCCAAAAAGGAGGGAATACGAAAAGTAACGAGTAATTCCTCTGTTCAGTATGTCATATTTGATAGCTAGCACAGAAAAGTATGCGAATGGAATGGTTTTGACTGAATGCTGGAAAGGAATGAAGCTAATTTCGCGGTATTCTGTTGTGTATTTTGTTTTTTTGAAAGAGTCCACTCCCTATTAAGCCAGTTACAATGGCAAACTTAAAGTGCTTTAACTCATTATAATAAGGAATGTAAGTAGAACCAATTGGTTTACTTATTGATTTATTATGCAACTAACATAACCAAAAAACCACTAACAATCCAATCAAAAATTTACACCATTCCGTAACCACATTCCCCGCAGTGAAATTGCTTTTCAAACCCACAAAATTATTCAATCTCAATCAGCACAGACTAGAGGTAGGTACCCAGTATTTGCGAAGAGGTGTGCCATAATTGCATCCAACTAAATGTCACATTATAAGGACACACTCCATCATCATGTCATGTGATCCAAACCAAACCACCGATAAATGCCATTAGTACACGGGATGGTACAAGCAATACCATCCCAGGTAATTCCCCCATAGGGCATACATTTTCAGAAACTGAAAACCGAAACGTAATATAAAAACATCACAAACAACAAGTAAACATTATATTACCTACGGCAACGGCTAAGATACGGACAGCTCATAAGAGTGAAATAATCGTGCACTTTCAATTTCACTTTAACGCAGATACACACCAGACAAACAAGATATTCATAATAAACAACACCAAGTCGTCAGATACAGCTTCAGATTCATACGTAAGAAGCGAAATCGTAAGCGCAAATGATGAAGGAAATGGGAGAGAAAAAAAAATAACAAAGTAAAATCGAGAAATCAATCTATGGGAGGCCTTATAACAACTTTTTCCACTTGAAGTTTTTAGGTATGCACAACACTACACTAGCCATAGTATCTGCATCTCTTATGATCTGGTGTATTTTGTATATGTTTATGGAGTTACTTTGATGGTATCTGTTGAACTTTTGCTTTCAAAATGCCAACTTTTATGGTGATTTTAGCCCCCAACAGGAGGTGAACAAAAAAAAAAAACTAGACACCTTTAGCAATTTTCACTTTCTTTTACTCTGGGGAGTATATTGGAATCAAGATCAATATGAAGCCTGATTGCAAGTGGGGAAAAGGTCAAAGATGGCTTCTCCATATGAAACATTTGTATAGTTGGTTTTTAAACTGTCATTTTGTTACAGCTTACGAATAGTAATTATCTGTTACTGTGTGACGAGACTTCAAAAAAATTAGGTGCTGTTTTTTTTTTGTTTTTAGCGGGTATGCAAATTTATTGCGAAATCGAAAGTTCATCGAGTGTTTAAAAAAAAATTGGTAAAAAAAACGATACGTGAGGAGAAATTACGACTATGATCGTAGAAAGTCAATAAATTTAGAAAAAAATAACTTACCACAAGTATTTTCATCGGAGCCATCGGCACAGTCCTTCTCGCCGTTACAGAAGAGACCACGTTCAATACAATTACCATCACCGCAAGCTAAGGAACCATCTTGACAAAGTGGCTCATCGGTATGGAGGAGAGGTTTCACTTTACGCTCCTTGTTCTTTAGCTTGCAGTTCTTCACAGAGTCCTTCCAATCGCAAGTTTGCTTCTCGATATCGAAGAAGAGACCAGCTGGACAACGGATAGCTTGCAGACCCTAAGATTTATAAAAATAAAAAAACAAAAATGATGACTCTATTGACACGTTAAGACATTAATAAATTATTTTCAACATCAACACTTTGTCTGAGCGAAATGTAACAAACTTATCAGAGACTATTACCGATGAGGGCATATACACTCATAAAGCATTCTTCGATTAATATTTTTATTATCAATTGTAGATTTATGTCGTTGGAACTTTAATTCTAAAGAAACAGCTTAGTGAAAGTTCTGCCGTTAAGTTTTTATGGAGTTAATAATATAATTTACGATGCATATAAAATGCACTGTTTTTGACATATGTCTGTAACAAATTTATATTGCAAGATTTGGCAGCACTTGACTCTATTGAATTTTACACATACTTCATGTTTAATGTGTTTGTCATAATAATATCATAAAAACCAACTCAGATGACAGGAGCAGAACTGAATGGAAATGTTAATCATAATCAGTAATCCGAAAGCAGTATTGGAAAGAAAATGTTTGATTTACGATGTACTTGTCACTGTCAATTGGTTAGTTTTTCAGACTGTCATAAATATTTGACCGTGATAAGGAGACGTATAGAAAAAGCATAAGTAATACTTATGATATGATTGATATTTTCATGTAAGATTTATAGGAGAATGTTAATAAATTGATTATTTTAACTATTTTGCACACGTCATAATTTTTCACAGAGCCAATAGCTTCTGGACGTTTTTTTTATTACAAAACCGTAAAAAAAGCAGCTCCTTCGAATCAAATTACTCGTTATTTGACAGCAAACTAAGAAGTCGAGGAGAAGTAACGAGTATTCGCTCTGTCGGACTTAGCAATTCAAGAAAGGAAGTTGCATAAATTGTCGAATTAAAAAAAAATGTATTTAGTTTTTGGCAAGCGAAGAATCATGATGTAAACCATAATCAAAGATCGAAACTTACAGAAGAGGTACACTGAATGACATCACGACAGTTGTCGCCTTCACCGGCTACCAAACGGAACCATTCACCGGCGTCCTTATCTTTGCAGAGCTCCTGTTCGAAGGATTCTTCTTTCTTGGGTTCATCAGTAGTTGCCTGTCGTTTTACTCGATCAGCGGATGCTGATGCGGCTGAAGCTGAAATGAGAATACAAAAAATATTGTTAGTGAAAACGTCATAATGACAGTTGCAGTTTTTTTATACCTATACAATATATATACATATAGACATTTATATTTATATTTTAATTGATACATAGTTAAAAATACGTTTCCTTTTCTGTAGCTGGAAAAGTTGACAATTTATTTTCCATCGAATATGACAGCTAAATTTAATTAAAACATCGACTTGTCAAAACTAACGAATGGCGCGATTCCTAAGCTTTGACCTTCACCACTGTACCTCAGATAAATGGTAAGGAGGTTCACCTTGAAAGCTTATCCATTGTATATAGGCAGCAAATGTATGCAAATCAATTTAGCCAAGTATGTCTACCTACCGCTAATTTCCGTGCTATAATCTTCATTAAAAATACAGTCACCATTAGTGCCATATCTCGACCATACCATTTGCGTTACAAATTCCACAATGGTCATATAAATACAAATCTAATGCCACTAACAGTTTGTGGCATTTAAAAGTATTAATCCACCTGTTACCATGGTCCGCGTGCTTGATTCAATTTAAAAGTCGAGACATGCCTAATGTATGCATTCCACGCCAACTTCATTAACTTGTTTGATAGTTATTGGCTGTTGGATGCTGTTCTGAATTGTTTAACTAACTGTTGCTAAGTTCTGGAATACTGGTAACCAGTTTTTAATTATGACCTTCTACTTGGTACTTATGCATATTCTTTAGTCGACATACAAAAATGTGGGTTAGCACAAAAACGTCAAAGAATCTTCTCTGTGTGTCTCTCATGACAGTGGTTTGTCTTAGTGGAACAAAATTTCCGCATGACTAGACTAAAGAACTTGCGCTTTTCATAGGAAAACCACACATGAATCGTAACTGGAGCAGTTGTTGTCTTGGGTTAGGTTATGGTGTGCATAGCCCACATCTATCCGGTTGTTTGGGCCAAACATTCTGTTTCGTTGGCATCTCTTTAATGAACTAAAATCCACCCAGGCAAATACATGGGTCGTTGCACAAAGAAATACCATACACCAAACAGGTATTCCAGCCTCCACCTCCTCCACAAGTTGTGTAAATTGAATGCACCTCGACGACGAGACGCACCACACATACAAGGTGAATGAATGTGTTTCTGGATGCTTGCCTACCTGCATGCTCGTTGCGCTTATGTAATTAAATACTAATTAAAAAATTACAGGTGTCTATTAGCACACCAGTGGTGGTGGTGTGGTAGCAAATTTTGCACCTCCTTCTCAAGTGATTAATTGTTCTTAGATGGGCTTAGATGGGTTGTGTTGGCTGTCTTTGTTCTGTCATGTTGAGAGACTTGTTCTTAAAAGGTGGATGATGCGTTCTTTCAAATTGGTCTCTAACGTGACATGAATAACTATGTGTCACATTGTAATCTTCAGTAGTTAATTACGAATTCATCAGACTTCACACTACGATGTGATGGATTTTTAATGTCAAATGTCGGCATGTGATGCAATCAGCTTGAGTAAAGGTGCAACTTGGTTTTGTGGGCTTATAGAACCCGTTAAGTAAGAAAGCTGTGCGTGTATGCATTTAAATCAGTGTCTACATAATGACAGTTAAATGTTGAATGGGCGTGACATAATAAAATAAATGTTAAGATGTGAATTATTAATTAACTATTGAGTCTAGTTGTCAAGATGTAAAAGTCAATCTGACATGTCATCTGTTAAATGCAGGCAATTATTTTTATAATAAACAAAATGCTTTCGACTAAAATATCGGCGAATGTTTCCACACGTTAAGCTTACTGTACACACAGCAGCGTCACTCGTTTGGACTTCTTCGACGAATATTTAGTGACGTTTATTGTCAGTATTGAAAAATGCAACTGCTAAGTTACATAAATGATCGTCATTCTAAGTTACCGGTCTATGTCAACTCATTTTCTGGAAATTTACGTAACTGTTAATGGACAAAAAAATGCTGAATGACATTTCTGACAATCGTTTTTTAAAATGCTATACAATACTACAGTGAAAGTCGAATTTCTTTGTGAGGAGTTGACAAAAACTGTTTGACGTACATGTCATTTATGACATTCGGCAGTGGTAAATTATGCCAAATAAGTTTTGCCGGTATTCAGTGTTACATCTACTTTTTTTACATTTGCCTCATCATCCTTACATATAATAAAACTGTAGGCATTTTCTTTGTCAGCTAAAAACTCGAAAACTACTGAACAGATTTCGATGAAACTTTTTTTAAATGTTCCTTAAGACTGTGAGACTGCTATAGGCTATGTCGTTTATAGGCACGTCCTTAGGAACAGTTTTTAGCCAAAATGTATTTTTTGAAGTGAAAATATATACATACACATATACCTTGCTACGAATGGATGTTTATACTTTTGCGATCGTCAAACAAACACATTCGATAAGGGTTGATTTGTTTTCGCAGTGAGTGCTATGGTCAGTTGTATATTATGTAGGTATGTATATTATGATTGTATGTCCGATTAAGGATGGGGATGGGGTGAGTCGTGCGTGCTGCAGAATGGCATGGGGTATATTAATAATCTTCATAAGAGAAGAGACGTATAATACAAAACAGGTTTCATTTCAGAATTTCATTCGATATGTGGTATGGTAATTGTGTTGGGTTGGGGTAGGTAGTTGTTTGGATTCTATAGGAAGAGGGAAGCAAAGGAAAGGGAAGGAAATGCAGTATATTAAACAAGTAGCAAGATCAATGAGAGGGAGGGCGATGCAGAGGGTGCACATTATATATCCAATGCATTACATCCATTATCGCATATCGCCACGCAACGCAGTAGGAATTTTATTCTGATATGACGTAACAGGGTAGGGTTGGGGTAGTTGTTTGGATTCCATAGTTCTACTTTGGGGTTGTTGTCGCACATCGAAAGCAATTTTTCTTGAACAGATAGGTACTGTGTATGAGTGACTTACTTCTGTCCAGCCAGTTTGTGAAATATACATATATTATCATAGTAAAGACGAAAGCCGATTGTTAGATACATACTTGAATTGTTATTGATTTTAGAAGTGAAATTGAATACATAGATACCTATTGATTTCTGAATTTAAACTTCATCAGCAAGGTAAGTCCGAAAAAATTAAGCTCTGATTTAAAAAAAAAAATTAGTTCAGACTATTCCTTCGCGAGATAAAAAACCGATTTTGCTGACATTTTTTTGTGTTTGAGTGGGTCCCTGGATGGTTTAGATTCACAATTGGACCCGATAGGTGGCGCTGCAATTGGGTTCCAGGAAGTTTACTATTTTTTTTTCATCTAAACGTTTTGACTGATTTTGATTATATTGTGTGTGTGTGAACAAAACAAAACAAGTGAGACACATAAATGTATTCAAATATGTATGTATATTGTTATTAGTTTAGGTGACTGAATTTATTTTGGTTGTTTTGCCGTAACAGGGTAGGGTTAGGGTAGTTGTTTGAATTCCATAGGAAAGAAAATGCAGTATTACAAACAAGTAGCAAGAGTACGGCGAGGGAGGGCGATGCAGAGGGTGCATATATCCAATACATTACATCCATTATCGATATCGCCACACAACGCAGTAGGAATTTCATTCTGATATGACGTATGCATTTTTTGAAGTGAAAATATATACGAACACATATACCTTGCTACGAATGGATGTTTATACTTTTGCGATCGTCAAACAAACACATTCGATAAGGGTTGATTTGTTTTCGCAGTGAGTGCTATGGTCAGTTGTATATTATGTAGGTATGTATATTATGATTGTATGTAACAGGTTTTATTTCAGAATTTCATTCGATATGTGGTATGGTAACAGGGTAGGTTTGGGGTAGGTAGTTCCTTGGATTCCATATAGGAAGAGGGAAACAAACGAAAGGAAATTCAGTATTACAAATAAGTAGCAAGATCTAGGAGAGGGAGGAATTTTCTTTTTCTCCTAAAAGCGCGAAAACTACTGGACAGATTTCAATGAAACACTCAAAAGTATAATTTTAAATGAACCAAATATAATTTTGTGCGAGCGGGCAAGGCGAGCACGGGTCCAGCTAGTTGAAAATAAAAATAAATCCACAATTTGGTACATAGTAACATAATTTTTAAATTTTAGAAACAAATTTAAAGAAGCGGAAATTCTACAAACGAACATACCCAGCTAACATAGAGACAGGAAAGCAAGTTCTGACGAAGAATACATTTTTTTTCTGATTTTGCACCGTGTGTGAATTATGTATGTTTGTCAATGTCAACCTAAAAACTAGGTAATGTTCGAAATACGAGTGTAATTAACTAATTCAATGAATGTCGTATCAAAAAACAGAAACTGCGCTCAGAAACAAATTTAAGCTGTTTTCATACTTTAAGAATTGTACATACATATATGATGGATATACATAAGTTCATTTAAAGCCTTAAAAATTGGCCGCTATTTGTGTATATAATTCCGGTTATGCTTAAGCTGGATTATGTCCATGTAATCCTATTATAATTTTTCCTGAAGGCTTAGCAAATATTACATCATACAATTGATATGCTCTTAGTCTAGCTGCCTTCTAGTTTTCATAAGTTAAAAAACTCTTTAGTGTTCTTTTTACTCCTGTTTGACAACTACGTCTCGGCTTAACCGATCACCACTCATGTCATAACAAATCCAAAAGTCAACACTAACTTTTAAATTAAAATCAAAATTTGGTCTTGAAAGTTGTCCAAATCCTTAACTGAACCGCAAGCCGCAGTCAAGGTTATCTCCGTATGCACATTTTTATACAGTTTCAAAAAAAACTAAATTTATACAAGAATTTTTAATCCGAGAGCACAACTGAAAGCCGGATGTGGTTAGAACGTGGGTGGAAATGACGTTGACAGAATAAGCGACACGTTCCACATAGTGATCGTTGAATTTTTAAAATGTTTTTAAATTCCTCAAACTGTAATCTTTTTTTATATAACACTTGTAGAATAAGTAAAAAAAAAATAATATATTTTTGAAAAAAACTCACCTGTCGTAGCAGCAACAGCAAATATGGCTAAAACTACAAAAAGTTTCGCCATGGTTCCCAAAAATCTCCAATAAAAAAATAAAAAAAAAACTTTATTTTTCTATTTCACTTAAATTGTTTTTAATTTAAACAAAAAAAAACAGAAAAAATCCTTATATGAGTAGAAAAACTACTGCGTAAGACAAATATAATTTATCCTTCCGCTCGGCGCTAAAGTTCCATATACACTGCCGAACCGAAATCGAATCTCTCGAACTTTGGATACGAAAACTTTTTCTTTTATTTCTGTCAAGGTATCGGTTACAAAACTTTTTTTCGTATATATTTCTTTTCTTTTTAGTATCTACTTTATATCTTCTTTTTCTCTTCTCCTTCTCTTATTTTGCAGTTTGTTCACGAATATTATGTTGTGAGAGTATGTGTTTATTTTTAAGCCCGATTGTGTGAGAATGAGATTTAGATTATTAATATCAGTCGTTACCGAACAACGGTGGTATAAAAAAAAAAACAGTAAAATATAAAACTAAACGAACTTATTTCTTAAAATGGTAATATCGTTAAATCCTTCGATATATTTTTGCACACAGTAATGTCTTTGAGTTTGCTCCGTAGAGACAAATATCAAAAATATGTATATTAGGGAAACAACACAAGGGTCGTCGGGTAATCTTGTGTATAACCGACTTCCACAATATAACGCAAGAGAGAGTCACAGAATTGCACGCTTTTATATTAACTTTGGCAAAACTTAAAAAGTGGGGATTTATTTTTGGCGGGGACTGTATGGGGTACATCGACTCGTTGTTATGCTGTGTAATGTTGTGGATTTCCCCTTCGCGATGCGACATACGTTCCACAATGATTTGTGTGAAGATGAAAGAGCTATCGGGAAGAAAGAGACATGCAATCGAAACAAGATCGACGAGTAACGTCATCTACAAAAATGGTAGCAAAGTTAGTTGGCCGGTTGGCAAAGTGAAGTGAGGTAACGAAAACTATCCGTATTGGTGATTGGTATTGGTCACAACTACTATTGCAATTGTTGTGGGGAAATGGTGATCGTGGTGAATTCAATCATCGGTAAAAGAATGTGGTATGTGATCGTGGCTTGGATTCGAAATGGTCTTCGAGGGGCTGATTTCATTAAATATTTGCAATGTAATTTGCAGTAGTACGTTGATATTGGCTTGATATTGATCTTGGGTGTTACTGATCTTACAATTCAGTTTATAAATATTTATCTTTGTCCGAAGATCGATGCCGATAATAAGAAGAGATCGCCATTAAGCCGTTTGAGAAAAATAACAAGCGATAAACTCTTGAGGAATTAGTTGTCAATATTTATTTAAAAGGCGGAACGTGATATTGCCAAAAGACGATGAATGGAAGCTGAAGTTTTGGATAGACACGATTATGTGGTGAAATATTGCATTTTGTTTGATTAAGGTTATCGGAGACAATGGCCTTAATTGAATTTGAGCGTTGCTACGCGGAATTTGACACACAATATGATATTTCGAAATGGTCGGCAAATTCAAAATTGATCGCCCGACTTATAATCAGCTTTTGAAGAGAATTGTGTAGCTTGACGGAGATTTTTTTTTTGTTTTTCTTGTGGTCGTATTTGCTGTTACATAAAAGGACCAAGTTGTTCTGATAGAACTAACAAATCCAGTGATCGAGTGCATATAGTTTTTCATTTCTTTTCAAACATTATGCTATGAAGCCTATACGGTGACTGGAAAGTACCCAAGTTTCATTTATGCATTTGCCAGAAAATTTTAAAGTATTTGAATTGAGTTTTGAGACATTTTCGATATTTTGGAAGCGGCATTTTTGAAGAAGAAACGTCCGACAATGACTTCAGCCCAAAATCCGCACCAAACAGTCACGCGTTGTCGATGCATTTGTTTCTCAACAATTACTCGTGGGTTTTCTGAACCCCAAATCCAACAATTTTGACGATTAACTAAGCCAAGATAAAAATGAGCTGAAGATGATTTTGTTCGAAAATTGCGGACTTAAGCAGACAAACCATCATTACTTTTAAAATATTGCTCAACAATGAAAATGCGTTGTTCTTTCGTATAGCGTTACATTTTTAACTAACTACGAACTGTCAGCTGTCACATTGTTATCTTTTCTTCCATTGGCATCACTGTACTATTAAATGGCGCAAAATTGAAATTATGAATTCTGGGACATTTTATTTATTTATTAAGCTTTACATTTTATTACTTTCCTAGTTTGTTGTTCCCATAAAGAAAACATTTTATAAGTTCCCAAATTGTATGTAGTATTTCGTATCAAGAAACTAGAGCAATCAAAAGTTGTTTCTTAATTTTGGAAAAGAATGACATAAATTAATTTTATTTAAAATTTATTTTAGTTAAATAAAATAAATCAGTCAAAACAGCACCAGTTTTCAGGATATTTTCGATATTTGAAATTACAAGCCACAAAAAATGTCAGTGCTGCCATCGCTTTACTTCATCAGTTGGTGTCATTTCTCTAATCATTTATTCACAATAATCCATTTAAATTTTCCAAATATAATACGAGTACATCTCAACTAAAGCTGGTTGTGGTCATACGATATTCTAATGGCGATGGATAATTTCTCGAAGCCTTCTTTCATGCAACCACACCTGTCTGTCTGATGGGATAATAAATCGGCAAACAAAATTTAAATTCTCTGTTTGCAGATTTTAATTTCTGATAAAATATTAAAACTTTCCATCAACACGACCACCACTAGAGCAAGGATTAAAAATGCAAAATTCTCCACTCGACATTGAAACGTAAAGTGGGGCAACTAAAAACTGTTAAAAATAGAGAACTCCACCAACCGACTTGAATGTATTCTATTTTTAGAATCACTATTATGCTAACAATCCCCTTCATGGCAGCGCAACACTGCCCCATGAAGATGGCGGGAAAGTGGAACAAATTTACATAGAAAAAACATTCACCCGTCAAATTTGCATGGTTTCATTTTTGTTAAAAATAGTAATTAAAGGCAAATATTTGATGCCCAGACAAATAAGTGGTATATAGCTTTGCTTGGTATTGTAAATGGATGCTTTTGAAAATCCCGAATAAATTATGTGTAGGTATGTACCATCTAATGGAGATTGACGAAGCAAATGTATGCAGCTTAATGGAGGGATGTCAACCCTTGTCACTATGCATTTTTTTGTTAAAATGTTGCTTCTACTTTTTCGTAGTTATTCAAAAAATATTGCACCAACTTATATTTATTTGCATATTAATTTATTTATGATACTTAAATATAATGGGCTTTAAGCACACGTCCATTTGATCTCAAGTACTTCAAACTTATGGGTTATCTATACCCTAGGGGCACTCGCATCTAATGTTAAGTAAAAAAAAAACAACAATAAACAAATATCCATAAAACTCCAACCTTGACATTGTTTGCGCCAAATGGAAAGAAGAGATGGAAACAAAATACAAAATGTTCTCAAAAGGGAAAGAAAGACAACCAAATGTATAAAAAAAAACGCCATTTGCTTGTTATTACTCTGATAGACAGACAGTTGGTAAACATTTTAAGATATTCACAAAGTCGTTAAAGCATCGTTAATTGTTTGAAACATGAAAGCGGGTAAAAATGGATACCATTTATTTAAGGTTGGTCTCTTTAAATTGCAATTTAATTAGGCGCTGAACTATCACCTTTTTTGGTCAGATAAAAGAAAAACTGACAATGGCATGTCAGGGTGAAGTGCGTGTCTGTCACCAATGCATTCCGTCAAGGAGGTGTGTCACTGCACAGTATACAGAAATGACTTTCCAATTGAACTAGTTTAAGTCCAATCAAGGTCAGGTACAAGTTGAGAAATTTGCAAGATCAAAAAAAAAATCCAAATGTGACATAAGCCAAAGACAGGTTAGTTGCAATATGCTGTGGCTTATGAATGCGATTTCCAGGAAATTCCACTTTAAAGCGAACTTGTTCTGGAAGCGGTTTCCGATTAATTTTTAGAAAAAATTATATAAAATAAAATTAAAAAAAAAGTTTTCATTGAGAAATCAACTAGATAGAGAGATAGGTACATCAGGGTGAGGCCTTGAGTGTGGGTTTTTGGTGCGACTGCTATGTAGGTCAAGTGGTTTCTTCGTACGCACTTCCTGAGCTAATCCATTTCACGATTTGAAGTAACTATCAGGTCCACTCGTTTATTTAAGTGAAAGAGTCTGAGGCTCTTGAACTTCGAGGATAATGACAGTTAATTTTCTTTTGGCGAAAATATTCAGCTTTAAAAATTGAGACGTACAAAAATTAGATCTGTCACATAAGAGTTCATGTAGAACTAAGCGGAGTTTAGTTGGTTTACTTAGTCCAATCTTGTCTTAGACAAAGACGTATTTTTCACAAAGAAGTGCCTTACCCAATGGAGTTCTGTTACTAAAAATGTAGATACTAAGCCTAGATACAAGGTACAAGATATATGCACCATGCATCTTAGCATTACGCGCCTCTCGCATTTCGAATTCGAAGCCCAGATGAGGGAGAAAGGATAACACAGACAGAAAAAGAAGAAAAGAGAAGAAAGCAAACTTCTTTGGGAAAAAAGAAGGAGTGCAAAAAGCACGCAATTTTTTTGATGACGCTTTAGAAATAGGCTTGAAAATGCTACCAACATATCAAAAATTAATACTTTAAGGCTACAAAGCCTACGAGTCATTGACATACTATACATGAACTGCTAGCAGCCAATTTTTCGTTGAAGCAAACATAAGCACTAACTAGCTCTTTGGTTCACGGCGCGGAGAGAAACGAAAACACTCAAATGTCATCGAGCAATTCGTGTGATTTTGTTTGAGTGTTGAGTGTGCCATCTGTTGTAGAACCTTTTTAATAATTTGAATAAGTCGTTATTTTTGCGCAGTTGCAATGTTTCTACAATGGATGGCACTATGTTCTATGTAAAAAATAGCAATGGCAAGCAGAGGTTGAAACCTCTTTCCTACTTCCGCCGCACTGAATCAAAAGGTATAGTGCTTATGTTTGCTTCATTTTTCCTCGCAGGTTTGTATGAAACGGACATTTCACTAGCAGTCCATGTATAGTATTAGTATGTCAATGCTACGCGTATAAATAAGCGATGTAGAGTCATAGCTGGCGCATTGACTCTACAATGGCGGAGTCAAAAGTATGCAGGTAGTTCACGTATAGTCGTATCCTATAAACGAGTAAGCAATGTCGAAAATTGACAGCTTTAAATATTTTCTGTACTTATTTTACATTGTTTCTGGAAGTTCCAGTCATATTCCCCCGGCCGGGGATCTGTTTGAGGTGGGATGGACAGGACATGGACAAGAATGCGATTCAATATCACTGAAATTTAATTTCGAACGTAACTAACATACTTGTTGCCCCACTTTCTTTACACACTGTCCATTTCCAGTCAATTCTATTCTAGTCTTAACACATTAGTGTCAAAAAAATCTGTTTGATTAACAAAATCTTTCCCGATCATCATGATCACGGACACGTACCAATTTTCACCAAATTCATGGTCATTTTCATCATATTTAATGCAAAAGTCCATACTATGATGCAAACTGACCCTAACCAAATGACATATATTTAGCTACGGACCATATCAAATAACTTGAAAAACTACCCAATAAATAATCTACTTTGCTGTTACAAAATCTCTTCCATTAAATATCCATAAAGCTATTTTGTTGTATTGTTTTCTTTTAAATAAATTCAAATTAAATACCCATATTGATGACACCAACAACTGACAGCCTGAAAAATAACCCTGACCATCGTTTGTCTGATTATGTGTGGTTTCACCGTGTTAAAGCCACCTACAGCATTAAATATGTTGACAAATGTTGCTCCGATTATAATTAAATAAAAACAAAGGGCAAAGACAATACGATGTGACATCGCGCAACGTATCATCAACAATTTAAGAGACAGCTACCACAAATACAAACCTGATATAGTTACTCAACTTTATACTCGCTTTTGCACAATGCTTTTTTGGTGAAAAGTATTTTACTCATCAGCTGATCATAAATTAAAGAAATTTCGCAAAACCTTAATTTTGCTAGCGAATTTCACTAGAGCATAGACGAATGACAGTGAATTCATGCCAAATGACGTCTGTCATTTTCCATGAAACAATTTTTTTCATAACACTTCATTACGAAGTTGTTCAATTCAATGTCATCGACTGCGTTAAGTGCCGCCATTGCTACTGTTCACTACTGGCCACTTGGGTTTCGATTTTTCGAGACTCGAGTAGTCGAGTGCACCCAAAATGGGTAAAGTATTTAAAAATAAATCTTTCATCTGTAAATACTAAATATATCCACTCGATTTATGGATGTCATGGATATTCTTACAAAAATACGGAAGCAAATATGTTTAATGACATTGACCTTACAATGGTAAAGTCAATTGTTTGGAGAAATGAACGGCATGAATATACTTGGCTGCACTTGCAGCACCAATTGAAATATTTAATTGTACCTTTTCGAATCGTAAGTATATAACGTACTTGAGGGTGAAGATATTTTGGTAATTGATTACTTTATTTGCAGTGAAACTTCACAAGAGGACTTTGTTGTTTTCACAAAAAAAAAAAAAAAAACAAGAAAGAAGAAGGGACCACAATTTGTTGGCTTAAAAAAATTAAGAAATTCATTTGGTAATAAACGTTTACGAAATTGTGAAGGACAAATAATTGCTTGTTGTTATGAAAAAAGAGAAGGACAGTTATAAGGATGGCACATACTTTTCCCACGAATACTGTGCGTGACTGTAATTAATTTCAAGGTATAACCATCAACAGATGCGTCAGTTATGCTATTGGCAACTGCGGAACTTGCAAAAAACCGGTCGAATGTCAATTTAAGAGCATTTTTGGGTTTTCCAAATGATACTTGATAGTAAAGAACGCGAAATTTTCAAAAATATTCAAAAATTACAGTTTAATTCATGCAGTGACTCACTTAACTGTTTAAATAAGTGTGTGTGGCAATTTTTTGGGAAATGATTATATAAGCGCTTGTTTGAATTTTAAATGAAAAAGCTGTCACTTTTGTCTTCCTAGATTATACAATATGCAAGTATTTATGTAGAACTTTCATAAGTTTTCTGCTCTTTAGTGATGGTGAGGAGGAATGACCTTATAAAAGTTTTACACTGCAGCATCAAGCTGTCAATTTTTTCTTTCATTTGAAGTTGAGAGAAAAGCGAGCATGGCATACAAATATAGTTCGTACACCGGACAAAAATAAAAAAAATGTGTTGAAATAGTCCTTCATGTTGAAATGTCAAAAAATATTACGTTTCTTTTTCAAACTATTGTATTGATAACCTCACTCTTTTTCGGTGTAGACCTGCACAAGTATCCAAATTCCTTTTCGTTGACTGCTTCTAAATTCTCAGTTGAAATTCCTAAACGTCATGTCACTTCGAGAATAAGTCAATGGGCACGTTACAAAAATTTAGTCCTCTTAAGTCTTACTAGATTTGTCTGAACCATATTTTTCTTGAACGTATAAACTATATTGATCGGGAGCATGAGTACGTCAATTTAGTCATGAAATTCTTGACTTGGTCCGCTACCACTCCATAAACGTCAACAGAGAAAACTGCCTCCTGTCAGATTGAGTAAACTAGAGTTTTGAATGTCACCAATGACTGTGTACAAATTGGCACTTTCAATCGGCCTCTTTTTGAAGTCTACAGTTTCACTGTGACAACTAAAAGCAAATATTTATTCGTCATAATGTGAACCAAAAAACGAGCATATTGGCACCACTCCGGTCAAATAATTTAGTACCGTAGGTCCGTTCCGTGGGTGGTGTTGGTTTAACTTTAATTTATATTTATATACAAAACTATAAAACTCAATCTCGTTACAAATTTTGTACGAATTAAATCATCTGCTTATTGGCCTTGGAAAAAGGTTACCAGCAAGTTTTCCTAACGAGGTTTTGAATGTTAATCGATCACTTGAATACAACTCGATGTTCTGGTTTCCATAAAATGCATAAAAGCTATAAATTGATATTATAAAGTTGTTGGACCCGAGGCATAAGAAAAGTATGCTAATTAGCATAATCTTTCTCCGCGACTTAACTGATACTTGTACCCATAAAGAAACATGCTCATATCGATAAACAAAATAGTGTCATGCAATTATAATGAGTGACACCAAATGCTGGGTGTTCCATTCAAATAAGTCTGAATTTGTGGCATTAATTAGACTACCACAATGTGTTATTGTTTAATAATAATATTACAACTTTCATTGCGGCAAAGTAGACAATATCACAAAAATACATTTAGTTATAGATGGTAACATTGGCAAGGGAAACACTTTCTCCCAACCATTATATCGACCTTAACTTGGGACTTTTCCCTATCGATTGAGTTGTTATTTAGTTGTCTGTATACTCTAAACCTCATGTAATATGCATGAAGGATATCTAACACCGCATAGTCCCAATACCCGGGGTGGGAGCTATCGACGCTCTGACAAATAACAGCTTCGGACTGTCAGGGGAAACAAGGCAAGGTGATAATAAACTTTGGGTCATGGTGTGAAATGGAATGACGTTTGTTTTTATTAGAAGGATGTTGTCAATTGTTGTTTTTTTCCTCATAAATTATCAGAACGATTACCTAATAATTTGGACAGTGGCTATATATATTCTTTGACAGTTCTGAGTAGTTTGAGCGGTTGCGGTTTTAGTACTGATGTTAAGGGAAATGAGTGGGCGCAGTAGCGCAGTGGTTAGTGTGCTGAACTACTGTGCGAGGGATCCCAGGTTCGATCCCCGGAAAAACCCAAATTACATCTTAAAGTTTTTTCTACTGCGCCACCTCTCGCGAACGTCTGACAAACATCCGAGAGTATGACTGTCATGAAAAAGCTTCTCAATTTAGCCGTTCGGACTCGGCATAAAATTGTAGGACCCTTCCATTCGTCCCAAAAATAGAAACTCACACAAAACGAATGGTTGCGAGAAGCTAGGCCTTGGGTGTCACCCGCCTGTTGCGCCACCTATTTATTTATTTATTTATTTATTTTTAAGGGAATTTAAAAATATTTTTAGTATACTTGGTTCTAGTATGGAAAGTTCTTTAATAGGCTTTAATTTACTTTTAATGACAGTACAGTTCCTGACCACAATCAGCGCTGCTATGAAAATATTAGTTTTCCAGCAACATTTTCTGACTATTTTAATCAAACCGTATCCTTCTTCTACCTCGTTCTACAATATATCGAACTTAATCCCATAAGTTTTTGAAGAGCTCTCTCACTTTTCCACAGAAATACCACAAGTCAAAGCGATCAATTCAAATATCCAATTCATACCTCACACAAGTACTATTCAGCACTGAGCTTTCGCCCAGACATATTCTAATCTCCTACCCCCCTACATATGTAGCTCCAAAACAAATAAAACATTAACTCTCCCACCTTTGACGGTCTTTACGCCACAAACCAACTTTAAAATTCTGTTATTCTCCAAACCATATAAAATTTAGCTTGCACTTTGTAAAGTATTCCCAATATCCCTGTAATATGTACATACATAGGAAAAAAAAATTCCTATCCAAAATGTGCAGACCATATTGATTATTTCATTAATTTCAAACAACTAACAGAAAACTAGTTAAGGGTAGGATGGGGACAAGAAGAAGTAATAAAATTGTTGCTTCAACCTTGTTCAACCCCCTCCATAAACCACTACCATTAGAAACACACATAAAGAATCCACAATTACATTGGAAAGCAACAGACATACCTATACAATCCCAAGGAGAAAAATAAAATTTATCGAACAAGGATATGCGATCAATGCCATGAACACCTGCTTTCAACCTGTTACAAGGTAATTCCATTTGTAACAGGTAGTTTCCAAGTCTCTGTTGTCCTTGCCAGCAAACTTAAATTTACAAAGAGCATAAACATGCGCATACTACCGGAACGATTAAGAGAGCGAGAGCTTTTTATTCTGCCATAAAATTGAGCAAAATGTCCTGTTTGTTGGTGTGCCTTGTTTTTCCAGGTGTGCTTTTGTTCCTTTTCATTTTTTTTTTGTGTTTGTTTAAGTTTCTATATGAGGACTGCTGCAGTGCGCTGCATTTGGGTGAGAATACCATTGAATGGGCAAATCCCTGGATACTGGATAAAGCTAATAGATGATGACACCCAAAACCTGGTGCAGATTTGTCTACGCTTTTGAACCGTGCATGGGACAACTACTGGGACTTGGTGGCAATTTAATTATATTCATGCCCGGTGGCATGAGCTCCTATGCATAATGACTGGGTGCGGACGGTATAGAGGATGCTAGGATTAGCGGCTTAGGGTCCCTTCTTGAATATTAATTTGGGGAACGGTATTTGCATTCAATTTATATACATTTTTGTTGGCAGCACGAATTCAGCATCTGTCTAGGAGAGTTGGCAATATTCGGTACTGGAAACTATATATCCCCGTAGGCATGATGATTGAGTGATGCATATGACTCTGTCAGACGGAAATTGAAGTATGATTTTGGTAGTGTTGAATTTCCGTCAATGATAAATTATCAACTCATTGTTTATTCATAACGAATTGGGAGGAAATGATAAACTTCAAAAAAAGCCTTTGACCTTTTCAGATGTTTTACCTTGTTTTATACCCATTACCGCATATTTGGCTGGTGGCTTATAGTTGGTTAAATTGGATTTTGAAAACAAAAATGGAGTTCCCTATCGTATAAAAAGAACATATATTGTACGAAAAGGTTTAGGGGATTCAGTATCCTGGAAGTGCCTTCATTGGTTGGAGAAACATTAATATTGTGTATTCCTCTTTACAGTCTAGGGATTCCTGTTGTTTGGAAACAAAAGAAAATAGCTGATCTTGACTCTATTGACTATACGATTTTCAGTTGCTCCTAAAATTCAGCTAGACGACTGCCACATGAAACAAGGTCTAGACGATATTTGTACCAAAAGACGGCAAAGCGTCCCACGACTACCAAGAGCATTTTATAAATAAATAAATAGGTGGCGCAACAGGCGGGTCGACACCCTAAGCCTAGCTTCTCGCAACTATTTGTGTGAGTTCCTATTTTGGGGACGAATGGAAGGGACCTACAATTTTATGCCGAGTCCAAACGGCTGAATTGAGAAGCTTCTTCAGGACAGTCATATACTCTCGGATGTTTGTCAGACGTTCGCGAGAGGTGGCGCAGTAGAAAAAAAACCTTAAGGTATAATTTGTGTTTCTCTGGGTACCGAACCTGGGATCCCTCGCACAGTAGTCCAGCACACTAACCACTGCGTTAATGCGCTTTTTTTTTTTTTTTTTAAAGGGGATTCCAAATCCTGGAGCACTCAGACGAATCTTGATCCATTGTACTACCAAGCAGAACCCCTTTTTTGGTGGTGGAGAAACTCTGATATTATTCGTTTCGCTTTATGGTCGGTGGCAGAGTATTGATGTCCCCTGCCGGGACACTCGAACCAACGCCGCTCAGGTCACAAGCAATGACTCTAACCCCTACACCATGGCCACCGCCAGAGACCAATTAACCTCTCAAAATTACATTTGATACAATTTAAAAGCAAACTGACTGAGTTTTCTACTTGGAAACAACTTTACACCCTCTAGTTGGTACCTGTAGAGACCCAATATTTCATAGTCGATTGCTTTATATTTTTCTATCAATTGACTTCTATTTTCCGTATTTTTATTTTATAAGTGCGACTTTATTTTCATTGTTTTACATTTCATATAGTCAAGTGTTGGCATCGCACAGTGCCGATACTACAGTACCTACTATTGAAAAATAAAAAAAAAGAAAAAAAACAATTTCCACTCGACTTTCATCACCAATCGATATCGTAAGCGATTTCATATATATCAAAAAGAGTCAATCTCCAATGCACTCCTCAAGCTGAAAGTTGACAAATTCCTGCTCATGTTGATAGTCAATATGCTGAACAATAGGCAGGTTCTAGCCGAACTGCGAAGTTGTCGAAACAAAAGGGCGGCATCAAGAATTGCAAGGAATTCGCGTCACTATTTTGGATCTAAGTAGAAAACGAGGCACTCCCACTAGCCATCCTGTACAATGAGGGGTACAAATTTATAGCCTGCGTAGATCAGGATCACATGACGATTGGTATTTCCGGAAAATTTCGCAACACCATAAGGGATTTCATGAAATCTCCTGTAAAGAAACTATCCAACTTTATCTCCATTACAATTATTCAACATCATCAGAAGCAGATTTTTTAAATTCTACTTGTATATTCCTTCTTCATTAATCAAATTATAGCCGACAATTTACTGAACAATTACGCATTTCCATTAGTTAAAGTCGCCCTCTTTAGTTAATAAATCATACCTACAGTAAATTATTAAATTATCCTTTTCCAGTTTCGCCACCATTTGACATTTTGTCAATAATTTAATTTTCCACACTCCCACTGCACACGATGAGTAAAAAAATCAAAAAGTCGTTGACCTCATTCTCATTGGCGACCACCTACCATTTGCCAGAAAAAAACAATTCAGTTGCGCGGACTCTTTTCAAAAACTGAGGATAGGTACCTACTGTATGTGCAGTCGAGCAAAGCAAAAACAATGGCCCTTTCAAAATGAAAAAAAAAAATAAAATATCCGTCACGTCCTTCAAACAAAAAAAAAACTATAAAATGTTCGTAACTCGCCTTTTGGGCAATTTATGTCCCTACTGTTCAACTTCTTTTCCTGCCTCTTTTAATTGGTGAAAAATGCCACCGCCGCGCAAGCATAAGGCATAACCGACATAAACAGTGGTTACAACTTTTGAAGGACTACCAGTAAGCATTTTTTTTTGGAATAATGTTTTTTCTCATTGCTGTGTTGTGCATATGTGTGAGTTTGGAGAGAAATAAAAATGCCCAACGGCATGACAGTCAATTTATTTGCAAATCATAATAAAAGGACTCGCCACAGCTAGAGTACAGAATATGGTATTAGCTCTTTTTGGGACACGATAGGTATGGGTCCTTTTGAAGGAAGACTTTTTCGTTGGTGACGGCTGAGCGAGCACGCATATTTAATTACCTAGTCTTATACCACATTGAAGCAATGTACAAAATGACAATTTGGTCTTGTTGGCAAGATGATAGGATTCTGGAATTGCACAATTAACATTTGCAAATAGCTAAAGGAAATTATATTCTCATATAAGTTATTCAAGCATGAGCTTCTTTTGAAACGATATTGCCGAGGAAAATCGATTTTTTTGCCATCACCAGCTGCTGGTGGTAGTTGGACAGCTTTATCAAAGTAAATCGCCACAAGCAGAGTCATTCGGTTTTGCTGGTGGAAGGACACACAAATGGCTTTAAGAGTATATTCGAGGAGAATATTAGTCAGTTATTTGGAGGTAGTGGAAGAATAAGTATTTCATAAATGCTACCGGCTAGCTTTGTTTTGTGTATTTTTCAAGGCAGCACATGGACTAAATGAGATGTTATTAGAAATGAGAAAGGTTCGCAACATTTGATAAATGTCTGAAATATCAGTTTAGTTTACTACTTTAATTCGTTTTAATTGTGTGCCAGTTTGATTTGCAAGTACATATTTTTGAATATTTATTTTTAGTCTCATCATCCCCTCAAGATGTGGTAATCCCTTCAATACTACTGCAACACTGCATCCAACTGCAAATAGCATAAATTACCATAGTTGCTTTAAAATCAACCAGACAAATAATGTTTAGGAACCTAAGCGACTCAAAAAAAAAATTAACATGGCAAAAAGTTGACAATCTTCACCACCATCCTAAGTATATTCACCATGCTCAGCTCCACCAGTTTTCTTTCGAATTGTAAAGGCAGAAAATAAATAAAAACCATATCTAGCCGCAGGGGTAAGTACCCAAAAGACCAATCGAAAATAATAATCAAAATGTATAAACAATATTACAAAGGGCAATTTTGTTGATGTTCCCCACACTTTTGCTGATTTTTGATTTTATTTCTGGGACAACTAGGCGAAAACGTATTTTGTTTGACATTCCCATTGATTATAGGGTTGAAAAAGAATACACAAATAAATGGGCTGCTGAAATAATAAAATAACAAATTAAATAATTCCCAAATGTTAACCATATGGGAAACTGACAAATATCGTAAGGGTTGAGAGAGTAAGGGCCAGTTTCAAAGGTTACGGGTCAATCTAATCTACGCTCGTTAATGAAAAAATGCTCAGAAACTATATTTTTCCCAGTCAGCTCAAATAAATGTTTTATTTATCTTCCATATAAAGGATTTAACAGCAACTTGAACCGGCTGTTACTCTATCCGAGACTGTATCTGTCAGATATCACTATCCGAAACCTTTGAAACAAAAAGTTGTAATTTAGCTAACAGATATCTGAGACTTTAGCAGCTAGTCTTGAAACTGACCCTAAATATTTTTAAAATTTCAGATTTTGATTACTGGAATTCAGTAGTTAAGTACAAATTCACTGAAACACTATACATTTATTGAGTTAAAGATTTTGGCATATCCTCTTTGCACAAAATAGTTACTTAACAAACGTCTTCATTTCTCTATAAATCGAAAGCTATATAAAAAAATCACTACAATTTAATGATTCCTAAATCCTTTGTTACATTTAACATTCGAAAACGTTTCCGTGTGACGTAACAATTTGTTCCGCTGCTGCCAAAACTCAAGTGGCATAATTTTTAATACAAAAGTACGACACACTCTTCAAAGATCGATTGAGTTTTTTTCCTATCCTATTGTTGGCCAAATTATCTTACTAGATATTGAATACAGTCAGGAAAATTAAATGGTTGGTTGGTTGGTTGAAATTGGCTGCCTACCAGCTGGGAAACGCCAAAATACTTAGACCAGTATAGGTCCATTGTTATACCACGAAAAACGGATCATATAAGATCTCCCTATTAGTTGAACAATTTTGAGCTCTTTAAAAAGCGTTAGAGGCTTCTGATGTCTATGCTTGTCAGATCATCCAAGTCGTTATAATGGAAGGCTCCCAAGTGAAGCTTCCTTCTAAAGGGGAGAGGGAAATTAAATAAAAATGGCAAACGAATGCTCAAAACGAAAGCCGATTTAAATGGACGAAAATTGTAATGAAATTAAGAATTAAGTACGCCAAATCATTGCCGGTAATTAAACAAATAGTTTTTATGTTGACATAATAAATGGCAAGCATCAAAACATGTTATCCAAATATGTGCAAACATAATCGTTTGAACATCCGAAGGACTTATTTCGTTAAACAATTGCTCTCAAACTTTTATTTGACTTTGACACACTCGATGATTCTTTGTTTTTGGCTTCATTTCTTGTGTAATTTTCAACACAAAATTGGTCAAAAAGTACGGGAACAGATTTTATGTGGATGCACGGTTTTTTTACAGAAGAATACAACTTACAATGCAAGCATTTGAGCTACTGTCAAGACTTTATATGTTCGGCTTTTCCTAGAGAAGCACATATTATAAAAAAAATACAAAAAAATAGTGCGTATACGCCCCCACTTCCATATAAAAATTATTTGCTTAGGTTTTCTCGCCCGCTCTGGAATTTTACTGCTCTATGGTTTGGGGTGAACCGAGGTCTCAATTAACAAGCCTCTCCAGTTAACCCGGTCTTTAGCTAACTGCCTCCAGTTGTGCACTCCTAGTCGGTTGCCGCGCGCCGTCGACTTGCGCGCTCCACTTAAGGCGAGGTCTTTCTCTACTACGTCGTCCCTTTGTGTTAGACTCGAAGACTCTACGGACCGGAACATTTGTTCCCATCCGCTTTACATTTCCCAGCCATCTTAAACGACTGACTCGCCGTTTTTTTACCAGTTCGATGTCGTATAGATCTTCGTTTAATCACCTTCTACAAAATCCGTCAACGCAAACGGGACCGGATATTTTACGAAGAATCTTTCTTTCAAAGCGACCGAAGATATCTTCATCCACTTTAGATAGAGTCCAAACCTCAGCGCCATAAAGAGGGAGTGGAATGATAAAGATCTTAAACAGAATCTCCTTCGTTGTTCGGGATAGGGCTCCACTACTCAATTGCTTTCTTAGCCCAAAGAAACAGCGGTTGGCAAGAATTATTCTTCATTAAATTTCTTCTGAGATATTGTTGTCAGAATTTATAGCAGAGTCGATCTAGACAAAGGCCCTTTTTACCTCAAAATTATAGCTAGTCGATCGCGACGTTTTGTTCGATTCTACGATGTCGGCGTCCCTTCCACTCTGGAATGGCCTCACAATATTTAGCTGGTGGTGTTTTTGTGAATTGTGCCAATTTTGCTATTGTGTGTCCACTCATGTTATAGACTGCATTAAAAACTTGTGCTGCTTCTACTAGTTTTGCCGGCGTTAGGTCTCATCGCCCAAGGTCA
Organism: Cheilosia soror; assembly: GCA_949372485.1. NCBI lineage: Eukaryota > Metazoa > Arthropoda > Insecta > Diptera > Syrphidae > Cheilosia > Cheilosia soror. Next base: position 4,122,710 of record OX443563.1, read on the forward strand.
TAACGCCCAAATTGAAAAATGTCATAACGCCCAAAAACCACCACATCGCCCAAAATTTAAAGGAATAAAGCGTCGCAAAGCCCAAATAGAATGACATATCGCCCAAAGTAACGCATACACCCCAAATCTGACAGTAAACCTAAGTAGGGGGGTTGCGTATTAAACTGCAAATTCTTTTTGGCCCATTTTCCATTTTGTTGCTTGTTTTTGGGCGTTATGCATTTTTTGGGCGTTAGTAAAAATAATGCCATTTACGACCAAAATCAATGTCACATCACCCAAATTTCAGTAAATTTTACTAAAACAAATTCTTAAGAAAAAATTTGGGCGTTATGACATTTTTACTTTGGAGGTTTTGACCTTGGGCGATAAGACCTAACGCCGTTTTGCCATTTACAGGACACTTGATTTTCTTGTCACTTTTTTTTTTTTTTTAAATGATTTTGCAAACTACGATATTTCCATAAACTTTTAATTTAAAACCGAGCTATAGCTAATTTTTGATTTAAATTCCATAACATATATTTAACTGCTAATAAAGTTTTGACACATAGAAATTTCAACTGTCAGGATGAAATTTCTCGACTACATTTCTTAGCTATCCCACCAAGGACTATATAGTCACGTGTTCAATCTATGCAAATGGAAAACATAATAAATGCTATCAGACTGTGTATTGTGTATAATAAATGTGTGTGTCAGTAAGTATTGAAATTTTAAGTAACTTTAGCTTAAAAATTGTTATGTGGAATCTTCAATTTATTTATGCAATTAATGATGTCAATTTGTGATAAAAAAAAAATGTTTCTTTGATGTCAAGTAGTAGGTATTCAACCTGCAACCACTCGCAACACACTTGCCACACAGTGACTGATCTACACTTACTGCATTTCTCTCTTCTTTTTTTTTTTCAAAATGTAGAAACGCAATCTTTTAACCTCTTACGAGTTCAGTTGTAGCGTCAGTAGTTGTAGTACCTAATTTTTCAATTTCAGGAAAAATAAAAGCATAAAATCAATCACAATTAAAAGGACAAATGATAATTTCTTGTTGCTACACCATTAAGCAGCTGCTTTATCTTCTGTGGAATAATACTTTCTAATTTTGACACTGACATATTGAATAGCAAATGCTCATGCACAACTCAAATTAGCGCTAAGTGAATTCGCCTTTCAACTCTAATTTGTATTTGGCGAAAAATTGTATACAGAATAAAACCAAGGGAAATATGAAAGGTTATCAAATTAGGAGAAACATCGCCTGTGTTGGTCCTTGGCCATGAACACATCTTACCAGTAGCATCACCAAACCACACCGGTGATAATCTTTTCGCGCCCCATGACTATCACAGTATTTCACCAAACAGAGCTGCTAAAAGAATCATATAGATAAAGCACAAAGTAGGATGCCAGATAATTTATGATACCTAATGGTTTTTTTTGTCTGTGTATTTATCTACAGAAAATGGCCCCAACGAGGATAGTAAATTTTAATTACACTGTGTAAGCTGAGAAAAGATATCCTCCCTATTCGAATCACGTTCCAATATACACGCATTTTCCCATCTTGTGCTGTATCTGTATACACAATTTAAATGTAAACAAAAAGGACTCACTGGCATAAGGAAATGATGTTTATGATTTAGCAAATCATGTCCTTAATGATGTTGTATACGAAACACATGTTTCGATTTTTTATACTTTATCCGCACACCGTAAAGCAGTTGCTATAAAAGAAAGAAAGCTGCTATAATTCGAGGGAAGGTAAGCAAATGTTATGGGCTCTTTGTTATTATTATTATTTTTTTTTTTTTGCATTGTCAAGGTAGAATCCTTGTTGTGTACAAGGATATAACACACGCCATTAGTTGTAGAGAGGTAGGACATGGACAAATTGTTGTCTACAAGTGGGGGAGAGTGAGAAAGAGACTTTTCTTCAGAGAGTTATAGTCTGAGCGAATTGGCAACACAGAAAGTACTATTTCTCTCCAATTTCAGTTTCACAGTAAAGAGAACAATGTAGCAGTATCACCATTAAAAGCTTCGCACAGGATCTCGGTTCTCGGATTCATAATATTTTTCTGAACCATCGACAACAGTTTGTTGCTTAGGCTTACTCGTGGCGGTTGTTTATATTCGCAAGGCCATTTCCGAGCGAATTTAGTCTTTTCCCAAAAATGTCTTTGTCTGCAATTTTTCAAAGGATAACCAAGAAAAGTGTCTGATGAAAATGGATAGCAATTTAATAAAAATCATCATCATTTGAGTGAAAGTATTTAAAAAAATGTAATACATACTTATACAAAAATTCTAACCCAAGGCAACAAGAATAGGAACTGGAAAACTGCCTCTCATTGGTTTGCCCCGTACTGTTGCATTGAAGGATATTTGCTCAAAGGAAAGAGTGTTAACATTCCTTCTTGTACTTGCTCCAAATACCACAGGGAAGTGAAGTATTTGTTTGCTATTGTTCGCTGTAGAAAACTCAAGATGATGACGGCATTCAAAAAAAAAAAAATTATGAAAAGTGATATCTACTACTTTATGAATGTCCTTGTGCGCGAGTGATATTGTCTGTGTGTTAAGTGAAGCAAAATGCTAAGTCAACAGAAAAATTTAATTGATTAAAGTTAAAAAAGTGAACACCAAATGTTCTTTTAAAATTGAATATCCTTGGGCAATACAAATGTTAATTTTTCCAAATTGGTGGATTAACTGAAAACAACAAACTAATGGATTTCCCTAAATGGTTTGTAGATTACTATAGTGTTTCTCGTTTTTTTTTTTTGGTTCGTTAATTATTCATTAAATGTCAAGGATCGCATAAGACTTTGTATGATTTATGGATTTCAGCACGAATGTGAATTTTCTTTGTCTTATTGGCGGCGAGTAGGCATATTTCGATTTGAAGTATAAAAAAAAGTTCATCCTTTGTTTGCATTTGCATCCCACTGCATAGGCATGAAGTTTGCATTGGAATTCATTATTTTCAATGAAAAAACTTGAGGAAAATGTTTTTGAACATTTTTCTATTATTTAAAAAAAATAATGGAGCATTATGTTGTATGCTTATTGAAAGTTTGTAATCGATTGATAGGAATAGTATTTTACTATAGTGACTTATATACCATTACCTACTCAATATTAATAATTTGTATCTGCCATTTATATGAAGGGACATCAATCAATCACACTGACACTTTAATATGTTTCATTCAAAATGTCAACTATCATGTTTCGTATATTCCATTCAATAAGAACATTTTTGGGGTTTGTCGATTGGGATGATTCGCTCATAATCCTTTCAATAAAATGTGAAAAAAAACGGAAGGAGAACATTTTATGCTTGTGTACACAACGTGACTATCATTTTTATTCTATAAAATGTCTTTGGTGGAAGATTTGTTTCGAAAATGGGCATTGAAGTTGAAGAGACTTGATTCGAAATATTTGGCATAAATAACGATCACAATGATATCCCAGAAACTTTTTACAATCTTAGGTTTGATCTGACATTGGTAATTGAAAATGGTCACATTTCGTTGACAGCTAAACGCCAAGTACATAATATTCCAGATGAAGATATAGATCTAGCTATAACGCAACCGGAATAAAAATGTCAATTGGTTTTATTTCAGTTTTTTTTTACACTCCAAAAATAGACTTTCAAACTTTCAATTTACTTTATTTGAACAAACGTTTTTCAGATTCAGCTTCAATTAAGCATTCCAAACATTTTCCAGAAACCACAAATAATCCCAAAGAATCCGAAAACGTTACAGATTTTGTAATGATTGTCCATTTGTAACTTCGGATCTGCTACAAATTTTAAAATTTAAAGGAGAATCTTTCAGTTATTCAGTTCATTTTGATCGTAAGTAGGTAGGCAGGTTAGGTAAGTAGGTAGGTGTGGCGGTTGAGAAAACCCCAAATAGCACTATGTGCCGTTTTACTACCACAAACTCATTTGACCAGGTTGTTGTACGTTTGTCAAAGGGGGGTTTAGATCCATCCTGTGGAATTCAAAAAGGTTATCAGTTCGAAACTTCCCCAAGGGAGTCGAAGAATGGTTTTCCCAAAGATCGCTGTCTGGTCCTGGCTAGTACCGGACAGGCGCATGGGTAGTGAATGAGAGTTTATTTTTCAGCTAAGTCCTTGCAAGTGCGATAGTGTGTAATATGCGGGTTGCCTAATCTGACCGCATGTTTCCCTATAGGTCAGTGGTCTGTGGCGATCGATGTTATTCTGACGACATCTTTTCGTGTTTTACTTCGAAGATAAGTTGTATTTTTAATTTAGCCACATCCTTCTGTATATGTTGCAGTTCTTGTTAAACATTTAAGTGGTCTCAACTCCAAATGCGTTTCGCCCCGATGTGGTGGGTGGGCTCATCATCATATAAACATCGAGTAAATAGTTTGTCTACTGATGAGCCCACCCACCACATCGGGGCAAAACGCATTTGGAGTTGAGGCCACTTAAATGTTTAACAATATTTAATGCTTACTCCACAAACTTTATTCATTTCTTGAATTTATTCTTGATTTGAAACATTTTTGGTGTGTTGCAGTTCGGTAGTTTCCTCCATCTATGGTTAGACTTCGATAAGAATTCTGAGGATATTGTTGCATTTACTGCTCCGAGCGATATATGGACTGATTCCGCAAGTGGAGAGATGGAGAGCTGAACCTTGCCTGAGCAGCTCGTCGGCTTGTTCGTTTCAATAAATGTTGCTATGACCTGGAACCCAAATTAGGGTAACCTTGTACCGATCAAGCGAGCCCAGCTCGTCTCGACATTCTAATACTAATTTAGAGGTTATATAGACTGAGGCGATAGCCTTGATAAATTGACTTACGATAAATATTTATATTTTTTGTCTCTGAACTATGTTTGTGTGTAGTCTGATTCGGAGGCAAGCCTCGCGGATGGCAAGTATTTCCGCATAAAACACACTGGCCGTGTCCGGAAGTATAAAGGATTTTGATATGTTCAGAGACTCAAAAAATACCCCAACACTTACTCCAACGTCCGTGTAGATTGCTAAATTCGAGTCCCTGTTCACTCGTCCGTCTTGTTAATCTGATCCCGAAGGAAATTCTACCCCAACATTTTGTGTAAGAATCTCTCTCAGAATGGTACTTGAGAAGGCTTGGGAGTATGCTACGCCTGTTTACGCTTGCTTCGTAGATTTGGAGAAAGCATATGACCGAGTCCCTCGAGGGAAACTCTGGAGTGTATTACAGCAGTATGGAATTGATGGTTCTCTCTTGAGAGCCATTCAATCTCTTTACACAAACTGTAAAAGCTGTGTTCGGGTAAACGGCGTTAAATCAATACCTTTCACCGTGGGCGTTGGACTACGCCAGGGGTGCGTCTTGTCGCCTCTCCTTTTCATTACTTATATGGACTGGATGTTACAGCGCAGTCTTGGCGAAGAACGTTTCGAATTGGGAGATCTGAGGATAAGTCATTTGCTCTTCGCTGATGACTTGGTCATCCTTGGGTCCTCTCAGACTGAACTTCAGCGCGCACTCGATCGGTTTGTAGCCGTTTGTGTTGAAGCTGAGATGAAAGTAAATGTGAACAAATCTGAAGTGATGGTCGTCTCCCGAACGCCTGTTCAATGCACTCTGCATGTTAGTGGAGTCCCATTGAAACAGGTGGAGAAGTTTAAGTATCTCGGGGTCTTATTCACGAGTGATGGAAGGAACAATGCCGAGTTTTCCTGTAGGATTGGTCAGGCTGGATCGATTTTGAGACAGCTTGGTCATTCTGTTATCAGGAGGACTGAACTTGGTGTCAAAGCTAAGTTGTCAGTCTTTAATTCGGTGTTTGTTCCAACTCTTACCTATGGTCATGAGGTTTGGGTAATGACCGAAAGAATAAGATCGCGAATACAAGCTGCCGAAATGAGATTTCTCCGTAGTATTGCTGGTGTGACCCGTAGAGATCGCATCAGAAATACCAGAATACGTGAGGAACTCAATGTCGAGCAGCTACTTCTCCGGACGGAGCGATCCATGCTTCGGTGGTTTGGTCATGTTAAACGCATGTCCCCGACCAGGATTCCACGACGTGCTATGGAATCCGTACCATCGGGCAGGCGTCCCCTAGGTAGACCCAGGATGAGATGGTTAGATCAAATTCATAATCTCTCCTCTACCCGTATGGGGATTGCCCTTGATGATTTAGAGTCGATGGCGGAGGATCGAGAGCTATGGAGGGTCCACTTGAGCAACCTACACCCGCGACCCACTTAATGGACAAGCGGACCATTGAAAATGAATGAATGAATGAATGAATGAATGAAAGAATTTTGGGAGCAATGTAATCCATTGAGGATGGTACTAGTTTTTTTTTTTTTTTGATAGAAAAGCAAAATGTTACTATGGGTCTCGCAGACCAGCACCCTGACTCTCTGAATCTGATCGCGCTATGTGCTGTGATGTCTAAAGGCAAGAGATGCAAAAGGACTGCGAGGGCAATCTGACGGCTTTGCGCGTAGAGAGCATGTGGTGCCTATGCACGCTGTTCTTTGGACTTTGTTGAGTTTGGTCATGCTGTAGGCTTTTCTAAGAGCCCGGCCATCAAATTATCGACCCATAGGTGAGGATGCGGCTTTCATCATCATTTTGATCGTAATAAGTATGTTGAACAAATAAGGAAGGTTCCAGTAATTTAATTAAAATGCACTTGTCCCACATCTCCTTTCTGATAAACTCTAAGGATCAATTATTGCTCTAAGAAGCCAAACTGAATTGGTACTTAGCATTACCATTCGGCTTAATCCACTCGAAGACCATTGTTCTTCGAAGTACGAGCATCCAGTTCGCCGATGCATTGTGAGAATAGATAGAAAAACATATTTCTGTTTATTAAAAATAGAGGAAGGTGCAGGATCAAGTGAAGGAATTTCCAGAGTACAAATTATAGAGGCAATCTTAAAACTTAAAAAAGACTAGATTATGAACGCATGTATAGGTATATAAAAATATATAAATCGAATAAACCCTTTTGATGTAAAAATGTCGAAACTGCTGTCCCTTGACTGCCTTAAGCTGCTCCGGGAATCAGACCTACAACCTCTGCTAAATTGATTTTATGTAATCACTGCACTCACTTTGGAAATAAGTTTTCCATATTTCCCAACGTTGTTCAAGCGTAAAATACTGACCACTTTGACCATGACTTTCTGTCAAGATTTCAAGCGGGAAACAGCTGTCAGTGTCAAACTAACCTATGATTTAAAAAGAAACCATTAGATGGCCCACCCTTTATGTGCAGTTCTTTGTTCACTTCGTTTGTTTATATTCCGCAAGCTTTCCCTGACTCTCATATCAAAGCACAGATAAAACTGCTTACAATATTCAGTGTTTGGTCACTCAATCGATATAACAATAATGAATGCATATGCAGCTCTGAATAGTTGATAACGCTTTACAAAAAACGTTCGATACATGTGAAGTAGCGCCCACTGACGTCCTTAATAATAAATTCAAAATATGCTATATAACTCGGAAATTTCATCTCATCAACCACGCACGTCATTCAAAATCCCTAAAAAGAACAAAACTCACAAAAAGTGACACAATTCGCACCAGAAAGAGGCTCATTAAAACACCCTACAGAATATCTTGTTCATGTGAACATTATCCACCCACAACCGAAATCACAATCCCTTAAGCGTTAATACATGCAAACATCATGTCCCTCTGTGGTTCTGTCGTATGTCAATGTCAAACAATTTTTTTTCTTTTTGCTGGAAACTTGAGTGTCATCTGCTAATTGGTGGCTCTGTTTTTTTTTATCATTTACTCCTTCAGTTAAAGACCCCTACAAATGAAAGAAAAACACCGCAGAGCTATTCTCCCGGTTAATTGGAGCCAAACCACATTAAATGCAGTCCAGTATCCTGGTCTGAGATTCTACCGCACCGTTAATTAAGAATCATTAAATGCATTTCGAACAATAAATTGCCATTTATAGGATGTCCAAAAGGGATGCAGGAAACCATTTATTTTGTTTCTCTCTATAAAATATCGTTTATAAATTAATTGCAATAATTTGTATTGCTTTTGCAAGTGTCATGATGCATTCGATTATTTATTTAATTTATGTGGTGAGTTTTCATTATAATTTGTGGTGCTGCTACAATTTAATGGACAGTAGGTAAACAATTGCGTAGATACAAATTAAACGAGTCAATTAGTAAATTTAGCAAATGACATTTAATTATTCGCAGTTTGTGTAGTTTTTTTTAAAAACAATTTAGTCAGTTGTGGCGATGAGTATCAGTTCTCATTTTATTGATAAGTGTGTTGTTGTTGCTTTAAATAATTCAGTTTCTGCAATTATGTTGTTGCATAAGCGTAGTTGATTGGCTTTTAATTTTTAAGCTTGTCAATTAGCAATTATTGGGATTAAATTTGTTGATCATTAATATTTTGTGTGCCCCTTTAAAATGCCTCAATTTTATGATATGACTTATACTATCCATGGCGTTAGGTCTTATCGCCCAAGGGCATAACGCCCAAAAAACACCACATCGCCAAAATTTTAAAATATCGTACTGCAAATAGTAAAATACCAAAGACGTTTATAAAGTACTAGCTGACCCGTGCTCGCCTTTAGCAAACAAATAAAATTATATTTGGTCCATTTAAAATTACACTTTGAGTGCTGAGAAAATTCCTACAGTATAGATAAAGATATAGATATAGATCCCAGGTTCGATCCCCGGAAAAACACAAATTACATCTGAAAGTTGTTTCTACTGCGCCACCTCTCGCGAACGTCTGACAAACATCCGAGAGTCATGAAAAAGCTTCTTAATTCAGCCGTTCGGACTCGGCATAAAATTGTAGGTCCCTTCCTTTCATCTCAAAAATAGAAACTCACACAAAACGAATGGTTGCGAGAAGCTAGGCCTTGGGTGACACCCGCCTGTTGCGCCACCTATTTATTTATTTATTTTTTTATCTCTGCATCGTCCTCCCTCTCCATGATCTTGCTACTGTAATACTTCACTTCCTTTCCTTTGTTTCCCTCTTCCTATGGAATCAAAACAATACATACGCTATATATTTTCACTTCAAAAAATACATTTTGGCTAAAAACTGTTCATAAGGACGTGGCTATAAACGACATAGCCTATAGCAGTCTCACAGTCTTAAGGAACATTTTAAAAAAGTTTCATCGAAATTTGTCCAGTAGTTTTCGAGTTTTTAACTGACAATGAAAATTGGCTATAAACGACATAGCCTATAGCAGTCGCACAGTCTTAAGGAACATTTTAAAAAAGTTTCATCGAAATTTGTCCAGTAGTTTTCGAGTTTTTAACTGACAATGAAAATTTCCTACACTTTTATTATATGTATAGATTAAGGATATCATCCTTACTTACTCAATAGTTTTCGTAAACAAAAATGTTTCTTTATCTCAAAAAGAAGTTGTCTCAGTATAGATTAGGTATATACCTCTGTACATCCATTAGATATATCTCATGAAACTCATTTGCTTGCTCTTACCATTTTAATTTCTCTTCAGGGAATTTCAAATATTGATGTGCTTCGCAGGACAACAAAAAACCCTATTGTCATGAAATCTCTTGATAAAATTAATTTTTAAAATTAAAGTCTGAAATAGACATCCCTTGTGGTGTCGTCCGCGCGATAGGCAAGTTTTTATTTTCTTTTTTTCGCAAATTTCCCAGGATAAATTTGTACATCCACCCCAGTGTTGGGCTAAAATTCTATGTGTGTCATTCAGCCATAACAATGTCGTTAAAAATAATTTAAGTACCTCTCGACCACATTACGCCATTTTATCGTTCGCTAATTTGGAAATGTTATTTCACAGAAGAACAAAAAAAAAATTATCTGAAGTACTGAAGTACACAACGTGCCTAAGGGGAGAACAAGCTACAAAAAAAAGGACTACGCAATTTTCAGTACCTATCCTTGAGCCTTGAATTCTTCCACTCACTCAACTCGAGTATAATTGTCATAAAAAATTAAGAAGGGCCTTGTTGAATCATTTTATTTGTTTGAGTGTCTGTTACATATTTTAGCCTAACTACTCGTAAAGTCGTACGCAGGAAGTACCTACAATTTGAGTGATTTTTTGCAATTTTTATAAGTACAATGGCGCATCACTGTTAAAACAAAGAACGAACTTCTGTTTAGTACTAAAATTTTATAGCCACATTTGTCATGAATCATGATGCGTACAGTTAGTAGAGAATTAATTGAATTTCTTATTCTCAGATAAAAAAAAAATCACCAAATGGCTGGCACGCTACAAATTGAAGGCTTGAATGGAAGGAATGACGTGGAATGAAGCAAGTGGCATTATCTCCTTCAATCAAATAGAAGGAAGATCCATTTTTTCTTTTAGTTTTATTGTTCCTTCTTGGTCATCCTTTTATGATGGGATTACCTAACCTTTTGCCTTTAAAGGAAGTAGCATTTTTTTTTTAATTCATCAGTCAAAGCGATTGGAATCAACAGGACACATTTTTGTTGGGTTCGTCTGATTTATGGTTTGCGGTTTAAATTACAAAAAGGGGTTGTTTTGTTGGACCAGCCATTACGAGAGATATGCGACGAAAGAAAGAGTACTTTTGTTCGCACATTTAGGTTAATGCTCACTTTTATTGTTACTTCAAAATTAAATAATAAATGAATCGTAAGTAGATCATTAACATAGATTCTCCAGGACAAACTTTGAAACTCGCTACCGGGAGTATTTGACTATCTATACTCTCTTTTTTGTTCAAATGTTCGATAGAAGTCAGTTATGATTTCCACACATAGAAATTTGTAAATATGTTTACATAGTTTGAAAATAACATGCAATTAACACAACAAAACCACACGTTATTTCAGGATTATGTTCCCTACACATCGGCTAGAAATTAATTACTGCAGTAATCCCTAATGTTTCCACTTAGTTATCTACATACACGATGTTGGTAAATAACCCATTTAAGTACTCTATATTAAGATCATTAAAACCTAAGTGAAAATTTAATTCTCCTTCTAATTAAATCGTTGCTTTCCTCACCAAGAACATTTTAATACAATCATATAATGCTTCCATGCAAAATGTAGCGCGTTTCACTTCTCTCTAATTGGTATTCGTATTTTATCCCGCTGTTTTAATCTGCAGTCACTGCAGAGGTACTTATACCGACACTCATAGATCTACAACTCGACCGCTGCCAGGAAGAATGCAAATCCTTTTTCCATTGTGAGGGAAAAAGCGCTGTTATCCTTTCACATTGATGTGTGCTGTGCAAACAGTGCGGTAATCGATTTGCATTTTAGCGTAATAATTGAGCTAAGTAATTTGTTTTCTCGTCGGCGCTATGTGCCTCCATTATACCCCGTCGTCAGAGTGATTTGTGGTGATTTATTTTTAAAAATCCGATTTACATTATGCATAAAGGATGTCATGTAATATACAAAACAAAAATGTAAATCATATAATTTAAGTAATTTCCTTTATGTTCATTATTCAGTGTTCGCTGAATCTGCATTACAGTTTGTCTGTGATTATTTAACACTCACACATGCTCATGTGTTCTGAAAAACAATCAAAATTCCATTTAATTTCGAAAGCTCATTAAATATTTAATATTATATATATTTTGAGAATGAGACAAAAAACAAATATGGAAGTGAAAATTGACAATATTCTGCCGATGCCGATGACAGCGCAGCAGAAACCGTCTGGTAATGGTTGCTAAATAATGCAGGCTAAGCCCCACCGGATGTGTTTTCGGGTCTGTGTCCGCGGATATCATATGAAATTCCGGACGCACTGGTGAGTGGAGTGGTGATGTTGAAAATGCTCGGGTCGGTATTTAATTTTTTTTTCGTGTGTATATGTTTTTTGCAGAAACGAATCTCTCTGACACAACCACACTCTGTTTGTGTGAATGAACTGATGGCATAATGTAAATACAATTTCTCGTATTTCGAATGAGTTTGTGGATTATTTGGTCGGTAATTGATGGTGGGTAAATATTGAAATCGTTCTGGTATTGGGGTCCTGGAGGTGATTAGGAAAATTGATAAAATATTGGTGTAGAAACAAGCATATGTAAATTGTTGTTTTTTGATAATGAAGCGTTATGAGGGAGTTGTGTTTTTAATTGTCGATTAACTATTTATTTGTCTATAAATGGGATTTTGAATGCGTTCCACAAACACGCAGTTACGATAGCAAATTATACTCTTTGTTTCCCTCTTCCTATGGAATCCAAGCAACTTTGGGCTAAGTAGTTGCCCACTGAAATGAAACCTGATTTGTATAATACGTCTCTTCTCTTATGAAAATGAAGATATTCTCCATGCCGTACTGCAGCACGCACCCCATCCCCATCCTGCATAGGACGTACGACCATAACATACCTACCTTTTCATACAACTGACCATAGCACTCACTGCAAAAACAAATCAACCCTTTTCGAATGTGAGGTATACGTATGATAGTGTGGTTTTGTTTTTGTTTGTAGTATCGCACGATCGCAAAAGTATAAACATCCATTTGTAGCAAGGTATATGTGTATGTATATATTTTCACTTCAAAAAATACATTTTGGCTAAAAATTGTTCCTGAGGACGTAGCTATAAACGACATAGCAGTCTCACAGTCTTAAGGAACATTTTAAAAAAGTTTCATCGAAATCTGTCCAGCAGTTTTCTTTTCTGCTATGCGTCCATAGCATCTTGTCATCGTCGACTTATCTGGACACAAATTTAATTGAAAGAGAAAACTAATTTGAATTGACGGTATATCACTTATTGACAATATTGCATTTTTTTTTTCTCCTAGGTTCGGGGTTTCTGATTGATGCGCTAGCTCTATACTTCAGGGCAATCGAAATGTCAAACTGTGCTTTTTCGTGCTCTCCGATGCGCTCCGATGGGCGATGACCCAATAGAAATGTCAAAACTGAGTTCTCCGGAGACAGGTTGGTTGGTACAAATAGATGTCAACTTAGTAGTAAGTCGAAAAATGCTTGACTTGATTTGTCGGTGTTGCGGATATAAACGTCAACTGAGAAAACTTTTCACGTGACCAGTTTAGCCCAATGAAAACTCAGCAACAAGAAGTTAGAGAGCTGTCAGACTTACTAAACAAGATTCTTGAACGCCCTCTATCTCTTTTCACAAGCAAAAGTTGTTCTGCTGTCAATTTTTAAAGTAGCTACATAAATAATTTTGATGTTTTTTCTTAATAGAAATAAAGTAAAATATGTAGGTACTTGCGTATACCTATGTATCCAATGAAACTTATTTATTTAATCAAACTGTTTTCAATCATAAACATATTTATGAATGAATAGTGGTGGAGTGTACGATTGTCATCACAAATTTTTAAATTTGAGCCGGCCTCGACTCCAGTAATGCGTTTCGCCCCGATGTGGTGGGTGGGCTCATCAGTAGGCGACCACCACATCTGATCTAGACGCACTGTTTGCTCGATTTTCACCGAGACTAATGATTTTTCAATCAGCAACTGACTGTGAATCATACCTCAAGACGAATCTTTGGTTCAAAGACTATCGCCGAGAGGATTTGTTTTTTTGCCCAGGGCCTGGCCGATCCATTCATCCTGGCGAAACGCATTACTGGAGTCGAGGCCAGCTCAAATTTAGAAACTTATTTATATTTGACATTTTTTTTTACTCTGGTGCTAAATTTTTGAAAAAAATTAAATCTGTTCCCGTTTTTTGAACACTTTGGCGGTACTAGATAACTCATACGATGTCCCCATTTTTATATTTTTCAATCTGCAAAAAGGGATAGAAAATATGGTAAATTAAAAAGTTGTATTTCAAATTTCACACATTCGACTTCACACTGTCTCTTCTAGTAATTCCTTCAATTATAAGGATAATCGACTTTTTATTTTTCACTAAAAATTTACCCGGTAGAAGTTTGATATAATTTCCGTTTAACCTACCTACCTAATTTGCTAAATCCTTTCAATCTAAGCACAATGACTCCCAACCCTGCATGGTAATAAACCTGTCCCGGATGACACTTATTTTCGCCTCTTTTCATATCGTATATCAAATTATTTAGCTGCTTTCCACGTGCTCAGTCATAAAATTTTAAATAGCTTCTCTAAACCGCATCGCATATAGCATTTCCTGCAAAACGTGACCTTTCGCTGAAAATCCTTAAAAGAGCCACCACAACTTTACGACCAAAACAAAAATCCTTAATCACTTATAAGCACAATACCGTTGTCCTTAGAATCACAGAAGCCTACATCTCATAGAGCCAGCTGCTGATGCTGTTCCTGCTGTTTTCACGACAATCCTCGTAAAATAGAAACAATTTTCTTAAAATATTCATAATGCTTCTATAACCTCTCATGTTAAGATAAAACGTTTGTCTTTGTTTACACCCCCAGCTCAAACAAACAAAAATTATAGGATATCTATGACATTTCGAACAGGGTTCGTTGCTTCAGCTACAATATCCGAAAATCATAAAATTCGTTTCCCAATCGATCTTTTCCACATCATTTCAGCCGAGGCACGTCTAAAGAAGCGTATTTTTTTTGCATTTATACTCCTCTTTATGTCCCCGCGCTGTCCTATTGTGACATTTTTTCTTCAGTTGTGTTCATGTTCAACTGTCATATAAAACCAATTTTCATTATTTTTTTTTGCCCAGTAATTCTAATCGATACCTTTTCAAGCGCTCTAATAAAACGCGCCCCCATAAATTGTTTTCGCCTTGTGTCAGGGTTGCTAATTTCCGCTGACATGAAATTCGTTTTATAGTTTGACAGTAGAGTGGAGTTTGCCCACAATTTGATTCTGATCAAAAGACAAACTCATTATGCATTATTAATGGTCATGTCATTGAATTTTAAGGATCATTATTCGCCATAACGATGGTATATAAAAAAAATTGTTTTAAATATACAGAAACAGAGGAGTTCCTGCGGTGACATAAATAGATATTTTTTTAACTGGAGGGATCTGTTTGCTTTGCATAATTTTACGCAATGTGGACGTTATATTATATTCAAGTAGTCTTTCCATTTACAGAATATTAAGGTAGTAGTCTAAGAGGAAATTGAATCAGAATGATTCACGATTTTGGCGAGTGAATTGAATATGAGTTGTGCAAAGTGACAGTTGATTTCACAAAATTAATGACATAAATAAAGTCTGTGAAAAATGTTACAGCTGATTGTCAGCAGTTTTACATTTTGACAGAACAGAACAGACAATTATTATTATAAGATGAAAATGGAGAATTATGAAACAATTGTCACTGTTGAATTTCGGGATATGATTATGGCTATAAGCTGAATTTTTTTTCATTTATTTAATGGAAAACTGGAGTCATGACAAAAATGCTACGATGCGGGCAGCTGCAGCTTGTTTGTTGATATTGATATAGACTTGGATGATTTTGTACGCGGAAACATTATGTTAATGAGTTAAAATCAGCAATGAAATTCGAGAAGCGCTGAAATGAGTCATTCATAACTTATTGAGTTCTGATAAATTCTTTTGACATATACGTTTCCATCCTTCAACAAATATCGAAATTCATTTATCGACTTGGGTTTTTATTGTAAAAGAAAAGACAGCTGTGAAAAATTAAATTGCTGACGAGGATCATTGAATCATGAAAACAAAAAAAAAACGTTGACCCCCTTCAGTTCAAAAAATAATTCAGTTTCAGTTTCGTTTAAAACTTGAACAGAATTCATTCTAAAGTTTAAATTAAACGCCAGTATTCTGCCATTTAAACCTCAGATCACTTGATACAGTGACACTTCAATTTCAAAGCTGCCGATTGTCAAAAGCACAACTATTTGACGTTGTTTTGGGTGTTTTTTGAAAGAAAAGACAAAGGAACGATTTTGGAAAAGTCGTATAAAACCTAAGAACTGTAAAATACTGACAAATTCTTTTCATTAAATTAGTTAAACTGCATTTAATTGAACTGAAGTTCAGATTACATTGTAAAACCGGACGAGTTGAATTTCAAATTTGTCAAGTTCAGGTTCAATTGAACGCAGTTTAACTAAATTTAATTATTATCATTAAATTAAAAAAAGTTAATGGTCGCATTCAAAATTCTAGTCATATTCAGTCAACTGTAAAAATTAGATTTATCGGAAAAGTCACTTTTTTCTACGTTACTCACACAATCGAACTGTCAATTAAGCCCTCAGTCGAGAAATTCTTGACTTCATTTATTGGCTACACCTCCATAAACGTCAACTATAAAAACTGTAAAATAAGAGCTCAAACACATCAAGTTAGACAGTCGTCAGACTCACTTAACTAGAGTTTTGAACGTGCTCACTTGCCACACTGTAACGTGCAACGAAATTGAGGTTAAAGTGACAAGCAATCATTTTATATATATACCTTCTATCTGTATTCATCTGTCAACAGATTGATGTAGTAGCTGCGGAGATAATAGATGTACTATTGGCGCGAAAGTGCATCGCAGAACAAATCAAAAATGAAAACTTCAATGCGCTATCTTGTCTTGTTGTATCATGTTTATTACCAACATAGAAGGCACTTTTGGATGAAGTGAATGTGGATGACATCCGGAACGAAGTGAATGTGGATCGAGTGGTGCAAATAAATTATTAGAATTTTGAAAAATGTTTTAACTCACTCGTCTCACAAGCATTCGTTTGGAGTTTTTATTTTTGGGGCGAGTCGAAGGGACCTACAATTTTATGCCCATTCCTAACGGCTTGATTGAGAAGCTTTTTCAGTGTACACAGTATACTCTTGGATGTTTGTAAGACGTTCGCGTGGAGTGATCGCAGTGGAAAAAACCTTAAGATGTAGTTTGTGTTTTTCCGGTAATCGAACCTGGGAACCCTCACGCACTAGTCCAGCACACTTAGGGTTACCAGATGTCAGGATTTGGCCTGACGCGTCAGGCTTTTTAGGTCTCTGTCAGGCTCAGGCCAGGCCTCACGCTTTGTCAGGCTTTTTAATGTTTTGTTGATTTATTTACATTAATTTAATTTCAACGAAAAAAAATCATCATAAATGTTAAATTGTTGCTGAATGCATCAAAATATGGATGCAACTAGATCATTTTTAATGGTTTCAATTATCTTCGTTCAGTAAAAAAAGACGCTTAAAGAAATGACAGCAGTCACATAATGCGGCAATTCAATTCCCAATTTATTATATGCGCAATTCGATCTGCGGCGTTGGTAATATTACGAATCGGAGGATTTTTGCTTCGAGGTATACTTCGGAACAGCTTTTCGGAACTTCTTTCCGACAAATATGCAACGCACACTAGCGTTTTGCGTTTCAGTGCGATCAAGTGCGTTTTTACTGATATTTTTGACAGTTTCGTACAAATTTTCTTCCGATGTGCTCCGACAGGAATTTGTTGCGGAATTTGTTTACGATTTGCAGTGAAGTGTTGATAAATGAAAGCAATAAAGAAAAAAAACTTTTAGCAAAGTAATTGGTTGTATTTGTTGTTTCAATTTGTGTTTCCAGAGCAAAAAGAAGCATTAAATAGGAAAACCCCGATGTACCACGAAACGACATCACGTCAAATCAATGCGTCGTCGCATTTTAATTATTCTTTCCGAAGACGGATACCTCGAATGTAATTTGAGTCTCCGACGGAGTATGCGTTGCGGAGAAAATTCCGTTCCGACGGATACCTCGCTAGGGCCGAATGATTCCTATTTTTTCGAACAATACCTATGTGTACCATGATTTGAAAAAAATTGGCAGCCAACAAGATAGTATATTTTTTTTAAGAAACATTGGCTATGTAATACGTTTCATATTTTGAATATTGCAAAACCAATCCTACGGAAATAAAAAAAATTGTGAGTGGATTTTTGCAATCTTTTCTCTTTCTAACAGAACTTTCTAAAAGAAAGAATTGTTTCTCTTACAACCGCACAATGGACGAAAAAATGAAATAAACTCAATTTAGACTCTGCGAAGAATGTTATAACTATATTTTGAAGAAACCAGACATTTTAAATAAAGTGCATTACATACCTACTACCTACCTATGTACCTATAATAATAGTCTTTTTTTTTTTTAATTTTTCTTTTTAAATGAAGATTATGACTACCTACCTACATATTTATTTGGCTTAAATAAAATGTTTAGCTAAAAAAATGCAATGTCAGGCGTTTTGCTCCATAATCAGGCTTTTCTCTCTCAAATGCCCGGGCTTTTCGATTTTCTGTGATGGTAACCCTAAGCACACTACACACTAACCACTCACTGAGCCACTACCCCCACTAACTCACTCGTATAGTAGAATAATGATTGTTATGATTGTCTTATTATATTATTGTTTGTCTACACGAATAACAATTACACAGTCTAACTACACCTCCCCCTTTTTTTGGATCAATCAGTTGAAGCAAAAATCTTTTCCTGTTACAAATTTCCCTCCACAAAATTGAAACATTTAGGTCAACCTTCAACCGTTTACCAATAAGGTTTGATCTAAGTTCATCTATTACCTCGTATACACATTATTTCTCCAAAATGTCATCAATTAAGCATAGGTACGTGCTGTGTCTAACGACATCAATTATTCTCAAGTTAATTATGTCAATTCCCATCCAAAAACCACATGTCTCCTCCGTGTCATCATGATTAGGCCGTTTCGAAATAATTAGAGTGAATCTGAAGTGATTTCCACTCACGCCACTCATGTAACATTATAATTTTCTTAAAATTATCCTTGAAGGCGCATAGAATTTTCGATTTAAGCGGATGGCTCGAGTTCCACCCGTTCCATTTTATTTCAATTCATTTATAATGAGTTGAACCACCCCTAAAGCCTGACTTCAAAATCCACCATAATTAATCATACATTTCGCATGAGATGGGAAGTGTTTTTCTCTCTGGCGAAGTTGCACAAGATGACAATTTTATAACAGTATGTATTAATAATAATAATAATGATGCATGGCATATTATATCCTTTATTGTGCCACCACAAAATGAGTCCCTTAGGGTGCAGGTTTCTTTATAAAATCTTCTTTTTTTTCTAGATTAATGAAAGAACTTAGAGCCTTGCTCTCTCAGACGATGGTGTCGGGAATGTGGCGTATTTCTATCTGTACACTGTAGAACGAGTATAATATGTGAAGATACGGGATAGTGTGGGATACATTTTTAATAAACCATCGCTATGGAGCCACACAAAATCTTAGCGATGTATGATGATGCAGTTAGAGAGTGGGTTTATGCTTTTGAATTTTTCTTTAGTGCGGCAAGTATGTGCTAGTTCTGCACTCGCCTCCAAGTATATAATCATGTTTTGCACGAAAAGCATTTTACCTTGTGTGGATGTTTTTTTAATTTAATTTTTTTTTTTGTTTTTCCTTTAGCAATATATTTTTTTTTTAGAGAATTGAAAGAAGTGTAAAATTGTATTTTGCATTTTATTTGGCAATTTGGGGTGTATCACGGGGAATTGCACATGAATTTTTGAACTCGAATTGCCATAGAGTTTGAATGAAGTACCTGAATTTTTGATTTGAAATGAGGAGATGAAAAGTGATCTCCCCGGGTTCCTTAATTATAAAATTGAAAGGCGTTAGGAGCACTAACGTTAGTGTTGACTTTTTAGTGGTGTGTTCTTTAATATTTAGACCATTTTAGAGTGGAAAACATTTTCAAGGCAAGAGATAAAATAAATAAAAAATACTTTGAACAAATTTACGGAATTTTCTAGGCGAAATACAAAAGGCTCAGTTCCCTTTGACAGATTACGAATACTCACTCCTACATTACAAGTGTACCATCACCATGTTAACAAACATGTTTTCAATGACAAAATTCAACATGAAGTCCTTTGGAGTGGTATGAGATGCTTTCCCCGTCTTGAGTTTAAAAAACACTTTCACCTACCTCCATACATTTTTTTATGTATCCATGATCTAGACTTAAGGAGAACAGTAAAATCATCCAGGGTTTAAGAATACCATAAGCATGTAGCATCTCCGTGCCGGGATGGTTCCATCTGAATTGAAAAGAAGGAAGCTATTAATAGCCCATGAAAGTTTGCGTTCGCTTATCAATTCCCATGAAATAAAATCAGTTCCGAGGTGAGACCGTGCTTGAGTCAAGGCGTCATCCCCTTGGATACTTCCTGGAAAGTAGGTAGAAGCAACTGAAGTGATTCTTGACTAGTCTGTGTCTCCGTTCCATCCGATTTCTTTATAAATCTAGGTTAAGGGGGAAACTTTGACAGGATCTTCCTAACTAACATTGTTTTCTTTAATAGTGGAACAGAAACCTTGGCAGGATTTTTTTTGTTCGAGTTTTAATCATTTTTTGTACTCTTTGAGGCTTTTCTTGTAACAGTCCCAATCACTGGGTGAACTTTGTTCTTTTTGTTAAAGACTTTTCTACTTTCTCTTCTTAGTGAGCTTAGCTCTGTTGTCCACCACGTGGATTTCTTACATGTAGTGTGTCTGCTTACAGGATACGTCTTTGTGGAGGATCGCGTTCATGGCGGAAGTGGTTCTCGTCGTCAAGAAATCAATGTCTTCCAACGATGAGATTGGATCAGTGGGTATGTTACCGAGAGCCTTTGTTAGGTTAGTTCGATAACTGTCCCAATTTGTTTTCCTGGGGTTTCTTAACAATGCTACAGGAGGTGTGGTAATATTCAGGCTGTATAGAAAATGTAACAGATAAAGATGGAGAGTTATTAACTAGCATAATATCTAACACTTCCTGTCTGTTATGAATGTAGGTTTATTACCAGAGGTCTTCAGGTTTTTTCCACTATGAACGTCTGATGACAAACATTCGAGAATACTATGTTTTTTTTTTTGCTTAATTTAGGTACATGTATATACAAAAAATTTCAAGTGTATTTAATTTGAACATAAATAAAAAAAAAGGTTTCTGAAAACTATCTCATTGGAGAACACTCATTTTGTTATTCACCACGTGCAACTTGTAGCACTTCCGGCCCCCATTATAATTTTATTTTATTTCTTATGATCCTTTTTGATTGCAAAATTCGACTGTCTAATTAATTTTCAATTTCCATAACCTCATCATTTTTTGTAGTCCAATTAAGATAAAAGCAAGATCCCACTCAACTTTCATCTGCAAATTTCCTTCTCTTATTTAGCCTTCTAGGCTTATACCACGTAAAATCAATATTATCTCGCAAAAGACGCATTTTACTCTCACCGCCAACGCCAATTTCCAATCTGCCTACTCAAGAAGATAATCCCCATTGAATCCTTAAGATTTCGTATTCTTCTTCTTCTTCTTCATAGTCTAAAAAGGATAACTTCCAATAAAAATATCTCAGTTACCTTGTTATCATACAAACATCAACCAGCAACGTAAAATCCTTATTTTTTTCCTATCCATTATGCTGACATATTAAATGTCACAGGAGGAGAAAATAAAATCGCAAATCACGACACAGTCGGTGGTACCCCAATGGCACAAGTATTCCATTTACCCCTTACCAAGGATTATCAGTTTTGTTCCTCGTTTCCAGCTCAGTCCGCTCTTATGTGTAGCATAATGCGAAAATTGATTACATGTTTGCGTGCTTTGTGCGTTTATGAAGGAGAACCGTCGATTTGTGGGCCGCCAGACTTGTGGTAGCCGAGGATAGAAACTAAGACGCGACATCGTTGTCGCCTTAGCTCTTAATACATTTTTTTTTCTAGCTTTTCTCTGGGTCCTTGAAATCACGAATTGCTTTAATAGTCGTTGTATATAGTGAAAGGCAAGATAATGAACATGCTGTTGGGTTTGTACAAATTGGTAAATTGACCGTGGTTCAGGCCAGCAGCTACCATCCATAGAAAAGCAGTCATGCATACAAAGAATGGAAATTGAATCGACTGTAGGAGGTTAGGTTGAAAAAAAAATTTTTTTTTTTACTCTTGTCCTTCGTCGCATGTACACACACACATTAGTCAAGAGTTTGAATTGTGAGGACAGGCAGTAAGAAGTTTATGTAACTAAAATTTACATAAATTTGCAATAAATTTGCAATAAATTTTAGCGAGAACGCGTGATTGGTCATCTTTAGCGGGAAATGATGGGTAATAGTGTGCGCGAATAGCTTATATTGGAAAATTGGCAGTACCTAATGCTAAGTTCATTGTAAGCTATGTTGTTCCATATTCCGACAGTATGATGAGGTGAAGATATCGAACCTTCAAACTTCCTCCGAAATCTATTTTTTTTTTTCTCTCTGTGTGTGTCATGACAATTTTCGAAACAATGAATACATCAAACGGCTGTCCTAAGTCCTAAGAATGTCAAAAAAAATGTCCAAATTGAAGAGAAAAAATGTAACCACTCGACTGTTTGCGAGAACTAGTCCTAGGATCTTTCAAAAACCTGTTGAGCTCAACATATTTCGTCATAATTCCATTCATTCATTCATTAAATGGGCCTTAAAATATTCTTTACCACAATAGCGGTTATATTTTTGAATGCCAAAAACTCACGTATCCTTTCTAACTATAGCTTTGTAAATAAACTACACGCTATACTTTGTACTGCATTCAATTTGAGAGTAATTGCATTCAAAACCACCGCCACCGCATAGCTTTAAGTGCTCTCCAATGCAAATGTCGAATTTTTTGAAACGAACCGACATGAAAGAATATCAAGTGTCGCTTCTTCTTCAAAAAAAAAAACTCCTTTTCATCTGAAATAGAAATCCGCATTCGCAGCACTCAATTTGTCGCTGTTTTTAGCACTGAAATTTGTGTACGCCTAAAATAGTAAAACACTTCTCGTACTCGAGTCCTTTTGTTCTCCATTCCATTATTTCATGTTGCACATAATAGCGAACCTATCACCCCTTGTTGCATCCTTTGTTTGTTGATTTGCTGCATGAAAGAAACAAAAAAACATTTATTTGCGCAACTGACGGAATAAATTGGATGTTCGCCTGTCAGTGGGTCATGTGTACCCTGGATACACCTCCGTACGTGACAAAGGCGGTGTATGCAGATATACTCCATTGTTATCCTGGACAAATAATGTAAATTTTCCATTTTACATTACTACCCCGACAAAAGCAAACAACAACTACAATAAAAACGGAAGTGAAACCATAAATCAAAGTGACAGTGTAAAAGTAGCTTTCATGAAAATCGCAAAATGTATATACGAGTGTTGTGTCCATCGGACACAATGGTGTGCTGAAATATATTTTAAATATTCACGAAATCCACTTAAGGAATACAAAATTTTGTACCTATTTCAAAACCACCCCTTATAGTCGTTGTCAGCTAAGCACTTTTGCCATATTTTAGTTTCCACAAAAAAGAAATACAACGATCAAGGACATTAGAAGGGAATGTCGTTTGATCGACCAACTGTTGGCGTGAGTGTCTGAAGGACATATTAAAAATGATTTCCAACTAAAATGTGCCGCATCTGATAAGGATTTATTGTATTACATGTCGTTAAGTCCTATACCCTCACACTCACATACCCATATATGACACCCTCTGTATATGTATATAGTCAAACAATAACATCACACACCAAAGGACAGGTGTTTTACTGGCGAGAATTAGAACAGAAATGGGGAAGCAAAAGGGAAAGCATCAGGTGACGAATAACTTAAGAACGTCCTTGGATTTCAAGGCAACATGGAGGACAACATTACTTGACGCAAATTGATTTGTTGTGGAGTTGTCGGTAGTTTGTGGGCAGAAAGACCAAGAACCCAAGGAATACTGCGCTTAGTATAGAATAAATGGAATAATTGCCTTCGCCTTGCCATTTACCAACAAGCGGAAGTTCAATAATAATAGCAAGTCAGCTCTCGACTTGTGTAGTAATTGACACGCTCAAACGATAATGAAGGTGGCAATAAAATTCTGAGTTATTTGCCTCGGGAATGTGTAAATCAGAAATGTTGTTTTAGTGGATTGTTAGTTGGTACCTACACTCCAATCGATAAACGATGTATGGTAACAAATGCAAAGGGCTAGTGTGAAAGTGCGGAGGGCTTGAGTCGAATTTATCGCTCTATATTGCTTTGGCATTTAGCCGTGTTGACATTCACATTATTCTATCTAGATTTAACGTCTAGGTCGCTATATAACATATAAGGGCCAATTTGTGCAAAATACTCGTACTCTTTTTGCAGGATTTTTCAACTGGATGGTCATGCCCAATGATGCCCAACGGTATGATAATTGGAAGTGATAGTACGATTCCCAAGGAGAGGGAACATTTTTATTAAACCCGTAAGAAAAACTTGACAACTAAGTTACTCCTCCGGAGCATCGTAAGCTATGGAGGGTTCACTTGAGCAACCTACACCCGCGAACCACTTAACCCACATCCCCAACCGGCAACGGGCATACGATCATAATATAGATACCTACATTTATACAACTAACCATAGCACTTACTGTGAAAACAAATCAACCCTTTTCGAATGCGAGGTATACGTATTATGCTAGTGTGGTTTTGTTTTTGTTTGTCCTGTCGCACGATCGCAAAAGTATAAACAACCATTTGTAGCAAGGTATATGTGAATGTATATATTTTCACTTCAAAAAATACAAAAATATGAAAAGTGTTTCTAAAGACGTGGCTATGAATGACATAGCCTATAGCAGTCTCACAGTCTTAAGGAACATTTTAAAAAAAGTTTCATCAAAATCTGTCCAGTAGTTTTCGAGTTTTTAACAGCCAAAGAAAACGCCTACAGTTTTATTATATGCATAGAGTATAGATATTAAGGGGGAAACAAAATTAATCGCAATACTTCTGCTGGAAGGTTGCTATCAAACAAACCGTAATATACACTAATCCCCCCTTTATTAGCTTGCAAGTGAACTGAGACATAATACCGGCAAAACGCAAAAAGCAAAAGAAAAAAGTCAATGAAATTGGAACCAATAGCTCAAGGATGTCCATAGGCAAAAACAAATAACAAATCCATTTCAAAGGGCCTACCCTGTCTGTTCGCTTCCTGACCTAACCTCACTTGTTTGTCTGTTGAGTTTCCCCTTTTTGAAACCGGAATATAGAGGGAAAATTGGAAATGACTAGTTAAATCCGTTTGTTGTTGACCTTTTTTTTATTGCAAAAGGATGCCATATAGTGCTGAATAGAGAATATGATTTGCCATGCATATGGTTGGTAAAATTAAATTTTATTTATTAATACTTGTCAGTGTCAGTTTGTGTGACAGGTTGTCATTACTATTAAGAGCAATTTTGAATTGAATTTCGTGTTACTTGAGAAAAAAATCAATTATTCACGAGATTAAGGATCTTTTTGCTGTCAATTGAAAATGTATTCGTTGACAGAAATGGCATATTTAGTTGTTACACATTGGTCGGATGTTTCATTGTAATGACCTTATATGTTTTCCATCGATATTCGGAGATTAAAGAACCGTTGTCAAATTCTACCCTTAAATAAGATGTCGCCTTATTTTTGTAGAAGTTACCCTATGCACGTGAATATACCGCACACAAGCACTAGTACATTTTTGTGTATTCGAGAGACTCGTTTTCCGATTTATTTAACCCCACGTTGCACTATAAAAGTTTTCTGGGCATGCATGCTTTTACTAGCACTTTCTGTAATTGACTCAAGACTGTAAAATTGTTAAGCTAATCGCAATTTAAAAGACCATATCATCGTTATCTCAAATTAACCCCCCCATGCCAAGCAGACACACTCTTCTTGGGTATCGTATATCCAAATATATATATATATAGGAAAACTTTTCAATTTCAAGCCATTGCACTTGTTTCTTGCACACCACCTCAAGTGACCTTCTTAAATTACACCTCACACCGCTCTATCTAATCTGGTATTCCATGACAGAATAGGACACGTCCCCAGCTCAACAATTGATGGGAAAATGCTTAACATTGTCTGAAGGAGGATATCCTTGCAGGAGTGCGCTGTTTGCATGCAAGCTACTCGTAAAATAAAATTTCTCCTCCTTCGTGTTATGTCCTTAAGCCCGCGAGAAGAACTCTACAGCAAGTGGCTTAAGGCGCTCTCTTGTGTTGGAACTCATATCAGTGCAGTTTTGAGGAAACGGAAATGGACGAACGTTATGCAAATTATACATAGAATTGGATAAAGTGCCCACGAGGCTATATGGTTGAGTGTACCTTTATTACATTTGCCACTCGGAATTGTCCTCATGTGCGCTTGTTGGGTTACCCTCTTTCATGTATAGCCTGAAGGTGCTTATGATAATTTTGTGCAGACATGTGCGAATGTAGGTCATGATATGTATGCACTATCGGTATATGGATATGTGCATTCATGTGGAGGTGATGATGGTGGCGTATCCTATTTTAAGAGCAAACTTTGTATGCAATCGTCATCAGACTGTGTTGAAACTCAATTAAGGTTGAGGACATTTTTACGCTGCATTAGACTGTCGGTGAACGTTGCGTACAAAAAAGTTGAGCGCACTAGGTATGTTTATCTATGCTGAAACTGCAGTGCACCTGCATGTAAGGTGATTTTTTTTTCTATGAATGTATTTTCACCATAAAATAAATTGATTTTATCAGAGTACAACTTCATGAAGTAGATATGCTGCTATTTATATTTAGCGATACCGGAATAAATCCTGAAGATTGAGGTTAAATTGCATCGGAATATTCAGAGCAATTTTATAAAATTCAATGATTGAACCATTTTTGGTAATTGGACTAAATTCTGTTTCAAAACCAATGGCACTGAATAATACCTTCAAGAGACGAACAGTTTCGATGAAGGTCGTATTAGAAGTAATCTGATTAGGTCCCAAACTTTTCAATCAGAATCTATAGGTGTATCGTTTCGTTTGTAACCACTTGTCTGCAAAAGTCTCTAGACATAGACGCGGACCACTACCTTTTGTTGCAGCACGTGGAGGTATTCCTAAAGCCACTATGATGCTATTTCCTGTGAACAGAATTTTCATCAAATGCCTGAAATCTTAATCGTAAAAAGTAAAGTAAATTTTGCACAAATTAAACTGCAATTGCAGTTTTGAAATCACTTAATGTGGCCTCTCCTCGTCCTCACTATATATTGTCACAACTTACGAGTACTCCACAATAGAATTTTAGCAATGACACTCTCCATTCAGTCTAGCAACATTCATTCACTTATTCATTTCCAATGGTCCGTTTATCCATTAAGTCGGTTGAGGGTGTAAGGTGCTCAAATGGACCCTCCATAGCTCCCGATTCTTCGCCATGGACTCTAAATTATCAAGAGCAATCCCATATGGGTAGAGAAGAGATTATGAACTTGATCTAACCATCTCATCCTGGGTCTATGTTTTAGGGCCGAGCTCCATATATGGGAACAATATTCCAGGCCTGGTCTAACCTGTGCTTTGTAGAGAAGGAGAAATTGCTTGGGGTTAAAGTATCTCTTTGCTCTAAATAGGTAGCTCAACTTTGCGGACGCCGATCTTGAGATATAGGATATGTGGTCCTGCTATGTGATTCCTGAATTGACTGTGACTACTAGAAGGTGCACTGAGAAAAACTTCTTGACCATAGGTAAGAGTTGAAACAAATATCGAATTAAAGACTGATAACTTAGCAATGACACCAAGCAACGTAAAGGGTGTTTTTTGAGAGGTATACTAATATGCGCGCCAACGGCTAGTTCGACTGAATCCAATTTTCGACAATTTTACTGAGCAACTGAGGCCATATATCAGAAACATACGGCGAATGTTGACTTCCAAGTTCCAAATCGTCCAACGTCAATGGTTTATCGTCAGAGACTATAGTGACTTCAAATACCCCCAAAGAAAGTAATCTAAAGATGAGAGATCACAGTATCGTGGAGGCCATTATACACTCAGCAAGTGTTTTCAGCAATAAATCGATGGTGTAGCGCCGGCCGTGTGGAATGTTGCGCTATCTTGTTGTAACCAAAAGTTCTGTCGCGGTTTCAACTCTTGCACCAGCTGCATTTTAAGTAAGCTTTTAAGCCAAGATCTTTCTCTAAAATCTTCCACAAAGTGGATGGGCATAGGTCCAATTGCTGTGCACGATGGCGAATCGACTCATTCGAATTCAACGGCAATAACTTTTTCTGTTCGCGCTATTTGTCATCTTTGGGGATGCGAATTATCCACTAGAGTGTACGTGATCCGAAAACGATTTATCGCGTTTCGAATAACTTGCTCAGATGGACGATTGTGTCGAACGTAAAACCATGGTTTTCAAAATAAGTTTGCACAATTTACACACCTTGTTCCTACGTTAATATATTCGTTCTCACCACAAATCAACTTTCAGCTGTCAAATTGACAAACCTCTAAAAAAACACCATTTAACTCATCACTTCATCATCCGCTAAACTATTTTATATAATGCATCTTTTTTTTCCAAGCCACTTAGCATCAAGAGTAAACAAATATAAATACAAATACTTCCCCATAACATCCTTAAATGTGAGAGAATTTTCGTATACCACGAGAAACACAGCCAAAGGCTCTATAGTATCCTGGAATGTTTTTAGCTGGTAAGCCATCAATCAATTACATAATACAGTGATTCCATATATTACCTGGAACTCGGCTTCGTGTGTTTGAACATAAGAATTCCTTAGCGACAATGTAAATGGATGAAAGTATATCCTGCGGGTGCCAAATTACTTCGTGAATGGTTTTACCTTTCACAATTGACTAATTGAAGTGATTTTTGCTTATTGCCCAAAGGCGTTTTGAACCATCGATTTGAGAAGGTTTGTGAGTTGGCATATAACGTGTAAAAAGATTTCCCCGAATGGAGTGTATACATAAATTAATGGCTTGTGATTTTCTGTGTGAAAATGGCAGCGAACATTGAAAGTTATGTTTTTTTTGGACATATTGCTTGAGGGAACACATTTTTTTTGGTTTACAAGCACTTCCAATCGAAGTGTTTCCAAAAACTCAAATGTTGCCGAGTTCAAACTGAAATTGTCAAAAACTGCTATATGATGAATGGAAGCAAGAAAGGTTGTGCCGTTGTTTGCATTAAACAATATTTCTCCATATCTTAGGTTTATACTCAGAGGTGAAATTGAAATTTTAAATGCAGCTCTTAAATTACTGGCACTTACCTACATAAAACGTTTATAAAGGTTGATTTTTTTGCTGTTTGGTTTTTCAGTCTAAATTTTTTGACAGTTCACGCGTGATTCTTGACACGTGTCAAAGTAATAAATGCTCGGATAGAGCTGCCATTTCACCTGTTTCACTGTTCACTTACGCCCGAACAGTGTTCGCACATTTTTGAATTTTTTTCTCAAAAATCGTGTACAGTAAATAATGTGTTTAAAGCACATCGTCCATTTTATGGTCATCGGAAACTCCTACTGAGCTACGTTAATAATTAAAATTACCGTATATGGTCTTCTGAACAACCAGAAGCATTGCAAGAACTGCCAATCCATCCACAAAAATTTACCTTTTGGTGTGGTCATTGGGGCGTATTTCTTCAAAGATTATGATGGCAACAACGTTACGGTCAATGGTGCTCGTTTGCTATCGTTTCATGATTTCGGACTTTTTTTTAGCCAAAATGGAAGAGCTGGGTTTGACCGACATGTGGTTTCAACAGAAGGGCGCGATATGCCACACAGCTCGCGAATTCATGGACATATTGCATCGTGAATTTGGGGAGTAAATAATTCATTTCAAGTTTTGGACCTGTGAATTGGTCGCCTAGATCGCACGATATGACGCCGCTGGACTATTGTCTCTCTATTGAAGTCTCTCGTCTATACGGATCAGTCAGCAACTTTGGAAGACAACATAATTCGTCTTATTGGTGAGATACCAGTCGATATGTTGCAAAAAGTATGCCAAAATTGGACATTCCGGATGGAGCACTTGAGACGAAGTCACGGTCAACATTTACACGAGCAAATATTCAAAAAGTAAATGGCAAGAATTGATTTATCGACATTAATATAAATCTTACTCAATTTGGCAAATTTTCGTTGTGTTTTCTTCAATTCTAAAACCAAATGCTTAAAAAATCACCCCATAGTATATGTAGTATAGGGAATCAAGTAGAAGTGAGACTAAGTCATGAGCAAATAATAATGCGATGGACATCACGTTAATACTCGTGATGTTCAGGAGTGAAAGAGAGAAAGGTAAGAGGTTGCTATACTTACTTTTGTCTCCACAGTTGCCGTCCTTATAAATAGGGTAGTATTATACTCTTAGGTAAACATAATATTTCCTCTCGCATTTAAGCGAGATGAAAAACAAAAACCAAGTCAAGTGTTAACGAAATAAATTGCTTAACATTCAGGAATATTCACAAACAAAAGTCTCGTACAAGTATTTGAAAAGATACCGATATCTCTTTGAAAATCTCGATTTACGAATCCTTTTCCCTATTGTTAGGCCCACACGTTCCATTTTTTTTAATACGCCCACGTGTTACCTTTGTTCGTACACCATTAAAGTGCCACCCGAATCCATTCCGATGGTAAAATCTCGTCTGAATTCATAAAATAGCCCGAAATCTGTGTCTCCTTAGTGAAACACCCCTTGAGAGCTACTTAAAAGGACTTCACCAACAAACGCGTTTCTCCTCATCCACAAGATTAGGTATCTCTGATTTTTTTCCTTTAAAGACACAGAAAGGTTTCTCTCTAATATAATTTTCCATACTACACTTGCTTGGCGAAATTTTACAGGGTGAGATATAGTAAACATATTTTGTTCCCTACGAAAAAGAAGAACAACAAAATACGGAACTATTTCATTGCCTCAACTTCCTTTGATATAATTTTGCCTCCGGGGTCGCTTGCCATTTTCCTTAATAATATTTCTTCCTCGTATCTATCTCTCTGGGAGGATGTTTACATTTTCTCCAAATAAAATTACCATTTCAATTCATAAGAGTCTCCTTTTTCCTGTTTTTTTTTTGTTTGCTGTTGGTAAATGAAGGTGATAGTGAAATTCCTGTAGCAAGTAATCACATTATGGCAGTTGCAGTAACGATTACACTTTGATATATTCATCTGCATATTATTATTATTTTTCTCTCAACAGGTGATGTGTAATTTACTGGTGAATATACCAACAGAATGAATACGCATTCAAGCAGACCATTGGGTAATGAATATAATTCCCTATTATTGCTGCAGCAGTGTTGATGGGGAAGGGAAATTTATTACGATACATTAAGTTCAAGAAAATATGCAACTTTGATGGGTTCATGTAAGGGGTGGCTACTTACAGAACATTTTTCAGAAGTCCGTTTAACTGATTGATGCATATGCTGACGATATTAACTGGCTGTAAATGAGGACAAAATGAGGTCAACGAGAAAAGAGTCTCAACATCGACGACTCGGACAAAACGTCACGATGGACAGATACAACTTCGAAGTAGTTAAATAATTTGTCTACCTGGGCTTCACTATCACCTCGCAAATAATGACATCAGAAACGCTGTTTCTTAGGACTAAGAAGGCATCTAAGAAGTAAAGCCCTTTCTCATAGAACCAAGAAAATATTAGATAAAACCCTTATCATCCCGGTCCTGCTGTATGGTGCAGTAGCATGAACTCTGTCAAAATCGCATGGATACCTTTTGGGATACTTTGAGAGAAATGTTCTTCGGACAGTATTTGGTCCAGTTTGTATCGATAGAGTGTGGAGGAGAAATTTTAAGGACGAGCTTTATCTGCTATACAGCGACGTTGACCTGGTCAAAAAGCTGAAGAAACCAGCCCCACGAGTCTTTGAGTCCACCCCTGAGAGACAATGTAGCGGAGAAAGTCCCAACCTTATGTGGCGTGCACAATTGGAGGGCGACCTCAAGCAACTTAGTGTGCATAACTGAAGGCAGCTAGCTAAGAACCGAGCTGGATAAAGGAGCTTGTTGGTTGAGGCTGTGGTCACCACGGATTGTAAGCGCTCAAAAATAAAAATACTCGACTTAACATTGCCCGCGTTCCATTGACCGCTAAATGACTAGCGCGCATGACAAACTCCATATAAAAAAACTGGCATTTCACAATATGTGCTAGAGCTTTAGCTCACAATAGCGAAGCTTCTCTGTATGTAGCTATTGTTATCTAAATCGAAACAATAAATAACAAAGGATTTTTTTTTGTTTTTTTACCTTCCGCACATTGGTTAAATCAAGGTTAAATTTTGTGAACTCATAGTGGCAAAAAAATTCATTGTGACCTACGAAACATTTAAGGTTAAAAAGATGATTATACCTGTAAATCTGTGAGTTTATCTTAGTTGTACTTATTTATTTTTCGTTGACTTCTTTTAACTGTCAAAAGATATATTCTAGGGAAATTTCTTTGCAAGAGATGGCGCATTCGCACTTTTACTTCATTTTATTAATGAATTTAAAAACTTAAAAGCATTCAATATGTGACATTAAATATATGAACACTTCATTTGTATCTAGGTGTTTGCAAAGTTAAAGGGGTTCTAAGGACAAAAATAATTCTTCCCTTTTCCAAGACTTTACAATACCAAAAATATACAAAGAATACCAAATAGTTAATTTTTTGTGACAAGCATTTCAATTAATTTCCGCGTTTGGTCGAATCACATTTCTAAATGAAAATCCTATGTAAATTTTTTTTAATTAAAACAATAATACAACCGCATAAATTGTCCTTAACGCAAATTCAACTCATTACAAAGAAGCTGCAGAGAAAAATCTTTTTTTCCGCTTGTAGAAGTTGTACTCATATTTTATCTCCTCCTTGAGCTGAAGACTTCAACAGATGATGTCTACGCGGCTCATGTATTCAGAAATAATTTCAAAAGACTTGATATTTAAATATGTTCATGTGTCTCCCCAGCGACCGACCCCCAACGAAACTGAAACAATGGATACATTTTTATCCTTAAGCAATCTCGCAGAGACAATAAAAGCAGACAAAAAAAAGATGTTACGCGTGACACTCAAGTGCTTGACGGAGGCTATGGGGTGAGAGGTCACAAATAACAGATGGAATTACCAAAATGTTCCGCCAAATATATTGTATGCATGTATATTTGGTTCAAAAATATGTCCTTACAGAGTGAAGAAAACAAAGAGCAAATCCTACATACACCAGTTCCGCCAGCAAAACGGAGAAAAACAAAAATTAATTAAAATTACCAAGACGTTTTTTCAAAGAGCACTTAAAGGTTCTCGCGTGCTTTTTCAAAGGACATTCTTAATTAGATACGCCACAGGAAACCAGCATTTTAATTCAAAAGTTTTGTTTCTTTTCGAAAAAAAAAAAGATGTTTGAGCGGGTAAACGGGAAGAGGCGATGTTGTAACCATTTCAATTCGTTCTTTGTTCTATTAACAATTGAGTCCTGTAAAATAATTGTTAATTAAATTTTGTGTGGGAAGAAGATCTAATTGGGAATTTGGTGAACCATGAAAAAAGGAGTAGGTCAACTGCTCGTAAATTAAGAAAATTACAATTTCAAAGGAAGTTCAATATTTTCTGTAAAATATATTGTTCAATAAATACGGTCAAGAAATTGGTTAATTATAATGAAGAAACATCGATTAAACTAAACGTTATGACAAAAACCCTTCATTTCCAAATATTTTAGAATCATTGGCCCTACTCTCTATTTCGTTCCGAAATACAATCCTATATTCAAAATTGCTTTTCGTTTCAGTTTTGAATTCGTACTTTCGATTTTCCGTATATCAATGCTTTTGAGATTTGCAGCTAGGTTCCAAAAATCGAGTGAAATCGAAATTGCAAATCGAATGAATTCGTTTTCAGTGTTCTGCATTTCGAGCGATTCGGAAACTCCGAAATGTTTTCGAAATCACAATTTCACTTTCAGCTAGGGTCCAGAAATCGAAATTGCAAATCGAGTGAATTCGATTTCAGTGTTCTGCATTTCGAGCGATTCGGCTACTTCGAAATCACTATTTCACTTTGTCTCAATTCGGAAAATGTTGAAATCGAAATCGAATACAGTGAAATGTAGAACACAAAAATTCATTTCCGATTTCATTTCGAGTGAAAGTGGAATGTGGAACCTAGCAGTTGGAGATTTCATTCCGCTTTCGAAATAGAGAGTACAAAATATACGGTTTCAGAAAATTTCACTTTCGGAAAAAGAAGTGAAAAAAGTCGGCCGCTTTCGCCGTGTCCTGTGGTGCTGTGAATATTAAATACACAAAACTATGTTTCCTTCAAAGCGGGCTAAAAATTAAAATTGTTGCTAATCCAACGTTTTCTCAGAATTGATTTTAAACCAATTCTATGTTACATAAAATAATCGACGTTAAATTGAACTATTTCAAAGCCTCAGAAGTTGTGCTCCAGACAAACTGTCTTCATGGTTAAGCGTTTCTTAACAAAATGTAAACTTTCTTCCTCTTAAGTCCAGACCGCAATCGATTAATTTACATTAACCAACAATTATATTATATAATGTCGCTCACAGAATATGACATTTCAAACACGTGTGACCATAACCAGTCCTTAACAAGAACTTATGCCAAACCATTTTCCTTAACGTTTATTTATTTTTTTTTTCTTTTTTCAAAGCATAGGCAAGTTTTGATCCCAGAAAATATAGATTTCCATTGCCGTTGTCTGGTTACTTTCTATTTTTCAACTAAAATCAACCCCCCTTATGTCTACTTCACCCTTATAGGTACGCAAAAAATTAAAGGGATTTTTTTCGGGTCATGGTGGCGTATACGTAATCGAAATAAAAATTCAAATATTTTTTCTGTTCCTTTTTTTTTTGGGGAAAATGAATAAAACCAAACTTAAATTGCACGAAAGGATTTCCCCCGAGGATCAATGTGAGCATACTTATATTTACAAGGGAGAATTTATTGCCCTTCGGTTCTGTTAGCGAATTGAGGTTAAAGATATTGATGGACACCAGGAGGAGCAAGCCAAACACCATTCAAATTGGCTGTACTGAAGCAAGGAGTAAGTTTTGAATTATTAACTGCGGTGCAAAGAATGTTGTTTTGGTTCAACTTTTTTATTTTGTTTTGCGGTAACTTCTGAGGCTAATGGGGATTTTCTGTTGCTTTTTTATTGACTTTGGGTTGAAGAGGTTAATATGAGTTGTTTATCTTAAATTGTTTTCTATTGGAAATTTTTTGTTGTTTTTTTTTGCACGAAAAAGATTTGAGTTTGAAAGCGTCCAGACTTTTCAATTTGTCAAAATAATTAAGACTGACTCGTGTTATTTATATTTACTTCCTTGGAGAAGTAATATTGATGGTGAAGATATATGTCCGTTGAAAAAAATTCGTGAGTCACGGAGCGAATGTTCAATAAGTTGGGTTTTTTTGACCCAAAAAAATGTACAAATTGAAAAAAAAATCAGAATTAGAAATTTGAGTGAAGAGCATAGCTATTGCAAAATCCTGAAACTTAAAGTCGCCTTTAAAACTGTTTTTCAATAGTTAAAGGCTGTGTCTATCTGAGTCTACGATTATCTCGCCAAATTACATCAGCGCAAAAATCAAGCGTATATAACCTAGCTTTTAGCAATCACTGGTATCTTTCTGAGTTTTGACAAAAACTTTCTCGTCATCATCCCATCCAGAGCTTTCAGAAGATGAATCAGTTCACTTCTACACTGACGGCTCAAAAACAAAAGACGGATTTGGTGGGAGCGTTTTCTCAGAAAGTCTTAATCTTAAGCTCTCCTTCCGTCTACCAAATTATTGTAGCGTGTAATGGCGATAAAAGAAGTCTTATCTTGGCTCAAGAAAAACGTGATATCCGTTAAAGATATCTGCATATTTTCGAACAGCCAAGCAGCCATCAAATGCTTGGATTCGATCTCTACAACTTCTCTAGTAGCCCTCGACTGCTGATCGTCTCTCAAGGAGATAGCCGAACAGTTCAACATTCACCTAATTTGGCTGCCGGGGCATAGAGACATTCCAGGGAATTGTAAGACCGATGAACTCGCCAGAATAGGAAGAACTCAACCCATCCTGCCAGATAAAGGCACCCTATGCATACCAATTGCTATACTTTCAAACAAAAATTGAAGCTGGATTCTATCAAGAGTGCAAAACTTAGGTGGACAAGTGGCACTACTTGTCTTACGATAAAAAAAAATGTGGCATACGTTGGATTTGAAACGCTCTAAGAAATTGATTTCTCTCAACAGTTTGCATATCGGCACCACAATTATAGGTGTCATTATTGAACACCTGCTCGAGAGGAAAGCTAGGCTAGGCCTTTTCGCAAACAACTTTTGCAGAAGCTGTACGGATGAGGTAGAGGAGGAAACTATTCCTCACCTTCTTTGTTCCTGCCCAGCTTCACTTGGGAGGCTTCCATTACAACGACAGACATCAGAAGCCTCTTACGCTTTATAAAGAGCTCAAAATGGTTCGACTAGTGGGGAGATCTTATATGATCCGTTTTTTGGACCTATGATGGTCTAAGTGCATTGCCGTTTTCCAGCTGGCAGCCACTTTCAACCAACCAACCAATCTTAAGCTAAGTTTTAAAAAAATAAAGCCGTCTTTCATAAAATCAAGTAGGTATTGTATAATTCCCTAGATTCATCTCTGTTCTGAACTTCGTCAAAAGCTGATGAAAAAAAACTCCCTGGGACGTTTTAAGCGAAGGTTTCGGGGAACGACAATCAGTTAGGAATTTTGTTTGTATTCGTAATTACAATATATATAATCTATATAAATATGATTCTCTTATCTAATTTAAATATCATTCCGAACTCATTTGCTTATTATCTCATTTCAGATTCTTCCCTCTTGTCTTTCTGATAAATTTTTAATCAATAATAGACTGGGGATGAGAAGACTACATAAAAAGAAATTCAACAAAAATGCAGGTAAGTCCTTGTATTATTCATAGCTCATCCCTTAAGTTTTCACTACACATACATCTTCATCTAATAAAATAACAAGAAAGAGAACTCTGCCATTTGTCCAAGCTGTCACTTAAGCTTGGCATTATCCCAAAAAGAAAAAAAAAAACATCCAGCTATAACTGCAATTCGCCAATGCTCAACCATGTCCGACAACATAAAAATAAATAGCTCTCGTCCATCTTTATACACCTCTTGCTGGACGTAGTACGTATATACTCAAAAAAGCTATAGCTACCTAACTTCACCCCAATTGTGGGAAAAAAAAATAAAATTTACACCTGTTGTTTGTGAATGCAACCATAAAAATGTTCCATTCGTTGCACTTGTTTAAATTAATTTAATTTTACGACAAGTCATTTTACAAGAGCATAGTGGTTGTACCTATACTGAAATGAATTTAATTAATTTTCTTTTTGACAATGACACTGCGATGGAGATGGTTCTAGATAGGTGCATAAAATGGGACTTACTCAAAAAAATACACTTCAAACCTTCAACAATGGAATAAGCCAACACCCATCCGCCCAGTCACCTACGAAAGATAGTTTATTATGTACGAATATCCCACCCGCCCAACGCCCGCTTTTCACTCAAATCAACTCAACTAGTGAGAACAAGTAGTTTTTCTGCACGATTAGATGAACTTTTCTGGTAGACAAATAATTTTTGTAGATTTTTTTTCCCCCCGTTTGGAACGCTGTCTTGTAAATCGATTTGAAAATCTTCGTGAAAGCGGATTAAACTTTGTTTTCGTGTGCGCTCTTTACACCACCTGAACAAAACTTATCACCAAAGTGCAAGCCATTTTGGTTCACTTCCCTTCATAAGGGCAAAGTTTTTTTTTGGAAAATTTATTATTACTTGAACGTAAGATAGTTTCTAAGGGTAAAGACGGGAGACTATTACTGGGTAAGTTTATTGTTATTAGGTTTTCGGCACCCACGGCGTTGGTTGGTTTTTTTGTCATCTTTTTTTTTGGAAACATAGTCAAAGGATACTTCACTAAATTGGTGAAAAGTTCGACAGCTTACATGGGAACTGAAACGGATAAGTTTTGCTACATAATTTTGTTGATTTTGGTAGAGTTTTTTTTAACTTTTGCTGAAGAGGAAGGGATGTCTTTTGAAATGACATCTTAGTTGTTAAATTCTTAAAAAGATTCTGCTTCGGAACTTTAACGAAATATTTTTGGCGGCTGGTTTTCAGTATGTAAAAGTTAACCAAATTTTGAGAGTTTGATGGTTGTCATACACGGTAGAACTAAAAATTTAATTTTACCCCCAGTTTCACACACGAAGTTTAAACTATAGTTCAACTGAACCTGAACGTGAGTTTAAATTCGAAGTTCAACTCGTTCGGTTTCACAATATAATCTGAACTTCAATTCAATTGAACTCAGTTTAACGACATTTTATAAACAGAATTTCGCAGTACTGTACAGTAGCTAGCTTTTATACGGCTTTTTCAAAATCGTTCATTGTATTTTCTTTCAAAGAACACACAAAACAACGTCAAATATTTGTGTTTTTGACAATCGCCTGACCTGAGGTTTAAACGGCAGAATACTATAGTTTAATTTGAACTACAGAATGAACTCGGTTCAAGGTTTAAACGAATCTCTGAAATCGAATTAATTCTTGAACTGAGGTTTAAACTGAAAGTAAACTCTCACTGTGAAACTAGGGGTTAAAGTTTTAGAGGAATAGAGGCATTTTAGGCTAATCAAATAAATAAATATAAATTACAAATCAACAAGGACACAATTCCGCTTGAGTCCACTGTTAAATCATTGTTCAGAGTTGCCGCATTGTGTAATCAAACCAAACTTTTATGTAAAGGTTGGCGTACCAATTGTGCTACAATAAGAAATTAAGATAACTTTTTTTTAATCAAT
Organism: Cheilosia soror; assembly: GCA_949372485.1. Classification (NCBI taxonomy): domain Eukaryota; kingdom Metazoa; phylum Arthropoda; class Insecta; order Diptera; family Syrphidae; genus Cheilosia; species Cheilosia soror. The sequence goes on from OX443563.1 coordinate 4,161,498, forward strand.
ATATTTAATTTTTTTGTATTGTATAGGAAATTCAATTTAATTTTATTTTACTAATTCTTTTTGAAGATGATAGACCGTAAATACCCTCCACGCTCTTCCACGCATATGCGACACCTGATCCATAGTTCATTGCCGCCTGAAGGGTTGAAGTCGGGATCGTCTCAATTATTGCTTTAATAGACTGCTTCAATTCAGACAAATTCCTGGGTTTTGTTTTGTACACCTCTTGCTTGACATAACCCCATAAAAAACGTCGGGTGCAGTCAGGTCAGGTGATCATGGGGGCCAGCGGAAAGTGGAGTTCCTGGATATTAATTTTTTTGGTCTGGCTATGTGCGCAATTGCTCCATCTTGCTGGAACCAAATGCTGTTGAAACGGATACGTTTTCGGCGCAGTTCTGGGTAAAAAAAAACTCCCTCGACATCTTTAAATAACGGTCCCCATTGACAGTGACTGTTACACCGTTTTCTTCAAAGAAATAAGGCCTTGCAATGCATCTTGATGATATTGCGCACCACACAGTGACTCGTTCTGAGTGCAGTTCCGTCTCATGGAGTATTTGTGGATTAGATTCACTCCATATACGGCAATTTTGCTTGTTTACATTGCCGTTTATATCAAAATGGGCCTCATCAGACATAAACAAGCAAATTATCAGGGTGTTGTCTTCTTCGGCCATTTCAATTAGTTTTTGGTAAAATTCAAGACAAATAGGTAATTCAAGAGGGTTTAACTCACTTGTGATTTATACTTTGCACGAAACAAGTTTAAGTCATCATGAATTATCCATTGTAATGACCGTCTGCTAACTCCAATTTGCGCCGATAAGTTTCGAGTCGAAACGCTTGGATTTGCCGGAATTGACGATGCTACAGCCACGATTGTGTCTTAAACCCGGACATAGGGATCTCGATGGTACGGTCTTCGTGCGGTGCTTCCAGATTCGGCAAACATGTTTACCAGCCTCATATAATGGTCCATCTACTCGGGGGAGTGCCGCCAAACTGCGCCACTCTGTATGTTTAATTTCCAAATTGATGCATACTCGATGCACCGGACAAAACACCCCACCTACTCCAAGAACTCAGTTTTTTTTTTTTGTGAATTATTCACTTAATTGGTTCTACGTATCGTGAATTTCATTTATAAACACAGTATCTACAGCGCCATTCCGTCTCTGGCAGAATGATAAACACATTAATCTGTTTCCATCCAACTGGAACACAAATTATTCTCTGACCTATCCACCACTCCATTTGTAAAACTGTATCTACAGTGAATGCTGCATTTTTTCATTAGCTCGCATGCCATAGTGCAGAGATTGCTGAAAATCATCCTTTTGCCTCGCCAGATGTATCGAATGCCTATGCAATAACGTGCCTGATTTTATTGCATTCCGTGCTATGTGCAGTGGACAGTAAAATTGTGGAAAAGGTCAATTAAAGTCTGCTAGGATACACTACTCCCATACCTCATTTATTTATCGATACAACACTAATCTCGCCATTAATTCTCATTCTCTTTCTGTATAGAAACACGAAAAAAGACGCGAACTACGTCTAAAGAGATTTTGGCGTTCGCCAAAGACCACATCATCCGAAGACTCGAACGGATACGAGAGTCCAACGAGAGTAAAACCGACAAATGATCCACAGCGATTCAATCATCATTGCAATTATTTGAGTCAGCAAAATAAGCCGACATGTTCGTTGCCATTGCTGCAGGTGTGGCCCAGTCAGGTAAGGACATATGGACACATTTTGGTGAACCCATTAAAGTTGTTGTTTTATTTTTCTTCAATATAGGACTCCCCCCGTGGCGAAGCAGATGGGCAAAGCTTCATATTCCCGGCAATCAACGAAACTTCAACCACAACAACAGTAGCAGTCACAACAACGGCAGCGGGTGGCAACAACGACTTGAACAGTATCAATCACATAACGCCGCCAACAAATCGGCGCAATTCCCTCTACTGTGATACTCTGCATGCTACCGACTCGGGAATTGACTCGGTGCAAGCATCACCGTCACCAAACGCATTGCCCTGTCCGCCAGGAGCTTCGACAACTGGCTCCACTTCCGTGTCACCAGCAACAACACCCACCCTTGGCTCGCCAAATCTATCAATAGGAAATATGCGTCGTAAATCCAGTGCACTACTACATCCTGACCACGCTCGCCTATTTGCCCTACGCATGAATCACCATCATGCTGCCCAGACCTCCCCAGATGCCACTTCGCTTGAAGACGCTGCCGAGTTTCACGAAAGTGTTAACGTTTCAACAGCAATACATATGTGCACGGCCAGTTCCAGTACCACATCGTCGCTTACCTCTGTAGCGGCAGTGAGTCTGGGTGGCACCCCAGCACCAGCGTCACAACGTGTCTCCGATCCATGGCTGCAACCACAATCGGATCGTGAACGTCACTCAGATATGGATCGACGGCGATCGTCAACAATGACCGCCCGGTACTCCCTTTTCGATGCCTTGGATCTTGAATATGCCTTGTTAAGAGCGGCGGCCCGTGGTTCTGTCGGACCGTATTCGCTAAGTGAATCAATACATAAGCTAACCTTTACGCAATCGCTTGCATTTCCGGCCCTCGCTCGCGGTTTGGCGACAAAACGAAGACGTTCGGCAACGCAAAGCTCGTCGCGTCCCTTAAATCCAAACGAATCGGGCTTGAATACCTTCGCGAAAGTGATAACTGCGGTAGTATTGGTTGTGGTTAGCTTTCTTGTGTTTCTTGTTGTGTATAAATTTGTACGGACGTGAGGGTTACTCCTGGCCCCGACAGATTTTCCGGTATCGTTCACAAATACATATCCAGTGGTGAATGCTACCACAAAGCAATTGTCGGGGTTCAGGAGAGTTTTGGGCCAAAGGGAGACTGGTTAGCAACCGAAATAAGTTTTGTGTTATTACTGTGAAATTAAACAAATAAATAAAATATTTGAAGTTTTTTTTTTTTTAAATTTGTGATAACGTATATAATTATGTAATAAAAAAAAATTCAAGTATGAGAAAGAGCACCAACGAGATGTTTTTTGTAGTCAGATGTCATGTTTTGTTCCTAGATGGCGCTAAAATATGGTTTGTCTAGTTAATTAAACAGCTATAGATATTTAAATTTAATTTGTTTTTCATTCCAAATAGCTGAAATCCATTTATAATCATTTGGATATTGCATAGCAAAGACACAAACCAATTTAATTTTTAGCTGGTTTCTGAGCTCATTTCAGTGGGCTGTTGATTATTTTGTTGTAGTATTTTAAAACTTCAGAAAAAATTATTTAAGTAGTCACAGGCATATAAACACATCTTCAATTTCTGATGTGTTCGTCTATTTGGTTGGTTTTGAAAGTTATTTACAACGTGCTTTCTATGTGTTTGTTAACAAGAAAAAATTAGAGAATTATGTGGGTTATTTTTTTGATGCAATTGAATGAGACATAAGTAGATATCTAAGCTGGAAAAAAAATGTTTCAGTATCAACAATGACAAGGGATTTTCTCGTTTGGAGATACAATACGTCAAAAACTCTCTTACGGTAAGTCTAAAATGTTGTCTCACTGATTAATGCTTCCAAGATAAAAATATTGTCAATTTGTGCAATCTTTGCACTTGTATTACAATTATCAAGAATTTACGGTATTGCAATGTTCTATTTGACGATCCAATTCAGTGACATTTTTTATTTCAGATCAATTAAGCACTTTCAAAGTGTTACTGTCGCACTCGGTACTTTTAGCACTTTCAGCAAATCTACGTAAGGCGTAGATCGTGCGAATAAGTAAATACTTTTCTGTATGTGCGTGTGTATGCTACGTACCTACTATCCCATCCTAAAATAGCCCTTGCTATGTTCTAAAAATGGTTTGTTGTTGATTTTTTTAAATGACCCAAAAAATATAGGCATCTTATATCAATTACAAAACGTCAAAAGATAGCTTAGGGCAAAAGAAACTGTACTTTAAGATTACCTAATAAAATCAAACGGTCATTTTTGGCATTAGTATTAGCTTTCAAAAAATTGTACCTACAGTGGCCGGTATATAAGTATTTGGACAAAACTAAAGTTCTGAGATCATCCCATTCAAAAAATCATAAAAATATTAGCGAAGAGATTTTTGAAAATTCTAAATTTTCAATGGGTACTTAATTGGTTAAGAATTTCGTATCATTTAAACGGAATTTAAATGACCTTTCTATTAATGCCAAAATTTACATGAAGTAAGTTCAAATTATGAGCAGAATTAACTTTAGTTTCGTCAAAATACTTATGCCGGCCGCTGTAAAAATTTTGTTCTGATTTTTCTTGCAGGTAAACTTATGAAATCAGTCTTAACTAAGCTTTGAGTTATGGCGAATCAAACTAATAATCGAAAAAAAAATATTGAAAATTAGCTATACCGCATATAATGCAACACAAAACACGTTGTAAACATGTCTGCGACAAAGCAATAGCCCAAATTAAGAAATGTCATCCAGCCACTTCTCAATTTTTTGATGATGCGTGTGGTGCAAACATATTTCTCCTGAATAAAATGACGATGACTACAAGTTTCACAAAATTCTATTTGCATTGGACTTATGATTTTTTTTTTTCAGATAACCATAAAAGTCAGATAAAGAAATATGTTTCCCCAATGATCCGCATTGTAATATTTTTACTGGTGCATTTTTTTAAAACTACAACCAGTTATCTAAGTTCATTCCATTCCATTGGTATTCCTAAAAATGACCATCGGATTTTAGTAGGTTATCTTTTTGCCTTAGCCTGAAAATAGCCACACTTTTTAATGGTATATCTATCCAGTGCCCATGTTTTGTAAGAAGGCGATAATTCTAGCGCCAAGTTATGGTTGAAATTACATTTCTCGAAACCAGGGGCACATGTCTGAGTAAACCATATGTTGATTTGCACTTTAAAAGTCTATGCTTAAATGCCAGTAGCACAGATGTTCTTGGAAGTTTTTGCTAACTTTCAGAACACGCGCGCTGCATTATAATAAAAATTAATACAAACTCTCTCCTATTAAACATATCAATTAAATTCATCTATTATTAAAAAAAATAATAACAGAAAATATTGTTATCAATAAAATTATATTTGAAAAATAGTTTTTAAGCAATAACAAATACTATAAGTATTTATTTATTTAAAGCAAAAAATCCCTAGTACCATTGCTTACTACAATATTTCACTATCATTAGTTTTGAAAAACAAAAAAAAAATAATCTTTTAATTCCTTTATTTAAATATCGGTTTCATACTCCAGTCTATGACTGAAACTATACATCATCATTATTATTAATAATGTTTATTATCTTATATTCATGTTCCAATTGGTTTTATCCAAATTAAACATCCAAGTGCCTATTACTGTCCTAGCTAAAAATCTATTTGTGCTGAAATTTTCAATTTTCCAATTTCAAAGTAAAATCTTTTTCAAAAAAATTTCCTTAATAGATTCTTAAGAAAAAATTCATTTCTTTATATAGTGTTATGAAAAAAATAAATGAAAAATCATAAAAATAATTTATAAGTTAAAGTAGATATTTTTACACCGAATAATGAATTTCAGTAAGCAAAGGAAATTAATATGAAATGAATAAGAAAAAAATATCTCTAGTATGTAGTTATTTGTAGATAAGAGATTTCATAATAAAATATTATTTAATACCATATATGATATATTATGTAAAATGCAAATGCAAATGCAAATAAAAATAATGTATTTTCCCAAAGAAAGCAATTTATTTTAAACAATTGAACAACCAATATTAAATGGTATGATAGTATATTGTATATTGTGTTGTAAGAAGTCTACATTTCGCTTTATAAATATATATATAAAAATAAAATCTTAATTTTGTAATAAAAATAAATACCGAAATGAACAAATATGCATTATCTACGATTTTTATTCAAAAGAAAAAGCAAATTGATAATAATACTATAAAAGAAAAAAAAAACACAAAGCAAATTCTAATATTAAATATAATTGAAATTTACTATAAAAATGTATTTTATTTTCATATGAACCCGGAATATTTTACATTTCACATTAGTACGTCTAACTTGGACAAACAATATCAGACAACAATAAAGTGGAAACAAGCTTGTCAACTTGCCAAAAACCGCCACCTGTCACGCTTGAGTATGAACTAAATAACTGAGCGAGAGGTCCCCGGTTGAGCCCCCGAAAAAACACAATTACGTCTTAAAATTGTTTCTACTGCGCAGCTCTGAAAAATATCCAATTGTAGAACGTTCTTAAGAAAGCTTCGCGATTTGGTCTTTCGATTTCGGTACGAAATTGTAGGTCCCTTATTCCATTCATCAGATAAACTAGAATCCTATATGGGCATGTTGTGCCAACTTTTTATTAGCGGAACATAAGACTACCATAACAGGTAAGAGTAACAAAGCATATTTAAAAGTCATTTGAAATGCATGCCTTTATTTGTGAATAACAGATGCAAGGGAGCGGCATTTGTATCTATAATGAGAACCAATCTGCACTGAATGAATTTTAAGGTCATAGTACATGACATGTAAAAAGCTACACAAATGTGTTTACCATATTTGAGTGTCACAGTTAGTGTAAAGTCTACCACCTTTAGACTTTATGCTGTACTGAACAAAGGCTGCAAATAATATCATCCAATCTCATTTTCTGCAAAACAGTTTCGAACATGATTACACGAACATTTAAACCCAAGTCCAAACTACTACTATTTCCATTCATATCATGCAGTGGCCTCATAAAACAGTTTCACCCAATACCAAGAACCAATAATATAAATTGGTTCCTATTCACTTATCCAAAAGGCAATCAAACTGCCCTCCCCTATATAAATTAATTTTATTCATTCAAAGTTTGGGCACGCCAAATGCCATCTCACCTGTCATCGTGCACGTTTTAACATCAACCGCACACAAACCATTAAACCCCTCGAAGAGGCCAATAGAGCCTTGTATATATTTCATTAACGTGCCACCAACCAATAACATGAAAACCAATTCAAGGAGAATGATGGAAAATTATAGTGGTGTAGAGCATGGCTGTGAAAATGGCAAGAAAACTACACCAAACACCACCTGCGGGAGTGTCAATGTGAAGGTAAAATGTAAAAATTAAACCTAACATGAACATCACCTCGATAGTGTTCTGGGGACGAGGTGAGGTTTAAAGTCCTTGCACAAGTCCATAGTCTTTGTGGCATTCTGATGGTATTTTACTGGTTTTTCTTTCAACCCTCTCCTCTAACAGGCGACCTTGTTTCGTTCTTTTTTTTTTTTTTTTTTTGCATATACCTAACAGCTCCTAATGGTTGAGGTTAAGTCACGTTAAGGGTATAATGTAAGGCCGTTTGTAGAACAGAAAAAAAAAGGCTAAGGGATCAACTAACTTCAGTTTCTGTTTACCTTTGTCTTCCAATTTTCTTTCCTTTATGTTGTATGTTATGATTTATAATATGCTCTGATGCACAGTGGCGTAGGACGAAAAAAAAAAGAAGAATAACAACAGACAAACTTTGCAATTGGTTGTACTATCCTCTCTGTTCTATTCAATAGTGATCCGGTAGCCATCGCTTAATGGACGCAAGTGGATTAAGAATAAAATCCTTGCTAGATATATCTTTCGCAATATAATTGGCTATAATTCCAAAGGTAGGCTCAGTAGCTCAGTGGTTAGTGTGCTGAACTACTGTGCGTGATGGGGTCTCATCAGGTCCGATCCCCGGAAAAACACAAATTACATCTTAAGGTTTTTTTCCACTGCGCCAGCTTAGCGAAAGTCTGACAAACATTCGAAGTATAACTGCCCTGAAAAAGCTTATTAATTCAGCCGTGCGGACTAGGCATAAAATTGTAGGTCCTTTTCATTAGTCCCAAAAAATAAAAACTCATAAAAACGAGTGGTGTCTACACTCGTTTTTTTATAATTCCAAAGTGTTGGTTTTCAAAAGATTTCTGTAAACTAAGAATATTAATAAAACTAGACCCATTTCATAAGTTCCTATTGTTTTTCAAAGATTTCGATAGTGTGCGTTCAACTCAAAATTAATGAAAGGGGTTTTCGAGCCGCCCCAGTACTTTCGAGTCGCTTTTGTATTTCGAATGCGTGCGTGATTGTAATTTGGAATCGTTTACATTCCTGTAGTTTCTTCATTTCAGATATCAAGGTGACAAAGTTTATAGTTTATATATGATTGTTACATATTGGATTGAACAGCAAATAAATTGAGGAAGCCTTCATGACATTTACTCATATTAAATAAACTTGGATAGCATTTGGGTGTTTGTGTAGTTAAAAATCGATAACAAATTACTTGTCAAGATAACCAGTGAAGCTTAGGTACGTTGTAATTTTGTTCAAACAAAATAATTTATACCTATTATCTGCCACGCATATGTTTAAACTAATAAATTAGTGGGAAAGTAAGAAAAAAGTCACATACAATATATGTACATGTCGCGTGCTCATAAATACACCTACTAATTAATGACAAGAATGACAAAGGGGAGCTCATTGACCAACATTGTAAACAATGAATATTTTATACACCAAAGTCTAGGCAGGTCTGAATTTTGTCACCTATATCGCTTCGGTTGATAAAGTAGTTCATGCACCCTATACTGAATCATTGCCATCAGTTAAAATAAATAAATTAGTAAGCTACTCAAATGCTGTAAGTTGACTAAAATCGAGTCCGTTTGTTTGGAAGAAAATCCGAAACGAAAGTCAAATCTCTTCGGAACTCAAATTGCTTTCGAGATATTCGTTTCGGAACAAAATATCCACAATTGGAAAATATTCCGCAGCAATTGTTTGTCGGAGAGCTTCGCAAGAAATTTGCCGTGTAGCTGTCAAAAGTTAAGGATCATTCACATGGGAGCGAACGAATGAATTGATAAAATGCGAACAAACCACTTTTTATAAATTTATAAACAGAAAATTGCACATTTTACTACTCCAAGATGAGGATAATTAATTATTCCATCAATATTTATTAAGAAAACAAGTTTATTAACAGTTTAAATAACGAAATTTCGAAATCCAATTTTTTTGCCGCGAACGAAAACACCCTGGCGCGAATCCACATCATTTAAATCGCGTGCGAATAAAAAATTCGTTCGAACTTAACCTTATTCCAAGAGGAGGATATCTTGGAATAATAAAATTTGGAATTTTCTGTTTATAAATGCATAAAAAGTGGTTTATTCGCATTTCATCAATTCGTTCGTTCGCTACCATGTGAATGGTCCTTTAATGGCATAATGCGGTATATCGCAATGCGGCGAAGTGCGCTAAAAGTCATCGGTGAATTTTTCCTAAAGTGAATCAGAACGGCAACGGATACCTCGAATGGAATTTCACCGATTTCGTACAAATCGGAGAAAATTCCGTGCCTCGATATGTCTGATTATAAATGGGAAAATCATCAAAAAGCAAGCTTTTTGACATTGAAATTTTCATTTGAACTGTTTTGGCTTGACAAGCATCCAAAAGTATTACAACTGATCAATAATATTTTGACGCTTTCCATGTTAGAGGCAGAGAGAGGTAGTTTTCTTATTAATGTCGTTTTCGGTTGGTCGTCCAGAACCGTACGGAAAAACTCTCCGCGATTCTGAATTCAAATCCAGAAGCAAATTTCTCTTTTTTTTATAGAAGAACTATCAGTTGAATGTCAATCGAATGCTTTCAGAAGCGTTCGGATTGCTTCCGGACGGTTCTAATTGACTACCAAGTATCAACACTTCCAATTATATGAAGTAGGCCCACAGCACAATGCTCAGCAGCAACCTCCTTCAATGAACAACTAAGCAGATTCTACACAAGGAGCATAAGCAATTCGACAACGTGCTGCCAATTACGCAAAACGTGATTTCTTACAACATCAACACATCCTTTGCCATTGTGTCTACGATATGACAGGACGACTCGTGTAAACATTGTCGCCTCTCCTAATCATGTATGAATATTTCTACTTAATTTGGCAGACAAAGTTGAAATGTTTCCTGCCCCGTCATATAAACAAAACATAAACCACATGATAATAGCACATTATTTAATCCTGGAAATATCCTTAACTAAGCTATACCTACTACAAATAATCTTTACATATAGGCAAGTCGAACCACTTTCTCAAGCACTTTGTAAAAGGGCTCTACTCCTTGTCTTGGATGAGTATCCTTAATATTCACCATATTCAGAGTCATTTCAGGATAATCCATGAGTTGTTGTTGTTTGCATGCTGAAATTACGAATTAATTCCCGACATAATGGAGATCAAAGATGATTCCTCTTCTTTTTCTTTTTTTTTTCTCAAGGATTATGCTATGCATTGTGTTGCGTATTGTTGCGTTCCTTTAATTTAGCGCGGATTATTTATATTTTTTTTTTATTTAATATCTGCGCGTCTCTTTAATATCATTCTTCACTCATAAATATCAAAGGACCACCTATTTATGAGTGTTGGATCGTTAATTTGCTTGCCTTATATAAGTTGCCGTGGATAGTCACCGCCACAAAAGGAAGGGGAATCGGGATTCATTAAATTTTATGTAGGTATCTCTGATATGAGAATTGTTTGATTACGTGGAGTCCTTTGACCTATTTTATTTTCTCGGATTCGAGTTAATTAAAAAGTAGCATCAAGAGAAGTAAGACGCAGGTTGATTCTATAACTAATTTGCGAGGTATGAGTAGGGATTTTAATTGAAGCAACTTTTACATCGAAATAATAGCCAATTAAATAGTCAATTCGCTTCAGTTGTTCATAGTATTCCAATTTAACATCCTTTGACTAAAAATACTGGACACTGCTTTACACACAGTTATGGCGAGTACCTACCTAACATTCATCGAAGTTCTCAAGAATTCGTCATCAATTCGAATGAAATTGTAAATTCAAAGTACATCCTTTGGGAAGCAGGATACAATATTTCCAATCAAAAATCAGTCATATAAACAATAAATGTACTCGCTCTATAGGGTGGGTCGGTACGGTACTCACAAGTTGATGCTATTTGCTACACACCCTTGATTGGTTTTACTTTTAGTTTGGATGACCGAAAATCCCAGCGCAACTGATTAAGGAGAAGAATCGGACCTTTTTTGAAGATAATAAAATGTTGTCTACACTATTCCTCGACGTTTAATGAAATGTGGCACCAAGGCCTTAAGTGCAAATGAAGGCAAGTTCAGTCGGAACAATATATAAAAAATATCGTAAAACCGTTTCTTGAGAATGAACTACGATGTTTGTGTCGATCACAGAAACTTGCATTCAAAAATCAAAGAAATAATGGCAGGTGTGCCACAAGGAAGTATTTTTGGTCCACTCTTGTACGTGTTTTTTTTTTCGGCGGATATACTGCAAATAGATGTTCGTAACCACTGTCTTTTTAACATTGAACCTTCTTAAACTAAGAACTTGGTGTACATTTGGATCCATTTGCTTTTCGTATCTGACTGGTTGCACCCATAATTTTTTTTTTTACGTAAGTGAACTTGTTTACGATTATTAACAATTGGAGACTTTGCTCCGGACTCCGGTAGTTGAAACAATCTTCAAGAAAGAAAGACATGAAACTTAGCGTCAAGAATCAAAAAGTTCAAAAATGATGGAGTCAATCAAAAATGTGGTCCCTTAATTCGCTACAATCATAACGAGATAATGAGGAAGCTATACCGAAGAGATTTAGAACTCGAAGGAATTTCAAGATTTACAACAAATGGGACCTCCACATCCTATGTTCCTGATAAATACGGTTGTAAGAACATTGAATATTTACGTCTCTGTAATTATTCAATCAGCTTATTTACGGGTTTAGTTTGTCCATTTGCATTGGCGCTATTCTACGATACCCGGAGGCCCAGAGCTTAGCTTCAATGAGGGCCGAGGCCTGTGCTAATGTCTCTATTACATACATACATACATACATACATAAGTGAACTTGTTTACATTTATGTTTTTGGTGTGATTTTTTTTTATTAGATTTCTCAAACAACGATGAAATGTCTTCGCTTTTTAATATGTCAACAAACACTGACTACCGTCACTTTGGCTTTCTTTCTTATAAACTTTTCACTAAAATTTCATTCAGCAGGTAGATTAATTTCTATTCATATTTTAAGAGGGCAGATTCCACGCCCGGAAAAATACAAATTAAATCTTTAGGTTTTTTCTACTGCGCCATCTCCCGCGAGAGTATAACTGTCCCGAAAAGGCTTCTCAATTCAGCCGTTCGGACTCGGCATAAAATTGTAGATCCCTTCCATTCGTCCCAAAAATGAAAACTCACACAATACGAATGGTTGTGAGAAGCTAGGCCTAGGATGTCAACACGCCTGTTGCGCCAACTTTCGTACAATTCACGTTCTACTGCTCTACCAAATTTCAACATTCTACGGAAATCGCAAGTGCCCCAACTAAATAATAACCGATTTCCAAAAGTGAACGTATACCACGCCCCCTGAATGGAAAATTTTAAGTTTTCGACTTTTCCTAGTGTCGCAGGACCACCACAGGATTTAGCATTCTGTTAAATTGTACAATTCTAGGATAGCCGGAAGTGCTTCATAATATTGATGATCATCATAGTCAGTTAGGGATTTTTGAAGTCCTGTATATTGAGAACCACTAATGCTATAGAAACCTTTTTAATGAGCTTGGTAAATTTTTCAGGTTTGAAGGTTTTGGCTTTATTGGTTCCTAAGTTAGAGGAGGATGGAAAACAGCCGGAGTTTTTTTCTGTAAAAAAGGTGTGTGCCTTTACTAGAGATCTTGGTTTGGTCACTAGCGTGCCCTTTGATTAAAAACAGCCACATACACGGAATATATCTTTTTCATAATTTTTCTCCAAAACTCATTACGCCGTTTTCAAAGAAGAAGAGCAAATCACCGCTTTTGGGTCTGGCTGGCATTTTGCCCAAATCGCGATTACGATTAGTACTATGTATATGTGGGACGCACAAGGACTAACAAGAGGGAAACATGATACAAGTATTATAAGTTTTGGATGACTTTTAGATGGCATAATGAAAAACCTTATTAAAAATCTTATTGAAAACGTTAACTTTAGCAGATTTATTCCATTTCTGCTAATTTTGAAAACTTATGGGGAAAATGTCGTTAATTTCGTGGATACAACTTACTTTCTTTATACTTTAGATGGCGCTTACAGTCTGGGGTGGACCACGCCTCAACGAACAAGCCCGTCCAGCCAGTGAGAGGATATAACTATTTCGCTTTGAATTGTCCAATGACACAATGACATTAAGCCCGTGGTCTGAAGTTCATATGAAAATTTTTCAAATCTATCGTGTCCGAAAAATATAAAAAAAAAAATTATAACTCTCAATTAGACCAAAAAAGACAAATTTGTAGTAAAACCAAAATTATTCCCTAAATAGTAATAAAAATAGTTCTAAATTGACAAACAAATTATTGGAGCGTAAATGTTCCTTTACGTAAAGTAATCAAACAATATCTTCTGAAAGTTAGCAAACACTAAAAGTTAACCTTCACTCTCTTTGAATATCACAATTCGCAGCCCATTGTGAAAGGAGCAATTGTTGTTTGCTTGCTCTTTTCGGTTTTAGTAATTAGATCCTGCTAAAGATACGCTTCATGGCACATGAAAAGTCCTCTCACACCCTCAACAACTAAGACAAAACCTTCCAAAAGTTATCCTTAACTCATTTAATTAACCGGATGAACTTGATTCAGTGTACATATATCCTTTCGAAGGATTCATCATCCGCATTTTTGGTATTTACTATATCTTACTATGAAGGAATATTATAATCCTCCTACTTCTTCGTTTTGGGATAATTTTCTTTTTCACCTGTTAAATTGAATGTTGCTGAAAGGATATCTCGGATATCTCAGGTGTTTGCACGGTATATTTGTTCTTTCTATAAGCAGTTATTGATTTAATTTTCTCGGAAAGACTGATAAGCGAACTTCATGTGTGTTTGAAGACGATAACGGAGTCGCTTCCAGCAATTGATGTCATATTGTTGAATTAATGCTCTCAGGCGGTGTTTGCTCTTTAGAAATAGCTGCACGCGTCTTTTGTGAAATTTGAAACGTTATGGAATCGTTTTCATTAAATTTCACCTTTGACGGTTTACTTAAGGGCCATCATCCTTTAAGATTTATGGTTATAGGATTATGTGAAATTATTTGTTAGACGCAACTACTCATGGAAATAATATTAAAATGCAATCGCATGGAATTTTTTGGAAATATGACATACAAATTCCTAAAGAATCTAGGGAGCAAGGGATTAACATCCATTACCGCACTGACATGTAATTGCATTCATACTTGCATTAAAGTCTTTACGAAAATCCTCGCAACACCTGCCCTTGAAATCCCCAGCTTACAATTTTTAACAACAACTTACCGTCGTATTCACACGCCTTGACACCTTTCAAGTCTTCAACAAGTTATAGTCGAAAACTTTTCTCCCTCGAAGCACATTGCACACCAAAAAGATGGCAAACTCCTTTTTAAAAACCCATTGCACCCAATTTGAGGCGACCATAGACGTACATCTCTCTATAGGAAATGGAAAAGCAAGAGGCAACAAAAAGTAAACAACAATTTTTTGAACGTGGAAGGATATCAGAATCCCAGAGGAAATTTCCGGGTGGAAAATATGCAAAAAAAACATAGGGAGAAATTTTGCATCGAAACTTGACGTAAATGTTTTTTTTTTATTAAAGTAAACAAGCGAGTTTCCATCGGCGTCTTTGGCAAGAAATCCTGCCAAATGAGTAGATATGTTGTCTCTAGAGACTATACACGCTACTCGTACGTAACTACATGGTTTACATACAAGTCCTTCGTATTTTATTTTCTCTGATCTTACTGCAGTTTTTGTTCGGTAAATTTTTTATAAGCACCTTTGCATTGCTGTGTTTACCTTTACCATACGTGCAGCCTTTTTGTGGCTCGTGATTTTTTTTTTCAGTTGATTCAAATGAAATACTGCAACCAAAACATCCGAACCTCAGCTAGCCACCAATGAGGTTGAAGTAGATATATACAACTTAAACCACTCCGTGCTGAAGAATACGATGGGTGAGCTTGGAATATCGATTTTTTTAATGTGAAATAAATCTACCTCCTTATGAGCAGGGTTATTTACAAACACTTTATAGTAGCTGAAGCTAGAGGTGCATACAGGATACCACATCGACCAGAGCCACAGTGACTGGGATGACAAAGTGACGTGATGCAATAAATTTCCTAAACCATACTGCTCAACAGGATAGAGAGCTTTGCGGTGGTTTTATCCTAGTTCATCCTTGTTCTATAAAAAAGAAGAAATTGTTTATATCCTGTGTCGTATGGTAAGCCGACATTTGTATGGGCATATAGAATCTAATGAGTTTTTTGTTCGTATCTCAATTGCAGCTGGAATAGAAAATGTGAAGCAGGTTTTTTGTTGATAGCTATTTTTATATTTGTCCTATGATTTGTATGCAACCCATGGCAAAAACATTTCACAATTTGATTTTTTAAATCATGCTTTAAGAACATCGAAATATTTGTTTATAAAGGGTGTCCCATAATTCACGAAAAATTTGAATTTCGCGCCATTTAATAGTATACAGTGATGCCAACGGAAAAATGTATAACAATGTGACAGCTGACAGTTTGGAGTTAGTAAAAATGGGAGCTATTCGAAAGAACAACGCATTTTCATTGTTTAGCAATTTTTTAAAAATAATGAAGGTTTGTCAGCTACAGTCCGCAATTTTCATCTTCAGTGATGAAGCTCATTTTCATCTTGATGGATTCGTTAATCGTCAAAATTTTTGCATTTGGGGTTCAGAGTAATTATTGCGAAACAAATGCATCCACAACGCGTGACTGTTTGGTGCGGATTTTGGGCTGGAGGCATTATCGGACCATTCCTCTTCGAAAATGCGGCTCTTCCTTTTTTTTTAGTCGCCCAGTTTTTAGTGCCTAAATTAAAAGATATATATGGATGTGACCAACATGTGGTTTCAAGAAGACGGCGCCACATGCCATACAACAGCCAGAGAAACAATTCAATTACTGCATGAGTCATTTCTTAATCGTGTAATTGACCGTTTTTGCGATTAGAATTGGCCATCCAGATCTTGCAATTTAACGCCATTGGAATTTTTCCTTTGGGGTTTTTTTGAAGTCAAAGGTCTATGCAAACCAGCTCACGGCCGGCAACGCCTTGAAAGAGGTAATTGGGAGGGATATTAATGAAATTCAGCCACATTTATGCGAAACGGTTATAGAAAATTTCAATAAAAGAGTACGTACCTACTTGCCACACGTGGCGGCCATTTATCCGATGTGCTATTCCATACATAACCCAGTACCTATTGATCACTGGATAAAGACCCCAAATCGTCCATTTCCATTCCACATTTAATAGCAAATTTAGCCATCACAATCGCCTAATACCCTAAAAACGTGAGTATAAAGAAAACGTCAGAGCCAATACACACCAGCAGATACCAAACAACGTTGTTCCCAAAATAGGATGGTAAAGAAAGGACTGCTAACAAAAGCAGCAAATCCTTTTTTCTTCTTATTTCTACATTATTATCTGACATAATAATGTTTCTCCAAGGAATCTACGCACACCATGCTTTCCTGTAATAGATGCTTTACGTCCAACTTTATACAAAAATGTATTCATAGCCGGTTGGGAGGTATAACATAGCTATAAATCCATGTCAAGGGTAATGCCAATATAAGAATATGAAGCATCTACCAAACGGATGGGTAGGGTAGTTCCTATAAAATGTTATTCGCTAACATTGCGATGTTCGTTAGTTAATTCTGATGAAAAACCCAACTGAAAGAATCATCCTCGGTAGGCAAAAGTATTTCTCTTGTTCATCATGTTGTTGGGGTTTTTTTTTGTAATTTGATGGATGCTCTTTGGAGTTACAAGGGGGGTAGTTTTAACTCCTAACAACGAGAATGCATTTGCAGGAGAATTTTGTGTTTTCTTTTTGCAAAATACAATGTTGAATCAACAGTGTCTACTTATTTGTTTTTATTACAGTCTCTTTAAGTGGGGTTAAGTAAGTGCACCTTCCACCCTTAGATAATTATAGATCCTCAAATAGGTTTAAGTGATGAATTTGGTGTAGAAACTGACAACATGCTTTAACCATTTGGATAAAGGATTATTCATATACCAATCAAATAAACAACTGAATTATTATGCCCGCAGGCCAATTTCAGGATAACAATATCTCATATTACATCAAACAGATTGTTTCTTGTTCGCCTTTCATTGATATTCCCATAATCTGCCCTTAAACCGCAAATACCCAGTAGTCCACGAGATCATATAACAAAACCTATTCCAACTGAACATACTGAATAAGAATATGCATAACCATTTCACCTGAGGCTCCTAATTCATTTTGCTACTTGCAGCACACTTCTTCCCCTGGTCCGGAAATATGCAATTTCATTCACGTAATCTCTATCGGAATAGTTGGCGAATGCCTTGATACCCGGCGGCACATGGCCAAGAATCCATAAATCGATTGTGGACAAGAAGAAAATACTCTTCCTAGGAAAAAGAAAACTTCACATCAACAATAGACAGCACAAGCATTCTCATCTTGATACCCTATTAAGTGGAACAGACGGACATATTGGGTATAAAACTTACCCAGTTAAGAATACCTGTATAGTTTTCTTGCGTCTGGCTAATGCATCGTGTAGGTATCTTCGTAATAAAGTTTCTTTCATGCTTTCCTTCATTCTTGTGCTTGTGCCTCGGATCCGGTGCAATATTTTATCCTCGTTAATGCAAAGAATCCTTGTTGTGCAATAATTCTATTGGTGTATGTCCTCAAGGTGAATCTAAGCAACGCATTGAAGCGACATAAATAGCAGCAAAGTACTAGGTATATGTTAAAGCATTTTGTTTGTTTCTTTGGGTTTATCCTTCGCACAAAAGGGTTATAGGCACGTGGAAACGGATGAAAGGATATTATTGACATTATCCGAGTGGGAACAAAGAAAGTCGAAAGTCTCCTCGGTTTTTGTTTCTATTGGTTCATATTAATTAACGAGAAAAGGTCACATTTCCCTTCGCATAGTATATAAAACCTTAGGAAGTGTTATCCTTGTCACAATCTACAGGATAAATATTTGTCCAAGTTTACACAACTGATACCGGAATTACTCGTATACATAGCTATAGCTTGTTTGTGCTGATTGAACAAGAGAATAGAAGGATTGACAAGCGAAGTATAGCAGAAGTAAAGCAATGTGCTTTACTTCCACGCTATACCTATACATAACAAGGATTGCCGGACCTTTTGTTTTTGTTGGTTGAATTGGAAATGCAGAACAATTGCTTGTTGTCGGTTGCATTGTAATTGGTAGTGACCATTACCTAATGATATTGGTGTAAAATGGAAAATTGTATAAGACAAGACAATGACAGATGCAAAGTGCCTTTTCTATTCAAAATGGAAATGCTAAAAGTCAGATTGCAGAATAATCCTAGCGTATCACAAACTTTTATTAAAATGTCAGAATTTTAAGTATCTACTTGTCGTTGTCTTTTAGAGATTACCAACTTCAGATTTAAAGATTGCAACATGATAGGAAGTAATACAGAGGGCGTTCAAGAATCTAGCTTAGTAAAACTGACAGCTTTCTAACTTCATGTTATTGAAGCTGAGTTTTCATTGGGCTGAACTGGTCACGTGAACAGTTTTCTCATTTGACGTTTACGTCCACAACACCAACAAATCAAGTCAAGAATTTCTCGCCTTATTACTAAGTTAAGTCTATTTGTGGCAACATGTGTCTGGAGAGCTCAGTTTTGACTCAGTTTTCTTTCTGTGCTATCGGAGAGCATGGGAGATTCGCCTGACTTAGAGTACCAGACAGAAACCCATTAAAAAAAATCTCGAGAAGTGACATACCGACAATATTCAAGTTAGTTTTTGGGTTTAGATAAATTTGAGTACAGGCAATTAAAGTCGTCTTACGATGACTAGATTCCCGAATGCGGCCACAGTTCTAGGGCCGAATTGTCTCATCTGTGAACGATCAGTACAGTATGCGACTGAATTTGTTTTCATCTTAGAAATTGCGGCTCAATCCTCAATGATGTGCCGATTGCCATCCAACTTTAAGAAACAAACTAAAAATAATTCATCAAATGGCGACGCAAGTCAATACAAATTTCACTGTCGTATTCATTACACCAATGATAATAAAACAGTTTAAATAGAATCAATGCAATAAAAGGATTATACCCCAATAAAATCCTAGTTAACAAGAACGAAAAATGTCAATAAACACAAACAATTTGAATAAATAAAACGAACAGTCACCTGTTAAACCTTAGGTTGCCAGACCGCCGGCACTTGCAGGGATGCGTATCTTTTTCCGTGTGTTTTTGGGGCTAACTGCCTTTCCAAACACGTGTCCAACGGGGGCATTGATTGAGCGCCACAAATCCGTCTTCGTTATAAGGTATTTTTTGTGTATGATGGATAAGAAAACAAATGTTTCTAATTGGCTCAGCTTTAAGGTTTCGTTAAACAGAACGCGTTATTAACGCCGCGTTAGACGATGTGAAACATATATAGCTATCATCAAATTAATTTTTCCATTTGACACTACAAAAATCGCTCTCACCGCTTCGCGTTAACTGAAAGATGAAATAATCTGTAATTTTTCACGAAAGCGCGTTTGAACGCCGCGATGACTTCAACGCGGTGTTGAAAACGCGCTCTATGTGACAGGGGATATGAATTACAATGCGGCGGTGAAACGCGGCGTTAAAACGCGCTGTTTGACAGAGCCTTTAGAAAACGCAACATTAGATAACGGATTGTTATTTTTCCAGTAGAGAAAAGAGTATGTCAAATGAAATAAATATCAAAGTGCAATTCGATTCATCAGTTTTTGAGCGCAATAACAATGATCACTTTTTAAAACTTCTCGAAATGAAAATGGTTGTCATTGTCAATTGTAGTATGGACATATTTACGACATTCAAACGACTGCAGAAAGCCAAGCTTGAAATTGGAGCAATGTCAAAAATATATTGCGTAAGCTCGTTAGAAAGGCTTACATTAAAATTGGGAAGTCAACAAACTGCTCTTCAATTTGCAGATAACGAATAACTTTCATTGAAAGTGAAAATAATTGAGTATTTTATTTTACCTAGAATTTAGAAAATTATTTCTAACCAAGCTATCTTAAGATTGATATCCGGAAGAAAGCTTATCATAACATCATCATTATCAGAGGGTGTTACAGATTTACAAAGCATTGTTCGATGATTTTTTAAATATCGTGTGAAAATTTCAGAGTAGGTACATTCAAGAAACTTTCCTTTGGATATATAACAATTTTTGTGTCACAGGTCATTTTTCTTCCAGTCTTTCAGAATTTGGCAATTGCGTAGCCCTGGGCCAGAGCCCAGTTCCTAAATATCAAAATGTTGTTGAGATGTATTATTTAATTTCGAATTGGTAACCCTAGATATACCCATTTTATTCGATTTCGAACTACAATCGTAAGGAATAATAGCGCTGACCTTTCAGTTTCTCCAAAGTGGTCATTAAGCAACAATCAACCGAGGATAAAAATCGAACCAAGGATAATACTGCCGCTTCGCATGTGTGTTTGCCACAACATTTATCAGAATTTTCAGGATACGATAAAAACCGCACAATAAAAAAGTAAGAAAATACATTCGCGTCGTTCTTGCTCTCCCAAAACGTCACAAATCACAAAACGCGATGCCTGCCACTGTGTCAAGCTAACATACATCATTGTCGCGCGTGATTGTGATGATTCACATGACGCTTTTATTTGATACATTGTTTTTGGAGCCGTTTTTTCTGGTATCGTAATGGAAACCCACGTCGCTGTCGTTGGTTCTCATTTTGTACGTCATGTTGTGGGTGAAGATGAACGCATAAGTGTGTGCATGAGTGTAAAGGAAAGCCTGAACTACGTACGTTCAAAGTTGACTTTTTTTTCTCATTCAATTGGGTTGGGGAGTGAAATAAAGTTAAGTTGTTATTTTGACGACTGTTACAATTCACTTTAGGTGTGTGGTAAAAACGAGTTGGAATGACATACGTGTTGCCTTTTGTGAGAATTCCTTAAGGGAGCAGACAGCCAGAAGATGAATATCATCCTGCCTGACTTTATATAATGTTAAGAGAGAGTATAATGGCCAAGGTAAGAAAATTGCTTTATGTGAAACGTAAGGTGTGTGTGTATACAAAAGACTTCCTGATTCGTATTCATGAGGCATATTGTGGCACTTAAAATGAAATGACTGAGCCGTAATTTCAAGGGCGATATTATTATTCTGTGATTTATATATTTGTTGGTATTAAGTGGGCAATATTCGCAGATGTAGTTCAAAAATCATAATAGAAGTCTCACTACATTGAAGTAGATATTCAACTTGTTAAGCGGATTGAAAGTATCCTGGCATATAGTGTCAAACGTCAAAGTCAAATAAAAAATAAACTGTGACTTGATCGGCAGAGATCAGACATCATAGGGTAGGACTTTACATTGACGAAAAATTGTCTGCAAAATGATTGAGCCAAGAGCAAATCTCTCTGTTAGACATTTCGCACAAATAGATGGTTCAATAGCCTCTTGTGTCAGAATCGAAAGGTTCGAAACCCAAAATTTACGATCGTATAGCGTATTTCGTTGCCAAGACCCGGCAAGAATTCAATCTATATTCATAATTGCTAAACAGTGACATCTTGGACATTCAACAGTGACCTCATTTATGTCATATGAACCTAATCAGCATGTAAGTCACATGTTAGCTTCAATCTGTGTCAACTACATTTCCTCAAAACGAGTGTAACTTTTTACTGCGAATTTTATGCGTAGAAATGCAAAAGCACGTAATATTTGACAAATTAACTAGAACATAAAACTGAAATTGATTTGAATGTCCTGCCATTAAAATGATCTTGAGACAATAAAATCTCCTCCTCGGAAAAACATTCACGTAGCAGTATCATCAACCAACGTTGCTTTGTACATTGCGTGGGCGTTGGGAAATGTCTTCCAATTGGCATTACCCATCTTTTGCCGGTTAACATTAAGATATTTTTTGAAATTCCCTAATGATTTAATCGGATTTAATGATTAGGTACACCAGGACTTTCGCGTGATGTCGATTTGATTTAAATATTTATCTTCTCGGCTTACAATAGTCATAAATTTGCAACAACGACGTGCAACAATTTCGCCAGAAACCAACACCATCAGATTTTATTACATAAAATGTATCGCATATCACTCAGTGCGCGCTTGGTGGATGTGTAAACGAAGAGAAATTTCCGGCTAAGGGAAATAAAATCCTTCATCGCTTCCCACTGCTGGGCTTACGGGATATGATATCTCGATGCTGCCATAACGCAATGGCTTATTTGAGAGTAATAAATTGTTCACGAGTCGCGGATGAGACGACACTCTTGTGGTGGTGGTGGCGACGGTGACTATTGTGCTGTTTATCCTGGAAATGAAAACTGGAAAAAAAAATCCCATTTCTCTACTTGCGCTTACGTTCGCTGGCACTGGTATAATACTGATGCTCTTCGCCGCCATTAATATTCGACTTCCGGCAAGAATGCAATGAAGTGGACGCACATAAATATGTGTGCAGATTTTTGCCTTCGGTGGTTTTATTCGCCTTGAGATTGCAAAAGGATATAAATCGAGGGGTGGACCGATCTTAAGTGGTATTTAATTTAATTTAAGGATTGAGTGCAAATTTTATAGAATATCCGAAGGAATATAATGTATAGCTATGGGTGGATACACTGTCGTCGAAGTCCATTAGTTTCGCTATAAAAATGGAAAATTTATTGGACTTCTTAAAAGAAGAAGTGTTGAAGTTGTTTTATTGTTTCAGGCAGAAAATCTTTGAGTCCTTAAAGCCAAATTAATTAACTGTATGCACTTAAAATACAGTTTAACTAAATGTGAAGTGATTGTTTCCAACAGCAACAGCTAAGGGGAGACAACTTTTTCTAGCCGTTAGTCACGGTGGTTTTGCAAGTTATGTGATGTGGCTTTAGACAATGAGGGTTTATAATCTTTATTGGGAGAACAACAACAACCATTACTTTGGTTGAATTTGAAAAAAAAAAAAAAACGAATCCATCATTCGACTCAAGAAAGGCAATACCCAATAATTTGTAATCAATTTTAAAATGAAGCAAACATGTTGGGTTAGGTTAGGTTGAATAGGGTGTGAACTCATCACAGAAGACTAGGCACCATATTGGGCCCACTTAAACACTTAATTTCCCTACAGAACCTGAAAATGGTTACAGTTTTGTTTAAGATATGCCATCATTCTCCAAATTGTCAAAGAAGTACCTTTCAAAGTATTTCTTTCTATTCCGAGTAATAGCTTTATCACAAAGAAGATAAGAGTAATATACTCTGCGACATGTAGGTCCTCACAATACCTGAACCTGTCAGTATTTATAAAAATTAATCTCCTAGCGTACTTCATAAGAAGGCAGTGCCCTAATCGTAACTTTGATCTGCTGAGTTTTAATAATTTTACAGATTTTTTCCGATCTAACCTAGACCACAAAGCCTTTAAGATCCTGTGACCTGACAATATTTGGTCTGCCCTATTTCTAGTTTTCTCAAGAATAATTCTCTTGGCCACGGCTATTGGTGGTCTTATGTCCTCAATAGTTTCAATTTGTTGAAGCTCTGCTCCGTTTTTTCGGCAGAACGTCAACCCTTTCCCCACCCCAACACACTCTGACATGGTTCTGCGCGTATAGTGCTCTAAGCATTGTTGGACAGCTCCTGGACTAGTTCAGATTTGATACATGAACGCCTCAAGTGCAGGTGAGGGTGTATAGTGCGTAAAGCACCAGTGATGACAGAGCAGGCTATTCTTTGTACCCTGGTTAACGTCTAATCTTGTTCAATGATAGGGCTTACTTCTGTTTCGGCTTGGCTTTGTTAATACGCAAAACTATCGCATTTGTAGCAGGTCAAGTCAAAAAGTCTATACAATTGACGAATAAAAATAACAAATCCCTTGATATAGCCACTACCCTGATTATTGTTTCCCCAACATATTCAAGCAAATCCAACTTTGTTTGCCTACAACTAGACAGCTAAAATGTCTATTCTATTTTTGGCACAAAAAAGTCTGCATGAAGGAAAAAACCCATCCCATTGCATTTATGCAAATGAAAACATAAATTAACTAAATTGCCCTTGAGAATTGCATTTGACTCATTTTTCACTTCCTGACTTCACATTTTATACGCTAATGTCTCCGCAGCCAACAATGAGAATTAATGACGAGCCATTTACACAATTCGAAGTTACCCTTTTTACCTAACTGGATTCTACAAGTACTTATTTTCCACCTGCGTATTATGTTATTGCCCAGGGTCCAACTCCACCTATAAAGTAGTCCTTGGAGCTTAAATGCTTCGTAAGCACGCTCTTGTAACCAGTCACGTGAATTATTAATTATAATTTCTTTTAATTTTCCGCTCGTTAGGGTGCAAATTCGTTGTACGCATATATAAATAAAATATTTAACAAAATCCAAAACTCAGTAAGGAAGAGGAAAATGCATATTATATAAAAGATTTTTAATTTTATAATGAAATTTTGTTAAAGTTTTAAGGATTATTCACATGAGAGCGAGCAACTACCTATGGACGAACGAATATTCGCAAGTTTTGACAGTCCGTTCACGTGAACACTTTTCTAGGTCGCGGCAGTTCGCGAATTTCAGCCATCAGTATCTACCCGCAATGTCTATAGTTTGAGGTTAAGATTGTTTTATTCGCTAGTTTGTGGAAAGCGAATTAAATGATGTGGATTGCGATTAAACTTTGACAATTCGCTCCAAGGGTGTTTTCGTTCGCGGCAAAATGTTTGGAATTCGAAATTTCGTTATTTAAACTGTTTATAAATTTGTTGTCTTAATACATTTTGAAATAATAAAATGTGCAATTTTCTGTTTATATATGCATAAAAAGTGTTTTATTCGCATTTCATCAATTCGTTCGTTCGCTCCTCGGTCCTCTCCGGAACTGTTTTTTTCTAAGATTTGCAGAAGGAATTTATTTATATATAATTTTTATAGATGGCGCTGATCCAATTATATTCAAGCGGGGATATAATTAAAAATACTTTACTCTTTACTGACAGGTGCTGAATTTCGTTTCTTTTTTTCTATATAATATCAGTGGTATTTTTTCCACTGATAGCCTTGATTATTATCACCTTTATCATTACATCTCCCATTGTTGATATCATCAAACATGCAATATCTACTTAGATATGTCTGTCACTATTTCCTTCCGACCCAATAATTTTCCAATTTATTCTCTCTGTATTTTAAGAATTCCATATACTTGGCTATCGTCTGGCATCCTTCTCATTTCTATTCTGCAACTAAGATGTCTATTGCGATAAATTCCAGTTAGGTTCCACTCCCATAAAAAATCCGCACAGGGGATATATCGATATCTTTCTGATTCAGCTACCGCATGCCGTTCAATCACATCCACATCAATAAATCACTCGTCAATCATTGCAATATATTCTAGGATTTAAAGACTCATTGTCTGCCTATAAATTCCCCTTGCGATCCTTGATGGAAACAACAAACTAGGTCATCGCCCGAAATGTGCTTCATCACGTGTAGGTACCTCATCTCTCCGACTCCAGCCCAATTTAATAAAGGTGAGAAGGTATGAACAATTCTCAAGAAGGCAACCACAAACAAATGTCTAGACCATTAACCACGTATTCTTTTATTTTTCTCATTCGTCCTTTTCCATTTTCTTGACACTTTTTGGCAAAAGCAACTTGTTGTCGACACTGTTTGTTGGCTTTGCTTCGTGGGAGTGCTTTTGATTGTTTAATTCTCGATTGGCTTTAAAGGTCGATAAATGTACCCGCATTTTCGCATTCTATTAAAAAAAAAATACATATTATCTGGCAAAAATATTTTCAAGTTTAATATGACGGTAACTGGGAGATCAAAAGCAATTGCAATAGTGTGAGTATGACTGTCCTATTCGGTGCGAGGTGAATTTACCTTGAGCTTCGTAAAGGCTTTAAGGATTGTGAACCCAACTGCTTTAGGTCTGCATATAAATTTTTAAATATGTAGACATTTCTGAGAAATATCACTTGTATTTGTCAATAGTGTCAACACATAGAGCTCTTTCCACTAAACAAAAAAATTTGTTACACACCTCCAGGTCGCTATCATTATTTCTTCCACTACATCTCCATTAATGTTTCCCACTTGAAAATACAGATAAAAAAAATCTATATCCTTCGTTGCACATTTCCAAAATAAATTTGTCGAACGTCCTTCACCTGAACTGAGTTCTTTTTCGCATTTTTTTTTTCGTTGGCCAGTACAATTTACAGTGCTAGACGACTACTCTTGTAAAAAAAAATTGAATGAAATCACCTCGTCGGTCGTCGGTCGTCGGTCGTCGGTCGGACGTTCATAAAGAATTCATAAAAAAAATAAAAATGTCTGTGGAATTTTGTTCTATCCAAAGGAGTACCGAAGGATATAAATAACACTGTTATACACTACGAACGTCACAGTGAGAAAATGCATTTATTAAGTCCTTGAACTTGTGGTGTGAATTACACTACAGAATATGTTTTTTTTTAAGTAAAGAGAAAATTCTTTGGATGGTGCTACTCAGCAGGATGAAGGATATAACGAATATTGTTTGTATCTTCAATCTTGCTGGGGCGGGAGGATGGAGTATTACTTTTGGGAAACCAGCCTTTATTTGACAAAAATATCATCGAAAGATGGATGCTTTAATTTCCTGAAATTTTTGTATGAAATGTTGGATATCTAATGGGATTCAATGGAGTGTGATTGAACAGATTGAATTCTGATGGTATTTCGTAATTTGGGGGATACTATGATTTTTTTTTGTGTGATGTGTATTTGCGTGAAGCTTTTAGGAATGTTGACATTTTTTTGGGGGGGAAATTGAAACAGGGAATTTTGGTACAAAGGAGGAATTGAATCATTATTGATTATATAGGTCAGAGGTTCGCAAACTGTGCATCGCGACGCCCTGGGACGTCTATTTTTGCACTGCTGTAGGTAAAACTCCGAACAAAGTAAAAGCATTATGTTTCTCCTTATGAATACCGAGAGCAAGGTGGAAGCGAAATCCAGTAGTTACATTGCATTCAAAGATTAAGCCTGGCACTCAAAATTAAATAAGAGTTTTTCAATTGGTACGGATCGTTTCCAGCCATATTCGTCGGGAGCATTACCGCGGTCCATTAGAGTGGACAGGAGAACACGAGGCAATCAATTCCTCTTGACCTTTCGCAGATTCCAATTTGGCGAATTTTGCATTGGGTTTTACACCCGTACAAGATCAAACTAATCCATCAGGAGCTCAAAGTTAATGAACAATAGACAAAGCCAATCGCTGACTTGGCTTCGGAGCATTTGGAAGAGGAGCCCAATTTTAGCCGAAAAATTATCTTTAACGACGAGGCGCATTTTTAAATGAATGCGGGTATGTTAATAGATAAAATTACCATAACTATGGGACGGTGATATTTCAACGTCGACCCGTTCTTATTGAAAAACAATTTAGTGAATCTTCAATAAGATTAGTTTCTATTCACATATCTGTGCTTTTAGAAGGGCGTCGCAAAAATATTTCAACCTCTCTAGAGAGTCGCAGTATGAAAAAGATTGGGAACCCCTGATATCTATTACATATAATAAAACTGTAGGAATTGCCTTTGGCCGTTAAAAACTCGAATACTACTGGACAGATTTTGATAAAACTTTTTTAACATGTTCCTAAAGACTGTGAGACTGCTATAGGCTGTGTCGTTTATAGCCACGTCCTTAGGAAGAGTTTTTAGCCAAAATGTATTTTGTGAAGTGAAAATATATACATACACATATACCTTTGCTACAATACAATGTTTATACTTTTGCGATCGTGCGACAGGACAAACAAAAACAAAACAAGACAGGTAGGCAGAATAGAGAAGCTTCCTTAAGGCAGTTATACTCTTATTTGACAGATGGTTGATGTGCAGTGCATCGTAAAATTGCTTAAGATGTAATCTCTGGTTTCACATCTGAAAACGACATCACAAATCAAATCACTGAAAGCACTGAAAATTTATGGAAATATGCGGTGAGTATAGTTTTCTACTTATTTTTGAACTTCGTTTTTTCAAAGATCTGCCTTAAGTCCGTAGTACACGGCATGTAGAAAGCCGCATACGTAGGTAGCACTGACATTGAAGAAGTGACTCCCTAGGAATTTAGACCTGTTGTCGGCTCTGGTTTCATTGAAGGACGACCATAACATTCTTGTGGTGTTACAAGTGTTTAAGCGTTCGCCTCTCTTGTGACTTTCCTACTTGCTTCAAGCTTGAGTATGAGTATGCAAGGCGGGATGTATACACAGAGAGATATGCTTGTTCTGAAACAGATGTCGAACCGTGACTTGCTAATTCGTCTGCTTTCTCATTGCATGGAATGCCTTCATGTCCCGCAACCCAGCAGCTATACCTTGTGCTGTGGGCCACGAGCGCTGAGTTTTTCGCGATAACATTTCACAAGCTTCGATTTTATTTCTGGTGCAGTTATGGCTTTTATTGCTGCCTGGCTGTCCATAAAGAAAGTATTACCTCCAGGACCAGGTGATATTGCCCTTACCACAGACTCACGGGCGGCTGTTGTCACTGCCAGGACCTCTGCTTGGAGGACGCTACTATGGTCGGGGAGGCATATGGATTTTGATATATCCAGCAATTCGGAGAATTGATCCTACCCCCAGTGTTCATTTTAGCTCCGTCTGTAAATGTGCCTATGGTTTGCATGCTAGGTACGAGTCCGCCTCTTAATTTTTCCCTGCTGGGATAGGCGATCGAGAAGGGTCCTTGTGAATTATAGGTAAGGCGTGATGTAGTCCGTGACGGGTACACGTAAAAACTATCCACCAAACTCTTCAGTGAATTGCAGTTATTGATACATTTCTTTCATCCCGCTTGCCAAGAAAAAAATACCCTATGTAGCTTAGCCGTGCAAACATTTTCCATTGGATATCATGTCCCACAGATTACAGCCTTTCCTTCTACAGAAGTTATTACATCGTCCAATCAGTAGAAATAGGTTTGTCAATTAAATATCACTTGTCTCTCTCTTGTGAGATAAGACAAAATATGCCTTTAAAAAAATTACAATCTACGCATACAGTAGCAACAATCGCTTAGGAAACTAACTGTTTAATAACTTGACAATGACTTTTTGACCTACATTATTAACCCCTTTTTATCACTTACTAGCTAGTGCTTCTCTGCTTTGTCGCCTTAGTCTAGACGTGTACATAATGCATCACCTGCGGCTTTGGTTGCGTTTCTTTGAATACAACAATTTTACAAAAATAAAAGAACTGCCCTTTTATGTATGACTGCAAAATTATTATCACAACAAAAGGCCACAAGCTTTAAAAAGTTATTTTGATTTCAAATTAAAATCATTGCGCTCATCGGGGGCGTATACGTAACTTATTTTTCTTCCAAATTACCCAACAGCCAAATTGACGAAGTTT
This sequence comes from Cheilosia soror, assembly GCA_949372485.1. NCBI lineage: Eukaryota > Metazoa > Arthropoda > Insecta > Diptera > Syrphidae > Cheilosia > Cheilosia soror. Next base: position 4,191,191 of record OX443563.1, read on the forward strand.
TGCAAGTTTCTTAGTAAATATAAATGGAAATTCTTTAAAGGATCTCTATACTGTCTTCGGGTGTTTAGATTTATTATCTACTATTTAACCGCTTTAATTGAATTTAGTCCAAAGCGAGGTATTCATTAAAATTTTGCTCACGCACAGCTAACAGGTTATTCACTAAATAACCAATTTTACGCACATTTTCATCTTAAATATTACACATCCTCTATACCTGTAGAGGAGCCACCATATTCCTAGAACCCACATTGAGTTTGAGGAAAAAGTGCACAACCCCATAAAATAAACTGAGAAAGTTTTTCACGAAAACACGACTTAACATCCAACCGAGTGGTACATCTAGATAGTTTCCGCCAGAGGGGAAAAGAGGACTTAAATTTTAAACTTCTTCTTGCGTATACTTTGTGTTTGGCTTGTGCATGTACGTCTTATGTAGTTCGGGGGCTTTGAAATATTCATGTGAGTTTTTGAAATTAATGCGACGCTGTAGTTTTAGTTAGCTAACTGGTGTTCTATATAGAAAAACAGGACAAATGAAGGTCGTCGCGTGGTATTGTAGTACAAGAATTTTATAGCGTAAATGAATGCAACACCATGTTCAACTGTGTGGTGCTTGGTGCAACTGGGGTGTGCTGGCATGAGATAGCATGGTACACTTTAGAGTGGTAATGGGAAATGATGTAGTGCGTGAAGGAAGATGGGTAATTTATTTAAAAGGATGACTGTGTTCCTGTATCATGGGAGAGGATAATGCAGAGGATAATGCTGGCGGAAACTAACACAGCTGGATCATATGGATGAGCAAATTATTTTCGGTAACGAATGCTGGTGTGGAGGGTTATTATTTACTTACTTAGTGGAAGTGCTATTAGTGAGTCTAATGAATTGTTTTTATGGAGATTGAATTTTAGAGCGAAGGTTGGTACCTAATAGTATTTTTATGTCAAAGCCATGCAAATCAATTCGAAATTAAAATCAATTGTGTCTCGTCACATGCGGGGGAAAATGATTAACATAATCGTGGCACTGAAAGAACTATTTTTAAGGTTCATTAAGTTCTCAGACTTACACGTACCTATACAGCCGAAGATTGATAACCTAAACGCTCAATCATATCTGGTCGTTTGATTCGATGATGCTTTTTAAAACCGTTTAGATCTGATAATTTTCTTATTAAAAAGCTTTGTCAAACCCCTAGTTTAATTCAACAAATGAAAACATTTTCTGTCTCAAACAATACAAGGAAAAATCCTCTTTTATTTTTTCCCTTACTACGATCTACGGTCAACACCCAGTAGCTAATAGAATGTCTGTAATTTTAAAGGTAGCATCTACAAGTCTTTCGCTAAAATGCACCGCAAAGACATGCGTCCAATTACCAATCGTCTGGTTAGTTCGACGAAGCCTCTACGACATCTTCAGCCATGCCAGTGAAAGATACTAAAGGGTGGGCCAAATACAAGTTCCTTTTTAAAAATGCAATAAAATTTAAAAAAAAATAAATTGTTTCCATGTATTGTCGCTTTATTGGTAAGAGAAAACATTCCCATTAATTATGTAATACAACGTTGTTCAAGAGTGGCTGGCTTCGCAGTAGCGCATTCTGTCACCCCAATTTTCCAAGACCTTGTTGATGGTTTCGGGCTGTAGCTCACAGATTGCTTGGATGATATTGGCCTTAAGTGCTTTAATCATTTCCGAACTGTTGGCATAACATCGATCCTTCACGGTTCCCCACAAAAAAAAAAAGTCCGAAGGGATCAAATCGCAGATAACACGATTGGGGAATTTGGTGCGCAAAAGATCGATTGTGGCATGGGCTGTGTGGCATGGCGCGCCATGTACCAGAGCTCCTCCAAATCCATGTCTTCAATTTCAGTAAAAAAAAGTCGGTTAGCATGGCTCTGTAAACCCCCCACCATTGACCGAAACGTTGGTCCCAGCCTTATTTTCGAATGATGCCACCACTCCTCTCACCACTCCCACCACTGTCACTCTCTGTGTATGCATTGGCACCGTCTGACGACGGGGGCCATGAACTTTTTGCACAAACTTGCGTATAGCAGGTGGGTGCTTCATTTCGGCCAAAACTTATTTTCAAAAAAACACACTGTTTGGGCTACACAGCACTCCCTTTGGAAATAAGTTTTCAATATTTCCCAGCGTTGTTCAAGCGTAAAGCGACTCATTTCGTTTCGTGGAGGTATGATACTGACAATCTGACCATGACTTTCTGTCAAGATTTCGAACGGGAAACAGCTTTCAGTGTCAAACTAACCTATGATTTAAAAAGAAACCACTAGATGGCCCACCCTGTATATACCTTACAGGACACGCTCGGTCTAGGTTGTAACAGTCGTGCGCATAATGCCGACATTGGGCGTTTTTCTTTTTTAGTTTAGAGCGAACCTGAACTGTCAAAAAAAAAGTTCGTGTTTCTTTTTTAGCTCAGAGACATCAGAGCTCAGATTTTGTGTTTCTTTTTTCGCTCAAAGAAGGTTCAGAGCGCGCTCTATGAGCTAGAATAATTTGACTGAGCAGACCATATGACAGCTATGTGCTCAAGTGTGTTTCATAAACAAATCAGAACGCTCCGAGCACGCTCGGTTCAGAGCGCACCCATAATGCTCAAGCTCTAAAAAAGAAACACGCCTAATGTCATGCAAATGGTAAGCTATGAAATACACACCCCATTTTTGTACTATCATTCATCCTTCTATGAGAATTGACAGATGGTAAGCTATGAATTGAGCTTCGTGTTATATTGATATAAATACAAACCAAAAGTCCTTCAATTTGTTTTCAATTTATGTTCTTATTTATTCAACAATACATCTTTTTTTTTAGTTTTTACGATTAAAACAAAGTCTTATCGCACATGTCTATAATAATAGTTCAACTTCTTTACAAAAAGAAAAAAAAAATAATAAAGAAACATGAGTATCTTTCTTTCCATCTCTCTCATACTTACAAACTATGCAAGCGAAGATTAACTCAAGTGATAAAAATAATAGTTGTTGCTTGAAGATCAAAAATTTACATAATAAAAACTAAAACAAAAAAACTTTAATAATATTTATATAATAGTAATAGAAAAAAAAAACAAGTCTCAACTACGAAATTTGTACAAAACGTTAAAAATTAAATCATACATCAACTGAAATGGTCGCTGTTGTTTTTTTTTCTCTTTTGTTTTATTTACAAACAACAATATCGTATGTCATAAACATTTGTTTACTTAATTAAGTGATAGCTAAAGTTATTAAACATTTGTTATACAATCCTACACATAAAAATGTTTTTTTGTATTCTTTTAAATTTGTTTAAATATAAATACTTTACCTAGCTAATTAGTAAAATATTTTCTTATCATTTTTTTTTAGTTTCATTTTCCCGCTCTGTACAAAAAGATAACAAAAGCCTTTAATAGAAAATAATTATTTCCTTGGAGCATGGGCGTGGAAGAAACAATGACGGGCGGGAACAAAGCTATCCTTTAAGGAATTCATAGCACGTGGTTTTTTAAAAAATATTTTCTACATTCTATGCTAGTGACTTGAATGCTATAACGAAATTCCATAAAAATAGGATGTTTACAAAATTATGGTGTTGAAAAGAATTTTTTTGTTTAGTTTCAGCATTTATTTCCAAGTGTGTTGCTTTTAAATAGTATAAATGCGACAAACAAACGGCTGCCATCGGTTGTTCGTAATTTTATTTTATTGTTTTTTTGGTTTCAATCAATCTTTTTTGGTGATTTCTTTGGCGATGTCTTTCCTAAATAAAAAATCAGAAAAATATACAAAATTATATAAACAAAAGAAAATTAAAACAATGTTCTACGAACTAAACTAAACACAACACACATGCAAACGGGAAATAAAAAAGAGGAACAAAACCTAACCATAAGCCAACTGGTATAAAAATGTTTAGCACCAATGTTTGTTTTGATTTTAAACTTAGATTGTACGGATATACATTAAAGAAATTATTGTCCAAACACAATTTTTATCTTACATACTTTTAAAATAGGAAACAAACGAACATTTACACAGTACTACTGATCTTAAAGTTAAAAGTTAGTTTTTGGTTTCTTTTTAATATAAAAAATGTATCTAGTGGTATAAAAAGGGGTATACTATTTTTTTTTTTTTGTCTTTTACTGTTAGACGATTTTTATTTTAATATCGTACGATGTATCAACAACATCGACACGGGGTTTATTTAATTTTCCATGTGCATGTGCTATAATTTTAGGATGAACATAATAGATAGGACCTTTAAATGAAACACAAAAGAAAATGAAATGATTTCGATTTTAGTCTTGCGTTTATACAAAAGGCGACAATATGAGGATGAGTTTATTAAAGGGAGTTTTATTTCTGTAGCAAAGCTTTTGAAGTTGAATTTTGAAAACAAAAATTATGGAAATTAAATGAAAAAAACTGTATATACCGAGCATTTACGAAAAGATAATGCAATCGAAATGTAAAAGTCTTGCATATGCAAATGTTAGGTTGGAAACCGGAACTAAACGTCTATAAATTTAGTGACTTAGGTGGACATTAACTTAGTTTAGGGGTAAAGCGATCGGTTCTAGGTTTGGCCTTTAGGTTATACTCAAAACTTGTCCACCAGCCAATCGATTGAATAGAAAAAAATGCACCTACATGACAATTATACCACTTGAGGGCATGTCGAAACTAAGACCACTGTGAATCTTTTGTGGAAACATGGTTCAATAAGTGAAGCCCCAACAAATAAATTAAAATGCAGTTTTAGTAACCAATCAGACTTAGTTTGTTTTACTCGTTCATGTAATACGACAGATGGTTTACCAAGTACTTTATTTAGTAGCATTTCGTCCCTGGCCACAGTTAAAAGCAAAGTCAGTAGTTTCCAGACGTGGTGTCGTTTCTTAAATATGTCACCAAAGATGATTGGCTTTCTTATTTTTGCGTTAAATCCACACAACTATCATGTTCGCCAAACCTTAATCTTAACTCATTCAGATCAATTTAAATGCGCCTTATTCCAAGCCTCACGCAGAACTTCTTGGCCAGAATACGTGCAGAAGGCGCTAGCCTATCACCAATCAGTACAGGCCACTCACTGGCCGCTAGGAACTCACGCTGCCATGATTTGCATCCCCCACAACACCCAATGCCGTGTAGCTGATGCGGAGATGCAAATGAGTCTGAAATAGTGTCCCAATTTCATTGTGGGTACCCGTCCCTATTAAAAACCAATCACGGCGCACTAAGCAAGCGGTTCTGTTGTAGGTAATGAATAAATAAAGAAATACTTGGCGCAACAGGCGTGTAATTTTATGCCGATTCTGAATGGCTTAATTAAGAAGCTTTTTCAGGACAGTTGTACTCTCGGATGTTTTTTAGACGTTCGCGAGAGGTGGCGCAGTGGAAAAAACCTTAAAAAACCTTATCCAATGAGTATCAGCATAATGGGGCATTAATGAAAAGAGTGGTGACTAACTGGTGCTCTGACTCTAGTCAGTCGAGTCTTTATTGCCATTCGGAAGTTGTTCATGTGGTTCCAAAATGTTTGACGAGCAGAAAATATAATGCTTTTCTGGGCTTGAGCTATGGGGGTCGCTATCGCTTCTTCCGATTGATTGGGTTGCAGGAGACGAGCAGCTGGTGGTGAGCGTGATTCGGGTTCCGTGTCCAGCAGTTCAGTGTTGTACTGGACATCTGCATGAAGCTGGGGGGGCATGGGTTGGTATACCATTGATCTTGCTGCATAAAATCTCAATGCTATCCTCGATAACGAAAATGTTTGAACGTGCTGCAGTAAGCTCGTCGCCGACATCATTGATTTTATCGAAAGTAACTTCGAGCATCGGGTTGGGCTGTTTGGGAGACGGTATTTGATGAGAGGTTGATTGAGAGCAGTTGTCTACTTCTTCGCGAATAGAATTCAGACTGCACCTCTAACAGGCTGGTTTTGAGCTTAACTAACATTCCCCCTTGTTTCTTGTCTGGTCTCGTGAGTTGTGGTCTTAAAATGGGACTCAACCGAAAATTGTGTTTTTCTGGCAATAAGTCGAATAACAGCAACATTAACCAACCAACCAGCCCCATGGATGGACAACTGTCTTCTATTTATGCAGTGTTTTTCAACAAAAGTTCCACGAATACTCACATGGATAGCATCAATTCAATGGTTGATTTCAGTTTCATTTTTAAGAAGAGTATTATAATATAAACCGTCCGTACGAACACCCCTCTCAAAGAATTCGATTTCTAATAATATTTACACATGTGTTAATGTCTACAAAGTGTAGCCAACTTTATGCAATTGAATATCTAGCAAGATATAAGGATACACTCATCAGACTAAAAATTAGATTGCATACCATCGTTTAAACGACAACACCTGAAGTGCTTCAAATGCTGCACACCAAATAAATGCCGGTAAATTTTCAGGCCAACTAAATCCACAATAACACAAATCAAACAATAAAGCAAAATAAAATAAATAAATCCGTAAAACCAATTAAAATAGACACCAATCAAGTGCATCAAAAAACACACAAGACATCGAAATAAGAGTAAGCTGTTTGGAAGCGTTTTTATCTACACACCTTTGGAATCTCCTCGCAGGACAGCAGAATCTCTAAATTCTACGTTGGCCTTCTTTGTTGGAGAGTTTTGTTGTTTTTTCTTTTCAGTTGTTTTCTGCAATGAAAATTCAAATAGACTCAAAATTTCTCTTTATATTGTGTCATCACTCGTTTACCTGCCACAGTACACAACCATAAACGAAGATAATCGAAATGAAGACTTGCACTGATAGCCAAATGATGATATTCATCGCCTGTGTCCGTTCGAATAGCTCTCGGCCATTCTTAATGCAGAGAATCGCTTCCGAAACCATTATTGCACCATACACCCAACACTGGGTGCCGACTCGTTTACAACGCGAATCTGTTACGTAGATGTAATATTGCCTTTGGGGGAGGAAATGAAGAATTACAATCTGATAGATAATGAACGATTGGTCCAACTCACCTCACAGAGGGAGCAACAAAGAGTCCAATGAAGAACAAACGTCCAATGACAATGTAATGATCTGGAGGCATTTCGAAAATATGTTTTAAAAAGAATGTATTCAGTTCTGTTACCTAAAATGAGAAAAAACACTGGTCATGTAAAAAACTCTCGGGCATTACATTCTGCTCAACAGCACCTGCCAGAAAATGACTAGTTGACACACAGCCGCAAACCGCATATATGTCGACTGAGGATCCAACCACCGAATGTGTGTCCAACTCTCCGGTGTGAATTGTAATACCGCACGCTTAATTTTACCACTTGTGGACGAGATGTCACGTATACTCGCCCATTTGTACTCGCGCATTTCAAGGATTTTACAGATTTTCAATCCCACCCAAATGCCCAGTCCATTGCAGACCAGCACGTCCAAGATCAGAGCATCCCACCAGCATTCAATGAAATTTGGCAACAGATGGGCGAACGTAATTTCTGTGATTTCCCACATGATTGAGATGGCCCACAGGATGCCCATGTGACGAATGAGAATCGCTTTGAAGGCCCAACCCAAGAAGTGACCCCAGGCGAACACATCCAGATGACCTTTCACTCGTTCGAATGATACATCCGAACAGTTGACACCATATTCCTAAAAAAATGGAGTATATTTTATTTAAAAGAGCTATGTTACAAACAACTGCTTCTCACTCACCTTGTCCATGTTGATGTGAAAATCCTTTAGCTTTGGATCCAGCCAGTAGAATATGCTCATGATTGACTTGTAGTTTTGGAACATAAGAAATTGCAACGCCAGCAAATAGAGGACAGAACAACCGAATAATATTCGCCAAACCGCAGGATGCGGTCGTGTGAACGGTCCATTCGGAAATGCCAGCACCGAAATAATTAGGAAGAAGAATATGACGCATAGTATACCGGCCCAGATGTTTTCTTCGAAATTAGCTTCGTCCCTGCGGATGAGAAGAAAATGAATTACAAGTTATTGATGAGCCAAAAAAAAGTCTTCAAAATTTGTTTGGAAAGTATAACTATACAAATACGACTCTGTTTCAACTCGTGCTATCAGCCAATAGGAGAGTTTAATCGGGATGATATTGTCGTCCTGTTGGCATCAATTACTAGTGGCCGTACCTCTGTCTACTGCCGCCTATATCTAGTCTCCGTGAAAGCAAAAGTCTTTACCAATCAGTTATCAAAATCAATGAACATAAGCGCGCACTCTTGATACCTTAGTAGAACTATGACCTTCGGTTGGGAGCCAATTACTGGCTGAACTCGAATTTGAATATCGAAAAGGCTGCTGCCTATGCACATTTATCAGATCACCACTGCTGCACCTATTCTAGGTAGTTAAATCCGTGCTTTCCATGACGTTTGACAGCCGTTTGGGGCACCGCAGCGTATGGTAATCATAAACCTCCATTCAACGATCTATTGATAAGCCCACTACACACATATCGGGGCGAAACATCATTATCATGTGCATCGAAAATGAAAATTCTTCGCCAACTTCCTCCTTCTTCATTACCTCTTGCCTTGTTTCAAGAAGACGCAAATTGTTTACTCATTAGTTTGACACCAAAACCAATTCATTTGTCAACAACAAATTAAAACCACCATCTGGCCAATTTATTGTTTAAATTTTTTTATGTTGTATACTTTATGCAACAAGTTGCACATTTGGTCACAATAATATCAAGCAAAAAAAATAATTCCAATTTGTACTGACAAATTTGTGTCGTATTTTTGAGTGAAACTCAAAGTAAAATGAGTCAGATGCTGGCAATCGTTTATTAGCCTCTCTACGAGTATAGTATTGTATAGATCCAAGTCCAAGATCCAAGTTAAACCCACGAGAGAGATGATAGCACTATCACTCATGACACGTTATCAATATGAAGAGGTGAATGAAGTAAACAATCCTCGCATGATTTTGTAAGTGACTGTGACGAAATTTTTAATAGAGAGACAATGGCCACTGCTGATTGATAAGAGCAGGCAATTTCCATTATGGCACTTGCGATGGGATTGCTACTGAAATGTTATGATAGATACGGGAGAGGGTCGTGTGAATTTGATTTGATATGAAAAGCTGTAGAGAAGCCGGATCTTTGGAATTGTCTATTCGGATTTCGTGGGCTTTAAGATTCACATTTTGTTTTAGATCGTATGACATTATTATATCCGGGTTGAGGGAATAACAAACGAGATAAGAAATGCAAAAAGAAGGAAATGCCTTTAATTGCGGGGCTCATATATCAGTGAACAAATGAAGACAGGAAGGGATGAGAGACATTTTTTGAATATACATGAATATGTATTCCGATAGTAGCATTTTAATTTCACTGGACTGCCAATAGCCTTAGCTCGTTATGTGTAAGGGTAGTGACGCTTTAACTATACCAATTAGTGCACGCGCAATGAAAATTGCCACGTAGAATGGCACAAGAAATTCGTACAATCTGTGACTTGTGTAGCTGATCTTGTCTCTTCTGGTAGGTATCGGGGAAACAGCTATCGGTTCTTGTCTTCTGACCTTACAGATAAGATTTCCTACAGCTTCCCAAGTTAGTAATCATATTGATTTCTATGGAAGATGTTGGTCATGCCTATTACTTTTTTTTTCGCGACAGAAAGAAGTGAGGCTTCTTGGTTAGTATGACTTTGATTATTCTGATAACGATCTCCTAGTCTGTGTGTCCTAGTATGTGTCCCCATGTGTAGCTGACTCTAAAAATGTTGATTTTGGTTATATAAAGTTGCAAATGTGGGATTTGAAGAAAAAATACCGGCTACACCTTTGAAAGGAGTAGAGCCCAAAACTATTTTACTTTTAATTAAAATTTACTTTGACCTCACCCTCTTCTGGGTGAACTTAGGTTCATTATTGATTCAATACAAAATCAAACGCACTTTAAACTTTCAAAAATGGACCTAACATCTAGAACAACAAAATGTAGGTATGCCTGTGTCTTGATAGAAATTTGTTTCGTAGTCACTGAATGTGAACAATGTTGGGCCAATGCTAAATACCAAAACATTGCAGTAATTAAGCGAGCGATATGTTGCGATTTTTATTTATTTTCGTTAAACTTATCTGATGCGAAATACATTTTAATTTGTTGAATTGTTTTATGGAGCGTACCAGTTTCATCACACTTGGCAAAGATTCAACAAAGTCATGCATAGCATAGGTATCCCATTTCCATTTATGCGTCGGTGGGTGACTTTTTGGTCATTTCACACTGCCAATCTATTAAAATCGCAGATAACAATTCAGGCTAATACAAAACATCACCAGACAAAGGTCGAGTTCATTCGCCACCCCACTCAAGTGGGGAAAGTGTAATTTTGCTCTCTGTGTGGAACACTCTGAGTGGGACACTCAATCTCGTATCTTTTCTTAGCGCTGCTTAACTGACCCTCATTGAAAGCAAAACAAAACACGTGTAGATAACACATTGGACTGACTGATTTGAGTAAAAATAAACCGAGTGACAAAAGAAAAAAAAAATTAACGAGAATGAGCGAGCACAAGAAAAAGAAAAAGAAGCAAAAAGAAATTCGTAAATGAAACCCCACTCCCACTGCTGATGAGGCCGTTTAACGTCCGCTGGTTCTATATGTTAAATCGATAATTATGAGGCAAAATCAGAAAAGAATATTTCATAAATTAAATGACACAAAGCTATTTGAATTTGTCATGGAAATGGTTTGTGGAAACTTACCCCTCCATTGGTTTGGTAATCGAATTACAATCCGCATTCCAATTGCAAGGGAATCCTATCGTTTCGTCACTAATTCGGGTGCATTTTTAGACTATTCCTCAAGAAGTTACGCTCCACAAAACTGTACAAATCGATTCCCATTCACTTTTCATTCAATACTCGAATGGATTGTTTGCGACAATTGAATTAGCACTCTCATTTCTTTGGTCGGACAATTGTGCGAAAAGGTTAATTCGCTTGCATAACACTGCGTAAGTGAAAGACTTTAATTACACTAGTGGGTAGGCTTTTTGGGGGGTTTGATGTGAGCAGAAAAATGCAAATTTTAGTAGCAAAACACAGAACTCAACTGTGTGAAAGAAAAAACGACTAAAACGGAAGAATGCTATTTGCTGTGCTCCACACAAAGGGCGGTTAAGGAAAGAGAACATTATTTTTTCGCCCATTCTCTGTTATTTTCCGGTGGCGTTTAACCTATCCAGTCAGCCTGCGCAAAAACTGGAGAAACGTCAGTTGTAGTTGCAAAAAGAAAAATGACTTGTTTATATCCTCCCTCGCTACAAAAGCATCAGCGCTTGATAAGAGCACTATAGTTTTTTAACTCACCTGACGAAGGCAAAGTACATGACACCGATAATAGAGACGGCCAGCAAAGTGATGGTATGCGGTTTGTAGAAGAAATCCAAAGATATATCATCTACTGGACGTTCATTGACGATAACAAAAGTTTCGGCAATTTCATGTGGCGTGGCCTTTCTACTCGCTGATTTGGTCTTTGTTGTTGTTGCTCCTGTTGGGGGTGGTGATGACGATAATTTGGTTTCTACTCCTGCCGTGTCTGAGGTGGTGTCATGTTCGTCCTCACCGCCAATGCCCGGCGTACGCGCACTTGTACGTTTTTTCATAATTGCGCGAATTTATTCGATATTGGTCAGGGCTGAAACAAGATTTTTCTTATTTTCGCCACCGAAATCCGTAGATAAGAGTTCGATTAGTTGGTATTTTCTATTACTACACGTTACGTGACTGATTTTAATTGAAAATTTGCATTGCGAATCCGATTTTAGGTATTTTTCAGATTTATTACGCAAAAAGAACCGAATCTCGGAAAGGTTGCGGGAAAAATGAGAGAAGTTAAAGTCAAAGTGACATATTTTATCGGTTTACCTTTTTCGTTTTGCACGGATGTGGTGAATATGAATTTGATCTGATGAGTGTGTTCAGCGAAAGAAAATCGGATGTTTTCGTGTTGAAAAGTGCTAAGGAACACTAGCGGCCGTATTATTCACTCGGTTTAAATACGAGGTTAAAACGCTTTTAAATCACGAAAATAAACCTAACAATAATCAGTTTTTAAACCCAAACAATGTTAAACTGCCTTTGTCATATTCACTCTTTTTACGTGGTTTAAACTTTTCGTTTATTTGAAGTATACGAAACCTATCGCGTTTGACAGTTGAGTCAAAGGCATGTTATTATTATTCAAATGCGCTGTGTGGAGAGTTTAATGGTGGATTTACATTACCAGGCCACGCAATTTTGCATAACTTCAGAGAGAGAGATCCGTGTTTCCACAGTCAAGGCTAATGATGTGCATGAGCGAGACCACACGCCTGAAAGTTGAATTTAGGCCGCCATAACTTTTTTATGAAAATTTGTGGTCTCACTCTTACAGATTAGCATTGACTGTAGGAAACGGATCTCTCTCTTTAAAGTCATGCAAAAATTCGTGGCGTGGTAATGTAAATCCACCATAAAAAGATTCTGAAGCGTTTCAATTTTTTTGTAATTTGGTAGTTAGGTATGTATTTCAAATTTTGGGGCATTCAAAAAAAAAAGTCAGAAATATTGTGCGGTAACGTATATGGTGCCATCCTTTGTTTAACCGGTCTAGCTGGTTAATGGAGTAAAAACGGATCGCGCACATGCCTACTTGATAAAATATCCTGAAAAATAAAAATCGATATTTTGGAAAAGTTCCTTATGGATTTCAAGGATCTTTTGGTAAAAAAAAAAACTTCCTCAAACTATTTTTTATAATATTTCACAAAGATATACATTTAAAGGGATTTCAAGGACCTTGTCAGAAACTATATCCAAATATCTCCACCGCATTCGAAATATATTTGCAAATTGAGTGAATGTTATGGAAACTGATTAAAACCTTGCGAAAATCTACTTAAACCGGTCGTCGGAGTGTGGTTTAAAATCGAATTTGGCAATAGGTTTAAAAAAAATGACGTTTAAAAGGTTTAACTTGAGTGAATATTACGGTATTACAAAATTTGTGTGGTTTAAAAAGATTTAAACCACGGTCTTAATTTAACCACATTTTAAACCGAAAGATAATACGGCCGTAAGGGTGTCTGTGACGTAGCTAGGCAGAACGAATAGTTTCATCATGAATGCTGTCTACGTTCATAATTTTGTGATCCACGGAACATGCTCATCCGAATTATCACATGTGACATTTGACACATTTAAAACACAGCTGACAGCCGCAAAGGTCGTCGAACAGAAATGTTTTTGTTAAAAAGTTTTCGAAATATAGCCCGTTTATCACATCCCAATATAAATTTAAACTTTTCAATATGCCGTGAATTGCGTAAAATAACTAAACCTATCGAGGAAACTAAAAATTATGCAGTAACCAAAGAAGAGTTCAGTAAACAAAGTGAATTTAATGCTATCCAATCAGAAGATCATACAAATCATCTCCTAAATGTCGATAATCCAGAATCAGAATTACCAGCCCTGCCTAAAGCTAAAAAAGATTACATGCCCACATTTAATTTAGCAGCTTACGTAAACAAATCCGAGTCCCTGCAGCAACTTTTAAAACTTGGAGTTGATCTAAGCAGCATTGAACGACGAAAGGGACTAGGAGAGTTTGTCCTAAAATTAGATTTTGAAACCAATGTGAAACCACATTTAATGTTCCTCCATGATCTTGGTGTACAACCAGAGTTATTTGGTGAAATGATTACAAAGAACCCTCTTATCTTTAAGGAGGACTTGGACAATTTGCAAGTTCGAATAAATTACTTGGAAGCAAAGAAATTCAACAAAGCCCAAATCACACGAATCATAACGAAAAATCCCTTTTGGTTAATGTTCTCTACACAACGGATTGACAAACGCTTGGGACATTTTCAGGAGAATTTCAAATTAAGTGGAAACGATGTGAGATTCTTAGCATCGAAACAACCAAGCTTAATAACGTTCAATATGGAACATATTCGGAAGAATACGTTCACCATTATGGAGGAGATGGGTTTTGATTTAGAGGAATCAAGGTGTTTGCTATTGAACAAACCTAGGCTGTGGACGATGAGTATGTATATGGCTTGTTCTAACTTAAAGACGTTTCTCAATATTTTATTACAGATTCGGATGTGCTAATTGAACGATTTGCATATGTGCATAATGACATGAAACTCACACACGAGATGATCATTCAATTTCCTGAAATTTTATTGTCACGAGAGTACCGGATACGAGAGCGACATGAATTTCTAAAAACCCTCGGTCGTGCTCAGTATGATCCAGTGAAAGATCTGTATGTCTCACCCAGAACACTAGTAGAGGGTAATGACAGAGAATTTGCTGTCAATGTAGCTAAATGTGATGTACGAACGTATGAATTGTTTTTGAGGACAAGATAAAGCGATCGAATAAACTATGTGTTTTCCATTGATTTGATTTCATAGTTTTTCTTTTAGTCACTTGAAAATACAAATTTCTCTCCTGACACACTGCATATTTGCGCTCATGCTCAATATTTACTTACTTTAGAAAAAAAAAAAACGAAGAGACGAATCTTTCCAACATCGGCACCAAAAAGTAGTACTCCTTCATAGCCAGTTTAGAATCAGTCCTGCCACTCATTGTGGTACAAATGCGGAACCATGATGGCATTTAAAAATTGGCAAAGTAATAGGATCATTGGCACCTTTCAAGCATATGAAAACAAACATCACTTTGTACGTGATTGAGATAATATATTTTGAATTTTTTTTTTTTGTTTATTATCTATAATAATTTATATAAATTTTTAGTTTTTCTTCCCCTCAAAAGCGGTAATAAAAAGCGAAAGATTTAAATATGTATAAAATAAACACAGAACTTAACAGCAACAGACATAACTGCTTACTTCCTCAAGCTAATTTTGAGTTTATCCCTTTCATTTGTATGATCACGCGCTGGATATCAGTTGGTTAAACTTATAAAACAAACATTTCAATTATATTTACTTGTTTTTTGTTTTTGTTTCGTTTATATATCAAAAGTAATAAAATATAAATGTGAGTGTGCTGTTGGTTTAGTTATATTTTTTG
Source organism: Cheilosia soror (assembly GCA_949372485.1). Lineage (NCBI taxonomy): Eukaryota > Metazoa > Arthropoda > Insecta > Diptera > Syrphidae > Cheilosia > Cheilosia soror. Next base: position 4,206,293 of record OX443563.1, read on the forward strand.
TTTGCTGGTATATTGGGATCATGGACAATCCGTGTATCAGGATCGGTCATATTCAATAGGTAAAAATTATTATTATTTCTGATGTTTGATAATCCTCCATTATGTAGGGAGTCTTATTTTCACGATATTACTCATATTTTCTTTTTATTTTCTGTATTTTAAGAGAATAATAGAAAATTGTAGTAAATAATTATTAATAATATGCATATAATGGTTGTGTGTGTTTTAAAGTTATATTCTTTTTATCGAATTTTCTCATTCGTTGTTCAGTCTATTACAACTCTTGTGAAAAGAATGCCACGTTTGCTAAGCCATAAACTGTAAAAAAAAGGCTTTTGTTACTATTGAATGATGGAGATTGGTTTGTAAAACTTACCCTAAACCAGCTCCAAGGAGCAGCGATAAGACATTGCTCAAGATGAGAGAATATAGAATTTCTCTGGAAAAGAGTGAGTTCTTGCCCAAACGAGTCAAACGAATGGAATAACCAGCGTTCTTCTTTTTTGGATGTTCGAATTTCCAATCTCTGTAAATAGATAAAGTGAAGTTGGTAAGAAGAGGTCAGGTAGTTGGTCGTAGACTGTCGATGAAATGTGGTTATCCTAATCTGAGGTTTTATTGTGATTGTCGATCAGCGATCTCAATTGTCGATTGCGTCGATTGATTTTAGCTATTCGTACGCAGAAAATTTTTTCACTTCCAAGAGAAAGCATCGACCAGGCATTTGTAAGACAGTCAAATCGACAAATATCAATCGCAATCGACAATCACAGTTGTCGATCAACGATCAACTATCGACACTCACAATAGGGGCCTAAGAGTCTATCTAATATTTAATGAACCGCAGTTATGGACAGTATTTATCGCCATCTATAATTTGTCATCAGTGTCAAACCAAATCAGTTTCTAAAGCCCAACTTTTGTGGAGATCTAAAGAGATGTAAACTAACATATACGCCGCTAGCCAGCATTTTAAATAGATCAGGGAACGGAATAAATATGTAAATCAAGTTAAATTTAATCATTCAGGTAGCGTGTAATGGTAGAGATGCATTGCATACAATAAACGGAAGACAGTTCACTGACACTTACATAAGATCATGCGACAATAAACATTAATTGGGAGGGCAATAGCCAGATGTGAAGGTGGGTGGATGAACGGAAAATGCCAAGAGGTAAATAAATTTGTTTGCATGATAAAAATACATATTTCCAACTGAACTTTAAATGGGAAGCAAGCACAACGAGAAGAGAGACTTATTTAACATAGTACATTGACTTGCAATATATTCTAGAGTTATATCCTCTTTGGATAATACATTTTCTGTGCCTACCACGTTTTAGTGACATCACAATCCAATTAATGCTAATCCTTATATATTCAGATAGCTTTTTGTTCTAGCACAATTCGCAATACGGTTATTAGCCCATATTACAATATTAGTCAAACGCAGTGGCTAAGTTGTTAGTGTGTTGGACTACTGTCACAGGTTCGATCGTCGGAGAAACACAAATAAATGTCTGACAAATCTGATAGCGACTTGCCTTTCTACAAAGATAGATATCGTGAAGAGTTGCTTCTTGCTTGTATGCTATTTAGTGCCTTGCCGTTGGGGGCTATTGCGCCTAACAAGCTGCATTCATTAACTGCCAACTTCTTGAGATGGAAGGCTCCTGCTACGCTTCGAAAGTATTCAACCTACGGAGAATATTTAGAATCACTTCTAGTTCTAGTCTTTGCACGTGTAGTGTACTTTCCTACTTTCAAATAGAAAATTCTCACCCAAAGTACGTCAAAAATGACCCCAAATGACCTTCACGGATAAAAATACCTATCTACAGTTTTAAATTCCACACTAATGACATCATTCACAGTGATCTTTCGATCGTATGAAATGAATTCGATAGTCGAATGGAAAAAAAATTCTCCCAACCAGCTTAAATTGCGAAATGTCGAGTCAACATCGTCGCTCCTATTTAAAGCTCACCTAATACATTAGACAAGTCACACGGTGTCATGTGATACAAAAAATACAAATACGTCCCGTTCTATTGTCCACAACAGTATGGCATTACCTAAACAAACATAACCTCGAGTATACACGTTAGTAATTGTTTTTTTTTTTCAATTGCATTGCCTTTTACCGCTGCGTGTGTTTCTTTACTAAGCACAAACCAGCAGAGAAATATGTTTTCCCTTTTTTAACTGAAACCGTGTTTACAAAACAAAAACTTACTTTGGTGGCTGTTGATCGGGTCGACTACTCCATTCGCCTAGCCAGTCTGTGTCTTTGTTTGTCTCACCCTCCTGCAATGGAACAGAGAATACGAGTTATTTAAATAAAATCTTCATTAATAAATCGAGCATTTACTTTGCTCCAATAATTTATGTATACATGCTTGAGATCCTCGTCTGGGCATAACTCGGTATTTGGACTGTTTGGTGGTGATTTAGGACTGAAAGTTAAAACAAGAGCTCTTAGTTGGGTAAATATATTGGAAAGTGGATTTCGTTGTATGGACTTGTTGTTTACCTATCTCTTGGTGTATCACGTCTGGAACTGGCAAGAGACACAACACGACTTGATTGATTTGATTCTCTTTGTGCTTCCCGCAACAGTCTTAGATATTCCTCCCCAGATGAGAATGGCAGCGGTGTGATTCTATCGGGGCTCTTGACACCGGCCATTGCCGCTGCTGTGCTTAGTTCAATCCAAGACTCTGAAATGAGACGGTAATAATAAGTCAAGATGGTGCACTTGTAGAAGTTCTTAACCTAAAATCTGAACTGTATTACAAATAGGAAAGCTTCCTACTCTAAAATTGCTATGGCTCGAAGATTCTTTGTTCTTGCAATGTCATCCAACAGAAATTATTAGCCCATCATCGACGGAAGGTGTTTATAGTCAGTTATACTCATTCATACCCAACACCATAGCTAAGCTAAAAATTGTGTAAACAGAATTACACACATTTGATGAATTATCATAACAACAACACCATGACGAAACACAAGTGGCGCAGTCATCCTACTTTGTTTGTTCTTGTCGTGCACTGCGCTTTACTTTTCCAACGGTTACACGTGTAGGCACATGAGTCATTCAAAACACACAGCGTACAACGAACCAACCCGAGTCCAAATAGGCTGCTGTTTGCGTCAAATCGTTCCAAAAATGGCACCTTAAAAGCTTTTCCACAAGGCCATCCTTTGGACGGATGATAACATGATTGTCGTTTCTCGTACACCACTTCTTAATATATGTACATAATTCTAAAATAAGCTGCGTTATTGACATGCCAAATATTATCGGCTTGAATTGATTTTATTCAAGATATGCGAAACATACTCATATCTATACACAAGCTATAAAGAAATAACAATGTGACCCAATTTTCTGTGTGATAAGGAAGCATTTGCGAAATTCGGTTACGAATTGCGGTGTCGCAGTTGTACTTAGCCACAAATTATGAACATAGTAAAATTATTCACAAGCTGTGTATTAATTTCTTTAACAGTGTAATGTAGAAGGTACGGCACCACTTCTTATCATTGTTGATTAAATTTTGTTTGTTTATGGCAATGCGATGTTACCTTATGTCGATTTAGCATTTTCAAATTGTTATGACCGTTTAGTGGAGCGAAAGGTATTTCCATAAAAATTAATAATATCTACTGAAATTTGTTGTTCTAACCATTTATAGGTACATGGCTGTAATCAGGTGCCAATAGAACAAAACTTTCGTGGTGGCTAATGCAAACTGCTTTTAAAAGCGTTCGATTAGCACTCAACTGACAGTTCTTCTACTGAAAAGAAGAGAAATTTGCTTCTGGATTTGAATTCAGAATCGCGGAGAGTTCTTCCGGATGGTTCTGGTCGACCAACCGAAAACGACATAACTCAACAAATTGCTTTCGTAAGAATTGAAACAACTGTCAGTCGCCTGAAAATTGACAGATGATTTGAAATTTGTTGTCCTATTTGAGATGCGCGTGTAACGACTTTTTGCACTTGTCTTTTGATTCTTATAAATTTTTCTCTTTGAGAGAGAATTCATCCTCATTTTGTCATTTTGACAGTCTTTTCTATTTGTAGGTACTACAAAAGTAAAAGAACAGACCAAGTGTTACCATCGGCCGATGCTTTGATACCCTGCAATGCATACAAGTCATGCAAAATGTTAGGCACGTGGAAAAAAAAGTATTCTCATAAAATTTCATTCGCCTAGGCCGATTCGTTTGGACACTATCGAGTTTCCAACAGACAAACGAACCACTTCAGTCATAATGTCAGTCGTGACTCGCAACATGAAGAAACGAGGCTCTTTTTAGAATAAAGCATTTTGTAGACTTTCCATCGAAATTAATAAGCGCCATTATTATATACCTACGTGACGCACTTCACGAATCACGACATTATACCTGACGCTTGTCATTGTTATCGAGAGTGAAATACTAAAACAGTCATGGACTTTTTTAACCACGGCTCCTTTGTGTACACAGTGGTTTTCCCCTCATGTATATACTTCTTCTTAACCAAAGGACACCTCCGACCTCCTTATCTTACTCTATTTAAAGTAAACGTATACAAACAAAAGTTTCCATCCCCATCAACAAGAGTTATACTTTCTCTATTGATCATCGATGCACACGCTTCCACCAATGTTGTTTCTTTGTGCCGATCTCTGGAATCACGTTTTGTTGACTGTATTTGAGCGAATCTAGTTCTAACATTTTTTTTTTTTTTATAATTTATTATTGTTTACCTTTTTCATTGACGAAGTTCATGGCGAACAAAAACAGTTCCAAAGATATCGCGCAATCAAAACACAAAGGGAAATGAAGAAGGCAAACAAATTCGCAAAAAAAAAAAAAACCTTTGACGTAGGTAGGTACATACATACATATTTTGTTAATTGAGTATGTTAGGTACTTTTGTTTTCGCTTTGTGGCACGGTCAAGAACCTCTCTGTTATAGCCTATATGAGTGAGTGTGTTCACTAAGCCCGGCCATCAGTGCCGTCAATGAATCAAGTGCAAAAATTAACTGCGAAACAGAAATCCTATTATTAGTTGTATTTATTTCTATTGTGTGATTCAAATGACAGAATAGATAGTAAACGGAGGAAAAACAATAATTGGGGTTATTGAATTAATAAATAATGCAGTAATCAGTTATTTGCAGTGTCACTGTCATTCTCTTTCGACGGTGAATAAAAAAAAACCTAAACCTAAGTTCAGTGGAATTTTTTATGATGTAATTATGTATAACAATTAAGATGTGTACAAGTTTTGTAATGATAGTGACTAAAATTGTAGTAAATTTTGTAATTTTTTTGTAAAAGTGACAGTCGTGTTGTGGTTGTCAATACAGTTTTTTTGCTGTAAAATGTACCTACGTGGTGTTCTATTGGGCATATCAGATGTCAGATTTCCAGGATTTTTCATGGATTGGTGCACGCATACTTGAATAATAACAGGCACATGGTATATCAATCATTCATATGAAATAACATTTCCCCGTCATTGGTTTCGACATTTCACACGTATTCACAGACAGGGAAATTAATTCCGAGGAGAATCGGTGCATGGAAGTTGGCGGTCTAGTTCTATGTGGTTTTTGGTTCAACCTCCCAAAGTTCGAGCAAGTGACGCAAGTGTGGAAGCCGTAAAATTTGTTTAAAAGGTCTTATTCAATTATCCTTCTTAAATAGCTTACAGATATGTATTTATAGCTCTTTTGAGACATTCTTGACATCCCCATCCTAAACCAACCATATTCATACATATAAATTTTTTTTTTTAAACATTCAGATTGCCTAACCAGATTCTGTTCGTCTAGAGTTACTAGTCATATGCAAAATATATGCTCACACGGTTATACTTAAGCTGGTTGTAAGAACACACCTTGAACTGATATTTTTTCTGCTCCATTAAACCGCAAAGACAACAACACAATCGCAGGGCTTATCAAGTACAAAATACAAATTCTACTTTACGAGAATGCAATGTCACAAAAATAGATATTATTACAGTGGCCACTGCGGGCTCCCTATTCAAAAGATAAAAAAGTCTACATAAATGGCCGCGTTCCATTGACCGCTAGATAACTAGCGCTCATGCCAAACTCCATATAAAAAAAACTGACATTTCACAATATGTGCTAGAGCTCTAGCGCAAATGATGAAATGTCAGTTTTTTTTATATTGAGTTTGGCATGCCGCTAGTCATATAGCGGTCAATGGAACGCAGGCAATGTATGTATGTATGTATGTACTTTATTGAGATTTTTTTTTTTTTTTATACACTTTTTCTTAGTTCTATAGATAACAGAATCACTTATACTTAGAAATATTTTGCCGACTTAGAATTGGTCAGGCTATACAAATAAGATTAGCTTTGTTTTAACGCACATTAGAGTTGTTTAAGACTGATTCTTATCGTTTTATTTTAATTACGTCCACTCAACAAGACGGTGTCTAATTTGTAACTTAACTTAACCTAAAACAAATGACAGATGGATAGAAAGAGAGGAAGATAACGAGAAATGGAAACATCAGATAGGAACACCATATAGGTGTTTCTATCCGAATCACTGTCAGACTGACAGTGGCAGTGAGCGAGTAGTATGGGAGACCTCTAATAAATTTCAGTACAGTAGGGTCCACTTATATACTTGACTTTTTTGTTGAAAGTCATTACATTAGAAATACTTTGAAATTTGTTCTCCATTTTTGTGTGACTGCTTGGAATTATTAGTTTTCTTACAATCTAAATGAATGTATCATTTTGGTTTTACTTTGTTACATATTTGTTATTTTTGTAATGATTACTTAATATTCTAAGGCAATGAGTGGCTACAGGCTTATTATTAGTAAATTATTGTTATACAGTTTTCACAGCAGAGTTGGGATCTTATATCTTGGACATATCTACCTACTTGGTTATTATTAGGTAGTAACATTTGTAAAGTAATTTATAGTTTATTAGTATAATTTATTAACATTTAGGAACACTATAATAATTGTACTCAGTACATGTGTTCGATACATATCTTGTTTCTTTTTTTTTTTTTTTTTTTTGTTTTTTGTTTTTGTAGATTTGTACATTTATGTTATTTCTTCAGTCTCAATTTGCTTTTATAATTTTATATATTTATATAAAGGCAGGCTAGGAAATGAATTGCTCAGCCTCTGTAGGTGTTAGATAGTTGTTTTTTGTAAAAGGCGGGAGTGAACAAGTGGTCACTATCGGGGACTTGAAAGAAAACACTGGAGCCCTCGTTAAAGATACTGATTGGCGACATGTAATACCTGTCGTTAATGGCCCAGTTAATATTGTTGGTATATATGTTACGGAGGATAGGGTTGTCATGATTTTGTAATGCAGATATTCTTTTTTTGGCAAGGAGAATCAGATAGTCAAGCAAGGGACGTATACGAGAGTCTTCATAGATTATCTTATTGCTGTACCATTTTCCAGATATTCTACGTTTTTTGTTTATGCATTTCCTAATAATATACCGTTCGAATCTATGAAGTTCGAGTGCAACATTAGGAGTGATTTGGAACCAGGTAAGGAAGCCATAGGATATGAGGGGCCGGATTAGCGTTTTATACATAAGAAGCTTAGTTCTGCTTTCAACATATCTAGAATTAAGTAGAGTTTTGAGCTTCGCAGCAGCGGCTCTGCTGTTATTCAAGGCTTTTCTTGTATGCGGGTTCATTTTGAGTCTTTCATGTAAATTGATACCTAGGTATTTAATGGATTTTTTTAATGGGATTTGGTTGCCCAAAATGGAGAGATTTAGATAACGACTCTCTCGTACAGCAAGGTGATGGCCTCTGCCAGAGGCATTGCGGAAGCAAATTAACTCACATTTATTCATATTCAAGGCAATTCCCCACTTTTCGTAATAAGGAATTACCACGTTTAGGTGCGATGTAATTGCATTTAGGGCTTCATGTGGTCTCTCGCTGGGACTAAATAGAATGGTGTCATCCGCATACAGAATGGCATCAGAACTAAGATGATGAATTGGAAAGTCATACAGATAGAGATTAAAGAGGAGGGGGCCAAGAATTGATCCTTGGGGGACGCCTGCATTAATAGTGATGGAGGAGGAGGTTTCGTTTTCAAACTGAACTGAAAGACTGCGGTTAGAAAGGAAATTTTGAATTAATTTAATAGTAGCTGGGGGTAGGTTTAGTTGGTTAAGTTTAAAAATTAGGCCCATATGCCAGACAGAATCAAATGCTTTCCTTAAATCCAAGGCGCAAGCGACAGTACAATTTTTATTTCTTAGGTTGTTTAGAATTTTGTCCTGGAGATAAAGAAGAGCATGTTCAGTGGAGTGGCCCTGTTTAAATCCAAATTGTTGGGCTTGTATTGGGTTAGATTCTTCAAAAAAATTAAGCATTTTAGAGAGAATTATTTTTTCAAGAATTTTACCTAAATTGGATAGAAGAGAGATAGGTCGAAAATTATCTATTGTATTGGGTGTGTTGTTTTTTTTTATCGGAATTAGTTTAGCTTTTTTCCATTTTACTGGGAAGTAGCAATTATTAAGGCAATTATTTAATATTGGAGTTAGAAATTTGGCTATTGTAACTTTTGCTTTGCGCAAGATAAAATTAGGAATTTTGTCTGGACCAGCAGATTTTTTATTGTTCAGTGAGGATATAATTGACTCTACAAAACTGGAAGAGGTAAAACGTTCATCAGTGGTATCATCAGATTTGTTTGCGGATGAGAAGTTAGAGATTTGAAGATTTTCATTCCATACTGAGAAAGAGCTATAAAAAGTTGTTACTTCAAGAGAAGATTCAGGGTGAGTGTTTGGGATTTTTAGTGAATACAAATCAGAGTAAAAGGATCCAAAAGCTTCAGCTTTTTCAGAAGGGGAGATAAAGTTCCTGTCACCAAATGATAGGACATCATAATTTGAGCCCGAATTCTTTTTTCGCCCAGTGATTTGGTCGATCACTTTGAAGACATTTGAGGAAGGTTTTAGACTGCGTAATCTCTTTCTGAATTCTTCATTTAGTTCTAGTCGGATCTTATCTTTGATAATCTTACTGAGGCAATTTATGCGAGCAGATAGCTCAGTATAGGGCTGGTTAATTCGATCTCCAAAGTGGTGGAAAATCCTTTTTAGTTTTTGTTTCCAGACCTTTCGAGTTTTTAATAAATTTAAAGTTGCTTGTGTTATGTTAAACCAATTTTCCCGTAAAGAAGTTTTTTTGCTGTGATTATCCATACAGGTGGTTATTGCTGCAGTAACCGCCTCAATAATGCCGTCTATTTCTGAGTTGGACAGATTTCTGGTCGTAGTAATTTCTATGTTTGAAAGATTAGACCAAAGTGAGCGATTAAAAGCCGGCCAATTGGTATTTTTAAAACTCGCAGAGAGTTGAGGAAAGTTTGGGAGCGTGAAATTTTGCTCAACTTTGATGTTCATAAAGACAGAGAAGTGATCCGAAATTAAATCTAAAGTTAAACAAGCTATGTTGTTGTCGCATCTGAGGTTAGAAGAGATAATATAGAAATCTATATGAGAACCTGAGCTAGGCCGCGTTGGACCTTGAGCCGCTACGATGTCTAGATCAAGAAAATGATTATCTTGAAACCAAGAGGTTAATAGCGCGCCATTTTGATTTGTAACTGAGTCACCCCAAAGGGGATGTCTGGAGTTAAAATCTCCACCAATTACGATATAGTCAAAGGACTGTAGAGCAGTGAGTAGGCTGTCCAGTGCAGAAGGCAGCATGGAACCAGCATTACAAGGAACATAGATTGAGACGAGTGCTAAGGTTCTGGCAGTAAGTTGAGAATTTAGGGGAATTGAAGCTATGGTTGCTGAAATAAGATTGTTAGAAAAATGTTTTTGGACAGACTGAATTGAATTCCTCACTAGGATTCCTGTGCCTCGACCCTCATTATTTCTAACAATGTCATATTTGTTATTAAAAGGGCATTTGCTACGGTTTTTGGAAAGGCGAGTTTCTTGCAATAACATTGCAGTTGGGTAGGTTTCTTTTAATAAAAGGTCAAGTTCTATTTTTTTAATTTTGGATAGGGAGTTGACGTTAGAGCTGATAAAATCGAGATTCATGGTGAGGAGGGGGAGAGGGATGCAATAAAGCACAGGTATGCGCCCGGTTTTTGGGATTCATGCATGTTTTTGTAATTAGGCCAGAAGCCTCTAATTTTTGAAATTAAGGTGGTTATTGGTAATCCAAATAGTCTGCTAGACTCGTCTATAAAATCCGATATTTCATTTTTAGGGAGTTCAGTGGGATAGGAAGGGGTTTCTTGAGCGTTGGTAACTTTTTTGTGGCCTCTTACGGTATCCGCAAAAGACATATTGTTTTCTTGGTAGCTATTAACCAAATTTACAGTTGGGCCGTGAAAGATGGGTCTATTATTTTTAGCTTCCGCTAAAGCTTCTTTTTTTTTTTTAAGGAATGCTACTCTATTTGGGCAGCCTCTGAAGCTCGCGGGGTGACCTTGGGATTGACAATTAACACAAGATGCCACTGTTGTCTCTGTTTTTTGGGTGAGCTCACATGCTCCAGCGTCATGGTCCTTTAGACATTTAACGCACCTCACAGCAAAGCTACAATAGGCAGCCATATGGCCAAATCTTTGGCACCGATAACACTGCTTAGTGCCAGAGTTCCTTAACGAATCCCATGTGATTCGGTGTCTAAGAATTGATTTAAGCTGTTTTAACTTTACGAAGCTTTCCCTATCCTCCGTAATACATAAGAACAAGTCGAGTGGGATGTCATTCAATTTAGACCATTTGGTCTCGAAATTTTTTACAGTGACCTTCAACGAGGGGTCCAAATTTAGAATTTCTTTCTGAACTTCGGCCGGCGAAAAGTCGCTAGAAACACCCTTAAGTATAGTGTTGTACTTTTTCAATTGTCTAGGGGTGAACGAGTAGGCTTCTATGCCGTGATCTTTGAATTTTTGAATAAAAAGGCTGTGCAATTCAATTTCTTTTACGAAAATTTTTAGTTTGCCAAAGCCGTTAGCTATAAATTTAACATTATTTAGGTTATTATGGGACTTACTAATAAAACTTATAATGGTTTTTGCTGACACTCCTTTTGTAAATATGGGCGGACACCATGGCTCGGAGCTGGAGGATGGTTTATCATTAGAGTTGGAGTTGGAAAGACTGCCATTGCCGTTGCCGCTGCTTCTTTCAGGGTTTCTGCCACTTGTAACACAGTCAGGATTTATTCCTCTTGGACTAGCTTGCGCGCTTTGTGATTCATCGTTCCTTTCAGCCAAGGGGTGAAAACGGTTGTGGGTGTTGACCATTTCCCTGGCCACTCTTTTTGACACCACCATGGGTGCTTGCTGACGTCTTTTTCGCGCCATCACAGCCGAAAACTTGTTTTTATCGTCGGGGAGCAGATTGTCAAGCACATTTACAGTATCCGGCTGGGAGTTTTTTGTTTGTCCAGCAACAGTTGTAGTATTTTGCACGTGACCGATTATGACGCAGTTACTCAGAGGCAGAATCTGTCTGCCACTACTGTTAATTGTTGCACTCACACTAGTAGGATTTGATTTTGGATCTATATCCATCTCATTTTCACTGCCGGAGTTTACCAGGTCAGCGTCGTCTGAATTCCAGTCACTGGTAACGGTATCAATTATTTTTTTTTTATCCTCTTCACTCAATAAATGGGACGGAAGTTTGATTTTTTCGTAAAAAGATTGTTTATCAGGAGGTACCTTTGGTACCAATAGAGGCGAGCGATTGCTATCCCCCATCATTATTCACTTAAACACAAAATACAATAAAATTCAAGATAGGCACTGAGCTAGGTTAAACACGTCTGCACTCGTTCGCCGTCAAATTAAGGAACGCAGGCAATGTATAGATACAAATTGACAGTTTCTTCGCTTGATGATTATACAATAGTCATCTTTAAGACATTTAGGTATGTTCGACTTGGTGGCAGTGTTGATGCATTTTAATTTCATATATAAAACGAAAATGTACAGATTAAAAATTTAACAATCCAAAAACAAATTTTTGTTCGTACGTTCTCAACTTGTGCAACACAAACCTAGTCAGAGCTCGTCCTAATAACGGATGATAGCAAAATCTACTAAACTTTTACCCTGTCTAAATTCTTAGAGCGCAGCGCCCTAGTGGCCATCTCGAACTCTCCTTTTCAATGTCAGCGGGAGTTCAGCGCTATATCGAAAGTGCTAGCAAAGTCCTAACAGACTTAAAATGACGTTCCGTTGGATTTGTAATAAAATAGTAATAGATTTGTAATAAAATATGTAACTTTGTAAATTTCCAATTTCAAAATTAGAATATCAGAACAAAGTCATTTAACTTCTATGCAAACAAAAGCCCAAACAAATAAATTTGCTGGCGCAAAATGTTTTTATTCTTCGCATTCTCAGATACGTGACAAGACGCCCACTTACATTGCACGGATGTGTACGTCTGGCTAAATTTAGCTGAATCTTTGGGAAATCATTTCTATTTTCATTTTGCATCGCATTTTGTGCGAAAATCGCATTAGTTGTCTCTGTTTGTGTTTCCTCTGTTTTGTTTTACGATGAACGTTTCCAATATTTATGCCTGACACGAATCACCTTATCACGTCGTGTACATAATTGCGTCGCACATGGTAAGTTGATTTTAGAGTCTGGCTGGTAGTAAATAAACGTTTAACCAGTGACGGAAGAATGACAAACTTACGTTGGAGCGAATAAAAGCAATTTTTGTTTTGTGTGATAACATTGTTACATATTGCAAAATTCTTGGTTTTATTGTAACATGTCATTAGATGATCATTTAAAAATAGGAACACGCTGTCGAAAGAGTAAAAGAAAGAAAAAAGTTAACAAAACAATTAATAATTCCTCGACTGTCGTTGGAATTGCTTTTGTTTTGCTTGACTACGAATTGATGATGGCACGTGTACGCGTTTTAATGATGTGTACGTTTACTTTTATTTTCAAGGGCGCATGGAGATTATACCGGTTCGACTTTATTGACTGTAAAATAAAATTGACTTTCGGACAGTGCTACACAAAAACACATAGAAAGGGAAAATTGTATGTGAAAGGTTGCTAATGAAGCTCTTAATCGATGTAAGACGATCGCACACAAGTGACAATGACAACACATTTAACTAGGCTAAATGAGTAGTTTGTTCAACCAGATCTAGTGTCCTGTGCTCTGGGTTGTCTCTAGGACCTAGGACTCTAGGTATGTGTTTATTTAGGGCAAGAGTTCAGTGCTGGGTTTTGCTGTCAATAGTTTGAATCCTTAAACATTATTAAGACACCTTCTAAAAAATGGTTTTTGGCTGTCCGTTTAGTTTCACGAATACACAAGTAAACAGTACCTATGCGTGATTTTCTAAACGATGTCTAGCACAAAATGAACTGCTAGATTGAAAAAAATAACGAACTGTCAGAACAAAAGTGAAAGTGCAGAAGTGGAATATTTCCAATTTGGTGTAAAATGGGAATTCAAACTTCTATGTAATTAATATACATTGTATTTGTTTATTTAAATTATAATTGTGTACTAATAAATGCGGCATGAGGGCACAAAGTACATTTTTAACTCTCATGAAGATGAAATAATACGAATTCAATTTGGTTCTAATGTCACTTTGCCAGCGTTCCTCCATCAGGGATATTATGTGCTAGACGACTAGTGGTCAATGGAACGTGGCCAATGTGACAGCTGACAGTTCTGAAGGCACTCTCACTACTCTATATTTCGTTCCAAACGCCAATCCTATTCCAAATTACTTTTCGTTTCACTTTCGAATTCGTACTCCGTAATACTTTCGATTTTCCGTATTTCAATGACTTTGACATTTGGAGATTTCATTCCGCTTTCGAAATAGAGAGTACCAAATATCAATTTTCGGAAAATTTTACTTTCGGAACGAAATACAGATTTTCTATCAAAATTACATTTTGCGTGAATTATGGGACACCCTTTACACGCATGATTGCATCAAATGCTATCATTTATTCCATGTTGTAATGTGAAAAGCCGTGATAAACATTTAAACGGTATTTTTTCCTTCGTCCATCATTCGTAATGTTAAAAAAACAAATACGGTCAATCTATACTTAAGCGTTTAATGATTACCAACAAGAGGAACCTAAAAGTACTAACATCGCCTTCGCCTCTAGAAAATGCTTAGTTTGACTTCTACATTATCCCCTTAAAGCATTTTAATTTAGGTTACGGATTTATTATGCAAACACCGGTAGGTAAATCCTCATGGGGTCAATTCGCCACTAATTTGACTAATTTGCATTCTTTAGAAATCACTGCGCCCTCTGGTCAAACTTTTACCCATCGCTAATTCCCTAATCTAGTACAATTTAATTCCCACAGCTTGTTTTGCTAATTAAACAAGAGTTTAAAAAAGAAATCAACAAACATTACAGCTTGATGCTTCTGTTTGGATCTGATGATGTGACTTCTCAACCGTATGTGACAGTACATCTTGAGGACTGGCTGACGTGACCGTCAACATCAACACAAAACAATGGGCGTCTACTATCATGCCATGTCGGTGCGTTGTCGTTTTGTCAACGTCAATTGCGATGCGAAACTCTCTCTCTCCTCTGTATATGGATTGCCTTGCCATAATGAATGCGATTCTTTTTGCAAAGTAGTAGGTAGTAGGTATATACACACAAGTTCACGGGAAATCTTTTATATTTTTCTCAATTTATTTTTAGTACCCACAATCAGAATTCATTTATTGAAGAGTAACAAAAGAGAATGGCTTTTCGTCTTCAGTACTGCATTAGTATTATTACATTATTTTTAAATTTCCTTAGTTTCGATGCGAACAACTGCATGCGGCGGACATTGATATAGCTCGGCCTAGTGGGTTATCTCTTTTATATTGTTGGCAATTTTATTTCACAAAAGATGCGTTGGTCGGTCGGTCGTATTATTTGTCATATTAGACCTTGATGAATTTATTGCATTTCAAATTTGCTTACAGAAAATAAAGTTATTACGCTTTTGTTTACCTAAAGGAGCGCAATAATTTCCGCATCTACTTATACAGTAGGCAGAGGTAGGAGATAAATTAATTATTTATTGACTATGCACAGGTAACCTCCTATTCCTATCTAATCTCGGCTGCTTCGCTAACACAATGGTATACGTCAATTGCCATATGTACTTTATTATTTAGAATTCTAGATAAATATTTTGATACGCTAATGGAACTTTTCACCAAAGTTGTTCGTAGAATATTGATGTGATAAGGAAAATATGCAACACAATACATAGTAGTAATATTATATCTGTGATATGTAGTTTAGTCCTCATGTGTCCATCATTACAGTAGGTACGCCCTCTAAACAGTGTATGTATGTTAGAAACAATCAAGGTAAATGGTACAAGTGGCAATAAATATGAAATTACTTGTCTGAGTTTGGCTACCAAGCGACATTAAGATACTTAATACGATACAGACACTCGAGAAAAAGCTAAATAATTGTGCCAAATAAATGGTAAATGCCTTTTTCATTCCGCTGGCGCAGAATCTCTAGCGGGCTCTTTTTGACAGGTCTCACATGGAAACTTCAGTCACCCTATCGTCGAATCCGTCAGAAACGTTTCCTTAAGGTGGGTTTCCACAGGTCGGTTGCTTGACAAAGTTTCAGCTCTCGCGTTTATGTCATTGAACGACACTAACGTCATTTCCACTTATGTCGATTATTGGCAAAAAATCGTTTGTCAGTTGATTGGCAAACTTATGAACTTGATGCCAATTAATGTTGTTTTCGGTTGGTCGTCCAGAACCGTCCGGAAACAATCCGAACTCTTCTGAAAGCGTTCGATTGGCACTCAACTGACAGTTCTTCTACTGAGAAGAAGAGAAATTTGCTTCTGGATTTGAATTCAGAATCGCGGAGAGTTCTTCCGGACGGTTCTGGACGACCAACCGAAAACGAAATAATTTTCACTGCCAATTATTGACAAAATGACATTTTGTTTGACAATTTAGCTTTTGTCAATTGTCAATTTGAAATCGACAAGTGGAAACCCAGCATTATCGACACATTTTTGGGAAAGGTAGTTTTACTGTCAAACGGATGAAATGTGTTTTTTGACAAATTATTTTATGATTTTAATAAAGTTCAATATTGCACAGATTTCCTATAAATATTGTTAAGCAGCTTTTTTTTATCTAAACAAAAAAAAAATCTCAACATGCAGCAAGCAAGAAAACCTATGAAATCAGCAATGATTTTGAAGAAAGAAATGTCATTTTGTTCGGGAAAAATTCGATTTGAACGTTTTCAACGATACAGGGAAACTCATTCAGATTACTCATTCAGAACCAATTGAACGGTTTCAGAAGTGATTTTTTTAATTCGCTTCCGGACGCTTTTTTTTGCCCAATGGAAAACGACATAAGACGACCTTCTCGCGAAGATCTGACAAACATCGGAGAACTGTCCTCACAAAGCTTCCACTGTTGTCAGAAATGTCCTAGGTATATACCTATATATGGAAAAAATCATATTAACCAACGAAAACATTTTATAATTGCAACGAAAGTAATCACAATTTTTTACAAGCCCTTGGATTGGCTTGACATCAACAAAGCGGTATTGATTGTAAGAAGGATTAGCGGATATTGAAAGAACTAATTTCCGACCAGACAACTATCCCTAGAATATAATCCGTTTTACCACCCAATGGCAGTTATTAGTATCATAATGCATTCTCCCCCACATGAGTTGGTTTGACCTAAATATTTCCCAAGTGTGGAAAATGAGAAATGAGATATCCAATCCCTAGAGGAGGGTGTCATGCAATAATACTCCCATGAATACATTCTCGAGTACTATGCAATCAACCACACGAGTATCAACCGCTGGAATGGGACTTGTTGTTTAATTTATTTGATTTGATTTATTTCATCTAAAACGACAATTTTGTTTGATACACTCTTGTCTGTATGGCGCTGCTGGAAAACATTATTAAGATAATAATAATAAAAAATATAAAATATGTACATAAATACTGTACTCGAATCTGATAGTGCCATTGCACGGAGATGATCTGTTTGGGTAGCTTTTTTTAAATATGTACGTACTCACAGTCTACACTTTGGGAGTAGTTTTTTTTACCATAATTACCAATTCGTATGCACTTTGGCCTGCAAATATGGGGGTTGGGTTTTCGCAATTGGAGTTAGGTTATTTTTGCGAAACTATAGTTGAAGGATGAGGTTGTTTTTTAATGATTTTTTTTTGTTTATGGGTCACCAGGGTAATGGAATTATTAAGTAGAGACTGTTTATGGTAGTTCTAAGAAAACTATTTCATGTTTGTGTGGATTGATAGGTATATAGACTAATTTTTAGTGTAAATCAAGGTGTGCGAGAGTATTGAGGTCATGTTTAAGGCGGTCGGAAATCTAATTAAGTTTTTTTGTATAACTAGTATAACTATTATTCTTGTTAAATAACACTCTCTCTTCTATGTATGAATGTACATACTTCCAGCTATAGGTAACTTTATAATTCTGTTTTGCTATATAAGAATATCTCCCTGACGATGATGATAGGTTACGTAGGTACCGCTGCGCTGCAATCAACAACACATTCGATGTTTCCATTTGTACCACTTTTCAATAGTCTTCGAAAAATTAGCCAACAAACGGTCCTTAATATGGTAAACAAAATATATATTACATATTTACCTAAAACATTTGGCAAAACAACGTTTTTTATTCAAAGCAACGATTTTTTTTATTAACCTGTTGAAATTCAGTATTAATTCAGATTCCTGCATCTCAATTCTGCTTTGCAAATTTGTATGCCCCAAGCTAAAACCTATTTTAAGTCTGATATATGGATGTAGGTAGATCTTAGTATGCATGACAATACTTATCCGAACAAACAAGTTTCTCGCTGGCATAAACAAAAAACCGGCTTCACGCATTTCAACTATGTAGGTATTATTAGCCTAGCATCACCATCATCATCTCCAGCACCCATAACAAAAAACCTGTAAACAAAAACACAAGCGATCCAATGACATTACTATACTAACCGAAGTAGAGCCACTACTAAACCATGTAACCAAACGGAAACACATTAACTATAGAA
Organism: Cheilosia soror; assembly: GCA_949372485.1. Lineage (NCBI taxonomy): Eukaryota > Metazoa > Arthropoda > Insecta > Diptera > Syrphidae > Cheilosia > Cheilosia soror. The sequence continues at coordinate 4,224,452 of OX443563.1, forward strand.
TGGCTACCACGTACCTACGTGACCTATTGCACGTCGCGGTTTAAAAGCCCAAATTCGTAAGGGTAACCCAGTATAGCTGGTACATACTATTTTTTTGGTTGATGCGTTTAACACAAACCCACCATTATCCCCTTTACTTTAAATAATCTTCTAAAAATAAAAATGTACATATTTTGCTGGGAAATGTTGTTTTGTTTACGTCTGCCGCCTGTATGGCGTTGCACATCAATAAAAACTAAACAAGTTGAATGGATGATGCACATAAGCCTTTGATAGATGCTATCAATGCAATGTAAATAACAATCCCTTTAGCTACTATAATAAGAGTTGTATGTATATTTGTAATTGGTCACATAAAACAGAGAAAACGATAAAAACTGTTATTTGCAGGCTACGCTTGTGCTATCCTAATTTTAGCAAGACCTATTGAAATTATGTACTACCTACATACAACACGAAGACAACCGGAAAAAGGAATATACACAAAAACATAAAAATCTACATAATCTGCTGGATATGCGAGGATTGTAAAGATGATTAATATATTCCCGTTGGCGTTTGTCGTAAACAACTCATGTGTCGTGTCGTTATAAAAACGATATTCAGATGTTTCTTTTCAGCAACTTTTGTTAACGATTTTATCTATAACTTTTTCGTTTCGACAATAATCGTCTCTAAAATGTTTTGTGATAAGGACCTTCGATATGACGTACTATTACCGTCAATGATGGGTAGTTCATAAATGTATACCTAATCCTTGTTGGAATTATTAGGGCTATGATAAACTGTTCCTACATAATCACAAACAGCGAATATTCGGCGGTATGAATACGTTTCTATAAAAAATAAAATCAGATACAAAAACTATATCTGGCAACACCCTTTTCCAGTCGACGTATCATTTCACATCGTCATATACGACGCAGATGGACACAATAGAAGCAAAAAAATGAAACTACACAACAACACAACCCCTACAGAAATTTCATCAGATTTGTTGAAAGAAGACAAGAAGATTATCAATCGTCGTGTTTAATGCGTATGAAGGAAATGCAATGAGGCAGACAGCGGCCCACAAACACACACAAAATCAAGTAATCTACCCAAACAAAAACAACAACATTAAAATTGGAAAACAAAGGAAACGGCGAATTTCTTGTTGGCTGCGCCGACTTTGACTTTGTTTCTATTCACGTTTTTTTTTTTTCTGTTAAACTGCAAAGTTTTATTGAATGTTAATTAAGAGAAAATAATATAAAAACTTACCGCCAAGCAAATCTTCACCTGTCTTTGGTGGGGTTGAAGTCATTTTGACCCTTTGTGTAATCTTCGAACCTGTTCGTTCTTTTTCTTGTTGATAAAAACAAGTTATGTTTACACACAAAATCTTTTTTACGTGTCAAATTTTTTTCGCGTTTTGATCCTAATTCCTTTTTTTTAATCTTGCACTTTTTGACGAATTAAAAAAAAACGGAGATAGCTCCTACAGATGTTTTTTTTCTATCGATAAATTTAATTGTTTTAGGCTTTGATTGCTGGAAGAGTATCTGGAAACTGTTCTTAGTTATATTATGTACTTTATTTCTTTTAAAAAAAAACACCTAACAAAACGACTTGAACAGAAGCGATATATACGAACACGACCCAAACGATTATCGAGAAGCTCACGGACCGAATAAAACTGCGTATTTTTGAAATCGTCAACAAAGCAAAAAATAGGCATACAGATTTTTTCGTCGTGTCCGTTCCGGTTGGGTTTGTTGTTTTTGTTTTGTGTTCTTCTTTATGGCATTGTAGCAGTTGGCGGCAATGAAATCGATACAGCGACTTCTTTACTATGCGAGTGCCATCTAACGGAGTATTCTCATTTGGAGAGATATTATACATTTACATAATTTTTTTTTAAGAACTGATACCGAAATCAAAGTTAGGTTTGGTGCAATGAATGAATGTACTTTATTTAGCTTTAAAGCCATTTAGTAGGTTACAATTCGTACAATTTAGTTTATAACTAATATAACTGTATCCTATCTAACATAGGTATTCTGTTTTCTTTTAAATTTATTTAAGTTATTGTTCTTCTATCGGAAGCGTGTTTAATCTTTGAAAACGGTGCAATAAATACACCGTACTATTTAATTCTATTCTTATAAATGCAAAAGATATTTTCGAAATGTCTATTCTGCCGTTGATTTTATACTGACTACACTCACGTGAAATGGTGAAACGTCAAAAAATATTGTATGCAGCTTAATTGTTTAAAATACATAATTTGCACTTGTGTATAAGCTCGCTTTGAATGGATTCTCACTTGAAACCGAGAAGCGAAATTCTCTCAACAAAGGAGTAAATTTTGCGCCAATGAAGCGGTTTCAGAAGTGATTTTCTTGATATCAAATTGTAATTTTAGTTAGTTCGTCTAGTGGCCAATAGTAGGCATGTTTTATAAGCAATCTATTTTAGTGTAGTAAAGTAGAATCTTCAGCACGCAATTACAACAACTATACAGAGTCTCGAAAGTGTCAAGCAGTGCACAGTTGTTGTAATTGTGTGTTAAAAATTATACTTTACTTTACTTTACTGAGATAGATTGCCAATAAAACAGTCCTAGTGATTGCTTCAGGAGTTTGTGCGTATGTGTAGGCACAGTATCGAACGTGAATGGTGAACCAAAAAACAACCAATATCTAAGCATTTTGACTGTGCGTTTCACAATAAACGAACAAGTTGTTGTTTTTTACTGTCATATTTCTGATAATACTCACTCAGTAAATGGATACGATAGAGACTTATGTTGATTTTCATTGGGCTTTTGCCGTTGTGCTTTCAAATATAAGATTTTTCCTGCACAATAGAACATGAAATGAGATTACTTGTTGTGTTTACAAATGTCACTTGTCTTGGTTTTAGTGAAAGTATGAGGGAAAGTGCTCTGAATCTGAAAAAAGTGATTTTTTTGCGCCCAATGGAAAACAAATTTGACAGACAGCTGATTTCTAGAGCAAAAAAAAAACTAACTGTTGTTAATTTCGATTCGCCAGAAAAAAGCACTCTTTCTGTCCCGAGATCACTTTTTTCGTTCGTTTGGTACAAAAAAAAGCAATCTTTTTCAGAGTCGAGAGCACTTTTGCGAATCTAGATTTTTTCTTGTGTTTGAAAATAAGTGAGTTTTCTTGCATAATTTACCCTATATGAGGACGATTTTTTTGACTTTAATAACGCATAAGCGCCATCTGTCTCACAAGAAAATAATAAAACCTTTCTGACAGAAATCTTTATATTTTATGCCGAAAAAACAAAAAACAATTTATCTTCTTGGTTTATCTATTTCCGCTTCTAGATAAAAAACTATTTTTATTTCTCATCTCTATTTTAAAATCCTCAAGCCATTTGTTGGCAAAAAATTCATTATTAGATTTTTTTATTAAAACGTCAACCAAACTCAAACACATATTTTGTTGACATGTCAAATCCTCCGCCAGCCAGACAAAATCCAATATTTCAATGAACAACGCATCAATTGACAAGTGTTTTAATTAGACAATTCACTTTTCCCCCTAATTTTCATAGTTTAATTCGATTTTTAATGTATTTAACGCAATTGACAATATGAGATTCGGTGATATTCTACGTCGGCTTGACGCTTATCCGCGTACGCTGGAAGATTTTAGTGTGAGGACTATTAGTGGGGCAGCCGGTAAGTATAAAAAAAGTGCTTAGCTAAGCAAACTCGCTAATTGGTACCACAATTCTTTCAGTTACAATAATCAGTACAAGCATTGTAGTCTTCTTAATATGCCTTGAATTGTACGCGTATCTAACACCAAATCTCACAGAGGAACTATTTGTCGACACAACGCGAGGACATAAGCTTCGCATAAATTTAGATTTAACTATATCAAATTTAGCATGCAATTGTGAGTTGTTGGACGTCCACTAAGGCATGGGCAAAGATTAAACTTTTTTTGGCAGATATTTCTCTAGATGCAATGGATTCGTCTGGTGATCAGCATCTGCGGGTTGATCACCATGTACTTAAGCATCGCTTGGACTTACAAGGCAATCCTATAAGTGAAGCTGAACCGATTAAGGAAATCATATCGGTATCGACAGCACCCGCAAATAAAACATGTGGAAGTTGCTATGGTGCTGAGCACAATGAAACGCGGTAAGCTTGCGAATAACTCGTCACATCTTTCAGTGATGTGAATCCTCTTTTTGCAGATGCTGCAATACTTGTGACGAAGTTATGGAGGCTTATCGCTTGAGAAAATGGACCGTTCAGTTGGATAAGATCGAACAATGTAAAGATAAGTTCAAAAGATCTGACAAGGATGCACTGACTGAAGGCTGTCGCGTGCAGGGCCATTTAGAAGTCAATCGGGTGAGTTTTATGCCTCCTCTTTGTGGTAGAGTTTATTCTGATTGCGTATTGTTTTTTGCAGATGGCCGGAAGCTTTCATATAGCCCCTGGCAATAGTTTCTCTATCCGACAATTTCATATTCATGATTTCCAATTGACAGACGTGAAGCTGTCTCATACAATAAATCACTTATCATTTGGCCATAAGATAGAGTTTGCAAACACCCATCCGCTGGATGGACTAGTGGTGCAGAGTGAGGAGGGTAAGAGGAATTATTATTTCTTTGGGTAAATGGAATACGTCGATTGTAAAGAGTTGTTGTTTGGCTTGTGCAGCAGCAGATACGACCAGCTTAGATAGTGAAGACAACACACGAACATAATCGTTAAGATAAATTGTAGAAACAGAAGTTATTTTGGACGCTTTCATTATAGAAAGCATGGCAACATATCTGGTTGTAGACAGGTGTAGGCGTTTACCTGCAGTGTCTAGAAGCGGAGTGTGTCAATTATAAATCAGGACTCCACTCGATATTCTAGGAGGTCGTTGCTTCTCACATTTATAGTCGGATCTCTGAGAGTACACTGGCATACACACGAGCGTACGATCGCTGAAATCCCTCTCTGCCTCCGACACATTTATTTCATATATATACTATGTACTTGCGATCCTGGGTACATATTTAAATGCATTTGTTCAGGTGGGTGTGTGGTGAATATCACCGAGTTATTATTTTTGCCTAGAAGGCCTAGCATTAGCCGTCAGTTTCTTGTTCTATTAACTTCAAAAACATTGATGTTTCATTTATGATTCACTCGGAAATTCTCCATCCATCAGCCGTGCATATGCAATAAATACAATTCGTTCATTCGTACTTAACATTTATTAGCTTCAAATAATAAAAAAAAAACCTTAACATAAGAGGAGAAACTGAACTTAAGCCATCTGCCACTTCTCCAAGAATTCATTAATGTATTCTGTCCCGTACTAACACCGAATACCGGTACCTATGGCCATAAATGTCCCAAAAGTGCCACCACCCTGCAACATAACCTTGCCCACATTGTTAATCAATTCACGTCCACGGAGGCCATATCTGTGGAGAAGATGTGATAACACAATTAGACTCCAATAGATAGATGCTTCGTGTTATGTAATGCACAAGGCACATCCAAACTGTGTACGTGACTCGGGGAACGCATTTCTTCAGTACTAAAAGTTATTTATTCACCTTAAAGCAGAGAATCCCCCGAATAGAGCTCCGCTAGCCATTCCAACGCAAAAGCCGATCGTGAATCCTGTTTTCATTTTATCAAAACACGTCGGACCTTGCTGGTTGTATACTCCACTTGGCATTGGCATTTTCGCTGCAAATTAAAACTGCAGAATTAGTTTATTGGTATTTGAAACGCTAAATATTGGTAACAAACCGTTTTCGATTAATAATTTCTAATTTATTTATACAAGATTTACAGAAAACTTGAAATTTTTTCGATGAACTATGAAATTCTACAATGTCACTTTTGACAGCTGACAGCTATGTGGGGGTAAAAATGTGGTGTGTCGTCTCTATGGCGATTATGATGCCATCTAGCCATTTACGGAAAAACATTATAAAGCACATTCATGTTTTGTGCCAATTTGGAGATTGTTAATTTATGTGGCTCAATGGTCTAGGGGTATGATTCTCGCTTTGGGTGCGAGAGGTCCCGGGTTCAAATCCCGGTTGAGCCCGATATGATTTTTTGTTTTCTTTTTTTTTCATTTCAGCGAGCAAAAGTGAAATGTACAATTACTACCTAAAAATCGTCCCAACTATGTACGTAAAGTTGAACAAAGTACCCATCCATACGAATCAGTTTTCGGTGACGCGTTACAGAAAGGATCTTACCGACAAGGAACGTGGAATGCCCGGCATCTTTTTCTCCTACGAACTCTCGCCACTCATGGTGAAGTACGAAGAGAAATCAAGGTTTGTAACGCGTTTTGAAGTGTTTCAGAGCATAGTCTAAAAAAAAACCTATTTGCAGGTCATTTGGTCATTTCGCCACAAACTGTTGTTCCATCATTGGCGGTGTATTCACCGTTGCCGGCATCCTTGCCGTCTTCCTAAACAACTCGCTCGAGGTGATAAAGCGAAAATTCGAAATTGGAAAACTAAGTTAACATAGCGTAGTTCAGCTAGTTCGTGCCTCATTCCATGATAGAAAAAAACTTTCGCTCAAAGAAGAAAGATTAACCTCAAACTGTATGTAAAAGTGTCTTCATATATTTAGTTTGTTCCAGAGTTTGTGGCTTTTTTTATATTTGTGAAATGTATATTTCCTCTTGACAGAATAATAAATTATAATGTGAATCTCTCTAATGTGGCTAGGTAGTTCTCTTGCCAACGGATAGGAAGCCGGAGGTGTTTGAAAAGTATTTGGCATTCATCTCCGATGTGGATCGTTCGGCTGCCTGCGGATTGACAATCTCCAGACCCTGGAGAGGTGTGAAAGCCACACTGGAAGCGGTACCAGAGATCTGTCTTTTAACGGTTGTACTGCCACCGTAGACTTGTTGCTTCTGGAGGTTCTTTTGAAGCGTTTTGCTGATGCGTACTTTGGTTTTCTCATCGACTTGTGGTAAGCGAATGCGACCAGTGCCGGTTTTGCCGATGGTGCCACGTGTATAGCCAAGATCACCTTGATAGGCATCTTCTTCAATCTGAAAAAGGGTGTTTTTAGAGCAATATTCTGGAAAAGAAAATTCACGTGGACTTACATCACCGAAATTCATGCGGTTCGCCTGCTTTCTAAACTCTGTTAATGCGTAGCGTTCCTTCATCTTCCGGACACGCTTACCACCACGTTTCTTCTTGCTTCCCTCGATCGGTTTGGGTAGCGGTTTAATAAATTTCACAGGTGGCGGTTCTAGCAGTTTGTCGAGTTTCTTTTCGATGTCTTCCTTGAATCGCAGACCAATTTCACCGTGGACACTTTCATGGCACGCGTCTACACGAGCAGCGAGGACGCTTTTAGCGGCAACCAATCGAGCGGCTTTACGACGAAGATCCTGCGAAAAAAGTGGTTATGCGGGTCTACGATTATAATAAACATCTTTACCGGCGGATTGTCTTGAACGATCTGTGAATAGTAGATATATCCTGTGTGTGGCAACATCTGTGTCTTGGAGAATCCAGCGAGCGTCTTTTTCTCGGAGCCAAGCACTTGAACATTACATGCGGGCATCTTTGAAAGTTTCGTCAGACCCCCAGCTATGCCCAGAATCTTTGCGGCGGTTGATGCACCTAGATTTAATTTTATTTTAGCAAATTTACTCAAAGTATCTATATACCTATTAATAACTCACCAATAATCATGGATAGATTAGGAGCGATGAAGGTCATCCGACTCTCCACGTATTCATAGATCTTCGATTTGTAATTATTCAGCTCAAATGCCATCTCACATGCCTCATCAATCTGTGCCTTTTCGGCGGGAGTCAAATTTGTTCTAATAAATAAATGCTTACAATTCTACAGAGCTACATAGCTGCGTTACCTTACCCCTGTGTCGTTGAAGCTGTAACTGATACAATCATAATAGTGGCCTGAGTCAAAATTGATTGCAGCTTCTCATTGTTCTTCACTTGATCCAATTCATTGCCCAGCTCGCGAACAGCCAGCAAGTACTCCATTTCACCAACAATCAGAGAATCCAATTCGGGAAATCTCTTTTGATACTTGTCTTTGGTAAACTTGTGAATAACGGAGATTTCATTATCAATTTCTACAGCGATAGCATTTGCCTCAACAATTAACCGGTATTCTGGATCTGACTCCACATTGCCAATCATTTCGGCAGCTGATCTTTGACGGCTTGCATAGTCTTCGATTTGCCTGAGAATGCTTTGTAGTCGTTCAGAGTAGCGGAGTTTACATAATTCACGAACTGATTGGACTTTTACATCGACTTCCATGATATTTACAGACGGTTTAAGGAATTTTTCCGAAATCTCTGCAGTAGCATCAATAGTCATTTCCTCATCTTCATTGAGGGTTTCATCCAAATCTTCGTTATCATTCTCCTCTAGATCAGCTAAGAGTTCATCAGCCAGCGACATTTTATTACGTTTGTTTTAATTTATTTATGCAAAATTGCAAAGATTTGTAACAATTTTGCTTTAATCGTTTACAGGAACTTTGTTATCAACAAACATGAGTAGGTGACAGTGACAGATAGAGTAGCTGTCAAGCTACTAATTAAATTATGGCGAAGTTTGTCTAGTTGTCACCAAAGGGCGCTGAGAATGTAGTGAAAAACGGCAGCCATTATGGAATTATAAGACCGTTACAGTTTAAGAATCCCAATCAATTAAACTTAAACTAATGAGTAGCTAAATAGCTTTGCTAAATTATCTTTGTAGACATTTTTTTTATTTGGGAACAACAATTTAAAGCGAGCGGGGTACTATGCTTGCGTATTAATAAATAAAATAAATCGTTTGCGTGGGGTGCCTAATACGGGTCTAGCTGCTCGCAACCGTTCGTTTGTGGGAGTTTTTTTTTTGGAGACGAATGAAAGGGACCTACAATTTTGATGTTGGTATCCGTCCGAAGGGATGAATTATGAAGCTTTTCCAGTACAGTCATAGGTACTCTCGGATGTTTGTCAGACTTTCGCGAGAGGTGGCGCAGTAGAAAAAACCTTAACATGTAATTTGTAATTCGGAATAGATCCTAAAAACCCTGGCTACAGTAGTCCAGAGCCGCTGCGTTATTAGGAAGTACAATAACTGACAGCTCCTACTACTGTCACTGCTGCTACCTTGAACTCTACATTATATTTACTTATCGAAGCATTTGGATTATCATCTACTTCCGAGTTGCCCAAAGTGTGTTCCGCCATGAAAATCCAAGTGCTCCGCGAAAACAAGAGAAACATATGAAAATTCCATCAGACTAGCTAATTTGGTTCGCAGCAATGAAATTTGTCTATTGATTATACACCGTACAAAAATCCGTAACAATAAATCGTGTAGGTACTCTACTCCAGAACTTCAGAGCTATCAAAATGGAAACGAATCAATGGCGTTGATGCGAAAAGATTTGGTTCATTGTTTTCGGAGAAATACAAGTTTCGAAGAAGACCGGAAGTTGAAAACCGCAAAAGAAAGGAAATTGGACGCAAAACTACCCCAAAGATAGATTTACCGGACAAGTAGAGACAATCCATTTTTGATGTCCATAGTCCATTAAAATTAGGAAGATTGTTGCACCTAAACTCCATCAAGAACTCACGGCCCAGGGCTGCTAGGCGCTGTGTCGTAGAACAAAATCCTCGTGGATGCATATTCCACAAAAATACAAATGTCAATTAAAACTTAAAGAAGAGCCGGTATTTCGAAAGACTCCACTTACAAAACCCATTGCAATTTTGGAAAAAAGTTCTTTGGAGTACCTACCAAATTCAAGTTCAATTTATTTGGATCCAATGAAAAATCGTATGTACGGCATTCTCCAAACAAAGAATTACAGCCAAAGCGCACGCTTCACACCATAAAGCATGGAGGAGAGAAAGTAATGGCTCTCTTGAATTGGCATTGGTCCATTAGTTGTATAAAAGTCGACCCTTGATCAGCACGCTTGAAAAAGCAGATGAGAAAAAACCCTTTTTTTCATAAATGCCAGTAACATATTAAGGATTTCCAAAACCACAACTATCTTTAGCATCATACTCCGCGGAGAGTGAAGCAATAGCTTACAGAATAACAAATTTAATGTTTTGGAATGACCCGCACAAAGCTCCGCTCTGAACCCAGTTAAAAACTTGTGGGCCGAAATCAAAAGAGCATTAAAAGCCAAAAAATCAAGAAAGCTGAAGAGCTTTAGAAAACTTAAAAACCTGTGAGAACCTAGTCCTCGGACCTATTACGCCAAATATTTATTTATTTATAAGTTGCCGGATTTTAGTGGAAAGATTGACTGCCGTTTTAAAAAAAGTAAAGGCTATTCCTCCAAAAAAAAGTTCTTGTTATTCTGGTGCAATCTCGCGAAAATAAATTAAAAATGTTTTTGATTTTTTTTTAAATATCTACTAGATATAAATATTTTTTAAAATGCTGATAAGTATAAATGCTACTTAGCCATCGTGAATGACAATTGCATTAAAACGTTCTTAGACAATTTATTCCAGACAAATCTAGTCGACTTAAGACTTTCGAATGTAAGCTCTCAAGTCTTAGAACGCAAAGGATAACTTATTTATTCATTATTTTGTAAAGTATACCAATTCTTATCAGGTGTACGATATATAGGTACCTAGGTACCTCCGTTCCAGAATATGAATTTACCAATAAATAAAAACACAATTTTTTTGGGGGGCAGCACTTTTATTGCTTTATGCTTATTTTAAAAAATCTTTGTACTTTTATTAAATATTTATTACTTAAAAAACGTTTTTCCTGTAGGTAGATATTTGTGAAATGTCAATAAATTTTACAGGGTAGGTAAACTTCTTCTTAATAAGAATACTACATAATAATGATTATATAATTTTAATTTTTCTAAAACACATAAGACTAACGCACAACCATTTTGTTTTGTAAACAATTATTATATTAATGATACTATTTATATACAACAATTCTATACAAGGAACAATTTACATACATATTTGTCATTAACATTTATTTATATATTATTTTTACTGTTATACAATTGTGCAAATTTTAAGCACTTAAGCGTATATGATATGCATTTACCGCCTTTCCAAAATTATTCTAAGTGATTATTTTAATAGATATTTAAAAGTACATATATTATATATTTTATGAATAAATAGATTTGTTCTAAGAGCTATGTTTATTTATTCTAAACTACTAAATTTATGCAAGAATCGACAAAATCTGTACAAATATCGATTTCTATAACATAAATTGTTTAAATTTAGTATGCCACATTTTCAACTTCCAAGTGACCCGTGATTTAAGCGGGAATTTTATATATACAAATATTTAAATCAAACAATTATTATTTATATAACGTACCTACAATGACTATTAGTACAGTTGTATGACCCATCCGAAATGCCATTTCAGTATAATACTGATTATTATTTTCTGGCAACTATTCGGGAAATGTGAGCAGTTTTGCAGTTTTTTTTAACTGCAAAATTTACTTTGACGTATAGGTACTTTTAAATTTATTGGTATTTTATACATAAATATTTTTTATAACTATTTTTTTTTTATAATTATTAGTTGCGTTTCTTTCGTCCCCTTAACGACTTCAGTAAGGATTTACCGTGAAGCTGATAACGCCGTTAATTTTTGGTATACTACTTTACAAGGGATTTGTTACGTAGCCCTAGCCGTAACAGTGACGAAAAAACCGCAACTAATATAAATTTAGGAACTTTTCAAGTAGGAGTTCTTAATATTATATATAATTAATATATCATTGTAATTTTAATATATTATATATCCTAACAATATATGGCTTACTAATTTTACTGCTAAAAAAAATTAATCGTTACGATTTATTATGTACAAGTAACGATTGGAATGCAGTAAAATGTTCATTTCTTTGGTTCCATTAAACTTACCGCTCCTTTATAACGAGCGAAAAAAAAAAGTGAAATAATAATGTGTCAAATAGATTACGTTTTTTGTTTTATTATGTACAATTAGGCGCAACCTATTTAACACTAATTGTAATAATCTTAAAATATTATAGTTTTTATTTAATTTGTAGTAGTTTTAAAAAAATAATAATAATTGAAACTTATATATTCTAAAAATTATTTTACATTATTTACATTTACATTGATAGGGAAAGGTTAAGTTTTTAGCCAACTCTTTCGAGTTTAGAATAGACCGCGTGGAGCAAAATTACCGAGATCGTCGGAAGTAGACATAACCGCTGGCTGTTCAGAAAGTTTTTTTTGGATGTATCGGGTATCCTGTATCCATCAAACAGAGCCTACGACATTTACTCTATTGACTGCTAGCACAAGCAAATAGACATTGACATTTGGGTATGGTTTTGTTGTGAAAGTTAGACTTAGCAAACAGTAAAATAAAAAAGTGCTTACCCTTACGAAGAAAAAAGACGACGCCATCAAAAGATAAAACCTACCAATATTACCAGAAATATGTCGTTCGTTAATGTCATTGGAAATTTGATGAGTAAGATCGTGTATTACTCCGAGCAGAAAACCAGAGACAGTTACAAATGCTCGTTGAAGTTTCTATAGAAAATGAACACCAGTGATGTTGCTAAGCCGTCTGATAGAGACAGGGCTCTGATGAAGGAGCATGCCAAGAAGGTAAAGCAGTACGAGAAACGTTATGGCAAAATGACACATGCCGTACCGTTGACATGTAAGGCTACTGACTCATCGACTAGCTGTGAAGGTGAAGCCAAAAATGTCGAGAGGGCCAAGGAACTGCCAAATAAAGAGGTAAACCCTACTCCCTCAACATCCAAAGCGTCAACTTTCAAATTACCATCACCAAGTAAGCCATTCACCATAACTAAGGTAGCGATTGGCAAGTTTTAAAACTTAGCAACAAGGTCGGATCCAAAAAGAATACACTCATGCTCATAATTTTTAAACTTTGCAAAATTATTAAATGTTGTTATTGAGTATGATGTATGACTGAATTGTGTGCTAATCTGTTGAATATTTTTAAAGAGTTAACACGAGATAGCAGATCAGACCTGTTACATTTATTTACATAATTCCGTACTTTTTTTTTTTTGTATAACTAACCTAATCATTGATTTTGCTTCTTCTGTCTCGTGTCGCTCTGTATAAATGAAGTACAAACAAAAGAATGTGACAGACGACTTATGCTGGGCTTACATTACCACGCCACGCAATTTTGCATGACTTCAGAGAGAAAGATCCGTTTCCTACAGTCAAGATCTGTAAGAGTGAGACCACAAATCTCCATAAAAAAAGCTATGGCGGCCTAAATTTAACTTTTAGGCTTGTGGTCTAACTCTTACGCATCATTAGCTTTGACGGATCTCTCTCTCTCTGAAGTCATGGAAAATTGCGTGGCGTGGTAATGTAAATCCAGCATTATACGTCTAAAGTTTTATTATTGTTTGTGGGTAGATTATTATTGTCAAAATGAAGTACAAACAAAAGAATGTCTCAGACGACGTAAACGTCAAAAGTTTTATTATTGGTTTTGGGTAGATTTTTTATTAAAAGTGACGAATTCAATTTTGGTCATTCATCAGTCATTGTGAAATGTGAAATGTATGTAGGTATAAAAAAAGGTATTTTGAAATCAGTTAAAAAGAAACGAAAGTGTCCGAAACTGAATTATATGTTTTCTTAAAATAAGATTTTCAACTCGACAACAATGAAATAAGAAAAATATAAAATATTTTTTGTCTCCATTGGGGAGACTATCTCTATAACTACTCCTACTTGAAAATCCAATTGAATAATAAGGTTGAATATAATAATTGAACACTTAATATTAAAATTGGTAAAATAAAATATTTAAAGTATTATTATTAAAAATGGGTAAAGTATATTATTTTAAATTAAGGATTACGTAAGATAATTTTTAATTTAGGTATATTGTAAAAGTAAAAATAAAGTATATATATTTATGATGTAGTAATAAAATAGATAATAATTATAATTATACAAATCATTTACAGAAAATATGAAAATACAAAAGAAGTGAGTAAAAATATTAATGAAGAATATTTAAATATTATATAATGTATTACATATAGCCAAGCCACAGAAAATTTTGTTTTGTGTTTAGTGTACGAGTCAATGCGAACAGAACGAATGTCAAAACCGTGTTTTGACGTTTAAATAAGAGAACCTAATCAATTAGGTACATAGAAGTAAACTACTTTGAATTGAATTGATTTTCTGAGTAAGATGCAAGAATATTCTTTTGTCTTTTTGTAATTATTTCAGAAACTAGAAGCCAAACGTTTAAGAATCAGCTGTGGCGTTAAATTAAGTTAGTACGTCGTATATGACTACCGCTAAAAACGGAAGTTACCAATCAAGTATTATTGATTAGACTGCGAACAAGTGAAAAGAAAGGTAACAATAAATCGCACTTGTGATGGGAAGCCCTTAAGTATAATGGTGGACAATTTATTGTCAAATGTATTTTTTTTTTGTATTCTAGCTAGGGTTATCTATCCTCGTCTAGGGTGTAGACTACCTAACATAAACCAACTCCGTGTAAAATAAAATAGCTTAACCAAGATAATATTGTTGGGCTATAAGCTGAATCATAATATTCCAACTTTTGACAGTTATAAATAGTTGTAGTTGTTTCTTTTACATTTGTAACTGAGTTTTATATTGCTCGAAATATTTATTAAAAATCAAATAGATGAACTTAGTGTAAACACTTGAAACGTTTTACGTTTTGTAAAAGTAGCAGAAACAAGTGAAGCTAAGGGTAAAAAGACTGGAAAAAGACATTTGCGATAGCGCTCTCTTGCACATAGAGAGCACATATTCTAATGGGACTGTTCGTTCCGTTAACCAAAGATGGTCTGATATAGTAGGTCACAGGGTTTCAATAGCTCAAAGTTAGATCGGAAAAAATCTGTAGAATTATTAAAACTCAGCTAATCAAAGCTGCGAATAGAGGGATACTCTCCGGGCAGTGTCTTCCAAGGAAGCACGCTATGAGATTATAGGTTTAACAAATACGGACAGGTATTGCGAAGACTTAGTACATGTCGCAGAGGATATTACTCATCTTCTCTGTGATTGTCATGCTATTGCTCGATACAGGATAAAACACCTTGAAAGGTATTTCTTCGACAATTTGGAGGAGGTTGGCCTTACAAAATAAAATTGAAATTATTTTTAGGTTCTGCAGGGAAATTAATAGCATATGGGTGAATTGGTTTAAGTTTTGACCGTAAAGGATCGCCAGGGATGGCGATGGGCCCAAATTTCACTTTGAAATTGTAAAAGAATAGAGTTTTCACTATCAGCTTCAGCCAAACAGGTTCAAATATTCGTTTATTTGTATTTGTATTTTACTTGGAATTAGTTTAAGTATTTTAAATTACCCCAAGACGGGAACAAAAAAACCCCGAATGCAAATTGGAAGTTTCTCAATACAAAATTTATTGCAAGATTAGGGTACCCAATATATAAATGTTTGTATACCAAACTTACTTGATATGTAAAATAATAACAATAATAATATAATAAGTGATAAGGAATATACAATTAAAATATTTTTTTTTATTATAACAATAATAATATTAAAATATAAGTACCTAATATAATTAAAAAATAAATTTTAGAACTTAATAATATTCACGTTCAATGAATACTTAAATACTTATTAATTTTGATTCCAAAGCGGAATAGAGTAAGCGACATTCGCAATTTATTATCGTTTCACATAAAATGGAATTTTAAGGAAAGAAACAATTGCTTTTAAGAAAAATTTCAAAAAAACGCAAACTCCCGCAATAGATAAATCAAAATCAGTGTAGGAATCACAGCGTTGTTCTTTGAAAAGTTCTCAGAATTTTAATAAAATTAAGAAAAAAATGTGTAACAAATATTTATCACAATCGAAAGGAGTTATAATATATATACAAGGTTAATTGTTAACAATAAATAATAATGTAGTCATGTAACATAAGAAATTCTTATAACTATTATATTAAAAACAAGAAGTGTACCTACAATTTATTGATTTAATAATTATTGCGATCTGTAATGATTTTTTTCTATGTATGTGTTTGAACGTCAAATATATTCATAATCTATTGAATCTAATATAGTTTTAATAAAATTTGCATGTTATGCGTAAGGCATTTATAATATTATTTGAATGTATTTAATTAATTTGGAATAATTAATTTTATTTGTGAATAAGATTATCGTTCAAAAAAAGTGCTCACCCCATAATCGCAGAAAATTTAACAAAATTATTAACGATTTCTGCGAGGATCATATTCCGGCATGTTTCCTGTATTCAACGATCCATGACTAAATGATGGATAAGTCCTGGAAAGTAGTGATGAAGATGGTCGATGAGCTTCTGGTTTGTAAATTGCTGGACGATTTGGTGAATTTAGAGATTCGATGTATTGCCTTTGCATATTAAAGATTGGTGAGCAAGGTGAACTTCTACCAGTTGTGGAATCTGCCTGATTATATATTGAAGAAGCTAAATATGGAAGCCTGTTAATTGGTCCTGAAATGATGAAATATTGGTATTAGTTATTGTTGAATGAGTTTTGACTAAATTTCAATGGACTTATTGGTTGATTTTAAACGGTTAGATTATCGTTTATATAGGTATGTAATTTTTTATATAATTTTCAAGAGCATTAAAATCACCTTAGATAACCTTATTTTTTCGGTTATATTCGCAAGGGTATTTTATTTATCAACTTGAATGGGGAACTCGATGTAAATAAAATTTTTTAACATTCTTAGGTAAACTTAGACCGTGTGTTGAGCTAATTAATAATAATCCTCGGATAATTTTCTGACACTATCGTGGTGGAAAACGAAGTCTCAGTTGTCATAAAATTCTCCTATAGACAAATTTTTTGACGTTTTCTTTTGCTTGAGTTTTGTTAGAATGTTAAAGAGGAAATAAAATACTGAATCTCAATTAATTAATAGCGTAAAATTCGAGAAACCTTCGAGATTGGAGTTTGCTTGACTAATCTTTTCAACACTTTAATAAGTGTCAGAAAATTAGCCGAGGATACATTTTTTAGCGGAATTGACACGCGGTCTGAGGGCATTGCTTTTTAAAAGCTGAAATTTTCGTTCAATAGTGTCAGAAAATTATGCGAAAAGAATTATTTAATGCAGCTGGAATTTTTGACAAAAAAAAAAACGAATCCTTTACCTCAACTTATGTTTCCCGCATAAAATTAAGAAAATAGCTTAACACACATGTCATAGATAATTTGTAAGATATTATAGTTCTAGAAAAATAATCTTACCCTCTTCATGACGGCTTGGTATTGCAAAGGCAGACTTTTCTCTATTTCCTGATGGAGCGGAATTCATTGAAACAGGATTCCAAACATTACCTATAAAAAGCATAATATATATGTTACTATATGCAATATAATCAAAGTGTTCTGTCGGATCTTACCCGGTTGACATATTATATTGGGATAGATGATTGCTGCTATTCCTTTATTTTGTGTAATTGTCCATAAATAATTTCAATGAGTGCGGAAAAAAGAAAGACATTAGTATAGATTATTAAACATTCCATGTTCGATAACTTACCCGTTTCATTAAAAAAAGATTGATTGCCAAAAGGCAAATTATTATTTGGCCACCTCATTATTGATGGATGGGGGTTTATTGGTTGAAATGGTCCCTGATTAATTAACGGTTGAATCCATTTGCTAGCGTCAACTTTTGTGGGATGTTCGTTGTTCGATGTGGATTGAACCCTTTGTAATTGTAAATCAGCTCTTGGAATTGTTGGCGACATTGTTGGCATATTTCTTTGATATCGTTGAATTTGTTGAATGGCCTGGTTATTCATTCCTGATTCTTGATTTGGCAACAATGTTGGCATATTTCTTTGATATCGTTGTATTTGTTGAACGTCCTGGTTATTCATTCCTGATTCATGATCAGCTCTATGATCAGCTCTTGAAATTGTTGGCGACAATGTTGGCATATTTCTTTGATATCGTTGTATTTGTTGATCGGCCTGGTTATTCATTCCTGATTCATGATCAGCTCTTGAAATTGTTGGCGACAATGTTGGCATATTTCTTTGATATCGTTGAACGGCCTGGTTATTCATTCCTGATTCATGATCAGCTCTTGAAATTGTTGGCGACAATGTTGGCATATTTCTTTGATATCGTTGAACGGCCTGGCTATTCATCCCTGATTCTTGATTTGGCGACAATGTTAGCATATTTCTTTGATATCGTTGCATTTGTTGAACGGCCTGGTTATTCATTTCTGATTCATGATCAACTCTTGGAATTGTTGGCGACAACGTTTGCATATTTCTTTGATATCGTTGTATTTGTTGATCGGCCTGGTTATTTATTCCTAATTCTTGATTTGGTGTATTCATTGTTGATATCCAATTGGAATCGACTTCACGATCTGGGTATGATGGGATTTGGGGTGCTGGATGTATTGACCTCTGAAAAAGTTGTGCCTCATTATGGTAATGTGCCAATTCTTTTGATTTCCTATATTCTCGCAGTGGTGTCCGTCGACTAGGATCATAAGGTTGATACCGTGTATCGTTATGCCGATATACATTGGGATGTGATTCTGCTGCTTGGTCATTGTAGTTTCGTGTGTTATATTCGACTTTATCCGAAGTGTCTCTATTTCTATGAAGGCCAGTTTGGCCAGATGCATATATTTGATGATTTGGGCAAGGTTTTGATAGTGGTAACGGATTGGGTAATTGTCCATGTTCATACAAATTACTGTGGAATGTAGAATGAGGTATGGTTTTAGGCATTTCCTGTGAGGATTGTCCAAGGCATGGAACACAATACCGATATTTAGGTGTAGTGTCAGTGGAACTAACTGAATTATACACTTCCTGAGTTTCCAACTGGTTTGAAAAATGTGGATCATTGTTCATAATATGACTCTCAACATTTGTTAAGCCATTACGTGTAGGTGCACTTTCAGGATAAACTGTGCCTGAAGTTCCTGTATTAGGATACACCATTTCTTCGACTGCTTCTGTCCTACCTCTAGAAAGAATTTCCTTCAGGTAACTGGTTTCCCCAAAAAGATTTGGCATTTCTACCTCAGAAGATCTTACTCTAGATAGAATTTTCTTAAGAGGACTTCTCTTTTCGGTCTCGTTTTCGATTGTTGTAGATGGAATTTCTATTTGTCCTGAAGCTCTGTTTTCGTAAGATTGCTCCTTGGAATTGCTCTCTTCTGATGTTTCCTCTTCTGCAGTTCTCTCTCGGGAAGTTATATCATCCGTTCTTTCTTCTGGGGGTCCCAAAACGATTTGTTTTTCTTTATCGACTTCTGTAGTTGTAGATGCAACTTTGATTTCTGTCTCCAATTTTTTAGAGCGACGCGATATTTCTTGTGACAATTTTAAATTTTCCGAAAGGTTGGACTTTTCTGAAGTTTTCTCTTTATCCGTATTATTTCTTGTTCTGTATTTTTGACTTTGCTTCTCTAAAATGTTGTTAAAAAAGCTGATTATATTTTCTTCTTCTTTTTCTCTTTCTATCTTTTTTTGAAATGATGATAGAATTTCCTTAAAAGATTGACTTATATCTTCGTCTGATTGATCTGATTCTGATTCATTAGATGCACTTTTTCCTTTATTATGTTTTGTATTGCATTTTTTACTTTCCTTATCTTTTTTTGATGTCAGAAAAATGTCCTTTATAATGCGGCTTACATCTTTATCACCTTTTTCGGATTCACTAGATGTACTATTATCCTTTCGTCTTTCTTTCTTTTTTGGAGGTAAGGACAGAATTTTCTTGGAAGAGGAACTTATATCTTCGTCCGATTGCTCTGATTCACTAGATTGGATAATAATCCGCTTATAAGTTGAACACTTTTTTCCTTTAGAAGTCACCGATTTTGAACATCCAGGTAGATCACACTTTATATCCTTCTCCCAACGATTTTGTCTGTCATTCCCTTTTTTGGTTGTGGATACAATTTTCTTATTAGACGTGCTCATATCCTCTTCTTCTTTCTCGGACTCACTAGATATGGGGATATTTTCTTCAGCGAAATTCTGTTTCAATTTCCTTGACCTGGTGGTTATTGTGGTAGTCAAAGGTAGATTGTTCTTTTCTATTTCCGCTTCTTTACTAAGAAACAGAATTTGCTTGGACGGATTCTCTTTTTCCTTTTGAGATTCTTTCGGTGTAGATGGAATTTGCCTTTTGTTGTTTTTCGTTACTCCGTTAATTTCTTTTGCTTCGACTTGAATATCTTTACCAGAGCTCAATTCCTGTCTCCTTGTTTTCATAGTTCTCTTTTTATTTGGATTAGTAATCCCTGTTTGTTTTTCGTACTCACTAGTTATCGGTATAATTTGCCGCACTGGCGTGCGCTGGAAATGTATTAAAAAACAGACAGTTTATATAATAAATTATGAACTGAAAGCTAAAATAGAATATGGCTAAATTTTCAGCAAGACATGCTACATTTTGGTCAATAAGATCTATTCGTATGAGAGTAAAATGCGATCAAGCCAACATTCGCACGTTTTTAGATATTCTTAATATCGAGTAGGTATAGCTTAAATAAATTAGAAAATTAAAAATGTCAACAGAGTTAATTACCAAATTGGGTGTCTAATATTTAATTATTCTACTTTTCAAGCTGTTGCAAACATATTACCTAATTTAATCGCATTTCATTTGAATACGTACGAATCTAAATAACCAGCAATGAAGTTTTGAGATATACCTCATGATATGTATACATTTTCATACTTTTTTAGTTAGATACCTAATTCTACTACATAAATTGGCTGCGCTAAAAAATCACATTTTCGAACCCATACCCAACTCATGATAAAGATTGTTAGTGGCTTATAAAGGGGTTGTTGTTTGAGATTAAATATTTCCAGTACCGCAACCTTTTTCTTTGCGACTTTTCATCGCTATGATTGTACTAGATTATGTACTTAGTATTATTCTCCATACTTTTCTAAATTTATTTTCCGGATTGAGGTACATTAATTGCCTGCAAATTATTGACAAGTTTGAGGAATAACTACATAGAATCTGTTTATTTTGCATGAACTGATGAACATTTGTTACAAACTACTGTTCTGTCTATTTTTTTTTAACTTATTGTTCTATTACAAGATTCATACACTCATTGGTTTTGGGATTCCTAACTGTGCGGCGCCAAGTGACCCCCTCGACGTCCTAATCAAACTTCGCTAGCTGTCAAATGTATTTTGAATCGTCAAATCTCGAGCAGCTCTTCAACAAAAGTGATCTAGATTCGAAAACTATTACTTTTTTGTTTATTTTTGTTTGTTTTGTTTTTCTTGATCTAGTCTATGTAGATCATATTTTAGGCTCATGTGATCTAGACTAGATCAAGAAAAGGTGTTTATTTATTTATGAGGTAATCGAATACCACAATTGACAGTCGCAAGAGTATAACAATTTTGCATATAAAACCAAAAGTGAGTATAACAAAACCAAAAGTGAGTATACAAGTTTTGCATGTAAAAGTAAAAGTGAGCTAGCTATAGATTCTCAAAAAAATACGCCTTATCATTGTGGAAAACGAATCCCATAGGCTAATTGTTTGACGTTTTCTTTTGCTTAAGTTTTGCTAGAATGCTGAAAAGGAAATAAAACACTGATTTTCAATTACCTAATTAATATCGTAAGATTTGATAAATCTCTGTTTCAACACTTTTATAAGTGTCAGAAAAGGATCCGATCGCGTTAAAAGTATGTGCTTAAATTGGTCAAATTTGAGAGATTTTTGATTTGGCACAAACCCCTAATGTCATGATTACTTATCATTTATCAAAATGCATATCCGCTCAAATGCAAAACGTTCACATTTACAACGACAGAACACCCTTTCTAACATGGACTTTGGGTGCGGTGTTAGTGCAATTACAGTTTTTGTGCTTATATGATTTTAACAATAAAAAAAAATCCAAATAATTCAACAGATTTTTTGACATTACAAATAAAATCGCATTCAATTCAAACGAAAAGAGACAACGATAGTTATATATATGTTTACGTAGTATCTAAATTATTATTCTTAGCAAAATATTTATTTAAGAAAAAATAATGTACGTTACCTACCCAATCCCGAATTTTGGTCACCTTGAGCATAATGCGATGTACTGAATTTGTTAACACGCAGAAATCAAACTTACCGGCATAAATAAACTTGATGCTACCTTTAACCGCCTTTGCTTAGCAACTTCGCTGAAAAATAAAGAAAAATTACATTTTTATAAATAAATACAAAAATAATTACAATTTCTATTAGAATTTAAAAATCCATCAACAACACACACAATTTTAACAAAATTACTGATCAATGAGCATTAAATTGTTATTAAAAAAAAAATAAATAAATTCTGTTTAATTGCGGTTAAAAACTAATTCAATAACTAAAAGTGAACAGACTTAGGACAAGTTTTGTGGGTATGCAAAATTTATGTGTTTTCAAAGAAAGTCAAGATCAATTTTAATAGGTATGTGAAACTTACAGACTTATAGTGTGCCTAGCTTCAATTGTGAGACTCTGTGTCCGGGGTGATAAAATTTCCATTTCGACATTTTCCCTATGAAAAATATAGGTATATAAAATTAAAATAATTTGTGTTCACAGATTGTACCTAACCTATTTAGACAGTTAATGGACATACATAGGAATAAGTAAAACGGGACGTAAGACACAAGGGTATACACATAAATAGTTGACTAATGCAGTGTATTTTGTAAATTGTGCAGAGTTGAACAAATTCGACATAAACTTCGCGAAAAAAAACAAGATATCTGGGAGCTTATTCCCAAATGCGTGGCGGATCGCTTTTCATGGCGGATTGGTATTTTTATATTTCCAAAAGCGATTTAATCCATTCAAAAGCGATAGCTATTGTGAGGATTGCTGCCAATAAATCCACCAGCAATCCGTCACCTGAATAGCTATCGCTTTTGACAGCTCTTGGACAAAAATACCAATCCGCCATGAAAAGCGATCCGCCGCGCATTTGGGAATAAGCCCATTGGGTTTTTAATCCCATTATGTATTATATTTAGTGTGGTGATTGTGAATAGTTTGGTAGCTCGTGTCAAAAATGTTGTAGGTAGTTCGCAGAAAAATTGAGACTCTTCGAAAAAGTTTATTATAACCGAAAATTAATTTAAACCGAGTTCGCTCTAATCTGACATTATACTTCATTCATACTAAATTTCTAGGGCCTAAATTAATTGACTTTCTTTTTAAGAGCTCATAAATGTCTATAGATATACATACTAAATGTCATCTCACTTTACATTACAAATGCTCATTGCACTAACTATACTAAATTTTTTTAAACGTTAGTAACGCACGTCTCTCTTTTACTTTTTGTTGATAAGGTATACCTATCTGCTATTGAGAAGTTGAAACACCTATTCTTCAAATGCACAAGCAAATGCAACAACTCTTTTTTGCTCCATCGCCCATGCCAACCGATTTATAAATCAAATTAAAATGGATTGAACAAACATTGTTTGAATCCAATTAATTATTACCTACTCGTAGTACATTCGAATCTTTACAATATGAAATTGGATCTCGTCTCGTTACTAAGCAGCAGCAAATTTATATTTGGCTTTCAAAAAATAAAAACAGGAATGCATTGTATCTCCTTTTTAAATATCAACCATTGGTACTAATAAAGTCTTTATAACGAACATCCTTTTACAGAATAATTTCATTTGAAATCCCACATCCCATGCCACCCTCATTCACCATATGCACTGATTCTGCATGGTTCCGCCTTTCGTGATATTGAATTCCTGACAACAATCGTGATGCATACAAATAATTAAAAAATATTTTCTGATTTCCTATACACTGTTGTTTGAAAACTTTGTCCTGGGTCGTCAATACAATAAGTGATCTGATGCGGCGTTGACAACGTTAATAATTATCACGTATACCAGTCGCCATGACCAACCATATTGTATGAGAAAAAAACAACAACAGAAAGAACAACAACAAAAAGAACAACAAAAAGAACAACAACAAATTGCGGCTCCAGAAATTATAGACCTTAGCTCAGGCTGCGGTCGCCTCACAATGTCACTATAAGCCGACACATCAGAATATTTTAGAAGTCATAAAACTTTTGATTTGTAGGTATATTCATCCTGTCACTTTAGTGTTTAGTATCTTTTACACATAGATACCTATATAGTCGACCCAGTCGACAATACGCAGAAATCGAGAATACGATAAACAAATCCATAAAACTTAGTGGTGTATCTATAAAAATTCGGTGTCAAGCTCATATTCGGAATGGCGTCCTCAGCACCACTTGACTTTTAGCTCCATTTGTAGGGCACGTTATCAAGGAACGTCGCTCGTCACCGCTTAGTCACGGTACGATCTGAAAATGTTTAGCATGGTGCCGGTCTTCTTCTGCTGTATGGCTGCAGTTTTTCCATTCATGAAAATCTAATTCGTTCCGCTGGTTTAACCCTTCTCGTTAAATAGTGGCACGTAGGTGCGGCAGCTGAGATGCACACTTAGGCCAAGAATAATTATTATTATTGCCAAATGTACATTGTACAGCATGTTCTGTTGCAATTGTAATTTGATACGTTTTGAGATTTTTTATAGTTTAAAAAAACTTGTCTACGGTATATGCTAGTCATTCAAGCGTATGCGGATGGAATAGCAACGGTCTAGAGTCGGTTATTATTATATCGTAAACATATTTTAATTTATTTTTCTGCAAAAGCAATAAATATGGTCTAATGCATGCAGCACTAATGATGAATATAAGCATATTTTTCTTTGGAAGCATAATCTTAAAAAGGGGTCGTTGTCGATTCGTTCTTTGTGTTTATATTTGAGAAGAGGAAGGAAGGAAGTCTGTATAACATCCGTTGAAGGAATGGAATTGTTGCTGTCGAGAGCTTATTTTAATGGGCGCTTAGAATCATAATTGCCACGTCGTCGCGTCGTAGAATATTATCGTGAAGATCATCGCTTTGGTCGGGCATTCACACATACAATATGGCAGTCGGGCATAGAGATATACCTATTTCGGATATTTTGCTGCTGACAAAGTGACATTTTGTATTCCAACTCAAATCAGAGTCATTTCCAATTAATAACTAACATAGTCAACACAATGCAGATGAAAAAAAAAGAATTATTGACCTTCTTTTCATTTGTACAAATGTTTTAAATAATGGTTGTGTGTAAAATACGACCTAAACTATTTGGCAATTTGACGCCAAGATGAAACACACTAGGGCAAGCAAATTACTTGCTTCATTTTTGCCAAGACGTGAATATAATTAAAAATTTTAATGCTGATTGTATCTACTCACTACTCTATAGATTTTGTGTTTTCAGATCACCGTTTTCTGTTCTTGAGAGCTAGCCCCCCTTTTGGTGTTCTTTTGATTTTTTTTTTTTTTTGAATTGCATCAACAATAAGAGCGAATAATGCAATATTTGACAAATTTAAATTGGAGCCAAACCATTAAATTCACTTAATCTGATAAATTTATGCAGCTCGAAAATGTATAAATTTCTGCGATGCTTTAAATGAACACCCCTCGGAAATGTTATTGCGTAAACCGCGTAAATCGACTGTAAATCTGAAATCAAACAAACAATTCATACGGGCTGTTTGACATTTGTGACTTGCGTAACTTTCCGCGGTTGGTTTCCGAGCCTAAATCGTCGCGGAAAATTATGAGGTCTGCGTAAACTATTCTCCATACAAAATCTGACAGTTCATTTACGAGGGTGTAAATTTCTGCAGTTTACGAGGCTTTTACGCGTTTAAGTGAATACCCCTCATGTAAAATCCTTTCAGGGTGGGAAAACATACACGAATCGAACGTAAGAAAATATAAAATCTCCGAACTGTTTTCCGGCGTTCAAATGGTATACGATATTTTTATAAAAGAACACTCGTCATGTACCCAGAATGGGGCAGAAATAATTTGTTCTTCTAGATGAGCGTATGGCGAACGTCGTTACATTATTTGGATTTGAAAATATAAAGAGAGAGCAAGTCGCAATCGCAAGTAATCTTGTTTTTCTTTTTAACGCGCCGTGTCATTTTTTTTTGTACATTATCGGAATGTGTTAACCTTTCAACACTAAGAAACAAGATTAATAGTGCATCACTCCAACTTAGAATAATCTGTTGTGATATTTTGCAGGTGTAAAAACTGTGCAGAAAATGAGTAATAACAATTTTGAAAATAACTATAATGAAGTATTGAAGAAATTTGTAATAAATTTGCATTTGCTCTTCCGTGAGGAAGTTTGCTTAATTTTACTCTACGCATATTTTTCTTCGCATTTTGTTCTTCCGCGAAGGTTTTGCTTAGTAGCCGGCGGACCTTCCATTTATATTTGCCGCGATGTCGGTAATTTCGCATTAAGAAAAATCGAATTGGCTATACTATACCAGCGGTATTAATAAAAAAGCCCTATTCGCTCTTTAATCCATCTGATAGGTAGCAAACGGATAGTGGACTTGTTCGTTTGATAACTTTTATTATTTATAAATCATTAAACGCACGGCAGCACTGCGTCCAAACTGTACTAAACATGGTTGTAAATCTGTTATATTCCATCAGCTGACACTATCATGCTAAGAGCATATTATGTGCTTCCGCTTCCGATTTTTAGATTCTCTCTGAAATTCTCTTTCAGCTTTTAAATTTCTCGCGTCCAATCGAACTTTTTGTTGGTATACGTGTATTTGAAATTATGTAATGTGGATAGCAGTTGGACCAGGTTAGCTCTGTGTGTGAGTAAGTTAACCACTGTCTATACGCCGAATTTGGTGAGTTAAGTTATCCGCTCGTTAAACATGTCAGTGAAAGCTAAGATATGTTTATGAATAAGAATTACGAGCTATCAGATGTGATACAGCTAATTCGGTATTTATTAATACGGGGGTAGATGTGCATTATACTATAGAATAAAAAAATAAAAACGTAGAAATAGCTATAAAAACATTTTTAGAAGTTTTCATTGACTGAAAATACAACAGGAATCTATAGGGATGAATTTAAGGTTTTCTACACGACTTCGAAAATATCGCTCAATATTTTTAACGATCCGTTGACGTTTGAATTTTTAACATCGGCGTTTACACCTTCAACACTGTTCATTTGCCTATTTTTTGTTGCACGAACATAACGTATAGCTCTATATTCACGCTTTTTCTGAGATCCAACGATATTTTTACTTTCGATTCATTTTGTTTATTCGATGAAATCCATCAGTTCATCAGTTTCATTGGAGCAAAAATCGTAAAATTTCCTATCAATATTATTTGAGAAAGCCAAGACTTTGCTTAGGTGACATTGTAAAATAAAATTCGTTCATTAGGTATACATGGTATACTCCTTTAGATTCACTTTATATCGAACCGCTTTTACTTAAAAATCAGAAAGTGTGCAAGTTTTTAAGTTCCATCCGATTGAATCTCAGAATTAGTGTGGTCCATAAAATTAAATTACTTACACACATGTCATATCCCATTAGTTTTCATTTAAATAACTGACATTCGTTCACTTTTTTCTATATTTTCAACACGAACTGAAAGTCCCTATAGCTTCTTTTTGTACATTAATTATTGTAAAGATAATTATAACGATAATCATTTAATTTAAAGAATAATTCAATAAAA
Source organism: Cheilosia soror (assembly GCA_949372485.1). Taxonomy (NCBI): domain Eukaryota; kingdom Metazoa; phylum Arthropoda; class Insecta; order Diptera; family Syrphidae; genus Cheilosia; species Cheilosia soror. The sequence goes on from OX443563.1 coordinate 4,252,204, forward strand.
CTCAAATCTCACCACCCCCGACTGCACATTGAAAGTTGTAAATCGCACTGATGACAGCAAAAAAAAAAAAAAAAAAACAACAAAAACATGCCATGCAGAATGATTGAGCTCTTCGTGCAACGTGTTGCAATCGAAAAAGGACACGTCAGTTATTCGATTTAACATACCGTGCGTTTGATAGTTGTATTTCGACTATCCTTTCTATACAAATTCTATAAATGTGTAGATATCTGCAAAAAGCAGGGACTCTATTTTACCTACCTACGAATAGGAGAGAGTTCATAAGGTAAAAGTACTGCCAGTGCATATATCGTCCTGTTGAATACGATTTTGTTTTGTGTTGTGTTCGAGCACAATCTGTGGTTTATTTTGTATTCCAGAATTCAGATTCTGAGCATTATGTTTGCGGTAATAAATCCAAAAAAAAAACCACAACATTTTTTCCCATTCAACTGTTATGACGCTCTCACTCCTGCAACAAGTGCAACAAGTCTAAGAGAGTACACTATGGGCTGGTGCCTCTTCTCTCCTAAATTATACACCATATGGGGATAAATATAGTAATTGCAGTGGCGGCTCGAGGGTAGAACAAAACAAAAAAAAATTGATTGGGCGTTCATGGACCATATAAATAATTCAGAAACCGACTCGAAAACGAAACAAGCCAAATTATTCCATGTAAATGCGCTCATATTCAGGCTCATGACAAATTAGAGCTTCCTTAGAGCCCCAAAAATTGCTGCTCTAATACTGACAAAATTCGCAAAATATTACTTATGAATTAAAATTTATGGGCGCAGTAGCGCAGTGGTTAGTGTGTTGGACTACTGCGCGAGGGATCCCAGGTTCGATTCCCGGAAAACACACAAATTACATCTTAAGGTTTTTTCTACTGCGCCACCTCTCGCGAACGTCTGACAAACATCCGAGAGTATGGCTGTCATGAAAAAGCTTCTCAATTCAGCCGTTTGGACTCGGCATAAAATTGTAGGTCCCTTCCATACGCCCCAAAAATATAGAAACTCACACAAACGAATGGTTGCGTGAAACTAGGCTATGGTGTCTACCGCCTGTTGCGCCACCTATTTATATTTATTAATTTACAAGATGCTTGCAACTATTGTTGCCATATAAAGGAAGTGCCACGCCCCCTTGGGCGATTAGAAGCACATAAAGGACAAACATACAGAGAGGTGAATTTTATTCAATGTTCTATAAGATAAGCGCATTTTTGGTCTTCTGTGCGAGGAGGGCTAGAGGAGGAGAAGATACAACCGCGAACTATGAGCTGTACTTAAATGTGGATATAGTCCAAAAAGCCGAAACACGTCGACTTCATTGGCCCGGCCACATCGAGCGAATGGACAATAATGCTCCAGCTAAGAGGAGTTTCAAATCCCAGGCCCCAGGTTCGAGAAGACAAACCATCGCGATTCCAGAGCGCTTGGTCAGGACAACTGGAATTTATTTGCCCCATAGGTACTCGCGAAAGTCTAATAAACATCCAAGAGTATGACTATTCTGGAAAAGCTTTTCAACACAGCCATTACTACTTGCATTAGTTCAAAAAATAAAACTCAAACGAATAGTTAACACTTTTGAGAAGCTAGGCCTAGGGTGCCTATACAGGCATGTTGCGACAACTATTTTTAACTATCTCGTAAGTAGTAAGAGAAAGATATTATTTTTTTTTAATTACATAAAGCAAATAAAAAAGTTATAAAAACAATCGGGAACTGTTCTTAAAAAGTTTATAAATTCAGCCGCTCAAATACGGCCTACAATTTTAGATCCCTTCCATTCGTCCCAGAAATAAACCAAAAACGAATGTTTGTTAGAAGTTGCCCATAGTGCCCAATTTATTTATTTTTTGTAAAAAAAACAACAAAAAGAACAAATCTGGCCCAAAAAAAAAAGGCGCGATTCCGGCAAATGCGGCCCTGGTGATCAATGGATTCAACATGACTTTTGCCTTCCTTCTGGTGAAGGTGTACGTACGTTAGTCGTACATATGTCCAACAAGTGGGTATATTCTAGTGTAATAGTGGTCGACCTTGACACTGTATATTATCATGCACATCAATGGGTGCCATTTCACCTGCCCACAACCACCCCATATACATTAACCGAAGCCTTTAATCGAAGCCTTTAACCGAAGAGTTTCCCAAAACAATTAACAATGTTGATTTTCCAGTACATTTAAGTGGTTCCTAATTTCTAATGGGGAAAAATATCCATTATTTGCGATCTATTATTGTTACTGATGAGGCGAGGTTATTCGCCTCCCGTGTGGGAGGTCAGGTGTAGGCTAACCTTTGTTTTTAATTATGTATTCGCTGTAATAATATAGTGTTAATTTGTATCTACAGTTTGCTGTTCAAAAGCCAGATTGCAACCTTATATTAAAGAGTTTAATTGAATCCTGCAATTGGCTTATGGTTGCACGCTGTTCGGGGTGATTGTGTAGTAGATGGGGTAGATGGACATGTAATTCTTAATATTTAATCAGAATGCATATTGTGTTTTTATTTACGTAAAGGACTCGCCTATGGCGCAGAGTTTCATTTTTAGTAGCAAATTTGAATTAATTAATATTTTGCTTATTGAAGCGCTGCGCTGCATCAATGAAAGCTTATGGGTTTCCATTTTTCCTGAGGGTTGATGCAGAATTCAAATGAGTTTTGCAATTCACATTCGATAGGTTTTGGGCCAATTTTGTGCGAGTAAACATATAGTCGCTCTATAGATGTACAGAATCAAAATGTCGGTAAATATGAATATTGTGGTACGACTAAACGTTGCGTTGCGTATATCGTACCAATGTGTTTGGAGAATATTAATATATACGCGCGGGTATTTGGTTCTGGTTGGTGATTGATTTAGTGTCTCAAGTTCAATTGTTAATATTTTTAAGGAATGCATTTTTGATTTGAAAAGGGCAGCAATTAACAGCTTTTCACTTCTTGATGAAAGAAGAAGGTACATACCTATCAAAAGTAAAGGGACTAGTATTGGTTTGTAATTCATTTAGATTTCCAGAATCATTTTCTTTATCAACTTTCCGTTTGCATTTCAACATCATGCCATTGAACCAGTTGCCGAATATTTCCAATTTTCATTTTGTTTTACTCCGCTTTATTCTGTCTATAAATGGGATATTTTGCCCCCTTAAGACACGTAAATATTCATTTATACTATACTACACACATCTGCTAACGACATGATGTTTTAGCCAGCGTATCAGCAAAGATCGACACTGACCTTCTGCGTTGTGTGCAGTTAGATATAAAAATAGACACATTGGATGCGCTGCTTCCTTGAAGTAATTGCCAATCTCAAAACCATACTTTCTATAGTTGTTCGTAGAAGTATCAATTTACAAATGTGTATCAGTCGTTTACCTATAGGTATATTCAGCGTTTATATAGTTAGAAACGCATAATGGGGAAAACGCTGCAAGGCGTTCGAATTGGATATCTATTACCACTACATAGGAGCAGAGATTTAGTCTCTCTATTTTTTGCTTAATCTGTTAAAAGTCACATGCATTTTTGCAGTTAAATTTTTGTCTACATACCATTGCAACCAAAAAATAATCGCTGGGACTATTGTAGCCATTGGCAATTTCGGATTTTCCCCGTCAACACTTAATGCAGTACGAAAACTCGTAAATGAAATGTTGTTCCGTCAGATTCGGAGTTTATTTGGCAGCGTCATCGAACTAAGAGCTTTTCTAAATGCCTGAATCAGATTAAATACCGTGTATAGGTAGATAGTTCATTCCATACGAGAACACCGCGATGTGTTTGAATTTCGGACGATATTCAATTAGGAGGCTAGGTCTATTAAGCAGGACCAGTCTAAAGCACAGATAGGCTTTTTAAATGCTTTTTAAAGTTTCGTAGAGGAAGATGCAGCATTATTGGTCGAGGCTAGTTAATTTGCCATTTGAAATTTTCTTACAGGGATCTACGTCATTTGCAAACAACTTCACGGTATTATAATTATCTCTTATGTGGTTAATTATTTTATTTTTTTTTATTTCTGTGCCAGTAGGTATAAAATAAATAAATAAATAGGTGGCGCAACAGGCGGGTGACACCCAAGGCCTAGCTTCTCGCAACCATTCGTTTTGTGTGAGTTTCTATTTTTGGGACGAATGGAAGGGACCTACAATTTTATGCCGAGTCCGAACGGCTGAATTGAGAAGCTTTTTCATGACAGTCATACTCTCAGATGTTTGTCAGACGATCGCGAGAGGTGGCGCAGTAGAAAAAACTTTAAGATGTAATTTGGGTTTTTCCGGGGATCGAACATGGGATCCCTCGCACAGTAGTCCAGCACACTAACCACTGCGCCACTGCGCCCACGCCAGTAGGTATAGTTTCTTATATTTCAGCGTTAAGTTTAAACAAAAAATTATATCTTAATATTTAATCACATTTAGTGAATATTTCTGTTCCAATTCCCATTATTCGAAATGAAAGTTTTTAAAATTCGTAAAAAAAAAATAATTATAAAAGTATAGGTACATACCTTCGCTTTAAGGTCAATATTCTAAAAAATCTAAAGCAATATCATATCAATAGCAGTGCGATGTATAAGTTTGAGTTTTTAGAACAACTTAAGAAGTGCGATCGCTGTCGCTCCCTCTTCCCTATACAGAAATTTCAACTCAGAATCTTAAAGCGGGTCATACTCATACCTAGCAGGAAACATTTTTTAGTAAAATACTAGATACTAGATACAAATACCATCAGACAAAAAAATTGCTGATATGCCACAATAACTATTTGAAATTTGAGTGGAACTAATTTAATCCCTACCTATTGCATTTTAACAGACCTTGAAATGGATGCTGGAATTCAGTTTTTTTGAATGCATTTGATAGCGCCTAACGTCAACATTCATTTATCAAAATAAATGGACATAATGCATACTCATACAGCATACCTATATATAGGTCTGACCCCATCGCAATGTACCTAATCAAAGCTTACGGGTGCTAACGCAAAAAGCCGTCACGCGTCGATGCCTATTAATTAAAACGTGGTAAAATCTCTTCTTTTTTTTTGTCTATAATCCATCAGAGGTTACTTTGTTTCTGACTGAGTCTGTGTGTTTACGGCAGTAAAATAATCCTTTGTAATTTTCCATCTATAAAATGCATTTACACTTATCGAGAATACAAAATGTTTTCAATATATCCAAAAACCTCTCGGTCATTATAATTTCACATATCGCATCATTTAACTAAAAGCTTTTTAACCGGCCCAACCGAGTTAATCAGATTTGAACGCCTTGCAACGGGTGCAGAAAATGCACCCTGAGCGTCATCAGTATTTGATTATTAAAATTCAATTTGTAGGCTGTATTCAATTAAGGTCCATAGGGTCATTTATCCTTAATTAGCTGGCACACTGCGCTTCTCCAATATATCTATACCTACTATGAACTTCAACAACATTCGCTATACATATATTTAGCGATGTACCTATTTGTGAAATTACGTAAAAACTTGAAATTTGTTTAGACAAGTAGATTATTTGATTATGAAGGCTTTAATGTGGGAGTTTGGTTCACCGCATTCGTTATGAGATGCTCGAAAATATCAGTTGGCGTGGGATGGAGATGTTCTGCAAGTGACAGCAATGTAGGTATTTATATAGTCACTACTTACATAAGATAAGTCGAATCTGGTGATGAAAGCTGAATTTTTAACAAATTTTGTCACATTCTCTATACATACGCCTCCATCCAAGCAAACAACAAATCGATGTAAATTGAACATTTAAAGCGGAAAAAAAAATAACCTTGCGTCATGTGAGCAAACGGAAGAAAATCCGACAAAGTCTGTCCATGTTAAGTCTCTCCCTAATTCCTGGGAAATGGATAATATCCTCTTTTTTTACACACATGTTTGTATTCAAATGAAAAGCCGGATAAAAACTGGTAAGGTGGCCAGTGATGTGAGCATGGTGATGCATGGGGTGTTTATAAGAGCAATGACTTACATTTGTGTATGTGTTTTATTGAAAGTCGGTTAAAGGGTGGCTTAACGAATTGACTCCCTATATGCGGTGACATCAATAGGTAAGTTTGCAACGTGCGTATGAACCGCATATTTACCTGTAAATGGAATCGTCGGTTGGTTGAGTTAATTTAATGTCGATTATTCTATGATGAAACTATCCAGATGAAACCAGTGAAAACTGAAATTGTACATACGTAACCCGAATGGGTTGGTTATTTAACGGCCTTTAAATGGGTGTTAAGCTAGCTACATATTTTCGGAATGACCACATCAATGTTGTTTATCGGAATATGATTTAGGGGGAAGTAATTATTTTAGTGCTGGACTTGGGATTTGATTTGATTTATCATTTGATTTGATTTAAAAATTCCACTGAATTGGTGTTAGAAGTCCCACATGAGCCTCTCCAAAAGGGGACGTAGGTACGGCGAATAAATTCACACGAGAGTAGACATTGAATCAAATGCGTCATCAACAATCAATACGGCCAATACCTTACGTGCGAGGTATAGATATAGAACGCCAGCTCTCATACATCCCCGAAGTGGACAGAATATCCGGTCTGATTTTCTAGGGTCATAACAAGAACCTGGCTTAAATGTTCACATTCATCAATCGAAGATGCTATAAAGCCGAGAAGTTTGATGATCTTTTAGACGGAGTCTGTCTGGAGTACGATGTCAAAATAATGCTCGAGGACTTAAATTCCAGAATTGGAAAGGAACAATATCTTCGGCACGTTATTTGGTAAGCCCATAGAATCCACAAAACGATCATAAAGTTCGCCGACTGGACTGATTGCTTTTGCAGCAGCTCGTACCTAATACGATCATAGCAAGGGTGATTTTTTTGCTGTTGCTTTTTCAGCCTGATTTTTTTGACAGTTCACGCGTGATGCAAATTATTGAATTTTATTTCCAAAAATCGTGCTCAGTAAAAAATGTGTGGCAAATCCAGATGGTCGAACTGATGCTAACCAAATTGACTGATGCTGATGCCAACTGTCAACATTCTCAATCTGTATACATTCCATATCAATCTATTTTAAAATTAAAAAATCGGTTTCAAAATTTTGTGTTTCGATATTCTGTGTACCTATCTATTTAATGAGAAATTGCACTAATTTTTCAATTTAGCAAATCACACAATGAATAAACATTTAAGGTTCTAGAAACGAAAAGATTGAAATGTCAAAGTCAAAATGTCATTCTTATAGAGCAGGCTCCGATCATTCTCTGAACGAAAAAAGGAATATGTCCAACGATACAGTGTTTAAAACAGCGGAATCCAATAACATTCTTCGAATATACGAAATGCGATATGACGACCGATAATGTATATATCGATTTATTTATTATTTCTTCACAAAAAATCCAGTAAAATACTTGAAAACCAAACTGTATATAGGAAATTATCATTTTCTTTCCAAAACTAATAAACATTCTACAATTAAACGGATCATTGGTGGCGATCCAACTAAAAAATAAACCCAAATATCTTTGTATTCTTTGTGGAACATTTCGGTAACAATTTTTTTTTAAATTCACTTGAAAAATTTTAACGACCAAACAGCGTTTCAAAATAAAAGAAACTGCCCACAGTAATAATACATATTTCATTTCTAAAGTACCAAATTATCCCTATCCCTAATTTTCAAATGTGTGCATCGAATGACATTTTTGTTTATATAATGATTATGATTATGACATTTTGTGGAGAAGGTTTTATAGCCCATGGGGACTAACAAAGATTAAGAGTTAGTGCTTATAATAACTATAAGTGTTTCTGTATCTACTTATTAAATTTGATAAAGATATATTTCTGATACCAGAAAAAAAAAAATCAAACCAAGATGTGCCTCAAAATGTGCAAGCATTTCTAATATCAGTTAAATTTTAGAAAAGACGATTTTCAATGAAATCATTAAATTAGTCAATTAGTGGACTATACGCATTTAGCCTAGGAACCATTTTTCAAATATATGGCGTATTTTTTTTGGGAAGTGAGTATAACAAAACCAAAAGTGAGTATAACAATTTTGCATATGTAAAACGAAAAGTGAGTATAACAAAACCAAAAGTGAGTATACAAGTTTTGTATGTAAAAGTAAAAGTGAGCTAGCTATAGATTCTCAAAAAAATACGCCTATAGATATAGAGCAGACCCCGGCATAATAATATGTGTATCGAAACGAATACACACATTTTTGCCGTCTGTCTAAAAAATAGACCACTACAATTGCCATAAACATAATGCTTAAAAACTATTTTTGTCCATGTTGTTAAATACTTAATGAGTACTCGTATTAACGGCTAGACAAGATAACACTTTCTGGTGTGAAATTGAATGGCAATGTAAATCGCACATTATGACCAGAACAGATGTGCAGAAAACGCGTTGCAGAATAATTAGAAGACAGAAGAGAGTGAGTTCAATACACCAAGTCATTTATTATGAGTGCTTAAAGAACACATGTGATTTGTGGCGCCGGACGCGCCGCAAGATGTTTCTATTGACGACTGGCTGGTGGAGCATGGATAGGTTGCAAATTAACGACCAAATGGGAAATATAAAATCTTTAAGGGGGAGTATTTTTAAAATTAAGTAGACAATAAAAAGGCGTTTTTCCTTTTTTTAGTTCAGAGCAGAGCCTGAACTGTCAAAAAAAAAGTTCGTGTTTCTTTTTTAGCTCAGACACATCAGACAGAGCTCAGAATTTGTATTTATTTTTTCGTTCAGAGAATGTTCAGAGCGCGCTCTATGGAGCTCAGAATAAATTGTCTGAGCACACTAATGTCGTTTTCGGTTGGTCGTCCAGAACCGTCCGGAAACAATCCGAACGAATCTGAAAGCGTTCGATTGGCACCCAACTGACAGTTCTTCTACTGAAAAGAAGAGAAATTTGCTTCTGGATTTGAATTCAGAATCGCGGAAAGTTCTTCCGGTCGGTTCTGGACGACCAACCGAAAACGACATAAGTTAAAAGGTGATTACGCACTTTACACTCCGATTTGACAGTAAAAAAAACAGTACCTATAAACAAAATAGTTAAACGAGAGTTGTTGTTCTGGCACAGAAGAAGGTAAACCAAATTAAGAAACAATAATTAATAAACAACCATAATGACAGCTGTGTGCTCAAGTGTGTTTCATAAACAAATCAGGGCGATTAAGCACGTTCGGTTCAGAGCATGCTCAAAATGTTCGAGCTCAGCTCTGAAATAAAAAAAGAAAAACGCCTACAGTAAAACTACTTTACTTGGGATAGAATTCGACAGTGAAATCAGAGACATTAACAAAAAAGGATAAATGTATTCTTTTTCAATTCTCCGAAAATTTCACACAATTATTTTATAAAACGAAAACTGACAATTGTCAGTTATTTGTCAACAATTTTACAAAATTGTCCAATTAGAAATTCGAAAATTGTAAAGTTGTCAGTTTACAAATTGTCACCTGGGACTTATAGCAATTGTAAATTTTTATGAAACAAGTTCCAAGTTTTAGCTTTAAAAAAGATTTAGCCAAACCATAACCGCACTAAACTCGAGATTAACTAAAATCAAAACTAACTTTAGATAGTTTCCTTTTTTAACTTAAGCAACAATCGAATTAATTTTTGATATTTTGAGATGGATTTCGGGACAGCCGCTTAATTGGGACAAATGCTAAAGAACGTAAACGAATGCATATTTTTGATTGAATTTGTTTCGCTTATTTTGGACAGCAGCTACTTATTCGGGATACATATATACATTAACATGGAAATTGACATATTCGACATTATAAGTGCGAAAAAACATTTTTGTTGTACTTTTTATACTTCATCATCACTTAATATTGGGACAGCCGCTTAATTTTCCCAAATAAGCGGAATTTACTGAGGTATGGATATTAATTCGATGTTATGGCTGGCAATAAACAGCTACGTTCCAGAAATCGAGTGAAATCGAAATTGCAAATCGAGTGAATTCGTTTTCAGTGTTCTGCATTTCGAGCGATTCGGAAACTCCGAAATTTTTTCGAAATCACAATTTCACTTTGTCTCAATTCCGAAAATTTTGAAATCGAAATCAAATACAGTGAAATGTAGAACACAAAAATTAAGTTTCGATTTCATTTCGAGTAAAAGTGAAATGTGGAACCTAGCAGAAAATGTAGGTGGTCTTTATTTAACCCCAATGAACTTTACAGATAATATTTAATTATCTACATATATTATATACATGGTGATATATCAATGACATAAATAAAATGTATATGATGTCTATATAGTTAAATAAAGATGATATTATGTATATGCCTTTTGTTTTTATCTGTAGCACAAATTAACCTTGTGACGATCGGTAGCGTTAGGTATACTTGTGTACAAAGAAATTAAAACAGAATTAAATATGTATCGAGATATTATATCCAAAGGGTATTTTATTCAACCGAAACCAACGTTTCTTCGCGACTGTAATTTAGATCGAGAGAACGCGTAACAACCATACGCTCCACTCACAATAGCGATTTAACCTCATCGTCATCGGCAATGTCAAATAAAGTAAAACCTAAAATAACGCTTGTTCTATGGCGCGCAAATTTATCTTTGGTCGTCTGTGTTGAATCACACTATAGGCGTATTTTTTTGAGAATCTATAGCTAGCTCACTTTTCCTTTTACATGCAAAACTTTTATACTCACTTTTGGTTTTGTTATACTCACTTTCCAAAAAAATACGCCATATATATACCTATGACTATGACGTAAGAACATGAGAGTCGAATCAGATTTCAAATTGGATCAGATTTAACTGACGCGACGGTGTTTACCTATACCTATACCAAACGTTTTAACCTCATTACCCAATACCTACTATATATCTTATAAGTAAAATTCGGCAAGTTTGTAAATATGTAAATAATTTAATTTTAAAATCAAAAATATTAAATGAAGCCAGCTCACCCCGGTCTCTTATATTTAATTGGGAAATATATCGCCTACAATCAATTACATATATAGTAGGTAGATATGTATGCGTAAAATGGGTGCTTCCCGAATAAAAACCATCAAATGCGACATTGCCACTGAAATTACTCATCATAAATAAGAGAAACTAAAGGGTAACAATTTCGCAAGATCACAAGATCAGATGAAACTTCGAATCTTACTATTATGCAGATGACCTAAAACTGTTTTCATGTATTAAAAGTATTGGTGACTATACTTTGATCCAATTGGATCTAGATAGTATATCTGATTGGTGCAATGTCAATAGTTTAAAACTGCATCTTCATTTGAATATGATTACTCCTTAAATTTAACTCATCTGAATAGAGTGATGAAAATTAAAGATCTGCGAGTCATGTTCGATACGACATTCTCCTTTAGATGTCATATTGATTATACTGTCGCGAAGGTTAACTCAGTTGTAGGCTTCATAAAGCGTAATGCAAAAGATATAAGAGATCCATTTGCTTTATTTTCACTATTCACTGCATTAGTTCGATCACTGCTTGAATATGCTGACGTGACTTGGAATCCATTATTTGTAACTTATTCTGATCGCCTAGAAAAGATTCAAAGGCGTTTTACTAAAAACGTTTTTTATAAAATGCATTGGGAATTTTCTCCTAATTATAAGGCAAGATGCTTACTTCTTGGTATTAAATCTCTAAAATCCCGTCGTCAAATATACACGATATAATGTTTGTACGAGACTTGCTATGTTTCCATACAAGATGTTCTAGTTTCCTCTCGATGATATCAATCTATGCACCCATGCGATCCTTAAGGATACGTAATCTTCTCTCTCAAAAAAAAAAAACATAGAACAAACTATGGCCAACATGAGCCCATGACAAGAGCCATTCTAGCTTCCAACAGCGTTTATTCAAATATTGTTTTATCAATATTTAAAAACCAATTATTGTACATTTTTACTTTTTAAATAAAATATTTGTAGACTCTGTCCTCCAGTTTTCAAACATCTGTTAGTTATAAGTACTTGTAGATGAATTATAATAATAATAATAAATCTAATTTATTTCACTCACTGGCCGTGTTTGTGTAGGTTAGGTATATATACTGTATAATAAATAATCATAGTGTTTCTTTTTATCCCCTTCATCCCTTGCAAATACATTTTGTAAGTAACTATACCTTAAAAATTTGGCTCTAAAAATTTATTTAAAAAATTAAATATTGATTCCCATATAAAAATATTAAATACAAAAATAGCTAAAATACTAACCAGTATATGGGTAGATATATGATATGGAAAAAATGTTACCCACAAAATAGTTATTTGCACAGTCATTTCTTGGAAGTACATATCACTTTCGAAGGAAAATATAAACAGAGCTAGCACTCATTTTACATAATACATTTTCATCGATATATACACCAGCGACATTGCCACTGAAATTACTCAACATATATACCTATAAGAGAAACAAAGGGTAACTATTACGCAAGATCACAAGATCTGATGAAACTTCGAGTCTGATTTATTTCACTCACTGGACTGGTATATGTCGTAATATATACTGTATAAACATAGTAAATGTTTCATCCCATTCATCCCTTGAAAATTGTAAATAAATATAGGTATATAACGTAATTATACCTACCTAAATAATTTGATTCTAAAAATGTATTGAATAAATTAAGTAGGTATTTATATGTATCAATTGATTCTCATATGAAAATATTATATACAGAAATGCTAACCCTGGTCTCCAGTATATATGTATAGATATATGGAAAAAAATTACACCTACATACAATAGTTATTTGCGCAGTTATTTCCTGCAAGTATAGGTATAACACTTTCAAAAGAAAACTTAACAGAGCTGGCTCTCATTTTACATAATGTAATACATTTTCATAGATATATTATGTATGTAGGTTGTAGGTATAGCGACATTGCCACTAAAATTACTCATCATAAATAAGAGAAAAAAAGTGTATCTAACTATTACGCAAGATCACAAGATCAGAACAAACTTCGAATCTGATTTATTTTACTCGCATACTGTCCCTGTTTGTGTACGTATAGGTATCTATATATCTACTGTACTGTATAAACATAGACCATGTCTCATCCCCTTCATTTACATATTATGTAACTATGTATAAATACCCACCTAAATAAATTTGGTTCTAGAAATTTCTTAAACAAATTTAGTATCTATCTATTGATTCCGATATGAAAATATTAAATCCACAAATACTAAAATTCTAACCCCGGTCTCCAGTAGGTATATCGAAAAAATGTCCCTATATAACAATAGTTACTTGTAGGTACATATCTATACTTATATGTAGTTATTTCTCGGAAATACATAGCGCTTTCAAAAGAAAATATAACAGAGCTAGCTTTTATTTTATATAATACATGGATGTAGATAAATTATTTCTTCAGTATCTACCTATTACCTATGTAAGCCATCAATTCTAAAGAAAATATTTTAATTTGTACTTCGATATGCGCGTTGTCATGCGACACTTAATTCAAAGAAAACGTCACAACGTAGAAAATCGCTACCTACATACGTATATAGGTACCTATTTGGTAAAACTATTTATCTAAACAAAGCTTAATCAAATTTTATTGCTACTGTAAATATGTACTGCTGTATGTTTATAGAAAAGTGTATTTTTAATTATTTCATAGAAAAGTGTAATTTTGTTAAAAGTTTATTATTGAAAAGGGGCGTGTAGTTTGCTTGATTGCAATTCAAAATGGCCCACCATATTAAATAAAAGAATATGTAAGTATGTAGGTAGGTAGTTCTAATATGGCTCGCGTCAAAGCTTCGGAAAACCAGTTTTTTCTAGCATTCTTTTATTTTCAAGCTAATTTGATATGTTGCAGGAGCATTTTCGGTATTTCTGCGAATTTTGTTGAATATAAACATTTAAAAGTAAGAACATTTTTATAGATAATTTTTACCGCAATGTGGAAAATAAACGCAATTAAACGCCAACTTCTATAACTTACATACTAAATGACTTTCAAGCGAAAATGGCAACCACTTAAATAAGTAATAGAATTAAAAATTTAGAAATCATATTCACCTATTTTTGATTTTAAAATAAATTATAAAATATTCTTTACTCACCTATTGCAAATATTTTTAAGCACACTTAAGTAGATAGACGGAAAAACACTTCACAATTTATTTTAAAATTTGCAAATAAAAAAAACAAAAATAAAACAAAACAAAACCCAAAACTTAAAGGCGCACCAACGCAACGCCTTTCAAAGTTAAAATGAGACACTTGTTTTACAATGCGACCGCTTTTATAGCAGAAGCAGAATCCCCACTGTACCACCACCATTCCATATTTTTCTTCCAGGGCATTTAAACAAAAATACTCATTGGCTGCGCAATATATGTCTGTCAGAGAGTACACACACAGTAATCCAAATGCACAGAATACACAGCCAATGGGGGATCACATTATTATTGTTGTTGGTATCGCTCAATACAAATCGTAGAATCTCACCCACTCTCACTTGGTTGGGTGTTGTGTTGTGTGCGCCATTGGAAGGGTTTTTGTTTAGGCTGATTAAGCGAATTTGCTTTTGCCTCACGGTTGCAAAACGGATGTTTGTTCATACATGTATGGTAGTGGCACATACACATCTCCAAGCGCATATATGAATACCTTTTTTGGAAGTTTGGATTTATTAAAAAAAATTATGAGAATCGGAAAAATCGCATTACCTTACCACACCACCACAATTCGTATCCCCTCCTTTCTGTGTAGGTAGTATTAAATTTCACTAAATGAGAGGGCTAACCAATCTCTTTTCCATTGAGCGCCCGCCGACGCCGAACTGAATCAATCCAAGTCCAACCAAAGTATTGGATCTTGAGCATGTGTCAATGTGTGTGATGTGTAAAGCGTCACACTTTGACTGAAGTGTGCGGGGTGTCATAAAAATGAAAATTTCAACTAATAAGGTGGTCGCTGGTCAAAGTTGAAACTAATGAGTTGATCTCAAGTGGTTTGTACCTATATGAAAAAAAAAATATTTTTTTTTGTGGGACTTGGCGCAAACAAAATAAATTATATCACATGACGTATAGATACTAATGGGCGCACTCGTATCTAATGACAGTTTTTCAACGAATTTCGTCTGCTTCAAGATAAGACGCAAGAGCAAAACCACTTGTCACAACACAGTTATCGGTTATCCTGATGACCGTAATTTAAATGAGTTCGTCATTTGACCGTAAATTTGAATCTAAATATTTTGTTTTATACACACAATGCCTAAATACTCGTAAGGGTTGCGAAGTGCATCCAAGTCAAGTGGATGACGCACTCGACGTTTAGGATGCACATGCAATTGTGACATGTCACACTCGAGATAGATAATTTGAATAGCCATAGTTATTGAATTTTGATGAAAGATTTAGCGGGGTCGTGTCTATAGCCGGGTAAATTTGAAGATAACCTTTTCTTTAAAAAAAAAACTGTTCGTCAG
The DNA here is from genome assembly GCA_949372485.1 of Cheilosia soror. Classification (NCBI taxonomy): domain Eukaryota; kingdom Metazoa; phylum Arthropoda; class Insecta; order Diptera; family Syrphidae; genus Cheilosia; species Cheilosia soror. The sequence goes on from OX443563.1 coordinate 4,267,721, forward strand.
GGTATGACAATTTGTTGGTGCGATCTGTGATTAGTTATAAAAGAAATGTGACTCACTCTTAAAATATGTATAAAGAAACGTGATATGTCTAGACACATGCATGATATTTGTTTTTCTGTTATTTTATTGTTAATTATTATTAGTAGATACCCGAAGTCGGGAAGAACATTAAAAATATCGCGAACAGAAAATTACATTCTGATCATTATAGATACCTAAATACGTATCTACCTATAGGTATTATTTGGATATTTTACAAAGTACACTCCGCGCCACTTGAATAGCACACAGGTCGGTTTTCTATCGCCCCACACCCAATCAATCATGCTAGAGACTTAATTTTTTTAGTTAAAGTTCATTTAAATGTTGTGATTTGACTAAAAGGAAGAATTAAAACTAAAGCTTTAAGTATTAACCAAAAAATAAGAACTAAAAACCGGCAAAATGTTGGGTCCTAATTTTGCGCCACTTGAATAGAACACTTGTAGGTAGGTACCTTATACCTAATACCTAAAAGAAAAAAAAAACTTTTCTATTCTGCTTCTTTTTAACACAAATATTATCTACCTACTTAGATTTAGGGTAAATTTACCCTAAAGTAGGTATTTTAGATTTAAAAAAAAAAAGTTCAATTGTGTTTTGAGCCACCTTTCTGCTCCAAAATTTACACCTCCACGGTTTATGGAAGGGATGCATACAAACTGGCCAAATAATTTAGCGAAATCGAGCTTAGCTAATTCGATGGATTGGAATAATTTAGCTATAGTCGAATACTGTTATCCCGATCCATAGATTTGACGTGTCAACCATTCCCAAACATTTTCGATGATATTCAAATCCGGTGAGTAGGTATAGGTAGGCTGTCAGCTTAAAAAGCTCCATATATGTATTGGCACATTATCATGTTGAAAAATTTAAGGCAAAGGTCTAAAAAGGTTATGAAAATATGAAAAGGCCCCTATTTCAATGTACCATTGTAAGATAAAGTATTTACCTATTGTCGTTGACAAACATTTTAATTTACAGGTGCCACATCATCACACTTTCAACTCTGCAGGTCCAAATGATGATTTTCTTTGTGGAGGTTATGGAAGTAGTATAGGGCATTGGTCATTTTAAAAGACCACGCAATGCCATTATACGAAGGCCCAGGTCTGAGGTCAGATGTGCGCGACAAAAACGGAGGCGTTGCTCTTTTTGAAGGGGTTACTTCTTTTTGACTTTTTGACATTCGAAATAATCCGGCGCATAGTTGTGAGACTTGCATTTATTTGATATCACATTTTTTCCTGATTTTTGGAAAAAAAAGTCGTGAGAATTTTGACGCTTTTTTTTTAATATATATAAGTCACTTTTCCGCATTAAGCACACTGTATGTGTATGCGGTCTTTCATATGGATTCATCCATAGTTAGATTCATTACTTAAAAATATAGTCTGCTCCTCTCGATTTTCTTGTCTAATTTGGCATTAAAAATGGGCGAGCGTTCTTTAAGCTTTGATTTGTCCTTTTCCGCCTCGGTTAAGGCCTTTTCTCAAGCCCATTTTATTTATTTTTTTTAATTAAATAAAGTCGAAATTAACAAAAAAAGAATTCATCACAGAAAAATATGAGTCCGCACATCCCAAAAGATATAAGGGTCAAACTAAATGCATGTTCTAGTCAAGTGGCACAAAAATGTTGCCTAAATTTCAACGAATGCTGGGAAAAAATATATAGGTACCAACCCTAAAGGTCATTTTCCATAACTTGCAAATTGTTACAGAGAAAAGGAAGAGTTATCCAAAAATAAGGTTAAAAATACAATTATTTTATTATTTGTAGATATTAGAAATTGTACAGAGAGTGTACAAGGTGTTCTTTTCAAGTGGCGAGGAGTGTATGTATAGTAGATATCTATAGTTATATGAAATGTGCACTGTAAAATGAACATTAAATAACTCGTGATCTCAATATTGTGTCTGGCTTTTGCAAGTGCTTTGAGAGATTTTTCCAGATATCTAACAATGAATCACCCAGGAAATAGGTGCAGCGGCAGGCGTATAGGTATAGGTGCGCGTGTAAGTATAGGAAAACTTCTGCAAAAAGTCGCTGTAAAAATGAACATTAAATAATTCATGACCTCAATATAGCGTCAGTGTCTGGGGTGAGTAAAGTACTTTTGCCGACCGACACGCGACACCCGATCGCGATCGATCTTAATGGTGGTGTGTGGTGGAGGGTAGGTAAGGTACTATTCAATGGAAAACTATACATATTTCTATTCTTGTTATTCTTCAGGAGTATATTAGGTATGGATGCTAAGATATAGCTTAATTTATAGTTTGGTTAGAAGGGCAGTTTGCAAGATCGCGACTCTAGATTTAAGATCATACCTAGCCTCGATCTATAACCATTCAGCTGGATGTTCAGCTTACTTACTTACTTACTTAAGGTGGCGCTTAAGGTGGTGGTAAGCTTCAGCTTGTTCGTACTTAAATTCTTTGGCCGTTGTGAAAGTTAATTTGTATGGATAATTTATGGTCCACCACTGGCACATTTACGAAGCTACAGGAACCGTTTACCGCTTGACGGAGTCAATGTCTCCTCTATCCAGCAAAATTTAAAACGTCAACCTAGGTGTTACCATCGCTGAGATATTGCCAGACCGGCATGCATACAAATCACAAAACCAGAACGGATAAGGATAACAACGTTTCGAGCTTATTTTAATGTAAAAATATATGTAGTAGCTATATATATAACTAATTGGTGACTGTCCCCTTTGCAATTTCTGTAAATTTTCTCCAGATTGCGAGAACAACAACTTGTCTGCGGATTATGGAATTACATAGCTATTTTGAACTACATTCGATCCCTTGTTTGTTCATTGGAATTATGACAGTAAATTCTTGGTAGGTAGGACTGAAATTACGATCATTTTGAAATTATTTTGCGTGCCTGATGGGTCTCAAAAATGTGCCTCCTATTTGTTCCCATCTCAATTTTGACGAATTTGTTTCCTAATTCATTAATGCACAACTGAAAGCTCGGCAAGTTCATACATACTATTGGCGTATTTTTTTGGGAAGTGAGTGTAACAAAACCAAAAGTGAATATACAAGTTTTGCATGTAAAAGTAAAAGTGAGCTAGCTATAGATTCTTAAAAAAATATGCCTTATATTAAAAACTGCGGGGTATACGGGGTATGTGGCCCTTGTAGTGTATATATTTGGTCGATGATAAACTTTCCCGGCCACCACACTGACCATCATCGTAGACGATGTTTAGGAGACGTATGCCGCAAATCAAGAGATCTCCTTACTTCAGGCCTGATGGGCAAAAGTTGCTGATTAACCGATTAAACTTTGCTGGACTATGCATCCCAAAGATGCCCGCCTCTTCTATTTTTATTTTGCTTTGAAATCGCCAAGTGTATATTGCTACATCGCCGGCACAGCGGCAAGTGTATATATTCACGGCTGTATCCATCAGAGACGCACAAATAAATTCAAATCACCCATATTTGTGTTCAACGGTAAAAATAAATCATTCTACGATCTATTTCAAAGCCGTATCGAATAAAATTGTGATTTTGCTTATGGATAACGACACTATTGTGATTTCTTGTCATACAAAATCAGAATCAGACACTACATGATATTGACATTGAAATTGAAACGAATGGACACATACATAATATAAGTCTTTCAATGAGGTTATGAACTTTCAAGTTCAAAACAGGAAACATTACATTACAAGTATATAGTGCACAAGGTAACTGTCGGATACCTATACGTATAGATGCATTGAAGATTTACATATGCTTTTCTTTTTTACTTGGACATTAGGATGGACATCCCGTTGCGAATCGAAATGAAAGATTGCATACCTTTTTTTTAACCGGTTGATTCTGTTTTTGAGTTGCAAATTGAAAAATCTTTCGGAAGTTGGCACCTACATATAAGTCTTGGAGGATAAGGGGATAGAACCTATAAGTATAGCTACTTATATCATCTATCAAATGGAGTTTTAATACAAAAATGGAACTCCCTGGATATTGTAAGTATAGGTATTTGTATTGGACTTGAGGGACTATTAAATTAAAGGTACGATTTCATCAACTTTTTCGCAGTCGTTTGTTAGCCTCATATATCACCAATTTTATTTTAAAATGTCACTAAGATTAAGCACTGACGCTGTTTTGGGTATGAGTTCTAACATTTATATATTTTTTAACTTATCTCTTATTGCATAGAGTGTCCAGGCAACAAAATACCTATCGCAAAAAGCTATTGAAAGCTGTTGAAAGAGTCGAAATAAGGGGAACACTGGGCTGATTGCTTGGCCGGCAACCTTATACCAATATGTCAGTAAAAATTTCTGTGGGCCAAGAGATAATATATAGTCCACACTCCACAGTATACCAAAAGGTTAAAAAAATCGGTATGCCAACGATACTGCAATTGTTGTCAGACACTGATCAGTGAGTGGATGATGACCAAAGACTGGTATGGAGTCGGAATTCAATAAGTCAACTAATTGGCGTCATGAGAATGGTCTAAGCTATAAATGCTCCAAAAACTAACATAGTATAACGCGACAACGAGCCCAAGATATTTTGTAGGTACATAATCATTATCCTTTGTGTCAAATGAACAATTACAAAGTTCAAACAAATTTGCAAAGTCCAACTGGACCGTTGTTCGGTCGATTCAACAACGTATAAAATACCATTCAACTAATCAGCATTATCCTGAAGCTACTTAAGGTACTTTACAAGCGCTTCAAAAATTGTAATTTAATTGAGAGAGATGCATAACAATGCCCTTCATCTAGAAGTGATTCTTTTTTATGAAAAACAAAAACATAACAAGTGGATACCTACGCTCTACTTAGGATGTTTCCATCAAGCAATTAAGTTCGTAGTTCCCAAGTAAAATGCGCCCAATTAATTAGCACTTACAAACTGAGCTGCTGGGAAATAAATTCAAGTGTCCTTATCTCTTTATTATTTGAAATCGCAGCTTATTGCAAACAATTATAGGCATCTAAAGAATAATAGTCGTTGTTCTTTCGTCCAGCATAATAGAGAGAGTTTGTCGAAGTAGGATTAAGAAAAGTATTTTTCATCTCAGCTAGAGGTATAATCTTAAAAACATTCTGTTTTTTTTTTTTTCGTTTTCATGCGGGGGAATTTATACCGGACTGGGGGTCTCTTCTCGTTTTATTATTGTAAGGTATGAAAAGTTTATAGTGTTGGAGCGTTTATTTTGTAAATTAAGACTAATAGCATGATCCCACACAAGTGAATAAGCCAACGTGATTTGTATTGTAAATCACGAAAGGCGTTTCCACCGAAATCTACCTAAGTGTTTTATTTTGGAGATTTCTGTCAATATAGGTATTCCATTTTGTAATCTGATGATAATGGCATACTTTACGTTCTCAAGTCTTATTATTGATATGGCGTAGAGCTCATTACTTCATTTAATTGCTGATGGGTACAATGTTTATGTAAAAGTTGTCCTATTATTCACGCAAAATATGAATTTTACTCTATTACATACATAAGTGATGCCAACATAAAAAAGATAGCAATTTGACAGCTGACAGTTCGGGGTTTGTAAAAATGAAGCGCTATACGAAAGAACAACACATTTTCATTGTTATGAGCAATATTTTAAGAATAATGAAGGTTTGTCAGCTACAGTCCGCAATTTTCGAACAAAACCATCTTTAGTGATGAAGCTCAATTTTATCTTGATGGTTTCGTTAATTGTCAAAATTGTCTGATTTGGGGTTCAGAAAGCCCACGAGTTATTTTTGAGAAACAAATGCATCCACAACGCGTGACTGTTTGGTGCGGATTTTGGGCTGGAGGCATTATCGGACCATTTCTTTTCGAAAATGCGGCTGATGGTTATGCGGTAACAACTTATGGTGTTCGTTATCGTGACATGAGAATTCAATTTTTAGTGCCTAAATTACATGATATGCATGTGACCAACATGAGGTACGGTGCCACATGCCATACAGCCAGAGAAACAATTCAATTACTGCATGAGTCATTTCCTATAATCTTCTAATCGGCGTTTTGCCGATCAGAATTGGCCATCCAGATCTTGCGATTTAATGCCATTGGACTTTTTTCTTTGGGGTTTTTTGAAGTCAAAGGTCTATGCAAACAAACTCACTACCACCAATGCTTTGAAAGAGGAAATTGGGGGTGTGTTTTAATGAAATGCAGCCAAATTTATGCGAAACGGTCATAGAAAATTTTAATAAAAGAGTAGATATACGAACTTGCCAGCAGTGCCGGGGCGGCCATTTATCCGATGTGCTATTCCATACATAAAACCCAATCTGTACCAATGGATAAAAAAAATTCTGATTTCTAATTAAAAATCGATATTTTTTATCAAAATTACATTTTGCGTGAATTATGAACCACCCTTTATATTCGGGTTTAGGGGGGCAGCACACTATACAAGACGGGCATCTGAGGTCATTATACTTAGCCGCCAAGTCATCACTTTTCCAAAACCTCTTCTGGTAGATATAGGACAAGCAAATTTAGTTTTAGAACTCGCTTCCTCGAGACATGTTTCCAGAAGACTACATCTTACAAAAGTGTAAATGCAGCTCCTAAAACTATCTGCACCCATCTTATGGTGCGATTTTGCAAGGGAAGTATTGCAAAATAAATTCAGTGCAATTATTATGTATCTATACTTCAAAAACGGTTCCGACGATTTGAAAAAAATCATAATTGCTGCAACCTGCAAGTCGGGCATTTATTTTCGAATTCACTTGCTGGGCCTTACTAATAAATATTTTTTTAATAATTTTCTAAAATGCTTTAAAGGTTGTAGTAATCAAAAAATTCATATAGAAAAAATAGCAGTAAAAATGATGACAAATTGGACACGCATTTTTAATATAAATGGTTTTGGAAAATCCACTTTGACATATCCCACGGACATAAAAAGTGATCCTATTTTTCTCCATTGTATATTCACCATATGAAGCATGATCGAAATGGATATTTTTTGGTACGAAAGGAGTGCATAGGAATTTCATCTTATATGGTTCTGCCTGTGTGCTGGTATAATGTTTTAATGTCCTTTTGTTTTTATGAGTTTTTTTTTTTTTTTTTGTTTCAGATCATGGGCACGGTTATGGATATTAAGAAAGTATCCAGCGCATTTAGCGACCATAAGAAGAGCAAGGGTGTCGATTTTATTTTCCATGCATAATGCGACGAAAGATCGTTATGCCTGTTTTGGAATGTCTGGGTGAAACTGAAAAATGCAATTGATGTTAGCGGGAGAAGACGAGATGTGACCGACCCGACATAAAAGTATTTAAAAATCGACTAAAATTTATAGATTGGAGTAGTTGTGTTATGTTATGTATTATTGTCACATTTTAATCATTTTGAATACTTTTTGTGCACAAAACCTATTGACAAACATTGCGGGATAGAAATTGCAGCGCAATGCAGTGTAATAAAGGAAGTTTCAGGATCAGGAAAGTTTAAAGATTGCGTAAAATCACACAGGGCCTTACCAATAATCATTTTTAAACCTTCAACTTGACGGTCACAATAATTTTATATGGACATTTTCGCCATTATGAACACGTAAACATTAGCCTATAGACACTAAAAATGATTATTAGTACCGCGGAAAGACGCAAGTACACTGGTCGGCATAATTATTTTGACAAAACTAAAATTAATTCTACTCATAATTTGAACAAACTTCGTAAATTTTGGTAGCAATGGAAAGGTCATTTAAATTCCGTTTGAATGATATACTTTCCTTAACCCATTGAGTACCCATTGAAAATTTGGAACTTTTGTAAAAGTCTACTTTTTTGACTTTTTTCCTCGTTCCAAAAAAAAAAAATGTTTTGATGCAAAAAGTTTCTTCAACCAATTCTAATAAAGACATAAAAAATATTAGCGAAGAGATTTTTGAAAATTTTTTTGCTGTCACTATTAGAATTGTTTGAAGAAACTTTTTGCATCAAAACATTATTTTTGGACCGAGGAAAAAAAGTCAAAAAAGTAGACCTTGACAAAAATTCTAAATTCTAAAATTTTTAAATGGGTTAAGGAAAGTTTTGTATCATTCAAACGGAATTTAAATGACCTTTCCATTGATGCCAAAATTTACATGAAGTAAGTTTCAAATTATGAGCAGAATTAACTTTAGTTTTGTCAAAATACTTATGCCGACCAGTGTAGATAATAAATATGTTGTTAAGAATAGTGTTAAAAAGTTTAAGAAAATTTAGGTCGTGAGTCATGTTGCGCTAAATAATATTATCACCGGCAAACTTTCTGGCACTATCGTAATGGAAATCAAGTTTTTAATCTGTCAAAAATTTGATAAAAAATTAGCCCAGCTGGCCCACTGCACATTAAAAGTAGAGAGAGGGACGATAACACAATTCAAGAAATAAAACTCTAAAAAAAGTTTTCCTCCTCCATATGCGTCTTCTCTCAATATATGGATGATTACAAAAATTTAAAGGTTTGGGCAACAAAATATGACGACCACAATGTATGACATTACCAAAATCAATAAATTATACAAAATTGTTATAAATCCCTTAAATTTTAAATATTCTTGTCCAATGTCCATTTAGATTGAATTCCTCGACACAAATTCTGAAAAAAAAAATCTATTATTACGCTGAATTCAATACACAGTTAAAAAGGATGCATTTTGTCGTATAGCTGTTGTCATGCTGTGGTAAGCCTTGGAACTTGGAGTATTGGGTCAACAGTTATGCACAGAAGTACCTATGTATGCTGTATGCAAGTTATAATACTTTCCGGATTATTACTCGCATTGCAAATGCAATGTGTGACACAGGCAATACCTGTCTCGTCCGATGTGTCGTGTACCTATAGAAGGGCTTTCGTTAGTCGACAATATAATAGTATCTATATGGAATAAGATTAAGAAATATGTTACTGGGGTTTAGTTTTGGAACAGTTTTCCATAACATATTTATTTGGGCTTTTTAAATTCATTTCAAGTAGGTACACTGATTTTTAAAGTGATATAAGTAGATTAGAAGCAGTAACATCATGAGTTAAGTTTTCAGCAGTGACATAAGATCCTCCATCATTTGTACCCCATTTGTCATATTATGAATTGAAATTGAATGCATATCATAATTATGTCATTGGCCGCGTTCCATTTTGTGTTCATATTTTATCAATTTTTTGCGAAATAGGTATAGTACCTATATATAGATGACATCATTCCATTTTTACAAACAAAAAATAAGCCTTTTTTTGCAGACACAAGAATCTTATGAGAATGTTTACGATTGAAAATGACATCATTCGCAATAGTAAAATGGATGCCGAGTCTGTCTCCAGTCACATGAACATGATCGTATTGTAAACAAATTTGCATTTCCTTTTTTTATTTATGTTTAAAAGTTAAACGAATATCGGTTTAGTTTCGATAACAATCATAAAAGAAATATTTTTGCTACGCATACAGCAATCTTTTTGCTTGTGAATGATGTCATCTTAAGCTCCTATATTTTATTTGTTTCAATTGTAAACATTTTCTTCTCATCAGATTCGTATGCTTGCGAAAAAAGAAAAATACTGCGAAATTGTGATGACGGCTACTATTCCGTTGCATTGTTTAGATTGGGAACAAAATTAAGATGTCAATATATTTCTATGCAAAGTTTCGCTCATGACTTTGATTGTTGTTGTTGTTGTTTTCCAAATAAAGGTATGTTTTCTGATATACATTTTGAAACAGCAACTTAAAAATTGTTTTCCAACCGATTGAAATGTATTATTCTGTGAACTGACAAATGATAAAACAAAAAATGTGTATGGCTCGAGTTCCTGTAATTATGTATCCATGTATAGGTATGTATGTGACAGCATGTCAGATGTCACCCAATTCATGATCTTTTCTGAGAGGCAGACAGCTTGGATGTTATTCTTACTGAGAACGAAAGTTCGCCAAAATTATTCTGCAAAAACGGACGAATTTAGCAGAGGTGCCAAAGCGAGACACGGTTTTGTATACAGCTCATTTCTATAATACGTATACTAAATAACACTATATAATAGGGAGTCTCCCTTACCTCTGATAAAGGCTATCTTAAAATGGATCAATAGATGGCGGCCGGTAGTATGACGATATGAAATTTCATGATCTGTCGTAGTGTGAATGCTCGCTCGATGGTGGATTTTTCCAGCCTTAAACCGCACTGAAAATACTGCGCTGAAGATGGCATCAGGTTATAGCGAACTACGTCAGTGTGTATAACATGATAAACATCCACAGACTGATAACTGATTGCATTTGGTTTCCGATAGGATTGCCATCGCGATATGGCGGTATAAAAGGTGTCGGTTGATTTTTTTTTCTTTCTGTAGTTTTGCCATATCCTTCTAGATATGACACGGTTCTATGTTAGGTGGGCCTTCAGTAGGAAATCTAAAAAGATTTCTGCCTTGGATTGCACGAAAATGAATGTGAACTGATTTCGTAAGTGAAGAGTGGATGGATGAGTCCTTCTGGTCAGCTCATCAGCGTGGTCGTTTTGCAATAATTTTCAGGTTATATTGACTAAGGCGGCTTCTCTGTCAATAGGTAGATATATGCATATAAGATATGTATTTGCATTCCGCAAGCGCACCTACTTGGCTGCTATACCTTGTAGTGGTGACTGTCAATATTGACAGATCTATATATTTTTAAAATACTGGAGGCATGCCTATTTCGTCGATCGCAATGTGATTAATAATTTTTTTGTATGTTGCATGATAACCATAGATGTTAACGATTTTTCTCCCGTATGTATAGTCTTGATGCAATGTATATGTATTGTATATGTATGTACACTAGACTTTTTGCATTATTCTTCTTGAAATGACAAGCCTTCAGTATATACAAAACGAGAATCTCTCATAGTCGCATGCCAGTTGTTGTACATGTAACCAAACTTAGCTGTAGGTACGGTGCACACACATATCCATTCATCCGTTTTCAATTTTCTCATCTATCCACGGCTGTAGGGCACTTAATCGAAACCTCCATATAACTTTCGATCTTTTGCTGTCCATATAACCGTTAGCAAGTGCATTTTTTGGATATCACAACCAAAAGGATCATTCTCTGCTGTCTGTATTTATACCTTCGATTTACGCAGAAGGTACTAAGAGTACCTTAGATGAAACCTCGCTGACATTAACCTCACAAAAATTAATGTAGGTATGGATATGGACTTATGGTAAAGCGACTGCGCTTGCTCGTTTAATATAATGAGTAATGATAATGTAACCACATAACTTTTGGCCTTTGGATACATCACTCTTGATAGTCCAGTGTCTAATCTGCACTCAGCTCACTTAGCATCAATCAATTTTATTCAACTCTTCAGTTGAACAAGCAAATTTTTAAACTTGTACACTATAGTGCACAAATTCACATTGTTCAGGTTGAGCAACGTAATTCCATTTAAAATTTAACATTTTTGTGTTGAGCGCGTTGCGGGCTCCATACACCTAGTTGACCAACTCTTTCAATTGTTGAATGACCCCGTACACTTAACTGATCAATAACGTGTCCGGATTTGGCAAAAAAAAAAAAGTTCCTCGTATTGGTCAACTGCGTTTTCGTTGTGATTGCTCAAAGAGTTGATGGATCATAGATGCGTTGATGCCCTCGTACATTTTACCAAGCATCACTTGTTGAACACACTTAGTAGCTGATAGCTACTCACACCTTCATGAAATATTACGACCTATAGGTTGGTAAATATTTTCCTAGGCTACAGAGCACTGTTTCTTATTTATTTATTTTTTTTTATTTCAATCGATTTGTGACTGAAAGCAATACATACTTCCTTTTGCTTTGCTATAATTATGTATTATGATTTCTCGTCAAAATAAACGAAAAGTACCTATAGCCCTAGCAAAGACAAAGTACAAAAAAAAAAAAAGAAGAAGAAAAAATAGGTAAGTGTTATGAAAAATTTAAATTAATAGATCCTTTCCTATACTGCGGCAATGAATTCGAATTCAAAGACTTTTTCAAAAATAAGCGAATGAATTTCAATGATTTTAATTTGCTTCTTGAACTATAGTGTCATCGTTGATAACCAAGCAAGATACCAAAGTCCAAAAAGCATTTTCACTTGTTCAGCGCCTTGCAGTCTTCGCTATTTGGCTACCTGAGTTCGAAAGGGTAAACCATATCCCTCCTATACATAGTGCACGAGCAAATGTCATTTAATTGATTCTAATTGCTCAACTAGCATACAGGCACACAAATTTCGTCGCACCCAACACAACTCGAGTCGAGTCAACAAAAAATGTATGAACTTGAGCAACAGGTTGGACAGATAATGTGCAGCACGATATTGTAAAATAGTTTCTCAACGCGTTGCATAAGCATGTTGAACGAGCAACAAGGACTCGTACATTACCCGCACACTTGTTTAGCAACGGGGTGAGCAACGATCTCCAATCGGACCAAACGCGTTGTTTGGATAAGATTTGGATAGCATCGTACATTAGACATTAGAGTTATAATGTGTTTTCATAATTCAAAATTGATGCATTTCACGCTCTACCTCCTTGTACATTCCATGCTCAGATGAATTTCCTGAACTTACCAAAAATTCCATACGCAAAGACTTCTAAAAGCTGTTAGTTGTCAATTCATTTATTGTAGCGTCCGCCCGGGTGACATTAGGTTAGGTTAGGTTAGGTTAAATAGGGTGTGAGTTCCTTACAGTGGACTAGGCACCATGTGTTTAATGTGTCATCGGTCAAAAACCTAAACCAATTTGCCCAAGCAATTAATTACCCTACAAAACTTAAAAATTGTTTCAATTTTATTTTTGAGGCCAACCTCGCCCAAATTGTCGAAGAAGTACCTTCCAAGGTGTTTCCTCGCCTGGTATACCGAGCAATAGCTTGACATTCACAGAGGAGATGAGTAATATCGTAATACCTGCATGTGACCGTATCTGTTAAACAAACAATAAAACTACACGAAAAATGCCGTACACTCAACTCCCATGCGCGGGCAATTTTACTGACGGAAAACAATGTAGTAAAGTGCCGACGGAATTGCACTTGTTCAAAAATACATATCCAACTACTTATTGTGTTCGCCAAGATTCATTAAAATTTCTGTATTCAACATTGAAAACCTCCTCCTGACAGCTTATAGAGGATTTTCAATGACGTATGGTTCCTTCCTGCTGAACAGGGTCAGTTTCGTATTTCCCTATACGTAATATTTTCTTTTCCGTCGTTGATATACCTATAAGTTTTCCGAGGTATAACTTAAGCTAAGTACACACAATTGTCAGATCTTATAATATTTTCACATCTGTCAGTGAAAAATGAGTCACAAATGTCTTAAAACCGTCTAAACTTACAATTTTGTCTTACAATAAAAGAAATGTCATTGTCAGCCCATTGTAAGACATCCATCTGACAATGAAATTGTAAGACTTTGGGACAAAATCGCACAACCGTTTGAACGCGCAATTTTATATTGTAAGGTAGTTGGCTATTGTAAGCTTATTGTCAGAGCATTGACAGATCTAACAATATTGTAAGATCTGAAAATCGTGTGTACTTAGCTTTAACCACATAAGCGCAGATTCGGCAGGCACATCCGACCTTTAGATGACTAAACTTATACATATCTACCTACTAATTAAGTTCGCCCACACTGCGGAAATACGGATGGTTTTTGTAGCCGCCTATATGGATGGGACACGGACTACAAAAGGCCAGAAACAATCAGCTCATTTTTTGAACCAATCGCTCGGTATATACCTTTCCTTTCACTCAGCCGTCCTATATACCTATCGGGATTTCGTAGAACTCTCCAGCACCCAAGAGAACATAATATATATAACATTTGCTTTTGTAACGAAGCAACGCTGACTGTAGGAGTTTGCTTCATATAGATGTACCTATACTTAGTCAAAGCGTAGATACGTTTTATATGTACATGAAGGTAATACATATTATAATATCCTATTTTCAACAGTCACCCTAAGGTAGAATATTACTGCCTCATGCCATCTCGTTGCGTATTGCTCTTTCTTAACCTATAGCCACGAAATATCCTTATCTTACATTTTTTTTTAAGGAAAAATAAAAATGTAAACCTAAAACAAAACCAACAACAGCATCCTTTCACGTTTCTCCCTCTCCCCTTCTTGCTATCAGCAATGTATTTGTGTGCCACTTTGGTTGTTTCTGGTTGTTTGTATCTATGATCTTTTATACCACCCCCTACATTAACCCCGCATTGGAAAGCTCTCTCGCAAATTTTCTTTCTGTGTTGTTTCTTCGATTTAACACCAACAGTGCTATAGTTGTGTGGGTACGTTTGATGGTTGCATTGCAAGTCGCGCTCATAGAAAGAAGTATAGAACTGATTGTGTATGAGTATGGTGTTTGGACTTTGGACTTTTGGAGACCTGTAGAAGGTAGAACATGGATATTCTTATATCTATATCGTATACTTGCATGTGTATACGCACACGTATGTTGTCAATTTCCAGTGGAGCAAATGCATCCATCATTTCATCAAACAGTAAACCAAACGATCATTGTTCCTGCGACCATCGAGCTACAAAGACGTGCTTCATCCTCCAGTAATAATTTTAAATTGTATTCGAATAGTATTTCTAAAGTGTATTAAATATTCTGTGCAGTGTTTTATTCAATATAAATAATTGTGCTAAGTGTTCTATACTATAGAACTATAAACTAGATATTAAACATAATTGTTGTGTGTGCTTAAAATAAAAGCAATTACAACTAAAAAAATATTAATTATATCTACACTTCAAACTTCAAGTAAGTAAATTACACCATTTTTTATGTTTGTTGCTAAAATGTGTAGATTAATTGTACCATCCTTACAGTTAGGTTAATTATTGTACATAATTTTGAAAATTCTTGTACTACCTATTCATAAGTGTTTTCTAAAAAAAAAAAGAATTATATTATTACATTATATACTTGGCCTGGTGGAAGCAAATAATTTTTTTTTTTTAGAACTTGCTATTAGTGTAGATAGGTAAAAAGTGCTAATTGATTATTTATTGTTGGATAAAAAATATGTCCGTTTTAAGTCCTTTAAGTCTGCTGAGTTTAATTAAGATATGTGTTTGGTCTAAAAAACGATTGGCTCTTATGAGTTTTATAGCATCAGCAATATAGGTAAATGTTAAGAATCTTATCTTATATTTTGTGAAACCCTATTATTTAAATTTAATTCGTTTTTCTAATTAGAAATAATCACTAAAAGTAGTAGATACTAGTAATTATAACACTTACCGTATATTGAGAGGAAATTTAGGCGGAAATGTATTTTAAATAAATTAAAGAAATTAGATACATATTAGATATATATAGAAGGTAGATACATTTAAAGGAATTTAGTCGGAAAAGATTTTAAATATTAGATTTTTATATGAAATCGAACAAAAGTTTTTTAAATATTTGAAAAAGTCATTTAAAATAGCAATTTTAAATTTGCTTGCTTACTTATGCTATGCGGACACAAAATTTGTTTCAATTATGCGTATCTACGCATTTGTTTAATAAATATGTTTTCTTATTAAATTAAATTAAATTATTTTATTATATATATAGGTATTTACCGTCAGTCTAAACCCCCTGTTTCGAGACAGGTATAGAAAAGTATCTATAAAAACAATATTTTTTAAAAAAGGTAATATTTAAAAAAAAAAAATTTAAGGTTTTTTTTAAAAGTATAATTTAATACGCGTATATGCTTACGCCTTTCACAAGGTCATATTCGTATAACAATGTATGACAATGTTGTGTTATCCGCGTTGCTTCTTTCTTTTTTTTTATTTGAAATTTTACAACATATCTACCTAATTGGACTAGCTAAATGCCGACGGTATTTCAAAAAGTAGATATAGACACGTATTATGGGAGTCCATAAAGAAATGGTAGTTTATTTTAATTAAATTTGTTTATTGTAGGTAATTGAAAATACTAATAATTCGGCCACAAAGTTTACAAAAATGTTACAACTAATCGCATAGAAAAATAAGACTCGTTGCAAAGTTAATAATGCATTTTTATGAGTACGAAAAAAATGAAATTACATATCAACTCAAATCATATTGTGCGTCGTTTCCATAGGCGTTCCTACAATAAAAACCCGACAGACGTTGTTGTGTCCAAATTTCAAAAAAAAAAAAAATCTTCTGGTTGTTGATCGTTTTATGAAATTGTGAACAGCTTATTGGAAATGTAAATCTAAAAAAAACCCAACCAAATGATATGTTTTCCAACATTAAATTTGAAATCGCAACAAATCTCAAAATGTTTTATTTATACATACCTATTTCGATTGCAAATGTCATTGTTTGCTTGAATGTCACAATTTCGTTCATTGTAGATAATGCTTTCTGATACACAACATTTCGTGTTTTGTTGTCTGACGCGTATTTTTTTTGTATGGGAGGCCTTTGTCCAGGAACACTTCCGCCCGGGTCAATTCCTAAGATTGTCTGTCAATTTGAGCTTAATCGGTTTGGTAGTTTTCGAGATATTCGATTTTGAATGGATTGACTGCAATTTAACACGCTGCATCGTTTTATTGAAACTATATGTTGTCAATAACCAAATGATCCACATTTTTGGCCAAAAACAACCGGTTATAATGGTCTGGTACCGCTCCCTAACAAGTTCTTCAGAGCAAAGCGAAATTGAGACGTTTTGGTTTTTCAGTCATCCGTGTGTTTCGTTGAATTTACTCGATTTTTTCTCAAACTTCTTCATAAATCGCGAAATGGTGAAATCGAAAGGACGCTCATTAGGTAGGTACTATCGCGATCAAAACTCGAATTTTGATAATAAATTTCAACGATTTCGATGGTTAAATCATCCATTGCAGAATTATAGCAAAATATTTTCAATTATCAGCAAAGGTCTATCATAGTTATTAATTAACACTGAGGATTATAAAGGAGCAAGTTGTGTCATCAAGTCGTGCACATTTTTTTATAAATTATAGGGATTTTTCTACAAAAAAATTATTTTATTTTTTGTTAAAATAAATTACTTGTTCATGTTTTAGTGGATTTAAGTTTTTGTTTTCCTAATATGTTACTAAACAACTTCCCATTCCATCTTCTTATGGTTATAAGACGATTTAATCGGTTGGTATAGTAGAGTTATTTGCATCAACTACGATTTTTTTTTATTATTACGTTTTTAATTCTCTAATATATTATTTCGAATTTTATACCATTATCTTATAGCTATTTATTAATTTTTTTTAAACGTCTGTTGCTTAGATGGTTCATACACTTTTTGGATGCGGGTTTTGTTTCGATTTATTTCGTTTAATAAACGAGGTATCGTCAACTTCTTACAAATTATTTCTGCCTACGTTTTTCTTTTTGACAAAATAGTAGGTTTTAATATATGGATTAAAACTCACTTAAAAGATAAACTGGTACTTTTACATCATACTCTATAGCTTTTAGTGTAACATATGACAGTTATGCTACGTTTCCACTTCACTTTCGTAAACCTCGTATAAATCTCGAGATTTATTATACAAAGTTGATTAAAATAATTAATCTCCTAAACTTTCAAGGTTTGCATTATGCCAATGCAACCATTAAAACTTCCATATTAGTTTGAATAATAAGATTATGAGCTAATAATATTTTTAGGTTACATTCATATTTTGTTTTAACTTATAATTTCGAAAGTATAAATTGTTTAATTTTTTTTTATCATTTGTCTTACTTTTCAATTTGACAGCAAATGATAAATTTGCTGGTGAAACGTCAAATTAATTTCTTTTTTATTGGTGGAATTATTTCAGGTTTAATCTTAAACCTCTTGCATTAGATTTTTCTTAGATTTAAGTATTTTGACAGAAATTCAAATCCGATAAAAATGATGGTGCATTATTTTGTATTCGTGTATATCACCAGGTTATATATTTTTGTGGAAATGCACAAAAATATGGTCAATAGGCAAAATACAAGCGTCTACATCTTTTATAGGTATCTACATTTAATTTTAAATTAATTTTGAAAAACCCAAGTCTTATTATATCCGCATTAAAAATGCAGTTTATACTAAAATTTTATTCTTTGACTATGCAAATGTTTTGGCTTCACCTAAGTTTTTTTTTTTAGTTACCCGCTTGGTACTGCTATCATGTAGGTATACCTCTAGCAGTTGTTGTTTTAAAAGTTGTCTCAAAATTTCAATAAATTTGTTTGTGATTATTTTGTGAATTTGTGAAAAGTTATTATGGAATTTTCCGAAATTTTTTGTAATTAATTGACATTCTTTCTCAGGACAAAACGAAAAAATAAAATATTTAGCTATACACAAATCCATCATTTGAATTGTGACTTATAGCCTATTGACACCGCTGAAAAGTGAGTTTTCGACAAAAAGTTTACGAAAACTCGTCGATGCATTCACACCAAACACCAGCTCGTTTTCGTTTGACGTATATTGAAGAAACGACACCACTGTCAGTGTGTCTGCTTCAACAACCCAACAATTGGAAGTCATTTTCGTGGCGTTTTCGTGGAAAACGACTTCAAACAACTCGTTTTGAAAACTTTCAATAAAACCGAGTTTTTCGACTCGGTGTGAATAGGGTATTACCTATAGTTGCTGTTCATAAAAAAATCTTATGAAAAAACACAAATCAATTCTAATTATCTGGGTAACTTTTCCAATTCTTCTTTTCCTAGACAAAAATTCGACATCATCATCATTTCTTAACAATAATTGTCAGGGTAAACCGAGAATCGTATCTACTTCTCTTTTCCCTTTCCGTAAAAACCGTATTCCGATTATGACGAACATTTCAAAAAAAATTAGCTGAGCCGTTCTCAAGTGATGCGCTTACCAACGAAAAGCATTTAATTTTTTTTTAGATTTTCCTTCTGACGTTAATTGCCTGGATATAATCCTCTAAAAGCAGGTTAGTGCTGACGCTGGCTGAGACACCTGTAAATATTTTTTTGAAAAGTTTAAAATCAATACAACCACCTAAAAATTGTAAGGACAATCTTGCACACTTTAGGATTAGGGGTAGAATTTATTGGAATAGACTGCGAACCACGTGTTTGACCTAAAGTAGGTATTGTTAGAGCAGGGGCAAGATATACCAAGAGACTAAAAGACCCACAAATTGAACAGATTAAGAACTACTCGCCTACAAGCTAATTTTATTCTCTTCGCAAAGATTAGGTGCGATCGCTGGTATTTTTGCATACAAATTCGTAAACGCACATAATCTTTGCAGATTTCATTATCGCCGGAAAGGAAAATTAAGAGAAAATTAAAAAAAAAATTGAGGAGACCATCGATCGGTAAGAGGACTGCGATTGCGAGTTGGGGCCGGGGGTCTCCTCGTCCTCAGTATACTTTGTTTCTGTTTCAGAGTACTTAGATACTATTACTGCGTTTGAAGTAAATCCGAACACAGACTGCGAATGTTTATATATTTAAAACTTAAGTTACGAAATTTCCCAAGTGTCTTTCTGAAGATTTAGACAGTTTATAAATATTGGATTATCATCAAATGCAAATATGATGAAGAATAATTTAGTGAAAGAAAGCGTGCTACATTTTTGTCAGTAATTGTGTGAAGAAAAAGGAAATCGCAACTGTTCGAACGAAAATTATCAAATGAAATGAGGCTCCATTAACTGAAGCTTATTTACCTAGTATCTAGTACATACTTTCAAAAATAATTACTTATAACTTTTCGCTTTAAAGTGATAAAATTTTGGCCGCTGAGGTTTTCATAATAATCATTAATGACCTAAACCTTGAATATATTGTATAGATTATTTTACATCGAAAATTTCATCATTATTGGTTGGTACGTAAAATTTAACATGGAAACTAAAAATGATTTAGTACCGCAGACTGACTAGTGTATTATTTAGACTATAGAGTTATAGTACGAGTTATCTGTATGAATGATGACAAGCTCTACAAATGAATACGCGCCGTGGCCATTAATTTGGGTTTGATTTTCAATGTGTCCACAGTCCACCTAATATAAAAATAACAGCTGAATGCATTCCTATTAAAAGGTGACCTTTCACTTTCATGCAAATTTGCGTGCATACCTACCTACCTCTTGCTATACAATATGCGTACAATTATGTTATCGCGTTTCACAACCTGATGCTAGTAAATCAGTGCAGTGCATCCTAAAATGAATCTCTACAGAAGATAATTATTAATCTCATTTAAGCCTTTAATGTACAGCATTTCCTCGTTTGTAATCAAATTGAATGGTTTACAAAATATACTATTACAAAAAAACTGCACGTAGTTCCGTGCGTGTTGTGCATTTGAATGGTGAAGGGTTGTTCCGAGGATTGCAACCGTCAGCCAGCCATATTGTTATATTTTTCATTAAAGGTCTAGTTTTACATCAACATTTTACAATATACGCGTCATAAATTAAAAGTTCAACATAAACAATGATTAATATTTTAGACGTGGACTCTACATAATATTCATTTAAATGCAACCATCATCAGTTGAAATTTTTTGAGACGTATAGTTCACTAAACCATTTATAAGGACGTGAGGTGAGGGCGGTTACCAAACATCATCAGTTGAAACTACATATTTTAGACGTATAGTTCACTAAACCGATTTATAAGGACGTAAAGGTTAAAATATTATTGCAAATAAACCCAAACTCACACAATTTATTTTTAAATGAATTGACACAAATTGGAATTGAAATTGTTTATTATTGGAAAGTTATATCTATCAGTAAAAATGTTTTCACTTTCTTGGAGCACTTAAATTTAATCGTTGAACTCAATCTTGGTCTTAAAATGTTGCTTTTGAATTATAAAACTAATTCGTAAAATAAATTAAGTAATTGATCTTTTAATTTTCTCAAAAAAAAAATGTCTTTATTTTTCCGTACGAAAAACTTTTTCTGTTCAACTTCTCAACCAGTTTTACGAAGTATTCCACTGAATTCCTATGATATGCTATGGTTAAATGTTTCAGTTTTGTTCTGTTTCGTGCAATGCATTAAGTGCATTTAGTGGACATTTATATCGGAACTGAAACGTCTATAAGTGCGTGCTTATTTGCATTTGTTTGATCTGAGCTGACAATAGTTTCTTTTGCAACAGTAAGCGTTAAATTCTTTTGTGATATTGGTATACCTACACATTCTATTTTTACTGGATGTTTGCCCAGTCAGTAGGTGTAAATTACGGACATCCTAGATAACATATCTACATAATTTAAAATGAAAATCATTCACAAAATTGACTCCCTTGAGGGAACACAATTATACGATTTTTTTTAAGAACCGTTTAATCAACTTAGAGAAATAATGCATTTTAATAAAGTCAACAGTCCATCGCTCTACACTTCGTTCTATGACAACAACAAAAAATCAACCGTGTGAAAGTGCTATAACACGTGGGCATCAGCACTCGTCCATGCATCGAAAATTCATCCACTTCACCCTTAAGTCGACCTTTGTGTGCGATATAAATACTTTACTGTTTTATAGATCCTCTTTCGCAGAGCCGACATGCGACAACATTCTCTTGTACATTCATATGGTGCAACCCTCAATTAGTTGCAACCAGTGTATCTACCCCTTCACAGTATATTATCCTTTCGCTAGGGTCCTGATTTTGAAGTTGATGTGCGTTAACTGGGCATAAGAATTAAAAGAGTACTTTTACATTCTTGCATTATAGAAAAAAATATGTGCAGTCGCAACACGTAAACAAGATACAATGTAAGGGAAGAGATATAGAAAATAATTTTCGGTGCGCTAATAGTGGTCGAAAGATAATATGCTCTTCATTTATCTTATTACCTCACGGGCGTCTGACCGCAACCAGGAAACTTCTATAAGGAAAACAGTTTGTACTTAGAAAGCATAATGCCATTACCACATTATAAGGTCAGGGATACACCCGGACAAAGTTGTGAAAGCCGTTTTCGTGAGGTAGGCAGTCCAATTTGAAAATGTTATACTAACTCCTATGCACGTTTAAGAAATAATGAAAATTAATTGAAATTAAATCCTTACATGCTTATCCTTATAGGAAAATAGTGTGGTTAAAGTTAAAGTTTCGATTTCTACTTTCGAGGTATGTAATATATTCTTTACTTTTTTACACTTTTAGTGCGCTTGAAGCATGTAATATAGGTAGGTACCTACAAAGATTCTTTAGATCATCAGCTTGAAAAACTAAAACATCCGGCTCCATATATGTATGGTATTCCATAGTCCGAGATTTTTGAAATCATTCATGTAGGTACCTAAGTGTCTGCCGTTTTTTTTTTTTTTTTTGTAGCGAGTAATAAAAAACTTGTTCTCGACAGTAACAAAAAACACTTTAAAAATCCGCACGACATAAAACTGCTATGTATGGCACGTTTAACACTTAAAATATAATTTCTCTAAGTCATTTAAAAGAATATTTATTTTTATTTGAAAATAACACAATCGAAAGAAAAAAATCTCGAAACGTGTCAAATGGACTGATTTGCCTTACAGAACTCGTCATCGTCACTATAGTACAAGCAACGTCTGGCGCTGTGGGACACTTGTTGATAATGTTGCTTGAATTCAAAAAGAATTTCTTATTTGTTTGCGTCGACTTGCTACAGTCTCTTGGATTTTATTATGGTGCGCAAGTGTCATGCATGTAATATAATTAGCATGGATCTCACTCCGTTCCCATATAATTTTAGCGTCAAGGGGTGAATTTCAGATATAACTCAACATTTTATAACCTTTTAATTACCCAGCTGTATACGACGGAATAGCAAAAAAAAAACCCGCGCATATTAGTTTTGGAGCGACAGATTTTTTTATTTCTTTGTTTTTATTATAATGAGTTTTTTATTTTTTTTTATTTTTTTCAATTCGAACAATACAAATTCCTTGTGTAAATTGGTTTCTTCATTATAAATGACTAGTGGAACATATTACTCAACAAAATATAAAAACTAACGAACATTTTTGCGCAAAGATCGAGTTTTTCTATGTATGTACATCAATCTGTAATAGGTATGTAATATGTTTTAAATTTTATGTAGACTTTTAGGGGAAAAAACTGACGGATTTTACTTTTGACTAAAAATGCCTTTAATTTTAAATAGAAGCGAGTTTACATTGGCCGCATTCAAGAACCTAGTCATCGTATAAGTAGACTTGAATTGTCTGCACTCAAATTTACCTGAACGCGAAGACTAATGCTGGGTTTTCGCACTTGTCGATTTGAAATTGACAATTGCCCGCGTTCCATTAACCGCTAGATGCCTAGCATGCCAGCTCCATATCTGTCTGTCTGTCTGTCTGAATGAATGAAATTTTGTGAGACGACTTCTTTTTACCGTCGTCAGGTTGGTATTAAAAATTGTCCACGTCGGTCAAGTAGTTCTGGTACCTCCCATACAAAAGCACTATTAGAACCACGTCTCTCTCTGTCTGTTGAAAGCACGATAGCGTCCAAACGAATCGACTTAGGCGATTGAAATTTTATGAGAGGTCTTATTTTTACTGTCGTCAGGTTGGTATTCAAAATTGTCCACGTCGGTCAAGTAGGTCTGTTGCCTCCCATACAAAGCCAATATTTGACCAATATATCTCTCTGTCTGTTGAAAGCACGATAGCGTCCAGAGGTCTAATGTTTACGGTCGTCAGGTTGGTATTAAAAATTTTCCACGTCGGTCAAGTAGTTCTGTTACCTCCCATACAATTCCATTATTCGACACATGTATCTCTCTGTCTGTAGCGTCCAAACGAATCGACTTAAGTGATTGGAAATTTTCTTTTTACCGTTGTCAGGTTGGTATTAAAAATTGTCTTCGTCGGTCAAGTAGTTCTGGTACCTCCCATACTAAACGAATATTAGACACAATGGCGTGTACCTGTACAGTGGAGGGTATCAAAGCATCGGCCAGGCCGATGATAACACTTTTACTTGTTTGATGAATGATATGGTTTAACCCTTTGAAAAATAAATTCAAAGCCAGTTCTATATATTTCATACGCATTTTGCGCATTTTGCAAATTTACGGCTTTCCTCGTCTTCTGCCAACAGCTTCAACTCAGATTCGACGAACAAAACACAAGAAGCGGGAGCGATTCATTTCTTTTTTTACATTTTTCATTTGATTTAAAAAAAGAAAATGTTATTTGTTTTATGTACATTATAGCTTTAGGTACAATTGACAAAAATGACAAGTGGAAATAGCGTTTAGTGAATTGACAAACACACTTGTCAGAATTCCATCGTCAATGAACTGGCAAACGATTTTTTGCCAAAAGTGGAAAAGAGCTGACCGTGGTTTTCGTTCAATGACATAAACGAGAGCTGTAAAATTTTGTCAATCAGCCGACTTGTATGGAAACCCACTTTAACTTGAATTGTCGGTATGTCACTTATTGGCCAAAACAATCCGTATCTTATTTCAAAAGGTATATTAATGCCAACTATTCTGCGCGTATCTCACCATCTATACATAAAATTCCAAAAGCTTACACAACAGTGCTTTTATACATTCCGGAAGTACCTTTACTTATAATTGAGATATTTGGATAAACAAAAAAAAATATTAAATCGGATTGAGTGCTTGTAGCATAATGTATTCAGGTGCTATACTCGTATGCATTACGCCTTTCCACTCATTGAAAATGTAGGTGTTTTTTTTCTTGAAGTCATGTTCAACTAATCGGAATATGAACGAACGAGCGGATATGCCGAGCATACCTACTTGACTTTTTAACAACAGTTATAGACTCGGATTTTTTGTTACGCTTATATGA
The DNA here is from genome assembly GCA_949372485.1 of Cheilosia soror. Taxonomy (NCBI): domain Eukaryota; kingdom Metazoa; phylum Arthropoda; class Insecta; order Diptera; family Syrphidae; genus Cheilosia; species Cheilosia soror. The sequence continues at coordinate 4,292,600 of OX443563.1, forward strand.
ACCAAACATAGAGAATCACAAACAAGCCCAATTGTACGGATTAATCCAATTTAATTTCGAATTTCCCGAGGTCCTTTCCTTTGCACACTCAAGGGTAGACCTGCATACCTGTAGTGCATATACCTACATGTACATAATACTGTGATGATCTTTATATTGAACTGGACTCGATTCATTTATTCTGACGTATATCTACTGATTTTTGTTCGCCAGAGTTTGGCGGCTTTGTAGAATTTTGTGTAAATGATAGACCGTCTACGTTCTAAAATTGTAAGCAACAACTTTATACGTAAACTGACGTCATCCATTAACGGTGTAACGAACTTCACATGAAATCAAGTTTTCCATAAAAACGTATCACTAGGATATTTCGTTTTATGTGGACTGGATCACTCAAACTCGAATTCCGGTAAATATTGTGCTACCAAACAGAAACTCCCTATAGAGGTGGCAAAAATCTGCTATCATTCAATTACCTTCATGGTCACTAGTCAGGGGAATGCTATTGCTGTTGACTATGGCTAAGGCTTTCAGGATAAAAGACGGTTAGAGTTAATGAAATTATAGAAAGTTTACCGTCTGTATATGTTTGATAAACTGCTAATACAAAAACGCGTTGACCATTTTCGTGTGTCTTCGAAATATATGAGACACTTAATTTATGGCTAAAAGGAAGTTTTTGGATAATGTTGTCGTCCTTAGTATATCGACTTTGTGTTGTGCAAAACGTAAGTACTTAAATGTCGTTCTTTGGTCCAGTGAAGACTTGTGATTACCTGCCTTTGTATAATGAAATTGCTCCAGCGCAGAAGCGTTCTATATTTTAAGAATTTATCGCGATCTTCTTCATACACTAGGCAGAAAGGACAAAGGTCCATTCAGTTTGCTTTATTAATTACGAATTGAATTACGGACACTTTATACCTATTTTCAATATAACCACAAATTTGATCCACAAGAATTTCGCACCAGAAATTATCGGCGGCTGATAGGTATATGTATTTTGATTGTGACCGCTAAAGAGAATGAATTGTGACTTCCCACATGAAATAATTGTTCGTAACATTTCCTGCACACGGCATACCTCATACACAATACTTTGTAAATGTCGAATTAATCCCTTACAAGTTACACTGTTTGTTTTGTTGAACATATTTTTCGGTACAAAAACTCCATTCACTAGATATAGCAACCTATAAAATTGGGATGCTGTGAAGATTGAAGTGCTTGTGCTATAGTATCTAACAGCCCTCTGCACGCCCATGCGAGAAATATGCCAAATAAATTATGACATTTGCTAAAAGAGCTACCTATTGAATTTTGACAATATATTCGCCAATTCATACAGATCCAAATAAAATCGTTATCTATCTATGAGGAAGGGTTGAAGCCGCATTTAGCTTTGCTATACCGTTGCGTCGTTGTTATGGTTAAGGAAAATTCAATACACCCGTGCGTCGTCATTCTCCATCGGTTGCTTATATGTACAATGCACATGCACTTTAATAAGCCGGAGTAAGGTAATAAAAGAACCACAACGGCTACGGCAGCCGCAGGGGATGATTTTTATTTGTAATGAAAAATTTGAACACATCATTGTGTGTTGATCAAATGCAGTTTTATCTCGCTTTGTTGTTTGTCTCTTTGGCTCTAATCTTTTGTACCTATGATTTAATTAACAAGGGTTATTTCTGTTGCTCCGCCGTTTTATGATTTTTGGAATATGCTTTCATTATGTTTGTGATGGAAAATATTTGGTGAAGACTTGATGTCTGATAGAGGAGTTATGTATTAGCTTTCTGCAGTAATTTGTTGAAATTTGATCTAGAGATGAGAGTCAATATTATTAATATTGGTAACATAGTTGCATCATGCCTCATAAAAACTATAAGGCATACATTTTCGGAGAGGGTGGAAGGTACATGGCCGCCGAGTGCCGACTTACTTTCGGATCAAAATCCTTATACTTTTTCAAAAACGATTTATAAAACGTACAGAGAAAAATGTTTCCATTTACTGTAATAGTCTGCATAACTTTGTACAAAATAATAACGTATAGTTACCTACTTACAAAGCTCCACACAAGAAATAATTTTTGACTGACACTTCTCTATTCATGTAATTTTCTATATGACCAATTGACTTATAATTCGTCCATTAGTCTATCCATCTGTCCACATAGGACACTCAGCCTAACTTCTCACTGGCATTCATGTTTCTGAGATTAAATTTTTTGGACGAATGGCCCAATGGAGCTTATAGTAAACCTATTCCGAATGGAAAAAAATTTAAAGTTATCTTACTTACAACAGTAGTTATAAATTATGTACTAATTTTTCTTTTATTGCAAACACCTGTAGATAATACTGCGGAGGTATTAAACACACCCCCAGACACCCGCACCGCAGTGGCTCAGTGGTTAGTGTGCTAGACTACTGTGGCGAGGGGTCCCAGGTTCGATCGCCGGAAAAACACAAATTTATTTTTTTTCCACTGCGCCATCTCTAGCGAACGTCGGACAAATATCCGAGAGTATGACTGTCCTGAAATGGCTTCTCAATTCAGCCATTCGAACTTGGCATAAAATTGTACAGGTCCCTTGCATTCGTCCCAAAAATACAAACCCACACAAACGAATGGTTGTGATGAGTTAGACCTATAGGGTATCTCCACGCCTGTTGCGTCAACTATTTATCTATATGAATGTGCTCAAAATGTCCATGGTGCGACCATTGTTGAATTCAGAAAATTAACATTTCCCACATTGGTATCAGATAAATTGAATCCCTTCTGTTCGAAGGACAGAATGATATGATAATTAAAAGAGTGGTAAATGTATATATGTAGTTGGTCCTTTCCTATAGCTCATCTAGCTACATGTGGAATTGATTATAACCCTGCCCGCTTTGTATAATGCTCTTAACATTATTGTGTAGTATTTTTGTTGCTAAAAAGTGCGTATATCTACACATAATACATTATACAAATGGCGATTAATCTCAGTGCGTGTTCTCCCGCATATCTATTGAAAGTTTCATCCATAGAATACGAGTGAAAACCACACAATTGAAATGCTGCTTTGACGCTCATTAATGATTATCTAATAAAATGCATTCATGCGTTTATTAATTAAGTACAAAGTACCGGCACCATCTGATATACATTTGAAATGACAAATTCAACAACAAACTGCAGAAACATGAGTTGTAAGTAAGTTTTGTCAGTAAATTGAAATTGGATATAATGTAACCGGACGAATGTCCACTGATGTCATTTGCTTTGTTGTTTATGGTCTTTAAATTAAAAGTCGTAAACATTATATTTTGCTTTGTCCTTAAACAAATCCGACGTCCATTCGTAAAATTATTAAGTCCAACACTTCCATTTGTTTCCTAAGAAAAGTCAGCCCTTATCTCAGATGAATTATGTTTATGGGTTATACTCCGAGCAAGCATATCTAATGTCTGAAGTGTCAATCCGTTGTTATTATCGAAATCACTTATTCAGAATAAGTATAAGTATACAAACGCTAAGAGATTTAATATCTTTAGGTTCCAGTGTGTTGACGCGTCGAAACGTATGCCCAAACTGAAACATAAACTAATAAGTAGTCAGAAGATAAACAATAACTATAGACTTTGGGCTTTCGAGTAGGTACCTACTGCTGATGGAGTGGCGGTTTGAAAGCATCTTCTGTTTAGTATCTTCAAATTGGAGAATAAACATTTGAATCTTTTTTCTCAATAACTAATCGTTGGGTTGCCCAATGCGCATTGAAGTGGTCACTTATTGTTTATATAAATGTTTATTGACATTTTGATAATTGCTGACGTTATGCTTTGCGTGAGCAACAGGCTTCGGACTCGGTCACGAACATTCGGCAATAAATGTTTGGTAGGTATGTTTAGCTGCGTTTGACATTGAGAATTAATTTCTGTTCGATTCTCTTTTAAAAATGAACGGCGGGAGCGTGAACTACTTGTTTAAATTATAATGGCGGTGGGCAATGACGCGGTTCACGATCATGTCATCAGGCTAAAAGGATACATTATCTCCGCATATAGGAGATAAGAATTTACTTTATATGCAGTTGATCTACTTAATTTTTATTCTTCTACTGCTATACGTAGGAACTTATTTCTACTTCGTGTTTAAACTGAATGCACTGATCGCAAAATCTATTACCCAACTTTACTGCCTGTAGGTCAAAAACAGTAAAAAATCACCATTGGGGTGAGACGGGGGCTTCGTAAAATTCAAGATTCAAACTTAAGAAAACTTTTTATCTTCTATAATTTTTAGAATGACATGAAGATGTAAATTCTGTTTTTTTAGGAGTTACACCTCTAAAACCCATTAATCATGTAGTTGATAAGCAGCTCATTTTCGAAAAGATAAACATAGATATAAGGTATATCATTCTGTACTTCACGTTAGAAGATCGTATTTTATTAATTATAAAACATTAACAAACATATAAAACTTGGGATCCGCCAAATTATGGAAAGCCTAATGTAGGTATACGGTTTACCCATATAAATTTAACGTGTTAGGAGTAATCAGTACGCCAAAACCCATCACCCTATTAAACTGATTTTATTTCGACTTCAAGTAAAGCAACTATGAACTTTGCTGTCAACCAAACATTTAAAAATGCCGGTGCGAATGCTAAACAGAGCTAAGCAAATACATTTCAGCCCCTGGGTATAGACATTAGACATGAGTATCTCAATACAAATTTTGTATTTCATATTATACCTATGCATATTTGTATAAATACCTATCTATAATGGCATTAGGGGTGCGGATAAAAATGCAAAACATTTGGACAACAAACTCACCGACTCATCGAACTGAAAACGTGTATTTGTCTCGCCAAAGAATTCACTGTCGATATTGTATTATGTGAAAGTAACAACAATTGCAAACCAATGTGCGGTTGACGTATCTGACATGAGTATGAGTATGACCCTATTCAGCAATGTACATACAATTATGTACGCCCACTACCCATCAATCGCTATTCCCATTGTTATATCTACCTACTCAAAAATAATACCTATAGAGATCGCACGCTGTGTATTTGTTCGCTGTAATCATTTTCATCAATGGCAGTATCCGCGTAACATTTCAGGATAATCAAATAATGATTTCCTATAGCAACCAATCCAAAGTTTTTTCACAGATTTTGGTTCAATACTCATTTAAAGGACCATAGCGTAGCCACCACTTCATCATCTATCTATACGAACTTCCGTATATGACAATGCAACAGCGTAAACAAAGGATATAGTTACAATAAAGACAACATGCAGAGCAGCCACGGAGGTTGCTAATTTGAAAGGTAAATTGTTGTTGGGCATAGCTACGTCATGTGGACAGTCGAAACGGGTGAAAAACAAATGTGTACATCAATTGAAAGGTTATAATGTTTGTAAATTTATTTTAACAAAAGGTGAATCCATGAGACTGACTCAATTAAAAGTTATAAATTGATTTTGCAGCAAATAATAATAATAAATATGGCTTGGGGTCTTGTATATCAAAGTGCAACCGAAAATTTAACTCCAACTCTACTATAGGACTAGCTCTCCTGCTCAGCATCCTTAGATATATATCTCCAATATGATAGATACTAGTTGTGTGCAATGTGCAAAGCCAAGGAAAAGGATTACTTTAAGAAGTTACCTAATCGTGGGGGAGGAACATCCGATGGAGTAGGTATCTACAAACCTGTCCTGTTTGAATATACCTACGACCTGAAATTGACGGTTCTTTCCCTTCGGTCCAAAAATAAACCTCACAAAACCCGTATCAGCGACCCGCTGCGTCAAGTTTTTTTTTTCATTTTATCATATAAGAGAGTAGCTAAGTTACATAACTCATCGATGTCAACAACATATCAAATAAACTGTTATATAATTTTGACATATAAATCGCCTGTATTCACTTTCATATCAGAGATAAGTATATCCACTTTCACTCTAAAACGTGCCACTATGGTTGAGATACACGTGGGTTAATTGCCCTTTACGAATGTACCTACACCCGCTTTGAACAGTTTCAAATCATTGTGTAGTGTGACGCATGGGATTGAGTGATTTAAAACGTGCTATATGTATAAATAAAAGTGAATAAAAATACTGACAGTTCCAGACATATCAACATTTTTGTTGGTCTATACAAATACATTATACATATACTACGCTTGAGAGAGCAATTTTATACAGGAAAAATTATGCACTCTGCCATGATATTGATTCAATATTGAGGGCTAACAGTGAGACTTTTGACAGCTTATGCCATTCAGTCAAGCAACCCTGAGGGTTGGTTAGTATTGTGAAACAATACAATATTGATGAATAGAGTTCTGCTCGCAAGCCGGCCGGCAGCCCACGAAACAGCAGTCAGCAGTCTAACTGTCAGTATTATGATTATGGGTCGAAAATTGTCCCCAGCCCAGTAGTACAAATTTCAAATAAAAATTTTGGAAATTAATTGTACTGTACTTAGGTATTCAGTTTATTTTGCATGCCTTAGCTCCACGTTAAACTATCACCATCGTTATCGTCGTTTCAGACGACACGCCGACATCAAAAATTTTGCCCGTGATGATTAATTATCGTGATCCCAGAACATAGAATCATTTTTGACAGTTAAAAAGCAATCTCAACCGACTTTCTTGCAGTGCAAAGGTATTTTCGATTAAAGATTGGATACCATAGGTACTTACACTCTATCTATAACAATCTAAATCCATTATTAAGCCATAATATTTTTAGCAGATTCCAAAAATAGTACATATTTAATAAGGTACTTTTCTCCACTACTTTTTTGTACACGTCATACAAAAATTGCACCTCACACCTTTTGCAATAAATCACAACACTTGGCACACACCTTCCTGTGCTGCATTTACTAATTTAACAGGTAGTTAAATCAAATACATACAGATACAACACTCACCATTTTCTATTTCCGCTAGTCCCTCCTTCTCCACAGAATGTAGACAGATCGTTATAAATTATAAAAATATTCAACTGAACGAAGCCATTATCAAAATGCTTTTCGGTCCGCCTCTTTTTATTCGTTTCCATTGGTGTTGACTGCCATTATCGCTGGGTATTCGTGGTTAATGCTCATGATCGCTAAGAAGGTGGTGCCTATTGAAGTATGTTGGTATTCACATTAGGGATGGCGGAATTTGTAAGTTGATTAATGAGTTTTTTCACAGGTATATTTATTGAGTAAAAGTGTTACCAGAATTAAAATTTTAGTCGAATTGGGTTGAGTTCTTTTTCTCATTTAAGAAATTATTATTTTATGTAGGAACATGAGAATTGCTACTTTGTTTGTGAATTTAATTGGTTTTGAACTGAAAAAATATGTGACGAAATATGTACGAGTGCACTTCAAAACGAAGTCCAGAGACAAAAACATCCCCAAAACATCACTTCGAAGTAGCTATATTTGGGACTGAAGTTCTTCTTCTATTTTCTCTTCATAGAGTCGGTACTCTGAGTGCCCAATGGAAAACGACGCACGCTAGGCGTATTTTGAAAATTTATAGCTAGCTCACTTTTACTTTTACATGTAAAACGTTTATACTCACTTTTGGTTTTGTTATACTCACCTTTGGTTTTACATGCAAAATTGTTATACTCACTTTTGGTTTTGTTATACTCACTTCCAAAAAAAAAAACGCCAGCTGTATGCATTTAAAGGTACATATTATGCTGTATTTCTTTGAATCCAAATATATAATTATATTTAATAATAAATACTCAGCTAATATGTAGAACTTTTTTAATTCAAAAAGAAAGCAAATCGAAAATAGACTCAAATCAAATAAACATGCGTCAACATTATTATTTTAAGTAAAATAAGATCTGGTGCATTTCTGACAATGAGTTCGGATAGCATATTTTGATGTTTATCGTCTCATATCTAATGTCAAAAGGAACTAATGTTTATTCGACAAAATTCATTTAGCAAATCTTAAGGCTATTCACAAGGGAGTGAACGAACGCATTGATAAAATGCGAACAAACCCCTTTTTTGCATTTCCACATTGTAGCTACTATTCCAAAAGTAGGATAATTAATTATTCCATTAAAATGTATTAAATAACGAAATTTCGAATTCCAAACTTTTTGCCGCAAACGTAAAATCCCTCGACGCAAATTTTTAGGTAATGTTTATTCGCAATCCACAACCGCGTTCCACAAACTAGCAAAAATAAAAAATTCGTTCGGACTTAACCTCAAATGAGAAATTCCTTGTAAAAACTGATGGTGTGTTTATGGGCGTATTTTTTTGAGAATCTATAGCTCACTTTTACTTTTACATGCAAAACTTGTATACTCACTTTTGGTTTTGTTATACTCACTTTTGGTTTTACATGCAAAACGTTTATACTCACTTTTGGTTTTGTTATACTCACTTCCAAAAAAAAAAAACGCCAGCTGTATGCATTTAAAGGTACATATTATGCTGTATTCGAAAACAGTGTTTTCAGTTGTTGGGAAAACGAAAAAATATTCATATATAGCACGTTTTATATAGGTACCTAATGTGAAATACAAAATTTGCAAGAAAGTTGATTCTAAAATAAGCTGGAGCGATTTGTAACAAGAGTTCTAATTATGGTCGTAGAAAGTATAGTTGCATCGTTTGATTAATTTTCTTCTAAAAATGATTGTTTAACCCCCAGTTACAGTTGAAGTTTAAACTAAAGTTCAATCAGACCTGAAATTGAGTTTAAAATTGAAGTTCAACTCCGGTTTCACAATAATCTGAACCTTAGTTCAATTGAACTCAGTTTAACTAAATTTAATGAATAGAATTTGTGAGTATTGCACAGTACTTAGCTTTTATACGACTTTTCCAAAATCGTTCCTTGTCTTTTCTCTCAAAGAACACGCAAAACAACGTCAAACATTTGTGTTTTTGACAATCGGCAGCTTTGAAGTTGAAATGTCACTGTGACAAGTGATCTGAGGTTTAAACGACCAGAAAAGGTTTAAAACAAAAACAGTGAAACCGAATTAAATGTTGAATTAAAGTTTAAACACTATAAAAGTGTAGTTTAAACTTCCACTGTGAAACTGGTGGTAAATAAATAAAAAATTGATATTACGGTAAATGATATTGAATAAGTACCTACATACCTTAAACCTAACCTATACCTACTAATTTTGTGTATTTGTTCTTAGTTGTTCAACACTATTTTTCTTTTTAATATATCGCAATACTATTACCATGGAAAATTATAGCATATTTTAAATTCAATTTCAAAAAGACACCCTACTGTTCCACAGTTATTGTTATGTTTGAACCAGCGTGTGACATTTTGTGACGCTATTGGAAAGTGCCATAGATTTTACAAATTTGACCGCTCTATACTTTTTTCAAGAAGAACGAATATCAAAAAATGGAGAGCCTGTCACCCTAATCCAACTGAGCTAAAGGTGCTTTCATAAATTTAACTTTAGCAGATTTTGAGGCTTGATTCAATTAATTTGACTAAAAATAAAACTATTCATTTCTATCATACCACGTGATACTCCGCACAATTCCCAAACTGCTGTTAGGACTATTCAATGTTCTAAAGAAAACCATGGAAAACGATATAAAAATAAGTTGTTTTTTAGCATTCAGTTTGGTACTTTTATTTTTAAAATATACTTAGTTGCATTTTAAAATTATATTTTTGTCATCGCGAAGCTATACCTATGTCCACAGTTTTCTTTATATTTTCTCTTTTTGAATTCATTTCTAATTTCGCATTTAATCGTTTCTTCTTTTTAGTTGAGCTTATCAAAAACTATGGCTACACCGGTTCCTCCCAAAGCCATTGGCAAGGTGCTCGAAGGCAGATGTGTAGCTGATGGCGATGCATTCGAAAAATTTGCAAAGTATTACACTGAACCTAAATATTTGAATAAAAGTAAAAAATGTTCAGGAAAGTCTTTAAAACAAACCACTATACGACACTCTGAACGTCTATTAGGCAAAAAGAAGATCATTAACCAAAAAGTTGTAAAAAAGGTAATCAAGCGCTCATTAAGAACATCCAGCGATAGTGACTGCGATTCCGAAATTAATCCAGTAATTCAATTTTCCGCTCTTAAGGCCAAACGGAGACCCGAGTTAAACAAAATGTCTATTCTTTCGTCGGAGTCGTCTGCAAATATAAGCGAGGACGTAGACGAACACCCGAAAATCATTAAAAATGAGATCAAAAGTGAGCCGACTGGCAACACTGAGAAGATTCAATTAGTACAGATTGAAATAGACAGTTCATCGGATGAGGAAACCGATCAAAACGAAAGGAAAGGATCCCGATCATTTAAGACAAACAACGAGAGACAAGTGGTAAGTTTTTAAAATGCAAATAATTTTATTAGAAAGGTATGTACAAATTTACAGTGGCGACTTAATTCCAAACATTTACGCCGGCTTATAAATATATGTTTGGTTTCTTACCTTTTGCATTAGTGAATTTCGCAATTAGGAACTTCCGTATAGATAATTATTGTAAGTTGAGATTAACAATGGTTATTATTATAGTAGATCGCAATGTCAATTGCCAGATAAATAACTACTTACATAATGTATATTATTATTGACAGAGGAATACATTTACAATTATTTCAAACCCGGGTATATGATGCTTATAATATAATATTTTCTTATTACAAATTTAATATAAAACTTAAATATTTGATTGCAACTATATGAACTTTATAACCTCATTTATGGACAATATTGTGTTATTCATTTTATGTTTCTTTTAACATGTATGTCTTAGGTATGTGTATAGGTAGATAGTTGATAGAACTTTCTCTACACAAAGCTGTATCTACTTCTCTTTGTTATCCTGACTTAATTTACTAACTTGTGCTGGTCTGTTCCTGTTTTTGTTTTTTCATATAACACTTCTAATAACTATGTAGTAGTAGTAGGTACCTGTCTATTGTGACGTTTTTCTCGATTCATCGGTGTTAACCGGCTAAACCTATACCTATTTTAACTACTCAGGCGCCCCAGTGACAGCTTGTTAGTTAGTTGTTTGTCGACTTCATGCAACACCCAGCCGTCTTTGTCTTCATCCAACACATCAAAAGATTGACATATGGCTCTGCATACCTTGTCTTTGTGAATGCTGTCATAGAAGGCTTTAAAATGTGCTAGTAAGCCGTCAATATCAAGCCGTCGTGATGGGTTTTAGTTTTGATATTGCCATTGGATTTTCTTTTAGTGGAATGTCATTAAAGATTGATGCTATGCAAACAATCTAGAGACGATTCAGACACTCAAGAACTGCCATGTATTCCTAAGTCAAGCTAGTCGTGAAATGGATTCAATAAATCATCACAAATGCATTAGAAAATGGCATGGCTTAGATACTGCCAAGATAGCCGAGGCAGTCATTTTATACAAAAATAATATTCTATAATTAATCGGAAGGTTGACTCTCTTCAATAAAGCTATTGAAGAGTATTTTTGTATTACCTCTTTAAAAAGAATGCCTACCCCACCCTTATATGTTTTGTATATATAGGTACGTTCGAAAAATAAAATTTTTTGTATACCTAAGTTCCTAAAGAACCAAGACCACGTCAAGACATATCAATTACAAATCAGTTATCTCAAAACTTCAGAATATGCTTACCTGATAATTGCAAAATCATTTTTTGCCTTATACAAAATATATCTACACACTAGAATTTCTGTCTGCTTTTAGAATAATCCCGATTTCTTATATAAATCTCAACGTAATCGTTTTTATCTACATACATGGCAAGGTGAAGTAATCGGATATTCATCGCTAGCATGTATGTAGTACATTATATAAATATCCAATTTTATGAACAATCTTTTACCTTATATATCTACTCGTTTAAATCAGACAATGCAATCGGATGTGATTGCGCCGATATCTTCAAAAACAACAAATAGACCATCATCTTCACCAATAGACGACCTGCCTTATAATTATGCTATGCCTGAAGCGGTAATGATATTTCTACATAAAGGCTAAAGAAAAATAGTTTCACTATACAAATTTGTGTTTGATTTTTTCAGCCTCATCATGGCCCATATATACTTCCACCAAATGTTCAATCTCCATTTGACGACCGGCATTATAATTATCAGGTAATATGCCAATAGCTGGAGTAGTAATGAAATTTCTATAGATTATAAACGTTGACAAAGATGGTTTTATTACTATATTATTATACTTTATGCTTTTTTATTTTTTTAGGCACCCCAGCATCAACCACATTCGGACTTATACTTGTCAATTCAATCGCCCCAACAATGCATGACCCCTTCAGCATCACATTCGCTTTCAATACCAGAACAAAATTCGCATAATTTTTCGGAGGAATTGCCAAGTTCTTATCATTGTGTTTTACAATTTAACAGATCACGATCGCCATACTTCTCAAGAAACATACCAATGAGTTTTAATTTTGCAATTTTTTCTTTAAAAAACTAGACGATAGGGAGCGAAGAATTCTTTATTTTAAATCTACAATTATTTTTGTAATTTCACTAAACACCCCTATTATAGACATGGGCGAATCCGCAATCCCCCTGTGTTGATGCCGCATAGTTCTAGGTGACCGCTATGTGCGCCTACAAACATGCAGCATTTAATGCGGCTTTCGAATTTATCCCTTCTTATTAGAGCAATTTCGAAAATCTTTACCGGGAAATTCTAATCTCGGGCCCTTATACCCAACCCAAAATAATATACGGATATCTCTTACCCCAGATTTTATTTTATATTTTAGTATTGTATTAAGGATTCTTTAATACATTATTCTAAAGGATTTATTTGTAATGTTTATGGTTTTACTCCATTTTTTTGTAATACTGGTGAATACGGAATAGAATACCCCTATTATATTTCCGATTCAGATTGTTTAAATTATTGTTTGTTTTTTATGTGTCTAATAATATATTAAAATATTGTATAAGAAAACTACATATATTAAATAAAACTACTACCTATTGTTAAAAATTAAAAAAATAATTTCGGACCTACGTATATAAAAATGAATATGTATTTAACTTATTGATATCATACCGTAATATGTTTAAGAATACCTTTTCAATTAAAAAAAAGTGCAAATACAATTTTTGTTTCTTCTTATGTTTTGAATTGAAAATATTGCTATGACCATTGACCACGTTTTGTGTGCCATGTACCTAAGCTTACCTAACATTCAAAAGGGAAATATTTTTCTAAATTTGCAATTGGTTTTTATGTAAAAAGTAACCTGCGCATATTTTTTTTTTTTTCAAATTACTAAGTACCTAAATGTCAAGAAAAATATATGTATTTAAATATCTACACATGCAAAAATATGTTCACTCATGTTTTTACCGTAAACAAAATATAATGTAGAGAGAAATGTTAGATAAAGAAAAATTTATATTCTGCCTTATATAGCAGCAATTTTACTTAAAATAATAAATATTTTAATATAAAATTTATTTATTTTTTTTTTTGTATGAAATCATCATTCTGCGCAATGATTCCTATTTTAATGTTTGTACAGAGTGGTTATCCAGGCTGCCACTGGGCGCCATCAAAAACAAATACATACTAAAAAATATATAAATATATTAAACAAAATTATACTTACTCTTTTACATTTATATATGTAATTATTATCTAACTTTATGTAATAATAGTCAACCCTATTCCCGTTGGCGTTTGTCGTATACGATTCATGTTTCGTGTCGTTGTAAAACGATGTCTAGACTTTTTTTAAACTGTTGTTAAACAATTTTATTTGTCTCAAAGAAGTTAAAAACACCGACTAAAAAACGACAGTGAACGGTCGTTATCGAAAAACGTTAACAGGAATAGGGGTGATTATGTAACGATTGGCGTTTTCTATTTGGTGTTTACTCTCAAAATTATATTATAATACATAAACATAACTAAATTGATTCATAAATACGATTTAATAGTTGTAAGAAATATATGTAAAGTTTGCAAACAAATATTCGTAATTGTTTTATTTCTTTGAATCCAAATATATAATTATATTTAATAATAAATACTCAGCTAATATGTAGAACTTTTTTAATTCAAAAAGAAAGCAAATCGAAAATAGACTCAAATCAAATCAACATGCGTCAACATTATTATTTTAAGTAAAATAAGATCTGGTGCATTTCTGACAATGAGTGCGTTTGTTTGCAAAGCGTTCGGATGGCATATTTTGATGTTTATCGGCTCATATCTAATGTCAAAAGGAACTAATGTTTATTCGACAAAATTCATTTAGCAAATCTTAAGGCTATTCACAAGGGAGTGAACGAACGCATTGATAAAATGCGAACAAACCCCTTTTTTGCATTTCCACATTGTAGCTACTATTCCAAAAGTAGGATAATTAATTATTCCATTAAAATGTATTAAATAACGAAATTTCGAATTCCAAACTTTTTGCCGCAAACGTAAAATCCCTCGACGCAAATTTTTAGGTAATGTTTATTCGCAATCCACAACCATTAAACCGCGTTCCACAAACTAGCAAAAATAAAAAATTCGTTCGGACTTAACCTCAAATGAGAAATTCCTTGTAAAAACTGATGGTGTGTTTATGGGCGTATTTTTTTGAGAATCTATAGCTCACTTTTACTTTTACATGCAAAACTTGTATACTCACTTTTGGTTTTGTTATACTCACTTTTGGTTTTACATGCAAAACGTTTATACTCACTTTTGGTTTTGTTATACTCACTTCCAAAAAAAAAAAACGCCAGCTGTATGCATTTAAAGGTACATATTATGCTGTATTCGAAAACAGTGTTTTCAGTTGTTGGGAAAACGAAAAAATATTCATATATAGCACGTTTTATATAGGTACCTAATGTGAAATACAAAATTTGCAAGAAAGTTGATTCTAAAATAAGCTGGAGCGATTTGTAACAAGAGTTCTAATTATGGTCGTAGAAAGTATAGTTGCATCGTTTGATTAATTTTCTTCTAAAAATGATTGTTTAACCCCCAGTTACAGTTGAAGTTTAAACTAAAGTTCAATCAGACCTGAAATTGAGTTTAAAATTGAAGTTCAACTCCGGTTTCACAATAATCTGAACCTTAGTTCAATTGAACTCAGTTTAACTAAATTTAATGAATAGAATTTGTGAGTATTGCACAGTACTTAGCTTTTATACGACTTTTCCAAAATCGTTCCTTGTCTTTTCTCTCAAAGAACACGCAAAACAACGTCAAACATTTGTGTTTTTGACAATCGGCAGCTTTGAAGTTGAAATGTCACTGTGACAAGTGATCTGAGGTTTAAACGACCAGAAAAGGTTTAAAACAAAAACAGTGAAACCGAATTAAATGTTGAATTAAAGTTTAAACACTATAAAAGTGTAGTTTAAACTTCCACTGTGAAACTGGTGGTAAATAAATAAAAAATTGATATTACGGTAAATGATATTGAATAAGTACCTACATACCTTAAACCTAACCTATACCTACTAATTTTGTGTATTTGTTCTTAGTTGTTCAACACTATTTTTCTTTTTAATATATCGCAATACTATTACCATGGAAAATTATAGCATATTTTAAATTCAATTTCAAAAAGACACCCTACTGTTCCACAGTTATTGTTATGTTTGAACCAGCGTGTGACATTTTGTGACGCTATTGGAAAGTGCCATAGATTTTACAAATTTGACCGCTCTATACTTTTTTCAAGAAGAACGAATATCAAAAAATGGAGAGCCTGTCACCCTAATCCAACTGAGCTAAAGGTGCTTTCATAAATTTAACTTTAGCAGATTTTGAGGCTTGATTCAATTAATTTGACTAAAAATAAAACTATTCATTTCTATCATACCACGTGATACTCCGCACAATTCCCAAACTGCTGTTAGGACTATTCAATGTTCTAAAGAAAACCATGGAAAACGATATAAAAATAAGTTGTTTTTTAGCATTCAGTTTGGTACTTTTATTTTTAAAATATACTTAGTTGCATTTTAAAATTATATTTTTGTCATTGCGAAGCTATATGTCCACAGTTTTCTTTCTATTTTCTATTTTTGAATTCATTTCTAATTTCGCATTTAATCGTTTCTTCTTTTTAGTTGAGCTTATCAAAAACTATAGCTACACCGATTCCTCCCAAAGCCATTGCCAAGGCGCTCGAAGGCAGATGTGTAGCTGATGGCGATGCATTCGAAAAATTTGCAAAGTATTACACTGAACCTAAATATTTGAATAAAAGTAAAAAATGTTCAGGAAAGTCTTTAAAACAAACCACTATACGACACTCTGAACGTCTATTAGGCAAAAAGAAGATCATTAACCAAAAAGTTGTAAAAAAGGTAATCAAGCGCTCATTAAGAACATCCAGCGATAGTGACTGCGATTCCGAAATTAATCCAGTAATTCAATTTTCCGCTCTTAAGGCCAAACGGAGACCCGAGTTAAACAAAATGTCTATTCTTTCGTCGGAGTCGTCTGCAAATATAAGCGAGGACGTAGACGAACACCCGAAAATCATTAAAAATGAGATCAAAAGTGAGCCGACTGGCAACACTGAGAAGATTCAATTAGTACAGATTGAAATAGACAGTTCATCGGATGAGGAAACCGATCAAAACGAAAGGAAAGGATCCCGATCATTTAAGACAAACAACGAGAGACAAGCGGTAAGTTTTTAAAATGCAAATAATTTTATTAGAAAGGTATGTACAAATTTACAGTGGCGACTTAATTCCAAACATTTACGCCGGCTTATAAATATATGTTTGGTTTCTTACCTTTTGCATTAGTGAATTTCGCAATTAGGAACTTCCGTTACGGAAGTTCCGTATAGATAATTATTGTTAGTTGAGATTAACATTCATTTATTCATTCATTTTCAATGGTCCGCTTGTCCATTAAGTGGGTCCCGGGTGTAGGTTGCTCAAGTGGACCCTGCATAGCTCTCGATCCTCCGCCATCGACTCTAAATCATCAAGGGCAATGCCCATACGGGTAGAGGAGAGATTATGAATTTGATCTAACCATCTCATCCTGGGTCTACCTAGGGGACGCCTGCCCGATGGTACGGATTCCATAGCACGTCGTGGAATCCTGGTCGGGGACATGCGTTTAACATGACCAAACCACCGAAGCATGTTGAGATTAAAAATGGTTATTATTATAGTAGATCGCAATGTCTATTGCCAGATAAATAACTACTTACATAATGTATATTATTAGGCGTGTTTTTTTTTGCAATCCTATATAGGCTTAGCAAATTTTCCATACGAATCGTTAGCCCGGATAATCATCGGGGCTTATGCTTTAGCCCAGATAAAAACTGTGCTACCAATCTACGATTGCTATAAATGTTATCGAAAGAGCTATCGAAAGTGCTATCGATTGTGTCATAAATGACGTTAGTTTGACAACCAAAATTATTAGGGGAGACTGGGGCACCTTTAATCCTGAGGCACATTTGAACATTCGTAATAAGACAACATTTAAAAAATATTTAAAATTACATATTAAACAAAATTTAAACTTTTTAGGTAGGTAATACTTGGAAGCGTGGAATTGCATATTTTAATTTTTCTATTTGTAAAGAATCATTCAACGAACGAATTTATAAAATGCGAACAATCAACTTTTTATGGATTTATAAACAGAAAATTGCACATTTTATTATTCCAAGAGGAGGATAATTAACTATCCCACCAACAAATATTAATAAAACAAATTTATAAACATTTTAGATAACGAAATTTCGAATTCCAAACTTTTTGTCGCGAACGAAAACACCTTTGCCCCGAATTTTCCAAGCTTATTCGCAATCCACATCATTTAATTCGCATTCTCCAAACTAGCGAATAAAACATTCGTTCGAGCTTAACCTTAATTCGCGAATTAGAAAAGTGTTCATGTGAACCGACTGTCAAAACTTGCGAATATTCGTTCGCAGGTAAATAGTTTGTCGCTCTCTTGTGAATGGTCCTTAAGAGTGTAAACATTTTGTGGCGAGTTTTTCTTTTTATGTATTTAAAATACATATATCTTTCAGGCACAACTTCATTTGAAACCACATTTTTTTTTGTCGCTTAACCTATTGGGGCAGGTTTGAACAAAACGCTACGGTACACGTTTGAACAAGTGGTCTTTAAGTGGCATTGAAATAAAGGCTAAGCTACCACCACCCATCAACACTCCGGGAACATCGAGAACACCCAAATTCCTGAACAGCTAACCCATTTTTGTTTTTATAGAGTTTTTTTTAGTCATTTGTAAAATATTTGTGAATTTCAGTTGGCTTCTGTTAAGTCGTTTTTGTTTTTGTTTTTTTTTTTATTGAAAAAATTAAGTTAATTTTTTTTATTAACAAATTACAAAGCTTGTAGTAGCTTATTAGCTGCCAAAAGCAATTTCAAATACTGCCGTTCAAAAGAGTCCGAGGCTAGTTGAAAACTGCTCAGCCCACCCGATCAAGGTTCCCCAGTCTCCCCTAAAAAAAAGGAAAACAAACATCAGAAATCAAAATATGGACAAGAAAAATTGCAACTCAAAATTTGGACTTAGGAAGAAACACTGGGACCAGACTGGGACTGCTGAAATGCTATAGTGCACGTAAGCAGTTGTGCACTGCCACTGATTCGCCGCTGGAACTTGAATCATCCTGAATCATTCGTTAAAAGTGCAGGCACATCCAATACGTCTTGCAATTCACTCTTACACCTGGAACTTGCTGTTGCTGCAGAGCTTGCCAACAATAAATAAACCATCTGAAACTAAATGTATTTCTCCTCATTTGTAAACTATTTTAATATGCCTACAGCTAACTTGTTCTCGTCATTTTTAATTTTAAAAACTAATTGACTCTGCAAATTTTTTTTTTGTGAAAAAAAAAAAAAAAAAACAGCTTAAAAGTCAAATGTCAACTAGCATAGTGATGCCAAGTCACAGTAAAGCGTTTTTGTTTGTGTGTTTATCTAAGCCTATATAGGATTGCAAAAAAAAACACGCCTATTATTGACAGAGGAATACATTTACAATTATTACAAACCCGGGTATATGATGCTTATAATATAATATTTTCTTTTTACAAATTTAATATAAAACTTAAATATTTGATTGCAACTATATGAACTTCATAACCTCATTTATGGACAATATTGTGTTATTCATTTTATGTTTCTTTTAACATGTATGTCTTTAGGTATGTGTATAGGTAGATAGTTGATAGAACTTTCTCTATACACAAAGCTGTATCTACTTCTCTTTGTTATCCTGACTTAATTTACTAATTTGTGCTGTTCTGTTCCTGTTTTTGTTTTTTTCATATAACACATCTAATAACTATGTAGTTACGTGCTAAACCTATACCTATTTTAACTACTCAGGCGCCCCAGTGACAGCTCATTAGTTAGTTGTTTGTCGACTTAATGCAACACCCAGCCTTCTTTGTCTTCATCCAACACAGAAGATTGACATGTGGCTCTGCATACCTTGTCTTTGTGAATGCTGTCATAGAAGGCTTTAAAATGTGCTAGTAAGCCGTCAATATCAAGCCGTCGAGATGGGTTTTAGTTTTGATATTGCCATTGGATTTTCTTTTAGTGGAATGTCATTAAACAATCTAGAGACGATTCAGACACTCAAGAACTGCCATGTATTCCTAAGTCAAGCTAGTCGTGAAATGGATTCAATAAATCATCACAAATGCATTAGAAAATGGCATGGCTTAGATACTGCCAAGATAGCCGAGGCAGTCATTTTATACAAAAATAATATTCTATAATTAATCGGAAAGTTGACTCTCTTTAATAAAGCTATTGAAGAGTATTTTTGTATTACCTCTTTAAAAAGAATGCCTACCCCACCCTTATATGTTTTGTATATATAGGTACGTTCGAAAAATAAAATTTTTTGTATACCTAAGTTCCTAAAGAACCAAGACCACGTCAAGACATATCAATTACAAATCACTTCAGAATATGCTTACCTGATAATTGCAAAATCATTTTTTGCCTTATACAAAATATATCTACACACTAGAATTTCTGTCTTAATGCTTTTAGAATAATGCCGAGCTCTCATATAAATCTCAACGTAATCGTATTTATCTGCATACATGGCAAGGTGAAGTAATCGGATATTCATCGCTAGAATGTATGTAGTACATTATATAAATATCCAATTTTATGAACAATCTTTTACCTTATATATCTACTCGTTTAAATCAGACAATGCAATCGGATGTGATTGCGCCGATATCTTCAAAAACAACAAATAGACCATCATCTTCACCAATAGACGACCTGCCTTATAATTATGCTATGCCTGAAGCGGTAATGATATTTCTACATAAAGGCTAAAGAAAAATAGTTTCACTATACAAATTTGTGTTTGATTTTTTCAGCCTCATCATGGCCCATATATACTTCCACCAAATGTTCAATCTCCATTTGACGACCGGCATTATAATTATCAGGTAATATGCCAATAGCTGGAGTAGTAATGAAATTTCTATAGATTATAAACGTTGACAAAGATGGTTTTATTACTATATTATTATACTTTATGCTTTTTTATTTTTTTAGGCACCCCAGCATCAACCACATTCGGACTTATACTTGTCAATTCAATCGCCCCAACAATGCATGACCCCTTCAGCATCACATTCGCTTTCAATACCAGAACAAAATTCGCATAATTTTTCGGAGGAATTGCCAAGTTCTTATCATTGTGTTTTACAATTTAACAGATCACGATCGCCATACTTCTCAAGAAACATACCAATGAGTTTTAATTTTGCAATTTTTTCTTTAAAAAACTAGACGATAGGGAGCGAAGAATTCTTTATTTTAAATCTACAATTATTTTTGTAATTTCACTAAACACCCCTATTATAGACATGGGCGAATCCGCAATCCCCCTGTGTTGATGCCGCATAGTTCTAGGTGACCGCTATGTGCGCCTACAAACATGCAGCATTTAATGCGGCTTTCGAATTTATCCCTTCTTATTAGAGCAATTTCGAAAATCTTTACCGGGAAATTCTAATCTCGGGCCCTTATACCCAACCCAAAATAATATACGGATATCTCTTACCCCAGATTTTATTTTATATTTTAGTATTGTATTAAGGATTCTTTAATACATTATTCTAAAGGATTTATTTGTAATGTTTATGGTTTTACTCCATTTTTTTGTAATACTGGTGAATACGGAATAGAATACCCCTATTATATTTCCGATTCAGATTGTTTAAATTATTGTTTGTTTTTTATGTGTCTAATAATATATTAAAATATTGTATAAGAAAACTACATATATTAAATAAAACTACTACCTATTGTTAAAAATTAAAAAAATAATTTCGGACCTACGTATATAAAAATGAATATGTATTTAACTTATTGATATCATACCGTAATATGTTTAAGAATACCTTTTCAATTAAAAAAAAGTGCAAATACAATTTTTTGTTTCTTCTTATGTTTTGAATTGAAAATATTGCTATGACCATTGACCACGTTTTGTGTGCCATGTACCTAAGCTTACCTAACATTCAAAAGGGAAATATTTTTCTAAATTTGCAATTGGTTTTTATGTAAAAAGTAACCTGCGCATATTTTTTTTTTTTTCAAATTACTAAGTACCTAAATGTCAAGAAAAATATATGTATTTAAATATCTACACATGCAAAAATATGTTCACTCATGTTTTTACCGTAAACAAAATATAATGTAGAGAGAAATGTTAGATAAAGAAAAATTTATATTCTGCCTTATATAGCAGCAATTTTACTTAAAATAATAAATATTTTAATATAAAAATTTATTTATTTTTTTTTTTGTATGAAATCATCATTCTGCGCAATGATTCCTATTTTAATGTTTGTACAGAGTGGTTATCCAGGCTGCCACTGGGCGCCATCAAAAACAAATACATACTAAAAAATATATAAATATATTAAACAAAATTATACTTACTCTTTTACATTTATATATGTAATTATTATCTAACTTTATGTAATAATAGTCAACCCTATTCCCGTTGGCGTTTGTCGTATACGATTCATGTTTCGTGTCGTTGTAAAACGATGTCTAGACTTTTTTTAAACTGTTGTTAAACAATTTTATTTGTCTCAAAGAAGTTAAAAACACCGACTAAAAAACGACAGTGAACGGTCGTTATCGAAAAACGTTAACAGGAATAGGGGTGATTATGTAACGATTGGCGTTTTCTATTTGGTGTTTACTCTCAAAATTATATTATAATACATAAACATAACTAAATTGATTCATAAATACGATTTAATAGTTGTAAGAAATATATGTAAAGTTTGCAAACAAATATTCGTAATTGTTTTATTTCTTTGAATCCAAATATATAATTATATTTAATAATAAATACTCAGCTAATATGTAGAACTTTTTTAATTCAAAAAGAAAGCAAATCGAAAATAGACTCAAATCAAATCAACATGCGTCAACATTATTATTTTAAGTAAAATAAGATCTGGTGCATTTCTGACAATGAGTGCGTTTGTTTGCAAAGCGTTCGGATGGCATATTTTGATGTTTATCGGCTCATATCTAATGTCAAAAGGAACTAATGTTTATTCGACAAAATTCATTTAGCAAATCTTAAGGCTATTCACAAGGGAGTGAACGAACGCATTGATAAAATGCGAACAAACCCCTTTTTTGCATTTCCACATTGTAGCTACTATTCCAAAAGTAGGATAATTAATTATTCCATTAAAATGTATTAAATAACGAAATTTCGAATTCCAAACTTTTTGCCGCAAACGTAAAATCCCTCGACGCAAATTTTTAGGTAATGTTTATTCGCAATCCACAACCATTAAACCGCGTTCCACAAACTAGCAAAAATAAAAAATTCGTTCGGACTTAACCTCAAATGAGAAATTCCTTGTAAAAACTGATGGTGTGTTTATGGGCGTATTTTTTTGAGAATCTATAGCTCACTTTTACTTTTACATGCAAAACTTGTATACTCACTTTTGGTTTTGTTATACTCACTTTTGGTTTTACATGCAAAACGTTTATACTCACTTTTGGTTTTGTTATACTCACTTCCAAAAAAAAAAAACGCCAGCTGTATGCATTTAAAGGTACATATTATGCTGTATTCGAAAACAGTGTTTTCAGTTGTTGGGAAAACGAAAAAATATTCATATATAGCACGTTTTATATAGGTACCTAATGTGAAATACAAAATTTGCAAGAAAGTTGATTCTAAAATAAGCTGGAGCGATTTGTAACAAGAGTTCTAATTATGGTCGTAGAAAGTATAGTTGCATCGTTTGATTAATTTTCTTCTAAAAATGATTGTTTAACCCCCAGTTACAGTTGAAGTTTAAACTAAAGTTCAATCAGACCTGAAATTGAGTTTAAAATTGAAGTTCAACTCCGGTTTCACAATAATCTGAACCTTAGTTCAATTGAACTCAGTTTAACTAAATTTAATGAATAGAATTTGTGAGTATTGCACAGTACTTAGCTTTTATACGACTTTTCCAAAATCGTTCCTTGTCTTTTCTCTCAAAGAACACGCAAAACAACGTCAAACATTTGTGTTTTTGACAATCGGCAGCTTTGAAGTTGAAATGTCACTGTGACAAGTGATCTGAGGTTTAAACGACCAGAAAAGGTTTAAAACAAAAACAGTGAAACCGAATTAAATGTTGAATTAAAGTTTAAACACTATAAAAGTGTAGTTTAAACTTCCACTGTGAAACTGGTGGTAAATAAATAAAAAATTGATATTACGGTAAATGATATTGAATAAGTACCTACATACCTTAAACCTAACCTATACCTACTAATTTTGTGTATTTGTTCTTAGTTGTTCAACACTATTTTTCTTTTTAATATATCGCAATACTATTACCATGGAAAATTATAGCATATTTTAAATTCAATTTCAAAAAGACACCCTACTGTTCCACAGTTATTGTTATGTTTGAACCAGCGTGTGACATTTTGTGACGCTATTGGAAAGTGCCATAGATTTTACAAATTTGACCGCTCTATACTTTTTTCAAGAAGAACGAATATCAAAAAATGGAGAGCCTGTCACCCTAATCCAACTGAGCTAAAGGTGCTTTCATAAATTTAACTTTAGCAGATTTTGAGGCTTGATTCAATTAATTTGACTAAAAATAAAACTATTCATTTCTATCATACCACGTGATACTCCGCACAATTCCCAAACTGCTGTTAGGACTATTCAATGTTCTAAAGAAAACCATGGAAAACGATATAAAAATAAGTTGTTTTTAGCATTCAGTTTGGTACTTTTATTTTTAAAATATACTTAGTTGCATTTTAAAATTATATTTTTGTCATTGCGAAGCTATATGTCCACAGTTTTCTTTCTATTTTCTATTTTTGAATTCATTTCTAATTTCGCATTTAATCGTTTCTTCTTTTTAGTTGAGCTTATCAAAAACTATAGCTACACCGATTCCTCCCAAAGCCATTGCCAAGGCGCTCGAAGGCAGATGTGTAGCTGATGGCGATGCATTCGAAAAATTTGCAAAGTATTACACTGAACCTAAATATTTGAATAAAAGTAAAAAATGTTCAGGAAAGTCTTTAAAACAAACCACTATACGACACTCTGAACGTCTATTAGGCAAAAAGAAGATCATTAACCAAAAAGTTGTAAAAAAGGTAATCAAGCGCTCATTAAGAACATCCAGCGATAGTGACTGCGATTCCGAAATTAATCCAGTAATTCAATTTTCCGCTCTTAAGGCCAAACGGAGACCCGAGTTAAACAAAATGTCTATTCTTTCGTCGGAGTCGTCTGCAAATATAAGCGAGGACGTAGACGAACACCCGAAAATCATTAAAAATGAGATCAAAAGTGAGCCGACTGGCAACACTGAGAAGATTCAATTAGTACAGATTGAAATAGACAGTTCATCGGATGAGGAAACCGATCAAAACGAAAGGAAAGGATCCCGATCATTTAAGACAAACAACGAGAGACAAGCGGTAAGTTTTTAAAATGCAAATAATTTTATTAGAAAGGTATGTACAAATTTACAGTGGCGACTTAATTCCAAACATTTACGCCGGCTTATAAATATATGTTTGGTTTCTTACCTTTTGCATTAGTGAATTTCGCAATTAGGAACTTCCGTTACGGAAGTTCCGTATAGATAATTATTGTTAGTTGAGATTAACATTCATTTATTCATTCATTTTCAATGGTCCGCTTGTCCATTAAGTGGGTCCCGGGTGTAGGTTGCTCAAGTGGACCCTGCATAGCTCTCGATCCTCCGCCATCGACTCTAAATCATCAAGGGCAATGCCCATACGGGTAGAGGAGAGATTATGAATTTGATCTAACCATCTCATCCTGGGTCTACCTAGGGGACGCCTGCCCGATGGTACGGATTCCATAGCACGTCGTGGAATCCTGGTCGGGGACATGCGTTTAACATGACCAAACCACCGAAGCATGTTGAGATTAAAAATGGTTATTATTATAGTAGATCGCAATGTCTATTGCCAGATAAATAACTACTTACATAATGTATATTATTAGGCGTGTTTTTTTTTGCAATCCTATATAGGCTTAGCAAATTTTCCATACGAATCGTTAGCCCGGATAATCATCGGGGCTTATGCTTTAGCCCAGATAAAAACTGTGCTACCAATCTACGATTGCTATAAATGTTATCGAAAGAGCTATCGAAAGTGCTATCGATTGTGTCATAAATGACGTTAGTTTGACAACCAAAATTATTAGGGGAGACTGGGGCACCTTTAATCCTGAGGCACATTTGAACATTCGTAATAAGACAACATTTAAAAAATATTTAAAATTACATATTAAACAAAATTTAAACTTTTTAGGTAGGTAATACTTGGAAGCGTGGAATTGCATATTTTAATTTTTCTATTTGTAAAGAATCATTCAACGAACGAATTTATAAAATGCGAACAATCAACTTTTTATGGATTTATAAACAGAAAATTGCACATTTTATTATTCCAAGAGGAGGATAATTAACTATCCCACCAACAAATATTAATAAAACAAATTTATAAACATTTTAGATAACGAAATTTCGAATTCCAAACTTTTTGTCGCGAACGAAAACACCTTTGCCCCGAATTTTCCAAGCTTATTCGCAATCCACATCATTTAATTCGCATTCTCCAAACTAGCGAATAAAACATTCGTTCGAGCTTAACCTTAATTCGCGAATTAGAAAAGTGTTCATGTGAACCGACTGTCAAAACTTGCGAATATTCGTTCGCAGGTAAATAGTTTGTCGCTCTCTTGTGAATGGTCCTTAAGAGTGTAAACATTTTGTGGCGAGTTTTTCTTTTTATGTATTTAAAATACATATATCTTTCAGGCACAACTTCATTTGAAACCACATTTTTTTTTGTCGCTTAACCTATTGGGGCAGGTTTGAACAAAACGCTACGGTACACGTTTGAACAAGTGGTCTTTAAGTGGCATTGAAATAAAGGCTAAGCTACCACCACCCATCAACACTCCGGGAACATCGAGAACACCCAAATTCCTGAACAGCTAACCCATTTTTGTTTTTATAGAGTTTTTTTTAGTCATTTGTAAAATATTTGTGAATTTCAGTTGGCTTCTGTTAAGTCGTTTTTGTTTTTGTTTTTTTTTTTATTGAAAAAATTAAGTTAATTTTTTTTATTAACAAATTACAAAGCTTGTAGTAGCTTATTAGCTGCCAAAAGCAATTTCAAATACTGCCGTTCAAAAGAGTCCGAGGCTAGTTGAAAACTGCTCAGCCCACCCGATCAAGGTTCCCCAGTCTCCCCTAAAAAAAAGGAAAACAAACATCAGAAATCAAAATATGGACAAGAAAAATTGCAACTCAAAATTTGGACTTAGGAAGAAACACTGGGACCAGACTGGGACTGCTGAAATGCTATAGTGCACGTAAGCAGTTGTGCACTGCCACTGATTCGCCGCTGGAACTTGAATCATCCTGAATCATTCGTTAAAAGTGCAGGCACATCCAATACGTCTTGCAATTCACTCTTACACCTGGAACTTGCTGTTGCTGCAGAGCTTGCCAACAATAAATAAACCATCTGAAACTAAATGTATTTCTCCTCATTTGTAAACTATTTTAATATGCCTACAGCTAACTTGTTCTCGTCATTTTTAATTTTAAAAACTAATTGACTCTGCAAATTTTTTTTTTGTGAAAAAAAAAAAAAAAAAACAGCTTAAAAGTCAAATGTCAACTAGCATAGTGATGCCAAGTCACAGTAAAGCGTTTTTGTTTGTGTGTTTATCTAAGCCTATATAGGATTGCAAAAAAAAACACGCCTATTATTGACAGAGGAATACATTTACAATTATTACAAACCCGGGTATATGATGCTTATAATATAATATTTTCTTTTTACAAATTTAATATAAAACTTAAATATTTGATTGCAACTATATGAACTTCATAACCTCATTTATGGACAATATTGTGTTATTCATTTTATGTTTCTTTTAACATGTATGTCTTTAGGTATGTGTATAGGTAGATAGTTGATAGAACTTTCTCTATACACAAAGCTGTATCTACTTCTCTTTGTTATCCTGACTTAATTTACTAATTTGTGCTGTTCTGTTCCTGTTTTTGTTTTTTTCATATAACACATCTAATAACTATGTAGTTACGTGCTAAACCTATA
The DNA here is from genome assembly GCA_949372485.1 of Cheilosia soror. Classification (NCBI taxonomy): domain Eukaryota; kingdom Metazoa; phylum Arthropoda; class Insecta; order Diptera; family Syrphidae; genus Cheilosia; species Cheilosia soror. The sequence continues at coordinate 4,320,338 of OX443563.1, forward strand.
CCTATTTTAACTACTCAGGCGCCCCAGTGACAGCTCATTAGTTAGTTGTTTGTCGACTTAATGCAACACCCAGCCTTCTTTGTCTTCATCCAACACAGAAGATTGACATGTGGCTCTGCATACCTTGTCTTTGTGAATGCTGTCATAGAAGGCTTTAAAATGTGCTAGTAAGCCGTCAATATCAAGCCGTCGAGATGGGTTTTAGTTTTGATATTGCCATTGGATTTTCTTTTAGTGGAATGTCATTAAACAATCTAGAGACGATTCAGACACTCAAGAACTGCCATGTATTCCTAAGTCAAGCTAGTCGTGAAATGGATTCAATAAATCATCACAAATGCATTAGAAAATGGCATGGCTTAGATACTGCCAAGATAGCCGAGGCAGTCATTTTATACAAAAATAATATTCTATAATTAATCGGAAAGTTGACTCTCTTTAATAAAGCTATTGAAGAGTATTTTTGTATTACCTCTTTAAAAAGAATGCCTACCCCACCCTTATATGTTTTGTATATATAGGTACGTTCGAAAAATAAAATTTTTTGTATACCTAAGTTCCTAAAGAACCAAGACCACGTCAAGACATATCAATTACAAATCACTTCAGAATATGCTTACCTGATAATTGCAAAATCATTTTTTGCCTTATACAAAATATATCTACACACTAGAATTTCTGTCTTAATGCTTTTAGAATAATGCCGAGCTCTCATATAAATCTCAACGTAATCGTATTTATCTGCATACATGGCAAGGTGAAGTAATCGGATATTCATTGCTAGCATGTAGGTATGTAGTATATTATCTAAATATCCAATTTTATGAACAATCTTTTACCTTATATATCTACTCGTTTAAATCAGACAATGCAATCGGATGTGATTGCGCCGATATCTGCAACAACAACAAATAGACCATCATCTTCACCAATAGACGACCTGCCTTATAATTATGCTATGCCTGAAGCGGTAATGATATTTCTACATAAAGGCTAAAGAAAAATAGTTTCACTATACAAATTTGTGTTTGATTTTTTCAGCCTCATCATGGCCCATATATACTTCCACCAAATGTTCAATCTCCATTTGAAGACCGGCATTATAATTATCAGGTAATATGCCAATGACTGGAGTAGTAATGATATTTCTATAGATTATAAACGTTGACAAAGATGGTTTTATTACTATATTATTATACTTTATGCTTTTTTTTTTAGGCACCCCAGCATCAACCACATTCGGACTTATACTTGTCAATTCAATCGCCCCAACAATGCATGACCCCTTCAGCATCACATTCGCTTTCAATACCAGAACAAAATTCGCATATTTTTTCGGAGGAATTGCCAAGTTCTTATCATTGTGTTTTACAATTTAACAGATCACGATCGCCATACTTCTCAAGAAACATACCAATGAGTTTTAATTTTGCAATTTTTTCTTTAAAAAACTAGACGATAGGGAGGGAAGAATCCTTTATTTTAAATAAACAATTATTTTTGAAATTTCACTAAACACCCCTATTATAGACATGGGCGAATCCGCAATCCCCCTGTGTTGATGCCGCATAGTTCTAGGTGCGCCTACAAACATGCAGCATTTAATGCGGCTTTCGAATTTATCCCTTCTTATTAGAGCAATTTCGAAAATCTTTACCGGGAAATTCTAATCTCGGGCCCTTATACCCAACCCAAAATAATATACGGATATCTCTTACCCCAGATTTTATTTTATATTTTAGTATTGTATTAAGGATTCTTTAATACATTATTCTAAAGGATTTATTTGTAATGTTTATGGTTTTACTCCATTTTTTTGTAATACTGGTGAATACGGAATAGAATACCCCTATTATATTTCCGATTCAGATTGTTTAAATTATTGTTTGTTTTTTATGTGTCTAATAATATATTAAAATATTGTATAAGAAAACTACATATATTAAATAAAACTACTACCTATTGTTAAAAATTAAAAAAATAATTTCGGACCTACGTATATAAAAATGAATATGTATTTAACTTATTGATATCATACCGTAATATGTTTAAGAATACCTTTTCAATTAAAAAAAAGTGCAAATACAATTTTTGTTTCTTCTTATGTTTTGAATTGAAAATATTGCTATGACCATTGACCACGTTTTGTGTGCCATGTACCTAAGCTTACCTAACATTCAAAAGGGAAATATTTTTCTAAATTTGCAATTGGTTTTTATGTAAAAAGTAACCTGCGCATATTTTTTTTTTCAAATTACTAAGTACCTAAATGTCAAGAAAAATATATGTATTTAAATATCTACACATGCAAAAATATGTTCACTCATGTTTTTACCGTAAACAAAATATAATGTAGAGAGAAATATTAGATAAAGAAAAAATTATATTCTGCCTTATATAGCAGCAATTTTACTTAAATAAATAATTTAAAATTTATTTATTTTTTTTGTAGTTATCCAGGCTAACACTGGGCGCCATCAAAAACAAATACATACTAAAAAATATATAAATATATTAAACAAAATTATACTTACTCTTTTACATTTATATATGTAATTATTATCTAACTTTATGTAATAATAGTCAACCCTATTCCCGTTGGCGTTTGTCGTATACGATTCATGTTTCGTGTCGTTGTAAAACGATGTCTAGACTTTTTTTAAACTGTTGTTAAACAATTTTATTTGACTCAAAGAAGTTAAAAACACCGACTAAAAAACGACAGTGAACGGTCGTTATCGAAAAACGTTAACAGGAATAGGGGTGATTATGAAACGATTGGCGTTTTCTATTTGGTGTTTACTCTCGAAATTATATTATAATACATAAACATAACTAAATTGATTCATAAATACGATTTAATAGTTGTAAGAAATATATGTAAAGTTTGCAAACAAATATTCGTAATTGTTTTATTTCTTTGAATCCAAATATATAATTATATTTAATAATAAATACTCAGCTAATATGTAGAAATTTTTTAATTCAAAAAGAAAGCAAATCGAAAATAGACTCAAATCAAATCAACATGCGTGCCGACGCGATTTATCGCATGAACGAAATAAGATCTGTTGCATTTCTGACAATGGCCGCATTCCATTCCACCACCAAAAGTAGGATAATTAATTATTCCATTAAAATGTATTACAGAACGAAATTTCGAATTCCAAACTTTTTGCCGCAAACGTAAAATCCCTCGACGCAAATTTTTAGGTTTATTCGCAATCCACAACCATTAAACCGCGTTCCACAAACTAGCAAAAATAAAAAATTTCGTCGGACTTAACGTCAAATGAGAAATTCCTGGTAAAAACTGATAGTGTGTTTTTGTGAACAGACTGTCAAAATTCGCTGTCATTTGAACAGCTCTTAAGTTTAATAAGCATTCAAAAAATGAAATTTCGAAATCCAAACTATTTGCCGAGAACGAAAAGATCCTAGCGAATCATTACATTTAAATCAAAATCCACACCAAACGCGTTCCACAAAGCAGCGAATGAAAAGTTAATTCGGACGTAACTTCATGCATCCGGATCTACACTATAGGTGTTTGTAACTAGGGCTTAAATCGATAACAAATAAAGACAATTTGCGAAAGTTTGATAATCAACCCTATTCCCGTTGTGGTTGCCTTGCCGTTTATCGTAAACTTAGTTTTTGAGTCGGTGTTTGTAACTTTTTGGGACATATTTGAAATGATGGTGAACACATATAAAAGGAAATAAAATTGTTAATTAAAGTAAAAAAAAATCTGAACATCGTTTTAGAACAACACATATACTACAAACGCCAACGAGAATAGGGGTGAATTTGTAGTTTTTATCCAACGGAGTAAAGATTCCCAATAAGTTTGCTTTGCGTTGAAGAAGGCAGGTAAGCGATGTATATTATTCATCAATGGTATGGTATAATATATTAACTGTTCAAAGTAAGTACCTGACTTGACATAATGTATGTACATACATATCTTTCTTTTTTTTTCGTGTGTATCAGCAGTTGAGTTTTAAAATTCGATGCTATCAAGTCTATTCAATTTACAACACTGCGTTGCTGTGCAGTGCATTTAGAAACAGAGACATGTTGCAGTGCTGCTGTGGGTGTAGATTTCACATGATTGTGGCAGTAAACATATCAACAGGTGTATTCTACATAATTGCTGAGCTGCAAATTCTCCACATGTCTTTTGGGCCATTCGAGTGGTATTTGAGTAAAATCTTGTGGGCGTTTTTCAAAAGGTAATTTCGTGAGGCACCTATTAAGGCCTTTTGTTTTTCCATGGAAGGCATGTGTGGCCAAGTACAAAGAAAAAGAATATATTCAGCCCTAGCGAGGTATCCGTCGGAACTGAGAATTCTCCGCAACGCATACTCCGTCGGAGACTCAAATTACATTCGAGGTATCAGCCATCGGAAAGAATAATTAAAATGCGACAACGCATTGATTTGACATGATGTTGCTTCGTGTAGATCGGGGTTTTCCTATTTAGTGCTTGTTTTTTCGTTTGCTTTTGCCCCGGAAACACAAATTTTAGCAACAAATACAACCAATTAGCTACTTTCCTAAAAGTTTTTTTTCTTTATTACTTTCATTTATCAATACTTCACTGCAAATCGTAAACAAATTCCGCAACCAATTCCTGAGCATATCGGGAGAAAATTCTTATGAAGCTGTCAAAAATATCAGTAAAAACGCAATTTATCGCACTGAAACGCAAAACGCCAGTGTGCGTTGCATATTTGTCGGAACAAAGTTCCGGAAAGCTGTTCCGAAGTATACCTCGAAACAAAAATCCTCCGGTTCGTATAAAATCGGAGAATTTTCCGTTCGCTAGGGCCGATTACATATTATATCGAAACAGGCAGGAAGATATAATTAGGGTAGGTATTCACTTAATCTGATAAATAACTATGCAGCTCGTAAATGTATAAATTTCTGCGGTGCTTTAAGTGAACACCCCTCGGAAATCTAATTGCGTAAATTGCGTAAATCGACTGTAAATCTGGAATCAAACTATTCATACGACAGTGTGTTTGACATTTGTGCTTTGCGTAACTTTTTGCGGCTGATTTCCGAACCTAAATCGTCGCGGAAAATTATGAGGCAAATGCTTTAATCATTTTCGGAAATTATGCTGTAGGTACGTTTAGTTTAGGACCCAACTTGTATCTTTATAAACAGTTTTTAATGAAAATATGATTATGTTACGTTGTCGTAGCAGTGTCGCGATCATCAGTAAATTTCAGTCAGTACAAAATCAACGGCCGAATAGACACTTCGTTAAACTTGTTGACTTGGTTATGGATTATATGTAAAAAATGAAGTCAATTCGGCAGACTTCAGAAATCTGCCACATTGTAGTAAAAAAAAAATGCATAGACCAAAAGTTATTTTATATATGTATATTTATTTCTTTTTATGTTATGTACTATCTTACATGATATTTTTATTTGTTTTGTCTGTATATATATCTTTTATAGGGCGTTTACTTGTTTATAGGTATTTTTAAATTATGTCATACACATTATTATAATTTTGACAGGAGTGGAAATTTTACCAACAAAATGCATAAAAGATGTAAGGTTTTTGTTTTGTTTTTATTCTCTTCACATAATTAAAAACTTATTTCATAAAAAATATGTATAGATGCCTATGCAATCAATATTTTAAATTTTGTCATATTAATTTTCGTAGGTATACAAAAAAAAATCAAAATCAAATTGACTATTTTTTTCTTACGGTGTATTTTAGGTAAATGAACACTAAATAAAAAATATAACATTCACTGTCGCACATATTTCATTCACAATTATTCTCGTCAACTATAGTCTTTAAACATTCATACAACCAAAAACTAAACTAAGAAGGAAAAGAGTGGAGAATAAATGTGTACGTTCAAGACTTATGCTTTTGAGTTCAAATTAATAATATTAAATATAATTTTTTTTGTATAGTTGTATGTTTTAAGTTTTTGTGAATATTTTTTATAGTATGTAATAATAAGAACCTTCTCTTTAACCTTTCCCTTCCAAATTTTCCTTTTTTTAAGTGATAATATATGAAATAGTAGATAATATATCGTTTGCTAATTTTTGTTATTAGATTACTCATAAACTTAAAAGCTATTTAAGGACTAAATTAGAGGGGGATTTTTGTTTATAGGTATAGGGAAGGGACTTGACGATATTTTTCTATTCTCCTCTTTCTTTGTGTTTTGTGTGTAGTATAGTATATTATATATATTATTGTTTGTATTCTGTATATTTACACTGTAGGGATTATAAATATATTATGTGTGTAGGGGAATACGCTCTATTTTGTTTTCGTATGTAGTTTTCTTGTTTCCTCTGATAGTTATTAAAATTTAATAAATTACCATAATCACATGTTTTTTATATTATTTGTTTTTTTTTTTTGTTCATTTCTGTTTTCGCTTTGCATTTGACATTCAAGAAGATGGTTATGTGGGTTTCAATATTTTATGAGTTTTCATCAGTGACATAGATGAATCCCTGCTGCTGAAGGATATTCAGGCGCTTTTCCACAGCATCACGATCTGAAAGAAATTCGTAAAAACAATGTATCAGTTGTTGGAAATAAAAGTGTGTTACACGTCAGTGTAATGGAAACAAATTTATCTTGGTAGTATATAGTAATTCAATCAGAATATGTACTCCTAAAGATTTCAATAAACAAGGAAAACACTTGAAACGCAAAACAAATTTCTTGAACAAATAGGAAAATCTGTCCCAAAGTAGAATGCCAATGGAATACCCCTTGTCAACGGATGCATAAACACTACAATAGAGAACACACAAGTTTACGATGAACGAATTCACAACTTTTGTATACGGTGTACTTTTCTTAAGGACATTATCACTATCCCACACTACCAATGTACGCGGTAGTTCCTGGAACACATACCTCATACATGTTGATATGGACCCAGCTTTAAATATGAAATATGTAAATTTAAATTGACAGCAATTTTAAAGGATATTTTGAACCCAATTAAAGGCTTTTTACTACAATAACTAAATTCGTTACCCCCTCCACTAAATTGCCTGAAAATCATATTTCAAAATGTTCAGAATTTAGTTCTCCAACTGGTCCGGTCCCTAGTACAAACGAACCATCAGTTTTCTGAATCTGTTTTTCTATTTGTGTTCATTTGCCTTCCAAATTTTTTGAGAAACCAATTTGCTGATATAATAAATGCCTTTCCGTGGAGTTATGCTTCAGCAAATATGCATACATCCTCAATGTTCAAATAAAGCAAACTGACTTCTGATGTGCTGGATATTTATTCCACTACCAGCGTTTAAGAAGTAATAAGGTTTTTAAGCAACCTAACGAAACTAATCAAACTCGCCGCGCAAAATAAATCTAAACAGAATCTCAATAACACATAACTTCTAATCCTTCATATAAGCAATTCAACAGAAGAGATGGCCTGTTGTCCAAAAAAAAGCAATCAATAACACGATTTTGGAATGTCCCACTAAAACTTGTTACACACTCACCACATGCTGTTATTAATTAGTTATATCTCCACATCTCGGACATGCTAATGTTGAATATTTCCCACTCTGCACATAGATACCTTACCTACTGATGTTTCATTTTATATCAACATATTTTTCCGGTTAAACAAATTCGATTCATTTACTGTGGTATTGCCGAACGCTGGAAAATGTATTAAGTGCATGCATTGAATTTTGATTTTGCACGTGTTTATGAAGGGATTGGATACGGAATTTGGCTCTCCCTGTGTTGGAAGCAGCATTAATAGAAAATTTAATATACTCATCCGTTCGGACGTGATTTGGTCAAGGAGGATGCAGCTTATAATGCCAGAGGACGGTGGTAATGAAAGAGCTATAGTAACCATAGCTCACTCGCTGTTGGTGCATAATGAAAAATTCCATGAAATGTTTGTTGACGATATCACTTTCATTCTTTCATGTAGCCATCATTTAATGTGGCTTATTTGTTTGGCTTAATCCTTTGTGCAGGTAAGAACTAAAGAGACAAATTAGTTGCTGCTGTCTAGCTTCTGCGAAACATTTTGTGAGTGCAAAATGGATCTTTTGCATGATGTCTACCTCATGAAAATGGGTGCTTTTAGACATTTGACACGCTGACGTAGGAAATGTAGCCCTGGATAACTGTTTGCTGCGGTTCGGTGGTCTTTACGTATTGTAATGATAATGACCTTGTGAAGCAGTTGCATGCAACTTCAGTAGATTATTGGAATAAAGGATGGTAGTAGGCTTCACCTATAGAGATATTCGTGATAAAATTTCATATACAAATTGATACAGAAGCAACTCAACAGCTTAAAGTCTATAAAAACCAATTGCATGACCGAGAGCGGACAACGACAAGAGATTGTTTTGGCCAACGTAATCAGTAAATTCGATTTTCTCATGCATTTTCGCTGCATGCAGTTTTGGTTGCTCAAGCTACGCATTTGCCGATAATAGTTATTTATTACCATATACCTAACGACAAAAAAATAATAAAATAAAACTACTCAACTTACATTTATTTAAAAGCATCTTATCCTGTGGATGATTGCACTTCTGTACCAGCGAATGCAGTAGAATATGTGCGGTATTATATCGCTCAAAGCAATTTTTTGTGTTGCTCAAGAGTTCGTCTAAAGCTGCTGCTTGACACTACAAAAAAGAAAGACAAAATATGTGAGGCAAAGATCCCTCCCAGACGTCGCGTCATTTTGAACTTACCATATCAATAGCATAATCATACAGTATCTTATCCGCTGTAATATTAAATGCACTAGCCTTCTGCAGTAAGCCCGTTCCATTTAGCCTCTTTGATTCGTAGAGAATAGTACGATATTTCGAGTGCATTGTGAGAAGTGCTGCAATGCAAATTGGTAAATAAGAGGCCTAGTGACTTAATAAAATGAACTTACCATTTTTAACATTTGAAGACGGTTTCAGATTGCCGCTCTGCAACTGTTTTGATGCCAAATTCAACCCGGAAGACAATAATTGCAGCGCCCGCACCAGCAGTACCAATCTCTCGACTCGCTTGCAATGCTCTGGAGCATGCGGTGGGATTTGTTGTTCGGTGGCAGACATCAACGCCGACAAGGGCGCACACCTCGAATCTGCCACCTCCTGGATGCAGTCAGTAAGTGCGAGGACGAAATTCAACTTGGACAGCGTTTCATTATGTTCACGATCCATCAGAGTCTCTTCGGACAGCTCGGGTGCATGGAATGGTATTGTCTGTCCATCACAGTTATTTGTGTCCAATAGACTCTGCAGTCCACCAGTTGCACCCAGCTCGGGCAGAGTGAACGCCCGGGGTCCCAACATGTGCGGATGATTGTTGTTCTCACTGCTGCCACTGCCGGCGCTGCCACCACTGCCACTGTTGATTACCAAAGTTGGACTGCCCAGAGTTGGAAGTTTCGTCAAAGCCGATGGAAGGACGGGTGAACTATTGCCAGATCGTCGCAATGGCGAATGCGTAATGGCGCCGGGGCTAACCTGCCACGTGCATGGCGCCGTTGGTGGTGGTGTCTCTGAGAGTGATCCTCCTGATGCTGACCGTCGGCGGCTTGGTGGTGTACCAATGGCGAACTGCACTGCAGGCGGTGATATCGAATTAATATCGCTGCTCACAGAGCTACGGTGATCGGGCCGCTTAACGCTAATCGGCTGAGAGCGTGGAATTGGATTGGGAGCAGCAACCGCTTGCTGTACATTCCTAGACGCTGGAGTTGAGTCTTGACGTCTCAGCTTGTCGGCGCTGGTTGTGGTGTTATTGCTGGCGTTGGCGGTCGACTGGCGACGAACTGGTGTCGGAACCGGTTTCGGCTCGGAAATCGGCAGACTGCTCGGCCGTGGAGGACTTGATTGAGGATTTTGGGGCTGCATACGGATGTTGTGTCTGCAAACAAATTGAAGCGCAATGAAAAAAAAACTTTTAATTGGTTGATGCGTTTTGCGGACTTACTTTTTTTCATACTCTACGACATTTTGATCTTCTGGCAGATTTTTCGGCACCAGGACAAAATCATCAGAATCTTCTGGACTACTGGATCCACTGTTCGCTTCGCTGTCGCATAGGACACCAACATTTGTTATGGTTGCTATGATGGCTGGATTTTCAACCAACGATTCTGTAAGGATTTATAAATTGTATTAATTACGACATCAGCGTGACGAAAAAGGAATATAAATGAATTTCTTCGATTTTCTTACTAGTCTCTCATATTTAATCTAAATTTAAATAATGGGTGTCGAGAATATATTGACACTATCAGTGAAGCTTTGGCTAAGAAGCTGTTGCAGATAAAAGTGTACGAAACTAAGAAATGTCTTCAACAGACGAAAATGTTTGCAAAAATCGTTTTCATGAGATTGTTGGTCATTCCAGCTTTAAAAACAGAAACATTTTTCTAAACACGATGGAGCGTTGTACTAGAAAATAATAAAATTTTGTAAAGGATTGAGTTTTTTACTGAAGCAGTCAAAGTATAACAGTCACTTAGCGCCATTCATTTATAAGTCAGCAACGAAACTCAGAAGAAAGAAGAGTGCTTCGCCCACGAGAAGGATAGCGCAGCACAACCGGTATTATGAGAAATACAACTAAATCAGATTATTAGATAATTATCACAATGAATAGTGGATGCTTTTCGATCCATTAACGTTAAGCTATCCGCATTAAAACTCGTTCATGTAATAGTTATTAAAGCGAGTGATCGTGATAAACATTAAGATATGAGTATGGGATCTTCAGAAGAAACGCAGAATATCAGATTCGCAGAAAAATTAATACTCTACGTTGTATATTACCAATTTACTGATCTAGATAAAACACACACAAAGCGAACTAACCTCCTTCGGCCTTTTTTAATTAACAAAGCAAATACTTAGCTGTTTTCGCCACACTTTTTCGAATGGGACAAGCTAATAAAAATCACTTCACAGTTCTATCAAAGAATGAAATAAAATAGTTCGCTTACGTAAACACAGAGTCAAGGTAAAAATCAAATGAATATCTCAATGGAAAATATAAATATTTTTTTCTAATACACGCCCACGCAAACTTAGGAATTTCCGCAAACGTACTGCCTGTCCAACGACCGCTCTCTATCAAACTAAAATACAAGTGATCAAAATAACCACTTTTTTAGCAATAGACAAATTGTTGCCAAAACATATACAAAGGCTAAAAGAGAGAGCACACTCTCTGGTCTCCCCTAAAACGCCACGCGAGCTACATACTACATTCTCGAAATAGCTTCAAGTGAAGTATATTTTCAAAAATATTCTTTTCACACATGTTTTCTGTATATTTTTCTCGCACTCTTTTGCGTCTTAGTTTCTAAACATCAACAAATAATTTACAAGTATAAACCAACCAACCTGAGCTGGCGTTCTTTTCCAATTTCTTCTGTAAGGGACTTGGTGTATCGGGCGGTGTTAGATTGACTCCCAACGGTGGCATATCAACTGAAAAATAAATCCGTCATCATAATCTGAAAAAAAAGGAAGACGAATTTGAAAAGCCCAAATTTACCTGCAGTCGGGGGTGCCTTGTGTCCCTGCAAAAATCGATGATTAAAGAAGCTTGCAAATGAAATTCGGTCCTTGGCATTGCGGCGCAACAGTCCCAATAGTAAATCACTCAATTCCGGTGAGATGCCATTTGGTATTCTATTTAAACATAGATGGGTAGAACGTGGTGTGGTGAGAGTGATAAATTTAAATTTATGTGCTAAAATCGTTCGTTTTGACATTTACTTACTTTGGTGCCAAATTTGAGTTCTGTTCATAATAGAATTTCAATTCATTTGGAGTTTGAGCATAGAATGGCGCCTTTCCAGTTAGGCATTGATACACGATGGTACCCAAAGACCAGAGATCTGCTTTGGCATCATACTGTAGTGACATAATGACTTCGGGAGCCTGGCAGAGGATATTTAATACAAATATTTGTCATAATGTGATTATTATATGTGGGATTGACGATTACTCACCATATACATCGGAGATCCACAGAGAGTAGCTGCCATAACACCATCATGAAGGAATCGTGCGAATCCAAAATCGGCTATAAATGAAAAGAATATTGCATTTTAAGGAAGAGCACTTGAATAATATTGTGAAAAACAGTTTACCAATTTTAAGCGTAATTTTTCCAGGTTGTGGCAATGACTTTCCATAACAATGAGAGAGTAGAATATTTTGTGGTTTGAGATCACGATGAACGATTCCTTTTGTGTATAGGGCTTTCATAGCACCAGCTATAAGAAGAAAAGTTTGTTAAATAATATTAATTATATTGGCCGTTTAAGAAAAAATTATGTTTGCTCTTAGACACTAGTTAGCGGTTAATTTAATCAATGAAAAACAGTTAAGAAGAACTACACAAATAAGAGGTTTTATAAATATTATAAACAATTTGACTGCCGATCGTGGATTACGTGCGCAAAACATCGAGCCGTACCTCAACGCAACTCTAATGTAAGAGGTTCTTAACTCTGCTAGCAAACGGCTTATATACAAAGAATTGTATCTTTCGGAAGAACCAAATCTCAAATTGGTCAATTCATTCTTCCACTCCCTTGAGGAGGTTTCGAAGAGAAAGTTGCCTTAAAAAACTGATAACTTTTTTGAATTCCACAGGCTGGATCTAAAGAAATCCCCCTTCGACAAACTTACTTACTTACATAGTGCTGTTTGGGTTTTTTTCCACCCCCACACCTACCCTACCTTCCTTAATTCAATACGATTTCGAAAACTATAGAGCAAAAGGGCTTTGACAATTCCCATTGAAATACATTCTTGTTTTTTATTGCATACTTTTCGGCTAAATAATCCTCAACAACACATCCCGATCCCGACCATTTATTTGTAAAGCCTATCGTAGTATAAAAAAAATTAACGCATTGAATTCAGGTATTCAATCACCAATTCACTTGAAATACCTGATTGGGGAAGTTATAAATGTTTGCTCCCTATATGAATATACTATATTCAAAATCTATGAATAAATCGCTGAACTTATTGACAACTTTTTTAATCCTTCCAACAAAATATTCAATACATAACGATTTGTATCAACAGTCACCCTTTTCATGGCTTTTCGGTAATGATTATAGAAGGATAGATATTGAAATGCATTTGCCGATGGTACATTTAAAACCCTAGATAAAAAATAAGACTCCGACAATCCTCCATTTGCACGAATGTCTATAGTTTATAAAAAAATATGCTAATCCTCTTGTTAAGTTTTAGGAACCCCTAGCGGCTTTGTTGTGGTAGTAGTTTTTGTTTGCTCCAATAAGGGAGTTTCCAGGGGACTATGGTTTTTGGATGAGGAATTATTAAATAATTTCAAATTGCTATGATGGGTGGTTCGTTAGTTATGAATGATAAAGGCCAATAACTCGGACATGAGGTATATGATAAACGTGACGATAGGTATCTCTATATCTATATATCACCGACATATTTTATCAAAAGACAATTTTCAAATATGTACAATATTAAGAGATTAAGTACACAAGCCCCATTATAACTCCCCTTAAATCGGCTCTTTCAATTTAATTCAAACTATCTGCCATCTCCCATCTCCCAAAGTCCATAACAACAAATTGTTATCCCAATTATTCTGTGACATGATGATAGGCATAAGGGTGTTAACATTACTTGGTTATCAATACCTGTAACCATATAATCTCTACGACAATTCACCAGAAATTAATTAAATAAACACAATTGAAGCATTAAATCCCCAGTATCTTGCACCCTGCAGGTAAGGACTTATAGAGAATGTAATGGATGCGTGTATAGTGATGATATCCATGACCATAACCAATCTATATTCATTATGTTTCTGCTAAATAATCTCTAAATAATTAAAGCGCATTCAAAGAATATTTGCCCGTCAATGTGGAAACGTAACCATACGATTAACCTTATTGGACGCAATTAATTTACATATACACATGTGTATACCTATCCACAGTCTTTCACCTTTTTTCGATATAGGTCTAGGTATACGCATAGATATATCAGCACCATATCACGGGCCTTTTCTCTAATGTGTTTGCGGTAATCTGCAGTTACATAGCTAGCAATGAAGTTATTTTACACTTGATGAAGCGTCTAAATACTTATTTAAGTCGAATATTTATTATCTTTATATAGGTTTGTGGAGAATCGTAGTTATCTACTTCTTGCTTTCCCATATTTTATCAGACTTCTATATGTCTTGCAAAGAACACCGCTGTCCATCCGCTGTGATTTTACATCATCCACAGGAAGATTGTCTTTGTTATTACCTACATTTATAACGCCGAGAAGGAGTCACCGGAGAACCCACAAAGTAAATTCTAAATCAGGATCAAATTTTGAATCGATTTAGTCGTATCCGTCCAAACGAATCGCCCTATAGGAGAATGAAATCATGTGAGCACTTATTTTTACCGTCGTTAGGTTGGTATAAAAATTGCGGCCATATCGGTCAAATGTATAGTTCTTAATTTCCAACAATTTCCAACATTTTTAATTGTTTTTTTTTAACATCCCTCCTATTAAACAAAAAATCACTTCAAACAATTTACAGATTTCTAAAAAAAAGTCAACCTCCAATAATTTTCAATCATCAAAGTGAAACCTCCTCAACTGTTTGGCATTATCCATGAACATGTCACTTGCTTCTCCATCACAGAGACCGTATACTTTCCACTCTCGGTATATGTGCAAATGACAGCATTTGACATTTTCAAAGTAATCAAATCTCGATGTCTTTGGAACATATCTTTTTTTGGGTGCACCGAAAATCGTAATGCACTTGTTGCATAAATGCATCAGGCAAAAGTCCAAAAATTGATGTTTTCCTCGAACAACGTAAAATATTTTCTGTTTTTCCCTTACAATCCATGATTACTATTTTGATGAATATATACAACTGTCGAGAAGTTACTTCTACACGTTAAAAATAAATGTCCCCTAACTTACTTAGATTTCAAGACTTAGTATATGGAATCCCTGGCATCAACCACGGGTTCTCTAGGCCCAATTTCTTCTCTTAAGTAACCTGTGCCCGCTATACCCTTTTAATGATTAGCCGACGATATTGGTGCCCCCTAAATCTCCCCCAATTCAGTCATTTAGTTTATAAACTTTAATTTGTTAAATGCTTGGATAAAATAGGTTTACCACTAATAACTACAAAAGAACTAATCAGCAGATATGAAAACGTTGTATTTGAAGTTAAATAATTAATGTAAATAACAAAAATTTTTAGCAAAATACTATATGATGCAATGCATACTTCAATACGACTCCACATGTCCCCTTTTAGAAAGCTTGATTGTTAATTTACTAAAACTTACCCAACTGTATGAGAAATAATCGCACAGTGTCCTCGCTGAGAGTGCCTTGTACACTAAGGTAATCAGCCAAGTCTCCTCCATTGCAGTACTAAAAATAAACAATAATACAAAAAAAATGCGAATTATTAAATTGACAGATGCGCACGATTCCTGACCTAAATGCACAAAAATATACATTGTACCTATCTAGCTTATAACCTCCAAACCACCCACTTAAAGTCGCATCTTGTATATCTACTAGCATCATCCGCATTTATCTTATGCGACTTGATATTATAATTTGTTGCAACCCCTTTAGTATATCAGAGGTATAACAGTATACGGCTGCAACTATAACATCATACGCACTTATCAGTATCTCTCGTTCTGCCATAGAAATTAACTTAAATTAACTATTTACATGTGAACACTTATGCGAAGCGCAAACAACCCATCCGGTGACCTTCATATCAACGTTGCGGCGGCGGCGGCGACAGCAACAGCAACAGCCAACACATGGAAGCTCCCGTAGCAAATAGTGTGTCTAGTGCAGAGGACTAATGTCTATCATTTTAGTCCATCTCTCAGATTGGAGGCGATAAAATATATGCATAGGGGACAGTGGCGATTTAAAACTATTTAAAGTTTGATTTCATGTACTGTACATACCTCTGTATATGGCAAATATTTATCTAACGTATAGCTATCATGGCGGTGGCTTTTCAAAAATTAACCAACTGGCACTGGGACTACGACGCTGCCGGCTATTTAAATCACTGATGTGTATAAGGTACAAGGGTTTTGCAATTTTATTTCCCTCATTTGTTTTCTGTGATCTGTTTAGCAGCAGATGTATGAGTATGAGTAGGTATGGCATTCGCGAACAATTTTTGACTCTTTATATTCATTAAATTCAAAAGGGTAGACTTTTGGACAAAATTACAAAAGATTTCGGCATAAATCTGGCAGGCTATTGTTGGGAATAAATTATAGGGGGACATATGTTTTCTGAAACACCTGCATAACTCCATATAAAGTAACGAATATAATTTGAATGGTTAACACAAGACAGAAGGTACAAGAACCTTTGCTGTTCCCGCTGAGCCAAGGACAGATGATGCAATTTGAATTAGACTTCATTATTATTGTTCATTATTGATCTAATGAAGATACATTATTATTAAACCGAGATGCATGCGCTCAATAAAAAATTAGACGAGTTGTCTAGCGGGCTACTTCTTTTTGCCATCTGCTACTTCTTTTTGTCCTCACTATAAATGCTATCTCTTAAAACCTTTAACTAATCGTCACATTTCCCTATATAGTCAAATCTTTGACTGTTTGATTAGACTGTTATTTAGCTTTTGACAGTAACCAAAATGTCACGACAGTCTAATCGAGTGCGATTTGTCAAAAATGAATGTCGGGAAAAAAGAGAGTGCCAAAAATAAAATGAAATAAGAAATTTTAGATAAATAATACATATTTTAAGCCATCAATATCGTTATGTCATTGGACACCTAAAAAAAAATAGATCCAACCAAGCCAATTGCAATACTTGTGCTCAAAGGAATAAGTAATAAAGGTTCTCCCTCCAGCCAGTGTCCCTCGAAGATGAATTGAGCATTTTTTGATGCGATTCAATTCCTATTAGAATTTATAATATTTTTTAAATGTATTTCTTCGGCCTTCAGATTAATGCGTCAAAACATATAACAAGCATACATTATGCAATTTTTTTTATACCTGTAGATATATAAGGTCAAAATGTCTGACAAGCACTTTGACACATTTGTCAAATGGCATCAAACAGTCTATAATAGAGTATCATAAAGTCACATATCTCAAAATCGTGTCAAAGTGTTTGACAAACATTTTACTCTGTGTCAAACAACAAACCAATTTGCACCATTCTGGATTTTCCTTATAGACCTACAGTATAGACGTATCAGTTTTTCTTTCTGTTTTGCTGCTTTTTTTTGCTTTTTTTACAAAATCGAAGACGTCATTTCAGCAAATATCTCTACTGAATATGTGTAGGTATTGTAAAAATGGCCCCAATGAAAAAATACATCCCAAAAAGAACTCTAAATCCAAATTCACAGGACTTAAACATGTTAGGCCTATTTGACGTTAGTCCTAACGCGTTCGTTATAGCCCTGAGTACGCACTGAAAAGTGACAATAAAAACCTGCGTTCGATGTGAGCACTGGAGCGCCCTCGTTTAGCACTAAGCTGACCCTATGTATTTTTAGTCAGGGCCACAAACCACAAAGAACTAGACCGCCAACTTCCGTCACCTAACCGATTTTCCCAGGAATTAATTCCCCTGTCTGTGAATACGTGTGAAATGTCAAAATCAATGGCGGCAATGATTATTCATTATTATTAATGGTATATGGTATACCATGGACCTAGAATAATTCAAGTATGCGTGCGTTAATGGCGCTACTCTGATTTTGTACAGCACCAATACATGAAAAATCCAGGGCCCGAAGGCAGCTTGTAGGCAAAGTCCGTTATGAGGGAGGGGTCGACGATCTATTCTATGTGGTTTGTGGTCAGGGCAAGAGTTCAGCGCTGGATTTTGCTGTCAATCGTAGCTGTCAATAGGGTTAATTTTTTGTTTTTTTTGTGAGCTACATATATGTATTTATCAATGCTGCACACGTAAATGTAGCCAGAAATGTATTTTTCAAAATTATTAATTAATTTTAATTTTTTAAGTGACACGTCTCAGGGTGACATTTTCGAGTTTGACATGAAATTCCTTATTTTAGTAACCCACATAAGTCATACTTGAACTTAAATATAATACCTCCCCTCATAAACATCCCTGTTCAGCCTATATGATGAAGCTTTTAAGAGAAAACACAAATCGTATCGTATCGTACGTAAATGTAATTGTAAAGCTTTTCAATCTTTCCATATGATTGCGAAGAGCGCAGTACAAAATAGCTCCCTGATTCCTTTCCTATTTCTATTACCTTATTGTTATTTCAGAAAATGTTAATAAGCTTAAAGCTTATGCACACCTTGCCATATTATTGTATTGCACAAATTCAATGGAAGCAAACAGGCATGTTATGTAGTATAGTACTAAATGGTATAGAAAAGTGCCGGTAAATTTTCTTAATTTCTAAAATGGATCTATCTTTTATCGTAAATATTTAACCGGAATAGAATTTATGAGAAGACCATAAACTTCAAACTGCATGTTTCAAAGGAAAATAACAAAATGTCTATAGCCAACACACAATTGACAACAACATGACATGCACATGAGTAAGCGAAAAAGCGCGAAACATGATATAAAAACTTGAAGAAGAAAAGCTACTACCACAATCCATTCTATACTGTAGTTGTTTTTGTTTGTAGACACCGTGATGTGAATGTGAGTACTTTACGTACGACTCTGGCTTGACTAGTGGCTAGACTATGAGCAACCATTGAGTAGAATCAAAAAACTGAAATTCAGTTTTTGTTATTCTCTCATTTGTGGCGGTCGTTCGTTCGGTGGTAATCGTGTTCTCTCGTACAGAAGTACCTTGTCCGCATATTACACGAAAATATAGAAATAGAAACAAAAAAAAATTAAAAAGTATGTCGAAAAAACAAAAATGAATAAACAGTTTGCGATATATTTCGAAGTGAAATTTCATTTGATGTTTTTGAAGGTTCTTTGATCTTGTTTTTTTAGTTTATTAATCAAAATGGAAAATAGGTATACCAAATAAACGATACACCTATTGCTATAACAAAAAAAATGCAATTATGTCAATGAACACTAAACAGTGATTTTGACATTTGAACTAACTGACAAATCAGACATAGGGAAAAACCGTTCTCTTGCAAATCAATTCAATTCATGATCTTCAAAGTTAATTTATGAGCTTATGACGTAAACCAAATAAAGAAAAGTTACAAGCATAAATTCACCGGCATTTTTGAATAGACAATTATTCTAAATGTGCATTTTTACCATTTCCCCTGACAGCTTTAATTCGTTTTTTGACGAGCGATCAATAAGTCTATCAGCGCATAATTGACTTGACATTATGTTTGGTAGTTGCTGTTTATATGCATACATATCGCGATATTCAAATTAATAGTAAAAGGGTCAAGCAGTCGTCGATGCTATACGATAATTGTGACTTCATTTCGATGACATTTTATTTCCAAAAAGCTAATAATGTTTGACAATCGACAGGTGTCATTTAAAATATTACGTTGATTTAGCTAAATAAAGTTAATGGCTTATGGTTATGAAACTTTCCATGACATTAGAAATAGGTAGTAGGTGACATTCATCCAAATTTTGTTTTGTACAACTATTTTGACAAAAAAAAAAAACTGACACCCAACGAACTTTGACAAATAAATGCTGAAGGTGGTCCAATAATAATTTTACGACTTTCTAACTAAATACGTAAGAAAAAAAAAAATACATCTTTCTGTGTACATACATAAAACACATTTTCCACATTTTGACAGATGATAATAAAAACAATAATAATAAAACTCCACTGGCGTATTGTAAATGTACGAAACGCTTCTTCAAAGAGCCGAATAAAACAAAAATTGATAAGATAAAGATAATAATAGTACAAGCTTCTAAGCTGCCTCTCAAGTCTCAAGCAATATGAATGAGAGGAACAACGAAATATATGGCTATGAATGTTTGACACATGTATACGACCGACGGCTATTTGGTGAGGATTTGACAGCGGTTATTGAGGCTGGTGGAGGCAGCAGAAGCAGTTTAGATTATAATTATTGTACCTACTTGTTTCTCGGTTGTAACATTAAATCGGGTTTTCCTTTTATTTAATAGAAACAACTAAAAACAATAAAGTAAAGTGGTGAATAATAAATTTAGTTATTTTTATTAAAAAATAGGAGAACGCGCCAACTATCTAACGGTGTAACTGTGCAATAAACGCGAATAAGTGCTCCCAAACATGACCATAATCATAAGTGAAAGTTCAGAGTTCATTTCAATTGAATAAATACTAACAAAGAAAAAATATAGTAAAAAAAGTGACAATACCAGCTGTTGCTGTTCAATTACGTAAAACAACAGTATTCTAACAAAAAACGGTGCGCCGCCGCCGCCATCGCAGCGGCATCAACAAAATGCATGTCCACTACAAATTTGGATTATTTCTCATTTTTATACTTTCTGTGAGGTAATAGTATGAGCGAAACGTGATCTTTCTGATCGGTGTAGCTTGCCCCTTATCAAAGTGTCATTATGGTTTTGTTTTTAGACCAGAGTGTATAATACTCTTATGTTTAAAGTGCACTGTAGGTGAAGCGATAATGATTTATTTGATTAATATAAATTTGGTTCCATGTGTATTTTAGTTTTTCTGAACAAATGATAAGAAATGACAGAGATATAGAAAAATAATACAAATATACTCCTGCAAGTGTCAAACCTATATAAAATGATGAGTACCTAACCTATTCAGTGTTGACATCGAAATAAAAATGCTGCTGGCTGGAATCGACCTTGGTGGTCGTCATGAAAAATAGAAAGAAAAATATATGACGACCGACCCAGTATATTCATCATCAGAGTGGACATTGAACTTTGTGTGTAAAATTTATGCACGAGTAAGTTGTAAACCGGTACCTAGATAAAAAACAAAACTGGATGTGGAAGGGCGAAATGATTGTATTAGTCAGTGACGTTTCATTTTCAGGGGGGAGAATTTGTAATGTCATGCGAGATAGCCTAGTCTACATTTCCGACAGTTGTAGATATAGCTTGTTTTTCCTACATACGCATACTGATATAAAAATCCATAACAAGGGTCTTAATGACTAGACGGTTTTCTTCCGAATTCCAACACAATGAAAGCTTTAAATAACTCCAGCAATTCGGATTAGTCATTCATTATAATTCACCTGGTAACTGGCATATACCTACCTAGTACTTGAACTACCAACGCACGGTTCAATTATCTAAAGTAATGACGGAGATGAAATTGTTTTCGTATCTTTATAGCATTTAATATGATAGTTCATTCAGTATGCCCAGTTTATTTTATTTACTATTGCATCCGTTTGGATTTGTATTTAAATCATTTCTTGACTTTTTAGTGAAGGTAAAACATTTTTTCTTTGGATTTTCAAACAAATGTTTGCTTTTGTTTTGTTTAATTTTGAACCTATTAATTTTAAGAAATACATTACACATGTGAATATAACATACAAAAGTGAATATGCGAAAGCCGTACAATCAAATTTCATATATTGATAGCCCCAAGCGGATTATTTGGAAACCACAAATTGAAAAAAATATTTTCATACATCTTATGTTTTATTAAGGATTCTTTTAGTAAACAACCGTTGAAAGTAATTTGTGTTGAAAACTGTTCTCCGGGTCTCTGTGGTTAAACCGAACTACTAGATATAGATTTTCGGGGATTTAATGTCAAAATTTGAACGAAGCTAAATAACAACCTTAATCTCGTCTCAAAAAATGAAAACTTAGTCCATGGTGCTTTTGCGCTAAATATTTATTTTAATTGTCATCCACATAAAAACGAATGTCAATCGATGTTTAAATATAGTAGCCGAAATTTTGACATTCATTGAAGGAAATAAAATAAAAATTGTTTTCATTTAAAAACCTCAATTGTCGAAAATTTAGCAATATGCTTTGGCTACTACTACGTAGACATGTGGGGATAAAAAAAATGGGCGGTCAGTCAAAAAAGAACAGAAAAACACACATTTACGCAAGGTGTGTATCGTTATTGTAAACTTTGACATTCGGCGAAAGTAAAAATCATTGGAACAGCCAAGTAAAACTGCTAGAACTTATTTTTCTTCTAATTACATATTTGATGGTAACTTTCCCATAAACTCTGGCATTTTGCCATAATAGCCTGACAAAACCGACACGAATAGTCCCTCTTTCTGTTCTTCTTTTTTTGTGATGATTTCCTGAAATCAGAAATTCACATTTGCTGCCAAACAAGGAATTGCAAAAGAAATTACATACATTACAAAAGAAAAAAAAAGCGAGGGTACCTATCCTTTGTTTAAATAACTAAGAAACCAACCACATGTGAAAACCAGTCGAGAACGAAAACAATCAATGAAACCAGTTTTGCAAATGTATGTATGAACTATGAAGCTATGTATTCAAAACATCAGAAAGTAAAAACGTAAATATATAATGTGTAGGCATTGGCTATAATGTGGGTCAAGAGCAACGAATAAATTCGACTGGATAAACTTCTTCTTTTTGTTGGGATAAAGTTGAATGAATAATATGTACATATTCGTTTTGCACGACATCTATGTGACAACAACTTTAAATGCACTTATCTTTTACGTCATTGAACTTCCTAAACTTCAAATCATTGTTAGTGATATTATCCATTACATATCCTAACAAGAAATTCATGCAACACGCACCTCTGAGATGTATGGTTCAATTAACTTGACATTTGCCTCATGATTCCCCCATTTAGTTCTAATTACCGTCTTAACTCTTAACACTGTCAAGAGTCAGATTAACAATTTTAATTTCCATAGTTCAAGCTTCAAGGTAATTTTGTTATTTCTATTTCGCTCTATCTTCAATAAGGCGATACAATTTTAATATCCAATTGTGTTTTACATTCAAATGTGACACATGTTATAATAAGGAGGACTTTGAACTGTTGATATCGTTATACATAGTACTATACAGACAAGTCGTCAGTAATACTTCAGAAACTAATCAGTTGGAAATAAAGTATCGTTTCCCTTTTTATTTTGTTTTGAACATTTTGCACCCTTAATTAAAAGAAAAACGCAAGAAATGTCATTCAATTTTCCATTTTTTTTTAAACAATTTTGCCGTTTGGCTTTCATCGGACTCTGATCCATTGAAATTATCTATTTTTTTTTTTTTTTTTTGTATTTTGACTTATTTCTGATTCGCTTAATCGAAATGTTTTGTTGTATCGCATTTTATCGCAAAAAGTTGATGTCAAGCCTAACAAATGAGTATGTGTTGTTGCTGGTGAAGATGACTCACTTCACTTTGGTTTTAAAATTGCTATGTTCACTGCACTCGCGGAAGTATTGGCGTATTCGCTGTCAAGTATTTTAAATTGCGCCGATTTAGGGATTTGAAATAGATACTCGGTCGTAAAAAAAAAAAAAAGAATCAACAAGAATGCTTACTTCTTTCTATGGCTATGAAAATGAACGTATAGTTATACAGCTGATTTAAAAGGCGTTGTGTTGCATTGGTCGGATTTCCGGGATTGAGTGCAATCACACCAGTTGTGTCTCATTAGGCAAGGTCGTAGGGAATTTTTTCATGGTTTGCACAAAACCGCAAAATCAAAATACATATCTATGTACTCGTACTGACACTCTGATATGCGACATTTTAATTGTGTAAACACGAAAGTGGTAGGTATAACTATTCTGATTTTGACAAATGGCACTGATTTGAACAGACATTATATTAGAAGTATATCAAACATTATATTTTATGACACTACGTCCAGTAAATTAAATGTTGTTAAATCTGTCATCATCATGTCAAATATTATGTCAAAACAAAAAGTCAAAAATGGTCATAAGTATTTTCACGTTGCAAATTCCTAACATAATTCCCCACTTTTGTTTTCTATAACTAAGCCAGTGGAATCCGCATACTGTTCTGAATTCCATAGTAACCAGGACAGAATTCTACTTTCGATTTATTAATTTATAATCCCTTATATCGATAAAGAAAATAGCGCATTCTTCAATGCGGTGTGGTTCTATAATTCACTTTCGTCTTTTATTGTAGATTCGTTATTTCACCAAGCAAAAATCATTTATTGATAAAGAAACGTTTGTTTGGTGCTATCAACCTCTCAAGTCCAACGTTCAATTGCTGTGTACTTAATACATCTAGGTAACTAAAAAAAAATTTTTTTGTGACGAATTGAATAACGCTTGAATGTGTAAATAATTATTATGCAAAAAACATAACCATTGGTTGAGTGAAATTTTGAATTATGTGATTATGTACTCAATGTGGAAGTATCTACGTAATGTAAACCCAACCTAAATGTTCATTCAATTTCATCGACTTTTTTGCCTAATAGGATTTACAGCTTAGTAATATGCATTTACTTCGTTAACATTAAAAAAAATGCGAACCCTAGGCACTGCTGATGACGAATTTGACGCAAGTGTTTGGGTTTTCCTAAGAAAAACTAAAAATGTTATCGTTATCATTACTCATCCCTAGAATTCACCACAGGTGTTCGTTAATTGGTAAAATAAGTAGAAAACATAACCGTTTCCCTTGACATATCTGTGAACCAATTTGTGAAATTGTGCTTGCCATCTATCAACCAGTCATCAACAAAATATGGGAAAGATATGAATTAAAACAAAAAATGTTAAGCACACACCTGAGTGAAAGATAGGTTATCGAAGCTATTAATCGAATTATGACATTATGGGGGATTACTTCGCATAGGTATTTTGCAATCAAAAAAAAACATATAAAACCGTAGGGAAGTCTCTGTACAGAAGTGGTTGTAAATTCTCTTCAATAAAAGGGTCATTCACTTAAAAAGTGTTTTTACTCATTTTTGTACAAAATATGTTGGCACTCGAACTGATGATTACAAATGTCAGAGCGCATTAAATGAAAACAAAACCATGATTTTAGTACCTTACTTTATTATAGCCATAATTCTTACGATATTTGTTCAGAAAACTACCACATTTGCAAAAAAGAACGCGATATTTTAAACCTGAACTAAACCTAAACCACCTAAACTTAAAAAAAGAATACAAATCTCAATGGTACTTTTAAAGGGCAAGAAAGCAAACCATATGTTTCCCAAAACTAACCTCTAAATCTTTCTAGTCAAAGCTACAGCAAAGCACTTCCAAACAGCCAAAATAACACGTACGATCAGTACGATGATGACTACGAAGATTACTATGAAGACGATGATATGTCAACAACACCACCAGCAAGTACAACTAGAAAACCAGCAATTAAACCACTGCTGGCAGATTTTTTCGATAGCGCCTTAAGCGATTCCAATCAATCGATGGACACACTAGGTAAGTCAACAACCAAGTCAATCTACCTTCCCCCTTTAGACAGCATAACTTTCTTTCAACAGATCTCCCCAAAAGAAGCAACGAACTACCAAAATGTCCCGCTGTATGCATTTGCCGCGATGACAATACAAACATTATCTGTTCCGCTATGGATTTGACAGCTGTGCCAAAAAATATTCCCCCAACAGCCTTAAAGCTAGATTTAAGTAATAATAAAATAAGTGAAATCCCACCTGAAGCGTTTAGTAATACCAGCAAATTGAGAGACATCAATTTGAATAACAATTTACTAACAAACATTGATAAAGAGGTAAATAAAGCACATATATGTTAGTCTGTCAATTATTTTTAATTGTCTTTTCTAGATTTTCAGCAGCCTGCCGAAATTAATAAATCTTTCACTGGCCAACAATAAACTGACAGAGATCTCACCAGATACATTTAGCGAAGCAAACGATTTGAGTGATTTAAATCTGAGCAACAATACAATAGTTATACCCAAAGAGGGTTCATTCCTTCATCAACCGGCTTTAAATAAGCTCTTGTTAAGCAATTGCAGTTTGACAGATATCTATGATGAGACTTTTGCCAATTTGACCAGTTTGAAAACACTCCGAATGGACTTCAACTACTTTAACAAGGTATTGGCAACACATTAGCTAAGCTTTAGCAACGTTGCTCTTAGTCGTGAGCTTTTCTTTCTCTTCTCATTTCGTAGAAAATCAATACTAAAGCTTTCGAACCACTGAAATACCTCATCAAGCTGAAACTCCCCGAACTTGAACAGAGTAACATTCAAGAGCTATGCGATGTACTCCAGTCTATCGACAATATAAGCCTCAAACGCTTCGACATTAGCTGCTACGAACTGGTCAATGGCAATCCCTTCAATGAGAGTCTAATTCTTGCCACGGATGCGCCTATTTCAAAGCCAGTAACAACAAGAAAACCAGAACAGAAAATCGTGCCAACAAAATCTTCCACTGCAGGTTAATTTGTGTAACTTTATACTTGAAAAAAATCAATTGAAAACATTGCAACTTTTTTTTTTCTCCCCACCAGCAGCTTCTATACCGGTTGTGAAAAGCGTCGTCAAAGCAGCTGGGATGACGTATACCAACGAGCAAAGTTCCAATCTGACAGATAGGCAGATTAATGGAGAAGCTGCTGCTGCCATGGGTGCACTGTCGACTGAATTCCCAATGACAGCCACCGCATCAATAACCACAACCGAGAAGTCATATCAGGTGCCCATCTCGCAAGATGCTATCAATTACTCCCTGATAAGTGAGAGTGATGCAATTAAAAGAAAATATAGTTCACCTATTTATTTGCAATTTTTTTTCTAAACAGGTATAATCATAATAGCCGTCATTGGCCTAATTATTGGATTAATTTGCCGTAAAGATGTCGGTGGAATCAAGACGAAGTGCTGTCGAACGCGGAAACCGCCGCCGGGAGATCAAGTGAGGCCAGCTGAAGAAATTCCACTGAATAAAATTGGTTAAGTCAAAGTGTCATAGCACACAAACAACAAATTTATAGGTTAAGTTGGAAATGTCTATTGTCCAGATAGGCACAATTGAGTTCTCGACGACCAAGACAAGTTAAGAGCGATTGTATTTATTATATACCTACTATTTTTTTTTTTAGTATGTATTTCCTATTTCACTTTTGTATGTTTTGCGATCAAATTAATAGTATTTAAGAATTCTCAACTGATTTATACATTTGTTGTAATTTTTTTTGTTAGATACTTGTGAAATTCCAAAGATAAAACTTCCAATTGCTATCGATTTTACATTAAATTAGTTGATGGATTTGAAATGTATTTAAGTTAAATTAAAGATTTCTGTTTAGATTGTAAGCTTTCTTAGCCAAGATTGTCATAAAACATCAATGTGTTCCGATGGAAACTATAATCACAGTTATAATAATTTAAGAAATATTGTATGTATCATATAGAGTTATTCCAAAGTCTATATAAGGAGCCTAGTCTTAAATAAGTAACCGTAGTGTGCTCGCATTATACTTCCGAAAAGTTTTACTACACAAAAACAAAAATTTCTTAATGTACCATGTAACATGCAACATCCATTTGACATTATGAAAATAAATTATAGAGAACATTCTAACTATAAAGAAACCTAAGTGTTGACTATACAAAATGTTTGGCATTTTCCTAAAGGATAAGATTAGGCTTTGGCAAAATTAAAATTACACTCTGACCGAGTCTGATCTCTAGCATTTAAAGTCCCCTTACACGCTGATAGAATTAATTTTACTTTCCATTTGATTTAAACTTTGTATTTAAGTTTTCTTCTGGTTGAGCTCCCCAAAATCGAGACAGTAATCTTAGAAAATAATGGAAAAAGCAATCCCGCCTTTTCTGCAATTCAAATCGAAAATTACTTATCCTATTTTATATACCTAATCGATATTCCGTCGTTCAACTTGAAAAAAGATTCATTTATTCTTGTTTTAATTGAATCGAGTATTCGAGTTTAACGTCAAATTTAACTCAAGCAAATTTTATACAAAAAGTAGGCAATTTCGATGAGAAATTATTTATAAAGAACGAATCGCTATTGTATTATTTTTCGCTCTATTTGAGCAAGTGGAAGTGGTACGAGTTTGGCCAGTTAATGCTGATGAAGTAAAAAATTCAGTAGATGACTTGATAATTTGTAAAGTATTTAATACCGCCATCTATTGTCAATAATTTAAAAAATCAATTATTCAATTGACGAAACGAACTGCTAGGTACTGCTGCCTACATTTTGTTCCTCATTTGACTGCCATTCTGTGAATTTGTGTTCAAACAAGTCTGTTTACAAATTGCAACTAACTTCACATTTAAAAATAAAAATACTTTTTTAAAAAGAAAGATGAGGAGGAGCAATTATGTGTTCGGTCTAAGAGCAGAGACTCGATTTTGAAAGATTCACCGAATAAAATAAAATCGTAAAAGACTTTCCAAGAGGAATACCTATACGATATACGATATACCTGTCACCTGTCACGATCCAAATATCAAACAATATTGCTTAAAAGAGTCTAATGATTCATTTATTGGTATAGTTCGATATAATAATATAATATATACAACGAAACACTTTGTTGTTCTCGAAAATTAATACATTCAAGTACTACGTTCAGTAGTCTTTGGATAAATCAACTGGCGTTCCGGAACAAAATGCGTTGTCTCATAAGGCGAAATCATGTCAAGGTTTATTTTTAGTTCCTTAGATTCTTGGTAGGTTGCGATTGCGACTGTTCAAAATGATCTACTTACTATGTTACAAATTTATCTAAGTGAAATATGAAGTAATGTTGGAAAGGAATAGTCCAGTACGTTTGAAATTTGAAGTTGGTTTTCCTAATGACCCAAAGCACCACAACCACAAAGAAATGAAAAAGTTGATTGCATGAAAATGCACTAGCACCAGCAATATATGTAATGTCTGCAATTAAAATGAGACAACGGAATGGTTTTGGTATAGATATAACTTTCACCTATAGTTACGAGACGTCATCATTTACAGAAAGCTTTGCAACTGCTTCGTTACATATAAACGTTTAAGTGATATCATGAGCTATTTTCAGCAATTTAATTACAATCGGTGGTATAGAGCAGGTAGGTGGGTACTGGACAGCTTTCACAAAAATCGCTAAATCGCGTGTATCATACTATCAGTGTACATAATAAACTTTTTTTTTTTTCATCCAACCCCCAGTAGGCAGACAAGTAGGTAGGTGTAGGCCAAATATTGTGTTTACAATTTTACTATTTGTTGAGCGAAAAGGAAATACAAATATGGAAACTATATGAAAATAAGGAAACAATAGAATATTCGCCAATAAATGGAGTTAACATTTTAAGTAAGTTCCAAAACGGATAGAAATTACATTTTGTTCGACGATCAAAAAATTGACATTCTTCAGACCTGTTCAATGTACTTTTGTAGTAAGCAGTTATGTGATTTGCGATGCTCAAAATGGAATATATTTAATAACAACAGCAAATCAGCACCTTTTTAGTGGTGCCACTTAGCCTGAGAACTGCGAATATTTTACCAACCTGCTAAAATAGAAACACTGGAATAAAAGAAATTATTGACGGAAACTACAATTTAACGCGTCTGAAAAATTTATTAGAACAACAGTTAATGTGCAATACGTGACTAAATATGATTAACATTTGGCATTACCGCCCGAGTATCGTTATTCTGGTATTGTGTAATCGATTAATGGAGTTGCATTTCTTTCGATAGCTATGGAACTAAGTTTTTTCAATCGATTCACCGAAAAGGGGGTTATATCGTTTAATAGAGAATTTAGTATCGAGACTAAGTTAAGTTAACAATTTACTTTTCCAATGGGGTTGAATTAGCCCCTTTTCATCCACCGGTGCGTGTCATTTCTTGTTCAAGTTCATTACTTTCTCACCCACCCACGCGCAAATCACACATAGAAATAGCACTGTTCCTTGCACATTGCCTACTGTTTCCAAAGAAATGTCAAAAAACACATCATGAAGCTCCGGAAGGAGATGACGCAAGTGCTGAACGAATATCACTTGATCTAAATTCGGCAAAAACTCATATGACCTCTACAGACTTCCAACAGCTTTTAATAGGTCGTTGTTCCGTTTCAATTGAATTCGCGTTCCCATAATTTAAACGTGCTCTACATTTATGATATTTTTCAAAATCTGATAATAAAACCCCCGTAATTTATGATACACTTTCTTCATAATAAATAAGGAAAATAAAATAGTTCATACGATGAATCGTAAAAAAAAACACCTACTTGCGCCTGAAGGTACATTTTGATTAAGAAACTGCATTTACGTTTTCCACTTGCAACTATAGGTAGATGCCAAAAAATGAAATCTATTAATATGCTGGAAAAGCAAAGACGAACTCTCCTGCATTTGCCTTTGGTGGGCTATTTTAAGAAACACCTGTTGGCATTATTTTAAGGACATTGCTCTATGGAAAGTTTCTAAAAAAGCAACGCTCACATTTGGCGAGCGTTAATCTTGTTTTTTAATGCTATTTAAATTGCATTCAAAAATTCGAGATTCAACTTTCTATTTATTCATGTGATTGGATAACTCATTTATCTAGTCATAGATTAAGAAAAGAGTTTAAAATTGAAATAAACATGACCGAGATTACTTATTCATCAAAGCAGCTATCAATAATTATAATCTGTATGTCTACCAAAAAGAATCCATCATTAACCCCAATGACGGATAAAAAGGAGAAGTTATTAAACCATACCCTCAGTCGAGTTCCTCTGCGGCATTATAGGGCACGTGAAAGTGGTCGACTCTTTATGCAAATAGTTCCTTGAACCGAACCAAATTTAGTCTTTGTTTCAACATTCCTTCCCTCGGGTTAACGAACGCAGTCTGTTTTATTTCTTTTTCCATCCCAAAAGCATTTCCAGAAAAGAGGAAAACATTTTAAATGAAATAGCTTTGTATAGTTGGTGTTCGCTCAACTCGGCGAAAATTGAAACCACTGCCAGTGTGCTGCCTGCTCATTATTTTGTGTTTACATTTCCGAATCCATTTGTACATAGTTTAGGTATTTTATGGATACCATGCAGATTTCCTTTTTATTCGTCGTTACTACAGCAATTTCAACTCGGCGAAAATCCTAACAAAACTTTGCCGCATTGCATAAATTTGCAGTAAAAGGGGTAAGCAAGACAGTACTATATATATACTCGCATAAGATGATACACCATACACCCCATAGAGGGTATAAAAACAAAAAAACCCAAAGAAAACAAAGAAAAATCAATAAAGGACATTCGTAGAACTAACATCCCCAGTGGGTGTGGATATAATATATCGAATAGTTTCCTTACCTCCATAACAAGATTGACACAGTCCTGTGACTCCTTACAGTCCAACAAAGCGACGACATTTTCATGATGGAGTTCAGTTAATTCCTTGAGGATTTTTATCTCCTTTCCGAGAAGATTTTGTGTCTTGATTAGACCCTTCTTGGTGATGCATTTAATGGCCACTGGGAAGTTGGGTTTCTGCAAAGAGAACGATAAATTGATTTTAATTAATTAATCACCCCTATCGTGGAATCCGCCGGGGGGAATCATTCACGGAAAAAAATGTTTTGGTATCGTCAAATCCGCAAAGTGAACAGTTCCCCGTGTGGGTAATGTGAATGAGTTTCACTGTATCGTTGAAAACGTTCAAATCGAATTTTTCCCGAACAAAATGACATTTCTTGCCCGCATCAAATTCATTGCGGATTTCGTAGGATTTCTTGCTTGCTGCATGTCGTGAGCATTTTAATATAAGAAATTTGCATACAAAACAGCTGCTTCATTAAGCCCGACATGTAATAAATCTATTGCACAGATTGAACTTTATTAAAATGAAAAAATAAACATTCTAAAAACACATTTCGTCTGGAAGTTCCGTGAAACCACTCATTGCTAATTTCAGCCTGTCTCGTATTCTTCTCTGAGAACAGCGCTCATTTCGTTCTTCCACTTATTTTTACAAGAATTGAGCTAACGTATACACTATTACATAATAAACACTGTTTTTTATTTAAATCAGTTTTGAAACAAACTTTTTATAACCTTCGACGAATGCTGCTACACGGATTTGTGTTCACAAATGAAAGACAGCCGTTTGACAGTGAGACTACCTTTCCCAAAAACGTGTCGATAAGGAAACTTTTCCGGCGGATTCCACGATAGCAGTAGAAGGTGAAAGGGAATCGAATAGGTGAAGTGAAACTCAATTCCGACGGATTCCACGATAGGGGTGAATATCATTACAAGTGAAAGAGACCGCCTACTGTTAGGTAAATTAGCGGAATAGTGATGAACTCATGCGATACTTTAATTTGAATTGTTTTTAGTTAGGTACGATATACACTCGCGTGCACGAAACAGTATGTCAGTAGTTGGATATGTGGATGTAGATTCATTCAATTTCAAAGCACTGCATTAATTTCCACTTTACTTTGTTTGGCGCATATGAGATCGTCGCAGCCACGTGCAGTAGTGCATACGTAACGTAGTACATACATACATGGCTTTGTTAAAGCTAATATTTTGTCAGCGTTTTGGTTGAGAGAGAGAGATGTTTCGAATTACTTTTATTCTATAATTAACGCAAAAAAAATGTTTAGCTTTTCCTTAGGTATTGCTAATCTTTATTATTTGACAACTGGTTGCATTATGCAACACATGACATAAACTATTGCACTGGCTTGGGGCAGCAAAACCATAAACATAATGTAATTGCTAGTAGGTACAGTATAAACTTGATTGCAACTCTTGTTTGGAGTGCATTTTTTAGCACATTTCGCTGCGTAATTTTTTTGTAAAACGAGTATTTCATTTACTACGGCATTATTTATTGTATTGACAGTACACAATATTGTGTACTTATATTTTCTTTGCTTTGATTTTATACAAATATGAATCTGTGACCAAAGAATGGGTGATAATTTTCACAATTTTACAATTGCAAAGCGTGTGCCAATTGCACTAAACAGTTAAACTCGGCTAATTTTCTGACACTTATGGAAGTGTTGAAAAGAGAAGTTTACCAAACTCCAATCTTAAAACAAAGATTTCTCTAATTTCATCCTATTAATTAACTGTAGTTTTGTATTTTATTTCCTCTTCAACATTCTAGCAAAACCCAAGCAAAAGAAAACGTCAAAAATTAGCCTATACGATAATTTATTATTTTGCTACCGGAGCAGGATAATTTTTTGAGCTAGGTGGTGTGTTTTAATATCAATCCATCATCTACTAATCAACAATACTCAAAATCATGACGGACTTCAGACTTCTAAACAAACTAATTCTCGAACTTTGAAAAATGAAATGGTTTCCATTGCGCATAATGTCATTTAAACCATTCATAAATGAGGGTAGCTGAGTTGTTAAATGGCTTACTAGGCTATGTCGTGTCTCGCTGTCAAAACATTCAAAAAATAAAAAAATAAATAAGTAAATAGTTGGCGCAACAGGCGAGTATAAACCCTAGGCCTATCTTCTCACAACCATTCGTTTGTGTGAGTTTCGTTTTTGGAACGAATGGAAGGCAAGGGACCTACGATTTTTATGCCGAGTCCGAACGGCTGAATTAAGACAAGTTTTTTTCACTGCAGCGATGCCAGATTACAAGATATATCTTTTTTTCAAGATTTTTAAGCTCCGAAATATGTGGAAGTTTTACCTTAAATTCAATAAATTTCAAGATTTTTGATATCGGACTAGTACCAATTGCAGAACATTATCTATCATTCAATTCAGCTGATCATTTTGATGATTTTTTTTATATAAAGGCAGGCTCAAAAATTGTGGAAGAAATCACATGTAGCCGGATCCAGACAATACCTCCGTTGGTAGAAAGACCTAAGTGCAAAAATATTGATTCCTCTGAAAACGCAATTTAACATTTTTTAAGCGGCCAATGCTTTGATACCCTCCATTCCCTCCACTGTCCATTTTCAATACCAACCTGACGACGCGACGGTAAAACAATAAAATAATCTTGCAAGATGCCTTGCTTTCTTCTTTGGTGATTTGACTATTTTTAAGGATTATGTGGACTGTAGAGTAGCTTATAATTTGTATTCCCCTTGACGTTTCGTAATATTTGGAAACTTTTTATGAGACTTTTGACATAAATTAAACATAGAGGTTGACATTGCTTCATACTTCTTCAGCTTTTCGAAAACCTAGGACTTTCTCTTGATGTATTTACTTAACTAAAAAAAATTACGTCATTGTTCCACTGTGCGATGTATGACACCAAGTTTTATAAAATAAAAAAGTGCTGAATCATTTCATTTCATTTGTTCAATATTTTCATCTTTTCAAAATTTATGAAAAAAAGTATAGTTTCAGTCATTTTTTACTCGCCCGTATACATACGTAGTAAGAGAAAGATATTGTTTTTGTAAATAATTTCGAACTTGAGATTTTGATCAATTCTGATATTATAGGGAAACTGAAAAAATGGGTCTCGCAATTCTGTCCGTCCTTATGTCTGTCTGTCCCATAGATCGGAAATGTAAACGCTTGGACGGATCAAACTTCGTATTTAGAGTTTGTGGGCTTCCCGGTAGGAGGCGTTTTTTTTTTTTGTTTTATTCTAGCCCTAATATTAACGGTACTTCCCATATAAAAATTTTACGAAATACATATTACACAATTTAGATTTTTTCGAAAACGGGTCTAACGATTTGAAAAATTGATAGTAAAGTTAATGTTTAACATGACTGCATACCCAAGTTTTCGCTAAAAAGTCCAGCAACGGCACATTTTAAACAAATTTTATTTTTAAGATACTATTGTCATTCCTAACTTGATAGCAAACTCAGTTTTTCTCTAAAAATACTGCGTCGTTTGATATCCACCCAAATCCCTAATAATAGTACTTTAGAAAAAACTTCTCATATCTCAAAAACGCCATTTTCGAGTGTGATAAAAATATAACTCCCAGATAATGCTAATATCCATAGTACATGATACCTTTTGCTCAGTTTTGAGCTAAATAGTTGCAAAACAGTGTTTTTTTGGATGAAAATGTAACTGCTAAGTAATGTGTATGTCCTGAAGAATGCGGTGTACTCAGTTTTCCGCTAAACAGTTTAATGACAGTGCTTTTCGAATACAAAGTTGTAACATTTGTCTGCATAATTTTACAAAAAACCGCTATAACGATTTTGATCAAAATACATATTTAAGACAACATAAGCATTCTAAACACGATCACGTACTTAGTTTTTCTCAAGAAACTCGAGTATACCCGTTTTATAAATATTTCTCAAAAATGACTACCCAAATCCCGACCATTGAGAGATTGAGACCACTTTTGCTGAAATGACTCTGAGATTCTGCGAGATTCGCCATAAACGAGAAAGTTACGTGCGACGCAGTCGTGCACATTTTTTTATTATATCATTGAGCGAGCAGAATTTTTTTAAAGCATTTAAAAATTTTCCGTTCTAGTTAGTTTTTTTCTATATTTTGGAAAAATTTTGAAAAAAAAGATATTTTATTTTGGAAAACAAGATTTTTCAGCTTTTTCATCTGGGAACACTTACACTCTCGGATGTTTGTCAGACGTTCGCGATAAGTGGCGTAGTAGAAAAAACCTTAAGATGTAATTTGTGTTTTTCTCGGGATCGAACCTGGGACCGCTAACACAGCAGTCCAGCACACTATAACCACTGCGCGCTGTCAAAATATTGTTTTGACAAAGCGTTACGGTATTACAAAAGCGACTCCATTTTGGTTTGGCCTTTAGGTGGTAGGTGCAAGTCGAAAGGAGGAACTTGCAGTTTTTGCTAAAACATTGTAAATCTTGCCAAAATTAAAATTATTCTGCAAAATTTCAGTTCGCCTGTGTTATCGATAACATAGAGCCACAAATTAGGAACTGAAAACAATTATCATCAAACCAACTATAATCATAAATCTTGGAGGCCAAACAACATTTGCTGAAACCTTGCTTTGGCGTGCGAACTATCGCTTTCGTACAGAATAAAACAAAGAACTGATAACAACAAGAACTACCTCATCACTTTCTAAAAATAAGTATACACCATTATAATTGTTAAAATCAATCAGAAAAAAAAAATAAACAAAGGTTGAGTGTGACTAATGATTTAAGCAAAGTCAGGCAATATGATCAGTCACAGGAACTAAAGCAAACAGATCATGACCCCCGCCATTATAAAAACAGTCACAATTACGAGAATAAACATAAAATATAAGTATGTGTATGTTTGCTTGCACTCGTTTCCGGGGAGTTTGTATTATATTGAAATTGCAAACTGACGGCCTCCTTGGTGTCACGTAGGTCTGGTCAATTCCACTTTCGGTGTTTCTTTTCTAACCGCACCTAATTGACTTTGCAAATTGCTTTTCTAAATTTCAATTTTATAAAAAAAAGTCGGTTTTTTTTACATTTTTTCGCAATCGGTTACTGACTCGGGCCGCAGACTTTCAAAGCTAGAAACGAAAAGCAAATAGCACATCTAAATCGGGTTTCAAGCGCACACACAGTCCAAAATGATAGAGCGCGCGGCGGCTGGCGCACGGCGTCATTAACCTTTTGTTGTTTGCAGAATGGGTGATACGCATTGTTGGCACCATTCGTCTGCCCCCCTGCCATTTATCACGTACGATTTTTGTTCACATTTAATATGTGACTGATTTCAAGTTCAACAAACAGCCATGACTTGAACCATGTGTTTGCGGGAGGATCAATAAGATCGTCTTCCAGATCAGCAACAACTCGAGGAAGATACCGGTGATAATAATACAACGTCAAAAGAAGTAAACAATTTTTATTTTCTTTCTTCCCTGTGTTCTTTAATGATAAGACACAATAATTGTTGAAAATTAATCATTCTCTCGACTTGGTACGGAACAATGGCGGTGGAACAGGTTTTAAAAAAAAATTCTACGGCAGTGACACATGATATTGGCCACGGACGTTCATGCTGGCCGGGATGACATTTGCTGTTATTGTGAAATGGCCTCCAAGAAGCCAAGATAAAGATGCTCTACTACAGGCTTCCTTCGATGAATGCAATAGCCGCAGTTATTGCGTTATCGTTGTGTTGCTTGTAATAGATAGTGAATGGCTATCAGTGGAGCGTGCAATCAATTTTATTTGTTGTTTGTTTTACATAGACATATACGTTCTTGCCTTGATTCTGGTAGTAGTTCACCCTGTCGTCAGAGTATAAATAAATAGGGCTGACGATGTGTGGCATTTTAACTTTCCAATAGCTCAAAGTAGGTTAGATCGTAGGTCGTAATTACTTTGGGTTTTCAAGCGTCTGGGAATTTTAATGATTTGTTTTGGTACCTAGCTAGTTGTTTGTTTTTGGCACGTGTTTTAGCAAGCTTTGATTACTTTATCATTCTTTCCTAGCCTATAGTGAATAGTTTGCTTGCACTGGCTGACGAATGTTCAGCAAATAAGGTGCAGGTATTAATTTAAAACAGACTGATTAATATGTCGGTTATTATGACGTAAGTGAGGTGATTATAGCCAATGATTAAGCGCTTTTTTTGGGTTTTGTTTGTTGAATTGACATCATAGGTTAATATTTCGGGTTCAAATGTTCAGACTGTGTGTTCTAGTCGTACATCGTACACACGTACCTACTCACAGTGATCTGTCAAACAACAATTATAATAATAACATACATACCTACTTAAAATGATCGTTCAGTAGTAGGTAGATATTGCATCAGACATATTGTTGGCGTTTCTTTAATCGCATTATCTGGTTCCCCTTAACGTTCATAGACCAATATCGGCAAATATATACTACGCATGTTATTGGTGTAGGCTAGATAGATGCCATAATAATTTTACTCAGCAATTGAATGAAAAAAACATCAAAAGAGATCCAGAAGTAAATGAATCTGTCAAAATTTCTGCAGTTCAATTTTTCATAAAAGTTCAGTTTACAAACATAATGACAACTCAATTATTTATTTACTTTGTTGTGCAACTTTTTGACCTGAGACATGACGTGTCTTGTGTCACTATGTTTTTTTTTTTATAATGAATTAAGCCTTAGATTGACACATGAAGTGGTAGGTAAGTCGTAAGTGAAAAATCGATCACAATCACTGTAGATTGGCTGTGGAGAAGCTAAGGAAACAGAGAAGTTGATAGATTGACATTTGGGGAATTAAGTTCTAAACAATTTTTAAGACACCAGATAAAAAACAATTTAGATCTTTTTGGAGGAGACTGGAATCAGGTTGCGAGGAAATGGGTTTGAAAAATTTGGTATCTTCAGTCAGCATAGAGAGAGAGCGCTGAATGTTGAATGACCCTTTTAAGATCGTTAATTGTTAGGATGAAAGGAAGTGGGCCTAGATGACTACCTTGAGGAAAACCCGAGCTGACGAAGATAGGGGCAGAGAGAATGGACCTGAAGCTGAGACTGCATTTTAAGTGCTGACAGCCTTATATATATTAGATATAGCTATATACGTTTTGCAGTATCTTAGTTGTTTATCATTTATACCGACTCGCGAAAGTCCTTATTTATAAAGCATTTCGCCATAGTAAAAGTTATCTACAGGGCTTTTGTTAGATAAAGTTAATAGATTTATATTTTTCAGTCTAATGAAAAGGTTAAATATACGAACTGAAATATTTTTGCTCATATTTGGTCGACTGGTGCTAAATTTCAGCAAACCGTTTTTTTAGACATCTAGCGGTCCGTATTTTAGAGAAAATTACAGTAACGAACATGTCCATTCGTTTTTCGAAAAACATTCAATTTATGTACATATTTATAAAAAAAAAAACCTAACCTAACAAGCCAAACAAAAGGAAACCTCTGGCAGAGTAAACACCTTATAAATACACGCACCCTTACGACCCCATTATTAATAAATTTAACCAATTTTCATCCCCCAGATTTAGATTTAGAAGCATCATTATCATGAGTAAAATAGCTGGGAATGCACTTTATTTTTATTTTTCACTCACTTGCATATACCGAAACAGAACAACACAAGGGAGCAGCAGCAGATAAATACCTTCCGGTGTTCAAAAAGTAAATAGGTATTTTTAGCCACATGCAGAGGGTATGTTCAGTTTACATACCTACACCAAGAATTGTTAAATCATATCCAAAGTTAGTGGACGTCAAAAAAATATAATTTTTAAATTGGAATCAATGCAAATGATTGCATCAGTTGATTGTTTACCAGATAAAGGATGACACATAAATATGTTATTATAATAATTTATAAATTTTGCAATGTGGCGTGTATTGCACCTACATAGGTGTAGGTAGGTACATTGGTTGTGGTTTTCGTGTAGCGTCAATGAAAAACACGAAGAGAATGCGTGGCGTCTATAATAGCTGTTTTCACTATATGCATAATAGGTTTGACTTAATGATACTGAAAGTTTTGTACAATGTTCGTGAATGAATGAAGGACATGCTACAAGTTTTGTAACCAAAATGTAAATGTAAATAAAAACACGAAGTCTTTTTTTTGGTTAGTTTTTTTTTTTTTTTTTGCTTTTTTATGTCATTCTGTGTTTGCCGCTTAATGAGTTATTAATGTAATGTTTCTCGTCCGTTTCGCTGTCGTCGTTACAATAAACACAATAAAATGATGTGTACCTGGCATGGATATTATATTGGTCACCTTAATGTACTTTTGGTGTTACATAGGGCTTGTTTTAGTGTCATCAAAGTAGGAGACGATATTACTTTTTATTTGCAGGTTAAAGGATTTTTGATACCTGAAACGATTTTGGAAGATTAGGTACCTACCTTCTAGTCAAGGAGACTCTTTTGTGTTTGAATGACTTTTGTAACCGTCCGTCAGGTAGATGGAAAAACAACCTTACAAACAGAAATATGTACCTACTTTCAACTAGGAACTAGTTCCTAGCAACTAGGAATTTTTTGTCGTTCATTTGTCACTAGAAATGTCCATATGGTCTGCAATTAACAAACGAGAAGATTGAAAGTATCGTTTCTATGTCATTTCTTTTGCTATTTCCATTTAAAGTGACGTTTTATTATAAAAGGCGACCGACTAGACAGAATTTACCACGAAACACGCAGCTACAATCGAATTCTTATGGTGCCTTTAGCGAACTCATAACTCCGATTCTAAATGGAACTCGTCGCCATAACAAAGTTTGCACTAGTTGCGTTAGTGCGGTTATCATTTCATGAAGAACTGATCCTGCCCTGTGTTTGCATTTAACCTTCAAAAACAATAACTGGACTACATAAAATAGTAGGTCTATCCATTCGTTAAAAAAAATCACAAATCATGGTTAAGAGAAGCAAGGACTAGGATGCAATAAGACTCTGCGGCAATCATTTATTTTAGATACATCCATACATATTTACCTAAAACAAAAGGACCTAAAACAATCGTTTCGTTAATAGAAAATCCGTAAAAAAAACCCCGGACAACATGAAAGTATCCATCAGCACAGGAAATCAAAAAGAAGCCCAAAAAATTAGTAAAATTGTAATAATCATCAAACAGAACACATTTTCTATTTTTGGCACTGTTGGTTGTCTTTTTGTCCATCTAGTTGTGCCTCTCGTGTCTGTTGTACTTGTACTGTACTGACGCATATTGTCAACCCATAGAGTTCCTTTGAGAACTACAAAGAAGCACATGTAGGCGAAACCGCTATGATGCACTACGAATTCTCCGTTGTCTCTTATCAACAACTACAACAAGTCCTATTCTGTTTGACCTAATTATTTTGTTCCATTTGTTGTTGCTGTTTTTCGGCAGAGATAAGACGAATAATTGTAAACCATTTCTGGTTCTTGTGTATATGAACACAGGTGCGTTCAATGTGTGCAAATTATTTGCCTTTCTCATTGATTAGCAAACGAGATTTTTTTTTTCTACTACGCATTAACCTGACCATGTGTACCAAAGTCTCTTGCTCCTGCCACCGCCTAAACTTATGTAGTGCTGAGAGATCTAATTAAGCCAACGCAATTTGCAAAATCGAAACAACAACAACGGCAGCGAGGCCACAACAAGCAAGTGAATAGAATTTCAAGTAGAACAGTGTTTGAAGTATCTCATAAGTTTTATGGTTATTACCTTGCGATGTCTGCCTTTGTAGACGACAGCGAAGGCCCCATGGCCCAGCATATCTTTTGTACTGTACTCATAGTCCCCAACAATATTCATTGCATCGATCCGAGTTTAATTTTCATAGACACACTCCTTTGCCTTTGGATAGTTCCTGTGGATATTTTTGTTTTAAACTTATGCGACAGCTTATGTGCTACAGCCACTCCTCCCGATATACTTTTCTTATGTAAAAGAAACTATATAATGGCAAAGATAAACACAATTTCAAGAAAATCTTTTTTCACTTAACAAAAAAAAAAAAACTGTTGTCAGCAATTGTTCACTTGTTTCACTCGCACTTTAATATCACGAAATTCCTCACGAAAGTTTCACAATTTCAACAAACTTTATTTCCTGATTTTAATTAATTAATTTCTTGTTGTGTGCTTCGTTTTGTTGCCTAAAAAACACGCAAAAGGAATAAGAAAAAGAAAAGATTTTCAGATTTCACACACCACTTTAATTTTTTCTTTTTTTGCTTCGGTCGAAGACTTGTTCTTGTCAAAACGCGTTTATTTGACGTTTCCTTTTATGGCTGACGTTTGTTTTTGTTTTTCCCCCACATACACAGAGCGACAACTACGTGTGTGTGTGTTTGTAGTTATCGCACTCAATCGATATTTAATTCAAGAGCGACCGAGTTTGAAGTACTTTTTATTTTATTTTTTTTTTGTTGGGGAAGTGGCGTAGTTATGAAGAATTTGTCGATTTTCAATTGCTTCGCGTAAGTTTATTTCGACCGCTAAACACTCGAATTGTTAGTATGCGAGGGAGAAAACTCTGGAAAAATCTGTTTATTACAAGTTTTTCCCAATTTTATGGACAAAGCGAATGCAACTTTCTAGGCAAAATTAGATTGTCTTCTCAGTTCTCACCACGGCGAACGATTGGATGGGTTTGAGTTTTGTTTGTATATTTGGTTGGGTCGAGTGCGAAAGCGAATGAGTGAATTGCGTTGAGTATACAGAATTTTGAAGAGAAAAGAAAATACGATGTGAAGTTGGAAGCGGTTTATATGGGATGTGTGGTAAGCTTGGGAATCAAATCGTAGACATATTATACTTCGTTTACATGAGCGAATTGGAAGAAAGATCGAATTCAAACTGAATCGATCGAAAGTTGATCACTGTTTTTAAGCTCTCACCCAATTGAAATATTGAATTGGAACAGGATTGAGTTGTACAGAATACGCCTACACATTTGCTTTCGCCATTATCACAATTAATATTTTGTTTGTTCACTCCACATAAATATAATCCACCAGCTGAAAACAATCACAAGCAAAATAAAGAGAACAAAATAATGTTGATTTCGATTCGCAAGAAAAAAAACACTTTTTCTTTCCGAGATCACTTTTTTCGTTCGTTTGGTACAAAAAAAAGCAATTTATTTCAGAGTCGAGAGCACTTTTGCGAATCTAGATTTTTTTTCAGAGTCGCTCGAGATTTACCAATACACTTACATACGATTTGACATTTGTTTGTTTACGTTTTATGGAAGTCGGTCGAAAAAGTTAGAGCTACTGAAAAACCATATTAAAATAAATAATTTAAGCCAAAATTTGATAAATATGAAACAAATAATAGAGGTGTAAATTTCATCTTCATCATGTGGCACATCTTCTTTATCGGCGTCGTCGTCGTCCTCTTCGTCGTCTTCGTCATACGAGCAATTTATGCAGTTGCAGTATTTGTTCTTTGCAAGGGAGAAAAAGGATCGAGTTTGCAATTTTGTGCACGACGTGGACCGTGGTGAACATACCCTCGGAATATTTATTATGAGATTTCTTTTATAGTTATTTGAAAATGTATGGAAGTCTTGGAAGTTGCAACCACTCTACGAAAAAAAAATCTTCACAACAAAAAAGGTAAACAACTTTTGGCAGGCACACCACCAACACCAACAAAGAACAGCTCAATATACTTTTTTTTTGTTCGATTGGCCAGACGAAATCTAGAGAAATCTGAAATTGCCAATCGAAATTAGCATAAGAGAAGACGCACTCTCGTGATAAACTCGATCTTTTAATTTGGGTTTACATGATAGTTTTCAATCCGATCAGTGTTTACATGGGTTTCAATTCGAATTGAAATGCTCGCGGTGTCCTTATTTCAAGTTTGAGTTAAGAGCAATTGTATGAAGGATAGAAGTGTTTTTAATTTTTTCAATAGGATGACTCTGTTAACAAAACTTGAAGGAAAATTCCGAAATTTATAAGCAAAATGTGGAATTGCCAATGGGCAATTCGATTTAATAGCTTTATTCGTATCGGTT
Organism: Cheilosia soror; assembly: GCA_949372485.1. Taxonomy (NCBI): domain Eukaryota; kingdom Metazoa; phylum Arthropoda; class Insecta; order Diptera; family Syrphidae; genus Cheilosia; species Cheilosia soror. Next base: position 4,363,754 of record OX443563.1, read on the forward strand.
AGTGCGTTTTGTTTTTAAATGTTTGAGCCCGGACTGTTGGCCTATACAAATCGATTAAATGCATAATAAACTTGGTATTTTGAAAATCAAGTTGAAGTTGCAACGAAATCGGATTTTGCTAATTGTCGCACAGACAAGCTGCTAAAAATCGTTTTTTAGACAGCATTATACCGCACATTTACCATGGTCACACAAATCAGATGTATAGTATCCGCAGCTGGGCCCGGTCCCGTAAATGTTGACCCACTCTTAACTCTTGTGTGTAGCTACTTAATAGCTGGTACAAATAGGTAGGTAGGTACTACATTTAGGCTGCAGTTATAGCTATCAGTAAAATGCATCCGTAAAAAAATTGTTTCACTTTTTTGGAGCACTTAAACTTAATCGTTGAACTCAATCTTGGTGTTAATTAGTTGCTTTAGAATTATAAAACTAATTCGTCAAAAAAAATTAAGCAATTGATCTTTAAATTTTCCAAAAAAAGAATTTCTATGTTTTTCTGTACGAAAAACTTTTTCTGTTCAACTTCTCAACCAGTTTCACGAAGTATTCCACTGCATTCCTGTGATACGCTATGGTTAAATGTTTCAGTTTTGTTCTGTTTCGTGTTTTTTACGGATGCATTTTACTGATAGTTAGGCCCTAGTTATAGCTATCATTGAAATGCATCATTGGAACAAATCAGTGGAATGGTGGTTTCATTTTTTTGACAAGTCGGTTATAGCAATCATTGAAAAATTCCTGTCAGTGAAAGAACCTGTCAGTGACTTTTCAACAAACGAATCTAGGTTTTGAGGTTAGAGTTGATCATTGAAAGCAAAACTGACAGCTGAGAATAGGAAGAGAATCGAACACATCAGTGAAACGATTGGGTTCCAAATTGGAGAAACGAGAATCAGCTGTTCATTGAAATCGATTTCGATCAGTGAAATAATAAAATTGAATTTAAAGATTACTTTTAGTCAGAATTAAGTAATTTCTTTCGTAAAAAAATTCCACAATTGATTACCTTTATTTTGATACCAACTAAAGCCAATATTGTTTGATTAATCGTTCTAAAATCGGAAAACAAACTTTTCAATGATGCATTTCAATGATAGCTATAACTAGGGCCTTATAACTGCAGCCTTAGGCCCTAGTTATAGCTATCATTGAAATGCATCATTGGAACAAATCAGTGGAATGGTGGTTTCATTTTTTTGACAACTCGGTTATAGCAATCATTGAAAAATTCCTGTCAGTGAAAGAACCTGTCAGTGCCTTTTCAACAAACGAGTCTAGGCTTTGAGGTTAGAGTTGATCATTGAAAGCAAAACTGACAGCTGAGAATAGGAAGAGAATAGAACACATCAGTGAAACGATTGGGTTCCAAATTGGAGAAACGAGAATCAGCTGTTCATTGAAATCGATTTCGATCAGTGAAATAATAAAATTGAATTTAAAGAAGAGTTTTAGTCAGAATTAAGTAATTTCTTTCGTAAAAAAATCCCACAATTGATTACATTCATTTTGATACCAACTAAAACCAATATTGTTTGATTAATCGTCTTAAAATCGGAAAACAAAATTTTCAATGATGCATTTCAATGATAGCTATAACTAGGGCCTTAGCTATAATTATTGCATTCTGATTTGATCCCAATTTGAAAATCTTGTCTATGTTCAAATTTAAGACACCCTGTAGACCAGTTATTTCAGTGCCATATTATTCCGCCGCCGTCATCTAAAACGAAAGTGTCATTACAACTTGGTAAATAAATATAAGTTGTTTATCATATATTTTAAATTTTGCATTTTTCCCCTAAAAAAGTAAATGTAAAAGGCCACCAGAATGACAGATATGGGTAAGTCGTTCCTCGTGTCCAGGAAAATCAGTTCACTTATTAACCAATTAATTAGAAATCGACCACAATGACCAACATTCCAATGCATCATCTGTGTCTACACCAAGCTCCCAACTCATCAACGAAGCAATTCCCACGGATAACCTGATCAGTGCTTGGCAACGTATTATGGGTGTCCTCGCCACCCAGCTTATGTCATTCCGTCGCCAAATCCTCTGGAATCGGCGACAAACTATTCAGCGAATTCACAATCGCCAGAGAATCCATCGAATCCAATATTTTCAGCGTATGATGAATATACAGAATGAATTCCTTATGCAATTGCCCATCAGTGCAAGTCCAACAACTCCACGCGAGCCGGACAACCGCTTTTGGGAGGGTGTAGTGCCTAGTTACACTACGGAAGAGTGGTTGAATACATTCCGAATGTCACGGAAAACATTTCAATGGATTTGTGAGCAATTGGATGATTCAATGAGACCCAATGGAGCTTCTGTTCCTCTAAAGAATCTGATAAACCTCGAGAAGAGAGTTGCCCTGTCGATATATACTCTGGCTACGGGAGAGGATTATCGTGTGGTAGCACAATTGTTTGGTGTTTCCAGGACATCCGTGTGCAAATTCATGAAACGCTTTGCGGATGCGATTATAGAGAAGATGAATTTATTTCTAATTACTATGCCGCAGGATGAAATCGAGTACGATGTCATTCGGCAGTCCTTTCAAGCGGCTTCCTCAATGCCGAATGTGGTGGGTTGCATGGGATTTTGTTTAATTCCCATTAATCCCTCTGCTGGGAATGTCGAGGTGTATCAGAAGCCGAACGGTGGGACATCGATTACAATGCAAACACTGATAGATGATAAGTTATTGTGAGTACTAGGGGTAAGGCAGTTGGCTTTAACCGTGTTAATCGCCTGTTGTTGCAGGTTTAGGAAGGTCAGTATGGTGCCCAATGCTCCAATTATGTTTATGGAATCTCCCGAGGAACTTATTATGGTATTTATTGCTTCTACTCATAAATACAGCAAATAAAATACCTTTCTATTTTAGACAAAATCTCAACACGTAGGCAAGCGACTTCTGCCCAGTTTTGTTGTGTCGCCCAACCAACACTACCCACTCAGCTCATGGATAATGCAAAAATACCGTCAACCACAGACGCCGGAACAGTTTGCATTCAACGAAGCCGTCGACAATGTGCTTGTTTTTAAAGAGAACGCATTCATGCGTCTTTTTGGCCGCTGGCGGATCCTCCAACGAAAGTACGACCTCGAAGCACGCACAATTGAAGCGATAACCATGGCCTGCTGCGCTCTGCACAATCTGCTGGAGGAAAACGAGGATGGATACAACGAAGAATGGGCCGACGCAGTAGACACCTCCAAGTGCAATCCAGTGTTCAACACAGAGAAGAGAAAAGACTTCAAACAAGCCCTCAAGATGAGAGATCACCTCGCCAGCACAATATACTCCTCAAGTGGAACCAATGGCAGAGATAAATAAAAACGACTCATTTAAATATAAAATATTTTTGTATTTTTTACAAATTCCACCCACATTAGTGAAACACTTTTAATAAAGACGCTGAGCTGGTCCCATAGACGATTTGATGTGTAGGGAACGAACGTTCTGCCAATGCTTCTTCAACAGCGACACCAAGAAATTGATGGACAAGTGAATGTTCTGCACCAACTCATCGGGCTTCATGTCAACGTGACCAACAGCAACGGAGAGACACAACACCTTCTTCATCTGGAACTTGATGGTGGCCTTGACCTCATCAATTTTGCCAGTCATCGACTCCTGGTGGGAAAGGAGACCAGGGAACTTGCCAGCCTTGTTCAAACCGGGACCCAACAAACGTGGGATCTGCTTGATCAACGACTCGGATGCCAAGAAAGCGTCATATGACTTGGCTAGCTTCTTGACGAGTTTTTTGTTCTTGTTTAGCTTCTTTAAAGCTTCAGCATCCATGCACTCGATGTTCTGTGCTCTGGCTTCGTCACAATGCTGCTGATCGCCAAGAACGCACACCTTCATCTTTGGGCGGGGGATGTGCTTCAACCTGTGAAAAAAAAATACCAAATTTAGCGGAACGTCTATAAATGGCACACGATTCTAAACTATTCGGTATGATCATCAGTAAAATAATATATCCACATGGTCATTTAGGATAATACATGCAATTTTTTAACATCATTTGACGGCTGACGAGATACTGAGCGAAAAATTAACAAGAACTTACCGCCACTAAAGAGGCAGCTGCGAGCTTGTTAAAAATTAAATGAAAGGAGTTTCGGTTAGCCCCGAATGGGTTACCCATTCGAAGTTCACCTACTCAATTTGATTTTAAGACCCTGAGTGCAGGTCCGCCAAGAGTGGGCCACTCTTGGCTTCCTGACAACACTAGAGAATGACCATTATCCCCGAAACAAATGCTTGTAACATTTGGTTCGACGATTTTTAAAAAATCATCTCCAATGAATATCAGGTAAATTTACTTAATTCGACGTACTTGACGGTTCCAGAGAAACGCTTATCCTTTTGGGGATCGTAGTTCTTCAATCCAATTTGGAGTTCCACCGTCTCCAAGAAACCACGCTTCTTCTTCAGGGAGTTTTCGAGGGTGGCATTGACCGCCTCGTAGAGGGTATCACGAGATACCTTTGATCTGAAAAAGATATACAAATTATATATTAGCACATGTTCACTGGCATACGATATGTTGTAGAAAACGCAATTTACTTTGTACAATTTCATTCAGAATTTAATATATAACATATTGAACTTATTAAATCCCCAAAGGATCTTTGAACAAAACCACAAATTAATTTAGCAATCATTTCCAAACCAATGCGGACATTGAGAAACCCAAACGGCTGGTTTATGAGTGCACACAGTTAAAATCGAAGAAATTTCACATTTATTGTTTAGATTAAGAAATTTGTATCAATTTAAAACAACTTTTAAATAATTTTCTTTGAAGATTTTAAAGAAAAATTCGGATATAAAATTGAAATTTACTTACGCCATTTTTTCAGAGTCCGCTCTGTTTCACGGCTATTTGACGAAAGAGGAACGTTGCTGTGCTCGATTTCTGAAGTTAGCTGTGGTTAAAATAATGTGAAGGTATCAGGGCTGACAATTTTGATGTTTACGGAAAAGTGCTAAAGTGTTTAGGTAGTACTATTTGATTTTCTTGCATGTGAAATAGTTTTCGATTCGGATTTCAATAATTTTTAAATTCGCTCCAATTCGAAAACAATAGGCATTTTTTGTCATTTATTTGTCTTAGTATTGAGATTTCCAGCTGAACAGCAAAAATCTAAGTCATAAATGTGCCTAAATTAGGGAAATATGTTAGACAACGCGATACGAACTCTTGGAAAGATCAGCAAATTGACATTTTTGTGACATTGATCTCCAGATATTAACTTTCCGGTAAAACGAAGGATATGATGTGGTGAACGGATAATCATAAAGGCTTATTTATTAGTGTGGGGTTTTTCATATATACTGAATATAATTAAATCTGTCATGGAAATATTTTGAGTTGATTGACCTAATGTTCTAGACTAAAACTTCAGTTTGATTCCTTTTCGTATATCTAAAAATTTGGGTTGTTCATTCATAATATGATAAATTGCGATCTCATTCTTACCGTTTTATTAGCATTTACTTCAGAAAAATTAGTCCGCTTCTCTAATCTCGCTCGCTTAAGCAATTGCATTTCGAAAGTTTGTTCAGAATCATCTTTTTGGATGTGTTGACTGTCATTTGAAATAGTTTTTCTCAAGAAAGTTACAAAACCGCGATTTAAAAACGGAATTAAATATTTGTAAACAAATGACAGTAGGAATAGGAGTGAATGCAAATGTCATAATAATGCCCATCATTCATCCGGTAACAATACTTTTGACAACTGCAAGTACGTCACTTTTCCAAAACTGGACAGATTTGAAACCTTTCTGCCAGCAACCCAAGGTTATAATGTTTTAAAACACCGAGAGAAGTATGGCGCGGGTATGTCGAATTTACTTCTCGAAAAGACAACTGATAGAATTAATAATAAATATACGAAGTGGCTATTCGCACGTTCATTTTAACAGATTTTGTACTGAATTGACGTTTACCAATTTTCGGGACACGACTACGTAATCAACGTAACGTAATCCTATTTTCATTAAAAACTCTTTATAATGCTATGTTTCCACCGAACGCTAATCCCGAGATTAAGTGCAAGAGGATTAAAATTAATCTTGAAGTGTTTCCACCAAAAAAGAAAAGATTAATTTGACATTTCAGCAGATGTTGGCATAAGCTGTCCAATCGAAGTGCAACAAATGATAAAAAATTAAACAATTCCTACTTTAGAAATTAAAAGTAAAAACAAAAAATGAGTGGCAGTAATCTAAAAATATTATTACCGCATCACTTTGTCCTCAAAACTAATATGTATGAACGTTTTAACGGTTGCATTGGCAAGAAGTCGCTATTGGGGGTAGGTACAAAAAAAAACTATTTTTTTCTTTTGCTCACCTATGACATAAATGTCAAATGTAGCTCTGTTTGTTTTGAATTTTAGACATTTCGACCTGTGAAGAGTGTGTTCAGAGACCGCACTCTACATGTAAACCTAGTCAGTTTAGGAGATTAATTTTTAATCTCCTTTTTATGAGATTAATTTTTGTATGATAAATCTCGAGATTTATACGAGGTTAACGAAAATTAATCCTAATCTCGGAGTTAATCTCCGGTGGAAACGTAGCATAAATATAAAAATTAGACCCAAAACGTACGGCATAATGTCCGAAAATGATTATACTGGAGTTTAGAGTCCTTGCCGCGAGCGTAGCGAGCCACGTACCCCAACTTGACGCAATATAAACTTTGACATTTCGTTACGTAGTTGTGTCCCGAACAACGTGCGAATAGCAACAGCCATTATTAGGTCTGTTTTATTGGCAATCCATTTCAGTGAAGTAAAGTAAAGTAGAATTTTTAACACGCAATTACAACAACTACAAACTGTTTGACACTTTCGAGACTCTATGTAATTGTTGTAATTGCGTGTTAAAAATTCTACTTTACTTTACTTCACTGAAATGGATTGCCAATAAAACAGGCCTATTGTAAAATAGTGCTCAAAGTCGGCTCTCACATTGAGGCAACATTCAATAAGCAACTGGCAATAGGAAACACGCAAAATTATCGCTCACAATTATTTTACTTTGAATTAAATTAGAGGTCTCACATCAAAGCAACTAAATATCGCTCGAAGGAAAAATGTTGCCGATTGCTTATTGGCAGTTGTCATAGCAACTATAGTTGCTTATTGCTTGTTGCCTCAATCTGAGAGCCGCCAAAATGTTATCCATACATTTTGTATGTTCAAAATGTTATCCATACGGTACCTACTTCTTTTTCCTTTCGGAAGTATCTTCCCATACCTACATAAAATGGCATCACTAGGCATGATTTTTCGTCATGAAAAATTCTATATAACGCTTTTATTGACATCTATATCTTCGCACAAGAAGCAAAAACCCAGTAAGTGCATTCATTTTCTAAATACGCGAAAATAAATATTAATATACCTAGGTATGTGCCTATCAACATTCGGTTTCGGATTAAGTAAATAAAATATATGAACCATTTAATAAGAATTTCCAAAAATAGCAAACTGATCAACTTGTTAAACTGCATTCGCTATTTATATCCCCCACACAGCTGAGCTGAACATCATTCGCTGTCAACTCAACAGCTGTCTACCCTTGCATCAGGTGCTTAACCCCAATTTCCTCAGCTCCCCCCTGCAACAAAAAAAAAAACCAAACATCCAAAAATTCTCATATAACTTTTCACTTTTCCGGATACAAAGTGGCACATCTATTGCATTTTATTTTTACATATAGATACTATTATATACATAATCCACCCAGGCATAGTGGGTGAGGCAAAGATATTTAAAATATTTCAAGTTACGTCACCTGTCAGAGACCAGAGAATATAATTTTGATATTTTCTTTTAGAAAAATCATTTCTTGATTCGTGTTGTGTACCCGGTTGTCTTCTGAGTTTTCCTTTCGGTAGGGAATTACATAAGTTTAGTGATACTTTAATAATTGAAATTCGATTTTCTGGTCTAATAAGAGTGTGTGCGCGTGGGGGATTGCAGTTACCAAAACTAGAATAAGGAATTGAAAGTTCGTTGTGGAGAAAGGAATTTCGACTTTCGGCCAGCGGTGTCAGTCAGACATTCCATTGCATACTGAGTGGATTAATTCACTGTCGAGGTTTTAACGATATAAACTATGATAAATCAATCGCATGTAAGTAAATACCTTGGGTGGTCTATCGTTAATAGATTTGCTTTTTTTGTTGTGCATCAAAGTCTAGACTCCAGAGAATTTGCTACTAAGAGGTTATCTTATCATTAAAAATGAGTGGCTTTTATCGCTTGAGTGACTGTGACAATACAACTCACATGTCGTCATATTTTTAAAGGAGGGGGACCAAACAAAAACGGAAACCATCATCGTTGGTGATTGTCGGTATTATCAGCATACACTGTTTCATATTTCAGTAAGTGCTTACTGCTTAGGCTCTTAGTTTATTTTTGCGTTTTAGAAGCGTTGCGGCGTACGTGAGTCTTCGCATTTGTTGAATTGGCGGTCTGATTCTCATACTCATTAAGTGTCTCGTCTCGATAGCACGCCAAACAGAATCCAGCTTCGTTTTTGTAACGTGTTTTTCCAATGGTAGTCGCAACAGCTGTTTATATAAAGACTTTTTATAAGAAAATAATGGGGGATATTGGTGTAAGTACTCGTAAATCAAAACTTATTAAAGTTGAAAATCGATACGAATTTTGGGTGAAATGGGTGATGTACCATGCGGTGAAGTGGCAAAGAAGGTCAGGGTTATTGAGTTTATTTGATTTTTATTTGCGAGTGGAGTTTTAGTGCGAGCCAGTCTCTCAATTGCATAATCATGTTTTGTTTCTAGATTTATTTATTTTTTTTTTATAACAAACTTATCTCATAGATAGTAATAAGTTATAAGCTTATCTTAGCGATTCATTTGTGATTGTAGCGAACCATTTATAAAGTGATAATTTTAACTAGGTACTGTTTTATGGTTTTGCTCGGTGTGACAAGCAATTTAGAAATATGTAAGTACATAAAACCACTTGACAGAGACATCGTCATCCAGTCATGATGACTATTAAGTTAGTTATCTACAATGCTGCTTGTTTCTCAGAACAATTTAATGCGTCGTGCAAATAAAGTTATGTAGCGTTCACAGTACACATATTTACTGTATGTAGCGTCTAATGCGCTCCTATATAAGTACTAAAAGCATATAGACCTTAAGATTATACAACGATTTGCATGTTTGGCATGAACTCAGCCATAATTGCAATAGAAATAAAAAAAATTATATCTGACTGTCCAGTCCATAGGTCGCAGTAGCGCAGTGGTTAGTGTGTTGGACTACAACTGTCCCAGGTTCGATCCCCGGAAAAACACAAATTACATCTTAAGGTTTTTTTCTACTTCGCCGCTTCTCGCGAACGTCTGACAAACATCCGAGAGTATGTCTGTCTTGAAAAAGCTTCTAAATTTAGCCGGACTCGGCATACAATTTGTAGGTCCCTTTCCATTCGTCCCAAAAAATAGAAACTCACACAAACGAATGGTTGCGAGAAGCTAGGCCTAGGGTGTCTACCCGCCTGTTGCGCCACCTACTTATTTATTTATTTTTGTCCATAGGCCTACGAAGGTGGGGCCTTATTTGAGGAAAGAATAATACTTATTTTTTTCAACATAATAACTATCGGTACAAATGTCCACGACGCAAATTAAAAACAAATAATCGACCTTCGTAAAGAAATTTCCGAATTTGGTTGGATGTATGACGTGAGTCTGTTATTGGCATATTACAGAGATAATACAATAATTATCTTTAAAAATGTAACCTCTCGACTCAACTCAGAGTTCAATCAGCGTTGATTCTCTTCCATATACGCATCAGTCTCTGGAAGCGTGTTTATATAACAAATTGCACGAACGAAAACAATACAATACTGGCATTTAAATTGTGTGACAGTAGGTGACTCAAATGATGAGATATGTACATAACCCACAAATCATTCTAAACAAGCACGCTAACTCCATGTGGAATTACTTTAATTTTCTTCTTATTTTTTTTTATTACTTTCCATATTAAAACAAATGAGGAGATAAAAACGAAAACTGTGAAATCACCATCTGCCCTCGGTTGCGTGTAATCTTCATAAACAAATAAACAAATCACTGATAAGCCGTACTATCGTAATGCGCGATATGGATGAAAATATTTCTACCGTATTATTTATAGCACGCAAGTGTTGACCAAAAGATCAAACTACATTGTTATGATGACAATTTTATTTTGTTTTCCTTTTAGATCATCCCAATTGCCGTTGGCGTTGCAGCGGTCATTGCTGGAGCAGTATTAGTTCACTATTTTTTAAATAAACAATCAAAAAAGACTAGTAAATCGAAACCAAACACATCCGCCCGTCTGAAGACCCTCCAGGATCCAAATGACAAGTACCTCCTGCCACTGATCGAGAAAGAAGTGCTCAGTCATGATACACGAAGATTTCGTTTCGGCCTGCCATCGAATCAGCATATCCTTGGCCTACCTGTGGGTCAACACATTCACTTGATATCCACAATTAACGATGAGCTAGTCATCCGACCCTATACACCGATTTCGTGTGATGATGATTTGGGATTTGTCGACTTGGTGGTTAAGGTTTATTTCAAAGATGTCAATCCGAAATTTCCCGAGGGGGGCAAAATGTCACAATACTTGGATGCAATGAAACCGGGCGATAAAATCGCTTTCCGTGGACCATCTGGTCGATTGCAGTATCTCGGAAATGGTGAATTCTCTGTTAAGAAACTGCGCAAGGATCCACCAAAAACAGTCAAAGCAAAGAAGGTGAATATGATTGCTGGTGGTACGGGCATCACTCCAATGTTCCAGTTGGTAAAAGATATTCTAAAGAATAGCCAGAAGGACAACACACAGTGTTCACTTTTGTTTGCCAATCAGGTAGTAACCAAACACTTGGTAGTTTTTCTTTTTTTAATTATTCATGTGATTTTCCAGACCGAGGACGATATCCTATTGCGTAATGAGCTCGATCGCTTGGCCGAGGCAAATCCTAATCAATTTAAAGTCTGGTATACTGTCGACAAGGCTGCTGAAGGTGAGTGACTCGTTGCCATTTCAATTAATTACTTAACAACAAATGGTCTTCACCGCATGGTTTAGTTTTGAAGTTTTTATTGTATCCTATTTTTATTTTAAACATACGCGTCATCACTGGGCACACGTTGGCTTCGGGCCAAAGCAATTTTAAAATTTTTTCTTCAAATGTTTAATTATTTGTGCTGAGTGTTTTGGACAGATTTGAGATAACCTGTTGACAGGGAATAGAATACATCATGTTTGTTGGAGTTCAACATTTTTCTTCAATAAGTGATTCATTAAAGAAACAAACAATTGCCCTCCGATTTGAATTTACTTGTTTTTACCGAAAGGTAATTTACAGAAATTTGTATTCGAATTTGTTGACACACTTTGTACGGATTACGCTCGAATAAATGAATAAATTATTGTTTAGTCGCGTGAATGATTGGGGAATCGATTGTCAACACAGGTTAGAAATACGTGTTGCGTTGCTAGGGGGAAAGACAATTGGAGGATAATGTGAATGTCCCTTTGAGATGAAAATAATATTTTATCTTGCACACTTAAATTGAGAACTGAGCTATTTTTCACACGCTTCTCCATTTAACATGATTTAAGAGTTAGAGCCTACAATATGTCGCTCTACTTATTGTAGGCTCTAAAGTGTTTAAACGTTTCGTTTAAACGCTAACGTGTTTTCAACAGGCATACAGACAGAAAGACAGGAGGACGGATATGACAAAATCGATTTAGAATTTCGTCCTGTTTCAGAATTTATATATTTTATGGCGTTTCCGGTGACTACTTCTTGGCGTTACAAATGCAATGACAAAGTGAATATATTTCCCAATTTTTAAGAGCATTTAATGTGTACTCAGTTTTCACACCCGCGGAGCTATCAGCTCGGCGATCATTCTTTTCTTCAACTCTCAGTGTTGTCAAGTCCCAAATCCGTGTTTTCAGGTCCTTGAACTCATCTTTACTGTAAGTTGTAGTGCTGCCAGTTAAGTCTAGCGAACACAAGATTTAGAAGCGCTGCAAAATCCGTTTTTTAACTCTCTCACTGGCCCATCTCTAAGACAGAAAGAAAACACCTGCGACCTACTACCATTTGTCGGCTCTTTTACGATTCTGTAAACGTTTGTACTGTCGCACATGCTTGCTACTCCCAGTGCTTGTGTACACCTTAATAAAATATCATGTTCGTCACAACAACGGCCCTTTGCATGCTCTCTTTTTCAGCTAGCTCTTGGGAAACTGTCTTTAGGTATTCTCAGAAGCCAGATGTTATTTTTTCTCTGTGATGCAACAATTATTTAAACTGGAACAACAAATTCTATTGAAAATTTCTTACGAACTCATAAATGTTGAATCAAAGGAAATGACATGTAAAAACCGATGAATTCTTAACAAAATCAGAATATCCATTTTCAGGAAAGCACATGCCAGAAATGACATTTTAATAAAAGTTTTTTGTGCCCTTCGTAAAATATTCTTGACAAAAATCAGTAATATCTGTGTCGCTGTACAGCAACTGCCATTCATTAGATCCGTCAACCTCCTATTTATACAAATGTCTCAATTTCTGTGCATAAAACTGCAGCTCGTCTCATATGGAATATTATACTGTAGTGAATCACCGTAACATTTAATGTAATTTAAAAATTTCGCTTCTCTCCCGTGCGTAACAATTCACAAAGATGCAAACGATCGCTAAAATGTTTAAACTCTTAGTTTGTCACTTATAATAATGTAGAATTTGTGTTCCCTGTTAACACCACAAATCAATTTAATTTGATGTTTTGTTTAAATTTTGTTTTTTATCCAAATTAAACATTTAAAATATTCTTTTGGAAAATTTTTATACATACATATTTTGTTTTTATGTTTCTAATATGATTTTCTGCACGAAATTTTTTGTATAAATGTCACTACCTGTTTTTTCGAACAGTAAATTTTCATAGAACAACTTAACTTTTAGGTTGGTCATATAGCCAAGGCTACGTGACCGATGACATGATGAAAAATCATCTTTTTGCGCCAGAAGATGATACTCTAACTCTCCTCTGTGGTCCGCCGCCAATGGTTAACTACACATGTATACCGGGGCTGGAGCGACTAGGCTATGACGCAAATATGCGTTTTAGTTATTAAGAAACATGAACTTGTTAGAATTGCTGTCTTGTTAACTATGTGTTGCGCGTAGCTCCTTTATTTAATATTTAAAAAAAACACGCTTTTTAGAAAAAAATACGGAATAAACTATAGACCTGCATTTGATCACCCTGAATTGGACACTACAAGGTACTCACTGTTCAAATTCAGTTTGGTTTTCTATTTTATAATTTTGTCAATCTGTACTTGTGAAAAAAATAACTCCTTCTATATGTGTTTGTTAAATTGCAGCTTGGACTTATAGTGTAGGTTACATCAGTGATGAAATGATCAAATCTCATTTCTATCCTGCCGATGATAATACGATAGTTCTTATGTGTGGACCACCGCCAATGATTAACTTTGCTTGCAACCCAGCATTGGACAAATTGGGCTATCATCCGGATCAGAGATTTGCTTACTAAATACGAAGTCATATTGGAAAATTAAATTTTTGGGAACAGGTGCTTGCTGAACTTATACGTGAAAGAATCATGGTAAACCTATTAATTTATTAAAGTGTACTTGGCCTCTTATTAAATAAGAAGATCACGTTTAAATAGAAAAACAAATACATATATGAATACATATGTTTATTTTAGACACACAAGAACAACGAAATGCATTTGTAATAAAACTAATCTGCATTCATTTAGTTTGCAGATAGAAATTATAAATTGTAGATGTTTAGATAAATAAATGAGATAAAATAACATAAATTGTTTGTTTGTTCATTGTAGATAGACTTCATTTTGTATTGCTGTATTAGTTTGTATAATTCTTTCTTTTTTTTTAATCTGTAGTTTTTGTGGCTTTAATGTAGAAAAGATGGATTAACTAAAACAAAAACAATTGGAAATAAAAATAAAATGTTTTATGAAATTGAAAAAAAAGTCGTTGCTGTTTTAAAAATTCACATTTTTCAGCAGTTTTATAAATGTTAACTCAAAACCGACGAAGAATGTAGGTACAGTATATTTTGCCTCTGGTAGGTATGCGTATGATCTTTTAAGAGTTACTTAAAACACCGATAATTTTGGCTTAATCAATAGAACATCACGAGCTGACTCTGAATCGTTTGTGAGTTTTGACAGTTTACAAAATCTTAACAACAGAAATTTATTGGGTAACATTTTTCACTGATTACGTTGGCTTGCATTTTACGAAATTATGCGTCAGGAAACTGGATTTATTAAATGTTCACAAGATTGTAAAATTGATACCGTACGGCTACAGTCTCATTTAATATCAGTGCAACGGCTGTCTGCCTAATGTCATTAGAAATGTCTGGTATAGAAACACTTCTTCTGACTACGCCAACGCGAAGGAGTTGGATAGCATTTTGATTTTGAAAAACGAACAGAAGACAGCAACATGAAGTTTCATTGAACGAGCGGAAACCTAAGCAAATTTCCTACAACTCTCCTTCTTTGAGGGCTTGGTATGCAGACGCTTCTTAAGTATGTTTCATGTACAAACATTTTATCACGGCTGTGGCCAAATGTTAAGTTAATAGTCTTCATCCAGAATAAGATAAATGCAATGCTTGTAGCCTGTAGTATCGGCACTGTGCGATGCCAAAACTTGACTATATAAAATGTAAAACAATGAAAATAAAGTCGCACTTATAAAATAAAACTACGGAAAATAGAAGTCAATTGATAGAAAAATATAGAGCAATCGGCTATGGAATATTGGGTCTCTACATAGCCTAAAAGCATGCGACATTAAAACGAATTAAAACTATATCTTACAGCGATCCTAAAGGTATACTATAAGCTTTACTTTATAGAATTGACAAGCCTCTATATGTATGTATATATGTATAACAGCAAAAACGTAATAGCCTAGCCCTAGAAGACCTGTTTTTAATCATCTGTCCCCTCTAAAAAGGAGAAGAGGGTCCAACTCCAAGCTAAATTAAAACATCAGAAATTAATGACCAAGTTGCCTACACCACGTCATTACATCCAGTTCTTCTTGTAATTTGTTGTTTACCTCACTTACGAGCAAAGCCATTAGTGACTGTCCGCGCACTCTTATCAATTTTGTTTTTTTTTTCTTGTTTTTAATTAAACGAATTTTAAAATTAGTTTAACACGAAGACCAAAGGCTCCAGTCTGCTCGAAGCACATCATAGCTGTCTGATGGCACCTCAAATGACGGCAGCAAAGATGTTAATTTGTCTATTTAGTTTGACCATACTAATTTACTAAAATATTTCTACTACACGAACGCACGATGGAAAGGCTGGGTTTTTGGGAAAACCCATAGATCCGCATGTGTGTCGTGCATCCATATCGATCGTTTCTTGTAACATACCCACATAATTAGATGTCAAAATTTCAGGGAGCATTATTGTTTATTTATTTTGTGAAACAGAAATAAAACAAAGAGATGGTCTGACAATTTGTAAACACTTTGGTATTTTTTTTTATTTTTTATTATTTGAGTGGTCAATTTAATATAAGAAACAATGACAATAGGTATTGCATGCAAATGCTGAAGAGTCATTGTATTCTGAAGTTCAAGTGTCCCCGTCGAGGGTGCTAGATGATTTCTTTTGAAATCAACTTCACTGGGGCATATAGTTACGTAGGAATTAACTTCTTCATACTTCGGCACTTATCTTTTTAAACTGTTCTTAGAATTGTGTCTTTGAGTGGCAAACAACTGAGTGAACACTTGCTGAGAATAATCATTGCTGAGTATACATATTGCTTAGTTGGCAAATATTAGTATGACTTCCAAACAGCAACTTACAAAAGAAATATGTAGCCTAAAACGGTTTTTTCTGTTGCCCAATTATGGTTTTGTAATTATAAAAAGTGGGCGCACTAGCACAGTGGTTAGTGTGTTGGACTACTGTGCGAGGGATCGCAGGTTCGATCCCCGGAAAAACCCAAATTACATCTTAAAGTTTTTTCTACTGCGCCACCTCTCGCGAACGTCTGACAAACATCCGAGAGTATGACTGTCATGAAAAAGCTTCTCAATTGAGCCGTTCGGACTCGGCATAAAATTGTAGGTCCCTTCCATTCGTCCCAAAAATAGAAACTCACACAAAACGAATGGTTGCGAGAGCTAGGCCTTGGGTGTCACCCGCCTGTTGCGCCACCTATTTATTTATTTATTTTAATTATAAAAAGTGTGTGGGAAGAGACATACAATTGTATGACGTATCCGATTGTTTGATCTGACAAACTTTATAATGACAGTTGTGTTTTCGAATTTTTGTCAGACGTTTGGAGGAGTACAACGGACAGTGCGTTTTCATTTGTATTTTACCCAAAAACGGACGGATGGAAGGGACCCATACAATTTTATGCCGAGAACCCTTTTCAGGACTGGTATACTCTCGGACATTTGCTAGACGTTCGCAAGAGAGAGATAATCGTTACTCGTTACATTTCGTATTCAGTCTTTGGCCCTTATTGTGATTGTCGATCAGCGATCGTCACGACAATTGTCGCTCAACGACACTCACAATAGGGGCATTTGTCTTCAATTTTTTTTCTAGAGTAAAAAACTAAACTTTGCCGAAATTATCAATAATAAAGTCTTATATCTTAACTTGGTTAGGTGTGCTCGTTTAAACAATTTCAACTGCTACAGTGCTAACGTAAAAATGTCTGCTTAAAATACACAATAATATAAATGTGTTATTGGCCGGGAACAGAGTTTCTGTGGCGTATGCGTAACATTTAAATAAAAATGTTCCAGCAAATTCAAATTTTTTTTTACCAAGTCTACTTTCGGTTGGTAATGAAATTAAATATTTTAAAATACTTTCTATTTCTTTATTAAACTCGCATTTTCACAACCGTCCTATATTCTGGGTGATCACAGAATCCGTCCTATTCGAAATTCTGCTACGAACCCTGAAAGAATATCACAGAATCCGTCGTAGTGGAAATGGAAATGGAATACGACGGATTTTGTGATCACCCAGATTATCCTGGCCGCATTCACAAATCTAGTATAGTAAGTGTAACAGCTCTCAAAATTCATTTTGCTGAGTTTTCATTATGCAAAACTGGTCACGTGAGCAGTTTTCTCAGTTGACGTCTATGCCCGCAACACGGACCAATCTAGTCAAGAATTTCTCGATTTATCTGGACTTCTTTGGTTTTCTCCAGGATCTGTCATTTTTCAATAAATGGTTTCCGACATTTACTCATCAGAATACGGCAGAGATGATCTTCTATATTAGTTGGTGCCGTTTAGAGGATCTTCTTTCTTATGGCTCGGACAAACGGTCCCAGCTTTGTTCTTTGGCACAGAGCAGCATGGACATAAACGAAGAGGGATGGAGGTGTCCTTGGTCTTTTTGAATGAAAAATTCTTCGAGCGATTTTCTGTCCAGATTGTGTTGTATACTTGTCCATTATAAAGATATATATATCTCTTAACATATAAGCTTTGTTGACTAGACTTGCATGGCAAGCACTAAGCATTAGAACCTTCGCATGCGTAGGAAAGAACAACTCGACATTTATCTCCATGATTTACATCAATCAATCCAAGGTTATCCAAATTTCGTCCGATCATTATCATCTCTTTTAACGGCTACATCGACTTTTTATTATTTAAACCTACACCGCATTCATAACTCATTTGCATTTTTTATAATACGTGCTAAAGTCCAACCATCTGCAAAGCTTTCATATAAGTCTGAAGTGCTTAGCCACACGTAGTCCGATTTGGTATATCTTATATCCAACCATAACTTGCCGGAAGATACCCTACTTAGGTTACAATGCGTTTTCGCCCAGCTGGGGAAGGTTACAAGTTGTTTATTCAATTAATTTTTTTCTGCTTAGTCACCCTTTCGTTTTATTTTCTTAGAATCGATAACATTTATAAATTTTATCGATGTTGTGAAACTATCCACAAGATAACAATTGTTGCATGTTAATGAGTTTTTGTTGATTTTGTTTGAACTTGCCATTCCTTCATCTGTTTCTTTGGTCTTTTACTTTATTTGTTTATGCAGAATATACCAAAACAGGTGAAGGTAAGCTTGTTAAAAATACATCAAATGAGTCAGCTACCTTTGCTTTGGAATTCCCACAAAAGTTGTGTTTTTCCTTTAGTTACAGATTGTTAGGTTATAGTCTTTTGGAATGGTGAAAGTACGACAAAACGAAATACAAACCATGTTGTTTACCGCATTGGAATTTTTGAATTAATAATAAATTTTTAATTAAATTTGCAATGGAAATGACATGAATATTTCGGTAAGATATGTTAATTTACAGTGTTTATAGATATATACCATTTTTGGGGTGTGCTTTATACAAGTTTTACGAACGGCTCCTTAAAAGGAGTCTGTAAAATGAAGGAATTTGGCAATTCACATCGATTGACGTCAATCGAAAAGTGTACATATTTGGTTAAGATTTATATCGCACGACTTTGCTCCTGGAAAAGAAGTATAATCAGCAATTTATTAGGCTACAAAGTGGAATTGGATAAAAACGTCATACGTTTAGTACATTTCTATAGTAGATATACGACTTTGGGCGTCTGATGGATATAGAAACGACTGGAACATAAAATGTCTACCGCCTACGGAGCGATGTAGGTACCTGTTTATAATGAGATAGTTTAAAACGCTACTTTTATGGAGTTTGTAGAGTAATAAAATTCCTTTCAATATTGATTTTACCCCAGTAATGTTAGGATTTGACATTTTTGAAAACATTTTTACCGCAAAAATCAGCTAATTATGTTTATAATGAGCATTTTAGTGGGTTGAAGAAGTTTTGATCGGATGTATAAGATGTATGAGTATGATATTTTGATTGCGGTTTTGTCAGATTGTGGCCTACATAAAAGTTATTGTTGTCATAAATCTCATCACGAAGTAATATAAGTAAATAAAAAAATAAATAGGTGGCGCAACAGGCGGGTGACACCCAAGGCCTAGCTTCTCGCAACCATTCGTTTGGTGTGAGTTTCTATTTTTGGGACGAATGGAAGGGACCTACAATTTTGTGCCGAGTCCGAACGGCTGAATTGAGAAGCTTTTTCATGACAGTCATACTCTCGGATGTTTGTCAGACGTTCGCGAGAGGTGGCGCAGTAGAAAAAAAACTTTAAGATGTAATTTTGGTTTTTCCGGGGATCGAACCTGGGATCCCTCGCACAGCAGTCCAGCACACTAACCACTGCGCTACTGCGAAGTAATATAAGTAGCATTGCATTAATTTGCCTTTAAATAATACGACGTTGATGTAACTTAAAGTGTGGTTTGTAAAATTCATATAAGAACACTCATAAACTAAAATTCCGTATATGAAGACTAGTTCATCGTAAATATGGCCAGTGGCTGAGTGCGTCAGAAAACTTCAACACTTAATTGTCCCGTTGAGGCATAAAATTGTGGGTCACTTCCATTCGTGTCAGATATAAAAGTTTGAATGGTTGGGAGAAGGAAGGCCAGGCCAATATATGTTTAATTTATTTTTTTATTTAATACGTTTAGCCCAATTTCAAGACTATCTGATCGGATAGCCTATCAGGAACTTATCTGCCAGATTAACTTCAAGTTTTGGTTTCAAAGGTCTCGGATAGTGATATCTGACGGATAAACACTCATCTCGGATAGCATATCCAGCCAGAAAAATGTAGCTTCAAGCATTTTTCGCGTTGATAAGCATGAATTGTAGTCACAAGTGTCTTAACATGGATTTAATTGAATTTTTAGAAGACGAATTTGATGAATACTACGAGCATATTACTCGGTCCCGTAGGAACAAAGTATTTTGCCCAATACCAAATTATTTTGAGAAATACTCGATTTTTTTGTAACTTTATCCATGTTAAGTTACTAACAATAGAACAACATAATTCACATAAAAATGAATGTTTTGAGTCTGTTGAAGCTTCTAATAAATAAATACTGAACAAATGAAAATGACATGTGTACCGAAACGATAAAAGACAACATTGGCATGGTCACACAATCAATGGCTGATACATTTTTCTACCAGCTAGTTTAATACAGTGGGCGCAGTAGCGCAGTGGTTAGTGTGCTGGACTACTGTGCGAGGGATCCCAGGTTCGATTTCGATCCCCGGAAAAACCTAAATTACATCTTAAAGTTTTTTCTACTGCGCCACCTCTCGCGAACGTCTGACAAACATCCGAGAGTATGACTGTCATGAAAAAGCTTCTCAATTCAGCCGTTCGGACTCGGCATAAAATTGTAGGTCCCTTCCATTCGTCCCAAAAATTGAAACTCACACAAAACGAATGGTTGCGAGAAGCTAGGCCTTGGGTGTCACCCGCCTGTTGCGCCACCTATTTATTTTATTTATTTTTAGTTTAATACAGACTTTGACGTTGGAACCAAACAAAATAACAGCAACCTTTATATGTTGGAATGCGTTATATGTCGGATAACTATCCGAAACTTTATCCACAGTTTTAAAAACTGGCCCTTACTGAAAAAAAAAAACAGTTTTAACATTTCTATTGGGTCATCGGAGAGCATGGGAGAGCGCAGTTTGACATTTCGATTGCCATGACGTGTAGAGCACTAATCGGAAGCTCAGAACCCAGGAGAAAATAAAATACAATTGTCAATAAGTGATATACCGACAATTCAAGTTATTATTATTATTATTACAAGTTTATTGGTATGTAAGTAAATTACATATAAATACTAAAATAAAGTAAGCACTAGCTACCAGGGCCTTCGGCTTACAATTCAAGTTAGTTTTCGCGTTCAGGTTAATTTGAGTCCAAACAATTCAAGTCGACTTACGATGACTAGATTCTTGAATGCGGCCATAGTCACTAAAAATGATTTATTAGTACCCCGCATTAAGCCTTACAACAATTTTCAGTTTCGACTTTCAATTAAGAAGTTCACAATATCTATTTTTCATACAAAATCGAGACTGGAATTTGTTATTAGAAATTTGACATATTTGGGTCCGCATAGTGAGGACACAAATATGTCAAAAAGAAAGATCGGTGCAGTTGTTTTGATGTTACCAAATCGAATGCGTTTGCTGCTTAACATTAATCCTAATAACTGAATTTGTTGCATTATTTAATTTTTTTGTCTTTTGTTCTATGTAGTCTGAGATGAGTATAATATTTTTTATGTCATTATGCTAAACTTCGCCTTAATTGGCAGTGAATCTTAAATATGCTAGCCTAGCGCATAAAAAAATCTAACCTGCTGACATAATTAATTGTAGTTCTCCTTGTGGACAACGAATAGAAATAAATTAACTACTCGTTATTTTGCATTTATTAGTGTGCAGTCGAATAGAGTAAGAAATTTGTATTATGGTATTGGTAGTGAGTTCACAAAAAGTCCTCGACATATTTGATTTTTGAAAAAATAATAAATAGTAAATTAAGTAAACAAAGATAAATCAGGCTAAGCTCAGTAACCATTTTTAATGTTCACTTTAAGTTTAATGAAACTGCTAATTATAGCGAGTCTTCATCAAAAATTACATGTGAGTTCAGCAGCAGATTATTATTACTTAGTAACGCGAATGGAACAAAGAACTATAAACGGAAGTGTAACCCATTTCCGCATTACAAAAAAATACATTTTCTATTACGCATTCGCAATGAGAAATAATATGACAGATCTAACAAACCTACACAGAACAGTTTAAATTTGGTCTACGTGCTTAGAATGTGAATAGTAAGTAGGTAATTCCAATATAATGAAGCAGAGAGAAGACCAAAAGAGAGTTCAGGGAATTTTCCATTCAAAAAAATCCGCATAAATATGGAGATTCATTTGTTTTGACAATCAAAAGACATGAATTAATATGTTGTTTAATAAATTATTTTATTTTGCAATGATTACTCATCGCATTATTGCTGTTTTTCTTATCTTCACTTATAAACTAAAATTAAAATACAAATTCTTAACAAATTTTGGTACAGTCTGCAAATATCGCATACTAATCATTTTGACAAATTCCATCAAATAAATAATCAATTGATTGCCTTGCAGCAATTTAACATAATTTATACTTAGTTTTGTTTTTGACATAAATAAATATTATATAAATACACTCAAACATTGAATGATATAAAAAAAAACATTGACATTGCAACGATGATTCTAGATTTCTTCTTTTCATAAAAAAGTATAAATAATAAATTTTTGTGTTCTTGATTTTCAAATAAATACTTATAAAACTAATGAGTGTAAACACTGGCGGAAAGATTTGTTCTTCGCAAAACCAATTAATATAATTAATCCAGTTTGTTGTACATCAATCCAAATTAGATGCCAAATGAGGTTATGAAAAATATGTGCTTTAAACTACTTGCTAAAATCACGGTTTTGATTTGTTATTTTCATAATTTGTTTGTTTTTTTAGTAATGCAATTATGCTGTGAATATAACATCCTTGCCAGTCTTGAAGTCCTTACAGACGTATTGTGGACAACACTTGGGGAAGGACCATGATGGATCGGTTTTAAGTTCTTCACATTCGGGCATATCAATGTAGGGACATGTTTCGATGTTAATAGTGAATGTATTAATGTCACATGTCATGGCGGCACAAATGCCTTTTGGTTTGTATTCTTTGTTTGGTAGCATTGCCTTGCGGGTAATCTTGTCAAAACATCTTCCTGGATGTGCTATAAGAAAATAATAAGGAATTTGGTTAGTTAATGTTTTATTGGTGTGGACATTATATTGATAATTCTCCTAACTTGTAAAAATCATTAAGTTGAAAACTGGAAATTCCAGCTAGAAACCGTATGGTCGAAGACAAATTACTTTAGAACCTGCTTTTGGGGAAAAATGCGGAATTTGGCGCGGTAAATGAATTAACATTTAGATGTTGTTCTCGAATGCTAATGGCGTATGATAAGATAATCAGTTGTGTTAGACTGGTGCTCTTCCAAATGATGTGGAAATATTGAATTGGGAATTCATACAAATTGGAATAAGACGAAATTTCCAATTGAATTTCACAGTAAAATTGCAAAACTCAAAGTGATTAAAATGTCAGATTTTAAGCGGGCCTTATGATTGAGATATATCTGTCAGTTATCACAGTTTTATTTTACTTATCAAATCTTAATACCGGTTACGAAAAGACATTGTTTGTTTTTATAAACAAAAAACAGGAATTCTTACAAAATATTTCGAAGGGTAAAACAATAAATTTAAGATCACCTGCACTGTCAAGCCGAGCGGAAAACTTTTCTCAAACTCTTATTAAATTACTCAATGAACGTAAACAAGCTATTTTTAGCCTTCTGTAGTAGATGCACTATTCAGGTGTATACATAACGATCGTGTATTGAATACAAATGGATCATGTGGCATGAAGTCATAGTCATCGTATTCGAATATAAATTGCAATTAAAAAATGTTCGACATCGAGAATATGAATTGGGTTCATGACTCAAGCCAGAGGTGAAATAAATGACGGCACAACTATACTGACAGAATTCAAAGTCTATTGAACTTAATTTAAGACACCTTGTTCTTTCAAAATCAAAACAAAGGATACTAACCAGGACTGAATGCGGCAGGTTGGGTGTACATTGCACCGTGCGTATAACTTATTGCGCAGATGATAACAACACTGAGGATAGCACTGATTTTAAGGCACGTCATTTTTGATTTTGTTTGTTTTTTGTTTATTTGTTTTTAAATATGTATGTTTTTCTTTTAAATCACTTTTTGTTTGTATAACTTT
This sequence comes from Cheilosia soror, assembly GCA_949372485.1. Taxonomy (NCBI): domain Eukaryota; kingdom Metazoa; phylum Arthropoda; class Insecta; order Diptera; family Syrphidae; genus Cheilosia; species Cheilosia soror. The sequence continues at coordinate 4,387,710 of OX443563.1, forward strand.
TGCTTTTTAAAAAACACTTTCGTCAATGGACTTGTTTTTATAATACTTTATTTCTACGTCTCTTTTTTCAAGCTCTGTTGAGATGTGATCACTTTGAGATCTGGTTTCAAACTAAAGATACTCTCAAAAGCCGGGCTCAATTTAAATAAGAAAATTACAAAAAAAAAAACACGTAGAGCTTTCGCGTTGGTCTTTTCGTTTTTGGCTTTTTCGTGGCACATAGATAGGTTAATCTTTTTTTCTTTAGTTTTTTTTGCCGATTGACGTGATATGACGAAGATGGTAAGGATGGACTTGGAAATAGCAAAGAAAAAAAAATAGCTAAGGCAATTTATTAAGTCGAATGACGAAATGAACATTTTGATAAAAAAAAACAACAAGCACGTAGAAGAGAACTTATAGACTCAAAAATAGGAACCGGTCTAAATAACAAACAATGTTAACTTTATAATGCGAATGGGTTTACCAAGTGAGAGCAACCCATATTATGGACTATGTTAACATCCGTTTAAATGATTTGAAGCGCTTTTTTTGTTCTTGTTTGGTGCACAACAATGGTGTGGTTGGTGGACAGTTAGAATGTGCATTATTGTGACATGTATGGTTTTAACTTTGTATTTTATATTGAATCAGGTTCATTGTACTGATGATTTGCCGGGTGTTTCTGTTTTTGACATTTAAAGTCCTTTAAATATTTGGGTTTTATAAATTGAGGTTTACCAAATTGGCAATAAAATGCATTGTTATATAATAAAGTTACTTTCTATGAGAATGTTGAGGCTTTAAGTAGTTTTATTGAAAAACCGACTTATAAGTAAGTGGATAATTGTTATTGGAATTTATAAGTGGGCGGTAGATACATTTCTATTAGTATTTCGTGATGAATGAAGATGTTCAAAGAAGCAGTGTACATACATAATAATCTTACTATATTAACAAAACGTTTTCATTAAATTGATTCAAAACTTGAAAAATTTTAAAATCATAAATAGAATACTGAATGCTGCTATATTTGCAGACACATATGCATCTATCATATTGCAAACACCAAGTTGATTGACAGGAGCAAAACCGTTAAGAACTTTACGGCATTTAATATAATAAAATAGTACCTAAACTCATCGTCATGTAAATCAATGCACGTAAGTATGTACGATGTACATCGCGTGAATCTAGCCAACCAGCTCGAATAAATAAAAAGTTCTCTCAGAAAATCATTAAAGGGTCATTGGACCGGAAATAAAATCTAGATAAATGAATTGGCAACCATCTTGGCGTCTTTATAAATTAAATGACATGATCTTAGAGAGTGGTAATACAATACAATACTAGCTATTTTGGAACAATTTTTTTTTTAAATAGGTTTCAAAAATTTCACAAGCTAAGAATGAACAGGGGGCTTATTCCCAAATGCGCGGCGGATCGCTTTTCATGGCGGATTGGTATTTTTATATTTCCAAAAGCGATTCGATCCATTCAAAAGCTATAGCTATTGAGAGGATTACTGCCAATAAATCCGCCAGCATTCCGTCACCTGAATAACTCTCGCTTTTGACAGCTCTTGGACAAAAAAACCAATCCGCCATGAAAAGCGATCCGCCGCGCATTTGGGAATAAGCCCCCACAGCTTAACTTTAATCAGAGAATGATCTTTTAAAAATAATTTTAATCACTAGTTGAATTTTGTTTGATTACTGAGTCGACTTAATTGTTATAAGAAACTCATAACGTCATCAAGTGAGAAAGAACAGAAACAGAATACCATACATTTTCAACAGAAACAGAATTCGGAACAGAACATTTTCTTTCAGCAACAGAATTTGTTTCCAGCGACATAAATGCCAATTTATCGTGGGAGAGAGGTTTTTTTTTTGTTTGCATTTTTCTGCATCTGTCTTCTGTTTGCCTGCTCTGCTTTAGGTAGTTTGAGTTGCAAGTTCTACTACTGGACGAAAAAAAATGTTTTTATTGGACATAATTTCATGATAGCGTTTGACAGAATAGACGGCAGCTCATTTTAATCTTGATGGCTTCGTTAATTTTCAAAATTGTCGCATTTGGGGATCAGAAAACCCATGAGTAATTGTTGAGGAACAAATGCATCTACAACGCGTCACTGTTTGGTGCAGATTTTGGGCTGGACGTATTTTCGGCTCAATGCGACATGATAAGATAACCCAGTTTTTAGTGCCTAAATTACAAGATATGGATGTGACCAAAATGGTTTCAGCAAGACGGTGCCCCATGCCATATAGAGCCAGAGAAACAATTCAATATACAGTCAGTTTCCTAATCGTGAAATCGGCCGTTTTTGCGATCAGAATTGGCTATCCAGATCTTGCGATTTAAGTCCATTGGGGTTTTTTTTAAAGTCAAACGTCTATGTAAACAACGCCACGACCACCAACGTCTTGAAAGAGCAAATTGGGAGGTGTATTAATGAAATTCAGACACATTTATGCGAAACTGTCATAGAAAATTTCACGTAGGTACTTGCCAGCAAAGCCGTGGCGGTCATTTATCTGATATGCTATTCCATACATAACCCCAATCTGTATACAGTATACTTAACGTGACCAACTCCTTGGGAGGTCAGCGCGGTAAGACCGAGACCGAAAAACTGTATAAAAATTGTACCATTTTAACAGCGAATTATATGTTTTTTTAACTATTCAAATTACATTTCCAACACTTCTAAGACAAGGCGCTCACCGAAGTGGTGTGGCAGTGGCGTGACTAAGTGGCAGGTGGCGTACGAGTGGTGTGCCGATGAAATGGCGGCGAAGTGGTATGAGAGATTTAACGCACACTGAAGATGCAAACAACGTATGGTACTACCGATTTATCAGTTCTTAAAAAATGTCGTCATATGTTGAATTCTTGGACTTTTCCGGGTAAACAAATATACGCAGTTTTAATGCCAAAATCCACGTCGTCGTCAGCCTCTACACCTACCACTTGGACACTACGCCACTAACACACCACTTCGGTGCGGCCCTTGTCTAAAAATAGTTATATGAAAACAGTCGACCTCCAGTTCACTTAGAAAATATATTTCAGAACAATCAGGAGTTAAGGAAACGAATTTATTCGTACACATAACGCAGGTATGCATTTTCGGCGATTTTATTATTTAAAATTTGCTCCGTTTTCTAATTACGTTTCACAAAAGGCAAGTAAATTCGGTAGATACCTACCCAATATATTTTCATGTGAAAAAAACTGTATAAATTCTGTATTCTCATGTTTTCACTGTATATGATTTTCTGACAATTTCGCGCTGTATCGACTGACTGAAAAACTGTAGTATACAGCAAAAAACTGTACAGTTGGTCACTTTAAGTATACTCTATGAATCAATAAAAAATGTAAGCTTTCTAATTAAAAATCTGTATTTTCTATCAAAATTACATTCTGCGTGAATTATGGGGCATCCTTTATTTGAGTTGTAAAGAGGGCTTAAATTTGATTGTCGTTAAGTCGAAATAAAGTCGATATCGCTATTAATGTCAAAACAAATTTAATTTTGCTTAATAAAAACACATAAATAGGCTTAGGTATTAATATTTTTCCTAATTTCCTAGTTTCTGAATTTATTGTAAATTAGGATTGATCGATTGTAACAATTCTTTCCTTTTTAATTTATCTACTAAAAAATTATATGTACAACATAGGTTAAGAGTATGTTTAAACATTAAAAAAAAAATTGTAGTATCATGCTTAGTCATTTCTGACCACGTGGAAGTTTCAGTCGACACTAAAGGCACAAGATCTTAACGGCTTACAGAAATCCCACGTTCATACGTAAACAGATCTCTAACAATTCGTCATGCATTCCTCAATAATCACAAATGTCTGAAATAGTGATTATTATGATTAGGAAGTACTTGCTAATTGATACTTAATAAACAATTCAAACTATATGAAAAGCGACACCAGCAGGTACCTACCTACTCTTTTACAGCAAACAAAACAAATTCTGGGGAATTCCTTAAAAGAAAAAAATACAGAATAAATTATATATAAAGAATTTTAAAATAATAAGATTAAATATCATGTTTATGTGGCCAAATAAATTTTAAAAATTCATATTGATTACCAATGCGTAGGTGTATAAGCTGATCTTTATATGGATAGACTACAAGACAAAATATCTGTCACCGATTTTTTGCAAAAATTTTGTTAGCCAAAAAAAAAAAAAAAAAAACATCGTCGCCAATAAAACAGGTTTGTTGACTTGTTTTCATAAACCGTATAGAAGTAGCTGGGTAGCTATATTTTTGTTTGTCTTTGTATAATGGTTATAATGTTTCCTTAGCACACCGAATACAAAAAAATGCCGACTTGACGGCGCCGCGCCGGTATAAATATATTTTCTCTGTCATTAGGTGGAGATGACTTTAAACAATTTAGACTAGTGACAGCTAGTTCGACGACAATAAAATGTTTGTTTATCAGACAATCAACAAAAAATTGTATAATAAGGCGACATTTATTGTGATTTATAGCGTTAAACAACATAATAATGCTGGATTGTTTATAAATAATGATAAATGTTAATCGATTTTGACGCGACTGTGAATCGCTTTAAGGTATTGTTGTACTACGAGACGTCAGGACAGTTAATTGATTTATTTGTAAAATTTTTCTTGATTGTGAAAAATAATACCCCAGTGTAGCGGTAGCCCCAGGGAAATATTCATTAAATACAATTTTCCAATTTAAATGCATAGATACTTAATACGGAACAATAATGTCAACGTAAAAAATAAACGTAAGCGTTTTGCTTGTAAGTCGAACCAATTTACGCATTTCAAATGACAGTATAATAATGGCGCCAATATTTAAATCGAGACAGTGTGGTTTATGAGATCGAAATTAAATTACATCATCGAGTTAAAGCAAGTCATTTTGATGTTAAATAATAAAAATGTAATGTAATGCAATTAACACCATCGAATCTTTGAACTTCTCTTAGGTAATATTAATTGTTTGATTGATTTATTGTGGATCGGTCGTTACGTTGTTTATATTTTTTTGGCTACTATCTATTATTTAAAAAAAGCTCGTGATTTTTCTCACATTCCTAATAGAAATAAGTACAAGTATTTTTTTTTTTTTGACAACAAAAAAGTAAAATTTTCGAGAATTCAGTTCCGGATATAGCAGAGGATTAATTTGATCTTTTGCATAATGGAATAAAACAATCTGATTCAAATTAGCAGGTTAATTAATCTTGGCAAAATATAATTAAAACAAATTCTAATCAAATTATCAACTATAATCTGTGGAATTTTTGGTGACAAGAATTTTTTTTAACGTACATTTGCTATTGATTCCGGCTCCATGTATAAAATGTTCTTGATAATATCTGATTGAATTTCAATCAGGTTCTAGGAAGAGGTATACTTTTTATCTATTCCCTGCTCGACCTTGGAATCTGTATGAATTTGCTGAGCTTTGTTATAAAGGTACATAGGTATTTTTGCAAAAGTATAGAGGCAAATCAGCCTTTTGTGTTTTAATGTTTTGCATCAATGAAACATTTGACATTTGAACCCAGTGATTGCATAGTTAAGGTGGAACTATAATATGATCGCATAAAAGAAGTCCCCATTAAAAGCACTAAGTGACAAAGAACAGAAACTGAAACAGAAACAGAAATATACATTTGCAACAGAAACAGAAATAGGAACAGACACATTTTTTTCAGTAACAGAATTTAGCTACAGAAAAATGTCTGTTTGACGACAGAATGTAAAAAAGTTTGTTTCTGTTGCTGCCAGAAACAGAAATGTCAATTTATCGTAGGAGGGAGTTTTTTTTATTTGCAGCCATGTTCTTCTAAATCTGTTTCAGAGTTGCATAGATGAGCGAGGAACGTAAACAGAACCATAAAATTGGTTGTTCAGATCCAAGATATTCATTCGAAAAATGAACAAAAAAATTATGTTTAAACCCCAGTTTCACAGTAAGAGTTTAAACTACACTTTCAGTTTAAGCCTCAGTTCAACAATAAATTCGATTTCAGAGTTTCGTTTAAACTTTAAACGGGGTTCATTCTGTAGTTCAAGTTAAACTACAGTATTCTGCCGTTTAAACACTCAGATTAGGCGTTTGTCAAAAACACAAATATTTGACGTTGTTTGTGTGTTGAAAATACAAGGAACGATTTTGAAAAAGTCGTATAAAAGCTTATACTGTACAATACTGTCAAATTCTATTCATAAAATTTCGTTAAACTTAGTTCAATTGAATTGAAGTTCAGATTATATTGTGAAACCGGACGAGTTGAACTTCGAATTTAAACTCACGCTCAGGTTCAGTTGAACTATAGTTTAAACTTCCAGTGTGAAACTGGAGGTAAGAGGATGCTTTATATCTGACATTGAAAGAAAATTAATTAAATTTGTCAAAAACTTTATGATCGTTCGCAATTCAGACAGCTACTTAATAAAAAAATGTTTGTTGCTCAAAATAGTTTGTGTAAGACAATTCCTCATCCCAACTTTTGATATAATGCCCCTTCTTTTCCACATACGTCACATTCCATTTTCAACATCCTCTCAAACATCATTAACAAAACAAACATAAAATCAAAGTCACTAATAACATTGACAGCCTACAAATTTAAAAATGTCATCATAGTGGGGATCTGCACAACTTCTTTAAATTATGTTTTACTGTTGTGAATTTGAAAGGTCAAGAAAAACGCCTTCCAACTTGTTCCTCCAAGTAATGATGGACAACTAAATATCACGATTAAAGTCCAACGCAAATATATTCAAATGTATTCACATCCAAAATCGACGTCAAACAAAAATTTCAAATTTAATTACCAATTTGGTTATGTTTGGGATTTTCTAGAAAACCTAGTTCAACCACTCTTGCGACAAGCGACTAGCACACCACCACCATAACAAAATTATTATGTATTTAAAATGTGTTCTTACACTAAATTCCGGCATAGTTTTAAGTCAATTTAAATAACAAAAGTCTGTTTGGCCGACTATGAGACGCCAATGTTGAGGAATGTTAAGACGTCTTAATACTTGTGTGAATAAAAAAAAAATCGAATCTCCCCAAATTAAAGAAAAAATGGTAAAACAGAAAAAGGTTTACCAAAATAGCAACATTTAAAGGTTGTGCGGTTAGCACAGTATCATGATGACTGGCGCCAGACATCTTCCATCAAATGCGAATTTCGCACCACTGATAGATTCCGATTAATTAATATGTATAGTGATTTTAATTTTTGGTCAATAAAAAGTAATGTCTTGTTGTGATTTCGTTTCTTTGGGAAATTCCAGTGAAAAGAAGATGGTCGTAAAAGGAGGATCCCGACTTTCTGATTTTGATGTAGAGCAGTGGAAGAGATTGTATTTAATTGCCTTAAAAAAAATTATAGGACCCTAAGCCTAGCTTCTCGCAACCAATTATTTGTGTAAGTTTTTATTTTGTGGACACTTTTGGCAAATTAGCCTTCTCAGGATAAATACATTTTGGTCAGATGCTCACAAGAGCTGGATCAGTGAAAAAACATCTTTTGGTGTAATTTAAAATGCATTTGGGGCCCCGTGTTCAGTAGTCCAACACCCTAACCGCAAACCTAGTGCACCCACTTTTATTTTATTACCTTACCTTTCGAAGAATAACGTTTTAAAATTGATACTTTCGATTTCGTCTTAAATAACTCTCAATGAACTGTTTGTTTTGAAATGTATTAACATTCTAGGTCAAACTCGTATAATGCTGTCCTCCATTTATTTCGATAAACATTTGTTTACTTCAATCTTTTGAAAATGTTGTGGGATTTAAGTGCGGTTTTACATTGATTGCGCTTAGTTTTGACAGTTAATAGAGCTATCAACATTTTTGAAACGGGTCAAGTGGACACAATCTTATATGAAGAGTATTTACCATTTTGCAATGGTAAATGACGTTTCTGACATTTCTTAGGGTACTCCATAATGTATTGTATTAAAAATACCTCTTTACTCTACGAGTTTTTAGTTTTCTTTCAAATTTGAATTAAAATGGATACAGCATAAAATAGATAATTAAAGCAATGCTTTACGATAAAATCGACACCAATTGAATAAGAATTAACGAACAATTCATGAACTTTGATGATGCAAAATGCTTTGTCCGATGAAAACATCCGGGAGCAATTATCCAGGAGGCTTTCTAAAAATACAACATTATCTAATGGTACATTTTTCCAAAAAAACTTTTTGTTTTTTTTTTTTCTTTTTTTTGCGAAAAGAAAAAAAATTCATTTTGCAAAATAATTGCTATCCAACACAATAGACTGGGTGATTCATTTTAATTCATGTGGCGATGAAAATGAATAAAACAAAAATAGTTATTAAGTGGAAAGAATAGTCATTACGTAGATAGCAAGCAGTGTTGGATTCGCGCAGTAAATGTGGTTCTTCTCACAGATCGGGCGGGGAGAACATTTTTAAAGTTTAATGGGTCATTGAAATTTTACGCCGACAGCAATGACGGCTGTACAATCGTGAAGGTAAATCGTTAGCTTTGCGAATATGACAGACATTTTATGTGTATATCAAAAGGCAATTAAGTAACGATAAGATGGATGATAATTTCCTAAAAAGCTTAATAAATCTTCTGATGTGCTGAGATGTTACAAACATTTTGAAAGTCATTAAATAAAATTTAAATTGTTTATGAAGTTGAAAGGCTTTACAGAATACAGTCGAATAAAATACTGAGTTATCTGATTTATATATGGGAAAGTTATGATTACTAGATATGTTTTTGTTTTTAAAATAGTTTAAGATGCTTACACAGTAGGAACGTGGAAAAAAAAAAGTAAAAATTACATTTCTGAAGGCGTTTTTCGAACTAAATTTCAATTAATGGAATTTGGTACTCAAAGTGTCAACCATCTGTGTTGATAGAATTTAATATGTGAACTAAGATCTCATTCATGAAATTCTTGGTTCCATTTAGCGGTAGTTATCATTCCGTATTGATATACCCCTAACTAAAAATATTTTCACCTGATCAATCAAAGCGTCAGCAACTTGTCAGATTTTAACTAGTTTTCAGAACAAAAAAGGTACTCCTTTTTGAACTGGGAATGTACCCTGTTCTAATTTGCAATTCTGTGGAAAAGCAATTTATTTATATTAATATCTACTGGAAAAACTATTAAAAGGTTAATATAGGTCAGTATTGAATCACCCTGAGTGAGATGAATAACAAAATCGGAATACGTCAATTGAAATCCGCCATCTTTCATATTTACAAAATTGCTAATGTACGTTGAATCTCAATAATTCATAGTCCCACACTCAACAATTTCAAATTAAATATCACTTCACCCATATAAATATATTAAAAATTCAAACAAATCAATACAACTACGCAAAAGAGTCAAAATTTGTAAACAAAATTATACACAGTAATTTCAATCAAGACTATAACATAATGTCTACAAGTCAAATTTAAATAAAAGAAAAATTAAATGCATTTCAAAATAACATAATTCACAAACAATAATAGCAAAATAAAAACATATAATAAAAAATACAAAACAAACAGCTATTATTAATGTGTTTATCGATTTATACTGTTGTAGATGGTTCACAGTTAAGTTAAATATCATCAAAACCTTAAAAGTCACCGCCTCCATCTGCACCCAGACGTTCTTGGGATAGTTGTTTACACTTCTCACCAGTCTACCTGATGCCTACGCTTATTATTTAATTCAGATTTCAGATTATTACGTCAATATTCATATTAAGATCTCTTTAACTTTGACAGTTAATACAACCTTTCACAATGTATGACTATTGACTTGACCAATGGAATGCTTTATGTCCATAAATTCCAGACTACAATCAGTTAAATAGATTCATCGATAAATTGAAATCATGTAAAAAAAAAACTACTAGTCATGCGAGTTAATTTGGCCAAACAAAAAGCAAACAGACCAACAAGTAAAAAACAAAAGCCTGAGGAGTTCCCCAGAATACGAGATTAAAATTTTGCCATTTTAAAAAGTTTCATCAGTTTAAAAGTTAAACATTTAGGAAAAATGAATATCGTTATAAAACTTGGTTTTGTGAAAAATCATTCGAGTTCAACAAACCAGTAGAAACATTTAGGAAAATTTTCAATTTTTTATTTGCGACTCTGAATTTACTTGACAATTTTGTTTACATTTTTAAAACAAATTAATTAAGAATTAAGTCAATATTCAAATGACGTCTATCAAAGATTAGAGAACAAAACTAGAATTTTGGTATTTCACCTAATTACATATGCAAGAATCTGAGAATAAAAAGGAAAGGCAAAAAACACAAGTCGTACAAATTGGCGCTATTATTCTACTGTAGTTTGTTTTTGACAATGTGCTCAGCAGGAGGGACATAATTGGTTCTTGGAAATCATTTTTGTATAAATAGAAGTGCAGTAATGACGACAACGAGTCTTTTGAGTAAACAAAAAAGCTCCAATTAAAAATCAAATGTATTTTTGTGTGTTTGAGCATTGAACATGACCTCATCTTTAAAAATCCTTGTCACTATGTTGATATAAAGTTACGTCTGACAGGTGAAATGAAAACATGTGTGATTTTAATGAGCAATCACCGTTTAACAGATAAGTGACAATGATCAATCAGCGTCTGAGAAAAATTGTTAAATTTCCAAAAAAACAAGGACAGAGTATACCTACCAAGTTCAACTCAAATCGTAATTGTTATATTGTTAATAGCATCCCTAGTAGGTATACATTATACATTCCTCTGGGAAATATTATGTCACTTCAATTAGGGGTCGATAAATCTATAAATTTGTTCTTTGTTCCCATTTTGACGTTTTTGTTTTGATTTTAATCGGTCTTTAGCTAAATTAAAGCAATAAATTTACAAAAAATATATTCACATAAGCAGCAGACAGATTCAACGGAAGCACATCCGCTCTGCCAGATTCGAGCTGATTTTCGGTGGATTTACTTCAAACGAACCCCCATTATTTCTAAAACGCAGTTATTCAATTTTGTTAAGTCTTTTAATTATCATGGTACACTGCAAATTTGTAGTTCAATTCGAACTTGTTAAGTGAAACGATATTTGCATACAAAAAATTGTGCTGATGACACATAATTGCTCTGCTTAAACAGCAAATAATAAAAGGAATTTGGTCGATAGTGTTGCAAAATTTACAAATCTTGCGATTTTGTACGGTCAGTATATTTTCGTTGACAGGTGCAACTGGTATTTAAAAGTTAACTGCAGTAAATTATTTTGATTGTTTTTGGCTTTTAGTTAATTATTGAAACGATTTAATCTTTACATTTCGAATCTGCTGCTCATTGGAGTTAATTAAAAGATTGATTCAAACCAGTTAATCCAATTATTCTTTTTAGTCCAATTATTACTTTGTTTACCTACCTACTCATTTTGCTCACTTTTAATTAAATTTTTTTTCTTAATACGAATTGTGAGATTGAGAATCTTATTTAGCTGTTTTCCACTTAACCTGACAAGAATTGCAAGGTTTCGTAATATATTAAATAGGCAGGTTGGGATTATGGGGCATTTTGTTTGAATATACTCGTCAGGAATACGAATTCAAAAAAAGGTCTTTTAAATGTTGTTATCGTAACTTCCCAAATATTTTAGATTTAATTAAATGGCGGTCATCGTAAGATTTTGAATGTTCTTTGTTATTGCTTGACATTGGAATCGGCATTAAACATTTTTTTTACTCTATTGGATTGACCTATTTTTGTGTTTGTAATCCTTTTCTAATACAAATTAGATTTTAGACACTCTAGTTCAGACAGTAAATAGTAAAGGCATTATCAACTAATTTATTTGCCCAAAAAAATGAGACAAAACATGCTGTCAGCCTGAGTTAGTTACTGATCCGAATGTTGCGCTGCATTGTAAATTTGTAAGTACCGAATAAAAACAACATGTCAGCCAGAAGGGTACAAATTACTACATAAATATCAATTAACGTCGTCTATCGCAATGTTATTTGATGTTTTCAAGTTAGCTTCACTTTACTTATTTTGATGTTCATACGATTGAGTTCAGTAAATTATTTTTTAACTAACTTCTCATATAAATAAATGCTCAGAAAGCACTCAATAGATCATAGAAAAGTGGACATCAAAGGGGATTATTTTTGACGTCCTTTTCTTTTTATTTGTCCCAGAAATTTATCCACAACCTTCAGAAATTATGCCTTAAGTGAAAATCACAAAGTAGTACCTACTTATTACACACTTTGCTTAACCTCAGATTTTATTTAATGAACCTGCTCTGATCATTATAACATACCTGCTCATTTATTTCTCTATCCACCGCCAGATATCTCTCTAATCACTATACAGTGATGCGTCATCTGACATCAAAATTCATTAAATGTCATTTACTTGACTAACTTTTGAGGGCGTTGTTTTGTTAATTTGCTCAACGTTTTTTCGTTTTTGTTTATATTTTATCCAATTTAATAATATATCATACTTGTTTTTAACGATATGACTTACTCTACCGTATTAATTTTATTATTTGTAGCAATAGCCATACAAGAAAGTAAGTGAACATAAAAACAAAAACAACATCTAAACTCGGTTTGTTGTTTTTAGGTTTGGCCATTTGGTGCTACCGCTGCACCTCCGCCACACCAGGGTGTGCTGATAATTTTAATTGGAGAGGCATCGGATTTCTCGGCGAACATTGCCCGGAAGAGGAAGATATATGTGTAAAAGTTACTGAACGACGGGATGGTAAGTAGTTGTGAAACATAATATATCACTTGGCGTTCGCAAAAACAAATGTATTTATTTGCAGCTAAAGAGACAATTATAAGAGATTGCCTGAGTGCTCTTAACTTCCGAACAGACATTCCAGCCGATAAATATGAGGGATGTCGTAAGGGAGCAGTTGACGTGCGATTGGCTCACTATGTGAATCACACGGTGAAAGAACATGACGTTCGGAGGGACTACTTCAACGACGTGGAATATTGTTTCTGCTTCCTCGATCATAGGTGTAATGGGGCAACTGCATTGGACCGAAAGGCTACAGCTTTTGGAGCATTGATGAGTATTGTGTTAGTGGCCCTACGAAATGTATAAAGTATTTTGCTGTTGGCTGAGGCAACAAATCTCGGCACAGCTCATTTAAAACAAGTCGAATCCGTCCAAATATTGTACAAAATATTTTATTCTACAGACCCGAATATTTTTATATTTTATAACAAAAGACATTTTTTAAGAAATAAAAGCCTTATCTACATGAAACAAAAACTTTATTTACCGTACAAACTTTTATACCCACATACCATCATCGACTTCTGGTCTCAAATTCTTTGGAGCGCGGTGGTCGTACTCAGCTACTTCTGGATTACTCTGTATGAACTCCCAGTAGCTTCGCGTTAAGCGCAGGCACTCGTCAACGGATAGTTGAAACGGTCTAGTGGTCTCAACGACGTCGGCTGTTTTAAACATTTCATAGGTCACCTCGTCACGATTCTCCTCGGGGAACAACCTACTATATCCTCTTCGGCAAAATTTTTGGCGCATCGAAAAAATATGTCGAGTTACGCGCTCAACCACTTCAAATGGGATATCTGTCTTCGGCTGCTTAAGCGGAACTAGCTTTACGACTCCAACATCAACGTCCGGCTTTGGGACAAAGGCTTTTCCGGGAATAATGAACTTAAGTGATGGTTCCGTCCAAATTTGAGACATAATGGACAGGCGGCATCGTTGGTCACTGCCCAATGGAGCGCAAATTCTCTCGGCGACTTCTTTCTGAAAGGTCAGTGTCATCGTAGTGTCTATGCGACGGAAAGCACCTTGTCGACGCGACAAATCATCAAACCAATTGACAAGTAATCTTGTGGAAATTGCAAACGGAAGATTTCCAATCAAGTGCAGCCTTTGTGTGGCATCAGGAATCGCTTGTTCCATCGAGAATCTCAAAATATCCGCCTGATATATATCCATTCCTATTCCAAGTGGCTGTGAGCACTCCTTTAACAGCTCTAGGGTCGGCAAAAACCTCCGATCTTTCTCCACCAGTATGATCTTGGCGGGCTGTTTTCTCAAAATAGACCTTGTTATCCCTCCCGGCCCCGGCCCAACCTCTAGTACTATGTCGCGGTTAGATATCTTACCAGCGGATTTCACAATTTTGTCCGTCAGCCGCTCATCCATTATGAAATTCTGTGACAACTGTTTGATGGCCTGAAGCTTGTAGAGTTTCACCAGATCCCTGATGGTGGGTAGCGGTGGCAGCCGCAATCCACCAGCAGCAGCACACGGCATATTTCCTTTATGTAACGGTTAGTACTACTATAAAACAAACTTACTATCTAATGGTTAACCTTTCGTTTGGAAAGGTTAGTTCTGTACTTTCTTTGGTTCTTCAAAATCGTCAAGGAATTTTTCCTGTTGGACACTCAGCATAGAATAGGCGTAGATACCAAGGACGGATGCTCCTAAAATTCCGGCTGTGATGAGGTTATTACGACGTGTTTTTTGAAGTTTCTGAACGCGTTGCAAGTTTTGTTGTTCCACAAGCTTCATGAACTCAAGTTGGGCTCTATCAATTTTACCTTCGCTGTATTTTACTTTGGGTTGATTTTCTGAATGTGACGACATTATTTTTTAAAAATTTTGGAAAATATATTATGGATTTTCTATCCAAGTTTAATTTTCATTGGATGTGGTAAAGTGTGGGGAGAAGATTTTTGACAGTTGTAGAAAAATTTTTTTTTATGGAATTTACATAGGAAAGGAACGGAATGGATGGAAGTGGCATATGAAATTATATTTTTGACAGGGTGCAACATTTGTTAAAGAATAAAATGTACCTACCTAATTTTACCTAATGTAAATAAATTTAAGATTTCAACAATCGATCAGAACGATATAATGCATTTGATGATCTTGTAAATCTCCGTTTTGTATAAAATTGGTCAAATGGTAGTTGCCAAAAAAAACCGAAAAATTTACCTAGCCTCATCTTTTAATCTGTTAATCCTCTCAAATCAAGTAAGCATGAGGGTAGTAATTTATTATTAGGGGCATTTACTTAAACGCGTAAAAGCCTCGTAAACTGCGTAAACTGCAGAAATTTACACACTCGTAAATGAACTGTCAGATTTTGTATGGAGAATAGTTTACGCAGACCTCATAATTTTCCGCGACGATTTAGGCTCGGAAACCAACCGCGGAAAGTTACGCAAGTCACAAATGTCAAACAGCCCGTATGAATTGTTTGTTTGATTCCAGATTTACAGTCGATTTACGCGGTTTACGCAATAACATTTCCGAGGGGTGTTCATTTAAAGCACCGCAGAAATTTATACATTTACGAGCTGCATAAATTTATCAGATTAAGTGAATAACCTTATTATATGAGCTGTTTAATTTATCTCATTGAGCCGTTTTACTGTCAAACGGCTGTCTTTTTCAATACAAATCTGTGTATCTGCATTCGTATATGAAAAGTTTATTTCAAAAGTGATTTAAATAAAAAATAGTGTTTATTATGTATATGTAATAATGCATACGATAGCTCTATTCTTGGAAGCACAAGAGGAAGAAGGAAATAAGCGGCGTTCTCAGAGAAGAATTGAGACAGGTTAATAGGAGCAGTGAATAATTTCACGGAACTTCCAGATGAAATTTGATTTTAGAATGTTTTTTTTTTTTTTGATTATAATAAAGTTCAATCTGTGCAATAGATTTATTACAAATGTTCGGCTTAATGAGGCAGCTGTTTTTTATGTACATTTTTTTAACAAAAATTCTCAGAACGTGCAGCAAGCAAGAAAATCTATGAAATCCGCAAAGATTTTGATTTCTTTGACGTTCGATTTGAACGTTTTTAATGATACAGTGAAACTCATTCACATTACCCACATGGGGAACTGTTCACCTTGCGGATTTGACGCGACCAAAATATTTTTTTTTTCATGAATCATTCCCGGCGGATTCCACGATAGGGGTGAATAATTAATATTACAGAATTTGATAATATGATGCTCTCAGAGGCCATCAAAACCTCTGTGTGCACGTCTTGCTCCAGCTAGTTCCGCTGATTTATGTGAAAACGAGTCAGGCATTCATCTTCTTGTAGATGCTCACAACTACAGTGAGTACGAAAAGGGACAGTAAGTTTGGAAGAATGGGTTCTATTGACAGCTCTCTAACTTCATGTTGCTGAGTTTTAACTGGGCTCAACTGGTCACGTGAACAGTTTTCTCTGTTGACGTTTATGTCCGCAACACCGACAAATCAAGTCAAGAATTTCTCGACTTAATACTAAGTTGACATTTATTTTTTGTCCGGAGAATTAAGTTTTGATATTTCTATTGGGTCATCGGAGAGCGCAGTTTAACATTTCGATTGCCCTGACGTGTAGAGCATCAATCTGAAACTCAGATCCCAGGAGAAAAAAAAATACAATTGTCAATAAGTGGCATAGGTACCATACATTAAGTTAGTTTTCGAGTTCAGGCAAAATTGGGTCCAGACAATACAAGTTGACTTACAATGACTAGATTCTTGAATGCGCCCAATTTCCCCACTCTTCCAAAACACCATAACTCGGTGCTCGGCTGATTTACTTGATTCACGACATAATTTTTTAATTTTTTTTACATACCTGTAGCCACACTAATTTTTCAAACGACTGTCACCTGTACCTACATACCTATACTTATTCATCTTTGTATTGACACATCATTCCCATTTCATGTATGTAGTTTGTTCACGAAGCCCTAGTCAAACAATCAGCTGTTTAAAAAGTAGAGCTTTTTATGAAATAATTCACTTGCAGCTTATAAACAAAGAACAGATGGAAGAGAGTCAAAGAAAATAAAATGAAAATAAACAAATCGAATGAATGATGAAAATGATAACAATAATAAAAACAATCTACAATTGCTGATTAATAATCATATTGACACCTGGGTGACTAACCAAACTAAAACTGAAGCAACTCAATTTCTTTGTTTATCAACAAAACGTATCAATCACATGATTTAAACTACTCATTGTGAAATTAATTGAATTGAAGCTCAAGGTAGACTGATACAGATTTACTTGAAATGCAATTTGCGACAAGACATTGAATTGCTCCCCAATCAAATGTTAAAAAAATAAACATATTAACTCGCGTTGAAAAAGCCCCAAAATAGCTTTTGGAGAGCCCCACACAATAACTAGAGCACAAGATGCTTTCGCATTCGTTACGCTTTCGAAAACAAAGAAAACTTTGGACTTTTACTATGGCGAAGTGTACCTGATGTTTCAGTCTAGACGTAGGGGTAATGTTGGTGTCATTTTCAGAAAAAACTTTTTTTTGTATTCTATTATTTGTCCATAATGAACTACGTTACGACAGAACTATCTCCCAAACTTATGAACCAATTCACACTCCATAATGGGACTTAGTTATTTACATTTGGGACAGGCCCATATGGAACTAACTACCAAATGCCAAAATGATCTAAGATCCACCAAATGTGCAGTGGATTTAGTTCATAAGTTAGCAACCCCCTGCTTGAGATCAATGTTGGATTTGGTGTAGGTGCGAGATTAGGTATATGCGAAGATTTCAAGAAATCTCATTTTGAGACTTAGTTCATTCTAGAGCTAGGTCTTGGTTCCTGAAAGTCCTAAGAGTTAGTTCATACATATAAGCTAAATCACAAATTTTATGAGAGTTAAGGACCCAACCCATAGAATCTGTCGTGTCCGTTGCGGCAAAGTATTCGACTGACAGGTAAATAGAAAACACCAGCGGCTTATGGAAGGTGACCCACGTGCGCACGTGCCGGATGAGGCGGTCTACTTTTCTGTCCTTCGCATCCATTGACAGTTGGCACAACATGAGAGTAAACACTTTTATTGATGGCAATATTGAGAGAATGGGAGATACTGTCAAATACTGTAGATGACAGTTCAGTAAAAATAAATTTGTGGATATTTTCAAATTTAATAAATTGCAAATTGTTTGAAAGATTCCAAGTGCGAACTGCGGCGACGAATTCTATGGGATTGTTCATTCCGTCCAATACGTCAATAGATTCTATGGGATGGGCCCTTTAGTTCCATGTGAGACCTAGTTTGTAGGGCCATTTATTATACCTACACTCTGTGATGAAACCTATTGTTTGTCAAAAATGAGAGGTGTGATCCATGCAGAGTTTTTTGATTTTTAAATATAAACTGCTTTTTTTTCGAGCTGAAAGTTTTCGTACCAAAAGTGCACCTCAATTAGCACATTTTGCTTCCCCCCACTTGAAATGTGCAAGGGTAAACTTTTCTTGTTATTACAGATTTTCCTCCACCATCGCTACGCTATAGTAGTATTTTCCCCAATTTCCTCATCCATCTGCCGAGAGTTGCATTGCTCAGGCATTTTCCATCAGTTCACAGTTCCCTTTGGTATCTGGTCGATTTTTCGTTTCCACCACCGTCATCATCGTTGCGTTTGGTGGTGTGCTTCTGGTGCTGAGGAGACCGAGAGTGGCTGGCTGGTTCGCCTATCTAAAACCGAATTGGAAAAGACAGAAGAAAATTCGCTGCCGCGTAGTTCACTTCGTCCGTCTCATTGGATTTTTTGTATATCCAATCATTTTGTTGTGTATATTCGTGTTTTTAGTTTTTTTATTTGTTTTGTTAAATCAGCTGTGTACCCCAACAGAGAGTGCGTGTGAGTTTGTGGGTGATTTAAAAGGAAAAACGTCGTAACTGGCTCCAAGTAAAAACTCTGTTTTTTTTCTTTCCGCGTGCCCCCAATTCCTTGCAAGTCGAGCACTTTACATCCAAAAGTAAACATTTTGACCAAAATTGTGCGCCACAGTTGTTTTTCTTCCGTCTTCCGTTTCCCACTTACTGGGGAAAACCATTTTCGTTTTAGTTTTAATTTGTGAATTTTGCGTCGCGAAAAAACACCAAACGAAAAGAAAATGCCATTTATATCGAAAGACTGGCGTTCACCTGGCGAGGCATGGGTTAAAACGGACGAAGGATGGGAACGTTTGAAAGTGCTCGAATGTGGAAAGCGTACAAGGTAGGGTAACGAATAAATTGGAAACAGAAATGGATATAGTAATTTCATTTGGAGTTTTCTCACCTTTTATATTGTGACTTTCTTTGTTTTATAATTTCTTGACTTGTAGTGCCTCTCGCCTATGATTTGATTAAGATCATAACATCATGACGAAAGCGAATAAAATTGGTGAAGCACAACACTAATAAAACAAAAGAGCAACAACAACGAGACACAATGACAATGAGGGAACAAGACTGTGCACACGACAGTCGTGTGGTTTGCGTTGTTTTTGTTATTATTGCGTAAATTGCAATTAGAATATGGGGAGGTAGAGCATACAGCAAGAGAACGATTATCTTCGGTTTGCTCCCCTGACTTGGGCTTCGAGAATGTGAAAAATGGAAAATTGCCATCGCCTTTTTATTTTTAGGCTTTACTTTGTTGCTACATTTGACTTGTCTACTTAGTACTAACTAGTCACTACTCACAACCGCCTAATGGTGGCGATGACGATGATGCACTTGCAACACATTACCGTCATGAGCTTTACCAAAAACCAGCAATGTAATTGAGCGGGAGTACGCATCGCATAGAACGATCTCCGACGCCAAGAAACATCAGAAATCAGATTGACATGCAGTACGAATACGAATTGCGAAATGGGAACTTGCGGAAGTGGAATATAGAAAGCTTTCAATTTCAAGTACCACAGCAAGACTTCTCCATGATTTATTATAGGGTGACATTGAACTAATTCTCATTTGAATACTGAATATAAATTTATTATGTACAAGCCTTCGTACTTGTTCGACATTGGTGAATACCTACATGTAGGTACTGAGCCCTTATAAACAAGGTAGCTTGCCGACATTTGTGAGCAAATAAACTTACTCAGATGGTCGTTCTTAAGACACGTGACAAGATTATACGAATACTATAAAAATGGCGCCCAATGCTGGACTTGTACAGAATTTACCGAATATTTGTCCGAATTTAAACGAAATGTAGCAAGATTTTTACTCTTATTGGTAAAAGAGACAGAGAAAGATTTTTCATTTATTGAAAATCTTTCGAGTTTTCACCCAAGAAATGTTAGCGTTCACAAAATCAATCTGCCAAAACGAATTAATGAACTCATTGAAAATGCTGCTTTGCAATTCAATTAAAATATCCTCTTAAGTCTGTCTATATGCGAAAATGTTCATTGTGTGCTGTAATCGGCTTCGAGATATACGATTTTGAATGTTTTTTTTTGCATGGGTGGTACCACGCCCCTTTGTCCAATTTTCACCAAACTATAAACCATAATTACAACCATTTCCAATATAAAAGTTTGAAAATTTAAGCTCAATCGGTGCAAAACTTTTGGAGTTTTTGAAGCATACAGAAACCAACATAACATTTTTACCCGGCGAACTTCGTCTCACCCCAATTTAACACATTCAGATAAACTCCAGAGTTATAATAAAACACAGATAGTTCAAATTTCATTAGAGAGCGATGTGATAAACAATGTTCTTCGATTTTTTTTCCGGCGTAAAAACAAACAACGAAGACGGTTTGCCAACACGCGAACAGGCAACGTACAGCTGACTGTGAGAAAAGCAGGGATTTTCGAAATTAATCCCACAGACTTCCAACGATTGGCCTTGCGATTTATTGATTTTCATTGAAAAAGCCAATCGAACAGCTAACTGAATCCGCTTGAATTGGAATGGAATATCAGTTGGAATAATCGGAATTCGTGGGATAAGGACTTCCTCTCATTTGAATTTGCCCTTGACGGACAACCGCGTACCGTTGCACAATTTCGGATGATTCAGATTCCGCAACATGGTTATGATCGATCCCACCTTCAGCTGTAAATTATGCGGCGGAGTTCCTAGCACATCAAGCGAGTTTGAATGCCCGCAACCCAATTGGATAACCTCACTTTCTGGAAAAATCATCGAATTCATAATTATTATCACATTGAATTTCATTTGATCGTAAACGTTTGTGATGCGGATGTGATGCACATCAGTGTAATAATACGCAAAACTCGAATCAATTGGAGCAAGAAAAATAGCACATTTGCTCAATAGAAAATGACAATGCGAAAAGAACAACTGGAGCCATCTATTATTTATGTCGTTAACTTATATGCACCACCTAAAATGCACGAAAAACGTCTTTTATCACAATGAATTTCACAATTATCCGAAATTTTGCAGGCTTCACAATAATTTTTCCACCTTTACATCGTCCAAAATCATCAAATCATGCGATAAAATGTAAAATTTCGATGGAATTTTCCGAGTTTTCCAGTAAGAATTTTCTATTTTTCCATTCGAAAGGCTATTCCGGAACAATTGCACACAAAATTCCATACAAAAAATCAATTTTCGATTTTCCAAAATGTTCTTTCTGTAAATCCTTCTCCTGGCTTAATTTTGTCAAAATACTTATTCCCACCATGTATATAGATATAGATAGAGATTGCAAAGACTGAGATAATCATTTGTCAGGAAAGTGTGTGTTCATAAATTATTGCAATGACTGTTTACATCTGAGATAACTATTTATCAGAAAAGTATGTGCACACGGATACATTTTTTTTATTCACTGAAAGTATACCTATACCTATCGACGACTCATTCAAAAATGAACCATCCGTCAAAAAACTAATCATATTTGAAATGGTACGAATATTTGAATACAACTTGCTACTAATTTAAAGTCTCCACATGCACGTCACAAAAGTTAATAAGCTTACCTACATAATTAGATACAATTATAATCTAATCCGCAACCTGGGCAATGACTCCAGCATACTTTTCCAACCGCCAAATAAAATATCCTATAAATTACCACATGCAATTATACTTCAGCTGAATCATCCAATCATTCCACTTGAAAGCGGTTAACAATAATTCATAGTCAAAACCATGACAATAGAAACACCTCTCACTTGGCACGAAAATGGCAAACCTAACACACCTAATTAACGATATTAATCGTTCAGGCGATTAAGTTCATTCCACTTGCTTCATATATTCATAAAGTGCAAACTGATTTACTTACACAATTTTGTTTCTTTTTTTTACAATTTGATAGCATTTTTACTTCATATTCATGCTTTTTAGTTATACTATCTACAATTCGGCTCATAAAATGGGAACACAATTATGTAAACAGTGCCAATCAACTGAGCTCTTATGAAATATCTTTGACTTTGAAAACCGTGTTTTGGGTTTATTAATTAAAATACTCAAGAGTGTGCGTGCGGCTTAAATACGTCCAACAAAGGGGCATATAGCTGTGTGCATAAAGCCGACGACCTTTCTAATTTCGGATCCGGTAGCTCACCTACTATACAGAACCCGCACTCTGGTCGTGTGTTCCAAAACTTTAAATCGCTTTAATTAAATTTCGGTTTCTTTTGAATGCATTTTGAGAACGCACCAGACGCTACTTTATGTCTATTTTTGGTTTAATTTGAAACAGATCTGAATTTTTTTTAAGAAATTTACGAGGGCATATTAAGTGTGATGCAGGGAAGTTGAGTGCAGCACATCAGGGCTCTGGCAAAAGGTCTAAATTTAGATTGCTCGAAGGTGATTTAAGGTGTGTGGACATCTATACGTCTTCTTCAAGCTATTAAGATGTGTTTTTTTTGTATGCTTATAGACAACTGGAGGCATTCGGTAATTTTTCTGAAATGGAAGACAAAAAGAGGAAGTTGTGTGTTGCAATGCAATGCAATGTGGTTTGTTTCTGTTTCTAATTTTGTTGAGGAATCTATAAATAGGCGGAAGGCTGTTGAGGAAACATTTTTTGAGTCTGGCGCTGGGACTTTGCTGTCAGAAAGAGGCAATTTATACTATGGTGTTTGAGAGTTTAACGAACTGAGCCATATACATGTACATATAGTTAGCGAATAGCTAACTTCGAGTAACTCGTGTGTGCCATTTTACTGGAATTGCTGTAGGCTTAAATATGTTTTGAGGAATGCCTTGCCAATGCATACATCTCATTTAGGTAAGCATGTTATACACTTTCTTTCTTCGATTCAGGGCTTAATAATCCTATTACAAATGTTTCTTCAAAGACTGATTCTGCTAATAGAGTGCGTAAATCGTATTCCTTGAATTTTTGGTCGAAGATAAATATGAGCCATATGATCTCTTTTGTCTGTTTATACTCCCTATAAATTTCGACTCACGTTGGGCGCCAATTTATGTACGAATATTTTTTATTTATCCTAGGTAGACCCAGGATGAAATGGTTAGATCAATTTCATAATCTCTCTTCTACCCGTATGGGGATTGCCCTTGATGATTTAGAGTCGATGGCGGAGAATCTAGAGCTATGGAGGGTCCACTTGAGCAACCTACACCCGCGACCCACTTAATAGACAAGCGGACCATTGAAAATGAATGAATGAATATGAGCCATAATGTCTATTTATATTCCTTTTAAATTTCGCCTCACGTTGGGCGCCAATTTATATACGATTATTTTTATTTGCGAATTACCGCTTTAGCTCAATATCTACTTTTTGCTTTCATTTTCTTCCGTAGATAATTATATTGTGAGTTCTTATACCGGCAAGTTCATCAAGAGTAACAATAGAGTGTACCAACAATAAAAACTTAAGAATCGAAATCCGTTGTAGATAAAATAAGTTTTTAAAAACCACTTTGTCCCAAATAGCAATGGAGAAATTCGTTCAGGGTGACCAGGATGAGATGCGGTACCACAGGTTGGAATACGCTCTTAAGGTGATGGCTAATAGAAAATGTATTCGTATGTATAGCCTAACAGATTCAGCTACTTTTTACTTCTAAACTATAAACGTTTCACTACAGACATTTTTTTTAAATGTGAAACAGAGGTCTCGATTATGCCCAATCATGTTAGGAATTATCTACTGTTTTTCGTTATTTGATTTTTCGAGGCTCGGAACTTTGCTGTGATCTTCGTTGACAGACATCTGAAATATGTGAGTGGAACTATTTTTGAGATGTTCACGTCATACAATGTGATCCATATTTAGAATACAACGCATCGCCATGAATAATACTTCATATTTTTATTTTCTTTATTTACAACGAATAAATGTTTACTCTTCGTCCTTAACCCAAAATTAAGCTTCAGAGCCGCTGCCAATATTTGCCCCACATTCCACCCATCTATCAAAATTCGATCGAGTCAGCTAATTTAAAAGCAATTATAAAGTTGTCTTTTGCAATACTGAAAAAAGGGAAGTTTGTCCCAATCCGCATCCTCGCATTAATCAATTTGAATTTTTTCTGTCTGCTTTTATATTTCCTAACATCGTGTCCTTCGACCATGTGAACTCATCAAGCGTATAAAACCCGTATATTCAGTACATGAACGTTCTCTTTCCTTGTTACATACTTGAAAGTCATTGGAATACGAGTACATTTCATGTACAAAGGGTAAAGCATGAGAGAGTGTCAGCACAGGACGAAATGCAGTGCAACAATCAGTATAGGAATAGGAAGACCGTGCCACAACATCCCATAAGCAACAACACACAGAATAACAACAAAATTAGAGAGAACAACAAAAGGGCAAAAAGCTGCTTTGCAAAAGTTCAAAAAGGAAAACCGACAAAAGAAGCAAATCGGAACTGGGTCATCACATGTATACGTAAATATATAAACTTGACCGAGTTCCTGGTAAAATAGTTGAGTTTAATGTGGGGTCATTTAGAAGTGAAAGGAATCGGATAGGGTGGTAGAAAGGGAGGTAAACGTGCTGCCATATGGACAGATTAGACAATTAAAAAGAAGAAACGGTAATCAGGTTGTGATTAGCATTTAAAGTCATTGGAGCTTCTTATAAATAAAAGAAAAAAGGACAATAATTAAAACGAGACTTCAAGGCGACATGACATAAAGTGAACGCCTGACCTACTTTAAAGTGACGGGCAAGCAAATAAATATACCTACATACTTACTTATTTTTGTCTTAGGTCAGGTGAAAAATAGTCGATAAGTTGTTGTTTTTGTGTCGCGGGTGAACTAGGTGTGATTATTTTCTAAGTTGGCTTAAATAACTAATAAAAGTTAAAATCTCAATTCACTACCCTCAAACTAACTAATTTGTAACTCCTCTAATTCCAGACAAGCATCAACTTCTGATGACGACGAAAACGAAACAATACCGCCCCACTGCCATATCACAATACGATGCACTCGTGAAATTGCCGGATTCAATGGACTAGGCGAGGCTGTAAGACGGTTAGACTTTCGAAGTTCTGTGCGGGATCGTAGGCGTTTTCATTACATATGCGCTTTACTTAGATTGCTGGTTGCTCACAAGGGTATTGCTAGCTTATCAGGCAGTGCCCAAAAGCTGCTTTTGCAAATGGTTGAAGAGGTTGCATCACATGGTAAGTTTCGTATCAACAATACTAAAGCTATATACTCACATTCGACAAAATTAAGAAAGTGACAAAATAAATCCTTCTCTCCTTTCGTGTCATCAACTACCTTCTATTATTCTATATTTGAATTCTTGTCAAAATAAATTATTTGGAAGCTCTTAGTTTTCGCATTTTGGTAGCTTCAAAATCGAACACACCCTCAATTGATTACAAAAATGTCTTCATCACTTTTAAGTGCCAAAAAAAGTCTTTGGGGAAAAAGGTTAAAGTTAATATTTTGTCACTTTTCTTAGTCTATTCAAATTTGTTTCTAAACTGGCGCCCAACGCCCACATTTTTTTGTAAATCTCAAACTTATATCGATATTTTTATTTTAGTGTACGACAGCCAACAAAATTTCAACATCCTTCGTGGTTTAGCTACACAACTGCAACACATCGTCAATCAGGAGAATCAGAAATGCTGGGGCAAACCGCTTGGCAGTACGAATTTGTGGCAGGAACATGTAGAGACAATAAAACGAATTCAATCCTTTACTAGTCAAATTGAGATTAAGGAGGTCTGAAAATAAAAATATTCATGATAAATATAACGTAACGCATTAATTGCTTTTTATTTTAGCCTGGTCCAGAAATACGTCCAAAACTACACGATTTACCTGAAGAATGTATAAGAGAAATAATTTTAAGAATCGCCGATCACAGAGATCTAGAGGTGAGTTTTGAAAACAAAACAGAAATACATATTATACTTTATTACAAAATGTAGGCTACATCCAGTGCATGGACCCTAATGTCGACTCTAGTTTCTGAGCAACGTGTTTGGCGGGAACTAACACGTTTCCATTTCAATCAAAATCAAATCAATACTGTCCTAGATATGAATAAATTTAAGCTCCAACCCGGCAAAAAGGACTGGAAGAAGATCTACCACCAGTTGCGGCGAACTTATGGTGTTAACGATGACTACAAATTTGCTGAAGTTTTATCACTATGCCGCTACTGTTGTTGCCTCTTTTGGCCATCAGATGGCCATCCATGTATTGTCGATCAATGTCCTGATTTTAAGCAACGTCTCGAAGAAGCTGGTGGCCAATTGGAAGTTTCACAACCGGTATTGCCCTCGCAATTTCTCAAGTTTTTTTCATTGTAAGGATTTGTCAATATGTGTATGCGTGTGCTTGAAAACGGAGAGAGAACCATGTAGAGAATGAGAGTGCGATATTATGTGAAACGAAATGCAGCTAAGGAGTGCTGCTATACCTAATGAGAAAAAAATTACTATTTAGTAAACTATACTATACACTAACTAAAACTATTATTTTTTAAGAAATCCTTATTATGATGTATTATGAAAGTATGTAATTATTGTGTTATGTAAAAATTATTGTTCATTTTGATGTCAGTTTAAGTTGCCTTTTACATCATTATTATCTACGATTGTATGCACTAGTTTTTGGTCGAAAATCAACCATAAATAGGTATATATAATATCATCTCCAGTGTAAACATTGAAATCATTTTGTGTGTGCTAATCTTGTTTGTTAAATTTATTAAATGACTTTTTTATATTATATTTTATAAGTGATATTAGAATTTATTAAATTTTTGAGGTATTGTTAAAAATGATATACTTACCGTCATGGAAAATAAAAAATGGACAATTAATGTCTGTATTTGGTTTACAATGAAAACATTTTGCAATGTTAGTAGTCGTTAGTATTGGAAAATGTTCGAGAAGAAGAAAATCACAAGGGTCTGCGAAGGCTTTAAGCAAAAGCAATCTTTGACTTAGTCACTAAACAGCGATGCCCTCTTCCGGAAACAGCAAAGGAAGTTATTCAATGATAAAAAGAAACATTTTTAAATTCCGTCTAAAACTATGAATTGGAAAAAACAATAATTTAGAAGCTGCCAGTTCATTAATTTTGTATTAAATGTAAAATAAGTTTTTTTGTACAAATTGGTAATATTACAGGCGAAAAATAAATAAAATACTGTTGCTTTCGTAATAATAATAAAAACCACTGCTTTCGGATCATACAAATACATAGATTATAATAAAAGTAAACGAAATTATACATTTTTAAGTAGAAGTACTACACACACCAAAATTACAAATGCAAAAATCAAATATGGTTCTTTGGTACCTATTTATTTTAAAACGAAACTTACACAAAAGTGAGAAGAAAAGAAAACTATTAGAAATATATTATGTAAATTTAAATTCCACAATTGCGACAATTTACAAGCTACATAATTATTAATACAACACTATTATTATATCATTGCTATTGAATGAAAGAGACTTATATTTAAACGAAAAAGAATAATTATTTGGCTCGTTTTCTTTTTGTTAAAATGAAGAAGAACATTATTGACTGGAACTTTTATTGTGGAAAATGGAAAATAGTATTTATGTATTATCATGGTTGTAGATTGTAAGAGAAAAAAAATGTGAACTACGATTTTATCCAGAGCAAAATATAGTTGAGAATATTTAAAAATACACAAGTGGATTGATTTAGTGACTTAATAAATCACATTCTTAAGCAGAGGTTTCTGCTCGTACAAGCAAACTAACAAACTATTACTTTTTGTTCAGAAATTGATTGACTCTTAACTTGGTAGCAAATTTGTTCTCTATGAGCAACAGTACATTTGATTTAAAGCAATGCGACGAAATCCTGAAAATTCTGCAAAGATTTTCGTTTTTCGATTGCCGAAGAGTTTTTTTTTTAAATCAAAATCGATACATATTTCGTAAATGAAATGGTTGTCATTGCCACCATGAAAATCCACGCCGAAGAACACGTAGATATAGAGGTATGTATGTACGAGTACCTATAATGCAAATTTTTGAAAAGTACATATGTATATCATCTCGTTTTGATGTCAATAGATGCTGCTTCTTCATCTGTAATAATTGAATAAAGGGCTATGCACATACGAGAGCGACCAACTATATCTATGAACGAACGAATATTCGCGAGTTTTGACAGTCCGTTGACATAAACACTATTGAATTTCGCGAATTTCGGCAATCAGTTTCTACCAGAAATTCCAAAGTTGAGATTAAGTTCGAACGAATGTTTTATTAGCTTGTTTGTGGAACGCAGTGTTTTCGTTAGCGGCAAAAAGTTTTGAATTCGAAATTTCGTTATTTAAACAGAATTCACCATTCCGCTGACAAGGATTAACTAAAATCTTTGAATAGTTAGAATTTTAAATTTAGAATGCTTTTGAAAAATACCAAATTTGCAACTTTACATTTTCAGCTATGTTCCAAAAATCGAGTAAAATCGAAATTTCAAATCGAGTGAATTCGTTTTCAATGTTCTGCATTTCGAGCGATTCGGAAACTCCGAAATTTTTTCGAAATCACAATTTCACTTTGTGTCAATTCCGAAAATTTTGAAATCGAAATCGAATACAGTGAAATGTAGAACACAAAAATTCATTTCCGATTTAATTTCGAGTGAAAGTGAAATGTGGAACCTAGCAGTTTAGCTTTTGTAACTTTACTGTTTTTTGTAATAATCGGTTACCCCTCTTATGATACTACCCGTGGACTTACTTTTGAATCAATGGCGAACATTTTTTTTTCGTAATAAGGACTCTTTCACAAAACAGTATCCTGTATCATTCAGTTTATACGTGTTTACATATAAAATCTTAATGCTTGGTAATTTAAACCTAATCGAGCAACGGTTCTCCGTAGGTTTTAGCTTCTACGACTCGATTATTTTTGGACATCATTTTTGCGCGATTTTTTTTGTATATTTGAAAATATTTTCCAAAACAATTGCAACTGAAACCATGCAATCGATAAGGAGCATACTGTTTAGTCACTCATTGCAATCGCGAAAAATCCGTCGATGCAGACGTTATTAGTTGCATACAGGCAGGCGCGCGCCGGCCGGTTGCCTGTGTCAACTGTGATTGTCGATTGCGATTGATATTTGTCGATTTGACAGTCGCTTGTAGTCGATTACAAATGTCTGCTTTCTCTTGGAAATGAAAAAATTGTGTGCGTACGAATAGCTAAAATCAATCGACGCATTACGCAATCGACAATAATTGGCTGATCGACAATCACAATAAGGGCATTAGTTTAATTGAGTATATCCTCTATATTACATTTACAAGTATTTTAAGACACTCATCTAAACCTCTCTCTCTTATGGTTGGTTCGAATGGTAACAAGTCGTTGGAAAGTGACCCGTTATAAATTTTCGAAAGATTCTAAAGGACAAATTTCCGACTCTTTAAATTCGTTCCTAACTTTAGTTTGCGCGGATAATAGAATAGCTCGTGTCTCATTTCGAGTCTCTTTTCTCGTGTCTCATTTCTAGATATGATGGAATTATTCTTGAATGCAAATTCACCAGCGATAGCCTTACTCATAATTGAAGACTTGATCTCTAAAAACTGATAAAAAATAGCAGCGACCGATCTCTGTCGAAGCCACCTGTAAAAAAAAAATTCAAAAAAAAGTGTCTCCAATTTTTTTTTTGTAAATATAAAGGGCAAGTTTTATTCCTTCAAGATCCTTTTTAAATCAACATACAAAAGTATATCTACAGCTAGATAGGTATATTCGAATTCTTATCACAGGCAAAATGCTTTTCTAAATATTTATATTATAAACTAATGAGAGTACTTATATCATTACACTGGTCAACTTAGGTCTTACAACGATTTCTTAAGCTTACATATAGCAACGTTCTAAAGAACACTAACAATATTAACAAATATCCAAATTGGTCTATCATAGACACCTTATCGATTTGTAAGAATCTCAATAGAACCTTTGGATCTCCAAAATGACAATAGAAATCCTTACATTCTAATTCGTCACGATTGAATCCAAATATAGAAATTACTAGTGACACCACACCAACTCGAATGAATGAGAATTTCATAATCAGATTCATAAAGGTTGGAATTTCACTAGCGAAATCGAAACCATAAATAGCGAGACCCATGAACGGAGCTATCATCATTGGACCAACAGCCGAACCATTCTAAAAAAAAAAGAATAGATATTTTTCGTTTGTTAAATGTCGAAAAAATAAATAAAAGTATAGTTACTCACCGTTATACTAAAAGTAGCGCCAATCGCTAGGCCCATTCCTTCGGCCACAAGTGATGTCACAATACCGACCAATGCAAATAAGCAAAATCGCCAAATTTGCGGAGGCATACCAGCCATCCAATAGGTAATTGAAAGGAAAACTATATTAAGGATTATCTAAAAAAATATAACAAAAATAAAGATTAATATTCGTTACGGGCATAAATATTTGGTTTATATAATATTGGAAAATATTCACCCTTATTCCCGTTGGCGTTTTTCGTATACGATTCATATGTGTAGTGTCTTGGTAACGATATTCAGACTTTTTTCGAACTTTTGTTAACGATTTTGCTTTTTTTTCTATGTAATTTTAAATCTTTTGTCTCAAAAGAGTTAGAAGCATTGACTTAAAACCGAAATGAAATATAAGGCATTTACGCCAATGGGAATAGGGGTGAATGTTTGAATCGAAATTGGTTTGTCCATTAAACCGTCCGACTATTTACAAACAAACTCACTCAGTCGCGATAAAAAAAAGATATTTTTTTTTTGCTTTGTGAAGGTATCGATTGGGTGTATTTGTTTGTAAAATAAGTCTAAAATCGAATTCTAAAATGCAACATACTTGTATTGGAATGCGTGATAGTGTCAGTGCCATGTAGTAAGGCGGTAATGTATACCATCGATTGAATGTATCCTTTTTGACCATTTTCACTTCACTTGGAACTGCAAAAAAATATTTTAAGGTTATATAAACCCCTGTTACTTGTATGAGATGAAAACAAAAACTTACAGCTTAGAATAGGCACCATAACCTGGGTATAGACTATAGTCAATATTGCACCAATGCAGAATTTCAAATGATCAAACATGCGCTCGCCCTCATTTGCCGAATTGTAGAAAATTAATCCTATAATGAAAATTTAAAATAATATTACAATAAAGAAGCAGAAAAAAATCCCCATTTTAAGCCTTACCAAAACACAATCCACACATGACATGGTGGACAATCTGTATTAGTAAAGCAATGCGTGCCCGCAAAATTCTCAGCATCATAATGTTTAGCAGAACATAAAACTGCCTAAAGGACGAAATGTTAGCTCGATCTGATTTGATTCGTTTTGAGAACGCCTTCATTCTCTCAATGAGTGCATATGGTCCATCTCTATCCATGGAACAGCAGGCGAGCCTTCTTCTTTTCGTCTTTTCCTCTATAAACATTGTAGTGACAGCATTGCGGAATATCATTTCGGAATTTGCATTTTTCTCACATGGCATGGACGACATCGATGAAGAGTACATAAGTTTGCCATTTTGTGTGACTTCAGCCAGCGCTGGGACAAGGTTTCCATCATCGGAATCACATAGTTCTATAACTGTACACAAGGGTGTAAATTAAGTGTAAATATTACATTTTATAGGACTTACTATAATCCGATGGACTGTAGTACATGGGGCAACTAAGATTGATGTGCCCCAAAAATGGAATGATGGCCGATGGGCTGCCCTGATAGACACACTGTCCTTTGGCAAGTACAAAGACATTATCGAAATAATTAAATATCGTAGCCGAGGGCTGATGTATGGTGCAAACAATGGTACGCCCTTGACTCGCTAAACGTCTTAGTAGGCGAATACATTGAGCTGCCGTAACTTCATCTAAGCCACTTGTTGGCTCATCCAAGAAGAATACGTTTGGATTTGCGACCAATTCAAGGGCAATCGAGAGACGTTTTCTTTCACCGCCGCTCAGTTTGTCTGCTGTAGCGTTACGGCGATGATTCAAATTGAGATTGTCAAGGATTTCGGTAATAAGCTCACGGCGGTCTTGACGATTTTTTAGCTTTAGATCACAAGCGAGATTCATAAGCTCTTGTACGGTTAGCAATTGTTTATGATTGTCATCCTGGGTGATGTAGCAGGAATCTTTTCGGTTGACTTTTATGTGGCCAGTTACACCAGAAGTGCTGTCATGATATAAAATTTTAAATAGTTTATTTAATTCAATGTACATATTTTAGAAAAAATTGAAAATTGAAAATGAAAAACTGAATTTATTTTAGAGCTGTAAGAATTAGAATAAAGTGTAAGTGGTGCACTTATTCTTAGCATAAGTTACCAAGGAGTATTTTTTTTACATATAAGACCACTGTCAAGGTCAATGCCATTGTCTTATACATAATATGTCCCGTTAGTAGCTACACATTTACACATTTAAATTCTATTTAAATTACCTAAATCCAGATATAGCATTCAACAAGCTGCTTTTTCCTGCGCCGGAGGGTCCCATAATAGCTGAAAGCTCACCATTGCGAAAAGCACCACTAACTCCGCGTAAGATGTTACGTGTTCCCGTTACTTTTACTGAAAATATAAAATTAAATCAATATGCTTTATATGGAAAGAACGAAAATTGTCATTTTGATTTTGTACCAATTTTTAAAATAGAAAGGCTCAAGTTAACTAATTGTACTTGTTTGTAAAATATCAACTGTCAACTTTAAGGTTGCTGAAAAAGCATTTTTAAATATTCTAATTTTAAATAGGTGTATCAAATATTAAATCCTAGTGAAAAAGTAGTAAAGACTGATCTGCTACAAATGCAGCATAATGCAATAATAAGTACCTGTTTGCCAGTTTCTCATTAGAATACGGTAACACGTGTTTTGCATCACTATTCATACACAATAATTCATAACAACTATTGTTGTTTGGGGTCAGGTACACAAATAAATTCAAAGTGCCACTGACCGACTCTGATGATACAATAAAAAAAACTACGTCTTCCCCATTTTTCAACCGGACGGTTGTGATACCACATGTCAAAGTCAAAGACGAAATCACGAAAGATGAATCATGCGGCGCAACTACTTGACGGAATTCTATGGAACAATAAACAGAGTAAATGTAACTGTTCAGTGAATAAGTTGCGAGCAATGAACTCAACTCTAGCAGTCCATTATTGAAGCATGATGCGCGAGTATATTCATAATGGATATCTGTTTGCAATGTTTACACAGTATGTCAGTCTGGTGTCGAATTGAATGACTGCATATCAGATGGCGCAGAAAATAATGTCCAATTATAGAAATGCATATCGAAAATGAGAAATGATGTCAAGATTGACATAATGACACTTGCCATGCGGTGTCAGGTGTACGAGTATACTATAGGGACATACCTACTTTTCAGACTGAAATCTTATGGAAATGTGGATTTAACTTGATTGGTAGTGTAAGCTAAGCGTGCGCACAGTAATAAACGATTTTTGAACATTTGTTATACTTTCTGCTTAATTCATTTGATCAAATGATCTGCGTCTAATAAATGTCATAAAACAATATTTACAATAATGGTAGTTCAAGCAGAATATATACACTAGTCGTAACTAGCCGACAGAGGTTCTATACAAAGCGTTGACTAGTAATACCCTGTCCGCGCTTTATTAATCAACGCAACTACATACGAGTACAAGTACCTACACATTAAGAGAAAATGCAATTTTGTAATTTACCTGTAGTTAAAAAATACTATTCTCCTTATTAGCTTATAATTGTGAGTTGTGGTATCTAACTTTTAAGTTCAATTATTTCTGACATTCAATTGGCTTTGCTGACGTTTAAATAGGTTTGAAAAAATAATTAAATTAATTATTAATTTACGAGTAACCCACTGATACTTGCTCACTTTACTGCACATGTCTGCTTATATCATCACTTTTAATAATCGAGAAATTACAGATACATCGATCACTTATAACGATAACACATGGCGTATACGTAACATTTTACATTTGCAAATCTTCTGTCAATTTGATGCGGAATCATTTTAATAAATTATCGCGACCTCACTTACAGAGTATTTAATATCTACTGGAAATTTATAATCTCCTGTTGCGAACAAAATGTATACCGCTACCTGATTAAGCATTTGTAAATATTTTCATTTTGTTGGCTAAATTCGGAACCAGATTGGCCCAATAAGTCATGTAGTGTGTGTTTTCCTTTTGCTTCGAATAAAACATTCCTTTCGACACCCAAGAGTTAACCGTCGGAAAAGCGAAAAGGCCGGTGCGGATCTGCGCCACAAATTATAGTCATAATAACAGACGCGAGGTGATTCAATTTAATTCATCTTATTATGTGAAGATAAAATGTCATCGCACCGCCATTTCTTGATGCAGGTAGTTTCCGTATTGCTGTTTATTTTTTTTTGTGTGTCAGTCATTGAATAACAGAGAGTTCAATGAACGGTTTAGGTGGTGAAGATGTCTTTATTTTATTCACCATGCTTACCAAAATACGACATTAGAGTTGATAGTGATTTCATTATCATTTTGAAGTGACGCAAATGAAAAAAAAATATTATTGATGTGTTTCTTACTTTGGTGTAATATTTAGGGAACAAAATTTAATTGATAGATAAATGCATAATTGCAAAGGCGAATTTTAAGGAAATATGGATTAACCGCAGAACTTAAGCGATTTGATAGCAAGCAATGCACACCCCTACACAGCATGAAAAAAAAATGCACAATATGAAAAATATTGCGATATTAATTTATTTAATGTGGAACGTGATACTGATCTCTGTTATACTGGCATAATGGTAATTTTTCTCAAAAACTGTTGCATCACATTTACGTACAATTGTTTAATTTCGAGAATGACAACCGTGACTCAGAATTGAAGCACTTGTTTGTAAATCAAAGTTAGAAATAAACGCAGTGATTGAAAACTAAACGATTTGAAATCACTAGATATTAAAGTTAAGTGTGGTACTTCTGTAGGTGAGGATGATGAATGGAAGAAAATATACATCCATTAAATAAGACGTATACCAAAAGTAGTCCCAAAAGTCAACCACTTTGGTTTGGCGGTTAAACGTATGTTTTCAGACTGGATCGAGAGCCCACTATAAGTAAAAAAGCAATATCTATCCAACGATCGTATTTCTTTACGTCTAATGCCAGACATCACTGCGAAGTGTGTCTAACTGAATTCATTCTTAACTGCTTTACGCATTAACCTCCAAATGGAATTCACCTCGATGACGTTTCCTTAAACAGCCTGTGACATTCTTAAAAACTTATCTTCAACAGAAGTATTTTGGCAAAATATTGATTAAAAAATTATGTAAGGTATGTATGTTTGTAATTTTATTCTGCGACGATTAGCCGCACACATCCAAATTTCTTTATCTCTAATCTCATAAATAATCCAAATTTGTCACGTACTGCTTGCAACACCCCAGAATATAATTAATTACTCGTTTAATGCCCGGCATTACTTATAACTTATAATCATCGCAGCCATATTATGATTCATAACCATCATCAACAATAACCTTATGAATCTCATGTGACAACATTATTTGAGTTAGACGAATTCCGCAAATCACTAAAACATGCTATGAAATCAACAAAAAAAAAAAATAAAAATTCTTGCCAACAACAGTATTCCCCGAGGCAACTATAGGAATACAAAATTCTTACCCACTAATTTAAAATGCTATCGCTTTTCAGACTCACTATACTGAAAATAATTTAAATAAACAAACAAGTCAATTTAAAATTCGAATCAGCCGTTGGGCCACCAAGAATCAAGATGAGTCGGCAGTTCTTCTCTATTAACATTAAGCGCCCCTAACAAATAAAATGTTGCTTCCCGGTCGGCATGTGCATATTTTAACCCCGAACATTAGCGAAAACAAAAATAAGTTAAAGTGAACAACAACTATAAAATTTAACCATGCTTACCTAAGTTTTTACGTTCAGTGATTGTATAGTAGACATCTTGAAATTCGACGTCTTTTGATTGCTTTATGCACGTTGTTAGATCCATTGCACGTTATGTTATTGTCGCCTAATAATAGATGGAGTTGTACGTGATCTGCATTGAAGGTATGTCCAATTTTAAGCCGGCTATTAGTCTGCAAAACGAAAATAAAATCTGATAAACAAATTTATGATACTTTGTTTCAGCAATGGGGGTGTAATAAAATTTGATTTATTAATTTCTGAATAATGGGGTCAGGAGCAAGGTTTTATTTTTGGGCGCAATTTGTGACACATAACAAGCATTTAACAGAACTTAGTTTGACTTTTGTCTATATTTGATGATAGTTTTAACTTAGGAAAACATTTTATGTTTGACACTTAGATGTCAAATAAAAAATTGGGTTACGTAATCAAAAAGTGACAAACGTTGTCATATTTAGTAAACTAAACTATAGCCATCGCTCTCAGCTAGATGTGTTTTCTTATTTCGTATATGATGTGATTACGGGTTGGACTGCATTACAAATTTCTTGGCAGTGGTTATGGAATTTTTTAAACTACATTTGGCAGAAATGGCTGTTACGGCTTTTTTAGGTAAGATCTGTCAAAAACCATTTAGGTACGCACAAAAATGGTTCCACTGATGGTAGGTTGCTGATTTTTTAATTTTAAGCCATATGCTCCTGAATCTATACATATAATAAAACTGTAGGAATTTTCGTTGTCAGTTAAAAACTCGAAAACTACTGGACAGATTTCGATGAAACTTTTTTTAAAATATTCCTTAAGACTGTGAGACTGCTATAGGCTATGGACAAAGGGGCCAAGGTTTGGACAAAGGAAAGGAAATGCAGTATTATAAACAGAAGGTGCACATTAAATCTATATCTATACTTATAATAAAAATGTATGAATTTTATTTGTCTCCTTAAAGCGCGAAAACTACTGGACAGATTTCAATGAAACACTCAAAGTGTAATCTTAAATGGACCATTCCAAATATAATTTTGTTTGTTTGCTGAAGGCGAGCGGTGCAAGACGAGCACGGGTCAGCTAGTATTTAATAAATCGACTGTGTGTACTTTTACATAAAGTGAAATAAATTATATCTCTTCTCAAGCACTGCCAGCAACTGGCAAACACTTATAATAGACACTTCCTTTTATTCTTATGTGATACCTACTGACAATAATAATTGATTCAATTCAGTCACCTAGTTGTGGCAAGGTAATAATTATTTGCTACATTCTTGCAATTTCAATCGATTGTGTCATATTTCAAATTAAATGTAATTTGGTTTTGTAAGCCCCCTGGATCTATGAATCGTTTTCTGATATTTACGAGTATATAAATGAAATCACTAATGTATAGAGACTAATTATAATGATTAGATCAGTTGGCAAAACACATCGACAGTTCATCACAATCAAATGAATCATTATATCAAACATGATTTAAATTCTTAACCGATAATATTTGCGGTGTCTTATCTATCTAGAATCCCTAATGCAATCCAACAACAACATGAACAAATACTGTTGTCACTAACGATAGATACTAATCATTACCATAAAATGCCAATATTTAATTTGTTTTATTTATTATTTTCTAAATAACTATACTGATGTGATGATGTTTTATTTTTATAAATCAGTAGTTCATATTCTATGGCGGCAATTATTTTAGTTATCGTTATAGAAAATCTTGTCAAGAGTTTGTATGTAAGTTATCGTTGTTTGTAAGCTGTGTCTGTTTGCAGTTTCCAATTTTAATGAGAACTTACGTCATATCTTGCAACATATCCGGTTTGGATTCCAAATAGAAATGAGGCTTTGAAATTGGTAGTAAGAATTGTTCGAGAAAAACAAATCCGGAAAGAGAAACTAGGACTGACAATAATTTTTAATCCTGAAAGAAACGGATTATGTTTTTTTTTTTTTTTTAACTGCTACTTCTACACTTTATTAGGCCGCGCTAAAGAATTATCTTCGGTTAATTTCCTGACACTTGAAAAGTTTTGAAAAGAAAAGTTCACCAAACTCCAAGCTTAAAACAGAGAGAATGTCTCGGTAATAATTTATGGAAATTCAATGTTTTATTTCCTTTTGAATAATATAGCAAAACTGAAGCAAAAGAAAATGTCAAAAATTAGCCTATAGAATAATTTATTATCTTGCTGGCAGGATAAAGTTTTGACAGCTGAAAAACTAGTTTTCTACCACGATAGAAAATTATCCGAAGATAATATTATTTATCCTAATTAACATTGACATTGACAGCGAAAATGCAAAATCCAAAAGAGAGAAGTTACAACGATTTGCATATAGTTTTAAATAATAATTATTTTCAAATTTTATTATATGTATTACGCATAGAAGTATGAAAAACGACAACGACCAAGCAATTTAAAGTAATTTAATAAGATACACATCAGCGGGCTATTAAAAATAACATTAAAACTATATGTTTACTGCAAAATTGTCGTATAATTATATGCAAAATTAAAAACAAATATTACCTACTTTTATCATCATTGTAAGTTGATGACAATTAAACAACTTTGGCTGGATAAATCATCGGTTGAAAAAGTAGTCTCATCACGAGTTCAATGAACAACTTATTGTATATTAACTTGTTCTAAAAGCAAAAAAAAAAAAAAAAAACGCTTTCGATTTTACGACCTGATTAATGTATTCACATTCATTCAAAGTCCGATCTGGCTGTATATGCCCTGTTGCTGGATCTGGTTGCATTACTTGCACTTTTTATGACGAAATTGGAATTTTGTTTTAATTAAGGAACATTTTCTCAAACTATTGACGTTAAGTAATGAATTTGTCTATTTGTTCTCATACAGAATAAAATGTTGTAGGTTCATTTTTATTCTATAAATTCATAAACCCTTACGGTACATTTATTGACATAGAATGTAGGGCGAAAGCCCTAATCTGATTATAATGGTTGACTCTTAGCTGAACTAAAATGGACACATATAATTAAGATGCAAGATAACCCAGAATGGAAGATAAAATGGAGAAGATTTTTCAAAATTTGCGATAAAATCGGGTATAGGTGCACGGAAGTCCATGTCTGGTTGACATATATTTGTCAATTCAACGCTGTAAAACATGCACTACGGAATGCGTTGCTTCCCAAGGCTAATGTTTTCCATTAAGTAGCTACATTTCGGACGGGAGTATTATGTCCTGTTAATCGCGATAATATTAACGTTCGAGTGCGGTGGAGGAAAGCTGTTATAAGCCAAAGTCATAGCTGACTTTCGCACAGACATTTATGTAGATACTCAATATAATCTTATGGCCATGAGAATATTTTAAGAATATCTATTGTAATTCGGGTTTTTCCCTTATCTGAGGATCAACTTTAAGGTGAAAATTATTTGTATAAACACTTTGTTTCTGTTTTTTTTTAACTGACGCTTATAACTGTTAAGCAGATGTTAATTGTTTAAGACCATATTGGAATCTGTGAAGAATTTTCTTTGTATATATTTTGAAGAAAGCTCGCCATATCAAGCAAACAACAAGAAAATATCATGTTGCGATTTCCGTCTTTTGAAAGGTAATTTAAAGAAGGACGCTATAATCCACACATATTTTATTTACCCTATAATCCATACACAACACACCACTACTTATGTTTCTTAAAAGTTATAGGTACCAATAGAATAGTTTCCGTCAAAGGCAGTGTCAAATGAGATAAAGAGAAAACCAGATAAATTGTAGGACAACAAAAGTTCAATTTATATGACAAGAATAGAGTTTTATTCAAAAGTAGACTCAACAAAAATTTACAATAAAGCGGAAACTAAAGGACGAAAATAATTTAAAATGGAAATTTCTTCTTTATCGAATATATTTGTGACAGCTAGGGCCAAGCTAGGTATTGTGCAAGGCTTTTAACAAAATATTTCTAAAAAAAAAAATAAATAAGTGGCGCAACAGGCGGGTGACACCCAAGGCCTAGCTTCTCGCAACCATTCGTTTTGTGTGAGTTTTTATTTTTGGGACGAATGGAAGGGACCTACAATTTTATGCCGAGTCCGAACGGCTCAATTGAGAAGCTTTTTCATGACAGGCATACTCTCGGATGTTTGTCAGACGTTCGCGAGAGGTGGCGCAGTAGAAAAAACTTTAAGATGTAATTTGGGTTTTTCCGGGGATCGAACCTGGGATCCCTCGCACAGTAGCCCAACACACTTACCACTGCGCTACTGCGCCGACAAAATATTTCTGCAGCCATAAAAAAAAAACGTATTCCTAACTCAGAATGACATGATTATATGGAATTGTTAATACATATTATGCAAACGGTCTCTACAGGTAGCCCAAGGATCATTTGGTCAGATTAACCCCTCTATAATCACATGTGGCTTTGATTATATGGAATTGTTAATATTATGCAAACGGCCTCTATAGGTAGGCCAAGGATCATTTGGTCAGATCAACCACTCTATAATCACATATGTGGATTTTGGTAATGTTTTAAAGTCGCTGGCAAAAGACCGGGAGTTATGGAGGGGACCCTCCATATAGCTCTCGATTATTCGCTATCACTCCGTCCGGAGAAATAGCTGTTTGTGATTGAGTTCCGCACGCATTCTGGTGCGTTTCTAATGAGATCTCTGCGGGTCCCACCAGCAATACAACGGAGGAATCTCATTTGGGCGGCTTGCATGAGACAAGACGCACCACTGGCGAAGTCAATGCTCACGGTGAAAGGTATTGATTTAACGCCGTTTACCCGAACACAACTTCAGTTTGTGTAAAGAGATTGAATGGCTCTCAAGAGAGAACCAGGTTAGGTAATATAGGCCCCTATTGTGAGTGTCGATAGTTGATCGATCAGCAACTGTAATGGTCGATAGCGATTGATATTATTGTCGATTTGACAGTCGCTTGTAGTCGATTACAAATGTCTGTTTGATGCTTTCTCTTGGAAGTGAAGAAAAGCTAAAATCAATCGACGCAATATGGACAATCACAATAAGGGCCATATTTTATTTAACCTAGAAGCCCTCATTTCGAAAATGCCCGTTAAATGAATTTCATATGCTAAATGTTCCTAAATGAATAGCCTATGGTAGATGTCATAATCTACATGTGCATTGGATGGGAATGGAGCTGTACGCGACCTATTTATAGAAACACTTTTGAACCCATTATCCTCTCTATATCAAAATTCCTGATAAAAAAGCTTAAAGTAAACTTAAATATCTTGAAAATTACAGATTTCCACATGTGTGTCCCTTGAGCTAAATTATTATACTCGGATAATTTTCTTACACTTATGAAAATGTTGAACGAGAAGTTCACGGAATTCCAATCTTTAAACAGAGATTTATCGAGTTTTACTCAATTAATTAATTGAAAATCAGTGTTTTATTTCCTCTTCAACATTCTAGCAAAATGTAAGCAAAAGAAAATGTCAAAAAATTAGCCTATAAGTTATAATCTATTATCTTGCTCCCGGAGTGGCATAATTTTTTGACAGCTGAAAATTCATTTTCCGTGAGTGTCAGAAATTTATCCGATGATAATTATTTAGCCCAATTGACACACGGCCTTAACTTCAAATACTTAGCGAAATACTTTTGGTATTGATGGCAACACTTACAAAGGGCAGAATCGGATTCCCTGCATAAAATCTAAAGAATGTTCTATATATCTGTAGAGTGGAAACCTGAATAAATTTTATGGTATTCACTCCTTTCTGTTGTTTCTGACCACTTTTATCTAATCCAAAAAAGAATAACCGCCAAGCAGAAAACTTGTTTATAACTTGCATGGTCTACTCGTACATTATACACGCTTACTTAAATGTATCCATAAATATACTATACAAAAGAACGAATCATAATTAAATAAAGGGGTTCTGTGCAGTCGTTTTTCCATTTTTTTTTGTAGGTACTGCTCTGCTCATGTATGGTGAAAGAAATCTGTGGAAAACGCTTTCTCGGAACTTCTAACGATGCATGAACTACATAACATACCATGTTATCGAAATCAAACCAAGTAAGTTTCGTTTTTGTTTTGTTTATCTAATCGACGCGACTCTCCTTTGTTTTATTTAAAACAAAATGAACTTTGATATTTGTTTATCAAATTTACACAATGAATAATAAAACCAAGAAATTAGATCAGTTCATTTGTGTCGCTTTTGTTTATATATTCAAATGTGTAAGTTCAAGAACAATGTGTACCTTGTATGAATCTGTTCCACTGGATGACCGAATCCTTCTGTTGCATTATTCAATTAATATTTATTTTTTAAGTTGTCAATTTAAATAAATCAATAGTTTTGTCTATTAGGTACTCAAGTAGCACTTTTTTATTTCATTTCACTATCGTTTGCCTATAGGCCGAGACTAATTTAATTAACACAGAATAAACAGAAATGAATCTGCATAAATCCATTCTATGATGGCATGAAATCCACTGAATATTTATGTATGTAAAAGATAAAGGGGCAAATTCGTACGCCGAAATTATACCGTCCGATCAATATGCGAGCTCAATTCCGACTGACACTGTGTACATTATTTTTATATTGTTGTAGACCATCAGTTGATATGATGATGACTGTTAGGTGCGCGTTCTCCCCCCGAAATGGTCAAACCAAAAGTTGGAGATATAATAATTGCGAACCGTGAAACCGCAGGAAAGTGGAGATAGGCTTTTTTTGTTTTTTTTACTTGGGGGATGTGGTGATGGGAAAATGAGTATAGCTTTAAGAGTTCCTTTATGAAAATGCTTGATCTTGTTGCATTGGACCATAAATTGGATAGGTATAGAGGAAATGAAAATTGTGGCAGTTGCATGATGTGTGAAAAATAGTGTTGCCGCGCTGTATAAAAAAAAAATCGATTGAACCT
The DNA here is from genome assembly GCA_949372485.1 of Cheilosia soror. Taxonomy (NCBI): domain Eukaryota; kingdom Metazoa; phylum Arthropoda; class Insecta; order Diptera; family Syrphidae; genus Cheilosia; species Cheilosia soror. The sequence continues at coordinate 4,430,923 of OX443563.1, forward strand.
CATTGAGTTTAGGTATCGGATACAATCAGAATCACACAATCGATTTATGTATTTTTTTGATAAGCAATTCAATAGGTAAGGTAGGTATGTCTATATATCTATTATAATGCCAATCGGCTTGCGACATGCGCAAAAATAAAATAATAAAATAAAATAAGAATCAAAATTTGTTAAGGGTATCCAATCTACAAAACCATTGAACAATTGAAAACAAAAAAAAAAAACATATTTTTATCTACATTTCTGTGATTTTGTTAACACAATCTCGCACAAAGAAAATGTTTTTTTTTAGGTAATGATAGATTGATTATATAATATTTGATTGGGATTCTCAGATTCGGTCTCAGATTTCATGTCCAATCGTACGTAAAAAGTTATTTTTATTCATTCATTTATTTTCAATGGCCCTCCATCTCATCCTGGGTCTACCTTCCTGATGGTACGGATTCCATAGCACGTCGTATGGGATCCTGGTCCGAGACATTCGTTTAACATGACCAAACCATCGAAACATGGACCGCTCCGTCCGGAGAGTTAGCTGTTCGACATTGAGTTTCTCACGTATTCTGGTATTTCTAATGCGATCTCTACGGGTCACACCAGCAAAGACTTTAAGAATTTTGGATCGAGGTCTTTGACGATACAAATGGGGTCGAAGAAACATAAAGTTTGGTATATAAAATACAGTTCGCAAAGAACGAATTTGAGCTGATATGATCTTTTCTAACAAAGGGGACTTTAGCATTATTACACAACTCTTACACAGGAACCGAAAACAATGGAGACGAGATTGGCAAAACTCGCTAACTACCTTTAAAACATATAGGTATCGCGCCTGCTTAGTTTTCATTGATGCTGTGCGTCTCTTCTTGTTGATAGCGTATACTCGGGGTTTCCACGCCTTCCGTTCGAATATATAAGCCTCCTGATGAATGTTCCGTATATAAGATCCTATCGTCTATATACTGTGTGAACGCCTAAAACCTTTCGTAAATAACCTGATCGGCACTGATATGGCACGGAAAGTCAACCATCATCTTCACACTCCGGCAAATCTTAGAAAAAAACGCTGGATTTTCAGATCGATACACACCATCTCTTTATCGACTTTAAGGTCGCCTATGATAGCGAATGTAAGTACATATACGCACTATACAAAGCGATGTTAAATGTCGGCATTCCGGGAAAACTCGTCCATCTGTACAGGATGACGATGGAGAAATATCGCTGCTCAGGCCAAGTAGGGAATAACACCACGGAATGCTTTGATGTCGAAAAAGGTGAATGGACCTTATCGAAACCTGATGAAAACTTCTTGGCACGCTCTGAGAGAGAGATTCTTCGAGTAAGGTTTGATCCAGTTTGTTTCGACGGAGTATGGACGTTGATCTAGTCAAAAAGCTTAAAATGATGGCTTTTAATAATCCAATTATGGTTGACCTTTAATTTTAAGCACTACCCTTTACACAAAGCACCCTTTTGAATTAAATTAAAACAAAAGTAAGGTTAAGGTAGGTAAGAAAGCACTAAAAAAAAGAATAGTGCTTAAAATGTCAGTTTAATGTTTCCTGATGCACTAAAAGTGCATTAAAATTTATTTCTCCAACTAATAAACTGTTCCTGGTACATATTAAATTTCCATTGCAGGATCGATGTGTCATTATTTCTGTATTTCCTCGTGTAACAATTTACAGAGGAAATGTAAAACACTGAAAACAAACAAATGGCAACACTCTACTGAGGCACATTACCTCTATCATGCAACAAGTTGGTTACGGTTTTTTTCTACATAGAAGATTCAACAAGTGCTCTCGTATCCAATGTTCATACAAAAATATCAATAATAAAAATGATTGCACAATATTCATTAAAAAATCATTATTCCGGTTTTTGTATAGGTAAATTCCATCCACAATAAAAGGCAATCAAAGAATTCGCAAGAAAAGATAAAAAAAAATTTAAATCTTCTTTATTAGCAGAAAAAAAATCAAACTAGTTTGTTCTGTACCCACAATTAGTCAGCAAGCTATAGGTTAGGTATATCCAAAATGAGTTTGTAAATATGATCAACATGTTGATTAACCGGTAAAGAATATTAAATTTAATTCTAATTGTTCTATAAATTGTTTCTATTCAGATAAGTGCATATACTCTGTAGGCAGAACAAGTGCATATTCCAAGTTCAAGGCTGTATAGTTGATTGATTAGGGGTGCTTGGGATCGCGGAGATTTTATTGCTATAAACTTAGAGAAGAATATTACAGATAAGCAATGATCTTTATTCATTACTAATTTCCGTATGACTTCTGTTTATTTATATTTAATTAACCAATGACTTGTTCACAATTAATTTGTTAGACTGAAAATTTCATTGCTATTATTATCACAACACAACCATACAAACGAACTCGAATATTCAAGGAAGAGCTGCTGTGAGATAGAGACAATCGAGCCTTACCTTCTAATGATCATTTTTAGTTCTGACTTTTATGTTTGCAAATGTGTTATGAGCTTCCGCGAATTAATAATCGAAACTACTAAACTAATACTGAGGGCACCTTAGCTCTTATGAGCCAAAAGCAAAGACATAATGTAGGTATTATATGAACAAATTATTCGGAAGAGTTGACATTTTGATCTCAAGTGAATTCAGCAGCCGGCGATTTGCCTCACTGCCCTTATTTCAGTTTTTTTTTTCAAATTTCACATCGCATAAAACGGTCCAGTAATTTCTGTAAACTATTTAATTATCTCTTTACCATTAGAACAGCAAAATTTTCGACTTGACAATACTAAATATTGTTAGTTTAATATAAACAGCAACTTCATATAAAAAGTAGGTACCTGATCGTATAGCATTACAAAAAGTGCAGCCATAAAATACTCTGTTTACGTCTTCCTTTAGACACTTGCGTTTGGTAAGATCAAGTTTGTAGATTTCCCAATTTGGCATGAAGTAATATCTACTCTAATCGAGTATTTGCGATGGTGCGGGGCTAGTTACGTTGCATATTTTCCTAGTACAAGTCTAAGAGGAAAAGTTGCACAATTTGTTAATTTTGCAGACGTGAATGGGCACACATCAACGCAGTTGCGAAAACTAAAATATGTATCCACATTTTCCGAACAAATTATAGGTTTAAACAAAATTAGCATAATTTCCGCTGCTCATTCTTAACCAGATGTTAATTAATTGAATCGACGAGACTGGATTTCGTATAGTCGGAATCTATGTGACTACTATTATATGGTATAGGTGTATAGCTATAGAGAATCCAAGGACATTCAGAATCATTAGTTTAACATTTTACTTTCTGCTTTATTATAAATTCAAAATACGACTGTTAGAACTCAGATTTTTGTTATATAGAAAAACAGAACCACGGCTAAAGATTGAGCCGGTTGGAATATGACTTGCAAGTTATAACCCAATGCAAAAGGCATAAAGTGAGTAAAAAATTAACAGCCAGCTCAGAGTAGAAAGATAACTTGCATACAAGCTATGGCTGCATAGAGTCATAATTATGTGAAAATGTTTAAGGTTAAGTAAAACTTGTGCCATGCCGTAATTTTTATTTTCTCACAGTTTCAGTTATTTAGAGCGAATAAGACATAATTTTATTTCAAAATTTGCTGGTAATATTGGGTAGGTTGGTGGTCTATTCATTAGCAGTTCGTCTATGGCCGTTGTAAATTGTAAAATATTAATTTTGGAAGAGTGGGAACATTTTCTCTGAAAAATAAATAAAAATCCTTCAGACGGGAGTATGTCGTAAACTGCTGCTCATTTATTCTAGTTGAAAGATTACAGAATTAACAGACATTTTTTGTAAGGCAAAATAAAATAAATAGAGAAATGACCAAAAAAAGAGCAGACCAATAAAGCTGAAAATAAGGCCGTGTGTCATTTGAGCTAAATAATTATCTTCGGATAATTTTCTGCAACCGAATTTTCAGCTGTAAAACAAATTAGCATAGCAAGATAATAAATCATCCTACAATATTTTGACATTTTCTTTCGCTTGAGTTTTGCTGAAGAGGAGTTTTATTTCCTGTATTTCAATTAATTAATAGCGTAAAATTCGATAAAACTTTGTTTTAAGATTGTAGTTTGGTGGCACTTTCAACCCTTTCATAAGTGTCAGAAAATTATCCGAGGATAATTATTTAGCTCAATTGACACACGGACTAAGTAATGAAACTCAACTTTATGACAACTCGAAAATTAACATTTTATCTAAAATCATGAGGTAGCTGTTTTTAAGAAAAAGCGCCATTTAACCCAAAAAATTATGTTTATAGCCAGTTTAGAAGATTGTCTCAAAGTCTAAGCCCCAGTTTCACAGTGGAAGTTTAAACTACACTTTATGTTTAAGCTTTAAACCTTGAACCTGCTGTTTAAATCTCAGATCACTTGGCACAGTGACATTTCAATTTCAAAGCTGCCGATTGCCAAAAACATAAACATTTGGCGTTGTTTTGCGTGTTCTTTGGAAGAAAAGGATAGGAACGATTTTGGAAAAGTCGTATAAAACAAGATACTGTACTCGTAGAATACATTCCGCCAAATTCAATTCATAAAATTTAGTTAAACTGAGTTCAATTGAACTGAAGTTCTGATTACATTGTGAAACCATGTGAAATTCAAATTCAAACTCAAGTTTAGGTTCAGCTGAACTTTAGAAACTACTGTGAAACTTTGGGTAAAATTTCGTAATTAATTTATACAAACTTTCAACATTCTCGTTCACTTTCCTACAAAGTCAGGAAACAAAATTTAATTTCCATTTAGTTGGGAAGATACCTACGTAATACTTGAATAATTCCTTGTTACATAATAAAGTCAATTGTATATTTTATAGGTGCAATTATTAAATTATACCTAATACATTACCCATACTATGTATTGCAAATTATTTGATTTGCAAAAGCTGTATTAATAAGTTATAATTCTACAAGAACTAAAAACGTAGTTCTAATCACAGAATTTATTAGGTGCATTAATAGATTACAATTCGTAATAAGTTGATTTTTTTTAATTACTAGTTAAGGCTGATGTAAGCATTGCTCCCTATTTGCACGTCAAAGGTGATTTTAACTGACACATAAGTCATTTATAGTTTAACAAGTTCATTCTTAATTAGGAAGTACGAAAAAATTAAATTATTTAGAAATATGAACGAGTAGCTATTTTTAATTATTTCACTTATAATATTTTACAATATATGAAAAGATAGCTAAAGCTCTAATCGCAGTATTGCACATAATGCAATAAATATCCTATGATTGCTCAACCATTTAAATTTAATTTAAAGTTCCAAATTAAATTATGAAAAAAGGAACATTTTAAAATGAAAATTCATATATAGATACAATTATATATACTTATCACATAATAATAGGTCCTGTGCGATTTTAAATTTCGGAAATAATGCAAAAGACCTCCAAATATATGTCGAATCCCAACCACTCTGTTGTGGTTATATGTCACAGAATACAGCTGTTCGTTGAAAATAACTTTCTTCAAAAATTCATCTACGCTAAAAAATGTTTTATTTTCGTTGCGATTTCTTTTTTCCTTGTCGGCTATTATTATATATTTTGATCTCAAATTTTTCACTTTCAAAGGTTCCTCATCGAGGTATTCATTGAAAATAAAAACGCATCTTTATTTCAATTCAATTTCAAAAACATAGATCTGTCAAAATTTGGCTTGAGAAAATGGTTCGAGCCATTAATGGGCGAGCTTAATTTTGACAGATAGATACATTATAATATAAAGTAGGGTCTAAAATGAAAATTTAATTTTGTAGCTGAAGCAGCGTACCGCTTGGCTAAATGGATTAAAATATTTAAATGGAAATAAATTTAGCTCAGTAACATTTTGGAGAGAATTTTGTATGGGAGAGCTAAAATTTAGCTCAAACAGCATACTAAATTTTTAAATGTATCAAAGCCAAACAGAACCACATTCTTATACCCAGTATTTTCAATATTATTCATCAAATCGTTTATAGTAAAATAAAACAAGTGTAATAATATTCTTACCGTCTTTGACTCTATCCGTTTAAATGACGTTAGAGATTTCCTTTAAAGATCTTTACTTGCTATTTCGAGGATCACAATTCCTCTGTTGCATTTACTTCTTGAATAATATTTAACGACCTCCAGTTGAATTTGCCGCTTTAGATAAGTGGACCCAATTTCTCGCTTCTAGTGAGACACGATATTTAACTATTGCACTATTTATGCGGGGTGAACACGAAATAATTCAATTAACACAGAGCATCACGATTCACAAACAGCCACCGGCAGCGGGCAAGTGACTAAAATGATTTGAGAAAGGGGTTCGACATGAACATTGAACACTTTCGTTTCGAATACCCGATAAATAAAAAGAACTCCGATTTCACAGAGTGGTACGACCAACGTGCGATCCCAACTCAGACTGACCGATACACTTGTCCAACAGTTGCTGACTATAGGTACGATCTCCCTCCAAATCACCAAACAAAAGCTGGGAATTGTGAAACCGCAGGAAAGTTGCGATAGTTCTATCAGAATTCAGAGCCCAAGTGTGTTCTTAATCTTAACTTAAAATGTGGTTGCATTGATGTATGCTATTTGTATTGGTATAACAAACCGATTGGAGCTGTGAATGTGTGTGGAAATCAGTGTTTCCATTGTGATTTTATCAGAATCCTTTGAAAAAAAAAGGTTTGTTGACATATAGATTACATAATTGTAGGTAATCATTTTGGTTTTGTGCAATAGAGTTTTCGGCTATGGTGCTAAAACTGGCTATTAAGGCTGGAAGTTATGGCTTTAAAAAAGCACATACAATAAATAGTAATAAGTATAAGGTGGAATTAAAAATGCTTGAATTAAAAGAATTTACGAACATATAGGTTGCATCTTTGACAGCTGTCTAAGTGAAACTATTGAAGATTGCAAGTCAGAACCTATTTTCTGACATAAGTTTGACATATCTGGAAATCATGGGGTTGAAAAAAATTTAATTCAATTAACTGATCTCATTTATTGGTAACAAAAACAATTTTCAAATGAATTGTGTAAATCAATAAATAGTTTTTTTTTTAAATGTATTTAAATTAAATTCAAGAGCAAGTTCAGGATGATAAATAGTTAGGTGTAAGATGACATATGCTATTAGCGTATAAGATGCGACATACCACTTATAGGCACTTTTTTTTTTCGTATGTTCTTTTCGATTGGTCGTCCGGAAGAACTCTCCGCTTGAACGTCGGTACCCACAAAACACTTCAGACACAGTGCAAGTGCAACACTAACCTTAACAAAAATTTTACAGCTAATACTCAATACAAAAAAAAAATATTTTACGCACAAAATTCTAGATTCCGTTGTCATTTAAAGCACGTTGTAAATTGGCAGCCGAATTACTATGGATGTAAACAACATCGTGAAACTGCATGTCTAGACGTGTTTGGCAGAACTGTGGCGCATATATATATTAAGAGGAATTGTAAGTATGTATGTCATCTTAATAATTATAATTCAATAAAAGTCATAATTCTCCTACGTAATACCTGCGGTTGAGTTTCTTATAAGCAATTCTCCAACCAGTTTGTCTAATTGACGATGGTCAATTTGACAAATGGAATGTCACAGTAGGTATGACATCGGGATCGGATAAAATGCAACCCTCTTTGATCGAAGGAACAAAATATCTTTCTAATGGACCCCGTAATACAAGAGAGGAATTTCTCATTCATATATCGTATGCCATCCTTATCATAATGGCAACAATATGTTTACGATTACGTGATGCAAACGAAAATAGTAAAACCACGAAAGAACACATATCTATCGAAAAACTAGTTTGCTTATTGGACTTTCAGCTTTTTAGCACGTCAACTCAAAAGCGAATGAATTGAAATTCGTAATATGAGATAATAAATTAATCCAAGTAATTCTCATACGTGGGCAGCATTCTTTTAATTTGAAAGTTGCATACAACTACTACTTGTTATAGGTATATCTGCATTATTACAAGTTCAGGGCCAATGATGCTTGCATCTTATTAAATACTCACATAGCACCTGTAATTAACCCTGTCATTGGTTGTATAGAAATTACAGATACAATATTAATACGGTAACCACACATAGTGGCACGTTTAATAATGAAAAGACAAAACACTATGCGGAAGTTCTGGCTGGTGCTTTATTAATTTTTATTAGTAAATTCAAGTCGTTGAACAAGTTTTGACGCACTTTTGACGGTTATTCTTTTCTCTTTTTATATATTTTTAGACGGGTGTCTAGTCTAGCAACTCTTCAATTGACCTAACACCTGCACTACTCTTTGCTAATAGTAATAATCGGACGGAAACATTGGATAAACCTTCATTGATGATAAATTGTCTGTTGTCTGACAGCATCATTCATAATTGAATAGAAATACGATGACATGTTGGTAAATTTAGAATTGCCGGGTTTACGTAAAGTGCATACAACAAATAACGGACATCTAGCATAAATGGTTGCTCTATTGCAAGTGGTTAGATGTCAATTGTATTTTGTATAGAGAGTTTGACATTAATTTTGTATGTCGCCAGGTATCTAGCGGTCAATGGAACATAAGACATAAGACGAATTTCTTCTCCGAGTTAGCTTTTTGAACGTCCCCAATGGCTGGCCTCAATTTGACAGATGTCAATGTGTCACTTTGTGAAATAGACAATTTACTCTTTTTGGATGAGTTGCAAATAACAAAGGATATAAAAAATAAATAAATAAATAGATGGCGCAACAGGCGGGCAGACACCCTAGGCCTAGCATCTCGCAAGCACTCGTTTGTGTGATTTTCTATTTCTGGGACGAATGGTATATACATATAGTGTTGTTATAAAACACACATTCAGTTTATGTTTTAAAGAAAGGAGGAAACGAATAGCAATAATAATACGTACTACGTAATACTACGTACTCCAAGAACACGTTATCGAAAACTATTTAGCATTAGCCGCTCATTGACATTTTACGCAAAATGCTGTCAAATTCAAATTAGTGCGAATATGTTTATTAGACAATAAAAAGCCTTCAAAGCATTAAATTTATATAATTTTCCTACAGAACAATAGGAAACCTTTTGTTTACACTATTACAAAATAAAAGATAACACAATTAATGACATTCAGAATGTTTATGGGTAGGTTCGTTTTAAACTAGTGTAAACTTTGGACCTTGTACATGCTTACTCATCATTTCAAACTCTGAAATTCTTTGTGACTCAGTAAATCTTAAAGGGACGATGCGATAGTATATAATCAACACAATGCTTAACGTTGTGTAGAATTGAACTTGAAGTTCTTTGTTGCTAGCAATGATTTAGAGGGATCCAAAGGTAGCTTTTGTAATTTTTGTAAGTATATTAATTGACAGCATCTTTCATGTTATCATCGATCATTGACACTAAGCAAATCACGTATTCACATGGCTAAAAGTGTTGACTTTTATATTTCTTATCAATAATTAGTTTCAAGCGATGGAAAAACTAATTTGTTACATTTGTAAATATGCATGCAAATGTACATATACCTACATAATGAGTGCATTTAACTTATCTGACATTTGATAAGAAGTCGATTTTAACATCACGGCTTTAAAACATAGAGACGGAGTATGTCATATTAAGGCATAGGCATACCCATACAATAATAAATCGCTCGTGAAGAAATGGTAATAGATTGACATATTTTAACATGATATTGCGTAAGCTTTAAAAACTATACCTAATATTACTTAAAATTCGTAAAACGTATGATTTTCGAAAGACTTGTACATATTATATTGCAAGTCATACTATATTGCTACTACTAATGTCATTACTTCTAGGTACACTCATTAGGTCTTTTCCTTTACTTTAAAATCTTACGAATTTTTACTAATTCTTACGAATTCTAATGCAATTTTTCTCAATGTCGTTCCTTAATTCGAAAAATTCGTAACAGAGAGTGTCTTCGAGAGAGCAAGATAAAACAACTGTCAGCTGCCTGAAAATTGATCGATGATTTGAAATGCGTGTAACGATTATTTGCATTTTTGTTTTTTGATTTCCTGCGATATGAGAAAAAAATTGGTATGAAAATGGTATCAGAAGGGAAAAAATAATGTAGCTGTTTTTCTTTTCTCGAATGCATGTAGTTCAGTTTCAGTCAGTAAAAACTCTTCCACATATACTTGGATTCATACTCATTCATCAAATGTCATTTTTCATAGTTACTACAAAAGCGTTCCCTTACGTTTTCGTAAGGTTTCTCTTTGAGAGAGACTTCATCCCCACCATTCCCATTTTGACAGTTATTTCCATTTTTACTACTATTTAAATAAGGTGATTTGTGCCGATATTTGCGTCCCCTATTATATTCTGACGTTTGAACTGTTTATTAAATGCAAACTGTAACCATGATAAAATAGTCATTAAGAAATTATCAATTTAGGCAAGTACCTACCTAAGACTTTGTGGCTAAGCACCACATTTTGATCTGAGTTTGTCATCTTGACAATGATAGAAAATAAAATTGTAGTCGAAAAGTTTTGTCGGTAGAATTATTTTGATTCCTAAAAATTGTACTATCCGCCAAAATAATTATATTACCGACAAAAATTATGATGATGATTATGGCGTTTAGTTTAACAGAAATTATCGCTTAGAACAATAGCCCAACTAGTCCGTTTTTCGTCGTTTAAAATATTCGTATCCAAACTTTTCTTTGTTTAAAATATTTCTAAGAAATAGTCTACTGTTTTACTGCAATATTCTGTTAAGTCAGTAATTTTCTAACGTTTTCTTAACTTTGTTCTTATCAAAAGGAAATTTAAAAATAAATTAAACGAAAGAATTGCAGGTGCAGAACCTTTGTGGCCAGTTTGTTCAATTACCTATCAAGCTGTCAAAACACGTCAAACCCTTGGTAAAATAGAAAATAAATAGATACTCGTCTACATAGAGTGGCTTGTGAGGCGATAAATAAATTTTTAGCATTTTAGCATTTTTAAATTTCCTGATTCAATAGGGTAATTTTTTGATGTTTTCTTTTGCTTGAGTTTTGCTAGAATGTTGAAAAGCAAATAAAACACTGAATTTCAATTAATTAATAGCGTGAAATTATAGAAATCTCTGTTTTATGATTCGAGTTTGGTAAACTTCTCTTTTCAACACTCAGGTATGAAGGTGTCAGAAAGTTATCCAAGGATAATTATTAGCCCCCGGCTGTTGACAGCAATAATCTGTCACCGAGCATAAAGATAAATTAAAAAGCTTCTACGTAATTTGCATTCAACTTTCAAAACATCAGCAAATATTTTATTTGTTTTTTAACATCCATTTACCAAACAAAATTATCTATTTAAAAATAACAATCACCCTGTTTGACTAGCTACACCATCTACCGTTCACTAGCGCAATTTCACCATTCACACGTGCAAACAAATGACATTTCTCCGTATGACATTTGTTTGTTGTGTTTCAAAAAGGCGTAGATTTGGATATTTTTTAATATTTATTTTAAAATTTGCTTACATTTTTTTGTTTTTAAACAAGCAAAAAATGGCCTCCAAAAAGCTAGAATACGATTCTACACTGGGTGGACCTGTTGTTCTCCCAAATAATGTTCAAACATTCCGCTATGCCGCATCGAACCTCAACGAAATCAAAAGCCTTCTCGGTGAGATTAAGAATCCGTCCAGCACCAAGTTGGTTTTTCAGACTCTTCCCAAGCATATGCGACGCCGTGCCATGTCCCATCATCCGAAGCGATTACCACGTAAGTACCGTTCTATCCATAATTCGCAAATGGCAAAAGCCGGTAAGCCGCCACAAACAACTAAGCGACCATCCAGGAAGTACCGCCGAAAGCCAAGCAATCTGCTGAAGGAGTACATCCGGAGGCAGAGAACACAAACGTGGCTGGAAACGCATATTTGGCATGCGAAGAGATTTCATATGATTTCCAAGTGGGGCTACAAGCTGCCCTATGCATCATGTGACAAAATGTATCGAGCATGCTATAGGGCTACGGCAAAGCATTGCCTTCTGCAGGATATATCATTCTATTCGTGTGTGGAAATTCGAGGAAATTTTAACGAGATTGTGAATGGATTTAGTGCGCTGACGAGCTCGGAGTGTGGTCTGGGCATTGGAGCGAAGACGTTTATATCTGGTCGTAGGGAGGGTACTGTGGAGTTGTTTAAGGTCAATCAATATCCACTTGGATCACTGGGAAAAGTGAGTTTTCTATGGAGACCACAGGAACATGAAGAAAGAACTGTGTGGATTTTCATACACCCAGCAGCGTATGGGGAAATACTTCAAGAAATTTTGAAACACTTTGAATTGGTGAGCACCAAGGTGATAAAACTTCCTTCCGAATCAGCAATTAATGAAAAGGCCGGTGGTAGTTCCCAGAAAAAGACAAACAAATCCGATTTACAGCTGCAGTTCATGACAAAGACCTTCGCGTACCAGCGCGCACCACGACATCAAAACCGAATTACTGGAATTGTACTTACCGAACTCAGGGATACCTTTAATCGTTTCCGCTTAACTGGGCCACTATCGCAGGCTGTACTAACACAGGCTCTACGAGTCAAGGCAATTCGCGATTCTGAGCCCGAAAATTGGTTCAAAGAAAACATTTCGAAAAATCATGCCTCTGTGGCTCACCTTGCACAGCAAACGTTTTGGCGAAACTGCCGGGGTGTCAATTCGCCTGCGGAGCTCCTTTCGAACATGATACTCGGCCTGAATGTTGAAGATCCTCGAATAAATCGACCAAAAAAGCGCACGAAAGCTGAGCCAGAACCAATGCAGCCAAACCTGGAAGTTCTTCTCGATGTAGAACAAAACCTTCATTACAGTCCCATCTGGGATTTCGATTTAAGAAACAAAGTCTGCAAGAGTATGCTGTCAACGCATGAATTCTGCACACAGCGTGAGAAAAACTCCATAGTCCCAGGTGAACGCTGTCAATTCGAAGAAGAAATGCAACCAGTTCCACTGCTTCTCATCCAAAGGCCAGGATCCCAAGAACACACCTACAAGCGCCTAAGCTATGCTTGCGGATGGGATGTCATAATCCCCTCCGGCTATGGAATGTCAGTCTGGTTGTCATTGATAATGTGGGGTGCCAAACCCGGTGGCTTGAGGGAACTTGAATCCGTTCAAAGGGAACTTGGCAGAGATCAGTTTCTGCCCGATTCGGTGGCCGGAATCAAAGAGTCCGCTGAGCGTCAACTAGAATTGCGCGTAAAGTACTTCCGCAAACCACCCAACAAAAGGTCAAACTATCACAAACTAGCCATATGCAGTCCATTTAAAGCGCCTCTATCTCAGTTGGTTAGAGAATGGACATCGACCGATAGCGATTTCTTTATCCTACGCGACAAAGACCTCTTGAAAAAACTACAATCAGCCATAAGCCAAAAAAAGCCACTACCTACGCTACCCCCTTCATGCCTTATACAGATAAATCTGCGAATGTCAACACGTGGCAATCCAGGTGACTTTGCGGTAATTTGCTTGCCAACAAGCAGCGACCTCAAGAGAAACTTGAAACTAATCAAATCCGAAAAGAATGATCCCATCTATACAGAGCCACTGCACAAAGATCCGCATGAAGCCGAACGGAAAAATCTGCGACAAAATCACAAAAAGCTCCTTAAACGTCTGCGAGGACGTCGCATCCGAGAGAAGCGTCAACAGCAGGTAAGCCTAACCGATTTTTGTTTGCAATAGCGTATTTGACCTTCAGTCATCTGCTTATAGGAAACAAGCGAAACCAAAGTGACCATACGCCCGGCGAATACTTCCATCCTGGTTATGGAGCAATTCAAAAAAATGTGCAAACTATGGCTGCCAGAGATACCAACAGAAAATAGCCTTCGGAATCAATGCTCTAGGGAGGTGTTTGGTTATGTTAGTCGAAGCGAATTCAGCTATATTGAGGCGACCGTAGCTGCTATTGGGTACGTGACTGTGCCAGGACTGCACAAACTGATGGGCGTTTGGAAACGGGCCAAGGGTGCAGAGAAAATGCTCTTGGTGCGTGGCACACGGAGTAGGCACTATCGTTTTGCTAGTTTTAAAGTTAACTGTGAAGTCTAGCGCAGAGAATATAGTTGTTTGTACTTTTTGTGAATAGTTTTTCTGTTTATTGGTTATTGGCAGACGTGCCACCTGCAACACGACAGTTGCTTGGAGTACAGGTGTATACTTGCATTCAGATTCAACAGGCTTGTAGGATTATAGTAGTCTTTAGACCGCAGATCTTCTCAAAAATATACAGACCGCTCAAGTTCGGAATTATCATCGTTTAAGCTGGTAAAAATTAAGTTCTGCCGTGTATTGAATTTCTTTCATTTATTGATTTGATAACTCCATTATACATAATGCCAAAGTGTTGATTTAAAAATTGAATTTGAATGCGTTTACTTAATGAGACTGTCACAATTGCATTGTTGGCGGGGTGGAACCCCTAAACTAAACTCGATAATGCAGAAGATCGATATTACACTCTAATTTGTTTGCTATACTCTCACTCTACGAGTGTGTCTTTGAAACGAGAAAAGAAACAAAATTTAACTAGAAACAATTTACACGAAGATTAAAGCGTCTTTCAAAGAAACAATCAAATAATTGTGAACGCAAGAATGTAAAAGAAAGAAAAATACCTAAATCGCGTACATACACTGCTTATTCCCTCTTAACTTTGTTACCTCGTCTTCTTTTAGTTTTTCTTTTTTTTTGTACGCCTGGAGAGAAATGTTCTGGTGAAGAGAAGTTTCTACGATTTGCTGTTAACGTTTCTTGTTGTTGCTGCTGTTTAATAATATTAATCTACGATTATGACTAATTATTTAAGAGGACTGGTTGCAAGTGTTTATACTCCATTGCATAGAATCGCCTAATTGCATATTAAATTTAATTAACCCACTTGGCGAGAATGTTCTGCAAAAGAAAAAAAAATGACATTAGTGGTTTTGTTTGATGGAAGTGGACGCAGGCTACCTTTATATCGTGCATTTCTTCATCGGACGAGGAGTGTGATAGGCCACCGTATGTCTTAAATGTAACATTCTTCATAAATGACTTCAACAGGCTAGCACTGAGCTGTCCAAATTTATATGGGACAACTGGATCGAAATCGCCATGCGCTTGGAAAATCTAAACAAAATGGAAATATTTTAGTTTAGTAGGTTTCGGAGAAGATCTGTACTTACGGGCACATCATCGGGAGAAATTTTAAGGCCAGGGAATTGCTTGTGCAATGGCAACCAACATGATAATGCAACAACGCCACCCAACTGCTGGGGATATGTAAGTGCTGAATATAATGCCAGTGCTCCGCCCTGCGAAAATCCACCGACCACAATACGATTTGCGGGAATTCCAGACTGAACTTCACTCTGGATCATTGAGTGGACGTTTTGTGTTGCTCTTTTGATGCCTTCCTCGTCTTCGGGGCCGGACACATCCAGTGTCTTGAGATCAAACCATGAGGGCATTTGAAAGCCAGCATTCAGTGTTACTGGCATAGTGGGTGCAGTGGGACAGACCACTTTCATGTGTGATGGACGCACCATGCCCAGCGCAGATATCCATCCATGGCTAGAATGAAATTTAATCGGTAAATAAAATAAATATGAAAGCGAAAGGAGAAAATACATAATTTGCGGTTGACTTTTACCTACGCAGTATGCTCATAAAACACCTACACTAGGCGCTTAAATTACATTTGAATTCCGTTAGAGAAAACTAATAATACCAAGATTACGGTTCTCATCAAGTTATCTCCTCTAAATAAATTATCTGGCATATTCCACGCCAATAAAATAAAATATGCAGTTTTCATTTCATGACAGCGAATCGGTGGAATTGTTAATTGACACGCGGGAGCAAGTGGAGGTACCTAACATGCATAATTGCCCCACAAGCCCAGCCTAATGCATTGCTAATGGGAATTCCCGTAGCTAATTCCCTTCGCATTTGAGTAGGAATATTGATTAATTCCGACGACACAAGGTGCCGCACGCTTAAAAGCACACACAGATATGCACCTGAAATAATTAACCAATATGACAAGTTACCCCCTCGGCGCGGCATGTCTCTTCAGTCTTCGTTTCCGTAATCAACCTACTTGTCCCAATGAATTTTTCAAGGTTAACGCAAGTTGTTTGAATACAACCCCCGAGCTGTTTTCAAAGTCGTTGGCCGCTTACGAGAGACAACACAACAAAACAGTTTTTTTCAAGTGAGCTATAATTTTTTTTTTTTTTTTTTGCTCACGGAACTTTGTTCCCTAGGTAAACAAATAGTTTTGATCAAAGTCAACTAATATTTGTATGGTCAATCTTTACAATTACATAACCAAATTGTCGGGTATGGTATATATTAAACGTGTCCAAAGAAATCATTTTTATCACAGGTTCGTGTAAATTATTACGATAACCGTCTAAATGATGTGATGTTCGATTTTCATTTTTACTCACCCTGTATCACCGAGGCCGTGCATGAATATCAGCTGAAATTGAGAGAAAATAGAAAATTTGCACTTGGGGAAAGTTTTGATTGGACTCACCGTCGATGTATGCTTTGCAGTGGCTTCTAAAATCACTGGACTGATAGACATTTTTGATTTATTTATTTTTTTTTGTTAAAATTTAAAGTAGGTTCTTCTCAGCTTCTCAGGTACAGTATTTAAATCAACACCCTCACGAATTTTCCTTGTCGGTTGATAGCACACGAATGAGGGGACTAATCGTCTGGCTTAGTTACACGCTTGTAGTATTGATTTCTCGTTTCTGAATAATTAAAATAATAATGTTTATGTAGGTTATTATATAAAAATAATTTAATAAACAGTTGCAATTGTTTTGGCATTATACGAGAGAGGTTACCTATTGAAACGTGTCCAACGTTAATAAAGAACTAGAGAAATGTTTTCAATTTTCAGATGATGAGGAATATGTTTTTCTTTTTCTGTTACTGCGATATATTTGTTCTTTTGCTTGTTTAAAGCTCTTCTTTTTACAAATTGTGCTGTGCGCAGGCGATAGTTTTTCCGAACTTTCTTCTACGGCTGACAGTAAAATGCGAATTTTCACGGCGAACTTTTAAATGTCAGAAGTTGGGCGAATTAATGGGGGACTTGCATACGGCCATTCACTGATTATTATCATGATACAACAAGACAAGATATCGCATTGCGCATGTCGTTCATTCTTGCTGTTCATCGGTATTCATCTGTCAACAGATTATGACGTAGTAGCTGCGGAGATAATGGATGTACTATTGGCGCGAAAGTACAAATTTGCGATTTTGTTAAATTATTATTGTTATTAATTGAACAAATAATAGTACATTTGTAAAAGGGATATTTGCTCTTTATTTGAGTGCAAATTTAATTAATGAAAAACAAAAAGAATCATTAGAAACAGCTCCATAACTTTTCTAAGAAAAAAAATCTTTTAGGGCAAAGAATCTGAAGCTATGATGAAAGAAATAGTGAAACTATATTAACCACTCAATTGATTTAACTGCAATATCCGTATCAAAAACACTCTTCTTCCGCTCGCGAATGCACTTTTGCACTTTTGCATTCGCTTCCTTAATCGACAAATAGTGGACGAAAAAACACAAGAAAACCAAAATAGAATAAATAATTGACGAAACTACTTGTTTTTTTTAAACATTTTATTCACATTCGATTCAAAACACAAGTTTTTTCATCAATTTTGTTAATATGACGCGTCGAGCTGAGCAGAAAATAAGTAATTCTGCGACTTAATTGAAAGGAACAACAAAAAAAAGACACATGTTATGGACGATAAATGTTTTTCCAAGCACATTCACAGAATTCCGAAACTATATCTTCTATATTTTCCTTTTTATTTAAACATTTAAAGAACCAACACATCTCGTTCCATATAAAACACACGTAAATATCAAGAGTCGAAATGTACACTCCGCAACTATGACGTACATGCGCAGAACAAATCAAAAATGAAAACTTCAATGCGCTATCTTGTCTTGTTGTATCATGGATTATTATTATGGACTGCTAGTGTCAGTTCATACACATTTTGCCCAGGGCTGGGCAATACGTAAAATCGTCACCTGAGAATTGGTTTGCTCCATACGCCACTTAGTCGGTTTCGAGAAAAATGATAAAGAAGGTTTGCGCATCTTTTTCTCAAAAATTGCCCGATAGAATTTTTTAAAATTTATAGCAGCTATTCCCTAGGGTATTCCCAACTAGAATACAACTTTTCAATCTTTCATGCGTAATAGTTTAGCAGTTATACAGCGTATACGAAAAGAAGATTTTTTATTTTTGTGCTCCATATCCAGTTTCGTTTCAAGTTTTACTTTTTTTCATGCACGTGGAGCAAAATAAATTGAATGTAGAGCAAACCAACACTTACTCTAACTGAATTATTGAAAAGAACTTTGTATGGAAAAGTTTCAATTTCTAGTGAAATTAAAGGCTTTTTTTTAATAAATTTTATTAACAAAAACAAAAAAGGAAGTAACATAAAAGTGTACTAAAGTAAACAGTTCTACTGTTATTCTAAAACAAAACATACTAGTAAAATACGTTTTGTATATTATACAAGATGCATAATGTATTCATGAAAATGGTTCTAAATACTCGTTGCATAGTTTGATCCTTTTCAAAATAGTAATTAAAGGAAAACTACATACACATGCAATGGTAATAGAGCAAAATAAAAGTAAACTCAATATGAAGGATTTTTGTATGGGAAATTTGCTCCATACGCCAAAAAATGGCAAATGGAGCAAAATAAAATTTACTAACCATTAAACTTGTTGGATGTAAAGCAAAGTCGATGCTGGATATCTCCGGATTGGTAAGCGTTAGCGCCAAAATGGCAACAGATTCGAAAAGAGCACCCTAAAATACCTTAGATTTGATACCTAACTCAAAATACGCGAAATTGGCGTATGGAGCAAACCAATTCTCAGGTGACGAAATGTAAAATACGAAACGAAAAACGCTTTCGTTTTCACTTAACCTGTCTCTATCATATCCGTGGCAATAGACAGAGACAGCTATTGTCGAAACGATATCGCTCGATCGTTTTCATTTTACATAATCTGGCTTCAGAAAATGACGCCAACATGAACCAGCCTTTTGGTTCGGAGCGAAAAATAAGTGCAACAAAATGACAACCCATCTTGAATTTCTCCATAGAATGCTAGAGGCACCTATTGGGCGTGAGAGAATTTATGAGGTAAAACATTAAAATTGAAATTGTTGCGTCACTATTTAAAGTAGATGACATTGGAAAACGGAGCTAATGCGACAACCATAATTGATTTCTCCATAGAATGCTAGAGACACCTATTGGGTGTTAATTAATTCGGCAAATAAAACGGTTGAAATTCAAATTGTTGCGTCATTAGGCCTGTTTTATTGGTGATCTATCTCAGTAAAGTAAAGTAAAGTAGAATTTTTAACACACAATTACAACAACTACACACTGTTTGACAATTTCGAGACTCTATATAAAATAAATAAATAAATAAATAGGTGGCGCAACAGGCGGATGACACCCAAGGCCTAGCTTCTCGCAACCATTCGTTTTGTGTGAGTTTCTATTTTTGGGACGAATGGAAGGGACCTACAATTTTATGCCGAGTCCGAACGGCTCAATTGAGAAGCTTTTTCATGACAGGCATTGTCACAAATAAGTGACATGGGAAAATAAATGTTTACACGTCTTTTGTAGTGTACTTATTAGTTTTATTATTTTATTAAAAAATGTAAGGGCAAGTAGCCAATTAAAAAATATAGCATAAGTAGCACTCAAAAATTTCGTCTTCCTTCCACTTCAATTAGGTCGTGTGTGTAATTCATTCTTCTTCAAGATGGATGACCTCCTCTCACGAAATTGGACGCTTTCAATGACTGCATCCAGTCACATAGTTGGTGAACGTTGTCACTAGATGCCGTTGTCGACCACAGTCCCCCCTGGTAAGGCGGTTGAGATCGGCTTACCACCTTGAACGTCGAGAACGGCTATCTTCACTGCTGGGCGCACATATATCCCGCTGCTCGTCTGCACTGTAACCTTTCTTACTTGTCCATCACTGCTGAGTGTGCGGTCTAGTACCCTTCCTTTAGGCCACAGATTTCGAGGATTTGAATCGTCAACAACGATGACAATATCTCCAACTTCAATAGGCTTTACGGGAGCCCACCATTTACCCCTTCTCGTTAGAGTCGGCAGATATTCTTTTAACCACCTTTTCCAGAATAAATTGGCATATTGTTGGGACTTCATCCAGTCCTTTCTTAACAGAGCTGTATCGGTGGTTTGAACGACATCGGGTTTGTGTCCATCTGACGTTCCCAGGAGGAAATGGTTTGGAGTTAGCGCTTCGTCGCTTTTTTCTTCCAGTGGTATATAAGTTAGAGGATGACAGTTAATAGTTTTTTCCACTTCCAGCATCATACTATGGAGCAATTCATCGGATGGGTTACGCGTAGGTGTGATCTCCTTGAGTATTTTCTTCACAGTTTGGATCATTCTCTCCCAAGTACCACCCATGTGAGGCGACGACGGTGGATTGAAACGCCATTCAGTGGCCGGACTGGAAAACTTTTCGGCGATTTCGGATTGCTGCTGCATTGCCTGCTGAATTTCGTTATTAGCACCGTGAAAATTTGTGCCGTTATCGCTATGAAACTGCAGAGGAGTCCCTCGGCGAGCCATAAATCTTTTGATGGCCAAGATACATGAGTCGCTAGTTAAACTCGTCGCTATTTCGATGTGGACTGCACGAGTTGTCATGCATGTAAACAAGACTCCCCATCGTTTTTCTGTCCTGCGGCCTAATGTCACCGCCATGGGACCGAAGTAATCGACGCCAGTGTACGAGAAGGGGCGACAAAATGTTGCTAGTCTGGCTGCTGGAAGACTTCCCATTTGAGGTGGCTGCGGAAGAGCGCGCTGATTTTTGCAATGCTGGCAGTTCTTTATTGTCGCCTTAACAGCAGCTCGCATGTGAGGTATCCAGAACCTTTGTCTAAGTTCGTTGACGACTGTTTCGTTTTGAAGATGATGGATTTGTTCATGTGTGTATTGTATAATAAGACAACAGATTGGATGGCCTCGAGGTAGCAAGATTGGCCGCTTAACATCATAATCCGCTTCTGAAGCTGAATCGATTCGTCCATGGCACCGTAAGACTCCGTTTTTGTCCAAGTAAGGTGAAAGTTTATAGATGGAACTACTCCTATCCAGCGTTTGTTGTTTGTCCGTAGCGTTGTTCTGTCCCGTAAGAACTAATATTTCTTTAACATAGACGTCGAGTTGAGCTTGACGATAAAGATACATCTCAGCTTCTTTATATTCTTCTTTCGTGAAAACGCCCGAACGTCGTGGGAGCCCTTTGCTGGAACTACGAATATTGAAAGTAAATCGGAAAACACATACCTGTGATCGAAGCAAACGCATCCAACTTGAAAAGCGAGTAATATCAATGACAGATTCGGATTTATACGCATGAACGAAAAGATGTGATCCAATTTGCTCTTCGGTTGTTATATTTCCTGCAGTGTCGATAGGCCATTCACCTTCTGGCAGCAACAAAAAACTTGGGCCGGTAAACCAACGGCTGGATGCTTCGAAAGTAGGGTTTTTCTGCCACTTCGTTCCCTCGTCTGCGACATTCATTTTTGTTGGTACATATCTCCAATCCTCCACGTTCGAAGACTCCAATATTTCGGCAACACGAAAAGTTACAAATTGGCGATAGTTACGATGATTCGCCCGAATCCAACACAGAACCGGTTTAGAATCTGACCAGAACACCTTGCGAGAGATGACCACTGAATGCCCTTTGGTAATGCTGTTGGCAAAGCGAACTCCCAATCTTGCTGCCTCAAGTTCCAAACGTGGTATAGATACCAATTTGATCGGCGATACTCTTGTTTTGGCTCCCACAAGCCTACACTCAACCTTCCCATTCAGACTGCAACGAAAATAAGCTACTGCTGCAAAGGCGCTTTTGCTCGCATCCACGAAGATGTGCAGCTCGGTAGTAGCTTCACCAAACGTCAAGTCAGTCAAGTAACATCTCGGAATTGCTATCTCCTCGACCCTATCTAGTAATCGGATCCACTGGCACCAACGTATAAATTGTTCTTCATTGATTTGGTCATCCCAGCTGATCTGATCTTTCCACAGGTCTTGGAGTAAGATCTTTAGGTATACCAAATAATGTGCTATGAGCCCCAGCGGGTCAAATATGCTCATGAGAATGCGTAACACTTCTCTTTTCGTTGGCTTCAGCTTTCCACCTAGGACGTCCTTGTTGTTATCGTTTCGTCCCACCACGTATGTAAAAGTATCTGTAGCGGTGCACCACCACATTCCTAGCACCTTGTCTGCTTCGATATTGGAACCCATGTTGAGACTACATTTCTGTATAGCTGAATCACCTCCAAGAGCACTAACTACATTGGATGAGTTCGAGATCCATTTTCCAATTTCGAACCCGCCGCGCTGATGAATCCACCTCACATCTTTGCACAACTGTATAGCCTCTGCCTCGGTATCCACCGAATCCAACATGTCATCCACGTAGTGGTTTTCTACTATGCATTTTACAGCTCTGGGATAATTATCAACGAAGTCGTGGGCGTTTTTATTTTTCACAAACTGTGCGCAACTTGGCGAACATGTGGCTCCGAATGTCATCACTTCCATGACATATACATCAGGATTCCGTTTCGACTCATTCTGGGCCCAGAGAAAGCGCTGCGAATGTTGATCTTCTTGTTTTATGCGTACTTGATGATACATTTCACGTATATCACCGCATACTGCTATCCTTTTTTCCCGGAACCGATGTAGCACACCTAGCAGTGACGTCAGCTGGTCGGGCCCTTTCATGAGGATGGAATTTAAGGAGATTCCCTTCACTTTGGCGGCGGCATCCCATACTATCCTTGTTTTGCCGGGCTTGTTTGCGTTCACGACTGGGAAAATGGGCAAGTACCAAGTACGTGAATGATTTTGATCCAATTCTGCTTGCGTCAGCTTACGAATATAGTTTTTGGTTTCGTAGTCTTCGATTTGTCTTCTCAAATTTTCTTTTAGATCCGGATCACGATCCAATCTTGACTGCAGGCATTGAAAACGTCGTAGGGCCATGGGGAGACTATCGGGTAACTCGACTTCATCGTACTTCCAGAGAAGGCAAGTCTCAAAACGATCACCCTTACGCACTGTTTCTGCTTCCAGCATCTGACATGCACGTTGATCTTCTGGTGACATCATTGACTGGTAGGAAGTGGTGGTAACACCAAGGCTATCCAAGGAAAAGTAGTCCTTCATCATATCGTGGAGTTCAATATCAGACTGCTGTTGACATTCGCAGTGATGAAGGCTATGAAAGACGTGTGTATTGGATACCTTTCCCATTTGTGGTCGACATGGACCATAAACAGTCCAACCCAAACGAGTCTGTGATGCAACCGGTTCGTCTTTACCACCCTCCTTATAGTTTAGCTGGATTCCTAGCCTCCAATTGTTGAGGCCTATCAAAATACGTGGAGTTGCCATTTCGTAAGAACTTATTGGAATGCCCTTCAGATACGGATAATGAGAAACCATTTCTTTTATGCAGATTGACTGAACAGGAAGATTTAAAGCTGAAACTGTGCGAACGTTTGACATCGAGAACCTTTTGTTGTTTTTACGTATTTGTGATATCTGCAATGACACTACTTTGGACTGATTTTCTATACGATGGGTATCGCCTGTCCATTTTAAGCACAATGGCACAGGTTGTCCTTGTAGGTGCAACTCTTTGGCTAAAGACTCGTCCATCAAAGAAAGCGAGGACCCTTCGTCAAGAAAGGCGAATACATTTATTGGGCCCTTTTTTCCATATACAGTGACTGGCAGGATGCGAAAAAGTACCGCTTGTCCGCTGTCGTCGTGAGTGTTGCATGGCTCCATTACAATATTGTCTGCTTCGGGGTTATGTAATAGACGATGGTGTTTGTATGTACACCCATTAACTCCGCACGTTGAGTTCAATCTGCACCGAGAACGAAGATGAGAGAACAAGCATACTCGACAAAGTTTATTTTGTTTAACAGCGTTCCACCTATCCCTTAAGTTGAAATCATTGAATTTGCAGCAGTCTTCAACTTTATTACAGCTTTGACTACAAATGCAACATGGCTTCTTTCTTGAAATACGGCTTTCATCGTGAACACCTACGTGACCCTTTTCGCAAAGCAAAGGTTTCCCAGCTTTATTACACATCTGTGGAATGGTGTAGGTGACACTGCTGACAGTATTGGCTAACTGCATCAACCACTTGCCGAAAATAGCTAGGTTAACATCTGTAGCCCCGCACGAGTATGAATATGTTGCCCAATTCAGTTTTATTTGAGACGGTAGCTTTTCAATTAGCTCCTGTAAGAGAATAGGGTTATTTAGGTGAGATGACATGCCACATACCTCCATTGTCGAACACAAATTTTCCACTGCTAATGCAAATGAGACAATAGACTCCAATTTATCAGATTTTGGATTGGGCTCGTCCTTTACTTTCTGCAACAAAGTTTTTATTATTAACTCTGGCCGTCCATATCTCATCTTTAGGGTTTCTATAATTCCTGGCACATTTCCCGGGAGTAAAAGCCTACTACGGACGTCTTCCAACGCTCTACCTTTTAGACATCTTTGTAGACGAATGAGATTCTCAACGTTTGAGAATCCACACGCTGTTGTTGTGCCCTCAAAACTGCTAATAAAGATAGGCCAATCCTCTGGCCGTCCGCTGAATATTGGTAGCTCTTTTGAAAAGGCTTGCCTTGCTGCAAAGTGGACAGACGTCAGAGTTCGAGACTGCAAATCGTCTTGCCAGGTGTTGTTAGGCGTATTTGCAGCGACCGCGGCTGCAACAGATGTTGATTGTGGGTTGAGGTTTACATGTTGATTAATATCTTTTGTATCGGGAGCGATGGGAAGAGCTGTTGGTTCAGGGTAGTAGTTTGTAGCGGATACATGTGCAGAGGCAATTGGTAGGATGTTTAGTACTGGTTGAAGTTTCGTTTGCTGATGTACGTACGTAGTGGCGTTATCTCTATATGGGTGGGTTGCAGTTTGACTATTGCTTGGCAAATTTATTGCTGTGCTGCCATGTTGCTTGTCCGCCTCGTAAGACTGTGCCTGAAGCCAATTATTTAAGCTATGCTTCCGTATAGTACTCACAGATTCGTCTTTATCCTCCTGTACCTCTTCCTCTGAATCTTCGTCTTCGATCATCAGCAATTCAAATCGTTGCTTCAGATACTTTGCATCCCTCCCTTGTTGCCGTTGCTGTGCTTCTTTCTCTCGCTGCTCTGCTAAGGCTCGCTCCTCTTCTAAATGACGAAGTTGAAGTTCCTTCTGGCGCAAACGTTTCGAACGAGTCGTTCCGGACGCAGAATGTTTTGATGTTGATTTCGCACTTACTGATTTACTTTCGATAGCTGCAGCCTTGGTACAGCCGTCGCACATCCATTCGCGATTTTCTATGCTTTCGTCGACTGCGACACATGCAAAATGAAACCATAAGTCGCACGCATCGCATTGCACCATCTCCGGAGTATCGACTGCTCTACACAAATTACAGCTGAAAGTATCTTCATTTTCCATTTCTATTTTCTTTGCCCTTTTACGACCCGTGGTTTTGGGTGTGTCTTTTTGAAAAGTCGCCATCTTGTTGCTCTATATATGCGCAATTGGTTAAATTCACGAGAAATTTTTGAGAAATGTCACAAATAAGTGACATGGGAAAATAAATGTTTAC
Source organism: Cheilosia soror (assembly GCA_949372485.1). NCBI lineage: Eukaryota > Metazoa > Arthropoda > Insecta > Diptera > Syrphidae > Cheilosia > Cheilosia soror. Next base: position 4,456,807 of record OX443563.1, read on the forward strand.
ACGTCTTTTGTAGTGTACTTATTAGTTTTATTATTTTATTAAAAAATGTAAGGGCAAGTAGCCAATTAAAAAATATAGCATAAGTAGCACTCAAAAATTTCGTCTTCCTTCCACTTCAATTAGGTCGTGTGTGTAATTCATTCTTCTTCAAGATGGATGACCTCCTCTCACGAAATTGGACGCTTTCAATGACTGCATCCAGTCACATAGTTGGTGAACGTTGTCACTAGATGCCGTTGTCGACCACAGGCATACTCTCGGATGTTTGTCAGACGTTCGCGAGAGGTGGCGCAGTAGAAAAAACTTTAAGATGTAATTTGGGTTTTTCCGGGGATCGAACCTGGGATCCCTCGCACAGTAGTCCAACACACTAACCACTGCGCTACTGCGCCTCTATATAGTTGTTGTAATTTCGTGCTAAACAGTCTACTTTGCTTTACTTACTTTACTACCTATTGTTAACAATAGATGCCACTTCAAAAAAGTGTAAATTTTCAAATTATTCCGCTCCGAACCAAGAGGGCTAGCGGTTATGTTGGAACGAAGGCGAATACGTCTCCTAGCAGTCCATAGATAATATGTCAATGCATACTGCCATAAAACTCAATTTTATATTAAGACTGTTTTTTTGGCAATCTATCTCAGTGAAGTAAAGTAAAGTGGAATTTTCAGCACGCAATTATAACAACTAGAGTCTTGAAAATGTTAAACAGTGTATAGTGTTGTTGTAATTGCGTGTTAAAAATTCGACTTTACTTTACTTCACTGAGATAGATTGCTAATAAAACAGGCCTATTAATCCATAAAATGCCGAAAAACCAAAAATTTGCGACAAATCGCTCTAGTTTTCCAGTTTAATTGTCAATTCAAGTTGTTAGAATAATAAATCCTTAACAAAAAACAAACAATTTTCACCAATGATTTTTTATTCTAACAACTTGAATTGACAATGAAACTGGAAAACTAGAGCGATTTGCCGCATATTTTAAGTAAAAAAAAAGTGAATAAATGCACACAGATATAAGATCATGGGTTAAACCAAATTTATGAAACCTGACCGCAGATTTATCCCAGCTCTAAACAAACCGTATTAAAATTTCCAATATCTACCTAGAAATCATCGTTTTGTTTCCCTTGTCAGTGTAAACAGACCCAAATTAAATCGACTCTCGCAACCTCATTCCAGCGAGTATCGAATGGCGAAATTACACACACAAACTCCTAAGCCCCAATGTCAGCCATATTTGTAAAATAGTTTTTCATGGAAGGAAAAGTGTGTGAAGCGAAGACTTGCGACGGAGAAGAATTTTTCCATAGTTAACCCGATCGCATTAAAGCTCTCCAATGTAAAAAAAATTAATAACAGATTTTCTCTAGTTTAAGTGTAATTAAAAGAAAAGTGCAAAACAACTACAACAACCCAAAATAATATCCCAGAAGTATAATTTTCGTGGAATAAACTACGTTTCTTCAATTTTCTTTTCCCCCAAATTCTCTTGTCTTCTGTGCGTTGTTCATCACTCTCTCTATTTGCTGTGACTGTGACCCCACAAATTGGCTATATTGCATTGTGCTCTATTTTTTTTTTCTATGTACATATTATTAATTTCCAATTAAAAAAAAACACAAATATAGTTTATATATTTCTATTGGAATTACTTTCGTCAAAGTTAGTGACGAAAAAACAGAAAAAGAAGTGAAATAAAAAAAAAATAGAAAGGCAAAAAGAACAATAAAAAAAACTGATACGCACACAGCGCCACCCCGTGAGAGACGAGACAAACCAACAAGTCTTTACCATCTTGCTGTATGAGTGAAAAAGTGACAGCGAAAGGTAAAAAAAAAACAGTGAAAATCGCGAGAAAAACAAATGTTTTTCAAAGTTTTTCTCCATTTTCGAACAACAGCATCGTGTCCCAAAGCACTAGGAAATAAAATTTCGAATAACTTCAGGAGCAAATAATCTAAAAAAAAAACAAAAACCGAATACAAAATCAGGAAATTCTCGAAAAGGACACCATAGCGCTTTATTCTTTGCATTTTCCTTAAATCGTACTTTATTTTTTTATTTTTCGTGCAGTAAAATACAGATATACATATAAGTTTTGTTTAAAAAAAAAAAGTTTGTAATAGACTATAAGGAGAAGCTGTGACAAAAATGATGGAAATAGCGATAAATTCCGTCGCTCGGATGAATGGTTTTACACCAAACACAATATCAACAGGAGGACGATATGGTGGTACTCCAGCAAAGTGCAATGGAAAGAGCAATCACATATTCACGTTTACCTCTTCTTCGCTGTCTACGTTGGCAGCGTCTGCTGTTGCATCGGCAACTGCTGCAGGAGTCAGCAGTAACCAGAAAAGGCCATCACAAAAATCAGCAACACCACCAACGGTAGCAGCATCTGCAACGGCACCATCATCAGCTGTAGCAGTGCTATCAGGAGGAGGAACAGGAACAGTTCCATCTGCAACGATATCATCCTCTGCAACAGCAACAACAACAATCACACCATCATCATCATCTTCAAAGAATCACGCAATTCCGTCCGATATCCTTGACGATTTAGCCAGTCGTTTTATCATCAATGTGCCCGATGATGAACGGAACAATTTAATCCGAATATGCTTTCAAATCGAATTGGCACACTGGTTCTATTTGGATTTCTTTTGTGCAATTGAAGAAAAGAAACTGCTGCCGTGCGGCATTAAGCAGTTTGCTATGCAATTATTTCAGGTATTATATTAACATAGTTTTTCTAAACAAATTTAACTAATTGAAACAATATATTTCTTATTTTTCAGCATATTCCATTCCTTCGAAAACATTTGTCAACAATTGACAAAATTTTAGAAGGCTGGAAGAACTATAAATTAGCCGTTCCTACTTATGGAGCTATTTTGATTTCTGAAGATCTCAGTTATGTGTTACTTGTGCAATCCTATTGGGCCAAAAGCTCATGGGGCTTTCCCAAGGGGAAAGTTAATGAGACGGAAGATCCAGTACACTGTGCCACAAGAGAGGTAAGTTGGCGTGATAACCAAAGTGTGATTCTTTCTCCTGGGGCATGTGCATGAACATGCGTTTTGAAGTTTAGTACATAATTTCATAGTGGACCAATGAAACTCATTGCCTGACATTTTTCCACAATACCTACTTTTCTGACTGTAATCTCCTAGGTATATTGTTCTTCAACCGGTTGGTAGGAAATTCTTGAAAATTTAAAAACGCCCTGTGGCTTGTTATGCCAAGCCCGTTTTACACAAGGATCAGCTATAAATTCAGTCAAATCTTACTTTTGTATTGCTAAGACCAAATACACATATTGCAACAACGCAGGCGTAGTACCTGTCCATAGTCGAACAGATGTAGTCTGTCCTATACCTATAACGCTTCCGTAGCAATTAAATTGAATATTCTGCTTTTCTTTCCTGTTTTAGGTATATGAAGAAACTGGCTACGATATAACCGGACTAATTGTACCAAATGATTACATTGAGGCTGTTATCAATTATCAATACACACGCTTATACATTGTACGCAATGTTCCACTGCAAACGCAATTCTCACCGCGTACTCGCAATGAAATCAAATGCTGTGATTGGTTCCCAATCGATTCGTTACCAATTAATAAAAACGATGCCATATCAAAAACTAATCTGGGCCTAAATGCCAATTCCTTCTTTATGATAATGCCATTTGTGAAGCGCCTCAAGAAATGGGTGAATGACAATCGATCCGGTATCGAGACACGTCGCAAATATCCACCCACCAACATAAATAACAATAATAGTAGTACAACAGCGTTAGCAGCAGGAGGGGTAGGCGTAGGTTTATCTGCATCACCACCAAACGCTGGCGGCGGAATCGGAGGTGTAATTATCGTAGGCGCAAGAGGAAGTGGCGGTTCTCCCACCATGTTAATGTCAAAGAATCATACGAATACAAATAGTAGCAACGGTTGTAAAAAGGATATGGATAGTGATATGCGAATTTACAATGAGAATATTGCCTTAAACAATGGAAACGGATCTGTGAGCAACAATAATAATAATAACAGCAACCAGAACAGCAACGGTTGTAGCCGTGGTAACAATAAAAGACAACGCCACAAATCAATGGGTGATATCGATGGTATTAAGTTAAATATAAGCAACAATACAAATAGTAATAATAAGTCCAACCAAGGTGGTACAAAGGCCAGCAATAATGGCAACACAGGCATGAAACATGCCAAGGTGCAACAGCAACAGCAGCAACAGAATATTGGTGGCGTTGGTGTGAATGCATCATCATCATCATCATCATCGTCGGTGGTTCCACCGAAAAGACAACTGTTTCACAGTCAAAGCCAAAGCGGTACAGCCAATATGAGTAGTGTTTACTCAGAGGAATGGACTAATCGCAAACAGCAGCAGAGCTCATTTGACTTGATTCGCAAAGAGAAACAACAGCAAAAGGAGAAAGAGAAGGAAAAGAATGCACCAGGTAATAATAATAACGCAAGCAGCGACAAGCAGCTGAAGAAGGCCAACAATTTTCGCACACGCACCAAATCGCAGAGCACCAGTTGCAATAACAATACAACAACAACGTCATCATCATCAACAGCATCAGTAGTGAATGTAAATCAAACCAAACAACCACCACATTCTGGAGTGGCAGTTAGACCTGCTAAAGACCACAAACATCAGCAGAAGCAGGTCACTTCTGTAACGCCTCCGCCACCAACATCAGCTATATCTCCAAAGGAGAAAACGAGATCTGTATCCCTGTCAATAGCCACAACAGCAACATCACAGAAAATCAACAACACCAAACAGCCACTAACGGCTACCAATGCCACCACCACAAAGGCAACCTCAGCATCAAATCAAATTCTCAAGTTCAATCCAAACTTTGATTCATGGACCAACTTTTCGTTTACGAAGAATTTCATTGCAAATGTTTTCTGTTAAAACAAAACAAAAAAAAATGCTGCGCCACTCACAACACCGATTTCGATGACGACAACCAATGACGACGAACCATGGTCCACGATTTACAAAACACCAACAAAAAAAAAAATCAAAAAAGTTACAAAAAAAAACGACAAGTAAAATTCTATAAATCCATAATATTTCATTTCCCTATTCATTTTCGTATTTTTTATTCAACCAAACCCCAACAATAGATTTTGTGTAAAAGCTTCCTCAAAACATGTGTTTTCGATGTAATCCCATTTTGAGGATGTTTCGTAGGCTGACAAAAAATTCAAATCAATATTTGTAAGTTATTTCTATATCCCTTTTGAATATGTACTTGACAAATTTGGATTATGATCTGTAAATGTGTTGTATACATGAAGTTTTTTTTTTCTTTTTTCTTTTTCTTTTTAAGTTGTTACCTACTATTATTATTATTATTAATTTTTTTTTTTTATGATTTTTGTGTACCTAATCCCCTTTTTTTGTACAGACATGAAACGCCATTCGAAATGGGGTTGTATATCAAATTATTTGTTTTCTTTAAGAAAAAAAAAAAAAAAACATATTTTTGTATAGAGAAACAGTGAATAGAGAATGACTTTGTGCGTTCTGTGATGTGTTTTGAACGATTGACTTTGCGGCGTTTAACAACAAAAACAAATAGTGACAGATTATGCTGACTGGCAATTTTGCTCTTTGGTCATTCGAACGTATAACTTGCAGCAGTAAAAATTATGACAAAAATGATAACCACGATTATGATTCATTCAAACGCTCACGGACGTTTGGTGATACGACTCACAACGATTGAAGTTCTACTTAAATTTATTCTTTTGTTTGGCATAAACTGTCAAATAGGAGTTTATGTGGAACTTTTCTTTATGATTCGTATCAGCAAACGACCCCCAGAGAATTTTCTCAGAGAAAAGTCATAAAAATACCCCGCACCCTCATATGCAATACACAAATTTGCTGAAATTAGTAGAGAAAACTTGTCACAAAAATATGGACAATAGGTTGCCATTAAATGTTTGCGGTAGTTCCCTCTGAGAGGCGTTTTTCATTTTGCTGAATTTCGGGTATTTTGCGGTATTTAAGAATTTTGAACGACGCTAAACAAATTTAGAACTATAGTCGGTAGATTGTGTAGATACTGTTATCATATTCAATTGAAACGTTTCAAAATTTTGCTTAAATGTGCGCTGAATACCCAAAGTATGGTATCAGTATTTTCAGAACAAGCAAAAACAAAGGCTGCTGCAGCCGACAAGTACTCAGGAATAATTGAAATGGCGTTCTTTTCTTAACATTCTTCACGCTGAATACCCAAAGTATGGTGTCAGTATTTTCAGAACAAGCAAAAACAAAGGCTGCTGCAGCCGACAAGTACTGATGAATTGAAGTGGCGTTCTTTTCTTAACATTCTTCACTTATATTTAAAGTAAAACATTTAAAAAATGTGTTAAATTCCTCTCTACAATGATTTGTACATACTGTAAGCTACCGGAGTACCTATTCTAGCACACTTCTTATTATGTGCATAGCACTAGTTAAAATGATATTAAATTAAATGGCTTAATTGTCGATTCTGTCTAGCTAATGTGTGCATGTGAAAAAGCTAGCTGAATGTACTTATTTACGGACACAAGCTTTATCCATAAACTGGATTACAAAAAGCGCTTTTGGTCAAGTGACAGTTCTCTTTTGGGCAAAATTCAATAAAGATAAGATATTTAAAACTCTTATAGCCGTCCTTCAGCTTCAGTTAAGTCAAAAAAGCTCCCCATTAGTAATGAGTAAGGCAGCAAAAGTGACTAAGAAACGGATACCAAAAAACAATCGGGAAAACTATGAGGAAATTTGTGTGTAGATTCATTTATAAGGTTAACAGTGAATTCATAAATAAATTATTAGTTGTGGAATAGGACTCGGCACTCAAAGACAAGGCAGTTAAAAAAAATGTTACTATTCTAAGGGCCGTTTGCTGATACGACTCATAACGATTTAAGTTCTACTTAAATTCTTATGGACTACTTTTTGTAGGGCATAAACTGTCACATAAGAGGTGGAACTTAAATCTTTATGAGTCCGTGATACGGCACATAAAAATTTAAGTTTCACATAAACTCTTATGTGACAGTTTATGCCATACAAAAAGTACCCCATAAGAACTTAAATCGTTATGTGCCGTATCAGCAAACTGCCCTAAGTCACCTTGGGGTATCTATTTGGAAATTTTCAGTTTTGTTACAATTGTCGGAGAAGTATCTAAAGTGTGCCGAATATCTCTTCATATTTATTAAAGTTTCCAGCAAATCTTGTTTCAAAAACGGATAGAAATCCTTCAAAATTGTATCCTGTTGCTCAAAAGTCTTTATCGCTGCCTTTCAACACAGATGTATTCAAGGCTGAAAAAATTCCGTTTGTTAGTATAATCACATTTTCTGCTGTGATGAAATCTCTTCATTCCATAGTACCCTCTACCCATCTTTCCATTCAACCAAAGAGCATTAAATCCAGTCACAAATACCACACTCTACGCATTTTCAAATAATAAACAAATTGCCTTACAACGAATTGGTGCTTTAAAACAAAGAAAAAAAAAACTAAAATGATTCCCCAACCTCCTAAATCAAACACAATCACAAAAGGCAAACAAATGTTTAATAAAAAAAAAACGGAAGCTTTAAACAAACAATAAAATAAAAAAAAAAACACATACAAACAGATAAATAAAATTATATCTATTCTTTGATATAATAAAAAAAAAATTGCAAAAAAATCAAACTCTAATGTAAAGTACAGAATAAAAGAACAACACAAAGCATTTAGTTTTATTAATTTTGAAAGTCCTTGCTCTTTAAGAGTGCCTTCTGCTTCTTGCAATCAAATGGAGCCTTAGCACCGAGTTGCAGTAACAAAAATAATTGAATTAACCGATTCGCAAGAGCCTAAAGCACTCTCAAAATATATTAAAACATGTAATACATTACTGCTGAATTAAATATTATATAAAAAAAAGTGTCAATGCATTTGTTAAATTTTTATATAAACTCCTGCCAAATTAAAAAGATAATTATGAATATTTTCAGATTTTCACTTTTTGTTAAAAACTCTTGTTTTTATTTAAGTAAATGTTCTAAGTTTATTTTGACATTCAACAAAGAATAAGGTAAAAAAATAAATTCATTTCACAAACCTCATATCGTTAACAAAAATCGATTTTTAAAGTAAAAAACAAAAACCATAACACGAATAAAGTATTTTTTTATTTTGTACTTTCAAAACAAACCATCAGAAATCGTTGTTTTATTTTTATTTCTTGTGGACAATCAAATCACTAAAAGCTGGCAAATCTGCCGGAGCCGGGGTGGATGAAATCCGGCCAGGAATGCTTAAGGCCTTAGGTGAAGAGGGAGTTAAATGGCTCTGTCGCGTCATTAAAGTGGCCTGGGAATGCGGCGAAACTCCCAGCGATTGGCAGTTATTTTGGCAAAGGGATTGCTCCAATTACAGGGGTATGTATACCACTTTGAAGTCTCCCCGGAAAAGTCTTTGGCAAGGTACTGAAAACGCGTTGCAGAGCTGAGTGATCGAGGCACTATTAGAAGATGTGCAGTGCGGTTTTCGTGCCGGCAGATCCACAGCCGAACTTCAGCGTGCACTTGATCGGTTTGTAGCCTTTTGTGTTGAAGCTGAGATGAAGATAAACCTGAACAAATCTGAAGTGATGGTCATTTCCAGAACGCCTGTTCAATGCACTCTGCATGTTAGTGGAGTCCCATTGAAACAGGTGGTGAAGTTTAAGTGCCTCGGGGTCTTATTCACGAGTGATGGAAGCAGCAATGTCGAGTTTTCCTGTAAGATTGGTCAGGCTGGGTCAATTTTGAGACAGCTTGGTTATTCTGTTATTAGGAGGACTGACCTTGGTGTCAAAGCTAAGCTGTCAGTCTTTAATTCAGTGTTTGTTCCAACTCTTACCTATGGTCATGAGGTTTGGGTAATGACCGAAAGAATAAGATCGCGAATACAAGCTGCCGAAATGAGATTTCTCCGTTATATTGCTTGTGTGACCCGTAGAGATCGCATTAGAAATACCAGAATACGTGAGGAACTCAAGGTCGAGCAGCGGAGCGAAGGATCGAGAGCTATGGAGGGTCCACTTGAGCAACCTACACCCGCGATACCCACTTAATGGACAAGCGGACCATTGAAAATGAATGAATGAATGTTACAGCCTCGATTACAGATTACATTGACTTGGCCATGTCGAGCGAATGGACAATAATGCTTAAGAGGATTTTCGAATCCCAGTTTTTAGGTGCAAATCGACAAGGGGTTTCAAGCAACAAAATCGTTGGCAACAAATTTCAAAAGAGGGTGTTCCACAGAGCGATGCGGTGTAAAAAATTGGTGAAAGTCGGTAGCTGCGATACATACCTACATATTTAGGACCACCTATCCACCTGTCCACAAAAAAAGAGTGGCGAAAGGTAAACATGTGATCTAAATTGAAATGATGTGATTTATAAATTTTTAACAGGGGTCAGATCGCGTAAAATAAAAACGATTGAACGACATCGTTTTCATGCATGCTGTCTCTATCGTATCTGTGGCAATAAACAGAGACTGATATTGTCGAAACGATGTCGTTCGATCGTTTTCATTTTACGTGATTTGGCCCCAGGTTTGGTTCGATGATAAATTTAAAGTAAAACAGAACTTGGTCTACTACAAGAAACAGTTGGAAGCCACTAGAGAAGGGACATTCAAACAAAAACATTTAAATAAAGTAGATACAGTGATTGCACAAATCCTCGACCTAAATAGTGTAGTAAGTCCGGACGGAAAAGTGTTCGGTAATACAAAACCGCAAAAGTCTGCAGCTACCAGTGTGTGTCATCCAGTACCCACAGTTCCTGCGTAGTCCATACTTTCAGCTCCATCCACATGAAGCTATCAATCGATAAATCCGTCCACCTACATAAATACCTTTTCATCTGCAAGTTTACATCCACCACCCACGATTCCAATAAGCAAGTTTTAAAATGGCACTGGGAAAGAACTCCACGCGGCAGGAAGTTTATCCCTTACTTCATTTAGTCAATTACTCGATATTATGGCTGCAATATCTGGTGTCTCGTTTTGTCTGTTTGCATCCTTTTTAGAATTGGGAGAAATAAGTCAAAATGTGCTCTTCGGTGATGACTTAATGATCCTTGGGGCCTTCACACTGATCTTCAATGTTTGTAGCCATCTATGGTGAAGCTGGGATGAAATACGCAAACATATTCACCCCTATTCCCGTTGGCGTTTGTCATAAACGACTCGTATTTCACTTCATTTTTTAGTTGATTTTTGTAACAATTTTTAAACAAATGAATTGAAATAATGGTGAACACATAGAAAATAAAACAAAACTGTTAACAAAAGTTAAAACAAAAATCTGCACATCGTTTTACAACGACACGAAACATGAGTCGTATACGACAAACGTCAACGGGAATAGGGGTGATTGTGTGTCACGTAGTTTGGACGTCAACACGAAACAACAATATAGCCAGTAGGAGAGAGATATCTTTCATCCATGGTCCTCTTAGGAATGTTATTTAAATGCTAATCGTAGCTTCAACTAATACATTTTTCGGCCCTTAGAATAAGGAATGCGTTCAATTGCATTCCCTATTTTAAGGTAACGACATTCATAAAGGCAAGCTAATCAAAATTGGCGACTCTTAGGGCGTCTTAAGTATGTAGTTGCTAATCGCTTTGTGCCACATAATTTTGCTTCGGTGCTCACCATAAAATGTTGCCATATTTTCGATACCCAGAGTGTTTTGATAAATGGGATTCGCGTAGCCACTTGGCTCATAATACTGATTTACACTATATGGCGGTGGTGGCTTATTTGGACCAGTTGCCTGAGAGTACGATTGATTGGATGTCGAAGGAACAGTGCCACAAGTTGCTGCTGATGAATTTTCTGGGGATCTCGGTGAGGATAGTTTAATAAAAATACGAACTTTAGTTTGTTTTGTATAATTTTAATGCTTTGCCATAAATAGTAGATTACAATAATAATTAGTGTTAAATAGTTAAGCGAATATCAAGATAAATATGTAAATGAAACGACAATTTGATAAAAACAAAAATTTTAAAACGAAGAAGCCTGAAAGGCTCCTTAACTTTCACATCAAACATGGAATATCGATGAATGCAAAACGCGCTTTCCTTATAATCAGTCCCAAAACCGCACAGAGCTAAGCTAAGCCGTACTCTGTGTGTTAACACATTTTTATTTTTGTTTCAATTTCCACAGTGGATCCAATTCGTTGAGCGGATCTTTAGCTTCTTCCTTCTCTTTTGCTGTGACTGTTTGGGCTGTTTTCATTTGGTATGACGTCATTATGCCACCTAAAAGTCGTTATTTGTTTTTGAATTGCGATAAAAGAGTGACAGTCGTTTGAATGCACTTACGTTTGTTGAGAACATCATGAGCATGACTAAGGACAATCTGCATGGAGAGTTCCAAGTTGGCGGCATCTTTTAAGGCGTTTTGTCGCTGACTACAAATGCGATACCAAACATCAACGACATCTAAAAGGTGGATACATGAATATGTAGTTTCGACGGGGAGTGATTGGTAGAACTTACTAATTAGAAGAGGGCGCTTAGCTTGTGTTGCCAAAATGGCGCATATTGCCACAGCAATTTGTTCGGAACGCTCGGATCCTGTCAAACAGTTCATTATGAGTGGAGAGTTGGTCTTGAATTCAAGACAACGCTGCTTGTGACCCATTAGGACATTTTGGGCAATTCCCAGAATTTGTGTCGGAGAGCTGTAGGAGAAATGAGAGCGTGAAAGCTAAATTGAATGAACATATGTCTTTGTGTAACTCACGTCTTTGTCCAAGCTTTAATTTGGATTAGGGACAAATCAAGAATTGCATCAGCTCCATTCATGGATAACTTCAAACTTAGCTCGGTGCTGTGCGAGAGGCTGTTAAGTTTGACTACTTTCACGGAGAAGTCGTCGAAATGCATTTCGGAGTTTACTTCTTGCGGCCAGAAGGGGTCGAGAAGCTGGAATGAATGATAAATAAGTAGCTGGGACGAAAGTAGTTACAGAATATTCAACGTACCTCATTCGGTGTGTGCAGACAGACGACAGTCCTCGCCTTTTGCGACCAAATCATCGACCAGAAGTCATTCAGTGTGTTCTGTTGCGGTGTCTGGGCGATGATGAAATTCGGGCAACCCGGTCCTAGGTCCTAAAAAATAAATTCCAATTAACTGTTCGACATTCGGCTTATTGTGAACGCACCTTAACATAAGCCGCATTGATGTAATCATCAGTACTTGTCTCGAGAATCACTCGAGCATGATCGTATGGAATGCAGTCCAAAGAACGATTTTTCTCTGGAAATAGTTTCGCTATCGCAGTTGTCCGCTTTTGCGAATCTTTCTTCAACAAATCGTGCAGTTCCTTCCACTTACTCTTCAGTGGCGTACTGCCATTCAGCATCTGGACGTTAAGCGTCTCAATTGTCTTTTCAAAGCGCTCCACTTCCTTGTGGAAATATTTCAAAGTTTTCGCATCGGCGAATGGGTCGGTTGTTGTCGATTTGGCTAAAAAGTTACCTGGCGGAGATGAGGATTTCAGACCACTATCGCTGCGTTGCGACACACTTTCCCAATCGAAATGATCCAAGGAGCTGAGATCTGAAGCGATGGACAGGTTGTCGTAGGACATCTTGCGTGCCATCGGCGAATCTACGACTGCTGCAGTCGCTGGTAATGTTGGTGGCTCCTTTACCGGTGAAACTGGAGCAGGTACTGATGGAGTTTCCGACTTTGTAGTTGCAATTTGTGGCTGCAATGCCGGAGTTGGTAGAATCGGGACAACACCTATAGAGAAGTCGATGTCGCTCAGAAGGTCTATGTTCGAAGATAGTTTCTGTGTTAGCCGAGGAGTGGGTTGCGGAGTGGGGTGGACCGTGGGCGCTGGATTGGTTGCAGCTGGTGGTGGTGTTGCTCCCGCCGTTAGCGATGGGGCTAAAATAAACACACTGAAACCAGTGCCACTTCCAACAAATCGTGTAACTTACCGTACTCCTCACTTCTTGTTGTTAGAATAGAGTTTTTCTGTCCACTTTGCATGTAAATCGTCGTTTGACTTGGGGTGTACATAGGTGTTGAATGTGTAACTTGCGGCTCTGGATACCCCAATGCAGAAGAACCAGCATTGCCATTCGACTGATAGCCGTACGGGAGGGAGTAGTAACTGACGTTGTTTGGGTCAGCCGTGGCCGGGTCTGATGTGGGTGCGGCTTCCGGCTGCAGTTCCTGCTGTTTGGTATGAGACACCACAGCGAGCTAAAAGAAGGAAATGAATAACCCTTTAAACTGATTAAAATATGTCACCACTTACGTCGTGATCCTGTGAGCTGATTTTACTTGTATTTCCCGACTCGGTTGTGGTACTGTTCACTTGCCCAGCCTGTCCCACAGCACTCGTATACTGTCCATAGAAACCGGTCGCGGTTATACCTTGGTAGCCACTCCCGTACTCATAGGTGCCCGAATGTGAATTAAAGCTGTATCCAGGGTGTGTAGAGTATGATTGACTGGTACTTATAGCATCAGCCACTCCACTGTAAGCTTCTTGCACTGGCGCTTGATAATGTTGGGTTTCGTTCCCATACGTCGAGCTTTGGAATGTGTCTGGGTTGTACTGAGTCGAATATGGGCTTGGAACAGACGGCTGGTAATACTGTGACTGAGGAGGGGCCTCGACTTGTGGTTGGTACTGGTACGGAATGGAACTAGGCACAGCTTGAGGGGGGACTGCATCCAGTTTTGGTTGCGACGGTGTTTGATACTGATACGGAGTGGAGCTCGCTGAAGCTTGAGGCAGAGCAGTATTTACAGGAGTTTGGTATTGATTAGTATCCACAGTCGGCGTCGATTGCGTTTGGTACTGATATGGAGTGGAACTCGTCTGCTGCGAGTAGGGTGAGTATAAGAGTGAATTCTGTGGAATAGCTGAAGCAACTGGAGCCTGCTGTTGATAGCCTTGCGATACGACAGTCGAAGAAGCGGCTGGTTGTGGTTGAAGTTGGTAAGTTGGCGCTGTGTCGCCGTATGATGCAGAATATGATTGCGATGTAACACTCTGCGAAGCCGAAGATGTTGGGAACTGTTGATACTGTTTATACGCGTAGTTATACTCCTGCTGCTGCGGTGGTATTGCCATATTTTCCATTTGTGAGGCAAGAGCCGTTTCATATCCCAAATTTCCTGCAGCTGCTGTTGGCGGATTCCCATATCCCTGCTGGTAATATGTCTGTGCATCGTACGGCGGCGCTGGTGTGTTTTGATAAATGGGATTCGCGTAGCCACTTGGCTCATAATACTGATTTACACTATACGGCGGTGGTGGCTCATTTGGACCAACTGCCTGAGAGTACGATTGATTCGATGCCGAAGGAACAGTGCCACAAGTTGCTGCTGATGGATTTTCTGATCCAAGTGGGTTCGGGCGGATCGATGGAATGTAAGTAGCTGGGGCATCACCAATGCCAGCATTGCCTTTTAAATAATCCTTCAATTTCGGTGTTGTGCTCGATTTTACGGCAGTGGGCGCAATACTCTTTGGATTTGGTGGCACTACCACTGATGTCGTACTCTTCATTCTCTGTTGACGATCTTCCTCTTGCACGTCCTTGGCAGCTCGAACTCTTGCCAGCAACTTTTGGACATTGACCGATAGTTTTTTGTAAAATTCCAATCCTTTGGCACTCTTACCCAGTAGGTCCTCGTAAACGTCAAAAGAAGCGGCTAGAGACGAGAAGAAATTATCCTTCTTATGCTTTACATCGGATAGTGTCTTTAAAATCGGTGCCGCCTTTGCGTAGGACTCTGTTAAGGCGGCCAAGATATTCCCCTGTGCGGTAAGATTGGCATCGATCAACTGAATCTGCTTTTCGTGTTTCTTTAGTTCTTTTTCAAACAGCGCCTGCAGGCCTTCGTCATTTCCGTGCGCTATCACCTTGGTCGTGATATCATCATTGTTCACAGCAATACGCAGGTCCGCATGGAACTGTGCCCGTTGCGCTTTCATCTCGTTCACCTTGTTCAGAATGAGTTTGAGGTCCTTGAAGAGATCCGTAGAATTAAATTCCGCGCTTAGTTTGGGCACACTCTGCTGAATCTCCTGCAAAGGCTTTGAGAGGATCTTCAAGTTGTTCACATGCAGCTCCATTGCCTTGCGTAGAGTGTCGTTACTCTCGCCAGCCTTCTGATGAGCCTCAGAGTACTTCTGAAACTCACGGGTCAACTCGGTGAAATGCCCATTAGATCGATGGACCCCAGAATTCTGTTGGAATTGACTTTCCTTTGACTCTTCCTCGCTGAGAATCGCCTTTATTTCGTTTAGATTTGTTTCCACCTCGGCGCATATCTCGGCCAAGTGGGACATTGAAGCGATTAAATCAGGAATGGCAGCCTTGTTGGCGTTTAGCGATGCGCAGCGGTCCACAATGCCCTGGGGTATTTTATTGGCTTTCTCTTCGCTGATATTTAGGTTGTCTAAAGTCAAGGAACTCATGTATGAGGCGAGTTCCATGTCGTTCTTCTCGATTTTGGCACCAATTTCGCGAAGGATTTTTGCTTTCTCCTCACTGTATAGGGAGCTGGCTTCGTGGGCTTTCATTGGAACTAGGCGTCCAAATATATCCTCGCCGGCTACATCTGGATCAGTGACGCTGAAGCCGATGCCATTGACAAGATTCGCACCTTGAACGGCGGTTATATCAGAGAGTTCCGGAACTGATTCGTGGTAAATGAATTCGTTTTCGTTTTTCGCATTTTTTCGTTTACCCTCGACGACGTCAGCTGTGAATGTCAAGGATTCGATGATCTCCTTCTGGTCCGGAAGGCCTTTGCTCTCCTTGCGAGCTTCTTCAAGCTTATCCCAAGCGGCCTGAATAAAATGAAAACAGAGTTGAATGCGTCAGTAAAATGGTTCAAATGAAAATCGGTTAGATATTTTAAAAGACCAAAAGACGATACAAACTTGTACCCACCGTCTAAAACCTTAACTCACCTGATACAAAGTAAGCCGCTCGCCCATCTTCTGCTGCTCTTCGGACTGCTGACCCTGGTACAGGAACAAGATGCAAGTCAGGTACGATATCTTAAACTTCACATACTTTCTCCACAACTTATACACACTGCTATCAATAACCTGACCAATAGGGCCGTCATCTCCACCAGTTAACAATGCAGCCAATGCGGCTCCATAGTACGTAACAATTTGTGCCGTCACTTTCGCCACAATGTTCGGCTTTCGGTTGTCAATCAAAGACTTCTCCAAAATACATTCTTGTGCCTGAGCAAACGATACCTGTTGCATGAAGAGCAACAACTCTGGGGTCATGAAATCCCCAGCACTGTTTACGCCGGCATACTTTTCTCTCAGCTCTCCGAATGCCCACGCCGCACACTGAAAATGTGTACAAGCCAACTTCATTCCATCTACGTCACCCCTCGACACTGACGCACCAACTTGCGTGTGAGACGATGCAATATTAAAGAGGACAGCCGCCATTTCAAATCGTAAATCAGTGACCTCACTCACATTACTTTGGTATAGGTCCTTCCAGGTGAACGTGAACACCGAACGATCGGATATCTGTGGAAATCGATTTGTCAGCGAATGTAGTTGACAATAGTAGCGTTTTAGTGTAGCACATCCTTGAATATCTTTGGCCGGGCGCATAGCGGAATTCCGTAGCAGCTCCAATGCGTGAACATCTTTTGAATACGCCTCCGGATCTTCTTGATAGCATTCGGCAATATACTGCAATTAGCCAGAGAGAAAATGATGAGAAATGCAAATTGAATGACTCATCGGCATTGTTGTAAACAAAGTTGCAAATACATAATTTAATCAGTGCAATCAACAGTAAGATAATTAAGAAAATAAAACCAACAAAGAAAATACAAGCCCTGTGTAGTGTTCATTATTTTACAAAGAAAAACCTCAAATTGGAAGGGAAAATTGAGGTAATTTCACAAAAGAAACATAATTCTTACCCTTTTCAAATTGGCAAATGATGTCCCTTCGGGACTTGTTTTTAGAGCAAACCACAGCATATGAAGCCTTGGAACAGCTTCCATTTTGTTGGGTATATATTTGTCAGTGTTTTGAATCAAAATTCAGTACAAATTCTCTATGTAAAACGTAGGAAAAACAGAAATTTATTAAATTTTTTCAAAACTTGTAAAAAATTCTGTCGTCTTTTCTTGTGCAAGATGTCAATTAAAAAAAATTTGACAGCTTTTGGGTGGATATGCAGAATGAAAAGTTAGCTGTCAGTACATCGGATGACATTTTTATAGGAAAATGCAATAACAGAATAAATATGCCGGCTTTTATAGGAGTTCAGGCATATGAAATAGAAAAATTGGAAAAGTAGGGTACCTAGGTAAGCGAATAAAATTATAATTAATGTCGTTTATCATTCGGGGAAAATTACTAAATTGTAGGTGCTTCTTGTATGGACTCCGGCTTGAAACCGCGAAGCTATTTTTATGTGCCATAATGGAAAGATATGAATTAATTTGAACCTACACTTGGTCGATAATAATGATTTTGTTTTTTGGTAGGTAAAGTTATATCCATATTTATACGGCACCGCTTCTCGTTTATTATACTATCCCATTGATTGTGTCAATTTTTGACATGCTGACGTCAATATAACGTCAGATTTTGTTTGTCATATTGAAGTCAACATATTACAAATTGACACGATTTTGACATATTGCGTAATAGTAGCTTAAGGCCCGTATATTTCGTAAGTTTATAAAAAATTATTAAATATATACATATTAAGGTTCGTTCGGGTACTTTTTTGCAAACGTAAAATTATTAAAAATTTGCTAAGAAACTGTGCAAATGCGACCACGTACTGAGTAAATTGAAGAAAATTAGAGAGAAATCCATTTCCCCTCTTTTAATTTTTTCTACTCGCCGAATTTCGACTTACTGAAAAATGAAAACTGTCATTTAAGTGACATCTCAAAAGTTTGACAAACAAAACTCCATTTATTTTCGTCTTCAACGATGTCAGAGGAAGAATGTGTAATTGAATGTTCCTAGAACATTATCAGCGCATTCAAAAAAGTAGGTTTAATAGGTATTTTAGCTTATAAAAAATTCAAGTCCAACTTATTCTGTAAATTTTGCCGTTAACGTTCATTTTACGAATGTCGAAATGACATTTCGTAAACTTTTCGTAAGAAAACCGTTCAGGTACTTCTCTAGAAATTGAGAGATTTCTCTCTCGATTTTTGAGATTTGACATTTTTCATTTTTCTATACTGAAAGTACCTACACGAACGAACCTTTAGTAGGTACAGCGCAAATTGTGACACAATAAGTACTAGATTCGTCGCGCTACTGACAAGGTAGATCACTAATGGTATAGCGCCGTTTTTCTAATTTCTATTTCCACTTATTTACTGCAATCACCAGCACATTTCACAAGCACGATTTTTTTTTCACGGTTGCAGTATCGAACTGCACTTAGAAAATATAATATACACCTACCATGGTCGCAGGTAGAAAGAATAATCTATCAGCTTAAGGGGCAACCAACTTTTTTAAATGTTTTTTTTTTGCTTGATAAATATGACTCAGAAATATGACTTTTTATTACCACAATTACCTACAGCACAAAGTTCTTGTTTCAATTTTAATGTAATGCAAATAACTAGGCACTTGAGGTTTCCTGACAGTCGAAAGGAATATCTACTATAATTAAATTAAATCCAATTTCTTTGAAAAACATAGGTGTATTACACCCGCCAATCCTATCCAGCTTTTAATATCCGCCCCTTTCGTAGCAAGCAAGAGACACTCTATTAAGACATAAACGAATTTCCAACCATAAATACCTACCACTAAAAGCCTCCCACGAGCATCACATTTTTGGCTGGACTGGTAACACAATATTAAAATCCATTAAATCTCTCAAACCCAAAGTGAAGCTACCCCCTATTCTCTAAACCAATTCCGCAAATGAAGCAGCGAAATTAATTCGAAAAAAATGATGCCTCCAGACACTCATCTGCCGTACGAGTGTATGTACACCACTAGCATCTCCTGCTTTAGCTGCGAAAATGCAATCTATAAATTTTCCTTGCTAACACCTTCGGTGTTCTGTGCTTTGGCCAAAGTATAAGCCAGAGAAGGAAGGATATTCCACTCATAATATTACAGGATGTAATCACAGGCAAAGCCATACAAATGTAATTCATAAATTTCCTCTCTCTCTCTCCTTCGAAAAGTAACGAAACATTTTTCCAGGTGATTGCATATCCTGGATGTGGTTGCAGCACATCCTTGCACACCTGATGGACCACCATCTGGGCCTCACACTACGCGGGTGCCAGCCCATCCATTCGCGTAGGTAAGTAAACCAATTTCAATTCACTTTGTGGCAACAGTAGGTATAACCTCCATTCAAAGAGAAAATGGCGCGCCATCTTCCCAGAGATGAAAGTTAATGTTTAATGTCCTTTGCTGATGCTTTGAGCTTTTTTTTTGTATTTTGGCTGGTTACTACCATAGTACTACCTACACGGCGAATGTGTTAAATTGTGGGAAGCCATGCGGTTTTGCAGCACTTATAGGTACTGATGGTCGGGCTGTGAGCGCCTGGTATTACTACTGGTGAACTTAAAATGTAAAGGTACATAGGTATGGACTTATGGAGGCCATAGCACATTAGGGAATGTGCCGTCTGAATATTGTTGCGGAAGAGGAAGGACCCGAAAACGCAAAACCGCATCTTTATTACGGAAATAGGCATCCGTATACCTACCGGTGTTTGGACATTTTTTTTTATATCCTTTTGGTTTTTTTTTATTCTCATGATGCCCTCGACCCTTGTGCCACCCAGTGTGGTTCGATTCTGTTCCGTTTCACTCTAGGTTATCCCACCTACAACCTACCCTTATTTCTCTGTAGGTTCTTTGTGGCGCACCCGCTTTCATCTTTCCACTAAACTTCAGCATCGTCTCTCTGGATTCACATATTCCTTTTGTCTGGGCTCACTTTTCGCTAGCTTCGTCGGTCGTTCCGATCCTGTTGTGTTTCTGTATGCACACAACATATACACATTCAACGCTTGCTCCTACATCGCATCCCTACGATTTGCCTCCTCTTGCTATCATTTTTCCACACTTCACCTCGCCAGTGAGAATAATTTGTGTGTTACTCTTTGAATTTGGTGGTAAATGGAGGAGGAGGATGCCTCGTATCCTTGGTATTTCCGCTTTTGTACTCTACTATGAGTTGTGTTTGTGTATCTATCTTCTTTTTTTTTTATGTCCTGTTGCAGTTCCATCCGCAGATAGGAAATGCAATTTGTAAGATGAATTCCGTGGAATATATTTTGATTTATTTCATCGCGCTTGGATGCAGGAGAACGAGAAATTGTGGTTCGGATAGCGAGGGTTTGCTTAGTGGGTGGAGGCGGAATTGCGTTGTGGAACTTTTAAGTGTTCACTTAAGGATATAATCGATTGTGTTGTTTTGTGCGATGGTGGGCGCATGTCAAAAGGAAAATTCAATGAGATAAAATATAAAATAATTATGTATGGAATTGGCTTGGAGTCAACAGGAACGGATAAAACGCAAGTTCAATGTTTTTTTTTTTGTAAATCCTTGTGACAGCAGATTTTGGATGAATTTTCCTTTGTGTTAAGTTGATGAAAAAATAATTCAATCGATGAAAACGAAAAGATAATCATAAATTCATAACCTAATCAGAATTTGAATAAGGTAGGTAGGTATATGTTTTATTCAACAGCTAAGTGGGCTGGGCATGTCTCAAACTCTGTCTTAGAGTTTCACTCAACGAGTACAAAGAGCGGAGGCCTAATAGCTCATCGCGAAAGTCGTAGGCGCTTAGTCAATAATTGACGGCGAAGCGATGTGCGAGGTTAACTTCCTGAGGAAAGGCATTTTCAAGGCGAATATACCGTTTTTGCAAACAACACATCATCAAACAAGTAGGTACTCGGGAAACATTTACCTAGGGAAATTTTAAGAAACTCCTCCCTATTTAAGCTAGAAATGTTTACTCCCCGTTTTCTTCATTTTAAAAAGTAGCTTGTCAGTTGTTATTTTAAGACCGATTTAGCTATACTAACATCGAAAGGCAGATGATGTGATTTTTCATGCCGATGGAAGAAAGAACTGAATTTGCTAAGGCCTTATATAACTTCCAAATGGTGCCAAGTTCACAAGTCCATTACTCGAAATTATGCGCTCAACAAATAATGATTCCCGCAATAACTTGATGGTATCGCTCACCGAGCATGTTGCGCCATCTGTTTGAAACCAAAGCTCTGTCACGTCAATGCCATTCAACTGACGAACGAAGAAGTTAGATTTTCCCGTAAAATCCCCCACAAAATGGATGGGCATGGCTTCAATTACTGTGCGCACGATGGCGAATCGAATCGACTCATTCAGATTCTCCTCAACACTGCGCTCCACAACGGCAATAACTTCTTCTGTTCGCACTGTTTGTCATCTTTAAAAAAATAAATAAAAAATAAATAGGTGGCGCAACAGGCGGGTGACACCCAAGGCCTAGCTTCTCGCAACCATTCGTTTTGTGTGAGTTTCTATTTTTGGGACGAATGGAAGGGACCTACAATTTTATGCCGAGTCCGAACGGCTCAATTGAGAAGCTTTTTCATGACAGGCATACTCTCGGATGTTTGTCAGACGTTCGCGAGAGGTGGCGCAGTAGAAAAAACTTTAAGATGTAATTTGGGTTTTTCCGGGGATCGAACCTGGGATCCCTCGCACAGTAGTCCAACACACTAACCACTGCGCTACTGCGCCGTGGTCATCTTTGTCATCTTTAGAAATGCGTATTATCCACTAGAGTGTATACGTGGTATGTACGAAGGTTCCGAATAATTTGCTAAGATGGACGATTACGTCAACAGTAAAATGGACGTAGCTCATGATAAGTTTGACGAACCGAACCATGGTTTTCAAAATAAGTTTGCACAATTTGCACGCGTTGTTCTGGCGTTAAGCTATTCATCTTAAAATGGCAAAACGTACTAACACCTAACCACAAATCAACTTTTAACTGTCAAATTGACAATCTGCAGAAACAGTATTGACAGTTTATAAAGAAAACCTCTAAAATTACATCTCGGATATTAAGAATTAGGTATGTGATAGGAAATAAAATTTATGCGATTTTGCAAAATTTACCTAACCTCACAATCACCCCTCTAATCACTGCAAAGCTAACTGAAAGAACCCTTTATAAAAAATAAATGTATCTTGTAACAGAGTATCCCAGGATCCACAGCAACTTTTTCACAAAGCCAATATTTTGTCTTCTCTCAGTTCATTGAAACAGTAGCTAGTCTGTCCGGCCTTGTGATACCATAAATAACGGCCATGCCTTTGCTCCTATATCAGTGTCAACTAATCTACCCTATCAAAAGAACAAAAAACTACCTCTGTGATTGTAGCATGTGTAAAATGCTGTTTAGAAAAACACAACATAACCATGTTCCTTAAAAAAAAAAAAAAAAAAAACTTTTAACATAGCTTTCCATGAAACACAGTTCCGGCGTTGGTACATCTCTAACGGCGGAGTATATATGCCATCAAACTCCCATCAAAGTGGTAAGCCGTTGTTGGAATAAGTAATCCCTGATGTAGCACCAGTGCTTAACAGGCGATAAATTTCCTTGTTTTTAGGTGATAGAGGCGACATTAAGGACGTCCTTGTTGGAATGGTGCGCTGTAGATTCACTTTTCCATTTTTCTTTGTCCCTCCGCTTTCGTTGGCAGGTGGAAAACGTTGTCCATACTATTCCTATTATCCTCTCAACTTTGAATATTCCTCCGGATGATGCTGATTTTGATAACTGTGATGGTCTGCCAAATATATAGGTAGAAGGGATGAGCATCTTGATAAACTTTTCTTTGTGTCGTGCTTGCCAAAGTGTATGCTTTTGTGCGAAAAGGATGTGTGTAATGTCCATGTGTAAAAGGCAATATCCTTCTTTCAATTACCACCCTCTTCATGTTCTGTATGAATCTATATATATCTACACTACACATTAAGTATATTATATTGTGAAGGTACTAATATAGCTTTGCTATAATGCATACAATGACAAGAATGACATAGATAATCTATGGCATTTTGTAGTAAACCTTATTATACAGTACCCTATTATTAGACTTGAATTCAAAATCCAGAAACATTTACTTCAAATCTATATCCACTTTCCAAAAGCGGTGTTAGAAATATGTATGCGGTATTTTTCCAAAAAGTTATTGGTTTTATTTCAAACATAAGAAACTTGTAAAATGGTTTTACATAACTAACTAAAATCATTGTTATTCGTATGTTCATATGTATCCTGAAAAAGTGAAAGGTTCCTTTTCCAACCTCAAACTCCATCTTTATGTCTATTCCACTGCCCCAAGTCTAAAGCTACGATTACACGTCCATTTTTTTGAGTCATTTAAATGGCGCTGTGACGTCAGGAAAAAATGTCGCATTAGGGTGACATTTAAGCTACGATTCGTCATTAAAAAAAAGGGCGATCACGCGAAATGACTATCATCGTCATTTGTGGCCCAAAATCAAATGACGGACACTGCGGGTCATTTAGAATTTTCCGTTGGGATGCCATTGTCCTAGGCGTCATTGAAGAGCGATCACACGGCCATTTTTGCCCGCCATTTAAATGGCACTTAATTCATGTCATTTGATGCGCCATTTTCCTAGTCATTTAAATGACGCTGCCAAAAATGGCGATCACACAGAGCGACATTTAAATGACTGCTTTGTGACGGGATTTTTACGTCAGAGCGCCATTAAAATGACTCGAAAAAATGGCCCTGTAATCGTAGCTTAACAAAAATCCGAGTGAATAAGTGCTAAATTAAATTGAAGGCCCCTTCTATTAAAGTAAATCTCAGAAAGCTAGCTGACATGACAATACATTTCTTTTACCTACTTTTGAGCATCACATTTTGAACGTCAAATATAGGTATTATATTTGTTCAAACTGACCATCCAAACGAACATACCCTATACCTACAGGGAAAGAGGAAAAATGACAGACAGGTGCTGCTATAGCCGAACGCAGCCGACCGACCGACGCGACGTGGGTCATGAATTCTCACTGCTTCTGTAGCAGCAAAATGACCGTAGACCATGTATATAATTGCTATGACTATACAGATACACGCAGGGGCGGTAGATGACCAGCTAGAACAAGGGTCAAGTTAAGATGTGCGTCCATTGGATGGATGGATGGAAATCCAATTATTCATGAGGTAATAGGAGCCGCGTATACGGACAAAGGAGATTAGAGGTTATGTGCTGGTGTATGTGCATTGATGAGATCTGTTTTTAAATGGAACTGGGAAGTTTTAATAGGATTTGCGGTGGTTTAGGTGACCCGGTCTCTGGAAAACATAAGTTACGGTGTCACCCAATCAAACATTAAGGGCGCAATTTGGTATGACTTTTGCAAGCTCTTTGCGTAGTTTATGGGTGCCAATTGTCACTGTCACGAGTTTTGTGTTTGATATTTAATTGGTTTTCGTAGTTGGTCTTTCCTGTAGTTCCTGGTTCACGACCGATCAAATATTCACACTATGTCAGATCCTGGAAAATACCCAAGAAGTCCAAATCGATACTCAGACTCATCATCTATTTATCGATTTTAAGGGCGCATATGACAGCATTTATTGGGACGAGCTATACAGAGCCATATCTAGTTTTGGCATCGTTCCCAAATTTATCAGATTGTGCAGAATGACGACGGAGAATTTTCGCTGTTTCATAAAGTTCGGAAAAAATCTCACCGAGACCTTTGATTTCATAAAAGGATTTAGAGAAGAGTGATGCGCTTTCATGTGACTTTTTTAATATCATTCTTGAGAAAATTGTGTGAAATTTGGAAGCCAACATCCAGTGGCACAATTTTCTAAAAGTCTGTGCAATTATTTGCATATACGCTGACGAAATTGACATCATTGGCAGAACGCAGGAAGTATTAGCACAGAAGCGTCTAAAATGGGTTTAGTTGTGAATATGGACAAAACAAAATACAAACATGCAGTCAACTTGAATGGATACACAACATCGACGACTTGTATAGATCATTACGATAGACAGCGGCAACGTGATGTAGGGACTTTGTCCACGTGTCGGCTCCGCTGTGAACTCTGACAATGACACAACAGCAGAAATCAAACGAAGAGTTACACTTTCTTTGGCGTAAGAAGGCAACTGACTAGTAAGGCTTTGTCAAGAAACACTAGGTTAGGTTAGGTTAGGTTAGAGTGGCATTTTGCCGTATAAGCAATTTTCACCCAGAAGTCATTGAGGCTCATTGTGATTACCCTTTTGCAGTACATGTAGGACATGCATCTAAAAACAACCATTCGGATCTGTTCATGAATCTTTCTAAATCTCATAGAGGTATCGTTGCTAGCCTTCGAAGAACCGCGTGCTCTAATGCAAGGGTGGTTGCATTCTTGGAGGGCTGGGCAGTAAAACAGGAGACGTTTCACAGATTTTATTTCCTCTTCATCTCTGCAACTTCTGCAGAAGTCATTTGTGACGATACCTAGTCTTTTGGCCATGTTGCCAATTATGCAGTGTCCGGTTATTACCCCGACGTGCAATCGGATTTGTTTTCTATCAAAAGATGTTAGGATCTTTGACCTTTTAGTGTCAATTGCGGGCAACAAGCTACGAGTTATAGTACAACCGGGAGTGTTGTTCCATAGTTCCTTATTCAATTTTAGTGTGACATTATCAATGAAGCTCTTAGCTGCGCTGAAAGCTGGTAATATACTTCTCTGTCAGCTGATAATAGGTCCATTTCAAAACCGCATCTGGCCAATTTATCTGCTGCCTCGTTCCCTTCCACACCAACATGTCCAGAAACGCAGCGCAGCCTCACTGTGTGAAGGTCTAATGCTCTCAATGCCGAGAGGCACTGGCTTACGGATTTTGAGTTTACCATATTGGAGTTAATCGCTTTAAGTGATGCTTGGCTGTCCACGCAGAAGGTGATTTCCATCCAGAAACACTAAGGAGACTCTATAGTCTATATTATATAACCTCATCATCCCAGTTCTGCTCTATGGCGCAGAAGCATAGGCGTTACCAAAGGCGGCTAAAGACCTTCTTGGTCGTTTTAAAAGCAAAATTTTTTGAGTGATTTTCTGTCCCGTTTGCGTTGACGGGCCTTGGAGGAGGATATTTAACAGAGAGCTCTATGAGCTGTACTTACTTAATTTTTAGAATCAGGCCCTAGGTTACATTTTATGAACTTACCGATTTTTTCAATATAAATGCATCTATTGTGATCTACAATAAACTTAAGCTGAAGGTTTAACACCGTCCTGGTTTCCATGAACATTATTACACATTTTTGAACTATGGCTATGTCTATACAGACAAAATCTCTCTGACATGACAACACTATGTTTTGGTTTTGTTTAACTCAACCAAATCGATTTTAAATTCCAAATATTTCTTAAAGTACGGTAACTTTCCAGCTATGCTGTATATTATGGTCATCCAAAAGTACATATTAACCCCTACCATTGCAGAAGAGCCAGCGTAACAAAAACAAAAGAAAATCCAACGAAATCCAATAAATTAAAATGCTCCACGTGATTAGAGTTTTTGTTTTTCTTTGGAATTTTCTTTCCCTCTACACTGGTGTTTTCGATCACATCTTTTCTTAAGCAGACACAAAAATAAAAGAAATATAATATTTTTTGCCTTAAATGGAATCCAACGTTGAAAGCTATACCCTCTCCCACCCCTAAAAGAGTAACAGATGCTCGAGACGTCGAGTAGGAGGATGTGCTACTATAAGAAGAACGCGAAATTAAAACGACATAATTGCCTTTTGTCCTTTCGAAAATTGCCAAGTGCAAGAGAGGAGCAAATATAAGATGGAAAGAACATCCGTCCAATCCTGTCAGCCGGCTGTTACAGATGACCAATTTCTTTCATCTCATCCTATCGTTAAAGGCGAAATATATTTTTGTAGAAAGCGTTTTTAAAGGACAACAACTGATTTTCAGAAATGGTTATGATCTAGCCGTGGGAAATTTTCATAGCTACTTAAAAAAAAAAAAGGAATTGTATAAAAAAAATTAAAACCATGCTACCTACTTCTCAAAGGAAATCAAAAGTTCTCTATCCGCCGGCGATGTAACGCAATAATTTTCATGGAAGACGTTTTTTTTTTGTCGCTGTAGGGGACAAGGAAATATTATATATTATCACTATTGGCCGCCCAGAGAGATATTTTTTTTTTGTTTAAACATTATTTTTGCTACTTCATTTTGTTGAAAGCGTGTCCGTGTTAAGAAGGGGTCAAACAATTGTTGGGTTGGTGTTGGCGAATGGTGCGATGCTATTTTTTTGGTGTGTTGAAAAAAAAGCACAAAATTGCTAGAAAATTCAGGACTTTATATGGATGCCTTATTTACCGAAGCACAAGTCCAATATTGGTTGAGTCAAGGGATTTGAATTGATAAGATTAGATCTATTAAGAAGTTCTTTTGTGGCTGTTTGTCGCATTGGGGATGTTCCGAATGGGACTGACTTACGCTCTTTGTTATCTTTAGGTTATGGACTGTAATACAGGAAGGAACAAGGTATGCACTACCAACCATAGTTCCTATAAAAGTAAATTAGGTAAGCTATGCGATTTATGTATGTTTCCAGCCGATTTAGTTTGACTCTTAACTTGGTTTGATTTTGATTAGTTTAAGAGTGTGTTAGACCGAAACGAAATCACTGAATTAGATTCAAATTAGGCAGGCATCCCGCATAATACACACTGTCGCAGTTGCAAGGACGCAGCCGAAGAAGAAAATCTCACTCATATTGCGCCTCTGTTCGGCACTATCTAGAACCAGACAGCGATTTCTGGGAAAACCGTTCTTCGACTCCCTTGAGGAGGTTTCGAAGAGTAGTCTTAAAGAACGGATAACATTTTTGAATTCCACAGGATAGATCCAAATTCTAAACCCCCCTTTGACAAACTTACAACATCGATGTCTAATGAGTTTGTGGTAACAAAACGGCACATATCTAGTGCTACTTGGGGTTTTCTCAACCGCCACACCTATACCTACCTCGAATTTAGTATAGTGACAAAAATCACACAAGAAATAACGTGCGTCGATTTCAAAATTATTGTGAGCAATAGGTACCTACCTAGCTTGAAAAAGGTGAAAATTCTGTCAGATAATTCATATTCAATATTACCACTATCTCACATAAACCACAGCGTCAAGTGGTATTTTCAACACCACTTCAATGGCTTTGAATATATTAATTTTATTGCAAAAACTTGCATCCCCATCGTATAGTCCGTTAAGATTCCAAAATGGAAAATTTCCATCTCAAAACAGTTCCTGGGGATAGTTCATTTAAGTGCAAAGTCATACTAAAACGTCTACCTCTGCCCCGTTCCCATATATCAAAGGAGTCCTCAAAGACGTACTTAATAGAAATTCAATAGTTTTATGAAAGTTTTCAATAATAAAAAAAAAAAAATAAAACCAGCAACAGGACGACGAAACCTTAAATCTTATCCTCTTATGAAAACCAAAAAAATGCAACTTCCTCTATCTTTCTTCCGATAATCATCATCTCTATATAAGAGAAACCCCTTTGCTATCGCCTGTCATATGCAAATATATCCCATCAAGTAGAAAACCCAAGGACGACGATGTCAACGAATTCAGCATGAATGTAGAAAGCAAGATAGAAAGTTTCTTTCCAACGATAGTTGGTGGCTTTCTCAAGAAATCCTTGGCTCTATCTCTTGGCTTTCTCTGGTGCCACGTTTTTGCAGTTATGCTGATGATATTGATTGTGCTGGCTGCTGCTGATGCTTCTGTTACAAGCCATTGTCTCAAAAGCAGCGAATAATATCCCAATATCAAAACCATTCCATCATAATCATCATCATCATCATCATCATCACCATTGCTAACATTGTCTCCGACCCTTTGAGGACATGCATGGTACGGTGTGGTATGCCATTGCCAGGCACATGTACGGCACACATATCCCGTGTGTGGTATAGAAATGACGACAAATGAAGAAACTCCAATGACAACTGGTGTGCAAATATACGAAAAAAAAAAAAAAAACAATACGATTTGGAATCTGGATGCTGTTTGGCTCCCCGCATTGGGATAAGGGACCAAGGACATGACTGACTAAGATGCAATGCGCTCTCAGCGCAATAAGACAAATGCACGGAGGTATATGCAAAAGCGAACAGCAAAAAAGTGTAATTGAAAAATTGTCCTTCACTTGCATATATTTGTTTCAATTTTGCGCCACAGTTCCTTTCGATCAGCATCGGCCATATCAGCGGAGATGCAGCACTGGGAATCCAGCATAGTTTCACACACAAAGTGAAAATCCTTTTGTGCCAAATTGCTATTTGTATTCATTCAGAGCAGTCTTGGCAGCATAGCAGCAAAATAGCAAAGTATCCTGTTGAGAGATCCTTTCCTTTTATGTTCTCACACTGTTTGAATATCCATTTCCGGAAAATATATAGTTTAACGCCAACTGCAATCGAAGTGAACTGGGGAGCGCTCTATATGTCGTGATAGTCTGTTGCTTGTGCTTGCCTTCGAAAGGTGATAAGTTTCTACCGACGACGATACTTAGTAAATTCTTTTCTTTGTTTTTGATGTTTTTTTTTCTCTGTTGTTTTGTATCCTTTGAGCTTGCACATTAATTTTCTTTCGCTTGGACACTTGGATGACAAAAAAAAAACGAATTAACGATGACGGTAACGACGTGAAATGTTGGTCTTAAAGGAAATTCATTTTCTAATTAGACAGTTGGGCAAGATTTACGCGAAAAAAAATACTAACATGCCCTCTGACGGAAAGATTGCCAAACCGAATGTCATTTCCGGGCGGGGATACAATTTTGTATATGTTGATTAATGGAATAGTTTGTATGGGTCTTATTTTTGGGAATGGAAGGGACATACCATTTTATGCCAATTTCGAAAGTCTGAATTGGGAAACTTTTACAAAACAATGTTGGGGGGCGTTCAAGAATCTAGTTTAGTAAGTCTGACAGCTCTATATTCCCATGATGCTGAGTTTTCATTTAGCCAGACTGGTCATGTAAACAGTTTTCTCAGTTGACGTCTATGTCCGCAACACCGACAAATCAAGTCAAGAATTTCTCGACTTACTATTGACGTCTATTTGTGTCAGCGCGTGTTTGGAGAACTCAGTTTTGACATTTCTATTGGGTTATCGTATCGTATAGCATGGGAGAGCGCAGTTTGACATTTCGATTGCTATGAAGTGTAGAACTGTAGAGCACCAATCAGAAACTCGGAACCCAGGAGGAAAAAAATACAAATATTGTCAATAAGTGACATACCGACAATTGAAGTTAATTTTCGCGTTCAGATAAATTTCAATCTAAAAGATTCTTGATTGCGGCCTTTTACTCTTGAATTTTTGTCACAAGTTCGCCCACTCTCCCCAATTCAGGCGATTCGCATTTCGTTCGCTTCGAGTTCCCCGATAGAAGATTTCATTTAGCGGCGAGTTCGTCCGAAAATCTATTGCAGTATCGTGTGAAGCAAGGAACATTTAATGACTAACATAAAATTGGGGTAGGAGTAGTCGTTTTTTGCTGTTTTTTTATGGGAAATGTTAGGACAGTTTGTCTTATTCACATTTTATTAAATGCTTCTAACAGACAAAAAAGTCTACTTATTAAACTTCAAGCATAAAGCTGTTATAAATGTCAAGATATTATTTTGAGATTTGGGCACTCAGGGACATATATACAAAAAAAACTTGAAAATTTAAGAGTTACGTGGACTTCCCACTTCATAACAAATGTATTACGTGTGTTTCAGGCCAATCAACGGATTACTTTTGGAACTTATAGGAAAAAGCGTTTGCAATATTTTTCTTTCCAGGGGAATTGCCACGCCCCTTTGTCGAACAGAAACACTTTAGTTCAATCTGTTTGGTGGTTTTTGAGATACCTATAAGATTACGAATAACACCACTACCCTTTGCCCCTCGCACCTTAAGTATCTAATATTATCAAATCTTTTCAGACAGTCAAGCGGCCTTACAAGTTCTATCGTCCAACACGATGGACTCAAAAACTGTAAAGTGCTGCTACGATGCCCTCCAAGTCCTAGCCAAACACAACAAGGTCAAACTTGGCTATTCGTATTTCGGGTAACGAATCGGCGGACCAACTATAGCTATGGCCGGATCTGAATCCGCGTTCTGTAGACCAAAACCTTATTGTAGAGTCAATTGAACTACTGCTTAAGGTCTAATTAACAATTGGGAACATCAACTTCGTCTGTACCACTGGAAAATGTCCCGGGTTCAAGACAATCCAAAAGCTTAAACCCTATTCCTCAAACTAAATAAGGATAGTATCAGAAGGCTGATGGGCTTTCTCACAGGCCATTGTGGCTTGAGATATCATCTTAACAAAATGAATTTGTGCCCGGAGACAGAATGTAGGTTCTGTCATGAGGATGAAGAATTCTTCGAGCATATTCTCTGTTATTGCCCGGCACTTCCATTGGTTAAGAAAACGTGTCTTTAACAAGGAGATACTTTTACTGAGCTCTGCACAGGTGCTCCGCTACTAAGGATATAGTGGCCTTCACTAGGGAAGGGAGGTCACACGTCTCTTAGAGTAGCCTTATCCGTTTCGATACAATAGATCTTGTTAGGTCGCAGTGTCAGCCAATTGGACAGGGAACTTCCAAAAAAATTTAATATTATCACCACTAAAACAATAAAAAGAATTTTTAAAATCGGCATTAGCCAATGAATTAAGATCTTTTTGGAAAAAAGTTAATTTCGCTGTGTTGGAATTTTTCTCCAACATTGAAAATGATTTTAAAACATCTTTAAGTTCATCCTTATTAAAAAACAATTCCCACAAAATCTCTTTTAAGTCCCCAAGTACCCAAACCCAACTGCCCAACCTACCCCACTGAATCCTGACCTGAGAGACCAACAAACCACCTTGCAGCAATCACAACTTTAATGTGAGCTCTTTAAAGTTTAAAGTTGAATTTATTGAAATTCGAGAAAAATGATTGTTCAGCTGCAGCCATTATTCGAAAATTAAATTTCCAACCAACAACGTGTTCCATGAACACACACGCCCGGCCCCAACGTTGAATATCCCAGGTGGTACCTTACCTACGTCGCGGTTGTTGGGTAAAGTTGAAAAATAATAAATCAGCAACAACAATACACGTCGTCCCATCAAATGTACATTTTCGACACATTATAGAGCGCACACATGAGTATAATGCCATACATGAGGGCAAAATATCCTTTTTCATCATTTTTAAATTGAAATAATCGCTTTTGAGAGTGGAAAATGAGTAAAAAAAAATAGAAGGAAGAATGAAATTGCAACCGTGCATTCAAGGCTGGTTCCGCAGTTTCCGACTCTGAAACGGTGTATTAGTCCAGAGTCTAGACAGATTGTTTAAAAGGATACCTACATAAATATGTATACGTTTGTGTACTTGAATGTTGCGATCCCGCACAAAATGGGTATACTATACATGGCCTATGCTATGAATGCCAGAAAACACCCATACACATGTGGAGTGGATATGATGGATTACAGGGGGAGTTGACATATTAAAGGGATTTGCTAGAAAGGTTTTGTTTTGGTTTAATAATTTTTTTTCTGTTCTCATTCTCTTTCTATTTGTTTGTTTTTTTTTTTTTGTTGTTTGCGCGTCGGATAACTTTTTGCCCTGAGTACCGAAGAAAGGTTAGGTACTCCCGCTGCTACTATTCTAGTCCCTTCCCTGTCATTGTACCTTGCAGTTGCAGCAGGATACAAACGAAAAATCATAGGTATACTTTACACATAGCGCCCGCGTAGAAACTTGTATGGGTGTGAAGCATTGATGAGAGAGCGGAGCGCTAGCGATGAATGTATTGGGGCGAGCGAGCTTTCTCCTGGAAATACGACATTTGTATGTACGCATGTCACAACTTGAGAGTTCATTTTGTCAACGGGAATAATATGCTGGAGAAGTTTCTATAAAAATGGGGCGTTCTTGGCAGACAGCGGCATCTAGAGGGTGTATAATGTATAGAAAGAAAGTGTCACGTTCCACACCTGGGATAGACTGTTAATAGGGGGAACACAAATTGCTTGGAAAGGACGTCCTTTTTGTTGGGGACTAACTTTCATACTTTCTATGTTTTCGGAGAAAGGACATTTTTTGGAACTCCAATTATTCTGTTTAGGTGATATGCATGCATCGCAATAGATGGCGCGAAGAGGTCATTCCTATGGCACAGTATTTGAATTTCCGGTGAAATTATTGTGATATTATAGCTGAAACTAAAGCTCTGATAGTTAACTGGCAATGTTACCATAAGCAAAAAATTGTAGAACTCGACTTACAGAAGCTTGTGCATGTAAGTTCGTTTACACTTTTATAAAAAGTAAACTTCTGCTGAAAGCCACATGTTGGATTAGATTTAGCATGAATTTATTAAAAGCACAATCTAGAGGGAATCAAGATGGTTTCTATATCACTGCACTAGGTGTCGGTACTATAACAACAAGAAATGAAAGCAGTATAATCTACTCTTGAAAAGGGTTCAAAAGCACTAGTTACAAAAACGGTTTCAATTCAGATGTTCTGAATTTAGATAATTATATAGTTTAAAACGATTTCCCTACCGCTTTACTATGGTGGATTATTTTTATCTGACAGTTCTTAGGCCTCAAACACACATGCGATTTCAATCGCGCGACTGTTTAGTTGCAAAAATAAAACACACACACTTCAATATGAATGCGCGCACATAAAATCCAAAATTATATGCGCGCATCCATATTGAAATGTGTGTGCTTCATTTTTTGCGACTAAACAGTCGCGCGATTGAAATCGCATGTGTGTTTCGGGCCTTATGGGTTAAAAAATTGACAGAAAGACATTTAATTTTCGCGGTAGAAAACGGACCATTTTATGCTTTGGCAATGTTGAGAAATATTGTATTGAAAAAATTACTTGAACGGTGTGTTGCGCCGAAACAGCGGAAATTTTCGACCGAAATAATACACCAATTGCAGCTGGCTGATGCAAGTATGTAAAGAAAGTTCCTAAGACTTTTGGCTAATCGAAACATATTCATGGGAACAATCCAGAGAGCACCCACATTTTTTTTTTAAACATTAGCTAAATCCATGGCTCAATTTTGACGGAATGCACTGTGGATATAAATGTCACAGAAAACATCTGTTCGTTAAAAATAAGTGCCTTCAAAAACTCATCGACGCGAAAAAGTGTTACTTTCTTTTTTCTTTTGCTCATCCTTATTTACTTTTCCGCAACACAAAAACACAACAAGAAAAAAACCAACAGATCTGTCAAAATTTAGCTTGAGGAAATGTGCCGAGCCATTAATGGGCGCGCTAAATTTTGACAGGTACAGTCTGAACTGAAAATTTGATTTTTTTAGCTAAAGCAGCGTAGGGCTCGGTGAAATGAATTCCCTATAATTTAGCTCAGCTAAATTTTGGAGAGAATTTTGTATGGGAGCTAAAGTTTAGCTTGAGCAGCGTACTAAGCTTTAGACTGTAATTTTTTGTTTTCTGACGGTTTTTTTTTTCAGGGGCTATAAAATACTTGTTATTTTTTTCAATAAAAATGAGGCTCAGGCTGTCAGATTCTGCAAGTCGCAGAAGATTTAGCACACATATTGTCCCAATTCAAAGCAATGTCTCGCAGCAGAAAAAAGTTTCCGGAAACGTATACGTCTTTAAAAATTTAGATGAGATCAACCATACTAACTGCGTTGGGTTACTTGTTTTCTGCAGGAAAATTGGACGTTCTTCATTGCAAAGTGTTTCCTTTTTATTTGTGTAGTTAACTGCAATTTGTCCTTTTTTGGATCACGTTCATGATGGGCAATTATATTGTCAAGTCACAAGTGCCTCTCATACTCCCATTATGGGATTGTATGGGAGTAATTCAACCAATCAATGTAATTCAACAAATGAAATTGTGTATCATACTTCAATAGATTAGTGTCACATTTTAAGCGTTTAAGAGAACATAATTAGGTTTTCATTAATATTAAATTTTGACATCCACGGAACCACGAAATCTTTAAAACTATACGTATTTTCATATTTTTTGTTAAATAAATTCAATTTCAATTTGGTTTGCCAAATGATTCTTTTAAAACAAAACCCACAATTCTTTTAAAGAATGAATATAATTATAATTTAGCAGCATTAGGGAAAGTCTACATTAAATTGAGATTTTTTTTTAGCACGGCCTACAAATCAAAATGGAATCGTTAAGTATAAGAAAAAAGCAAAAGTTTAATCTACAAATACAAATCCTGAATAAAAAAGCACACACTTAAAACGACAACCAAATTGAGTATCGAAATATGTTAAAGGACTACCAAAGGATATCAAAAATATTCCATCTAGCAAAACTGTCACTTCCATTAGAGATTTAAATTCACACATTCATCCATCGATGTCGGCGAAATAAATTCAAACGGAAACATCTTTACGAATTGCATTTCTAAAGGCGATGATGCCAATGGAAAATGGAATAGCGCATAAATCTACGAAGTTGTCAAAACTGAAATCGTCTTAAAAGTAAATCTTTGCCATCACTTCCAGTCACAGAAGTGGCATAGAATTCTATGTATATACAAGTCACTTGCCAGATTTGATTGTTTTGTTAGACGTGAGATGGAGAAGGATGATACAAAGTGCGCTATACTGACGGATAAGGCAAGTAAGTAGGTAATGTAGCATCTGAAGGAGATATAGAGATCATCTTAAATCCCATTGAGCTGTATCCTTTAAATAAAATAAACAATAGTAACACTAAGGGAATTGTGTTCGAAAAATGCGCTTTAGATTGATGGGGTTATTTTGAATAAAAGCAAACGTGCAGTAAAATTAGTGTTCCCACTTTAGGGAAATAATGCATGTAAAATTAATTGCAAAGTTCTCTTTTTTACAATAGAAATTATGAAGGCTTTTGGTAAGGACACAAGATATACATAACTTAGTAAATCATAGAAACTTACCTAACACACAACCGAAAAAAAATTACTTTGCTTTTCTGGAGCACATAAAATTAATGTGTGAACTCAATCTTGGTCTTAAAATGTTGCTTATGATTATGAATTATAAAGTTAGTTTATAGAAAAAATAAACAATTGGTCTTTAAATTTTTTAGACAAAGAAATTATAAATTTTTCCATACGAAAAACTTTTTCTATTCAACTTCTCAGTCAATTCCACTGAATTCCTATCGTAACATTTTTCTGTTTGGTTCTGTTTCGTGTTTTACTGATTTTCTAGATTTTTTTTCGCGAGATAGAGTCTTTCGTGATTTTTGTACTTTCTAGATTTTGTTACGTTCGAGATTTTTGCAATCAACAAGACGAAAGACTTGAAGTAATTTCCTTGCAGTGGCAACCCTTTCCAAAGTTGATTTTGTGTTTGCATCGAGTAAAATTGTCACCATGAAATGATTTCAAGGTTCAAACTCTCTACTATACTGGATCATTGACAGATAAATACTTTTTGTCCTTCTGCGTAGGTATACCTCTTTCTAACGTAATTTTTGCTTCTTCGTCCTGGAGATATTTTCCTCTTGTGTTTTTATTCTGTTTGACTTTAGCTCTGCGATTTTTGTAGCATTACAATGTAAATGCTTTGCAGTCCTATTTACAGAACACTTAACTGAATGCAATTTCTCTCGCCCACACAAAGAAGAAAGAAAAATCGTTCCTTCCATTTATCCTCCCTATTCCCTATTGGAGCAAAACTATTATAGCTGCACAAATTGGTCATGAAAAAGGCATGGCAAAGGCGCACGTGGCCGAGCCAAGTGAAAGTTTCTCTTCTTGTATACCGGGTTTCAGCAGCTGCTAATTGAAAAGGTGGTGTTGGCAATAATTCCGGGTCACACGAAAAAGGTCAGGCATATAAAATGGTTTTAATTAACTTTTAAATTGGGGGTTTGACGTTATTATTACCTCCTGTAGGTATCTATATACTCATACTCTCAAAGTCTCGAATAGCGCCACTCGTCCTTCTTTGGTAGGTGCCATCCATACTCTGGAATAAAGTCAAAAAGTTTCGTCCCTTTGAAGGTGCGGTACAAGTGAAGTGAAGCAAATGGCAACGTTGCGGTAATAAAGACTTAAGTTACTTTCAGATAGTTACTTTGTGAGTGAATTTTGCGGAAAAAGCAGATGCTTTTAATTTGCTTCATAACCCCACCGACAGACCTCCCAATTTGAACGCCGTCGTCGGAGAACATGGCTACATGGATGTACAAATTATGTTGAGTGAAAGTGTTAAAAGTTTGACGTACAATGTATAGATGGATGTTTCGGTCTACATCTAAATGCTTGACGATGGCATTGAATGGCTTTGAGGTTTCTCCAAATTTCAGACAAATAACATTTTCCTGATTAAATTTAACACCATCCCGGTGTCATGTTTTGGAATAACCTTGTAACCATAAAGAATAAACAATAAACACCACACAGACTCATCGACTCATAAATCATTTATCATTTTCCGAAAGACTCACAACAAAACTTTACACAACGGTGTAGCTTCGGAAATCCAGCACAAGTCCATCATATCCTTCATCTGAATAAATGAAAATCCCATTTAGTTCGACTGATTGATGTTTCGCCATTAAGGATGCAAATTATACGCCTTTGTATTCGTTCGATGTCTATACGCGCGCGAAAACACCGCAATGCTTGTGACACACAACAAAACACAAATTGTTTTCTAAAATGAAAATGGGACAATTCCTTGGAGCCTTGTAGCTCACTAGTATGAAGGCCGAACCATGACGGTACATTGTTGTAACTGTGTGCGGCAGTAGGGCCACTGATGACACCCCCTTTAAGCAATAGAAAAGATGCTTGCGGTGCGCAGTGATTGCTGATTGTAATTTTTAACAATTTACAGCAGGCGACAGCAGACAAATTTGATGAATTAAACATTTTTTTAGCGAGAAACATAGGACATTACAGCTTGGCAGTGATGTGTGGGTTGACAAGTTGAGGAGCTTTAAGTGATGGCTGGAGTTTGTGATGTGAAAGTTTTTGTATATAAAGACACAAGGGAATTCATTTATGGTTTTAATTTGATTTAGGTATTCTGCTTTTAAAAAATAATAAAATTAGGTTATTTGCATTTGTGGAATTTTAGATAACGCTTAGTACCTACGCTGCTTGAGCTAAATTTTAGCTCCCATACGAAATTCTCCTCAATCAATTTAGCCGAGCGGGACGCTGTCAAATTTTCATTTCATTTCATTTGCGTGTATCTGTCACAATTTAGCGCGCCCATTAATGGCTCGGCACATTTTCTCAATTTAAATTTTGACAAATCTGTTGGTTATTTTTTCTGTTGCATTTTTGTGTTGCGGAAATGTAAATAAGGATTAGGTTTTTTAATGAATAGCTACCTCGATGATGAATCCTTTAAAAGTGAAAAATTTGAGATCAAAGAATAGCAGACAAGGAAAAAAAGAAACCGCTACGAAAATACATATAACACTTTTTCGCATCAATGCATTAGCATTTTTGAAGGGAATTATTTTCAACGAAAAGCTATTTTTTGTGACACAACACACATAGAGCTTTAGCTAGGGTTAGAGAAATTGGAGAGCAGCTAAAATTAAGTTTCCGTCGAGCAGCGTACTAAGCTTCAGTATATTCCTTTAATCTTCTGCGATTTTTTTCTAAAAAAGTTCATCAATAATGACAGCAGAAATAAGAATTCAAACAATCGACTACACGATTAGTAAATAACTTATGCAGTAATTGAATTATTGTTTCTCGCCGCGGTCTTGTTGAAACCACACGTTGGTCACAGCCATATCTTATAATTTAGGTTCAAAAAACTGGGTTATCATATCACGATAACGAACACCAATAAAATCGCATAAGAGTAGGTACTGCCTGACCAGCCGCATTTTCCAAGAAGAATGGTTGGACCAAAATCTCCACCGAACAATCACGTGTTGTGGATGCATTTGTTTCTCAACAATTGCTCGTGGGTTTTCTGAACCCCAAATGCGACAATTTTGACCATTAATGAAGCCATCAAGATGAAAATGAGCTTAATCACTTTGTTCGAAAATTGCGAACTGTAGCTGACAAACCTGCATTATTTTTACAATATTGCTCAACCATGAAAATGCGTTGTTCTTTCGCATAGCGCTCCATTTGTACTAACCCCGAACTGTCAGCTGTCATATTGTTATCTTTTTTTCCGTTGGCATCACTTTAGGTACTATTAAATGGCGCAAAATTCAAATTTGCGTGAATTGTGAGACACGCTTTACAGTTGTACATCGTAGGTATTCTAATAGTAAGCTACCTTTTTTCATGACAGTTAAACACTGTCAATATGTTTGTACAATGTACATTATGTCATAAATGTGTAGTGTAAAGGGCTTATATTTATCTATTTATCTGTACATTGGAACCTCTTGCAAAACCTAATCACAACCTAAATCATTACCTGATCAGCTTGGTCTTTGAAATGACATTGAAACCGAATTCCCTCGAATCTCATGTGAATACTATTCCAATTCACCAATCGTCCAAGTAAGTCTCCTCAAAAAAATTGTCATTTGTAGACGTCTCTTCATTACAGATAGCTAATCAGTATAAACGTAGAATTATCACAGCACAGCCAAAAGTATAATTTCGATGAATGATGATGGAAATACAGTTCCCTAAGGCTCGTCGCAGGACTACTACTACATCCATCAAATTTATCATTCGATAGGAAAGAGATAGATTCGGAAACCATGGTACTCCAACTCCATTCCCAATAAAAGTTTTTTTTTTTAATACATTCAGGAAGAGAGACCGAGACGCAAGACGAGACGTATGCCATGCACCTTAAGCAAATACAAGCAAATTCATTGGCTTGGTAATGAGTCGTCGATCCGTTGGATGGAGGAATCTATGATGAAAATGCCGCTCGATGGTCTCATATCTCATTCTCATCCCCGTTCGCGACATAATTATTATTACGAGAGTGGTGTTTGCCTTAATGGCTCATTAATGATGGAATGATGTTCATTTTGTTCCCTCTCCAGGATTTATGTCTCAATTTTTTTTCCTGCTTTAAGGGTGGACGATTGTTATCTCTAATTTGGCTTATCTATGCTAGAAGTGAGAGAAAAAAAAATTATGATTACAAAAATATTAGGCTGATTAAAAGTGCTGTTTTAATGACCCGGATTAATTCATTTTCTTTTTCGATATAGTCCTAGGGGCCTAAATTATAATCATCCCTGCTCCGCGAAGTGATTGTTTGGATTAAGCAACAGCTCTTTTGGAGGCTTCAAGGACTCGCGTTTTGTGTGTTAATTTTAATGAGTATTTACTTTCAATTGGATGGACATGGACGGTGATTATTAATTGCTTGAGAGGATTTATTTGTGTAAATTTTGATATCCTTTTTCGCTTGGCTAAGATCCAAGCAAACTAAACGAGTTTATTTTTGTTTTGAAAGAAATTCACAATATTAACCCTCACACAGAGGTCATTTCACTTGTGTATAATTATTTGGTTTATGCTTTTGTTAAGAGCTAATAAATTTGTTGCTCAACAGGACAACAACGACGATGGTGATGATAATGGTGAAGCTAGGATTCCCTTTATGTTTGTTTACATTTTGCTATCTTTATTGCATTGCTGGGCTCGATAAAAGCGAGGGATAGTCCTAGCAGGCACTAAAACATTTTCTAAGCTGTTATACACAGTACCTACCCTACACTACATAGGAATTGGTATAGATATCCGCCCCAAAGGGGAACTTGATGGATGATGGATGTTGATTATGTCATAAAGCAAGTCTAAAACGTGAGCGTGTTAACAATGTTTAATTGTTTTTTAAAGTTTTATTGTAGTTGACGGAAAGTTCGATGTAGGGACAGTGTCACGTGGGAGCTATTCTCACTTAATTACTTTTGCAGACAGTATTTATTCAATTTTCGTTTTATAGCAGTGGTATGGGGGCTAGAAAGGGATTGTTTGGAGTTTTAACTGGCACTTTTGGGCATTTAAAGAAAGCTTAGGATATATGGATGCGGATAGGTTTAAATGGATGGGATTATTTTAAATTTTACGAGGGTTGAGGGATATAGTTAAGTGATAAACTGGCCGCAATTGGGGGACAGCATTTGATAATACAAAATAAGGTGGTCATAAATGAATCTGCCGGTAAAAACCTATGCGAGTTATACGGATATAAGGGGCTGCATTTGTAAGCTCATACATTTAAATCCAACAATGTTGCACAGTAGCGTACTCATCATAGTTGATTATTATCTACAGTACACGTTTACTCTTTTGGCTATATTTTAGTCATATAGTATGTTTCTACTATATAAAAATAGAAAGCTCATGAATGTGTAAAACCTGCGGTTTTAGGCCAGAAAATTCTACTATAGTCCTAATTTTCACACTCCGACTGATCTTAGAAAAAATCCAGAAATTTCAAATCGATTCACACCATCTTTTTATTGACTTGAAAGTGGCCTACGATAGATATATAGGGACGAGCTATACACATACACAACCATATCACGTTTCAGCTTTCCTGCCAAACTCATTCGTCTTCGCAGGATGACGATGAAGAAATCTCGCTGCTCCGTCAAAATCTGCAAAAACATCACTGAGCCCTTTGATGTCGAAAAAGGTTTGAGACAAGGCGATGCGCTATCGTGTAAATTTTTTAACATCATTATTTAAACAATTGTATACGAAACTCACAAGCGAACATCAGAGCTACAATTTTTCAGAAGTCTGTTTAATTGCTTGCATATGCTG
Organism: Cheilosia soror; assembly: GCA_949372485.1. Lineage (NCBI taxonomy): Eukaryota > Metazoa > Arthropoda > Insecta > Diptera > Syrphidae > Cheilosia > Cheilosia soror. The sequence continues at coordinate 4,498,820 of OX443563.1, forward strand.
ACGATATTGACGGAAGATCGCAGCGAGCTGTCATTGGCCCATTTGCAAGTATTGAAACGAAGGGGACAAAGATGGGTCTGGCTGTAAATGAGGACAGACCAAAGTATTCTATATGCTGTCAACGAGAAGGGACACACAACATCGACGAATCGGACAGAACGTCACGATAGACAGCTATAACTTTGAGGTAGTTCGGGACTTTGTCTACCTCGGCTCCGCTATTAATTCTGAAAATGACATCACATCAGAAATCAAGCGAAGAATTACACTTGCCAACCGCTGTTACTTTGGCCTAAGAAGGCAATTGATTAGTAAGGCCTTGTCGAGAAACACCAAGGAGACTCTATATAAGACCCTCATCATCCCAGTCCTGCTTTATGGCGCAGAATCATGGACGTTGTCAAAAGCGGATGAAGATCTCCTTGGTCGCTTCGAACGCAAAATTCTTCGAGTGATTTTCGGTCCCGTTTGCGTTGACGGGCTTTGGAGGAGGAGATTTAACAGCGAACTCTACGAGCTGTACAGCGACATCGACCTTGTCAGAAAAGTACGTATCAGTCGACTAAGATGGCTAGGACATGTAGAGCGAATGAACACCAACGCTCCGGCCCGAAGAGTCTTCGACTCCAACCCGGAGGGACAACGCAGTAGAGGAAGACCTCGCCTTAGGTGGCGCGCACAAGTGGAAGGGGACCTCAACCAACTTGGAGTGCGCAACTGGAGGCAGTTAGCCAAAGATCGTGCTAACTGGAGAGGCGTGTTGGTTGAGGCCCAGGTCCACCCCGGACTGTAGCGCCATCTAAGTAAGTAAGTAAGTAAGTCAACGAGAAAGGAGTCTCAGCATCGAAGACTCATACAAAACGTCATGCGGTTCTACAAGGCCAACTTAAAAAAATGGAGTCTCGCTGCGTTGCACTGGAACGTCAAGTGGAGTGGTTGTCCAAAAAAGCAAATGAGAAAAACATAATAATGCATCTCCCACCACAAACTGGAGTATCAGCTGCCGAAAGCGCGAAACGAATATGTTTGGATTTGCTTCAAACGCAAAATCCATCATTGGTCACTTCAGCGAAAGCTTTACACTCAAGAAATGCAAGCATAGAGAATGTTATTGTTGAAGTTGAAAATAAGGAAGATGTGGGTCGCATTCTTAAAGCAGCATCCAAGTTAAAGGGCACAGGCATTTCATTGCATCGAGATTATCCGGCCGCGGCACGTGAAAGGAGGAGGCGTTTGATGATAGTAAAAAAAGACATCGAATCAAAAAACCGGAAAATAAAAACACAAGTTCGGGGAGAAACAATGCAAATTGATGGAAAAACATTTTATTTCGATAGCTCAAACAAGCTGACATGTGATGATGAAGACGGAATGACACTTCTGCGACAGGTGACGGATGACAAGTGCGATTCAAAGACAGCAGGTGCTGCCAGTAGTTCTCAAACTGTGCAGATCAGCGTTCAGGAAAATAGATTTTAACGATAACGCCGTCAGCCACTTAAATGTAGATCTTAGTTTAAGTCATTTTGCTTTTAAAATAATTTCATTTAATATAGCTGGTCTTAGTAACAAATTACTTTTTATCGATTTTTTTGAATATATAAGTCAGTTTGATATATTTTTATTGTTTGAAACTTTCGTCGAAAATAATACCGATCGCTTTAAAATTTACTTCGAGAATCATGCTCTTCATTGGATACCAGCGACGCGAACGTCTTCTCAAGGAAGGGCGAGTGGAGCTTGCTTGTATGGCATCAAAAACCAACTAAAGGAACAAACTGAATGCACATTTATAAATGAAATCAATAGAGTTTTAATAGCAATAGTCACGAGAAATGCTAAGTTGTATTTAGTCCCAGTATATATAAACTGTAACAGATGGATGGATGATTTTACTAGCTTAAACGATTTTCTAGTGGAATTTGATAATGAAAATGTAATGGTAATTGGAGACTGCAATGCTAGAGTAGGAGACTCGCAGATATTAGAGGTTGAGCCTCAGCTTTTGTCACAATCCTTACGCTTTCAGAGATACGCAACGGACACCAAAATTGATGGAAACGGAAAAAAACTCATGGAGATGTGCGAATCTTTTGGTCTGTCAGTTCTTAACGGCCGATCTAAAAGTGACAGAAAGGGTGATTTAACTTTTTTAAGAGGCAGTGCCTGTTCCACCATAGACTATTGTTTTATACGTGGAGAGTGGATGGAGTATGTGACTGATTTCAGCGTTAATGAGCAAATATTTTCGGACCACTTACCGTTAACAGTCACAGTTAATTTAAGACAACCGCTAAGACCGGCGACCCCGGAGATAGGTCTACTGCCCAAGCTCAAATGGAAGATGAGTTACTCCGCAATTTATAAACGTAACCTTGATTTAAGATTAAACGAAATTGATGACAACGAAATTCGCTCTGATAGTGGTGTGGACTCTCTCGTTTCCTGTATATCGGATGCTGCGAGGAACTTTCAACTGACTGGAAGGTACAAGAGAAAGCAACAATGGTATGACTGGGAGTGTGTAGCTGCGAGGAGAAAGTCCTTTTCCTGCTTACGTTTGGTCAGAGAACTGGGCACCAGCATGGCAAAAATTATGTACCAAGAAGCAAACAAGGCGTACAAAAATATTTGCAGACGCAAGGAATCACGGTACTTGGAACAGCAGACAAGAGCACTTGCGGGAACAAAAGACAGTTACTCGTTTTGGAAACTTGTCAGGACCCTTAACGGTGTAGGTTTTGCAAGAGCCATTCATGTTGAAACGACTGTACTTGCTGATCATTTTCAGTCATTATTGAACCCGCCATGCAGTTCTAAAGCCTGAACTACATCAAAACAAAAGTGAAAAAAAGTACAAAAAAGTGAAAATAGCGAAACTCATCGAAAACACACGCATATTTACGTGACATCTATGAGCAAAAACTAAACAAATAAAGCTCAGAGCTTTTAATTGTTTTTTCCATCGAAAACACATGACTGTTTGCAAAACATCTATGAGCTCGTCTATGAGTAAAATCTGAACTAATAAATCTAAGAGCTTTTACTTTTGATACTCATAGGAATTATGTGATTTGAACGGGATCTAGCGGGAAGTTCGTAACGATTTTTTTGACTGTATTGGTTATAAGAACTTTGTGAAAATTGAAAGCTGGAATATGTTCAAGCTTTCGGCACACACAAAATTTTAAATTGAGAGAAAATATACAGAGATTACTATATGATAAAGAAGGACGAATGATTTTATTTACTTTTTTGTACTTTTTTCCACTTTTGTTTCGATGTAGCTCAGGCTTAACTCACTAAGTTTTGCTCTGCCATATACAAGAGTGGACTCACTAGACAGGGACTTTTCCCTGCAAGAAGTTTGCAATGTATTGCATCGTTGCAATTTAAATAAAGCTCCAGGAGAAGACCGCATTCCCTACGAGTTTTTTAAGTTTGCGACAAATGGCTTCCTTGAAAAACTAACGATGTCATACAACTACATTTTCGAAACGGGTGAGGTACCAGATAGCTTTAGAAGAAGTATAATATTTCCATTATTCAAAAAAGGAGACCCAAATGATCCGAACAATTATAGAGGTATTTCCTTTATGAACACCGCTATGAAAATATTTACCGGAATCATCTTAGAACGCCTGACAAATTGGGTACGGGAAAATGATTTACTAAGCGAGTTCCAGGCGGGTTTCAGAAAAGAGTACTCCACAGTGGATCATATATTCTCCCTGGCAAGCATCGCTCGAACTTATCTGGATAAGGGTAAAAAGCTGTATTTGTTCTTTGTCGATTTTAAGGCAGCTTTCGATACTATCGACAGAAAGGCTTTATTTTACAAATTGAGCAATCTAGGAGTATCGACGAAAGTCCTTAGGATTATACAAAGCCTATACAAATATAACAGGGCTGCGGTATGGAATGGGAAACAACTATCCAACTGGTTTGAATCAGAGATGGGGGTTAAGCAGGGCTGTCTTCTCAGCCCACTTCTCTTTTCAATTTTCCTTGACGACCTTACAACATTCCTGCAGGGTGGAATCGTGTTTGAAGGAATTCATATAAAGCTGTTACTTTATGCGGATGATATTGTCATTCTGGCGGAGTCCTCAACGATGATGCAAATGATGATGAATAAACTGCAAGAATACTGTACAACGTGGAACCTCACAGTCAACGTCGCTAAATCTAAAGTAATGGTGATTCGAAATGGAGCTGGGAGGTACGCAAGGCAGGAAAAATGGGTTTGGCAAAATGAGGAAGTTGAGATTGTTAAGACTTATAAGTACCTTGGCGTAACCTTAACACCTACAATGTCATTTAAGTACCACCTTCAAGAAAAACTAAAAGAAGCGAAGAGGGCAATCAACTGCAATTGGAAGGCGATACTCGGCAAAAAAAACATCCCACCGAGTGCTAAATTTAAAGTTTTCGAGGCTGCCGTTCGATCTATATTGTGTTATGCTGCACAAGTTTGGGGTATCTCTCGGTATGACGAAGTAGAAAAACTTTTAAGATACTTTTTAAAGAAAATCTTCAGGCTTCCAGAAAACACACCAAATTATATGTTGCATCTAGAAACAGGACTGCCTCCTCTATACACATTTACAATGAGACTACATATGCAGTATATATTGAAAGTAATGATGCTTCCCAGCCACCGCCTTCCGCATATAGTGGCAAAACACGCAATACGCGGAAAGTTTCAATTTTTTAAAGAATGGACCAGATTGAGCGCCGAACATAATGTCCCGATAACGGAATATAATGCAGAATTGTGGAAAGAAAGTATACAGGAGCTGTTACGGAAAATCGATGAAGCCCACCGTACCGAGTGTAGAGCCAGAGCACAGCAGAGTGAAAGCAGGCTTACGTATCGGGTACTCAACCATGATCTTATGGAGAAAAACTATTTCCATGATCAAAATAGTATTGAAATTATTTCGACAATTTTTAAGGCCAGAGGTGAACTTCTTCGTTTAAACTATATGCCACACAGATCGGACAGCAATTCAGAATGCAATCTGTGTAATCTACGTGTGAAAGAAGACGTTCAGCATTTCATCGGAGTTTGTCCTATACTAAGAAGTATCAGAAGAGCACATTGGGGTAAATGTATACTTACGGAAGATGAAGTTGTTCTGTGTTTGAATGGTCAGGATTGGAATGTACTTTCAAGTTATGTAAGATCGGCCATGAAATATCGACAGCAAATTGTAGACGAAGCATTTTAAAAATAATCTTATTTGTGTAAGCTCAAATTTCAAAATATTTTAACTTTCTAACTTTTGTTTATAATAATACTGTAAAAAATCTCTCTTTATCCGGCTGACGGCACTTGCCAATGCACGTTATTGTGAATTATGTAAAATGATTTTAATATAATTAAATAAAATCACAATTACTACTACTACAAAACGTCATGATGGACAGATACAACCTTGACTTGACGTAGTTAAAGACTTTGTCTACCTGGGCTTCACTATAACCTCGCAAAATGACATCAGCACAGAGTTCAAACGAAGCATTACTCTTGCAAATCACTAATCACTCCGGTCCTGCTGTAAATGGTGCAGAAGCACGGACTATGTCAAAATCGGATGAATAACTCCTGGGATGTTTTGAGAGAAAAATTCTTCGGATAACATTCGGTCCAGTTTGTATCGATGGAGTGTGGAGGAGAAGATTTAACGACGAGTTTTATGGGCTATGCAGCGACGTAGACCTATTCAAAAAGCTGAAGATACAACGGGACAATGTAGCAGAGGAAGACCCAACCTTAGGTGGCGTGCACAATTGGAGGGCGACCTCAACCAACTTGGGGTTCGTAATTGGCGGGCCTAGCTAGGGACCGAGCAGGATGGAGGGGCTTGTTGATTGAGGCCGTGGTCCACCGCGGACTGTAAGCGGCCTCAAAAGTAACGTTACCTAATTAATGCCTAATTTTTCCCTTCATAAAAAAAAGACGTTAACTGTTTGTGGTAAGTATTTTTAAGTGATTTACAAGCAAGTTTTGAAAACCAGATTTACAAGCAAGTTTTGAAGGCCAGTTTTAAGACTACCTGATAAAGTCTCGGATAGACTATCCGAAACTTATCTGTCAGCTAAACTTCAACTTTTTATTTCATAGGTTTCGGATAGTGATATATGACAGATATAGTCTCGGATAGAGTATCAGCTGGTTCAAGTGGCTGTTAAATCCTTTATCCGGAAGATAAACAGAACATTTATTTTAATCTGACTGGAAAAAATATAGTTTCAGAGCATTTTTTCGTTAACGAGTGTAGATTGATCCGTAGGAACAGAATATTTCGCCCAAGGCCCAAGGCGACTTTAAAAAGAAAATATTATTCACTTTTCTCCTAAACCTTCCTACCACGAATGGGCTGTCATTGCGTCCTTTTCTCGACCTGCTTTTTTTACCTGATCCAGCTCGTTAATTTTTAAAGGTATTTTTCTTTTGGTTTACCTAAAACCACAAAAAAATATTAGAAAACACGAAACAAAAACAATATAAAACAAATGACATGTGTATCGAAACAAATTTAGTGACTGATACATTTTTACGCGAGTTTATCAGAGACTTTGACGATGAAACAGAAAGAAAATATCAGCAGCGTTATGTACCGGCTAACTATCCGAAATTTTATCGGGAACATTTGAAACTGGCCCTTACTTATTTTATTTCTCTGTTAGAACTTACGAAAGAGCTTGCCTTAAGAACTGACAATGTCATTAGGTGTAAGTGTAATTTGTTATTGGTCTTCACACACACCTATGAGTTGGTATTCCATTTTACAGATAAATAATATTTCTACATCTTTATCCCTCTAATCAGATTAATATTAATTATTATGGAGATTATTAAAATCCCACTCAAATCGGATGAACTACTATCTAAATGAAAATCACAATCTTTTATTATCAAATGCATGCAGAAATAATACAAAAAAAAATCCCCCACTTATCTAAATTGCCATTGCTAGTAATTAATATTAACAACACTTCTCAATTCAAATCCGTTTTTTTTTTTTTTGCAAATTCGAGTAAATAAAATCCTTTAACCCTTTCGAGTGGATGCACACAATTTAAACACAAAAAATAAATAATAAAAATAATAAAAAGGTTCCAACGTTTATACATTAATAAATAAAATACTCGTAAAACATTTAAATCCGGTCAAAGGCCATCGTTTAGCGTTTCTGGTGTGTTATGTGTGCATGTTCTATCATCCATTCAAAATCGGTTGAGTTGGTTTCAGATACTACTCCTTTTTATTCCCTTGCGTACGATGATTCCTGACAGTTTTAATTTAGCATTTCCCATTTAATCCATTCAAGTGATACGAGTTAACCGGGTAAACTATAACAATCATATGATTATGAGAACTTACACCATATAAACTTTCATTCAGAGTTTAAAATGATCATAGCACAATCAAAATGGGGGGAAAAAAATCTCGTCAATATCAATTAATCCCTTCATTTATGTTTTTATTTCATTTTCAATCGATACGGTTGCTACCCATTTAACGGTCGTGAGTGGTGGTTGGTGGATAACTGCTCACCATTTATTGAACGGACTTTGATAATAATTGAAGGGGGGATATTTCAAACTAATGAAATGACCGTTTTGGATACCGTCACCATCACAGATCTGTTCGCTTTACAATTGTGGGCTATTTGTGCGTCAATTCGCTACCTACTACCCATTGCATTTGGTTTCAGTTTAAATTGAATTGCACAAGGCAGGAAATTAGCAACCAAAAAATAAAAACAAAACAGATGACCTGTTGAACAAATATTGCTAACTTCACTTTACATTCACATTTGTAGTCATTGGCCGCATTAAAGAATCTAGTCATCGTAAGTCGACTTAAATTTTCTGGACTCAAATTTACATGAACGCAAAAACTAACTTGAATTGTCGGTATGTCACTTATAAACAATTATATATTTTTTTCCCCTGGGTTCTGAGTTTCTGATTGTAGGTCTACACGTCAGGGCAATCGAAATGCCAAACTGGGCTCTCGCATGCTCGCCGACGACCAAATAGAAATGTCAAAACTGAGTTCTATGGACATAACGTTGGCACGAATAGATGTCAACTTATGTCGTTTTCGATTGGTCGTCTAGAACCGTCCGGAAGCAATCCGAACTCTTCTGAAAGCGTTCGATTGGCACCCAACTGACTGTTCTTCTACTGAAAATAAGAGAAATTTGCTTCTGGATTTGAATTCAGAATCGCGGAGAGTTCTTCCGGACGGTTCTGGACGACCAACCGAAAACGACATTAGTAGTAAGTCGAGAAATGCTTAACTTAAGTTGTCGGTGTTGCAGATGTCAACTGGAAAAAGGGTTCACGTTCAGTTCGGCCCAATGAAAACACAACATTAGAGAGCTGTCAGACTTACTAAACGAGATTCCTGAACCCCCTTATTATTAGTAAATTTCAGCTTACAGTTCAGGGATGTTATTGCTATTGAAGAAAAAAAGAAGACGGTTGCCAAAAATATTGCAGCAAATTAACAAAATGGCCGATAGATGACTAGCGGTATGCCAAAATCCATTTCAAAAAAACCTGACATTTCTGCTGACATGCTCTAGCGCAAATGCTGAAATGTCAGTGTTTTTTATATGGAGTTTGGCATGCCGCTCCGCTAGTCATCATGCACAACATAGAATTATGGAGTACGAAAACGGCTCACAGTTTGAAGTGAATCAAGGCCTCAACTGTCAGTTAGCCGGAACTTAGGCACATGTCTCCAAGTTGGTTAAAGCCCTTTTCTATTTTCTTATGCGCGCAAACTACTGCAAGATTTTTCTCTACTGCCCTTAGCGTTAATGTCCATTCGCTCTACATGTCCTTGGCATCCTAAATGTTTAATGGACAATTTATTTGAGTAAGTCAATGTCGCTGTACAGATCGAATAGTTCGTAGATGGATCGTCTACATAACCTATAAGGTTGTTTGACTTTTTCGAAAAAGCCAACTGACGATGACATCTACGAATGAAACTCATCATTGCCATATCGGTCAAAATGTTTCGATGGACAGCTATTTTCAGGAAATGGTAGTTAAGACCGTATTTTTACAATCCCTCCTTTCATCAAATTTACCAAAATGTGAACAGATGTTTTCCTTTTTGCTACTCTTTTTTATTCTCCATACATACTCGTATATATAAATCGCCATCACAATGCCGGCAAAACCGTCTGCGAAAACGTCACCATATCCATCACCTCACCATCTCTTCACAAGCAAAGAGAATCCTTACGAGAGCTTCTATTTAAAAAAAAAGCTCCATCTGCACAGCATCCACAACTTCCGCAAGATATCCTCTGGCTCCGGCACAAAACGGAAACGAAACAAATGACGTTTCCACAGAGTACACCGCGCGCAATATATAGGTCATTGATTGTAACAAAATAAACGAGAGCGAACAAAAACGAAGAAGATGAAAATAATGCAAAACCCACTGAGAGGTTGTTGGCATCCTTTTGAGCTAAACTAGCCAAAGAGGTGTTTAATATTCTACAGTTGTCCGTCTAGGGTCATCAGGGTTTTTTTTTTGTCGTCTTTTTCTGCTCCTCTATTATTTTCTTTATTCCTTCCAATTGCATCCTTAATTAAGTTTTCCACAGTGAGAAGTGAGAGGATGTTTTCTCCGTCCTTTTGGTTATGGGTTTCCTTTTGGATGTGTGTTTTTTTTTTTTGCTTTTCTTTGGTTATGCGCAAATATTGCAATTGGAATTGCAATTCACACAGGACGAAGGAGATATATTTTTATTTTAACACAGTATAGAGTTCTTCTTGTGGCGACACCGAAAAGGACATTCATCGTGTCGTCGTCGTTGTTAGTCATTGTATTTCGCAGCGCGTTTGTTTGTCGCTGGCAACATTTCAATTGGTCTCTCTTCCCGTTGTTGGGGTCAGTGAACCGCATGCCGCGTCGTCGTGCGGTACTCTTGGCCATACATTTTTATTTTATTTTGTTGGCGTGGACACAGAAATCCTTATTTTTTGAAGTCGTGTCCTGTTCTTCATTAAATTTTTATGCTTTTTTCCTCTGGAGAGGAAAAATTAAACGTTTTTCGTAATTTATGCATGAGTGGGCGGATACTATTGACCGTGTTTACAACGTACGATTACAGTTGTCACCGTTGTTTGAGAGCTGTATATTCGCCTGTGTTTTTGTCATGAAATGCATGGCATGACTCGTCGGCTTCGTGTTGACATTTACGCGGAGGGAAATGCGGTTTGGGCTGTCTGTCAGTTAGTCAGAAATTGGAGTGCCGATGAATAATTGATGCGTTGAGATGCGACACAGAGGAGTTTAACTTAATGATTGGGAGTTGTGGTTAAAACAAAATCATGCCTTGGGCTAATACGCTTATAATAGGGCATTAAGTAGAGGCAGAGTGTGATGGGCCTCAACCAACAAGCGTCTCCAACCACCACGATCTATGGCCTGGCCAGTTGCCTCCATTTTCGAACGCTAAGTTGGTTAAGGTCCCCTTCGCCTTCCACTTTGCATGCGCCACCTGAGTCGCGGTCTTCTTCTACTGCGCCGTTCCTCGGGTGTGGATTCGAAGATGTTTCGGGACGAAGCATTCGCGTTCAATCGCTTTACATCCAGCCTCCTCAGTCGTTGGTTCAACGTGAACGCTAATTCGACCCTTTAATCACATTGAATCTAAATACCGTCTATAACGTAACAAACAAAGATCCAACTGAAGTAAAAAACTGTCAAACAAATGAGTTTCTATCTTAGCCTGTTACTTTTTAGAAAACTACCACTCGACTATTTTTCATTCCTATCATCGTTTTCTTTGTAACAAAGAGCTCTTAATAGACCATGTTCTGATGTGCATGTGCGGGATACACAATCGGTAACTGTCGGAAAAAGTGTTTGCCTTAAAAGTATGCTCAAGGACTTTCACGAAATGAAAAGGTACACCAAACAACGATAGCTCTGACCCAGAGAGAGTATCACATCAACATACGTTAGCTGGGACAACATTGTTTACTATTTTGCTGGACAGTATAATTGAGTACCACAGCGTCCCACATATACTTGAACGCCTTCAGCATTTGTGTTGAGCAGAAGAGTCCTGTAGCTTCAATTTCTCATTGTTCTGTGCTAAGCTTGTTTTCTTTCTCTGTCCCTTCAGACGGATACATTGCTCAGTTGTACCTATTCGTATATACCGAGTAATACTCTTTCCTCCCGCTGTTAACTCAAATTACAGGAGTATTCCTATGCACTCGCACTGAATCTAACGATAAGCCAAATGCTAGCATATAGCATCCACATGGCACAACCCAAAATCTACCATCAGCGCTATCGCTTTAATTCATAATTCCCGCCGTATACGACCGACGACGCACGGGATGTTTTCAAATAGAATTCCCAGAACTTCTTCCTCTGAGTGCGGTCCTGTTTGGGAAATGACTACACGTTTATAAAAGCCATCTATAGTCGTGAGAGAGAATTCCCAAAACTATCTATAGTTCTCATTTCGTTTGTTATTGTGGCCAGGATCCAGGATAACAAGGATAAAAAACAAAAACAAGCTTAGCGGAGACCAAAGTGCTTTGGAAATTGTGTTAAATTTTCCTAATTTCCCATATACCGTGTTTCGTTGTATAGAGTTTTTCCTTTGCGATCCTTTTGTCCGCGTTTGCAGTATAAGAATGGTCTTCTTGTACCTCTATAACCCTCTCGCGGGACGGGTGGCCAAAAGAGAACCTAAATCATTTTCGTGAACGAGTAGTGTTAGAATTGTTATTTCTTGGTGTAACCGCGCGGTGCGGTTGAATTGTGGGAATGAGGTCTTTATATTTTGAAACCGAAAACAAGGAAACAATTCGCATTTTGGGGGAAAATTAAATTGTACCACTATACAAATGCCGCACAGATGAAAGGGTATATGCGGCGGTTGGTCGGCATGGGGGTGGTTTTACCCGTTTTATATGAAATATTACTTCCGGGCTGAATTGCGCTTGTTGCTGCTAGTGGTTGAGAGTGGAACGTATACTGCAGTTGATGGTTAAATTTGCGGATACAGGATGCAATAATTGTCTGTTACGGGAAGTGGATTGCTGATATATTTTTACTAGGTCGGTAATTGAATTCATCAACTTCAAGGCGGAAACAAGGGTATTTATGATCGCTTGCGGGACGACCAGCTGTGCAGACTCATACCGCAATGTATTTACATTGTGGATGAGTTAAACAAAATTGAAAACGAAAGCTCTGAGGTATTTGCAATTCCGGGGAAGTTTCTTGGCTGCATCTGGAAGTATTGCGAGGCCTTCAGTGGTGGAAACAACAACAAAAAATAAAAAAATGGAGGCAATATCGAAGCTGCAGTGTTTATCGTGGTTACGGGTGGTTATAATGTTCGTAAACTATCTAGGTAGTAAACAGCAAAAAAAGTTGTTATAAATAAGGCAGGTATCTATTACTCACGACCTCACGAGCAACTATAGGACCAGAGCGAAGAAAAAAAAAGAGACAAACACCGGCTTCTCAAGAGAAAAAAGAAAGAGCACGAGAATCGCGCGATTCGGAAGTTTTACCAAAGGGTAAAAAGAACCTGCCAAGGCTACAGAGCCCAAACCAAAGCCTGCACAGACGAATAAGGGAACATCATAGTAGAATCGCAGTCGATGCTGAGGATATGGAAGAACTATTTTTGCAGACTGTTTAAAGGCGATGACGAATTAAATCCCGCTGTCAGGCAGAATGAACCATTCAACCTGGACGATGAAGACCAACAATTTCATCCACTCGACCTGGACGAAGTTAAGACAGCTGTATTTAAGCTTAAGTCCAACAAAGCCGCTGGAGCAGGTTGCCTAACCGCCGAATTATTTAAAGCCGCAGGTGATGACTTGGTTAGGAATAGGCACCAACTCATCTGTAAAAGGCACTTTTTTCTTTTAAAAGTCCGTTCATCTACTGGCCTACGCCCACTACGTCGACATAATCGGCAGAACGCAGCGTGATGTCACTGGCGATTTCGCGAGTATTGAGACGGAGGCGGCGAAGATGGGTTTGACGGTCAACAAGGGCAAGACAAAGTACCTATATGTGCTGTCAACATAAAAGAACACCCCATACCGGCGTCTCGGAAAGAATGTCACTTTAGACAGATATAACTTTGATGTGGTTAAGGACTTTGTTTACCTAGTCCCCGCTTTCAACTCAGACAATGACACCAGCGCTGAGATTCAATGAAGAATAACTCTTGCAAATCGCTGTTGCTTTGGTCTAAGAAAGCAACTGAGTAGCAAAGCCATCTCTCGAACAACCAAAGTGACCCTTTATAAGACCCTAGTCATCCGAGTCCTTCTCTATGGTGCATAGGCATCGACTCTATCAAAAGCGGATGAGATTACTCTTGGACATTTTGAAGGAAAATTCCAACTTAACCAACTTAGCGTGCGAAACTCGAGACAGCTGGCTACAGATCGTGCTGGCTGGAGACGCTTGTTGGTAGTTGATGCCCAAGTCCACCCCGGAATATAGCGCCACTTAAGTAAGTAAGCATCTATTGCTCTTCTTTGTGGAATTTTTGAGCAAATGTTATATATAAGGTAGCAACGAATGTATGACGTAAATTCATGCCATCATTCGCAACCCTATTTTTTTTAACTTACTACATCCGTTTCGCATTTAACAGTCCTTAACGCGCCATTCCACACGCAATCAATTTCATTCATCTATCCACACTCAATTCAGCGATTCATCTCAATAATTCAATCTCTATTAAAACCCGATCTTAGTAAAGTCACGATTCTCCAATAATTGTCCTTTTTGCTATTGCAATGATTTTTATGTTCACAATCCAGCTGACAACACTCAGTCCTTGTGCCGCACATTAATTTCAAGAAATTGGAAAAACGATTTTCTTTTAAGTTACGATTTTCGTTTTTACACCCCCAAAGAATAAGAATTAATTTCCAAAAGCTAACACAAAATTAATTGCTCCCAAATGTGTGGTGTGTGTCCTTTCAAAAATCAATTTTCAACAAGAGCTGAACGAAAAAAAAACTTAACAAAACTGAAAAAGGACATACAAAAAATAATACAATGTAATACGAATTTTAAAATAATGTATATTTTTCCTTGGCTTTTATATTCCATCGCTGGGGCACATCCAAAGTTGTTTAAACTTTATAAAGAAAAAGCGGATGGGAAACGCTAAACTATTTTTTAATATCTATAAAAAGTCCATTTGCCTTCGGGAGATGATGTAGAGAAAGGAGGCTGTATTTTTTTTCTGTTTTACAGGAAATAGTGAGATAGATAACAAAAACGTTTATCTATTGAACTTGGTTTCTTTTCCGCTTATACTGCGTGAAACTATAAAAATTTATTTCCAAAGAATGGATATCGAAAAGGGACTTTAGGATGTGGTACAAAAATGTTTTGCAAACTTTCTCAAATTCGAATAAGAAATTTACACATCTTTTATTGAATATAGGTATACTGTGTGTGATGTATTATGGAATACACTAACACTTGTTGAAGGACCTTCGGAGGACAACGTCAGTCAGATACGGGTAGTCAGGTATAGTTCTCTATTATTGGGAGGCGATCTCTCCAATTGCAAGTGTGCAAGTTTTGCCCCTCTGTGAGTTAAAAATTGTACCAGAGTTGTTCGAAAAGGCGTGCTAATAGCGTTTTGTGGAACTTGGCATTTAAATACAATAGAGTATCGTAAAATATACCCAAAAATAGGGCTTTGAGAATCACTGTTTCAGACTAGTCTTACTAGCCCATGGACAAAGAAGTACATCGATCCCATAAGCACGCATTTTCGACAAAAGAACTTGATCTTCAATTGTGTCAAAAATAGTAAAGACTAAAATAATAAAATGAATGAAATGATTCGAAATAGATCCTACCTATAAGCACGCATTTTCGACGAAAGAGCTTGATATATCAACCTCCAAAGTGATGAAGCGATTGGTTTCACTTCTAGCTGAGATAAGCCATAAAATCACCGGTGAGTCTGCTGGCACTTTAACTGTCCTGCCAATCGTTAAGGAGTTTTTCTTATTGAAGATGTAACCTGAAGATTTATCAGATATTAAAGGGCACAGTAGTGCGCTCAGCCAAAGGCACACACCCTTTTTACAGAAACAAACACAGGCTGTTTTCGACCCCTTTCTAACTTGGGAACCAGTTGAGCTCAAAACTTCAAACTTATAGCATTTACCAAGTTCATTAAAGAGGTCCATCTCACCATATCTGTAGTATTAGTGGTTCCCAAAATATAGGGCTTCAAAGATCACAAAGACTGCAACTGACAGACTCACTCACTTAGTCCCAATGCACGCGGAGCAACTGGAAAAAAACTGGAAAAAAACGAGCGAGTGAGTTGGCAACTAAGTAGTTTGCTTTCAGTAATAACCTGTGTAATTAAATGGGACGACGCACACGACGCTACTGATTGAAAACTCGTTTGCGATTCACATAGACCAGTTTATAGCCAGTCGTATGTTGCGTGTTTGCATGTCAGGTTGCCTATTGATTTCAGTTTCTAGTTTGTCGAAGATGAGCGGACAACAGACCAACCCATTGCTGGTGGGGGAGGTTGAAAAACATGACGACACTAAACGAACTAGAGATTTTAATTGGAGATGAGTTTCCTCGTGAGTGGAGTCAAGTCAGCGCTGAGTCCGTAACTGGTCTGTAACCCGAGTTGCCAATCGGTTTAGTTTTTTTCCAGTTCCTCCGTGTGCATTGGGCCTTATAGATGGGACGACAAACACGACGCTACTGGTTAAAAACTCGTTTGGGATTCACAAAAACCAGTTTGTAACCAATCGTATGTTGCATGTTTGCATGTTGGGTTGCCGTTGCCTATTGATTTCAGTTTCTAGTTTGTCGAAGATGAGCGGACAACAGACCAACCCATTGCTGGTGGGGGAGGTTGAAAAACATGACGACACTAAACGAACTA
The DNA here is from genome assembly GCA_949372485.1 of Cheilosia soror. Lineage (NCBI taxonomy): Eukaryota > Metazoa > Arthropoda > Insecta > Diptera > Syrphidae > Cheilosia > Cheilosia soror. Next base: position 4,514,800 of record OX443563.1, read on the forward strand.
GAGATTTTAATTGGAGATGAGTTTCCTCGTGAGTGGAGTCAAGTCACCGCTGAGTCCGTAACTGGTCTGTAACCCGAGTTGCCAATCGGTTTAGTTTTTTTCCAGTTCCTCCGTGTGCATTCGGGGTTCGATGAAGCACTTCTGGCCATCCTAGAATAGTGAAATTTGGCAGAATACTAGATCCTAGTACACTGGAAAAATTCGAAAATTTCAGATTTTTCATTCAGGGGGCGTGGTATACGCCCAATTTTAACAAATAGTTATCATTTAGTTGTATCACTTTTAATTGTCGTAGAATATTGAAATTTGGAAAGGAAACAATCAAACATTTTATATTCTCCATTCAGAAGGCGTGGTATCCGCCCACTTTTTAACATCTGTTATTATTTGTGCAACTATTTCGATTATAGTAAATTGTTGAAATTTAGTAAAGCAGCGGTAGGACCTGAGAGAATTTAAATTGTTGTCAAAGATATACGGCCTTATTTCAAGTAGTGGATTATTTGCCTATTGATATGACATTTACGCCACGTGAAAATAAATTTTAGATAAAAAGACTGACAATTTTTTGCAAATTCTAACAATTCAGTAAAACTGCGATGCTTTAGGTTTTGTATAAGGGCTGAGCTTTCCTTTTCAAAAATGCCTTCTCAGTCCGAAGTAACATCGATTTGCAGATGGATTCTGGTATCTTTTTAGAATTCCTCGTTTTTTCTAAGATTTTTTTCTCGTTTAGAATATATGTCTGGTGAATATACCTTCCTGTTGAGGGTACACAAAAAAATGTCAGAACAACCACACATCAATACAGGAAACTATCTACACTCCACATAATGATTGAGGACATAAACCCAAAGACATGCAGCTAATTACTGCCGTCACACTTTCTTCTGGATATTTGTTTGCTCTCTCTACTACCTTGTGACATCTTTTCTTCCGTTGCGTTCTGGTTTTCGAAATATAGTTGGAAAAGTTGTACCAACAATTTGGAAAATTCGGGAGCAGTAATGCAAGAAATTCACACGTTACCTCTCCTTCCAGAGGATAAGTACCGTGCTAATGTGCATAGTAAAGAAACATTTTACAAGGATCGCTTGTATGCACACTACGCACGCACAATATCTCGTGGCTTACCATCGCATAGAAACTTAAGTTTTCCTTTATGAACGCATCCGCATACAGCGAAGCGAAAAAGGATAATTAAATTGCAAAAGGACACTTATGTTCGTGCAGCATCCTACTAATATAGGTACATTGTTAACATTTATGGTGCGGTTGAGACTCTTTTGAGAACTCTGCGGCTAAGATGTGTGCAAAACTTTGTCGTTTGACGAATGACAGCAGTCTGCGCTTATTGCAATTTGTACGCCACTTTGTCCAATTAAGGGAGTTCCGATCAACTCCATAAAGTGCTAACTATACAATGACAGTGAAATGACAGAGTTATTGTGTTGCAACATATTGATGCTTTTGTGGGGTGATTTTTGTTTTTTTTTTTCTAATAAGAAAATAGAGGATTTACTTTGGGCGGTTTATTGACTAGACTTAAGTCCAAATTAGATAGAGAGATGGATTTCTAAAAGGCAAACAAAAACTGTTTACGATCCTTTGTGCGAACACCTTTTATGACCGCTCGATTCAATTTAGAAAAACAAATCCTTACCCTTACATTTTTCGGTGGGAAAAAAACAAAACAAAACTATCCGTATATCTACTACATTCCACCGGCTTAATCGGGTTTACTACACTTTTATTAGCTGCACTAAACTATAAAAAAAAAACGCGTGTAATTTCAATTGAATGAACTGTATGTCGCCAGATTTTCGAGTTTATTTCCGACTAGGACTCCTGCATAAAGTAGAGTAGATTGTCGGGTGTTTATGTTCACATTTCCATTTTTATTCTACCATCTATAAAACAGAAGAACAAGCAGTGCTGCTATTATTTTTCGTAGACTACGTGTCATGTTGTCGGTGAAGCCATTGCATTGGAAGGAACTTTTTATGCCATGACATGATTCGACTTTTGACCAATAAAAAGCAGAGACAAAAACAAAACAGAATTCTCTTCGCCCAGTTTAAGGAGTTGGGTATACTTAAATTTATCTAAAGAGTCGCGTATATCTTATCCGAATTGTTTTTCTTCCCCCCACCCCATATGAGATGATACTGACAGTTTTTTTTTTTTTCTTCTTTTAAGTGATTCGCACTTTATTACCCGTTTTTCATTGATAAACGAACGTTATGCAGTGTAAAAATGGCAAGAGTCAAAGTTTGAACAACAGAAAACAAAGCAAAGAAAAGCTGTTGTGGTTGTTTCTTTTATAGACCAAATTGGCCAAAATGGGTGCTTAAATGGAAGTGTTTTCATCAATTTAATAGACGAGTTTAGTGATTTCTAGAGCTTTAGTTCAAGTGATGTCAATTGGCTAGTTTTGTATGGAAATAGCATTGTTTGTGTGGTGGCCATTCCCCAAAATTTAAGCTGACATGTAATGAAAGCTTGGTAATAGAAAGAGACATCTGCGATCAAGTTCTAAAATCGGTCTCACAAAAGTTGTCTATGCAAATGGCATATTTTTTGTATAATGCTAGCTGTCAGTGTCAGCTGTCGAAACTTCAAAGCAAAACCAAATTTCTAGTGAAATGTGTGGGCGCAGTGGCTCAGTATAATTAGTGCCCAGCCGATCTTCGGAAAAAAAACATATACTTATATCTTATGGTAACCCTGCGGTAGATTGGATAATAAGTCAGGAAAGCCTTCATTGGGCTCTGGCACTGCGGCCTCTCTAAAGGAGCCTATTGTGCCTTCCTTTGTAAGGTCCTAGAGCCATCTTTTTACTCCGGAGACAGTCAGGAAGACAAGAGTATCTTTGAGATAACGATTTATTCGCCAAGGACATTCTATGAGTGTCGTGACATAAGACCAAGCGTCATAGGGCCAAATCTCGAAATTTGGCCATATATCGCTTTGCGAATGTGACATTTGGCCATATGTCGCTTTGCGAAAGTGACATATAGCCAAAGTTCGAGATTTAGCCTTATGACGCTTGGCCTTATGTCACGGCACCCATTCTATGTAAGGCGAAAGAGAGCCGGACATTCCGTGAGAATATGAAGAAAGGTTCCATTACTCTCCAGAGATATACTACATGTATGGGGGTCCGATGAGACTCCAACTTGTTGAAGATGTTTTTTCATAAAGCCATGGCCAATAATTATACCTGTCAGGATTCTTTGGTTATTTTAATTCAGGTTAGTAAGAAAATAGGATTTGCTGGGGGAGAATTTTGGGAAGAACTGTTTGGTGCTGTGCTGCCAAGGTGTTTTAAGCCAGACTTCATTAGATTCGATTTGAGCTAAGCTATACTGATGCGCTTCCTGAAATATCCCTTACTGACAACACAGAAGGGTTCAGGTCCGATAAATGGCATTGTCGCCCCGAATTTAGCCATTGAGTCAGCTGTCTGTGGGCTGAAATCCAGTTTAGTATGAGTTAAGTTTAAGTTTTTCTTTGCATAAGTTCGTAGATAGTCATGTACGTTTCCAGAACCAGCTTTTTATTAAAGAGGAGTCCAGAGCTTTAACAGCAGCTTGGCTGTCTGAGAAGATAAATATAGTTTCACCACGCGTATTAGAAAATAAATACATATTTGGCGCAACAGGTGGTAGACACCCTGGGCCTAGCTTCTTGCAACCATAAGTTTTGTGTGAGTTTCTATTTTTGGGACGAATGGAAGGGACCTACAATTTTATGCCGAGTCCGAACGGCTGAATTGAGAAGCTTTTTCAGGACAGTCATACTCTCGGATGTTTGTCAGACGTTCGCGAGAGGTGGCGCAGTAGAAAAAACCTTAAGATGTAATTTGTGTTTTTGAAGGGATCGAATCTGGGATTCCTCGCACATAATGTGCCCACACGTGTATTAGAACTTAAGTTTATTTTAGTGCAATTATTAATGGCAAAGCCTGGAATGTGGACGAGTAATTGAATAGGCTGACTGAGAGGTTCGCTTTAGGCGATTCCCCATGATCCATTCCCTCTCCAGATCCAGTCCCTGAATCCGTCTTATAACCGTCTGCATATACCAGACTAGGCCAAGTCGCGAAGGATTAGGCTTGTATTTTTCCCAGTCTTCTCTTGGAGAGATGATGATAGAGAAGTTGTTATGAAAGTCATAAAAGTCATGCTGAATGCTCTTTCCGACTCTATAACGTCAAGACAGACAGAGACAGGTGACCACCATGGCAGAAATTGGGGTGGATATTGTTCGAATTGAATAGACGATGAATACTCAATCTTGCTTCCATTTGAATGTGTACTTGAATAGGTAATATGCCTAGGATGACATTCAGTGCAGTGGTCATGGTGGAACGTAGACAGCCCGTCATGCAGTTTCCGGCTATACGTTGGACCCGCTCTAGCTCTTTGACTGTAGTGACTTCGTTAGTCTTTGTCCATACCAGACAAAGGTACATCTCGAGAAAGTCTGACAAATATCCGAGAGTATAATTGCCCGGAGAAAACTTCTCAAATCAGCAGTTCAGACTTGGTATAAAGTTGCATACCTTCCATATGCGTCCCAAAATTTACAACTTACACAAATGAATGATTGTTAGAAGCTTGGCTAGGGTCATATGCGGATCATTCAAAAATCAACTCGTCCAACGTAACAACATACGCATTCCCCCAACTTTTTCTGTATGTCATTATTTAGCTCCACTTTCAAATCGACCATTGAACAACCCTTTCCCCGAGTGAATTTATTTAAATCAAAATAACCCCAAAACTGAAACAATCTCACACCAGTTCATCCACAATTACGTTTGAAACCGCAGCGGTCACATCAAACAAAACCACAGAGCCAAACTTGAGCACAATCAATTGGAACAAATGGAACAAGCTGAAAAAAAAATCAGACAGAAGGACAATTAAAATCACAAGTTGTGTGTGGGGTGGGGTTGTATACTTATGTGTGATGTGGTTATCCATCTTCATTTAAGAGAAAGCAAGGAAATTGAAACTAATATGAAAGAAAATCTAAAATTGAATTGCTTCACCCCAAATTGGAAGATCTTTCTCCCTATCCTCTCGTATACAAATTTGTCCTACTCATGTTGAACCCTTTTGTATTAATTAATTGAAAGGCATATCCTTTTGCGAATGGTTTGAAAATAAATTATGGCAATTTGATGCAAAAGTATGCATGTCTCCTGTTGAATTTTGAGGGCTTTCTAACCACTCTGTGTGCGAGTATCTTTTGGTCTAACGATACGATGTGTATGTGTTCAAATTGCAGTGCAATTGGGTGACCATAAAAATATTTCACATTTTCCTCCTTTAACTCGAGAAACACTTTATTTATTGACTCGGCAGTCGGTTTCGAATAGTCAAGTATGTGCAGAATTTTGATTGCATTTACGGAAGGAGGTGAAGACAAAGCATTCTTTGAATTGTTTCTGGTGATATCCCCAGTTGAATGGCAACAGGAGGCAAATTTAAAACAATACACAATAATAACAATAATTTTAAGCCTTAAGCCCAACTTCCTGCTCTCGCCTATATGTATTTTCACACTAAGTATACTTATAGCACCGCTATCACCAGAGGACTTGGAAATAGTCTATACTTGAGAATACCCAAACCATATTATATATAGTTTCACACAAATGGAAACAATAAGGATATTGTCTCATTTGGCCATGATTGTAATGTTTATTGCATTCCCCCTCGAGATGCAAGGGCGTATACACATAATGGTAATGATGCCAATACTGTCCGAACTGGGTGATATCGCATATTCGCCCTAACCCCACCAAATCGTGCTCTATATCTCTCGCTCTCCGAAGATTGCGCCCAAATTAGTTGTAAGGCTGTCGAAAATCAACAAAGGAGTAAAGGAAGGCCATAAAGTGCTTATCGATTGAGAATGAATGAGATGCCAGCCAACACCCATGGCACTGGCACCACCCCAACCCCATTCTTGTGTTAAGTGTTCCCAAGATTATAACGCTTAAGTGCTTGGTTTATTACAACAGTAGCAGCAAATGGAGAAATTAGACCATCGAGTTGAGGGCGTCCGGTATCTTCAATATCAATATCGGGGATTCGGAAACGGAATATCAGGATTTAAGCTTAAAGGTCAGCCTTGGGTGGGATCTGTTGCCAATATGCTGTTTGGTATGTTGCAGCATTTTTTATTCTTTATTTAATGTTAACTTTATCGAGGTTTTATAGTTGTTTCGTAAAGTAGTAATTACTTTGGAATTATAGGGCGACTTTGCGCTGCTGGAAGTGCGTTGTAAACTGCAGGGAGACAATCCTTTTGATGGCGCAAATTAATGTGCGCACTGTTTTTCTTTTTACGAAATTTAATGTGAAGTCTGTTGTGTTTGACGAATTGTGTTGGAAAATAATGGCCGATCGTTATTATGAGGGCAATAATGTAAACAGATAAAAAGTTGTCAGTTGAAATTGAAATGAAATTCTAATTTTATAGTAGGTATGACTTTCTCATAGGTCCAATGAATATGAGAAATTATCGTTTTATTTTATTTCTGAAAATTTATGAGGCCGAAATGATGTAAAGTTATTTAAATTAGAAGATACGCTTAAAAATGCCCAAACAATTTACTTTGTGATATATAGCTGATTTAAAAATTTGTTTGCAACGATAAGTGATAAGTTTTTAATGTGTTGGACTTATGACCTCCGCCTCAAAAACACACCTCGAAAACTAAGTCAAAAACGTCCGCAAACTACCTGAAAACGAACAAAAATTGTGTTTTCTTAAAGGGTGTTTTTTTAGAGGTTTTTTTTTGGAATTGGTAAAATTTTTCGCTCTGAAATTGCATATTGCATTTAAAAAAGAAGGACTAAAGGACTATTCACATGAGAGCGACCAAATACCTACGAATGAAGGAATATTTGTGCGTTTTGACAGTCCGTTCACATCAACACCTTTCATGGTCGTCGCAGTTCGTGAATTCTAGCCATCAGTTTCTACCAGCAATTTCTAATTTAAGGTTAAGTTCGAACGAATGTTTTATTTGCTAGTTTGTGGAACGCGGTTTCATGATGTGGTTTAAGAATACACGTTGACAAATTGCGGCGTGGTTTTTTTCGGTTTAAGAAACACTTTACTGGGGCACTCAAACTAATACGTCCATTGTACTACCTTCAAGCAAATTAAGTATTAACCATTTTACTGGAATTTCTTCGACGAAATTGCACTTCAGCCACCTGATCCCAGGAAAGACAGGACAATAACAAAGGAAACGATCCAAAGTATCGTCGCCCTCTCCACAAGCGTCGCAGACAGTGGTATCACTTAAGCATAACACACTAAGGCCCGTTTGCTGATACGACTCATAACGATCTAAGTTCTACTTTAATTCTTATGGTCACATAAGAGTTTATGTGGAACTTAAATCTGTATGTGCCGTATCACCAAACGGCCCTAAGATTCTTAGCAAAAGCGAAGTGTCCCGTAAGAACGCCAATAAGTTTTCTGCTGCCATTTATCTACTGAGAGACAGCAGGAATGCCGCAGAGATTTTACTGACTTTCAGGAGCATGCGATTAGCCTGCCCATATCCTGCAGAGCCTTGCCATAAACAATTGTTTTCGTTTGAAACCCAATCGTCAATGGAAGCCCTGACCGAGGTTGCAGGAAGATCTGTCACAGGTTTTGGTCCCGAGAAATCATCGGATATCTTATTTCCCAGCAATCCTTGGGAATGACCTTGGCTATAGGCGAAGATACTCCGACCCCGCCACCTATTTTTAACAATATATTCGACAGCCATTAGGATAGCATAGATCTTCGCTGGATAAATAGAGGCATGCTCGCCTAACGAGTAGTGAAGTCCAATATTGTCGATTTTCATGAATATACTAACACCGGACCCTTGACAAGTTTTGAAGTCGTCCGTAAAAATACGACTACATACCAAACCAGGCTCAGAGTCTGGCTGAAGCCAGTCCTGAACGCAAGGAAAGTTGTCTCTAAATTTTCACAACAGCCGAAGTTCCGGTGTCATTGCATCAGACGGCATATCAATGGAACTAAGGTCGAAGGATAAGTGTCGAAATTCCAGTGTGGATTATACCAAAAACCACCCCGACTGAGACGGTAGATTGTTTTGATAGTAGAACCCATGATAAAGGTATCAGGAGGAGGTAAATCAAGCAGAGCATCTAGAGCAGAGTCCGGCGTACTCGAAAAAACAACCGTGCAGCTAAGACAAACCGTTCTTTGGAGTTTTGTGCAGAAGGCTGTCACATATTTTCGCCAAAGCTCTCTCCACCAAACAACTGCCTCTAGGCCTTATCATAGCCGTATAGACCCAAGAACCTTTTTAGGAGATAAGCCCCACATCTTACCGAAAGCACCCTTACACTGCCAGAAAACTGAGAGCGCCTTGGATGCCTTCGACTTGGGGTAGGTTAGGTACCCTTGGAATAGTAAAATATAAAATTTTCTGTTTACAAATGCATAAAAATTTGGGTTGCCCACATTAATCAATTCGTTCTTTCGCTCTCATGTGCATAGTCCTCTAACTTTGCATTTCTCAAGATCCGACCTCTTTGACACTTTCACATAAATGTATTAACTTCAGTCCATGACAAAGCTTTTGCCTTCCACCATAACATGTATAGGCAATAATAGACCTAATCTACAGCCAAGACTGTGCCTGTGTTGCCATTCATATGAACCCACACCGTTTCAATCTCTTTACCATATAGACTTACCCCATCATGTATCTACACCAAATAAAAGTGATTGTCCCTAGATTCGTCTGCTAACAATTGCAGAATAAATAAGTTCCTTTCAAGGCATACTCAAAAATGACAAAAAAAAAAAAACCTCTCACCTACAGAAATCCATTAAAATGTCCTTATCCTTCCGTTTTCTTAGCTTTAACGTTGCCGCCGACAGGATGAACCGATGAAAAGAACTTGAAACCGCATCCGCATACAAAAAAATTTCCTACAAACTTTTCCCATTATCACATTTGTAACGTACTACCTATGATCAGTGAGTATTGTATACACGCCAGGCGCACCAGGCATATACGTATAATCTCGGCATCGGTAGCCACTTTGTGCATCAAAAACATATGATACTCGTTCTTAGAATATATATTGGATGCTGCACGTATAGTTTATCCTGTCTTTCTCATATACTGAAGAAAAAAATGTTTGAGAAGAATTCAGGAGTTCATCTCTGAATATAAATTCTCGAAAGTTTTCGTGGTACGTATAGTACTCGTATACCTGTATGGTTTTCAACGGATGGGAAACTTTTCAAGTTATACGCGCGTGAGCTTGCCAGCGCTCCAACGTTTGTGGTCACATAGGTCTTGGATAGGTTTTCTCGGGGTTTGGTTTAAGTTTAAGTTGGTTACCGTTCTCATTTTTGTCGTCAAATTGATATTTTACGAGTGTGCTCAGGGATGGACTTTGCTAGATGGGCGACCCTTTTTAAAGCGAACAGGATTTCTCCATTCAATAGCTTATCGGTTTGAGTTCAATTTTACTCCTTTTAGCCGCTCCTGATCGTCTGACAACCAGGTGTGTGCTTAAAACGAAAAATATGTTTCATACCACAGAAGAAAGTTGAAAATCTCGTTGATGCGCGCCACCCCCTGGTGTATGGTCTGCATTTGCAATCAACTAAGCTGCTGCAAGACTGTGCTCAAAGTTGGAAAATCTTTATGTGAGAATAAAGGAAGAATAGGATATGACATTTTAGGTATTGCTGGAATGAAAATCCTTTTGGTATGTCCCTAGGGTTATTTGTTGGAATTTTTGTTCCATTCCCTTCATTTTTGTTTCAAAGAAAATTTCTTCTTAGTTGTCGGTGCGGAATGTGGTGTTGGTTGGTGTCATACTTGTGGTGGCGAAGAAGCAGCAGGGGACAACATAAACTCTTCGAGGAGTTTCAATGCATTTTGCAACAATGATACTGTCTGAGCTTGCACGCCTGAAGCCCATAACGATATCCTGGCCTCGATGGAGTAAATCATTGCATTGGTCGGTCGGTTGTCTGGCCTTGAAGCGTTTTGTAAAAGAAAATTCAGAGTCCTTCTTCGTTTGGTTTGGTTACTCGTCTCCTTCTAAGTTTTGACTAATTCAGTCGGAGGATAGTTTCCTCGACCGTCGAGATAGTGTTTGGATGAATGGTGGTACTTTTTTTTTCTAACAATGGGCATCTTTAAAGATTACATCTATCATAATGTTATTTTTTTCCGTAGAAGATTTTAAATCTCTTTTGAAGATAATCGGCTGGGAAGAGAGCAGCTGCGGGAAGTGTTTTTTTTAGCTGGCGGATACTTCGTGGGGGAGGAATGCACTGGATGTGGTTGGAGATTGGGTGAAAGTGGACTACGAAGAAAATTTTGTAATTTATGCTGCTACCAAGTCTGAAATAGCGACATTTTTAAGACTTTTATAGGCAAAGTGGTAAGTGTAACATAATTTGTCTGTAATTTGATCAATCTAACCTTCAAAAGAAGGTTTCACCTGAAACTGTTTTGACTTTATGAAGAAGCCAATTTCTCAATATTAGTTTCTAGTTTTAAATTTCATTTGGAACTTTATAAGACCTTATCGTCGCAGTCCTTCTCTGAGGAATGGACACTATCAAAAGCCGATGAGGTTACCCTTGGTTGTTTTGAGAGGAAAATTCTTCAATCAGTTTTCGCTCGCGTCTGCATAGACGGTGAATGGAGGAGGAGATACAACGACGAACTGTTACGGGCTGTAAAGCGAAATCGACCTGGTCAGAAGATTGGATGTTCAACGACTGAGGTAGCGAATGGACGCGAATGCTCCAGCGCGGAAGATTTTCGAATCCACACCCGAGGTACGGCGCAGTAGACGAAGACCGCGACTCAGATGGCGCACGCAAGTGGAAGGGGCCCTTAATAAACTTTAGCGTGCGAAATTGGAGACAGCTGGCCAAAGATCGATTTGACTGGAGACGCTTGTTGGTTGAGGCCCAGGGCCCTATTTTATAAACATTGACAGGTGACAATTCTACAAATTTGTCGCACTTGTCTGACAAATTTCCATTTAATAAAGAATTGACGGATGACATAATTGTCAGTTAAATACAACGACAAATTTTTCATGACAAAATAACATTGTCATATTTTGACAAATTTGTCTTGTCGGCTATTTTCCGACAATTCTACAAAATTGTATAACTTTTTATGAAACAGAAATTCGACAATTGTCGGATTGGCAGTTTAAAAATTGTCACCTGTCATCTGTCGCAATTGTCAATTTTTATGAAACAGGGCCCAGATGTCTACCCCGTACTGTAGCGCCACCTTAAGTAAGTAACTATCGGACATAGTTTTAAAAGCACAAATATTATAGCTCACAGATAAGTTTGTAAAGCACGGGCTCTGAAAAACACGCATTTGGTCTACAAAAAACACTAAAAATCAACTTTTCTTTCATTGGCTTTAATTTTATTTCTAAAGTATCTTGAATTCTTCTTCTTTCGACAGCACTAATAATGGAATTGTATTTGCTGTCATCTGCATTACAAATTTTAAAGTAAACTCAACTCTATGCACACAAATTACATTTTGTCAATAAAGCAAATTCAGAACATTATCCCTTTTATGACCAGTATTAAATTTTCCAATTAATTTCCGCAATTCCATCTGCGATACCTTGTCCCAAAGAAGGTCATTTACAAATACAACCACATATTGCATATTATGCAGTAGCAGTTTAGTTTGTAAACAACAGCAAACGAAAACCAAAATTGAATTTAGTTTCAGAGAACATTTCAACATTAATGCCAGTGTCACTGCATACGGTCATATGCGTGTGCATATGCATATATGCAGAGGATTAAATTATGGAAATTAATTCCAAGGTATTCAGCGACAGGTGGTGGAAAGCAGAAGACGACGGCAGTCTGAAGTTCGGTGGTACTACAAGAATCTTCACTGATCCGCATTACTGTGTACTTAGGGCTTTCTCAGTTAGGTAGAGGTAAGGGAACTCATATACCCTAATCTCGATCTGATGTGCGAACGTGTAGTTGGAAAAGTTTTTGCATTTTCGGATGTAATTCCTGACAAAAGCAGCAGTTGCAAATAAAAGTAAAGCAACGTCAAAACATGTGTCGAATTCGAAGCCGAAGGTGTAGCCTTTGGTTTAGATTGAATTGGAAAAGTTTTGAATTCATATATAGAAATTTATTCGCTAAGAGGGAGAGAGAGAGAGAGAGCTTAACGCTTAAGTAATAACCCGACTTATTGCCCATAATTGCTGGTAAATTAATTTTCACTATGAGTCTTGGAAGTAGTTGGCATTTTAAAAAGTACAAAACTAAATAAGCCAGGACCTCGTATGTAAAGAAAGGGTATTCTTGGAATAATTGCTTGATTTTGTTTAGTAGCAACTTTCATATTTACGTTAGGCCTACAGTCCACGTAGCTGCACTTCATACGCACGCTTTCGTCATTTCCATCTTGTTGTATACGCTTGCTTGCAGCTTCCATATAAACAAACGGACCACTGTCCACGAAGCGGCAATGCAAGCTGCAAGCAAGCGTACACCAAGATGCAAATGACGAAAGCGTGCGTATGAAGTGCAGCTACGTGGATAGTAGGCCTTATTCGACTTTTATAGCCAACTTTGTTAAAACTTTGAAAATGGCATAACCTCAGAAATCAAGCAAAGCATTACGCTCTTTTCTTGACCTAAGCAGCCAATTGAATATAGTAGGGCCTTGTCAAGAAACACTGGTAGGTGGTAGGAAACTCATAAGACCGTGCGTCGTCATTCAGTCCTGCTATATGGGGAGGAAGTATGGAGATTACCGATGGTGGATTTAGACATCTTTGGTCGTTTTGAACACAAAGTTTTTCGACTAATTTTCGGTCCCGTACGCGTTGATGGTACCTGAAGAAGGAGATTTAACCGCGAATTCTACAAGCTATATATACCTAGTCACTTCGTAGTCATATGAGTATACCTTACGCCGACACGCAGACTTTGGTAGGATGGTAATATGGTTGAAAGAAATTTGGCAGATGTTTTTTGTTCAGCAAGGCCCTAAGCGAAGCTATACAGACGCAGATACTCCAACCCCGCCACCTATTCTTAACAATATATTCAGCAGCCATTAGGATAGCATAGATCCCCGCTTGAAAAACAGAGGCATGCTTGTCTAACGAGTAGTAAAGTCTAATGATGTCGATTTCCACGGATACCTACACTAACACCGGAACCTTGACTAGTTTTGGACCTATCCGTGAAAATACAATTGCATCCCAAACCAGGCTCAGCCTCTGGCAAGGAAAGTTGACTCTAAATTTGCATAACAGCCGAAGTTCCATGGAACTAGGGTCGTAGGATAAGTGTTGGATCCTGTGAGGACTATACCAAAAACCACAGCGCCTAAGACGGTAGATTGCTTTGATAATAGAACCCATGATAAAGGTATCAAGAGGAGGTAAATCAAGCAGAGCATCTAGAGCAGAGCCCGGCGTACTCGGGAAAACACCCCTGCAGCCAAGACAAACCGTTCTTTGGAGTTTTGTGCGCAGAAGGCATTCATATATTTTTGCGAAAGCCCTCTTCACCATAAAAAACCGACGACAAGGTCTTATCATAGCCGTATAGATTCAAAGGACCTTCTTAGGAGATAAGCCCCACGTCTTACCAAAGCACCCTTATACTCTGCCAGAAAACTGATATGCCTTGGATGTCTTGGACTTGACATGCTATTGCTTTCGCTTCATCGGAGATCTGAATAGTGACGCCTTAAAATAAAATAGGACCATATTTAAACAGGATACTCAAAAAGCACCTTGACGCGGAAATTAAAAATAAATTCTCCAAGGATTGTGTTGTTGTTACAGTTTAGTCTACAAATCCTAGAACTCACAGGTACTGCATCTGATAAATAATTGCGACCAAAATTCCTTTACACACGGGAGATTGTTAGGTTAGGTACTCTTAGTAAAGAGATTCCAATTTCATTCAGGAAAAACAAGAAAAAAACTAAGCTATAGTTATGCAACATTATGTCAATATTTGCTAAAACTCCGTAGTATAATTCGCCCTTGAGTGAATTACCTTAAATCCCATTTTGAGAGTCCTTTCAAGGAATTATCCACAAATCAATGTACGCACTTGTTCATACCACTAGTTCACTTTCACATGAGCATCACTTAAGTACAATTATCTCTCGAAACTCTAATGTTCAACCTGAATTAGTTACAATTGTACCAAGTTTAGAGAGTGTGACAAGGAATTTTGTCAAAATCACTTAAAATAAATTGTCTTGTATTCATTTCAGTTGACTCGTTGACTTGTTGTAATTCCATATATCCCATATTCCCATCAAAACATTCACCCACTGGGTACAATTATCTCTCATGTCAGTCTTACAAGAGCCGACCATCATTCAATTTACATAATCCCTAACGAGATGGCATTTGAGTCTACATATCCACCCACTCCCATACACACACATGAAAGGTGATTATTTTAAATTCAACAAAATGAATTGCTCCAGCTAAACAGATGGCGATGATGATACCCAATCATCGTCATTGTGAGGAACAGTATTCCCGAGATAACAAAGGGACTTACTGGCATACGGATTGAATGAGACCAAGACCAATTTATGGTAATTCCACATCCATGCGACAACTTAACTCCCAACAAGTGGACCATACCCACACACACACTCCATTAGACAGGAAATTAAGCCCTGATGACAATCTTCTCACCTTTGTGAAGGTCCCTTTCCCCTATATAGACGCCAACGCACGCAATGCAGGCCAGCTTGAACCTGTGTTGTATCCTCGAAATAACATCCCAAATGAATAATGAAGAACAATTGGATATAGGCTTGTCAAACCCGGTTGGTGATGCTTGTTGCCATTTTGTGGAATTTATTGTAGTCTCGGGCATTACTTTGGCCAAAAACCAATTTTCAACTCTTGTCAGATGGAAGCAAACTCCCATTATTAATGATAGCGAAACAGCAGTCTAATTAAATATTTTACAAGGAGGGTGGAGAAGATTTCTCGTGTGCAAGTGCATGCTGCAATGTTGTTAAATGCAAAGTGGCTACTGTTTTACAGGAAACAATTTAATTCGAGTTACATTCAATTATGTCCGACATAACACACACAAATATTCATGTATACACAGCAATGACGCCCACTTGATGCTAAGTTCTCGAGCAGGAGGAGGAAATCTTGTTATCACTTCTCCTGTGAAGAGGACTTCTTGCGAAGTTCCACATTTTCCAGAAATGGAAATGGTTGTGTTAGCTTGAAGAGCTCTTTACCTCTCCTTGCAACCATATGGCACCCAGAGCAACCTATATACAAGAGAAGATTGCGTTTGGTGTTTGTCATGTCACGCCCAAGGATATGTGGAATTGGATTAGTTGTCTTGAGAAAGGTTTCTGCATCGTGATACAACAACCACCTGGTTACTGGGTGCAAACGTAAGACAAACAAGTGTAAATGCCAAAGCGATGCTAGTTGGGGGGGCTTAACTAATTGATTTAGACGGCAGAACAGTGGTGGGGGTGTAATTTGCAAGCCCACGAGGTGAAGGTTGTGTAATTACTTGAGATCAGTTGCTTGTAACTTTGTCGTGGACTAATATATCTTCTAGATCTAGACTATATTGACCTGAGTATAGAGCTTCGTCTAAGTCCTGATTTAATGTATAAGAATGCGAACGAAGCTAGGGATACTGAAGTTTCGTGGAGCTTCGTGTTTTTTTTGCATTCACTGCAATTCTGCATCTGTATAGGTATTTTTTTTTGTGGTTATATAATACACCCCTCAGACAATTGGCCTGATTCTAATTCAATTACAATAATCTGCATTATTGAGGAACTTTTCGAAATAACTCAATGCCATTGCTGTTGGTTATTTTTGTCTCCTTTGCCTTTATCACATTCAAGTTATCCTTTGATCATAGATCCATCCATTTGCATAATTCCTTGAGGCTACAAATGAGAGTGCCTACTCGCAAACACAACAAAACCAACCACTTTGGCAGTTTATTGTCAATATTTAGCCAAGATTTCCCTCTTCTTTTTTTTTTTGTTGTGGGTTGGTATCTACGATAACTTGCTCTCTTCGTTGTCGTTGTCAGCGGTTGCGGTCGTTTGCTTTATAATCCCTGCGGGCAAAACTTGTTAAACTCAAGTCAAAAATATCATCATCAAAGCCCGTTGTGCCATTTATTAAATTAACAAAACCGCCAAAGGATGTGTTTGTGTTTGTGCTGCTGTTTTGTGGTGCGTGCCAACAACAATAATACAATGCGACAAGCAATTCGATTATAGAAAGTGACACTGCGACAGTAAAAGAATGAAGACACGCGGATTTCGTTTGAATGTTTTTTTTTTTGTCAGTTGTTGCCACCAGTTGAAGGATGTCACAACTGGTAGTACAATATATCTTGAATGGTTTATTTATGCGTTAGGCTGTAAGTGATTACACTTATAGGTGCTTGGCAAACGATTCTTACCCAAAATAAACGTCCTCTGGAAGCACGCACTCGGTGAACACTGAACATATCAATAAGGGTGAGCTATAGAGCTTGGCAAATATTCCAAAATCAGTGGTGCAAACTTAATGTTTGTTTATTATGATGGCTTACATGAAGCCAATGTGAAAGTGTCCTTCCTGGCAATTGGGTTATAACTTTGAACAGGGTATGTAAGTGTAAGACGGTTGAGGAACTGAAATCATAATGTAAACGTCTTGGGTTGATGTTTATGCAAGCATGTGCGCTATTATACAACGGAAATGTTATTTCAAGTGTATCAAATTAGAAAACATAATTTTGAATTAATTCCTTTAAATTAGCTCACCAAATGCCGCTTGGTAACGTAACATTTTGGTACCTTGCATACCTTATTAAAAATACCACTCTCTTCGATGGAAAGGGGTAATATTCATAATATGTAATACGAAACGCGCTTTTAGAACGAATACCTATACTATACATGTATGTGAATATTTTGGATTTAATTTTTTTTTCTATTTGACAATAGGTATTGTAATCAATAACCTTTCATAGAGTTTGACAGCCGACATTTAGTTCGATCAGCTAAAAACATTGAACTTGCCACTCAGACTAGGATTTATCAAAAGAAGTTCCTTAAAATGTTCATAAAAAATAAAGAACGTCTGGAAAGAAGCTTGAGAAATATTAAAAAAATATTGAAAAAAAAATCTCAGAATTTGCCAGCCTGCATCCAGTTCATTCAGCTAAAAAATTGAACTCGTATGGGTCACAATTTAAAGGAAACCCCCAAAACATCAACTCGAAGGCGTGCCATCCAGACTAGGATTTATCAAAAGAAGTTCCTTAAAATGATCATTAAAAAAATCAATAAAACGCTAAAACTAAAGGCGGCAAGAAAAGTTTTTCTAAAAACCGCCTAAAAAAGGCTTAAGAAATATAAAAAAAACTGCAACGAAAATGTAGGTATGAAAGCTCACCCCTGCCTTAAAGCTTAAACGCTCCACATATTCAATCAATTCATTAATTTTAAAAAGTGCTGTCTATACGATCGATTGTTAGCTGTATGCAGTAGCGGCATTTTGGCCGAGGCACCCCTCAAATGAGGGCGTAACCCTTGGTAATTTTGCCCTATAACAGTGGTCTCCCTCATAAATGTATTTAAAGAGCTTTTGGTAAAGCTTTCGAACTTCATTCTTGAAGCGATATATCTCTATTTGCTCAACGTCGGTCGTGCTTGTAAGGCCAAAGTTAGGTAAACGGGTTGGTGAAGCTGAGTAGCCTCCTCTTCGCCCCACTTAGGTCCTCGTAGACCCATTGTGATACCCTTCGATGAAGTTAGCCGTGTTCAACTGGCTTTATTTCATCCTTCCCGTAGTTACTCGACTTTGCCCAACCATCTCGTTGTCCTCAGAAACCTGTAAAGATTAAATATTGAGACGTTAGAGAGTTCTTGGATATCCTGGAAGTAGTAACTTCCAACTGTTCTATTCCCCAAGTGACAGAGACTTGGGCAGTGACAGAGAAGGTGAGGGGTATCCTCGTGGGCTTCTTCTTCACCGCAGCCTCTAAAAATGTCGTCATTCTTGAGATATAGTTTCATTGTATAGCTTCTCAGAAGGTTGTGACAAGTGAGGGCGCTAAAATTGCTTGTTGTGAGGCCAAACATTGCTATTACTTAAAAGGGCGTTAGTGCCTATAAGACCAGAAAGATTCGTTGTCTTCCTCCTCAGTGCAAAAATTCCTTAACAGCTACATCACAAACCACACCGTCGTCGACTCCTGTCACATAACGGACTTTGCCTATACAAGCTGCCTGCGGGCTGAGGATTTTTCATGTATTTGTGCATGAACGCATGCACATGAAAAATCCTAAATAATATAGCATATCCCGCGACCCACTTAATGGACAAGCGGACCATTGAAAATGAATGAATGAAAATGATATAGCATATGAAAAATTATTGCCCGCCATTGATTTTGACATTTCACACGTATTCACAGACAGGGGAATCAATTCCGAGGAGAATCGGGTAGGTGCACGGAAGTCGGCGGTCTAGTTCTATGTGGTTTGTGGCTACATCAGCAGATCAATAAATTACCAAATTTCCTATATATGTTCAAAAGTTCACCCATCTGAGCTGAGAGCTTACGCTTAACCGAGTCTTCAGCTAAACATTTAGAGTCAGAATAGAACTCTAGCTTACTATACAAACAGCTTTCCAAGTGACAATATAGGGATTTTGTAGAACTTATCTTAAAATTAAAATAAAATACCAAACCCACCTAAAACTATTCCGAAAAACTAGTCCAAAAACACCCACAAACCGGGCTTTAAAAATGCCACTCAAAATGTCCGAAAAAATTACGTTAAAAAACACATAAAACTAACGTCAAAAAAAGATCTGGCGGTGGCAAAATACAAGTTTCAATCCCATTATGACATTTTCAAAATTCAAAATCCACTTCTATCAAAAAAGTTATGTAGATGGCGAATATGTTGGCTTGGGTAAAATGTACCAAGAAAATTCAACAATGATTTAGTCGTCTTATTGTTTTGTCCAAAAATATGGACATTTACGTAAAATTTGTGAGTACATAATTTCAACACCGAATGGCAAAGCATGATTTTTTGAATAAAAGTGCAGAACAAACATGCATCTGCACGCATCTCGGGGCGCTAATAAAGCGTTATAGGTTCGCCTTTCCCGGGAGAAGTATTTAAAAAAAAAAACGCATTGATAGACAATAATATTATTTGTAAAATTGAGGCAGAATTTTTTAAAAACGTCTATTTCCATCTCTTTTGTCTTACATTTGAATATGTAGGTTATATCCGTCACATAATCCCTCCATAACCTCAACTGATTTGAGCTCATGAAACAATATACAAAATCCAACGAATTTCTCTAACTAACGTAAACGTATTCAATCGGATCAATATTTCAGTACAGTTTCGTTTTTGAGAGATTTCGCCTGACATATGATTTCCAAATTGCAGTTTGCCAACAAAGTGAACGTAAAGCGCGGTTTCGATTGTGGGGCTTAGAGGCTTTTCCCTACCCGGATAATGGGAGTTTTATGTTTACATTGAAGGATATAACATTTTTTTTTGCAACAAAATCGTTTTAGTCGTATTTTCAAGGATAATAAAATAAGAGAAAAGTTTTTTTTTTGTTTTTGTTTATTTCTTTTATTTTTACGATGTCATCGGAACGAAATAATATGCTTTCACTTCACCACCATATGCAGCACACAGCATATACACAGGGATGATAGCGAGGTGCTGTCGCTGTGAGGCTGAGGCAGTTCCTAACCAACTGGGTATGGGATCATCGAAGGAGGCGGGTAAGGGGGCAAATCCAGAGTCAACCGGAAAAGTGGAAAATGTTTACTGTTTCCAGGGATAATAAACGAAAAATGTTTGCGGTTGTTATCCGTTTGTGAACAATATTTTCGCGGAGTTCTAAGTTCATAGGATATTGTATAGCTTATTCTTTTTTTTTTCTCTTTGCTGTATTTTGTTTTATAGGCACTTTTATACTTTTATTTTGGAAATTTATTTGAGAAAAATACCTTTTACGATACTGAAAAGTTGTTTATACGATTTTATGATTCATCAATATGGGTGGCATCGTGATGGATAGATATGGCGTCATCTTTGGTCTTTTTTTGGAATCGTGTGTTGAATGTTAATATTGAGGCATTGCATTGCTGTTGGAGACAATTTTAATGTTACGAGCGTATAAAAGGACTTTTCAAAGTCGTTTCTGTGTTTTTTTTCTTTGTAACACACTTGGCTGTTTAGGATAAATAGGATCGTCATTATTTTTATTGTGTCTGTTTGTGTTTTGCTCCCCTTAGACTGAGGGGTTTACAGCATTTTTGTTTTTGGAGAATGAAATGTAAAACGTTAATTGTTAAAACAAAAGAGTGAGTCATTGTAGGTTGGGCTGGGGTAAATTGAAAAAACAGCTCTATGCAGATTATGACTCTTAAGAATGTTTTTATAAAGTGTTGTAACTTTGGCGTAGGTATATAATAAAATAAAAAAATAAGGATTAATAAGTCCCCAAAAACTGAACTTACTTACTTACTTACTTAGGTTGCGCTACAGTTCGGGGTGGACATGGGCTTCAACGAGTACGCCTCTCCAGTTAGCCCGATAAGTTGGTTGAGGCGAGGTCTTCCTATACTGAGTTGTCTCTCCGGTTTGGAATTGAAGACTCTTCGGGCCGGAGCGTTGGTATCCATTCGCTCTACAATCTACATGATCCAGCCATCCTAGACGACTGATGCGTACTTTTGTGACCAGGTCGATGTCACTGTATAGCTCGTAGAGTTCGCTGTTAAATCTCCTCCTCCAATGCCCGTCAACGTAAACAGGACCGAAAATCACTCGAAGAATTTTGCGTTCAAAGGAATCAAGGAGATCTTCATCCGCCTTTGATAGAGTCCGCTGTCCTCATAAGTAATAAACCTGGGATGATGAGGTTCTTATAAAGAGTCTCCTTGGTATTTCTCGACAAGGCCTTTCTAATCAATGGACTTCTTAGGCCGAAGTAAAAGCGGTTGACAAGTGTAATTCTTCGCTTGATTTTTAATGTGATGTTCTTTTTATAACAATTTTCTCAAGAATGATGTTGAAAAAGTCACATCACAGCGGATCACCTTGTCTAAATCCGTTTTTGACATCAAGGGTCTCGGTGAGATTGTTTCCGACCTTTACAGAACACCGAGCGTTCTCCATCGTTATTCTGCACGACCTGACGAATTTGGCAGTGATACCAAAACTAGACATGACTTTGTCTCATAAGTGCTGTCATAAGTGGCCTTAAAATCGATAAAAAGGTGGTATGGGTTTCTATTGTGACTTCTGGAGTTTTCCCCAGAAACTGCCGTAGTGTGCGAGTATTTGGTCGGTTGTGGACTTACCGCGCCTAAAATCGCACTGATGATAGGATCCAATCAGTTCGTTGACAAATGGTTTCAGGCGTTCACACAGTATACGATAGACAGGATCTTGTAAGCGATTTTAAGGAGACTGATGCCTCTGTAACTGGCGCAGTTATGAGGGTCTCCTTTCTTGTGGATCTGGTAAACAATGCTAAGGATCCATTCATTAGGCATACTTTCGAACCAAATCTTGGAGACGAGTTGATGTATGCTTTCTGCCAAGTCAACTACCCGCTGCCTTGAAAAGCTCGGCAGTTAAGCCAGCAGCCTGAACTGAGGAACGCTAAACAAACATGTCATGCCTCAACATGTGGAATGCATTGCCTCACATGGTTTTCCCCTCTCACTACAACCCACAATTTTTAAAAACCAATTGTGCACCAGTACCTCTTCTCTATCTTCCCAATTAACCCTTCCACGCGTGCTGTGCATTATCATTTTAAGGGAACTAAAACCCCTTGAGCACTAGTGAATGAAAAAAAAAAAAAAACATATGCTTCTTCTAGATCGATACACTTCGTCAAACTTTTCATTAATTTGTTGTTGCCCTCGAAATAATATTATTCCTCGAAGCCCTCAAAATAGACGTTTGATACATCGATCACTTTAGGAGAATGAGTTCGTTATCAATTGCGATGTAACTATTTGAAAGATCTGTCTGCGGATTTGGATGCGCTCTTTAAGAATATGCTTCTTCATTGTAAAATGTTCGATTTAGCGTGAACAGCTCCTTTTAGTTGCATATACGCTCCAATAAAGTTGTTAGAAACTATAATAGACATAAGTACCTCCTAGTCGCGAGGCCTAGTCCCAAATCTGCCTTTAAAATTCTTGAAAAATGATCCCCATGTACAGAACTGGAAAGCCATTATAAATTCATTGTCAACTTATGGCACAAGAAATGAAAAAGAACGTGCACATCTCTCTTTCATAAACTTTATGACACAAATTAAAAAAAAAATTAATTAAAAATCCAAAACTGTCATTCTGTTATCGAAAAAAAAAAAATATAACCATCCCAACCGTGCATCGCGTCAGTTGCTCGCGTCGTGCATTCCAAGAAAAAAAAAAAACTCACAAAACTTTTAAACTCAAAATTGATTTTCAGTGTTTTTTCCTTTTTTTTTTTGTTTGGAAGAAAACATTTCAATCCTTCGTCCTTCTCGTAGGAAGGTTTTGTGTTTTTTTTTTTTTAACTAACTTCAGACCCGATTCATCGTAACTATGTCCAACTAATTTAAATTAAGCTCAAACTATTAATTGAATAACACTACAAGGCGAGCACAACCAGAAGGATGATTTAGCTATACATATTATATATCTACAGTAAGAATACAAAAAAAAAACAAAACTTCTATCTGTTAGATACTTTTAAACCACAGATACCCACTACCCCAACATCATGTGGCCTGATCAAAGGCATGGCTATCCGAGACGAACTGTACATTGGATAAGATGGAATGGAAGAAGTATTAATCCGAAGGAAAAGTTTCTCTCATTCTAGTCCGAGGATTCTTTTTTGTACTCAATTCTTTTTTTTTTTGTATATATTTCTTAAACGAAACAAGTGTCTACGAGTTTAGCTTGTCAAGTGGAAAGTTTTATCCTCGGTTATCTTCGTTTTTATGTGGAATATTCCTTTAAAATTTATTTTCTTTTTGCGCGTATAATTCCTTTTTCCTTTTGGATGAAAATTTTGTTCTTACACATTTTACCGGAAATAGTTTTAAAGTTGAAAACGTTCAAGTTGTATTGTATTACAGTTCGAAGTATATTTATTGTTTATACGAATGGATGTGTTGAATAGAATTTGAATGGTTTTGAAGTCTTGATAAAAATACAGATTGCCCTCCCACTCTATCCAGGGTAAATCACAAAAAGTGAATCTGATGAATTTTGTTGTTAACTGATTGGTATCCACTTGTGGCATTTAAAAGGAAATGCGTTTTACAAGGTGGCGCAAAATTAATGTCGTTTTCGGTTGGTCGCGATCGCGATTATGAATTCAAATCCAGAAGCAAATTTCTCTTCTTTTCAGTAGAAGAACTGTCAGTTGAGTGCCAATCGAACGTTTTCAGAAGCGTTCGGATTGCTTCCGGACGGTCCTGGACGACAAACCGAAAATGACATAAGATGTTATAATTTTTGCAAATGGCGCCGTACGTTAATCATATTTGACATTTGGACTGTCTAGACCAGCGGTTCCCAATCTTTTTTGGTCGCGGAGCACTTTTCTGGAAAGAAATTCCTCGCGGAGCACTTTGCTGTCAGTATCCCAATTTTCGTTGTTATAGAAAACTTCATAACTATTTTTAGTTGTTTTCTTATTAATTTTATTAAATTGAAGAAATAAGTAACTAAGTAACGTGTTGTGACTTTTAGCATTTTATAAAATATTTAAACTAGTAGATATTTAAAAACAAAAAAACAAAAAGAATTCAGAAACATTTTTAACTCATTTTGGAGTTAGCCACAGAAAAACAAAGACTTGAAAATTCCAGTTTCAAAAAAAAAAAAAATAATAATAATAAAAATTACCAATATTTACTGGAATAGCCTTTATTTTTTTTAAAGGGCAGTCAATCTTTTCTGAAGATGTTCCACTAAAATCCGAAATATTTGGCGCAACAGGTTTTATAGGCACCCTAGGCCAAGTCTCTCCCAACCATTTGTTTTTTAAAGTTTTTTTTTTTTAGGGACGAATACAATACAAGGGACTTTCAATTTGTAGGCCGAGTCCGAATGGCTGATTTAAAAAGCTTTTTAGGACAGTTTCAGGACATAGAGTCTCGGATGTTTGTTGAACGTTCGCGAGAGGTGCCGCAGTGGAATTTTTGTTTGTGATTTTCCGGGGATTGAACCTGTGACCTCTCGCACAGTGGTCGGGTCCAAATAAATTAAACTTGGATTTGGCACTCCAAAGAACTTTTTTCCAAAATTGAAAATGTTTTCTTTTAAGTGGAGTATTTCGAAATTCCGGCTCTTGCTTAGGTTTTTGTTGACATAATGTGTGTTTTTTGTGGAATATGCATCCACGAAGATTTTGTTCTACGACACAGCGCCCTGAGTTCTTAATGGAGTTTAGGTGCAACAATGGACGTTAAAAATGGATTGGCTCTACTTGTCCGGCAAATCTTTTTTTGGAGTAGTTTTGCGTCCAATCTCATTTCTTTTGCGGTTCTCAAAACTTACGGTCTTCTTAGAAACTCGTATTTCCCCGAAAACCAGCTTCGTAGAAAAATAAATCTTTTCGCTATCAACGCCATTGATTCGTTTACATTTTGATAGTTAGGAAGTTCTGGGGTATACGATTTATTTTTACCCATTTTTGTACTGCGTAATCAATACACAAATTACATTGTTGCCAACAAAATGACAAAGTTCCAGAAGCACAAAATTAGCTAGTCTGATGGAATCTTCATATTTTGCGCTCATCTTTCCGCGGAGCACTTGAATTTTTATGGCGGAGCACACTTTGGGAAACCCGGGTCTAGACTGTTTGTCTGCAGTATAAAAACAGAGAAGCAATGGAGCGATGTATTCCGCAAGAGCGTGGAATGATTGTGTCGATTTTTTTTGACCAATAATGAACGGTTTATGCTCTACACTTTATTAGGCCGCGCTAAATAATTATCTTCGGCTAATTTTTTGACACTTATGAATGGGTTGGTGGTGTTAGCGCAGCATGAATTTTGACGTCGATTTCCTAATCGTATTGCACCAACTGGGCAAAAATTACGGCGCTTAGCTACTCGAACAGACTGGAACCACAGCCATAGGAGGCCATTCACAGCGTGGCGTTCTGCCGAGAATATTGCGGCTGCGGCTGCCAATTTCGCTGAGAACGAAGAAACATCAACCAGACAACGGGCCATCGAATTAGGCATTACCAGACGAACTTTTTCAAAATCTGAAAGATTGAAAAAGTCGCAAAAAAAGGGGATTTGCATACAAAAAGGGGCAATACTAATCTGTTCACAAATGGCACAAAAAATACGCAAAACGAGTGAGTTCACTAAAGTTAAAATGGCTTAAGCACTCGTTCTATCTTATTGTTGCATTGAACATGGAATTTATGGCTAAATTGTTAATGCCTAAACTTATGACAATAAGACATAGCTGATAGAAAAAGGACGCATTCTGATCCCAATTAATTATGAAGTAGTTTCTTAAAGTATTTATTATGTCACATTTCGTATTTCATACAAAAACGTATTTAAAATGGGAAGAACTATCAACGAAATACAGGAAATTTTTAAAAAGTGGTCTCATTGGGGATAGAAAGAAAAAAAGAGGAAAAAATGCAACTTCAGTCGCATAAAGTCAGCACTGCCTACAGAGAAACCCTTAGTGAAAGACTTACCCATGTTCGCGTACAAAGTGCAAACAGGGCATCAGTTAATGCCTGCTAACCATCAGACGCATGTGAATTACTGTTAAGCCATCCTCAATGCCAACAACGAAGAGGACCATTTTGCTTGTCGAAAATCATCACAAGTAACGAGGCGCATTTCCACTTAAGCGCTTACGTCAATAAGCAAACTATTCATTTCTGGGGCACTAAAAATCCGCGTGTGATGCACGAAAAGCCATTACAGTCAAACTTTCATAACTCGAACTTCTTTTAGTCGAATTTCTCTATTACTCGAAGTTTTATTGAGAACTCTGCGTTGTAAACTTTTCAACTTTTGGCCTCCATAACTCAAAGTTTCTATATAAGTCGAATTTATTTTCTTTCATTTTGGGAGTTCGACTTATGGAAGTTCCACTGTACATCCCCTCAAAGCCATTGTGCGGGGCAGGGTTCAAGCTGGAGGAGTGATTGGGCCGTATTTTTTTAAAGACGCCATCGTACTGGCGAACGCTACAGGGCCATGATAAACGACTTCTTACTGCCGGAATTGGATGAGCGGGGCTTGGTGAACATGTTGTTACAACAACCACGTTGCAACCGCACACTCAGCCCGGGCCACAATGGATATTGTGGCATGGCCAACAAGATCGCCCGATTTAACCATCCCAAGCTTCTTTCTTTGGGGCTACTAGAGCCTTGAAGTCGGGGTTCTCCCTTTAGCTTTATCGATAGAATCAAATAGTTGTGTAGTATAGGCATCATCCTCTACTCCAATGGGATTCACAATGAGTCGGATATTGGTATAAGTGAGCTACTTTAATAAATCTATTGGCTATTGGAACTCACAAAAAAGTAGTTGTCCGCATTGCCGTAGCGATGCTTTTGTAAAATTTTGAACATGATATGCTCCTCATCCTATTCGCTGTTTAATACATGAAATCCACGAATATCTGGAATGGAATTTACTCTTCCATTGCAAGTGAATATGGCCATTTCGCATTGTTTTATAGGGATGTATGTACTATATATCCAGCGTGCTTCGCCTATACACCGCCAGTTCCTTTTGGTGTCGTGATTTTTTTTTTTAAGCCACTCCACACAATACTCCCAAGTGAATTCCTTAAAACTCTCTCCATGTCATTGAAAATTCAAAAGAAGCGCGGGTGCGGCACAAGCCAAAGCCAACGCAAGCATTTGAAGTATCATTTCGAATAGTTCTCCAAACTGTATGGCAATAAAATGAGATAACAACAGAAAAAGCAAAAAAAAAAAAAAAACCAAATGCATACCAAGTTGAATAAAACATGCAGTAGGTACTCATGCTCTTTCTTTCCTTTCTGATGCAACATCCGAGCTGGCTGGGTCCGACTGTGTATGTCCCATAAAAAGGATATTCCTAAGATATTATCGAGATTTTATATGGACGTAAATTAATATTTATGGATATTTTTTCATCTCACTCCTTCTATTTCTGTCTGTCTGTTTGTCTGTCTGACGGTCTGTAAATTGCTTACCATGCACACGACTATGGTATAGTACGGTCATGCCAGAAACATTAGGGTTGTGTTTTTGCTCGACGAAGCGTTCGGAATGTGTATTTGGGCGAAAATTCCTTTCGAAAAGTCGTTAAAGGAATAAATATCAATTTTGAAGTGCACCAGAATGAGCATCAGAAGGACCAAGAGAAAAGTGGAGTCCTTTGAATTTTTTAAAAGTTTTCAATGGCCAAATTGCATTCTAAAAGATACGAATCAGCGTGCAGTATCTCATGCTGCAACACAGCTGGTTTTAGTTGCTCGCAGACAAGCCGAAGGCAGAAGGATAATGTTTTGCTCATTTAGGGAATTGCTATAAGGAGCCAACAACGTTGATTTTATTCAATAAAAAAATATTGAAGTATCAACACGAAACATATAAACAGTAATGGTACTTTTGGATGAGTGCGATTGAGATTAAGGGTCTTATAGGTTGCCAACTGTATTGGGTATTAATCTTGGTTGGTGGTATTTAATTGATGGATAAAGTATTGATGTTCACTGCGGAGTAAAAGTATGACAACTTATCACAGGACATTGAGCATTTTACTCATCCTTCCTGCAAGATTAAGCAGCTTCAATTGGCTAACAATCTTTCGTAATATGTACATGTTAAACTGCCAACATTTGAACGTCAATAAGATCAAGTTACCCAATTCCTCAATCGAAAGAACATTTGACCTGTCGCAATCTTTGTACCTGTCAAGTTCTTATAAATCACTCTTGTATCGATGATTTTTCGAATCTCTGCAAAACCGTCAACACCCTCTGAATGTGTCTGGGTAAATTTATCTGTCCCTTAACGCAAATACCATATACACCACCTCTCCTCAGGCCTCTGTCTCTATATATTCTTCTCTCAAATACACGCACACTTTTTGCCTTGATATCCAACAATACATCAAAAGAGCAAACGATGAACATATAGTGTGTCCCTATCCCAACTATGTTCTAAAGCTAGCAAGAGTATAGACACTCTGAAAGTGGCATGTTGGTAACATGATGGGCTAACATTATCTCCAGTTACAATCGTCCCCAAGGCGTAATAATTTACGTATCTTTGGCACATAATTTACACACTCAGCCAGCAATGCGGGATTGGGTGCACAGAGCACAGCATACATATACATATACAAATCACATGCCTGCGACAATCGCCTTCCAACATGGAACACAACAAAACTATTAGAGCGAGGGTCCTAGATGAATGGTTGCTATACTGGTCGTTCCTATAACAAAATGAATCAATTTTAACCCTGCGGCCAATTATCCTTCTCATAATTCGTTTTGGGACATTCTATGCGGATAAGCTTTTGTTTTATTTTTTTATTGTATAGTCGAGAGGGCCAATGTATGTGGTGTTATCGCGCTGACACCAAAATTTCTATGGGGTCCTTCTTGCTATCTAGTGTTCATGTGTGAGTTGGATGTAATGCGTCAAAGTGCGTAGAACAATGAATGGCGTAGTCCTGCATTGAGTCAAATGAATGCAGTGAAACTAAGTGACACTCCTTTCCACACAGTCAGTGCCGGAGCCTTGTGGACTAAATAAATCACATCGACAGTGGACAGAACAGCAAAAGCAACCCCAACGCTTCAACGGACCAGTGAACATTTTAAACTATGTTGGGAATTTTGGCTCGGCACTATAGTGCATTGCATGATGAAGGTAGTTAGGAGCAAAATATTTTGGTAGATGTATATTGTCCAGGACTGAAAAATATAGGAAGTTGAAAGCGGATATGGTATGTAATTGGCCACATCCAGCTGAAGAGGAAACAAAATTTTCATTCCAAGCATGTTGCAAATAAAATGACTTGATATGGGTAGCAGAGGTTGTTTAAGGATAGTTATGCTATAACTTAAATCGGGGAAATTTAGAGACGAGTGTAATCCTTACTTTGTCCGTTTCCGCATATTGCTGGGTGTCTGGAACTCGAAAGATCATAGAGCAAGTTCGTACTTATGAAAGTTTCGCATATTCGCAACTTTCTTGAAGACTCATTTTTGTGTCAAAGCTTAGTTATCTGTCTCACATATATGGTCACGAAAACTGGGTATGCTGATCGGAAGACCTCTTGATCTTGGCTACAAACTTTCGAAATGGACTACTTCTCCAATCCTGCAGTGGTTAAAGGTTTAAGTTCCAAGACGGGCTATGAAATCCGTGGCATAAGGCGGGGGTTGTTTAGCTAAGGCGAGGATGAAAGTGGGATGGTTGGATTAAGTTCGATATAAATCTTCTATGGGAAAGGGCATTGTTCCTGATGATTTGGTGTCGGTGACGAAAGATCGAAAGCTGAAAATAGTGACATTTTCAAATTTGAGCAAATAGTAATGCATGAGCTTATGTACGAAAACCAGTTATTAAATAAAGGTTCCAGTTCCAAATCGCCTTAAAATGCTTTTAAAAAAAGCGTCCGAATACCGGTCCAAAAGAAATCAGTTTCTCTACGTGTAGTAGTTGCAGAAACTATGATTTTGATTGTGATATCTTAACTTAAGAATGAGGATAAGTCATTTGCCCTTCGTTGATGACTTTGGTTTGCTGAGTTTTCCTGTCGGATTGGTCGGTCTGGATCAATTTTGAGACAGCTTGGTCATTCTGTTATTAGGAGGACTGAACTTGGTGTCAAAGCTAAGTTGTCAGTTTTTAAAACCGAAAGAATAAGATCGCAGATACAAGCTGCCGAAATGAGATTTGTCCATTGTATTGCTGGTGTGACCCGTAGAGATGTCGAGCAGCTACTTATCGGTAGCTGTCCATTCCCACGACGTGCAATGGAATCCATACCATCAGGCAGGCGACCTCTAGGTAGACCCCAGGATGAGCTGGTTAGATCAAGTTCATAATCTCTCCTCTACCCGTATGGGGATTACCCTTGATGATTTAGAGTCGATATGGCGGAGAATCGTGAGCTATGGAGGGTTCGCTTAAGCAACCTACACCCGACCCACTTAATGGATAAGCGGGCCATCGAAAACGAATGAATGAGTGAATCTAAGCTCATGAAACTCAAGAGCTTTGAGGAAAAGAGTACCTACCAGAACTCTCCATCCCCACTGGTTTTTTTCAGACAGAAATGTGTACGTACCTTCCTTCATTGACTGAGGCTTTGTCATTATTTGGCCATAATTCCCCAAAGGTTTTTTTTTCCAGTCTTTCAGTGCCAATTTTCATCTAAACAACTAAACAGCTCCCTGTGCGAGTTCATATTTTCCCATCAATTTATGATTACCAAAGTAAAGATATTACCACTTCGATGTCATTTTTCAGGCATTCCCACCGGCCATACATCATGACCACTCCATCGATCCATCATTGCCGTCCATGTCTCGATGGCATACTAAATTCCCTCGGCTATAATCCATTTCAAAAAGCCATACAGAATCAAACAAAAAAAAAAGGTCTCCTCCGACAAATCTGAGAAGATATAGAAATTTTCATTTAGCTTCCAATTGGAATCAAACCCTCTATGTCCTATACTATCCTCAATGATTCACATCGAATAATCGTCATCTCGTGGAAATTGCCTAATCGCCTCGAACAGGCATTATTCAGACCCCGAAGCGAGTAAACCATGTCCTTGGGAAGTTTCTTAAAATCTCATAAATTGTCATGCAACCAGGTGTAGGAGGACAAGACAACGGACCAAATATATAGCACCCCGTATCCTGATGAAAGTTATCGCTGTCACATGGAATTGTTCGAGAGTAGTGCTCACCCCCGTAATACCTCTCCATATACATGAGCTCGGGTCGATTCGTGTCGATTTTGGAATCCTCAAAATTGATGTACATTCCACAAGGCAATAGCAGGACAGAGACGACAACCCGGTGGAGCTTACAACTGAAATCCTTGACACATAATTTGAATGCAAACACAATTGAAGGTGGGTGCGACAGCGGCCGGCGTTGGGTGAGAGTATTTGTTGCTCACACAATCGATTTTGTAATATTTTACGGTACAATAATAATAATAATGATAGCGGTATAATGTTCGTCGGCATGGGGGTAGTAGTGAGTCTATCCTTGCAGGGGATATATAGTGGACAAAGGAACATATACACACATGTGTACAGGACACATTCGTTCAGTTCAGGGTAACAGGTGTAATTTGGTTGGAAGTTTATCTCAATAGAATGGCTTATCGTGCACGTACCGCAACAGCAGAAACGTTTATTGTAAAGGATTTTCCTGAATCTCCTTATACGTCGTGTTTCGTGTCGTATGTGAATAGTACAACTATCCTTACCTCTATGATGGACATGTACTTCGATGAAATTGGGTATGGGATCATTGCCGATTTGGTTTTGTGGAAAATATGATGGACATTATTGTGACTCAATCGTATTAGGATGTCCTTTGGAGGATATTTGCCAATATGTCTGAGTAAATTTTACTAAAATAAGAGGCATGTGTAAGTTATTAGGCGTGTGTAAGTGAGGCTGTCGGATGCTTGCAATTTATTCGATAAGCTGGTAACTAACTTAGGCTCAAATGACTTAAATGCGTTTAACTTTGTAATTGAGGAATCTGCAATTTAAATTAAAAGGAGGTGGCTGTCAATTTTTGACGCTCATTTACCCTTCATAACCTATCTCACCATCCATCGATTTTTAAACAGCTCTCTATATGTGTTTAAGAAGCATATCCAGCTGCAGCTGGGAGCTATATGGCCATATCATGTAGGCTGAGTGATGATAAGGCAAAGAAGAGAAGTGACCGAGCAAAATCCATAACCTTTCATCGATTTAACTATAATGGCGATGGCCAAATTTGGAATCGCTGGAAAATACGCCATAGGAGTTCTTCGAAGTGATTGAAATTATTTGCAAACGATTTGCCAAAACTTCTGCAAAAAAAAAAAATCAAAATCATCCGTCCTCTAACCTAGAAAGACTACTTCTGCTGTAGGGTGAACAAAACGGAACTAACGACTGTCTTTCTAGGTTAGAGGACGGTGATTTTGAAATTGTTTTAGCAGAAATTTTGGGAAATCGTTTGCAAATAATTTTTACTTACTTTTGGAGGCGCTTACACCACGGGCTGGTCCACGGCCATAACCAACAAGCCGCTCCAACTAACTCAGCCCCTAGCTAGCTGCCTCCAGTTACGCACACCAAGTTGGTTGAAGTCGCCCTCCAAAGGTTGGGGGTTCCTCTGCTATGTTGTCCCTCAGGGGACAGGCTCAAAGACTCGTGGGGCTGGTATGCGTTGCTGTCCATACGCTCCATGTGCTCCAGCCATCTCAGCCATTGTATATCTTCAGCTTTTGACCAGGTCAACGTCGCTGTAAACCCCATAAAGCTCGTCGTTCAATCTTCTGCTCCATATTCCATCGATACAAACTGGACCGAATATTGTCCTAAAAATCTTTCTCTCAAAACATCCCAGGAGGTAGGTATTCATCCGATTTTGACAGAGTCCATGCTTCTGCACCATACAGCAGGACCGGGATGATTAGGGTCTTATATAATATCTCCTTGGTTCTATGGCAGAGGGCTTTACTTCTTAGATGCCTTCTTAGCTCGAAGAAACAGCGATTGGCAAAAGTGATTCTTCGTTTGATCGCTGCGCTGGTGTCATTTTGCGAGGTGATAGTGGAGCCCAGGTAGAGAAAGCCTTTTACTACTTCGAAGTTGTATCTGTCCATTGTTACGTTTTGTCGTCGATGCTGAGACTTCTTTCTCGTTGACAGCATGTACTTCGTTTTGTCCTCATTTACAGAGGACAGAACCTGCCAGCCGCCTCCGTTTCAATACTTGCAAATGCGCCACTGACAGCTCGGTGCGATCTTCCGATAATGTCAATATCGTCAGCATATGCAAGCAGTTGAAAAAACTTCTGACAAAATTTACCTCTGATGTTCACTTGTGAGTTTCGTACAATTGCTTCAAGGACGATATTAAAAAAATTGCACGATAGCGCATCGCCTTGTGTCAAACCTTGTATACATTCAGGAGACTTATTCTTCTGTAGTTGACGCAGTTCAGACTCAGACCATCTCCCTTCTTGTGGATGGAGCACACTAGTAAGCTCATGCTCTCATATAAAACAATGCCAATGATTACAACCAAACTCGTTGAAACTAAAATAGAACGCAATCAAATTGAATAATAGTCCCAATGAACATCTGCCAGTTTTACCATCCATAAATGTCATTTTATATCTTCGAACCTCAGAGTGTCAAATAAAAAAAAAAAAATTTACAAATAAAACCAGATTTTCCCATTTCCTTCAATTCCCCTAGCCGACATAAGAAAATAACAACTCAACCAACTTACTACACTGCTATTGACATTTACCACTAAAGACCCACCACCACCGACCGCCCGCCAGCCCACGCCAACAGTTAACATAATCTTCTGTTACGTCAAGGCGCATATTGAAAGGAAAAATTGCACTAAAACGTTATTTCTTCGCACATCAGGGACAAAAGTTTATGAGAAAAACTATTACCACTCTTACTGCACATACAGCTACACATCAATGACATCCAGGCATATACCAGTATACACCCCCATTCACGTGGTCCTTCGACGATGATCCCCTTCATCATATTTCTCTGCTGTGCTGTGTGCTATATGACAAAAGGATTACACGCAGCGCATTCTTCAGTAGCAGGAAGAAGAAAAATTTTTTTTGCCTGGCTGAACGAAATGATATGGCTTGGGAATAGCTTTTAAATCCTTACGTGTGCCGCATTCATTGTCACCTTTGCCCTTAGTGCTGCATGAAACGTAGTTGTTGGATGATATGATACCTTTCGCGTACCGCAAAATTATTTGTGTTATCCTCGTTATGGCTATACGAGGATATGAATGCAGAAGAACTCCTACACAACCGCTCAACTAAACTAAAAAAAAAAAAAAAATTCAATAAAGCACATCACTGTTGTGGCCCTGTGTTGGAAGGCACCTTATATAAATGTGGTTGGCTTCCATATAGTCGTCACGTCGGATCGGCGAATTGTACGCCTTTTGCAAAAATGATTTACACGGTCACCGCGGAAAGTTTAGGTTTAAGGGATAGGATGCCACATCCGCCATTGAAAAGAAGGGAAAACTGATTATCTAGCAGGACTCTTTTGTGTCCTCCATTTTGATCCTGGAGCGGTGTGAGCTATGAGTAGATTTACGATGAAAATTAAATTTCGCTCTTTTCTCAGCAGCTCTAGCGTTGGTCCTGTTGTTCCCAGTTCTGGTATGGTGCGTTGTGCCGGTCTTATAAATGAGACCACTTTTAGCGGGACAATGAGAAAGGATACTCAGACCTTTTGGAGATTGGTTTCTGTGGTGAATTTTAATTATACACTCTTGTCGACATTCGGGCGGTTGAAATTTATTATATCCCATTTGTTTGTCTAGTGAAATGGGTAACAGGCAATTGTTAAAGAGGGAACTTAAGCCCAGGAGATGTGCAAAATTTTATTGCGGTTTATATATGGACGGATGTTGCTCCGATTTGTTGTTTTAACTGAGGGTTGGGATTTCTTTTAGGTTTATTTTCGTTTTAGAACCAGTAAATTATTATACTCGTCAGTTTTTTTTTTAATGTATAAGTCAGTAGTTTTTTTTTACAAATGGAGAGATACAATGCGCTTCGGTGGTTTAGTTAGGTTAAAAAGGAGAGAGAGAGAGAGAGAGAGAGAGAGAGAGAGAGAGAGAGAGAGAGAGAGAGAGAGAGAGAGAGAGAGAGAGAGAGAGAGAGAGAGAGCGATAGAGAGAGAGAAGTTGTGGGCGAATTGATGTTCAACAAAAGATGCAGCAGTCCACAGATGGCCAATGTAACATTCTGTTCAGGTGGTAACAGATCGGGTGATTTTTTCCCTTTTAAGGAAAGTTTACCAATGAGCTTTAAACGGAAACCTTTTTGTAGAGCAAATAAATGGAATTTTTTTTCTTAAGAAATAGAAAGAAATTTCAAAATAGAAATTCAACCATAATGCATAGAAACGGCATTCGGTTATGTACCTCCTCATTGCCACTGCAAAAAGATGGTGTGATCTTGACAATTGTAGCCATGTGAAAAAGACATTGCCACTGATAAGTCGGTGAAGGCAAAGGAGCCTGTTAAATTGACGGAGCCTCAAAATATATCAGAGTTCTTGTTGGAATACTAACGGGTGTGTCGCGAGGCTTGGAGTCCGTCCAGCCGCATCCAAAGATGAAAACATCTTTCGCCGGACGATGTCCTCGATTAAAAATAATTTTTTGGACGAGTACTTCTTCGAGGAAAATTCTGAAAATGAGTACTTCTGAGGCGTGTTGGTTGAGTTAGGCCCAGGTCCACCCCGGACTGTAGCGCCATCTAAGTAAGTAAGTACTTCTTCGACGAACTTGCAAATATTATTTTTTATTTTTATTTATTTATTTATTTATTTGTAGGCTTGCATTTTAAGATACAATATCTTATAGCTAATACAAGCTTCAGTATTAAAACAATTAATTACCGAAGCGGATATCTGCAAAGTACGGAAATTCCTCCAGAGCTCAAAGTAGTCCCAATAACAGCGGACATAGCTTACTCGGCGACTCTGATTGTGGTAGTACAACGGTTCTAATTCTGTCTAATTGATTAGTGAATTATGCGGTACCTATACATCAAATAAATGCCAAGTAATCTTACCGTTCAGCTGCTGGGACATGCGGACGATATTGATATCATCGTTCGTTTCCAGCGTGCCGTGATAGAAGCTTTCACGGCGATTGAAGAACAGGCGAAATCCGTTGGCCTTTAAGTAAATGAGTACAAGACTAAGTACATGCTAGCACCTGTCCACCGCCTAGGATAAAACTTCACTATTGATATGATATAGCAACCATTTCGAGGTGGTTGAGGAGTTTACCTATACCTACCTCGGAGTAAACATGAACTCCATGAATGACACCCTAGTGGAGATCCGGCGAAGAATAAGCCTAGGAAACCGTTGCTACTTCGGTTTGGCAAAACAATTGGGTTAAAAACTCCTAACTCGAATGACGAAATGTGTGCTCTACAAAACTAGTTCTGCTTTATGGTGCCGAGTGCTGGACTATAAGCAAGAAGGGAGAGCTGATACTGGTCTCCTTCGAAAGAAAAATACACTCAACGGATTTTTGGTCCTGTGTGCGAAGAGGGCGAATTGATAAGAAGATACAACCGCGTACTCTATGAGCTGTATCAATATGTGGATGTAGTTCAAAAAGCCAAAACACGTCGACTACATTAGGCATGTTTTTTTGAAACATCGCCATCCAGCCGTTTATTTGAACAGTTGCCAGCACATTTGCCAGCAAGATGAAGCAAGCCGAGCAAATTTAGGCAATAAGTCTAAAAGCATACCCGCATTTCGTATAAAATTATGGATTTGGTAGAAATATTTGATAAATTCTGACATTTTTCTCTGGAATGTTGTGTGCATGAGATAAGAACGCCATTATGATTTAAGCAAATTGTACAGAAATTCTAAGCCACTTGTTGCTTTCAGCGCCACCTATTTGTTCATTGTGAATTGAATTTAGCCAGCTGCCAGCCAGCAGCTCTCAGGCTGGGGAGAAAATCAAGAGTTGTTGCTAGCAGTTGCCAGCAGGTTGTTGTTTTAATTAGCATGTGAAATGTGCCTCAACTGCCAACTACTGGCTGGGGAGGTTTCATAAAAATACAACAATTGGCTCGGCTACATCGAGCGTAATGCTCCAGATTAGAGAGTTTTCGAACCTCAGCCCCCAGATTCAGAAATACAAGGAAGACCGAACCTCCGTTTTAAAGACCAAGTGCCCGGGTTCGTAGACGATGGAAGGCTGCAGTGTCTCAGGCAGAGACTCTTCACGAGTCTGGATCCCGATAAGTAAACTACGTATGTAATCTTACCCAACATTATACTTGAAAATTAAATACAACTCCTGTGCATGTGGTCGTTTTTATAAAACGTTCTCTGTTCCATTTTTTATCAATTGGTTATACCTACCTCCAAACGAAGTGTTTGTTAACAAAGTTGCTGTTCAACAACTAATCAAAAAAATGTCAACTACAATATATTTATACCAAAACTTGACAGGTCAAACACAAGTCTCTTCCAAAAAATTTCCCTTAACAGAATACGTTCTATAAAATTCTAAAATTAAACAAAAATCCCCCACAGTCTTTTATTGCAAACAAATTATCTGTTTTTCAAGCAAATAAAAATGAGTCCAAAAAATAAATTAAAAAAAAAACGAGGTCAGTCATTAGTAGCCCTTTCAGCAAAACAAAATTCTTCATAACCCTATTCAGCCACAAAACATAAGCAAACATTTTGTAAAAAAAAAAATAATTTTCCGCGCATCATGGAGTGCACATGACACGAGTGCTATAATAGCCTTACAAAAGGTATTTTTTCTTTGCTGGGCATATCCAACCCACCCACTGCTTAATTTGTTTTTGCTAACAAAATGTTTGTTGTTTTCGATACAATCATAAACATAATCGTGTATAACCAAAATCGGTAAATAATGCTGCAACAAAAAAATGGGGGATCCAACAATATCAAGGACATCAAAGGGATCGGCTCTCTCTCTTTATTAATAAGAGCTGGACACTTTTTAATGGGCACCGCGTGCTGATGTTTATTGTTCATATTGCAGCATTGTGGTTGGTAGATATTTTTTTACAAATAAAAAAAAGTAAATAAATTACGTCCTGTAGGTATCTACATTATATATTCCGCCATGGAAAAAGATATCTGATGTGAACAACACAATATAAAATTGAATGAAAAAGGAATTACTCACCGAATAAAGCGCTGAACGATGAATCGCTTCCGTTGCGGAATTAAATTTGCTACCGGTACTGGACGTGCTCGGGTTCGTAGCGACGATGAGTGGTATTGGTGGTTTGGAAATGTTGATGGCAATAAAATGAATAACCGCAGATGTAGGGAAGTTGTTTTTTTTATAATACCATGGTATTTATGGCAGAGAGTTATCCCATATTGAATTGAAGAATTCGGTGTTTTTTTTTTGTTTATATAAATTTGTCGTGAATATCTTACCTGTGGCAATGATGTGGGCTTACCATTTCGTAGTAATTTTGGACAATTTATTTTTATTCATCGGGAGGATTTTGAACAATATGTTGATGTTCGACAACCAGACCATTTTCAACTGTCTTACCTAGAAATACAGATGGGGTATTTTTAACTAGTAGCGCATACTATGATTTCATGATTTTTAACTAAAAAAAATTTTGTTTAAAAAATAAATAAATTAAAGAACACAAAATTACATAACCTAACTTAACGCTCTATTTCTATGTGAACTGTAAAAATTAAATATTTTTTTTTCTTAAAGGCGAACCTATAGCGCTTCATCAGCGCCCCGGTATGCTCGCAGATGTATGTTTGTTTTGACTTAAATTGCTGCAAATTGTAGTCTTTTGGAAATATATCCCCAGGAAGCGAGTTCCAAAGTTTGCTTGTCCTGTAAAAGAAGAAGTTTTGGAAAACTGTGGGGCGCCCAAAAGTCGCATTTCGATGGATAATGTCTTCCTCGGTTCCTCGTAACTCATAAAATTGAGTTTGTATGAATTTATTTATTGTATGAATTAGAAACTGAAATCAATAGGCAACCCGATATGCAAATCAACATACGGCTGGTTTCAAACTGGTTTTTGTATATCGCAAACGAGTTTTCAACCAGTAGCGTCGTGTGCGTCGTCTCATTTGATTACACAGGGTATGACTCAAAGCAATCTAGTTGCCAATTTTATTATTAGTATCACTGATCAGTTTTTTTTCAGTTGCTCCGTGTGCATTGGGCCTAAGAGCAACGTTTTGTCTCAAGTCATTTTAGCAAGCCTTTAACTTTGTGAGCTTATAGTTCGTGGTGACTGCTGAACACGAAATTGCAAGTCTGGCAGCGCCGCGCTGGTTTATATACCAATCGCATAACTTCAAAAGTGCAAACAATTTTAAAGAAATTTACCTCGTTTTAGCAAACTTAAGATTTTGGTATATATGTTAATTTACGACCGATATATGCAATTGCCAGAATAGTTGACCGGTTTCAAAGTTGCACCAGACGTCCACATGCAGCAAAAATTATCCGAATGTGCTCCAAATACAAACTTACAACCAGCCACACGGTCAGTCACAGATCGAAAATATAATTATTCTACCATCAACACTAGTCAAAACCATATTCAGTCCAATACGTCAACATCAACTCTCAAGTTTTGTCTTTCAACAGCTTTAGTTAGTGTAAAAGCTGGTAACGGCTGCTATTGGACGTTGAGGTCTCTGATCGATACCTGGTTCGAGGGCAGCATTTATAACGGAGGCAGCAGTTCAAAGGTTGAATCTAAGGACTAGGTTAGGTGGACATTTAGTAAGATTTGTGGGTTGCGGAAGGTCAGAAGTGGAGCATCCACAAAGATCGTCGATTTCAGAATCGCGTCGTTGACCTTGAGCTTTCCAGCCCGAATGCAAGTTCTCGTCTTAAAGTCCCTGATTGGGGTCCTTCCCACCCAATACACAATTTATGTTGTAGTTTTTTTTTTGTATAATTTACACACGGACATCGAAATCTATACGGCGAGGTCATTCTTGGAGATGTTGTCCGAAACAGCGAGTGCTTAGGACGATTGGGATGAATTGATCGCGCTGAGAAAGGTTCCTTCGAGGCAATCAACAAGTGTTCGTACCTTCTTCAACCAATTCGATATAAACACGGAGTTTCAAGCTGAGGAAGGTAAAAATGTGATTAGCATTTTAAACAATAGCAAACCACTTACCTAATGGCCGCTGCCAAGTTCGTCTGCCTTTTATAGGTGGCCCAATACAACAAAATGCGGTCAGAGGTTTCTTACAAGTGAATGAGAAACTGCAAGTGGAGACAACTCAACATATAGAGACTGCGGAGTGTATCGCCGAGTACTCCG
The DNA here is from genome assembly GCA_949372485.1 of Cheilosia soror. Lineage (NCBI taxonomy): Eukaryota > Metazoa > Arthropoda > Insecta > Diptera > Syrphidae > Cheilosia > Cheilosia soror. Next base: position 4,555,084 of record OX443563.1, read on the forward strand.
AACTCGAACCTAGTCAAGAGACTCAATAAGGTTTTAAAATCAACCCTTAGTTTTTGTATTCTCCATTATACCGTCATTAATGAATCCAGTACCACCTTCAAACCATTTTTTGGCTCTTCCTTAAATGACGATTGTTATGGACAATATTTGTAAGTGTTGTAAATGTACGTTTACCTTAACTAGTGCCATCAGGGAGATAGCTCCTATGATAAAAACAACGCTGTCCAAATTTGAATGTTGTGGACCTGTTCTGATGGTGCGGCAAAGATACTTCAAGAATCGAAAAGAATTCTTTTGGCAGCAGCTGGACCTATAAAGTCATCACGTTATGCTGGTTTACAGCTCCTCTGTTAAAGTGGAAGACCCCCAAAAAACCGAAAAACGCTCAAAAAAGCGCCACAAAAATTACCTTATATAAGCTTTGAATAGGTTAAAAGAAACACTTTTGGATTGTCTAAAAGCAGGCATGTTTTGGCGAAAGCTGCTTCTGGTCGCAATGGCTCAGTTATTAGTGGTCTCAGGTTCGTTCCACGTTTGTTTTTTTCATCGAATTTATTTATTTCATCAGTTTTCGTTTACACAAAAATCGATGAATACCCGTCAATAGTACATTATTTTTATTTGATTAAAAATTTGTTTGTTGCTTCCTTCAAAGGAATACGAAATATTAATGAATTCCTGTTGTAAGTAAAAGGGAATATGAAAAGCATGTGCTGCAGGTATATCGAAACGTTTTCTTCCCATCGCATTATTCCTGTTTGTTTTATTGCTTTTCATCGCACTCTCGCGATTCGCCTTTGAACAGAAGAATGCTCCCATCGAGGTATACGAGACGAGAGGTACTTATGATGATCTTATATCCTCCAAGGAGCGATGTGCGCTCCAACAAAATCATTCCCCCCGAAAACACGATGAAATGTTCCAGAGAATTCCATATAACTTCCATATAACGTTCCATGGGGAAAAACTGCAGTACACAAAAGCAGAAGGAGGAGTGAAGTGGCATTATTAATTCTATATCTAGTAAATACAAAACTACTTGTTTAAATCAAAGGGATCCTTATTGTTCCTTTATGCTCGCTTGACTACTACAGTTAAAGCACTGGTGAATTATTTATCTTGAATAGAGGTTATTGGAGTCAGTGTTCTGTGAAATTCAGAAATTCAAAGAAATCTTTGACCTGCATTATGAATAGATCCGACTTTCTAGAGATTACAAAGGCGATTGGTAACGTTGGATCTTGAACCTATATTAAATTAAAAGAAGAGGAAAATGCACACCCCTATGGATGGATGGACGTATTTTTCTTCACAACTATTCACACGTTCTCTTGTAGAATTATGAAAGTTTCCTTTCGAAACGAAAAAAATTCTCAACCTTTTCCAGTCTCCCTGTGGGTCCATCGCATCGATAGAAAACATGTATTCATCCCAATTCCGATCCTTTAAAGGTGAATAGTTAATAAATGCAAGCAATTTTCTGTGCAAAAAAAAAGGAGTAGCTGCAGTATAGAACTTTTGCATCAGACGAAAACGCTCTTACATTGATTAAACCATGTTATCGTCGTTTACTCCGCCACCACTCCCAACTGATTTTACCGCTACCTATACCTACATCGAAACTACGTATGGAGAAGGTCCTTCGGCAACATAAAACAGATCGTAACGCAGGGTTATTAGACGGAAATTTTATGGCAAATTCCAATTTTTTTCATTTCATTTCGTTCTGTTTGTTTGCTCATTCAAATAAAAGTGCTCATTTCGCGTTTTCCGGTGCACAACGCGGCTAAGGGTGATGGGAGTGCTAGCAAATCGAAATTAATAAAAAGCCGGAAGGTAATAAAAACGTAAGCGCCAAGGGGAAGCTTCCGGCCTTCCCGGTCGGCAGTGTAGATATGAGAACACGTGTGAAACTTGACGAGTGTGTCTCCAAGATGAAGGACGTATCAAGAGATTGAGTAGACCCATTTTACGATGCGCATCATAAATGACAGCGCCAGCAAATAACTTCATTTTCGCAAATCCTTACGATATGCGATATTGTGTGAAGGCTCTCTCTATGGTGTAGAAGGTACAGGCTAGTGCAAAAGTAACAGGAGCAACTGATATAAAGGTTAAAAAAATCTTTAAGCTGACTTTAATATTGTAGGCGCAACTGAAGATATTTTGAAAAACGTCCTTAAGCTATCTTCAATTTCCTTGATTTAATTCGGCTTAACTCATCAGTTGGGAACTTCAATATTTAATTGCGACAATGTTTGGATAAGGATGTTTGGTTGCACTTGTCACGACAACTTAAAAAAAAAAACGAAAAAAGATGAAAACAGTCCTCGAAATGTTACACCTCATCGTTTAATTTTTTTAAGTGTTGAACCTTAGACACTTCGTTCAGTAGTCCAGCATAGAAAACCACTTTCCGACTGTGCCTAAAATAGTAGCAAGAAGGGACAATAATTCACTGCAAGCCTTTACTATTTTGAATGTTTTATTACGAAATGACAGTACTGAAAGGGGAGGGCTTATAGCTTCGCTAAATATAGGTATGTTTTTTTGAAACCTCGCCAGCCAGGCGTTCATTTGGACAGTTGGCAGCACAATTTCCAGAAAGATGAAGCCAGCCGAATGAAGTTAGGCAATACGCCTAAAAGCACACGAGGATTTCGTAGAAAATTATGCATTTGGTAGAGATATTTGATAAATTCTGACAATTTTCTCTGGAATGTTGAGTGCATGAGATAAGAACACTTTTAATAAGTTCATGAGATTTTTTTGACGGAAATTTGTTATTTAAATTTGGAAAACACTATTTTTTGTTGTACTAATTCACAAATCAATTATAAATACGATATTTGGTAATGAAATAAGAACACAATAGGTAATTACTGTATGCCATTATTTGAGTCAATGAACAATTTATTTCCACCAACTGTTTCTAAGCCACTTGTTGCTTTCAGCGCCACCTGTTTGTTCATTGTGAATTGAATTTAGCCAGCTGCCAGCTAGCAGCTCTCCGGCTAGGGAGAAAATCAAGAGTTGGCTGGCGAGGTTTCATAAAAATACAACTTATAGTACCAACAATACCTCAACTGGCACAGACACAATTGATTTGCAGAAGATCGCTTGTGGCGCTAAAAGGTGTTGGTTTGTACCCATACTAACCATCGACAGAAAATTAATTTGTCTTCGCTTACTCCAATGGCAGCCATGTCTAGGGCTAAACGTAAAGGGTGATTTTTTTTAGCGTTTGGTTTTTAAAAATAGAAAAAAAAACGAAAATTTTTGCAAAATTGAGTGAAATTTTTATTAGAATCGATAAATCAATTCTTGCGATTTACTTTTTGAATACTACTTCGTGTAAATGTTGATCGCGACTACACTTCAAGTGGTCCACTCGGATTGTTCAATTTTGGCATACTTTTTCCAACATATCGACTGGCATCTCACCAATAACACGAGTTATGTTGTCTTTTAAGGCGAAAATAGTTGCTGGCTTATCCGTATAGACGAGAGGCTCCGCATATCCATACAAAAAAAATTCCAGCGGCGATTTGACAATCGCATGATCTAGTCACAGGTCCAAAACGTGAGATGAATTGCTCACCAAATTCACCTCGCAATATGTCCATGGATTGGTGTGCTGTCACGCCGTCCTGCTGAACCCACATGTCGACCAAACCCATCTCTTCCATTTTGGGTAAAAAAAGTCAGAAATTATCGAACGATAACGAGCACCATTGACCGTAACGTTGTATTTGAAGAAATACGGCCCAAATGTTGCCACCGTCATATAAACTACACCAATCGATATATTTTTACTCTACGCAAACAAGTCGGTGGTTTAGTGTCCAATAAAGTGAAATTTGGTCACTACGCCTTGAATAGAATGTTTAGTAGGACGATTATGACGGACGAAGTGCTCTAAATACATTTTTTACTAAGCACGATTTTTGGTTATAAAATTCAATAATTTGCAAACGTTATTCGGCCGTAAGTCTATCCATTGTGAAATGGCAATGATAACTGACCATATTTTACTTTGACACTGTCACCAATCACCCGTGAACTGTCAAAAAAATCAGGCTAAAAAACAATACAGCAAAAAAATCACCCTTTATACCTATAGATTTTTTAAACGTGGAATTTTTTCTTGAATAGGGTTAGATTAATGTTGAACGAAAGGTCCAACTCTTCGCAATGATATATATAGTCCCCGATCCAGATTTTGGAAAAGGACCTCCCTATTACTCAAAGGAACTCTTTACATGCGAAGTGAGAGATGTCTGCAAATTAAATAGACACTAGCAACAGACCTTCAATTAGGTTGAAATTCATGGCGAGGCCGAGGACATCGTAAAAGCGTTTAAATCTAAACAATTGATTTTCTATTTGAACCTGACATTTCCGCATAACCTTCGATTACATGTGACCTTTCATGCAAGTTGAATACAAACTACAAATTTATTGTAGATCAAAATATTTCTTGTGACTTTTAGCTCACACTGTATACGCCATGCATGGATATCGTGTTGTCGCCCACCTGTGTGTGCGAGGATTTTGATGAAGGGTCGCAAGGAATTAACTGAATGTCATTTCGGATGGTAGAATTTATTATACACTCCGGACGCCAATAACGTCGGTTTCACTATACCAATGCCAATTTGAGAGCTAATCAATGGAGGCCTAAACTCTGTCTCCTCTCGTTACTACATGCTAGCAGTCGACAATTGAAATGGATGGTCGATGTTAACTATTTGACAGGACGATGACAAGGGTAGATGACACAGAATCGTATATATACAATCGGGAGCTATGCGGTGAAGTGAGTTATTAGACATCGGCAATGTATAGAGCTGGTATGGTTTAGTGTATGCGGCGCACTAATTGAAACATTTTGGCTGGCTGCTGTTGCAGATGGTGGAGAGATTAAGAAGACGGAGTCGAGTATATGGATAATAAAACTTTGGCTTTTCTTAATTGACACGAGGTCTGGGGGCAGGGTGTTGCGGTATGTTTTGTTCGAGTTTTTGAGTTTTTGCGTAACATACCAATGAATATGCACATGCACAATGTAAAGTACTCATTAATTACATACATTGTCTGTTCTTCTCGACTGCAGTTACTTGGATCGATCCTCCATTGTGTCTTCCCTATGAGCACTTGTATTGACACAGCTTTCTGGCAGTCGATTAATTTCTGACAGGATTTAAAAAAACACCCACTCGAAGCGGCTTATCATTTCATATTTAAATATATTTTTTTTTTTTATGAATTTTCCCAAGTTAATTACCATCCGGTTTTACTGGAATACTCTGAGAGGGTTACGACTACGAGCGTTACGCAGTAACAGCTACGTAAACATTCATTAAAATCTCGACAATCAAAGAAGAAAACAATTTTTTTGTTGTTGTCTGGGCTGAAGTCACTCAACATTATGGACGCCCATCCTTTCCACAATTTGCAGATTTTATCTGCACATCATCGATATCCGGTGGCACAATAAAATGGTTTTAATTCCATTTCCAACTGCTCACCGGCGCGTTCTTCAAATTTAATTTTACCACGAAAATGAATTTAAAACACCCGCATTCATATTTACAAGCGGCCGAAAATCCGAATGTCCTTCGGACAGCCGGTAATAAAATTTGACTTGTATATGGCTATATGGGTATTGATCATCTACGGTCCCGAAATAACATCGTAAACAGAAATTGCACAAAATCTTTTAACTTTCGGTTGGCGATAAATGCTCGCGTAATACATCTTCGATGTGGCCTTGATGTGCCATTTTCGGTTTGCACAGTCAACGAGGGATGGTTTCGAATTTTACACCATCAATGTGATGGGGCCTGTTAGGGTGTTTTGGCTTTTAAAAAATTCTTCTCATACTCCTTGCTTGTAAAAAAGGATGCTTTCGACCTTTTTTTTTTTTTGGTATAGTATTTCCTGCGGCCTATTTGTACTTTTATGGTTACGAGTATCGATTGATGTTGTTTATTTTTTCATTTATATAGGATGTAAAGGAAGGCCAATGCTAGGCGTATATATACCAAGTAAATGCTCTGCGCGTCTGCCAGAAAAATAACTACCTATTTTAGCATTTAATGCGAAGAGAATGTTATCGCACAACCGAAACCGAAGTCGGGACGAATAATATGCATAAAATGCAGCCATCCCCTGAAGCCAGTCATGTTGTTGTTCGCGCCCTCATTTCGGTGTCACGTTTATCCTGATTTTATGTCATTGAGAGTGAGGTTATTTGTTAAACTGTTTTTTTTTTTTTATAGTTCTTTGCTTGCTTGCAGTAATGATTCTGATATATTCTACGGTGAGATACGGCATGCGGATGAATTTTAATGCAGGCACACATAGAGAGGAAGAACGAAAAAAAAAAACAAGTTAAGCCGGAACCAGAATGTTTAATGTAATTACAAATATCTGCTCGTGCAGTTGACATATTGTTGTCGTTGGTCGGTTTATGGAAAAGAGGATGTATGTCACTGAGGTTGAAAACATCAACTTTGACGATAAGCGTATTTTCGGATAAATTGTGATACATATTGCGTGCCGTGAAGTTAAATAGGGATAAATGCTTAAGCATGTGTTGTGTATAGCATGCAAAATGAGTCTCTCGGAGGTGGTCGTAATTCAGTGCCTTAAGCGGAACGGGGTTTTTTTTATGAAAGCCTCACGAGCTTCAAGTCGAAAATCACTACTTTCCATATAATTTTCAAAGTCGCTTAGCCGATTTAGGAGTGCCGGCCGACAAGACTTATTCAACTATATGGAAGTAGTTCTTTCAAACTATTTTAAGCATGCAACAGAATTTGGCAAGAAGGTGTGTTGTGGCTCAGAAAACCAAGCCAATAGAAAGTCATATTCCCAAGAGATTCGTCTATGTTTGCGTATACATACAGTGAGCGTCAAAAGTGTATGAACACCGATGATCTTTTAAGTTTTTCTTAGTTGTGAAACATGTCAAAAAAACCAACAATCTGTAAACATTTTTATAACAAAATAACAATAATAAACCATATTTCATTTCAACAGCAATAGTTTATAGATAATTCCAAAAAATTGTTTTCGAACTCCAAAGACAAATGAAAACGGCCATAGTGTTGACTCACTTTTGACGCTCACTGTATATCTCTCTCCACCGTATATGACAAAACGTCACTTTGATAACAGAAACTTCAAGGTAGGTAGTTTGAGGAGTTCGAATAGCTTGACTGACTTCATCTTGCAAAGAATTGTCCTAGGAAACTGCCGATTTTAACAAAACAAATTCTTTCAAAAATCAATAAGGAAATCTACAAGATTTATTTTTCTGATGGTTTTCCTTTATGGCGTTGAGTGCTGAATGATGAGCAAGAATTATGAGCTGATACTGAGTCTATGTACGGGAAGACCACAGGACCCAATTTCATAAAGATTGACAGGTGTGAATTTTACAAATTTGTCGCACTTGTCTGACATAATAATTGTCAGTTAAATACAACGACAAATTTGCCATGACTATTTTATTATTGTCATATTTTGACAAATTTGTACTGACAAATTTTTTCATAGTTATAGATATTTTGACAAATTTGTCGTGGATCTTATCAAGAGAGTGATGGCTTTTTGCGGTGCTTTTAGATGTCCACCAATTTTTTAACAAAATATACTTCGATCCTGTTTTCGGGACATGTTTTTCTTAAAAAAAAGCGCCCGCTACATTGGCACGACCAAACCGTGCTTTAACAAATACAATCTTCTAGTCACAGCCCACATTTATAGGCAGCTAGAAATAGGAAGACCTTACCTCCATTTTAAAGGTCAAGATGAAAAGGCGCTCAATGAGATGCAACATGCCCATAACCGCAGAGGCTGCCAGGTTAGTAGTTCTCTGCGGGTTCGATGCCCGTTGAGTAAATAGAAAATTAAAAAAATAAATAAAAAGGGTGAATTAAGAAGTTTTCTTGACTGTTTTACTCTTTGATGTTCACGAGACTTGGGGCAGTTGAAAAAATTTTCATTTCCCGAAGGTCTTAGCTGAAACCCCTCGCTCCAGCACACTGTGCACATGTTCAGTAAGTAAAGGGTGATTTTTTTGCTGTTTGGTTTTTCAGCTTAATTTCTTTTGACAGTTCACGCGTGATTCGTGACAAGTGTCAAAGTAAAAAATGTTCAATAGGCATTGCCATTTCACCATGGATAGACTTACGTCCGAACAACATTTCAAAATTATTGATTTTTATTCCCAAAAATCTTGCTCAGTAAAAAAATGTTTTGCGAATCCTTGGTGAGCAATTGATCTCATGTTTTAGACCTGTGAATTGGCCGCCTAGATCGTGCGATTCGACGCCGATGGACTATTTTTAGTGGGGATATGTGAAGTCTTTCGTCTATACGGATAAGCCAGCAACTTTTGCCACCTTGGAAGGCAACATAACTCGTGTTGTTGGTAAAATACCAGTCGATATTTTGGAAAAGTATGCCAAAATTGGACATTCCGAATGGACCACTTGAATCTTAGTCGCGGTCGACAATTACACGAAATAATATTCAAAATGTAAATGGCAAAAATTGATTTATCGACCCAAATACAAATTTCACTCAATTTTGCAAATTGTCGTTGTTTTTTTTTTTTAATTTTAAAAACCAAACGCTTAAAAATCACCCATTATAAGTAGTACAAACTGAAGACCTTAATGGTGGCAGTTCATGTCAAACAAGACTTACTGAGCTTGTCTCAAAGCAAAATAATTTTTTTCTCATTATGCCTACTTAGTAGGTATTAGGTAAATTAGTAAGTAGGTTCCACAAAGTTGTCCAATGAAGTCATTGTGCAATTCTCATGATACAAAAACTATCTAAGAATTAAAGGCTCACATTTCTATACATATAATAAAACTGTAGGAATTTTCTTTGGCTGTTAAAAACTCGAAAACTACTGGACAGATTTTGATAAAATTTTTTTTAAAATGTTCCTTATGTTGTGTATGTGCTGTACCTGTAAGTTTCCAATTAAGAACAGAACTCAATTTAATTCAGTGATTTATTATTCAATCCAATCTTAAATTCTAAAATTAGTGTTACTCGGTTGCCTGCCAGAGAAAGAAGAAGGATAAAAGAAACACATGAGTCCCGATTGACATTTAGGCGGAAATAGAGCTGTCAATCGAATTCTCCTGTAGGTGCGCTGATGTTCCTTAGTTCGCGTTCAGGAATACAGAACAATCCTCCCCACTAAATCTAGGTGTACGTTAAGCGCTCCACTGGTTTCCTGACGCGAGTGCTCTTCCGTACGATTGCTGCGGGTATATCATTGTCTGTCTCTGTGCTGCCTTCTTGTTTGCTAACCGGCTCTTCTTGTACAGCGCCTTCCATTGGTTCCAAGACTCGGGACTCCTCCGGTGGTAACGACGTTGTTGAGCTTGGCTGGGTATTTGTCGGTTTTGCCGTCGGCAATTGTGGAAGTCCATCCGGAACAGGGTCCTTGATGATTACGTTGTCAAGGTCTACGCTGCACCTTAAAATTTGGTCCGCGTGCCTCCGCCAGAGTTGCCCATTTACATCAACGTAGTAGTGTAATCGTCCATCCCTCCGAATTATTTTGCCGAACTCCCATTTCTTATCCTTATTGGTATAGTTCCTCACTTGAACCGTATCGCCCGGATGGTACAGTACTCCGGTTGGATACGCTGCACTAAACTTTTCCCCCATGTCGTCCACGATATTTGATTTAACTAAGTCCAGGACTATGCGAATATCCCTTTTGAGGAATAACACACAGGGTGCTACACCGGTGGTGGCATTTGGGGTTTTCCTGTATCGCATTAGATAGTTTGAAAGCTTGTGTCCTATGCTGCCAGGGTCGTTCATCATTTTGCGGAGTCCCCCTTTCATGTTCTGAACAAACCGTTCTGCTTGCCCGTTCGTCGCTGGATGGTATGGGGCGGTAAACTTGTGGTGGATCCCGTTGGCTCTGATGAACTCCTTAAACTCCCCCGATGTAAAAGTCGATCCATTGTCGCTCACTAATGTCTGAGGTAACCCATAACGAGCGAAAATGTCGCGTAAAACCTCAATTGTCTTCACTGCCGTCATAGAATTCATCGGTATTATCTCCGGCCATTTTGAATGAGCATCGACAACTATAAGAAAATAATTATTAAGAAACGGACCTGCAAAGTCGATATGAACTCTTTGCCACGGGGCAGATGGATATTCCCATGGATGATGTACTTTCTTCGCAGATTGCTTCGCCACACTTCTGCATGCATAGCATTCGCGGGACAAGCCTTCAATGTCCGCGTCAATGTTTGGCCACCAAACGTAGCTTCTCGCCAACGCCTTCATTTTAACAATGCCTATGTGCGCAGCATGCAATTCGGCTAGCACCACCTTACGCAAGCTCTCGGGAATCACCACACGATTATGCCTAAGAATGGTTCCATTTGACAAAGAGAATTGCACATCTTTACCTTCGTATCCAGGCTCCATTAGTTTTTTTCCCAACGCTAAACAGTTGTATACCTTCCTTAGAATCGGATCCTTGCTGGTTTCGATAGATATTTGTTTGCCCGTTACTGGAACCGTGTTGATTTGCTGCAGTTGGTAGTATGTTACGTCATCCTCCTTCAACTCCGTCGAACGTAAGGGCGCGCGGGACAGCGCATCTGCATTTCCATGATCATCGGTTGCTCGATAGACAATATCGTAATTAAAACCCTGCAGGAACTGAGCATAATGCAGCATACGAGTTGCAACCATGCTGGGCAAATTTTTATCGGGTCTGAAAATAGCAACCAAAGGTTTATGGTCAGTGATTAAAGTGAACTTACGACCATAGCAGTGCCTGAAGAACCGTTTCAGCGCCCAGAAGATAGCAGTTGCTTCTTTATCAATTTGGCTGTAGTTCCTTTCAGACGTTGATAAAGACCGCGAAGCATAAGCGATTGGACGTTCTCGCCCATCCGGAAACATGTGGGATAAAACAGCTCCCAGTCCATAAGGACTCGCATCGGTAGCCAGTGACAGTGGTAGTTTTGGATCATAGGGGCAAAGAACTAAATCCGATGTTATTTCCTTTTTGATAATGTTGAACGCCCCTTCACATCCCTCATTCCAGTCGAAGACTACATTCTTCTGCAGCAGTTTGTAGAGCGGGTGCAATTTTGCCGACAGATTTTTGAAAAATCTCCCGTAGTAGTTCACCAGCCCTAACCAGCCCCTAACTTCAGTTACATTTCGGGGCGTGGGTGCATCGACAATCGCCTTAATTTTGTCCTGCGTCTTCTCTAGTCCTCTTTCCGAAATAACGTGACCCAAATAAGTGATTGACGTCTCGAAAAACTTACATTTGCTTAAGTTAACACGAAGTCCAACACTGTTGAGTCGGCGGAGCACTTCCTCGAGCCGAAGCAGATGCTCTTCGAACGTTATCCCTTGAATTTTTATGTCATCGAAAAATACGCATACTCCCGGAATGTCTCTCAGTGTGTTTGAGATGTACCTCTGCCAAATAGTTGGTGCCACTTTTGTACCAAACATAAGTCGATTAACCTGGTAGTCCCCCATTATTGTTGAAATGGCCTGCATTTTCGCGCTTACCTCATCCATTGGCATATGTAAATATGCTTCACTCACGTCCAGCGTCGAAAATAACTTTCCTCCCAGCATAGTCGTGGCAAAGATGTCTTCACAATCCGGAATTGGGTAGTGATCGTTCTTAAGCACTTTATTTAAAGTTATTTTGTAGTCAGCACATAATCGTATCGATCCGTCCTTCTTTACAATCGGCACCACAGGCGTACCCCACTCACTGTATTGCATTTTTGTGATTATCCCTGCCTTTTCCAGCCGCTCAAGTTCGTTCTGCATTTTCCCTACTAATGCATAAGGCACTTTCCGAGCGGGAACGTATATTGGTTTGGTATTCTTCTCAACAAACAACCTCGCCTCGTAGTTTTTTATTTTTCCCACGCCCTTCTGGAACACGTCGCTGAACTGGGTTTTAAGATCATGTAATATTTTCTCCTTTTGGATCCGTAATTTATCTCCCTGCAATTGGTTTAATTTAGGTAATTTAACCTCAAACACTTCAAACCATTCTCTGCCGAAAATTGCATCTACTTTTCCGGGCATAATGTAAATATTTGCGCTCGCTTCCTTACCACCGTATTTAACATTCATTGTACTGTACCCTACGGGATGAATTACCTCACCTGTGTAAGTCTGAAATGAAATATTTGATTTGAACCACTGTTTTTCTGGCCATGAACGAACAAATTCTTGATGTGAGATGGATGACACAGCTGCGCCAGTGTCCAGTTCTAGCTGTTTTGTAACCCCATCCAACACCAACTCCAGCATGAGTTTCTTAGGTTTTCTCCTCTCCTCTGGCAGAACACACTCGCTAATATTATTGATATAGTACATATCTCCGTTTTCTTCCGCAGTTGATGTAATAGGCTGCAACTGGTTTTGATTGCTTGGTTTTCTATTATTTTGTTTATTTGTTGACACTGTCTGTGGCCGCGAACTTCCCATACATACTCGGGCCAGATGTCCACCCTTTCGACACTTTGAGCATACTGTCCTAATGTGCTTGCATGCATTTGCTAGGTGATCTTTATCACCGCAGCGAAAACAGAAACTGGTTTTACTATCAGGCCTATGAGCTACTCGTTGTTTTGGAGATGTTCTACGAGGCGGTTGAGAGTTTCGTGTAGATTTTTGTGAGTATGACCTTGAAAACTGATTTTGATGGTTGGCTGAAAAAGTAGTTTGCAAGTTTTGTATTTCTTTGGAATCTTTTTGAGCTGATTCCATTGCAAGAGTACTCTTGACGCAATCTGTAAATGTGTTGTTTGGCTCTTTCAGTTGAATTAATTTCTCCAACCAGTGGGCATTTCGAAGGCCACTTATGAATTGCTGCCTCAAGTGTGCATCGGCAGTCGATGCTGCGCAGGCCGCACATTTAAATTCACAATTTTTGCACATTTTCTTGAGATCTGCGACGAAATTTGAAATGCTTTCTCCTTCATGCTGAATACGTTTTGTAAATCGGTTCTGCTCTGCAATTACGCTCGGGGATGGGTGCAAATGATCTTTCACCAATTTAACCAGTTCATCATAAGGCTTGGTTTTAGGGTCGTCCGGACTTGTTAGATTGCAAAGAAGTTGCAAAGTCTTTGGCCCAATTGCGTGAATTAACCAATCCCTTTTGCTAGCCTTTTCCTCGTTGCTGTTCCCCGTAATTTTCTTTAGGCTAAAAAAGTTTTCAAGCCTCTTGACGAAAATGTCCCAGCTTTCGTTGTCCTCATTGAAACTTTCTAATTGGATTACCTCATTCTGCGATTGACCAGCAGTGTTGCCCTGAATCGCACTTGTGACCGCTTGTAAAAGAGCTTGTAATTGACTTGCGTCCATTGAATTTATTTATTTTAATTTCTTAATGCTGTAGGTAAATTCTCCTCCTCGTCGCCACTGTTGTGTATGTGCTGTACCTGTAAGTTTCCAATTAAGAACAGAACTCAATTTAATTCAGTGATTTATTATTCAATCCAATCTTAAATTCTAAAATTAGTGTTACTCGGTTGCCTGCCAGAGAAAGAAGAAGGATAAAAGAAACACATGAGTCCCGATTGACATTTAGGCGGAAATAGAGCTGTCAATCGAATTCTCCTGTAGGTGCGCTGATGTTCCTTAGTTCGCGTTCAGGAATACAGAACACCTTAAGACTGTGAGACTGCTATAGGCTATGTCGGTTATAGCCACAAGACAAAAAAAAAACAAAACCACACTAGCATACGTATACCTCGCATTAGAAAGGGTTAATTTGTTTTCGCAGTGATTGCTAGCTATGGTCAGTTGTAAATGTTTTGTAGGTATTTATATTATGATCGTATGCCCGATGCCGATGACAAGTAGCAAGATCAAGGAGACGAAAGGCGATGTAAAGGGTGCACATTAAATCGATATGTATACTTAAAATAAAACAAGGAATTTTCTCTGTCTCCTAAAAGAGCGAAACCTACTGGACAGATTTCAATGAAACAGTCAAAGTGTAATCTTAAATGGACCAAATAAAAGTATACATCACGTCGTTACATAATTATATAACACGCACAAATTTACCTCAACCATTAGGAACCCTTTTTTGTGGAATGTCGACTAATGTATGCTAAAGCATTTACAGATAGTTTTGGAGCTTAATTATCCACTACAAACTATATACCGTATCTATGCAAATTGCTGCGGGTTTATTTTGTTCTGTTTTTTTTTTACACCCTTAACCGTACTTTAAAAGTACTTAAAAAATTATTCCAAGGGATGGAAAAAGATACCCAAACGAGTGTGTAAAACCTTTCTGTGGTTTCCTCCCACAAACGGGTCTACCAATAGGGTTACTTTTTTTTTGTTTAGCAATTTTGCTCTTGCTCCTTGCAATTAAAGTGTATTCCTTCTGATTTTGATTTACTTCTGTTTTCACACACAGTAAACAAATTAGGATGTACCGGACCTAACCGAGATATTCAGCCAAAGCGAGATATGACTTTAACTGTCTGTATACAAATTATCCTTTCCTGCATATTGGATAGCCACCCATACAGAAGCCAAGACCAAATCCCTGACCGTAATTACCTTCGAGGTTGATTTAATTGGTAATTGAGTTTTCAGCTAAGAGATTTATGCATATCTGATTAATTGTGCGATGCGGTGAAGTGGAAAACACAGTGTATACACCAGAGGATTTGTGAGATGAATCGATTCGATATAAATGAATGCATGCGATACCACTGAAGTGGAAGATAGTTAACCTCGAAAGAAACTTTTTGTCGAAACTATTATCTTCTCTCTTGCCTATAGAGCGGTGCTTTACCTGCTAACAGTTCGTAAAATTTAACAGCACTAGCAAATGGCCTTCATTACTGATTAATCGCCCTCGTGATGTATAAAATATCCTCGAGATATTACATCTACTTGTGGCCGTAGGGATAACTCTGTGGTGTGATATTCTCTCATATTGTGTATCCTTTATACGCGGTGTTGCTTTTATGGTCTAGACGTGCGCTCAATAGCAAAACCCTTTATGGCCCATGAGTGTATGGTGCATGGATGCTATTCACTTGGCGATGGCAACCTATACAAGAGATGCATTTTTGTGTATGGCTGCTATACACGCGCGCTCGTTCTGCCTCCATTTGAAGACTAAATAATCATATTTCAGGATAACAAGCATCATTGAGTTGCGCAAAACTTTCGAAAGAATTCCCCATATTGTTGTGAGACGGCAGGGGCAAGCTGAATGGATCTGGTGTATATAATATGATCGTCGTTTCGAAAGATTATATTCCCTTACCACGTCATGCGGTCCTTCACCGAAGCGAAATTGGAATCTATATGTATACACTTCGCATATATGGCTGGATAGCATGAATCCAATTTGACGGAGAGTGCGGGTGAAGTGGCGGCACATTGCACTTTTACGCCATTTGCTGGAAATTTATTCCCATTGGCTATAGTCTGGTGTAGAGGGCAATTTATGAATATTATTTTTAATTCAATTTTTATTAGTAAGTGTAGCAGATGAGAAGAAAAGATTGCAATGGGGTTGCAACAACTGATAGAGTCCTGTGGTGTGCATCCAACAGGGGCATTGCAAAATCGAATCGAATTACGGTTGAGTGGCAAAGTCATCAGATGGACCGTGACGATTTTAGGGTCAACTTTGAGGTTAGATTCTGTAATTTGAGAGCTTTCATGAGAGTAAATGTTTTTTTTTCTTACGCAATATTTAAAGAAAGTCTGTGAAGAGATTGTGAACAGTACGAAAAATGTCAACGGATGGGCTAAAGTTGAACGACTTTCGATCGTTCCAATTTTTGATCACCCAATACTACGATGAATAAACTTTGAGCAGATAAAACTGTACTCGAAATTTTTTATTTAATTATCTATTTATTAACCGTTTTAGTTGCCAAATTCAATAACGCCCAATAGGTGTCTCTAGCAGTCTAAGGAGAAATCAAAGATGGTTGCCGAATTTGCTGCGCTTCCCAATGCCATCTACTGTAATTTGTAAACAGTAACGCAACAACGCAACAACGTTTTACGTGAAACCAACTTCCAATTCCAATTTGGAAACAATTAAGGGAACAAGAACACGCATTATGAATGAGAATGGAGAAAAAAGTTTATTTTATATGGTAATTTTGTAAATATATTGTAAAATATTAACTTTCAGCACATATATAGCCATAGAATCGACTGCAGACTGATTGTGGGCATTCTTTCGGGCCACCATGCTTTTGCCAAACACTTAAATGTATTGGGTAGAGCGACACCACCATGGCACCATCTTTCCTGCTTGTAGAGAAGACAACGATACAGTGGAATACTTCATCTATAGTTGTCCTGCGTTTGCTCGCATCAGGTGGCGGATCTTTGGGGCTGACATGATGAGTGCCGAAAATCTAAGCTCTTCATCACTGAAGCTCCTTCTCATCTTTCTTCGAAAGACGTGGAAACTAAGTACAGTGGAGTAAGGTGTCTGTTTGGCAGTATAATGGACCAGTAGTTGTGTCTGATGAGTGCTCCATCGGATAGCAGCAACCTCCGACAAAAGAAGAAAAAGATGGAGAATATACCTCAAAGATTTCAGACCATTGTCAGTCTTTTAGCTATAACCACTTCTAGTTTTAAACATTTTCTGCAATATAACTCTACTTTTCTTCTTCTCCTTAAGTGCCAAACCGTCTCCTCTCAGCTTGATTTGTAACTAACTGCCTCGAGTTAATTGAAGTCCTTTTTACTTGTGCACGTCTATCTTAGGTTAGGTTAGGTTAGATTAATGGATTGGTAGAGCAGGACGAACTCTGCCGTACCGCACTAGGGTCCCCATGGACCCATTATGATGACCTTTTTGGGGGGTTATTAACCATTGGTGTTAGGGGTGGTCAACTTCATGTCGCTCCTTCTTGTGTTTTACCCGACGCTGGCCATCCAGCTATCCTGATATCCTCAAAAACCTGTAATGATCGAAAAATGAGACATCAGAAAGTTTTTGGTAAGTCTGGAAGTAATAACTTCCAAGTGGTCTGTTCCGCAAGTGACAGAGACTCGGGTAGTGACAGAGGAAGACGGACCTCTTCGTTCCCGTCATTTTTAGAGATTTAGGAGCTTAGACAGCGATGACCTGTCAAACTGTAAAAGTTTGATGGTCCGACCACTGTCATACTCTGCCCAAAGCTTCCATGTGACTTTACAGGTCGTTAGTTCTTTCCACCTGTTGTTGGTTTTCATAAAAATCTTGTTCTCCACTCGTGCTCTCAGATTACAGAGTGGAGCCTTGATAGACTGTACTGCTCTATCATGATCCCTTGCAGATTCCTCTCTTGCCATTTCGTCAATTCTCTCTCTCTCTAAATCACGCCAGATTTTAATGGTGATCGTCGAGATTTCTTAATAAAATCGTAAAATTAATACGAAAATTATGTTTTCACCAATAGCAGGATCTTATATCCTGTTTGCTACAACAATTTCCAAAAGCTCCAACCAGCAATATTGACCTTCTTTGAAATAATGGTTTTATCACCCTTTTCATCACACAAGGGCTGATATTAGAATTCCCACATTCGATAGCAATGAGTTAGTACCCTCAATACGCAATGTAACCTAACAATAACAAAATTTGGAAAATTCAAACCAAAAACAAAATCTAACCAATACCGCCTGACTTTAAAATCAAACAAAC
This sequence comes from Cheilosia soror, assembly GCA_949372485.1. Lineage (NCBI taxonomy): Eukaryota > Metazoa > Arthropoda > Insecta > Diptera > Syrphidae > Cheilosia > Cheilosia soror. The sequence continues at coordinate 4,572,827 of OX443563.1, forward strand.
ATTCCCCTGTTTGATGCGTCATCTATACTGAACATTACAAACAGTATCAAATGTTAAAAGCTATAAAGTCAAGTGCATTTTTTTTAAACCGTTTTTTGCACATCTTACTCTCCACTCAAAAGGCCAATGGCACTACCGCTACCATATCTAGGTAGCATTTGCCATCAAACCAACTGTATCCATAACCAATATAAACGCAAGCAAAAAAAAAAGAAAAAAAATCATTCAAAAACCAATGCACGTTCACTCAATTTCGTCCTGCGAGCGCAAATGGAATGTTTTCCGGAATACTTAAGGCAACAAAAAAAAAAATTCAAGAAAAACACACGAAAACGTAGTAAAAGGCGATATCCTTTTCCCTGATGTGTCCCCATCAGGCCATCACTTGACCATTCAATTTATGTAACCAGCAAGGAGGAGTTATCCTCTTTCGTTCACAGAAACGAAAACTCCTTCGAGAGACGAAAATTGGAAGCATATCCACATATCCCATAAACGACCGCTTGAATTTAAAGTTTCGTGCGACACACAATCCTCCGAATATATATGGCGAAAGGACCAAAGCAAAATTTATGGATACTAAAGCAGTATTTATGGGTTGGGTGGGAGTACCCCTATATGTATATGGTATTGTTAAAAGTCCAGCTGCAGCTGGATGTGATTTTATGATGACATGCTTCGATGGATACTAAACGATCAAATTATATGGTTGCAATAGCAAATCCTAATGCATAGGCAAAGGCACACATGATACTGGAAATTCCAAAGTATGTAGAGTCGATCCTATACAATGTTCTCCGCCGAAAAGCGATGAAGGAAAATGGAGAAGATATAGTGCCACTTATAGAAACTCAAATGATTGAAATGATTGTCGCCTGTTTGACCGGTTGCGGTGGTTGAACATAGATCCTGCTGGATAGATGAATATTTCTTACCAACATAAGGGTAATTGGATATATTGGAATGGCAATATTAATGATTGAGTTTTCTTACAGGACATTTCCTAGGGTTGGCACTGCAATTCAAATTGAATCTTTGCCTCAACTCAACTGTTGGAAATAAATACATTTTCGGAGGTAATTCGACTAAAACAGCAAATTAAAGTACCACGGATGTAACTTCATAAAAATTCGATTAGAGCTGCTAATGGGAGAATGACCTACCCCAACAGAAGCCCCATTGTTACCCAACCGAATCGCTGCGTAATCGGATCAAACAACTTATCGACTTATCGCTACTTGAATGAATTTTCCTAATTTCTCCCACGAGCATCGTAAGTACCTCTTAAACTCATTAAAACAGCCCTTGACTACCATCAAATCCGATTGCCGTCTTCATCGTTAGCTTTCATAAAAAAAAATAATTTTCGAAAAACGCTCTTCAAATTGTAAATCCAATTAAAAACTTCCAATACAACAAAAGCCAACAATGGCCTAGTTAAATTTTATTACCAATCTATGAAGCCATCACATTCACCCCCCCCAAAAACTCCTTCAAGTGAAACAAATCCATTATGGCCAATTAAGATGCCAACAAGGAAATCCTTGAGGAAAAAAAAAGACCCACAACACAAAAACAAGACTAGATAAACATCGAACCGAAATCCGCACCCTAATCGAATTTTATTTCGAAAAGACACATCACAGCGTAACGAAGAGCGTCAATTGAAAACAAGTAAATTTAAGAGGCGGGCTCATAAATATCCTTTGAGCTTTAAAAAACCGCAACATCATTGAATTCCTTTGTCGTCATCGAAAAACTGCTGATTCAGTGCAAAAATGTAAAATGAGGGATCCATGCATTGTATGTATATCCATGACGATGTGAACAGGAACACAGATCTGCTAAACCAAAGTGAGAAGAATCCTTTTATTTGGTCGCTACTCCATCTCGTAAATATCGGAACCACAAAATGGCAAAACATATCCTTCCACAACCACATCGCTAGCGCGAACTCTGAGAACAAGGCAATAATTAACAACACAGTCCACAGGATAACGAATGGAAGAGAATAAATATATGTATATTGTATAGACGAAAAAAAAGGATAATTGTAAAACTTTAAACATTTTTCAATGAAAAGAAGGACATGCACAAAAAAAAACCTTTTCTCGTTACACAATGGAAAATAATAAACTATCACCGATGCGCGGCGAACCACAGTAGCCTGTGGGGCATCCTATTCTAGCCGACCAACAACGCCGCCATGTTACCGCACCAAGACTCTCTTCCATACAAACAAGAACAACCCCAAGGGATATACGGACACAGCAAACAATGCATGCTGCTGCTTTCTGCTGTCGCCCATCAACGAGTCATTCTAGTCGGTATTGCATCGCGTCGCGTCGCTACCGCTGAAGCTTACTGCGACACACTACTATCACAGCCAAGTTTCATTCTAAATTACTTTGCTCATTTTTCTCACACCCTTTGGTTGTAGTTGTATGAAAGAGGGCAAATTCCACTAGGGAGCCAAGCAATCGCCTGTTGTCCTTCGTTGCCGCGAATTGCATTGTTTATGCAGAAATGCATTGAACAATAAAACAGCCAGGACTATCATGACTATGGCGAAGTAGCCTTTTGTTTTCAGTTCTCAGCCCCCCAGAGGGTTTAGTGAAACAACACACACAAAACACAGTCTGACCTATGCGTGCGGTCAATGGGAATAGGACAGTGGGGTTGAAGAATCAATGGACTGGTTTAATTTCCCATTAAAAGTTCAAGCTTTGCTTTCGCGAACAATTTCGGTTTCAATTTTCTTAAAAATGGTACAGGAACCAAAAATTGTGAGTCATTGTCACAATTCCGTCCAATTTCCTTGGTTTGATAAATTTGCTAAAATGTTGTAGCTGAGGCTTATAGAGTCACACCCCAATGCGAATTTTTAGCCTGGGCTACATGAAATTTGGCCCCAATGAAAAATGGCCCCAAACTAAGAATGAAAAATCCCTTAGGTCCCTTCCACTCATCCCCAAAATAGAAACTCATTCAAAACGAATGGTTGCGAGAAGCTAGGCCTAGGGTGTCTACATGAAATAAAATTTGCTTCAGACTTGTTGGCATCAAAATTCACAATCAAGTCAACTAATCTTTAAACCCTAGTGTAGCTGCCACTCTGCTGGTTGATCAGACTCGAAGCGCCCTTCATTATACCACTATGCAACAAAAGCGAGACAAGAATGCAATTTTAATTAAAAACTTTTCCACCACCAAAGGCCCAACCACAATGCCTCTAAATACCATTATACCATCGTGCGTCGTCGCGTCGTCGTCGGTCGCACCGAATCTTCTCACAAACAAGTTGGTAATGTAGCGAAACCTTTTACAATCGAATAAACGGAAAATTTGTGGTCCACTTCCGAACCGAACCGGATTACTGCTCATTACTGTCCTACAACCGACCACAGAGATTTTATGTGGTAAATCGGCATTGAACAAACTGAATTCGTATGATGCGTTGCGCCATGAATGCGCTTGCAATCCAATATATAAACGCAGATAATGGAAAGTATATAGGTAGCTGAACTTCTCTTCGCATAAGTAATAGGTATCTGCTAACCCAAAACTTTGTCGACTTTTACCTATTTCATATCCTATGAGTATTTCTATCTCTCTGACTGTCCGTTTGTTATTGCGGTCGAACTGAACACGGTTTTAATGTGTATCTACAGGCTGCCATCATACACAGGATGCAATCGCGAAGAGCCCCAGTACGCTAAACTCTAATTGGATGTGCGATGTGTTCGTTGCAAGTGCGCTATTTGCATATTCGCTTTTCAGAGGGTCTCCTGCCTGGGTTATTCTAGGTTTTTTTTTTCTTCCCGGGACAAATAAAAGGATTCCGAGGCTATTTCGGAATTCATTCACTGATAGAGATGGGGGGGGGGGAGAGTTTGCGGCAAGATCTATGAAATGCGGTCCGTTTGGGTTGTGTTGGAAGCGCGGTTCGTTTGTGCCAATGGCCATGGTGAAGTGTTTTGTGAGCGATAGCTTGTGAAAGGATTTTCCTGCTACTGGCCTAGTTCGTTTTCGGCTTTTGTTTTGTTTAGCGGTATAGGCAGAGAAAGTTTGCCAAATATACGACTTGGTTATATGGAGGGGGAGAGTCAGAGTACTTACCGCTTTTTGGAGAAGAATTTCAATCATTGCAAGGACTTGAATGGTAAACTCTAACTGAATAACCTAGTTTCTATGCGGAGTCGTTTGTTACGGTGGAGATAAATAGAAATCAGTGTGGCGCTGAAATGGTTCATTTAGTGCGTACATGCGTAGGAGTTCGCTATGGCGAATATCGACGTGAATGGAGGTTCCTTTCAACTTTTCTGTTGGAATAGTAGCTACCTATTTGATGGCTTAAGGCTTTTTGTGTGTTTACTGGGAATTGGTGGATGAGAAGTTTTGAAATGTTACCAGGGATTGCTTGAGTGTCTGTCTATCTTGCAATGTGGTAATTGGCTTCGTTTTAATTTTCTGAGTGCGATTTCTTAACCCAATAAAAGGATTTCCAGTGAAATGAAATATATGTGATGGTCTTCAGGTAGGAGCAGTGTTATTGATAGTGATGAAACCATTGCGCGTTAGTCATGGGCAGCTAGCATTGTCCTGTTAACCATATTGCCGTGCTCATCAAACAGCAGAGAGTTGTAACGTTCCGGTTAATTTGTAAACATTTCTCATCGAAATTTGCGGTTGTAGTAGTTTCGATTAGAGTCTCGTGCAATATCCCTCTGTGGGCAGAAACTTCATACGAACAAAATTTTGCGGGATCAAAACTGTTTTTAGCATGCCGAGGTCAACAATGCCTTAGCATTGTTGCACTGCCACAAACTTATGCTCTTCAAAAGACAGTAGGTACGATTTTCTGTCTTTAAATTTAATCTGCTTACAAAATAGTTTCGACCGATGCAACATATTCGGTGGCATTAACATCTCTACATATAATAAAATTGTAGATTTTTTTGTTTGTTCCACTTAAGAACTACTAACCCGATTATTATGGATTTTTTTTGAAAAGGTAGGTCTTAATAATAAGCACTGATGTATAGGCTTTATTTGGTCAAGCAAGCAAGTGAAGAAGGAAGCAGAATTTGCAAGCATTCGAATGCAGATAGTAATGCAATCTTCTCAGGTAGATGTCAAGGACGTAGATACAATTGACCCTCGTGAAAGAGTCTTGACTATACAACCTATAGCAAGCCTCAAAAGTAAGTGAACACCAATGCTGTTTGGATACTTAAAATATTAAATTAAAACCTGAAGACTTTTAAAATTCTTTGTGCTGAAGTGGGCAGTCATAAGAGCTGCAGTTTCAGCATTTAAAGATATAAGGTTGAAATTATCACTATATACCACTAGCTTTACCTGCGTGCGGGTTTGCTCGTGCCCAGGAATTCTGAACACATTTTATTAAATGATTTCAACAGACTACAAACGTCTATTTACCAAAGGCTAGGTTAGGTTAGGTTAGGTTAGGTTTAAAAGGGGTATGAGAGAGATGTCTCATACTGCACTAGATACCATAAGGGCCATCGCGATCCCTTGGGGGAACCAATTGCAGTGACCTACAATGGAAAAACCTAAACATTTGCCCTTGAGAAAGGCTAAAGCTGCCATAAATGTCAAAATATTAAATACAAAATTTTTTGTTTTCAGCGCCATCTATCGGATAACTTAAGAAATTCTGACTGATGTGCACTTTTCACTTCAGAACAAGTATTTTTTGTAAGTTTCAACTCAATCGACTGATTAGATACTTTCGAAGTGTCTCAAAAAGCATTTGCAATGTTTTTGTTTTTGTATGTAAGTTGCCACGCCTCTTTTTCCAAAATTCTAATTAAAACTCGTGGGCCAATAACTGATATTGTTTTGTTATGATATTAGTGAAGAATAGTGCCAACGAATCTCCACAATTCTGTTTCTAGAAATCCTTACAGCAGATTATAACAGAAAGGAACTATCCCACCAAACCCCTCATTCAATCCCACCAACTCATCTATGCCGTATTCCCGTTTTCTATTACAACTCGTTCCTCATTCGACGTTTAATGATATCCCATTTCACTTTAAATTAATCGCCCTAATCTATTTAATATCCAATTATCAGCTTATTATTCATAAATCTTGGATGCGTACTTTTCCACCCCTAAAACAACAATTATCTAAGCTCAGTGCATTATGTTTCCGTATTATATGTATATTAGTTCTCCTACGATATAAATCCTCCCGAGTGGGATGCAACATATTAAATCCAAAGTATGCTTCCACTAAGGACGAAAATACCTCATAAGTCGCAGCCTCTCATAGACTTCCCACGCACACACATACGACGAAGTTTGAGGTTCTTCCACCTCACCTTGGGGCTAAATAAGGCACAACACCCCATCATCATCATCATCAACAGGCACACGCACATTGAGAGTATCTACAATCTACATATTCACTATTATTCAGTCATATATAGGGTACATATATCCTTCCTCGAAGTATAAAAGCAATAACAAGCCAATGAGCGGAAAAATCATTTATCAGTCTCTTTTGCGTGTATTAATTATTCACTGGATGGTTCTTCCAGTTAATTCTCAGAAAGTGAAACAAATTTTGATTAGAAAGCGCAAGGCTTTGCTGTCTATCCTATATGAGTACCTATGCTGCTATTATGTGTCTTTGTCTTCCTTTCGCATGAGTATCGTCGTGCTGGCAAAACACTAAAGTTGGTATATTTTTGTAGGGAAAATTGTTGCCTTTCGTGTGATTTATTGTGGGAAAATTAATTCCATTTGCCGCGTTAGTCTTCTTCAACAATGTCTTTGTCTTCTTCGCAAAGAGAGCGCTTTGTTTTTTGGGGGCTCGGGCTGTTCCACCAAGACCAACCCGTATATGAAGATAGTTTCACTCTATTCCTTAGTGCATGTCAAATTGAGTGTGCGACTTATTAATCACGAAACGGAACACCATGTCAAAAGATGATTTCCAAAATAATGAGTTAATTTGCCAAGCTACTGGGGGGATGGATTTTCGTATTCAGTTATCGTATGAGGAAAAATTAATTAGATGTATCGCACGGCACGGAAGTTATTATGTTGGTTAATTAAAAAAAAAACAAAAAAAAAAAAGGGAAAAAGAGAAATACTTCAGAAAGGGGATTAATGAAAATATGTTACTATGCGAGGCGGTAGGACAAAAGCGTTGTAGTTACTTACTTAATTAGGTCAAAATAAAGAGCTCATTCTCAGGGATATGCAAGATTGATGGTCTTTAGTCGGCTGAAATCAGTGTTGATAGGACCTTCTTCGTTCCATTTATGGTTTTGACACTGTAATTTGGGATAGGCAGTTGCAAGGGTTGGAAATATTATTAGACTTGCGTACGAGGTGGGACAGGTAATATATCAGCAGTGACATAGGCTTCCCTTCATAAGGGGGCAGGATCCAAAATACCACAGGAAACTTATGCAGCAGAATTAGTGTTGAAGGAGCAGCGGTTATGGAGCTATGCGATTCTTAAGATTTTAATACATTGAATATGAACCGAATTTATTGTTGCCCAGATATAATTAAGCAATGACTTAGAAGAACAGCTTAAACACAAATTTGCTGCCCTATGTATCAATAGTTTGGTGGCCGGCTCTTAGAAAAGCCTACAACATGACCATTTGGAGTTGAGGTCACTAAACTTCATTCATTTCTTGAATTTTTTATTCTTGACTTGAAAACTTTTTGGTTTAAACTCAACAAAGTCCAAAGAATAGCAAGCATATTGCAAAGGCACCGCACAGGCGCCCTGCGGTCAACGCCGTCTGACGCCCTCACAGTCCTTCTGCATCTTTTACCTTTAGACCTTCATATTACAAACCTCACAACACATAGCGCGATCCTATGGCCATAGCTATTAACATTTTGCTTTCTCTATCAGGAGAACTAGTACCTCCCACAACGGATTACATTACTCCCAAAATAATTTATCCAAAACATTTCGAAGTAGAATTTCATTCAATATCAGATGGACAAGACGGACCAGTGAACAGGGACTCGAATTTAGCAATCTACTCGGACGGTTCAAAAATGGACTGTGCGGAGTAGGTGCGGGCAGGCCCGGCCCCAGCCAAACTAGCGCCCTGTGCAAGATTTACAGAAAGCGCCCTTTTTTCTTATATGCACACATGCATACATAAGTCTTTTTCACATCACTCAGGAAGTAGACTTACAATTCGTTTTTTTATTGAGGTATCTAATGTTGGCTTTGTATGGGAGTGGGAGGTAACCAAACTACTTTACCGATATTGAGCATTTTCAATACCAACCTGACGACCGTAAAAATAAGTCCTCTCACAAAATTTCATTCGCCTACGTCGATTTGTTTGGACGCCATCTTGTTTTCAACAGAAAGAGAGACAGACGGACATGGCAGTATCTATTCGGAATTTGATACTGATCAAATCCGGTGACTCCTTCCTGACGTTACAAATGTAATGAAAGTGAGTATACAAAATGTATTAACTCATAAATGAACTTTAAAAAAATTAGATTCAAGCAATATTTGGTCTTCTTTTTATTTTTTTTCTATTGCCACTTTTAATTTAAAAATGTATACTTATAGAAAAGAAATTACACGAAACATTTAAAAACAGTCAAACAAAATTCGTATCTAGCTAAAAAAAAAAGCTGCCTGGATTTTAAAATGTTCCAGCTAAACGCATATTAATCCAGTCAGATCTGACTGGAAAGCAGTCAAAATGGCAACGCTGCTGAGAGTCTGAAGTGGAAGAGAAGAGAATACTATATTTTCATAATTCATATGCAAAGCTACTTGTAAGAGAAATTTGTTACTCTTTTTCGTAGATGAGAAATCCTATCCATATGTGCAGAATTAAAAACTTGCACGTTCTACACAAACAATTCCCTAGAATGAATTTTTTTGTTTGAAATATTTTCCTATGAAAATTTTGGGAGTGACTGTGCAAGAAATAAAACCTGCACATACGGGGTGGAACTTTTTTTGTTTTGAGATTTTTGAACTAGGTTTTTTTGTAAAATGTAAGTGGATGTGCAAGAAATATATTTACACGAACTGGGTGGAATATTTTGAGATAAGGTAGGTAAGAAATGAACTTGTATAGGTTTAGTGGGATTTTTTATTTTGCGATATTTTGAGTTAGATTCTCCCTGAAGTTGCAACATTGCAAGTAATGTGAGTTAATGTGCAAGAAATAATTGAGTACAGGTGTGGTGGATGTTGTTATTTTGAAATTTTTTGAACAAGCTTTTTGTTTAAAACGCAAATGACAGTTTTAGTTCGCGCAAGATAAAATTAATTTTTCTTAGGCTTACTTTCCGCGTAGCTGCGCTTCATTTCGTAGTCGCACATGCGACTTTGCCGCTCCGTGGACAGAGCTTCGTTTGTTTATATGCAATCTGCAAGGAAGCTGCAAGCAAGCGTATAACAAGCTGCAAAAGACGAAAATCGTGCGTATGAAGCGCAGCTACGTGGAGAGTAGGCTTAAGAAAAATTAATTTTATCTTGCAATGCGCCCCCAGAACTTGGCGCCCTGTGCATTTGCACATCTTGCACATATGGTTGGTCCGGCCCTGGGTGCGGGAGAATTTTCTGAGTCTCTAAACATCTCAAGTTCCTTTAGGCTTTCGGATACGGCTAGTGTGTTTCAGGCGGAAATATGTACTTGCCTGCCGCCAAATCAAACTACATACAAACATAGTTCAGAGGCAAACGATAGACATATTCCTTGACAGTCAAGCTGCCGTCAAGGCTATCGCCTCAATCTATATAACCTCTAAATTAGTGTTAGAATGCCGAGGCGAGTTGGTCTCCAAGTCTTCCAGGTTTCAGGCTATAGAGCAACGTTTATGGAAACGAACAAGCCGATGAGCTTGACAGGCAAGGTTGAGCTCGCCACCGTTCAATTGCGAAATCTGTTCACATTTCGCTAGGCAAAAATCTCTTCAGAATTCTTATCGAAGGCCAACCATAGATGGAGGGGACTAAAGAACTCTAAAAAAGCTAAAAAAGAACTGTAGCGTATCCAGAAGGATGTGACCAACTTACAGTTCGGAAAAAACAGCCTGCCTTCTAAGAAAAACAGGAAAATATATCTCCAGAATAACAGCAATCACCACTGGCCTAGAGGGGACCAAGCAGTCAGATTAGGCATCCTGCATAATACATACTGCCACAGCTGTAATGATGCAGCTGAAAAATAAGCTCTCACTCACTATACCGGCAATAGCCAAAACCAGACAGCGATCTCTGGGAAAACCATTCTTCGACTCTCTTGAGGAGGTTCCGAAAAGTAGCAATTAAGAACTGATAACGTTTTTGAATTCCACATGATGATAACACGTATAGAAGGGAGCTGTTTAGGATATCTGGAGGCGATTTCCAATACAATGTTCGTATGTCCGCGAATCACTCCAGGCTATGTAAGCCCTTATCATATGTAGTTCGAAAACTGCTAAATTCGCAACGAACAAAATATTTACCCAAAAAAAGATCGACCAAATGTCACGAACTTTTTTTCCAAAGTCCCTTATTTTCGTAACTTCAAACTTCATTTCACCGATCCAAGTAAAACATTATAGGTCCCAAAAATGATAGCCGACTTGTGAGTAAGCAGTTCGGAAATTTTGATTTGCATCCCAACCACTGTGTGATTTCCCAATTGATTGCAAAAATTGGTTCCCTTTCAAGTCATGGCCAACAAAAAAAAAAAAAAAGTTCTGAAAGTTTATATTTCATTCATTTTACATCGATGGGTCCAAACTAATCTGCATACCAGCTTCTCGTAGTGGAAATACAACAAGAACAAAGGATATGTAGCCGGAACACGAAAAACAAATCAAAATTGAATTTTTGATGCACTGATAGTTGTACAAATACTATAGTTGGTGTAGTAGTTGTAGTTTTAGACCATCGCCGCCATCGCTGCCATTGCTGTCGCCATCAAGGATTCATGAGCCTTGCGACTCCCTCAATTTTTCCTCTCCGTCAATTGCAGTGACTCAGTCTATTTTTGGCTGTATGTTTGTCTAGCTGATGTTTGCCCATATTCCACAGGAGTGCATTATAGTTGCTAGTTGAGGGACATATTTGCGCGCTTTACCCCATAACCCGGGCGGCTGGTGTGGGCAGGGGGAAAACATAAAATAAATGGGAATTGTTAATTGAATTTCCCAGCGATAACTTTTTACCCCCATCTGCCGACTCACAACCTCTGGACGAGGACACATTGATCGATGCTGTTTGTCACGCTCACCATGAGTTTGCAATGAGTCGGTGCCCGTCGCCATAGTGGTAATCATCCGCAACCATACCCAGTTGCAGCTGTAGGATAACTAAAGGGAACTGCTGATGTGGTAGTGGTGCTGCTGCTGCTGCATGGTGCATTGCGCTATGACCAGCGTGAATTATGTTCCTCGTGTTTGCTTTATTTCATTTTTATTTCTTTCCTCTTCTTCGTCTAGTAGTTGTACTCCCACTTGAAACGTCAATACTCCAAATAGATTCCAATTTGGAAGGAGGACGATGCAGTTGGCAATGAGAATAAATATGCGTGGGGTTGGGCGCCGGCCGCCTAGAAACACTTTATATCCTGTAGGCGATCACTCAATCAATACAATTATTGAATGCAAATTGCAATAACAAATGTCACCAATTGACTTTGGAACAGATGTAAAACCCGTTCGACTAGCGGACGTTTGTTAAATTGGTTCATCTGTTAGGTGGGGCGTCCAAATGGGACTGTGTCAAAATTGTGTATTTATAGATTGCAGACCAATTTACATGGTAAAAGTTATGACCAAGTAATTGAGTTTGTCTGTCAAATGTCATAAATGGTTCCACCAATATCCTTATAAGCAGAGGGAGTGGTATAAAATATTGTTATGTCAGTCAATTGTAGAATTATTGTGTTTAAAGGAAGTTAGTAAGTTCAATTTTCTTGTTTACTCGGGCGTATGTGGAATATTTTTGACGAGCATTTTTTTTTTACTTTTTTTTCGCGATTATTATTAATTTTTTTTGCACGTAAAATTCGATTGCGTATAGGTTGAAAGTATTACAGATCAAAATTAAATTCCATCAAGTATAATTTGCAAGGAGGAAAACTCTGCATTAGGACTTTGGCAAATAAAGGGTATTTTTTTAGAGGTATAGAACTTTAAGTTGGCAACACTATTTTAACTGGTGGGCATTTTGTCAGCTGTCAAGTGATTAATTTTTAGTTTGGTTTGGCATTTCAACTGACGCCTGAAAAATGCTTAAAAATTTTGCAAATTTATTTTGAAAATCATGGTTTTCTTCGAAATACGTATCGCGTACTACGTCCATTTTACAGTCAACATAATCGTCAGACTTTTGGTTGAATGGATACGTCAATAAACAAAACTGCCATATTTGAAGTGATTATAATTGTCAAGTGTATGTTGAGACACCGTTACATTCACAAAAACAATTGGTCCGTACTTCTTTAAAAACGATGCTGGGCAGAACGCTACAGTCGATAGAGCCATGATTACTGACTTTTTCATCAACTGAACAACCATGATGTGCATGAGCTGTGGTTTCAACAAGACGGCGCAATATGTCACACAGCTCGTGCCACAATTGATTTATTGAAGAAAACGTTTGGTAACCACACAGTTTCACGTTGCGGACCCGTGAATTGACCTCCAAGATCATGCGATTTTTAACGCCGCTTGACTATTTTCTGTGGGGATATGTGAAGTCGTCAGTCTACGCCGATAAGCCCAAAACGATTGACCACTTGGAGGACAACATTCGCCGCGTTATTGCCGATATACGGCCACAAATGTTGGCAAAAGTAATCGAAAATTGGACCTACATAATTGTGTTTTGGAAGCATTAAATTCCACTCTATTGATTGTACCCCATTTTATAGTGCTGTCAATATCGTAATTTAATGTGTTTAGCATACGTTGTCGTTCCAGTTCCACGGCCGAAGAGCAGGGACGTGAGTCAGGGAACGAATATGAAAAACTGAGCACCCTCATCAGCGAAAGAATGTATTGGATTAGAAGTAACAGACAAGAGATCATTGATGAATATGAGAAAGAGAGTCGGAGACAAAACAGAACCTTGGGGAAATTGCACCAGCATTTATATGGTGAATTGCAGACTTGACCCCGTCCAAAATAACTTGAATTGAATGGCCAGAAAGGTAGTTTCTAATCCATTGAAGAAAAGACACGTCGATCCCATAGGCATGCATTTTCGACAAAAGAGCTTGGTGCCAAAACCTGTCAAATGCTTTCGAAATATCAAGCGCAACAATCTTCGTTTCACCAGAGTGATGGAGAGATTGGTTTCACTTTTCGGTGAGATAAGTCATCAAATCACCAGTGGATCTGCTGCCACGAAAACCGTATTGCCGCATTGCCGGTCATTGAGGAGTTTTCGTGATTCAAGATATTTCATAAGCTGACGGTTTATCAGCGTTTCCATGACCTTGGAAAGAATGGACGTAAGTACAATGGGTCGGTAGTTGGTGGGTAAAGAAGAATCGCCTTTTTTTAGTAACGGGCTGGACAAATACAATTTTCCATCTACTCGGAAAGAGTCCAGAAGAGTAGGACAAGTGGAAAAGCTTACGCATTGGTTTTGCCAGCGTTTAAGAACACATCTTCAGAATTATGGGGGATATACTATCTGGACCAGCGGATTTGTGAATGTTAAGATCTTTTAATACTCTTGCTACTGTGCGAGTGCGAAATCCCATGAATTATTCGACGCTCTCGAGCACAGGTGGAGACATGATGCAATCTGAAATATTGGAGCTTGCGGCGAATTGCGCAGCCAGCAGATTTGCTTTGTCCAAAGAGCTGACAGCTGGAGTGTCATTGTAACAAACTTCTCACAATCATTCGTTTGTTTTTAAGAAACCTACAAATTTCTGTTGAGTTCTGATAGTTAAATTTAGAAGCTTTCTTAGGACAATTATGCTATTGTAAGTTTGTCAGTTTGTTCGAAAAGGTGGCTGCGTGGAAAAACCCTCAAGGTTTCATTTTTGTTTTTACGGGGGCTTAATCTGCGATGCATTGATCAGCCTTACTAGCTATATGGCTATATAAAGATAGAATCACATTAACTGATTACTTTTGATTACAGTTCCACCCCTTCGAAGCTTGTACAAACCTTTAAAATGTCTTCTAGAAAAAAGTTCCTAATTGATTTTTGGTAAGATTGCAAAAGATTACTAGAAACTCTTACGACCGCATTTCGTTTAACCAAGGAGGACAGCAAAAAAGCCATATCTGAAGAACAAATCAAAACCTAAGGTCCCAGGTTCGATCCCCAGAAAAACACAAATTATACATATTAAAATTTTTTCACTGTGCCACCTCTTGCTAACGTCTGAAAACCATCCGGGAGTATAACACTGTCCTGAAAAAGCTGCTCAAGTAAGCCGTTCGGAATCGGCATAAAATTGTAGGTCCCTTCCATTCGTCCCATAATAAAAAACACCAACAAACAAATAGTTGTTAGAAACTAGGCCGAGGGTTGCTACTACCTGTTGGCCAAACAATTTTCTTTAAAAAGGACTCTATAATGATGGAATTCTTGCCCGGAACTTTAAAGCTAATGTCTCGCGCCCATGTTCGCACGTGCCCAATCCCGGAAATAGGATAAACATATTTGATATCGGGTCCACTTACCAAATCGGTCATAATTTTTATAGATTCGGGTGGTTATACTGTTTTTTTAAATTTTTCAATCTTTCAATAAATGCCTCTGGTAAATTGTTGTCATTTTTTTTAACCTTGCTACGAGATAACAGCTTAAATCAATTTATTTAATTCTCTTCAAAAATAAATTGTTGCTGGCAAAAAAAAAAAAAAATATTGCCAACAAATACCGATGTCCAATATCTGAAATTCCTTGTGTGAGTTTCCGGTTAACTGTGTAAATACACATGATTAAATAATGTGGCCTGTTAACACGACTCAAATTGTTAGCACAGTAATTTTCATTAACCATGTACTCGGTTTAATTTATAAATTTGTTTCGGTAAATCAGCCATTTAGCGCGCTTATACTCATACGTCATACGTCATACACGATTAACGTGTGTTCTGCCAATACAAAACTGTGCATTTTGTCCACAAGCACAATTTGTCCTGGCGATAACCGTCAGCAAGCAAATGCAATAGTCTTTTGTCAAGGGGTTAAATGTGTACGACTCCGCAACCTCCGACACCATAACTAAGTACATTAAATACCACTAATGGTACTCCCTCCAAGGACCTTCTACACTTTTTCCCATTATATCAGTCCAACTTCTTACATTCGAAGAGAATTTCTTAAATGACATGTCAGGACATTGGTTCCCTTGTACAAGAGTGCAAGTGCAAAAGAAAACCCATTCAACTTTTGACAGTTGAAATTGCTGAAACTTTTCCAACACCCATCGTTTCCAGTATCAGACTGATAAGAGGTATGTCTGTGTCTATATTGTGTGCGTGTGGTAGTGTATGGAGCGGATGCTAGTGCATGTCCTTTTTTATGTTATCACTTCACCGCAAAAATAAACGTTCACTCTCGCGCTATGGATGCTGATGTTCTTCTCTACATGTGGGGGACACAGTAATCGAACTTTATATTCACCAACATATGGTTATAGGATATGCTAGCTGCAGTTGAGTGTGTTGCTTTTACTTTTACCCATAAGGATGTTACTCATCGTGTCGTGTTGGAAAATTATCGTATCAAACTCTTAACGACAGGACATTCGCCATTGAAATAAATGGACACTTAAATGTTCTTCGTTCTGTGTGTCTAGTGGTGTGCAGTAGAAATGGTGTCCTCTCAGCTATATGAACAAAAAAAAAAAAAAGAAGAAAGCCAGCCTTGAGCTGGGATAACATGGGAACAAGTTATCTTAGCAGAAAAGAAAATTAAATGGTAAAACTTTTACTAAATTACGTAGGCGAAGTTGAATTGAATTAGTATCCCTCGAATGGAGGGTTGAATGTTCTGCTGATGGCGAGAGAGCAAAAAGGGACACTTGTCATTAACTTTTGGAGGAGGGTTTTCTCGTTTTTTTTTTTTTTTCACAAATGTCCTTTTTTCCCTAACTGTGTCAGTGGAAGGTTTATTTGCACTCTATTTGTTTTATTGACTTCTAGGGAAGGGGGGGTATTATATTTTTGCTGGGGTGCCAAGCACAAGATAATGGCGCAACTTTGCATATCTGTCTCGAAATTTATTGCTCCACAGATGGGCTGGACGTTTCTAGTGATTTGTTGAAGTTTTGAGACAGGTTGATGAAGTTCTTGTTTTTTTTTTTTTTTGAATACCATATCGTTTGGCGTACTAGAGGGGGAATTAGTCGCATCAAGGATTTGGTCAAATCACTCGAGCAAGAAGACCTAGATTAGGACCGAATCGTATCAAGGACATGGGAGAATTTAATGATATTTTATGGGATTACAATTAGGTATTTAAGTGAAGGTAATTATTCCGGCGACTTCGATAGTCCAAGTGTTCATCTGAAAATTAAGTAATACTGACTTGGGTACGAGGAAGCATTGGGATCGACAGCAACGAAAAGGCGGACTAACTTGCAAAAAGTCAACTGGAAAGTAGCTGGGACCAGAACCATTCTCTTTAATTGGGAGAGGAATGGTAGAACAGCTGATTCACAAAATGGATCACGGCAGAACATCTGCAAAAGTAGTCAACCGTGGAACAATGTAGACAAGCTAAAATGGCAATACAATGGCCGACCTGCTCCACTCAGGGAAAGGTTCTAACCATGAGTCGAGGAACATTGAAATGGGTGGTGGCGTTAACTTAAGGTCATGGTAATTTCGGGTAACATTTAAGGAAGATGGGCCTTAGAGAGGATGATACTTGTATAAGTTATGCCTGGATTAATCTGAGACAGCGGCACGTATAATGTACCAATGTCCGTCTTTGGCTGGCAATAGAATGAGGATCTTGGGACATAGATTTTTTTTTCTGGTCCTTTCGAAACAGCATTTATAAACAGCTTTCAGCTTTATAGCATCATACTTGATAAATTTTGTTGCTGTTTTTTTTTCATTTCCTTCCTTTTCTTAGTTTCAACTAGTAAGTTGTGCAGGTATCCTTAAATTCAAAATGAAGCTGTCCCGACTATACGAGTAAGTCATTGACAACTAAATGTCACTTCTTTCATTACTGCTTCAATATTAAAAACGTGACCTCCACAAATACCTCCGCATGGAAACCTTCCGACCATTGTAACCGACAACGCAACTAGGTAGCCAATTTCCCAACTAGTTGTCTAACAAATCCACCATGACTATCAGCAGCGAATACAAATAACTTTAAACTACCTCTATTAGGCAAGGGGTTCTGCTGCTGATACCGGAGTATTGAGGGCAAAGTTCTCCTCTGTAATTCTATCCTGTCAATTCTTTTGCCACCCCTATATCGTATACATTTTTTGTCTGTTCTTTTTCCCCCAAAACATCTTATAGTTTAAACCAAAACTAGAATCGAGAGCTGAATAAGTTTCCATCGTTGATACAATGCGCGACAGGATACACGACGTATAGACATCCATCCAACTAACCAACGAACCACCCACCAGCAGTATTCGATTTCAGCATTAATCCAATATCCTTATACTAGCACACATTCAGTGTTATCTGTACTATATTCAAGTCACTGGGATTTCAAGTGCGTTGTCTTGAAATCTCTCGCTTCGCTTGCGTTCCCCGCATTTTACACCAGTGGGGAGTCGTTGTCTTTTCTATCGTCAACGCCGCAATGCGAGTGTAAATCAATGTTAAACTTTTATTACACCGCAGTTACTATGAATCCTTTTTTGGTTGTTGCCAGTATCGAATTTTTCATTGGCAGATCCCTGTCTACTATTTTTTATTTTTTTTTTTTTGCGATAAAGGGATAACTTTTATGTTCGAGGACTCGCATTACATTGAGAAAAGCGACATGGGTACACGCGCGAGAGGAGCGATGTATATATATGATGATAATAGCGAAGGATCTAACGAAACTTAAGACACCTCCTACTCGATATTGAACTCTTTCGAGTAAGACTTGCTCACAGAAATGAGAATGAAAAAAAAAAAAAAAGAAGGAGAAAGGATAACGATAAGTAGTGCTGTATTATAGTGGGTGGCATCGCACTAAACTTCATGAAAATCACATTACAATGTCCCGGCACGAATCCTAGCTGAGTTTCGGTATTTATTTAACACTATCGGTGTTCGCGTTAAATCTTTTTGTATCGTATCCAGGCGACGTTTTATACTCTTTTGTTGGATCGTTTTTAACAGACACAGTTAGAATACGTGTGTGTGTGTATTGGACTCGTTTATGCGATTTTGCACACGGGTGGGTGGATGATTTTTGTACTTTTATTACCAATCAGTTGGGTTAGTTTTAAGTTCATATTTGGGTCCTTGGGCGAGTGTATATGGTTTGAGTTGAAATTGGAATTCCAACGTTGATTGCACCCTGATCGGATGGTTAGGGAGATGTTTTATGACCGAATTTCTTTTCGTTAGGACTGAATCATTGCTTTTAAGGGATATGCTGCAGGACAACAAGCATTTGAGTCTTAGTGGGAATTTTTTAGGGTTTTTTTTTTTCGATAGTTGAGTTGATGGTGCTGTAAAATAAAATAGGTTCCGTGTTAGTTATCGTTATTTTGGAGTTATTTGGTTGGATTTTTGATTCACGTTCACCTACTACCCAAACGGTAATAGAAGTCAAAATATTTGCATCCTCCTCATGTAGCAAAAAAATGTCCGCTCATACTTTCAGACTTTTACGGGATATGGCTAAAAAGCAACTCATCAGATGAACCAACAAAATCCAAGTCTCTTTGAGAATGGAAGAAGAAAGATCTAAAAGAGTTACAACATGCAGGGACATTCGATGACTTCTGCGGCAAAAATAGTCAAAAAGTGTTAAATGTATACAATTTCTTGGCACCATTTCTTCACACGATTCTAACTTATAGGCTTATAAAAAAAATAGTTGGCGCAACAGGTCACAGAAATCCTGGACCTAGCTTCTCACAACCAGCTACAATTTTATGCTGATTCCGAACGGCTTAATGCAGAAACTTTTTCAGGACAGTTATGTATACTCTCGGATGTTTGTCAGACAAAAGGCAGTTGAAAAAACCTTAAGATATAGTTTGTGTTTTTCCGGGAATCGAAACTAGGACCTCTCGCTCAGTATTCTAGCACACTAACCTAACCAATTTGAATCTTGTGAGTTCTGTAAAAAAATTTAGGACCTAATGGAGCTTGTCATAGCCATTTGTGATAGGCAGTCGATGAGAAAGTGGTATCTTTTGCTATGTAGGTTGCGACATGTGCTTGAATTTAACCCTGGTAATAAATGAAGATTTATTCTAAGAATTGACAGTACCTTGGTGGATAGATCTATTTTATATAGGGTTGCCAGAAATCTTTTGAAGAAAGTAGTTATTGAGCATGAAAATCCCGGACTTTCTCGGACAAAATAGGATCTAAAAAAAGAGTACAAAACTAGGACAAAAATGCGCGTACTATTTGTTACAAAAATATTTGAACTTTCTCGTTTTCATTGCGGTTGGATACATGTTTTAAGGCCGTGTGCCAATCGCACTGAATAATTATTCTCCGCTGATTTTCTGACACATAATGAAAGTTTTGAAATAAAAAGTTCACTAAACACAAATCTTAAAATATCTAAAGATATTTCCTTAGTTTCCGGGGAAGAGAGTGTTTTCGAACTTTTCTTTTGTCGATTATCAAAGTTTGTATTACAATAATAATGTTGCAAAATTCAGAAGGAACAAGTTACGATTATTCGAAATCACTCCCAAAAAGCGGGAATAAAATTGGCACTCGCAAGCTCTTTTAATTTCGAATCCTTTTCTCTCGACGATGAAAAAATTAAAAACCCGGACAATCTGGAAAAACTATCCCGGACGTTCCCTGCATCCGGACGGATGGCAACGCTAATTTTACACAGTCACCAGCCGATTAGGGTTTAGCTGTTTAGACTTCCGCGCCTAGAATGGAAGGAGGTATCAAAATACTCATCTTATCAATTGGACAAACAAAAATAGTTCCTGCAAAACTAACAGTTTTTCAGGGCAAAAGTACAATTTGATGGCTACTCTTCTATGGCTTGACAGAGACACACTTAGCCACTCCAAGCTAAAGCTTAACACCTTTAAGAAAATTGAATCTAATGATACCTGCAAAACTCTTACTTTCCTCCATCACATAATGTGGCCGAGCTCTATAGCGCATTCAATTAACCTACAGAAAATAAAATTTCCAGAAGTTAAAAATGTTTGCAGTTTTATGTACCACCTTTGAAATAAATTCATTCGAAAAATGAATAGCACAAGCTAACTAGTGTTTCATTTTTAGCTTTCACAAAGAAAACCCAAAATCAGCACAAAATCACATCCTTAATGCATTTTAAAATTTAATAATCTTCCATTTGCTTTCTAGCAGCACTAATTTCCTCTCAAAAGACTGCACACTTAGTGGCACAGTAGCTGCCATCACTTTTAATTTCATTTCCCTCAAATGCCACACACAGAGAAAGAGAGAAAGAGAGAGAAAGAGAGACAGAGAGCAATACAAACACTCTCTGATGTAGAAAATGAATCGTTGTGACTTTACCCATAAATATCTAGATATACACCCATGTGGATGTTAAATTCACTTAAATTCTATACGGTCCATTGCGTTCGTCCTGTTGGCCATATTTACTCAAGCTCTTCCGGTCTACTAACCACATGACCAACCAACCAACTTTTTCAAGTTCTATTCCTCATTTTCTTACCCATCCGCTGTGACTGGTAGAACCCGGCCCAGACCAAGGCAATCCAAAAATTCAACACCAATATATACACAAGCAGATGGAAAAACCTGCACAATTTTGTTCCGTATATACAGCAGCCGGAACGGAACTCTTCCTTAAATTCGATTAAATTTGTGAAAATTTTGAATTTAATGAAAATTCTGACAGAAGTCAAAGCAACAACACACACACACGGTATATCTATCTTCTGCACTTATATTAGGCATCGAGGACGAAGCCAAAGAAGCCAACATAACTAATCCTCACACACAGAGTTGTTGTACACAGCCACAATTCACCTCGCCCACTCACATACGGCAAAAACCCGTAAATAAATCAAATTTAACGCCATGTAACATCCTTAATAGGATTTCACACGTTCACATTCATTCGGACGAGACGAACGTTGGGTGCAGTGGGTATTGGGTGGCTCAAAGGAGCAAACGAACAGTCGACAGTGGCATGCTTCTAAAGAGACCTCAAACGTGGTGGTAAGAAGGAGGAGGAGGAGGCGGGCGGTGGACAGCTGCAACTGCCAACATGCATCTGAGAGGAAGAAAAATCCATCTAACATCACTTGTCCGCCGCAACCACTGATGTACAGATGCGTTTAATAATATAGAGAAAATGGTGGAGATATACAGAGATAGACATAGAGACTTGTTTTAGGAAACTTCGTAAATACTTTCACGAGAGCAAGTTGCATCTTTTGAATTTGAACGCATACCATATACCATTCGAGTAAGACACATACGTTCGTACATATCTTGTCTACTGAACAAGTTTTGGCCAAAAAGTTAGTTGACATCAGTGTGAGTTTTGTGGTCGGAAATCAATACTCATTTAGGTATGTTGGATGGTTTTCATTTAAATGACCTAAATTTAAGGACAGGAGTTACAGACAGACCACAGGGCTAACTATATTGTTGTTGTTAGCTTATGCCATTGTGATGTGAGGAATAAAATATGAAATTTTGTCTCTTCACTATATTTAGATTTTGGAAAGGAAACGATTTAGGCAAACTAATTTTCATATAGAACTTGCAAGTAGTAATCTCTCAACAGGTTCACGATAAAACGTTATCTAACGAACGTTAGAAACTACATTCGAAATTTATGTCGAAATTTGTCTTTTTCTGTTATTTATTCAAACCCTTTTTGTTCATAGTTTTACCAGAATTGTATTATCTGTTAGTACAGTGCATATCAGTGTTCGAAATTTTACGACTCTGGCTTTCATGAATGTCGAGAAATAGCGTAGCGTTTGCAACGTTTTTTGAGATATACATACATACATTTACCAAATTTCAAGGTTAAGTTGCTATAAACGTCAATACATGTTTTTGTACATAAATTTGTTTTATAGGTTGTGGTACCCCCAAATCTCGCGAAGTCCACAACAATATTCCAATTTTTGCAACTTTTGGCTTCAAAATTCATGTTTGTATGTTAGGTTACGTCATGCCCCTTTGTCCTTGGTTCACGTATTTGACGTGACGCTTGATATTTTTAAATGATATCTAGGACGCAGTCGACAAATGGACCAAATAATATGGTCTAAGTGTGTCCCCTTTAGGACAACCACCTTACCTAACCCGCAGTCGAAGAAATTGAATGAAAATTATCGATAAAAGTTAATAGATGGCTATTAACTTAATAGTTGGCTAACCTTTTGGCGAGTTTGGTTTTATTGAAAGTGGCTGCCAGTGCTGACAAACGCTAACACACTTAGATCAGCATAGATCTTGTGATACCGCACAAAAAACGGATCATTGAAGAATAATTTTTCTCTACCTTTGATGTCTATGGGCCGCGTTCAATGCGCTTAGGCACCTAAATATTTAGGTGACAGTTTATCATAGAACTTAGGCAAACAAATCTTGCCTAACACACGAAACTTGCCTAGATGTGCAGGCTGCTTATATGGGAGAGAGCTAGGTAGGAACAAAGAAGGTGAGGTATAGTTTCCTCCCCTTCTTCATCCATGCCAGCTTCTGCAAAAGTCGTTTGCGAAAAGGCATAGCTTTAAGGCAGTGCCCAGTAATGACACCTATTGTACTGCCGATATGCTGCTATCTGTTGAGAGAAATCAAATACTTGGAGTATTTTAAATCAAGCTTAGAATGTTAGATCAAATTTATTTTGTCACTAGGTATGTAGTGCCACCTTTTTATCTAAGACTTGCACTCTCAGTAGCATTCATTGAGTTGTTCTTATTCTGGCGAGTTCACCGGCCTTACAATTCCCTGGAATGTCTTTATACCGCCGGCACTCAAAATAGATGAATTTTGACTTGTTCGGCCATCTCCGTAAGAGACGATCATCAGTCGAGGGTTACCACAGAAGTTATAGAGATTGAATCTAAGGATTTGATGGCTGGTTGGCTGTTTGAAAATATGCAGATATCTTCAGCAGATATCACGTTTTCCTTAAGCCAAGATAAAACTTCTTTTATCTCCATTATTTCCGCCTGGAAGACGCTACAAAAATATGTTAGATAGACGAGTTGCTACATAGTTGTTTCATTTTGTGCTTTCTTCCGCATTCCCAATTGGGTTTATGTCGTCGGAACTTTGCGCGGGCCAATCCAAAGTCTTAATTTGGTTATCTGTAAGTCATTGCTTCTTTATCCGCGGAAGATGCTAAGGATCGGTGTAGTGTTGGAACTCATATGTTACTGGCATGTATGAAGTGTTGCATAGTATTTTCTAATATTTTGTTATAAGCGTGTTGATGGATTCAGCCCTTATATAGAAACTACTGGCCCGACACCGAAGCAAGAGAGTACAGCACAGAGCACTAAGTTCTTTCCTACATGGCTTATGGTCTTGAGCGTGCACATTTTTTTTTGGAGGACAATTTCAATATCTATCGGATAATCTTGAATTCGTCCATCCAAAAAACTTTTTACCAAAATTCCTATAATGTTTGTAAGTGCAGTTTTGCGGAGTTTCACCACTTCTTTGTTGACATTATGTGGTTTTTTGCAGAAGACTCATCCACGAAGATTTTACGAAACGGGTGCCTGACAACTCTGGTCGATAGTTCTCGGTGAATTTTATGTGCACCAATCTCCGTAATTTGTATGCACATCAAAAATGGGTGGGCTCTACTTGTCCGTCAAATCTGAGTTTCTTCCTTTGGAGTAGTTTTGCGCCCAATCTCCTTAAACTTGTATTATCCCAAAAACAAGCTTCGTAGAATAGCCAACTCTTTTTGCCATCAACGCCATTAGTTGTGTTTTTATGAAACTTCGCCAGCCAGTGGTTGCCAGTAGTTGCAAGTTGAGGCACATTTCACATGCTAATAAAAACAACAACCTGCTGGCAACAACTCTTGATTTTCTCCCCAGTCGGAGAGCTACTGGATGGCAGCTGGCTAAATTCAATTCACAATGAACAAACAGGTGGCGCTGAAAGCAACAAGTGGCTTAGAATGTCCGTACAATTTGCTTAAATCATAATGGCGTTTTTATCTCATGCACACAACATTCCAGACAAAAATGTCAGATTTATCAAATATTTCTACCAAATGCACAATTTTATACGAAATTCTGGTATGCTTTTAGGCTTATTGCCTTAATTCATTCGGCTGCCTTCATTTTGCTGGCAACTGTCCAAATGAACGGATGGCTGGCGAGGTTTCAAAAAAACATGTCTATTGATTCCTTTCAATTTTGATAGCTCTGAAGTTCTGGAGTACCTACACCTACATGACTTATTTTTAGCCATTTTTGCACTGTGTAACAAAATGGGAAGTTTAATGAAGTCTCTGAAGCACAAAACTAACTCGTCTAATGAAATTTTCATATTTTTTCCTATCTTTCCGCAGAGCTCATTAATTTCGACATCGTGACAAAAAAATTGTTGCACCAGCTTTCGACTTGTCCAAACCTTAATAGTGCGACATTGTCCTTTATGAACTAAGTCCCAAATGAACTTACTCCCACCCTCCAAATCCAACAGTGACCCCAATCAGAGGGGTTAAATATACCACTGTGCCTAAGGAAACTGATCTCCCATTTGATCTTACAATGGCACAGTGGAATATGCTGCCCCCTGCAACCGCCCTGCTTGGGGTCACTGTTGGATTTGGATTAAGTGCGAGGTTGGTTGGGACTTAATTCATTGGGAATTTGTTCATAATGAACTACGAACTATATCCCAAACATATGAACCAAATCCCACTGCATATTTGGTGGGACTTAGTTCATTTGGGTAAGGGGATTAGTTCCAGTTGGGATTTAGTTCGTAGGGCCCGAACTATCTCCCAAACATATGAACCAAATCCCACTGCATATTTGGTGGGACTTAGTTCATTTGGCTGTGAGAGTTAGTTCCAGTTGGGACTTAGTTCGTAGGGCCTTCCACCGAGCTTACAACAGAACATTTTTTCTCATTTGTTGATCCTTATTAAATCTGTCACTTTCGGTTTGATTGAGAATGTTCCTCAGAAGAATCTAAAATTGTCCAAATCCGAAATTTCAACTCAATTAATTTAAAGCTTTCGATGAATGTACGCCTCGTGCTCACTTTTACTGCAGCAGCAACCCCTCTCGTAGTAGCCAATATTTCTATTCCATCAAAATGTATGTACCTGGTAGAGGCAATGTTATGAATTTCTAAGATGGTGACCATACTTTAGTCCAGTTTATCTCAAGCTGCAATAATTACGCCAGATTTATTTGAATCAAGTATAACATCTCTGAACTCTCCTCATTACATGCCAGCAATGCCCAGCTTTAATCCAGGTCCCTTCTCTATACCTAATGAGATTTTTCTTCCACAATTTCTGGTATATACCATTAAATGTCATAATGCATATTCATATGTGAAAATAAACTACCACAGGCAACCCCTACCTGATCCTTTCGTTGAAAATTCGTGGATTCTATTCACAGGAAGAATTACTATAACATTTTGCTGCAAATTGCATCGTTTCATACATCAACCAGCAGCCAACACTCCTAACATGCATTGCACGCTGTGCTGCTCCACCTGTTCCAATTACAGCAACTCGAAACAATTTCCTTTGACAGTGGATTCTCCTTCTTCTGGTGCGGTAATATGCCAGTACTTGCTTGGTCCCCCAAAAGAGCATCACAAAGTTAATTTTCATCTTATTTCCGTTTTTCTGCTTTTTTTTTTGTCTACGAAAAAAGTTGTTCTCCGCGACGATCCGCCAGCTATACTATTCCATTCCCTCCTCTGACAGGCGTTCGTCTAAGTCAGATTGTGCTTCCGAAGTCACTTCTGGCGTTCGGCGTAGTCGTCGTCGTTGTCGTCGTCCTCGTCGTTGTTGTTGTTGTAAGGGTGCTGTACCATGTCATAAAAGGGAAAATTGCATCGGAT
This sequence comes from Cheilosia soror, assembly GCA_949372485.1. Lineage (NCBI taxonomy): Eukaryota > Metazoa > Arthropoda > Insecta > Diptera > Syrphidae > Cheilosia > Cheilosia soror. The sequence continues at coordinate 4,599,029 of OX443563.1, forward strand.
TTTCATCCCCTCACCAGATCTGTATTCTGAAATTGTTGCCGAACAGCATTTTGCATTGTGCATATTTGTAGTTCCTCCTCCCGAAATCCTAATTTAATTTTTTATTTTTTTTTCATTCTGGCAGGATGCCGAATGAGTGAAACAGAAGCGAATACAGAACACCCAGCGTGGAAATGTTGAGAAGTACGCGGCACCACCCGCAGTGTTTTTCGACTTGGGGTATCACTGAATTGGGTTGGGAGTGGGATTTACCCCAAGTTCGTTATCCTTGTTGAGATTTGCGTCCTTTTTTCCATCCAGCAGTGCTTTTTTCTCGAAGTGGAAATGTAATAAATATGGAGTACACTGAGAAGGCATGCAGAGCGAGGATTTTTTTTTCCCACTGACAATAGGAATATAAGCACAATTTGGAGATCGTGGCGCCTGTCAGGACTCTGTTCTTAAATTAGTGTTTCGCCTTTGCTGTTTGGAGGAATCAGATTCAGGATTCCCTGTAGCAGTGTAACTATATACAGTTAGTTCTGGAGGCGTGATATGAATTTAAAATCTCGTGATATAAGTTAATTTCGCCTTTGAAAAGGACGATGACGTTGGTGTATATCTCGTGCATAGTCTAATCCTGAGATTACGTGTCACGCTAAGGCAAGTAGATGCAAGCAGCTGTTGCAGGTTTAATTGGAGGGAATCCACAGAGCTTGCAGTACGGTTGCGAAGGGTGCAATGTTGGAAATTAAGAATCTAATTGACGAATTGCAAACAAGGGAACTAACTATGACGGAGTTGTTTTGCCGGATATCATGCATCACGTACTGCCAAATCAAATGCTGGATGGTGATATGTGTGAATGGTGTGGTATAAAACAAACAACCAATGCACCTTTTGCACAACCAAGACTCCTTGACTTTGGAACTCAATGCCTGGGAAGGGGACATATTTTCAGACGACTACAACTTACAACAATTGAAGTGCTAAACTGAGACCTATCTGCAGGCATCTCCGGGCGTTGCTGAAGCGTTATAGGTTATAGGTTTGACTTCTCAAGAGAATAGGTTGTCTGTAGTTTCAACCTTATCATTGTGCCCAACTACGTAAGCCTCAATTGTGTCGGATTGTAAACGCGTTCACATTAGTTATTGTTGTTCATTACTGACACTTCCGATACTACGAGTCAGTAGATCAGCACTCGTGTAGGTTTTCTGAAAACCGGATATGGCAAGAAAAACAACGGTCTATCGGTAGAAATCATCGAAATGAGTTGGACAAAAACGACCTCTCGGTTATAGCTGTAGTCGTGTATATTGCTGCTTCAATGCAACCTGGGAACAATTTTTGGGGCACTTCCCCAAGTTATTACTTTGTAGCCAGTATTTGCTGTATTCAAAATATTTGTATTTACACTCATATACATACTAAACTTATGCTGATTAAGGGACTATACATTCCAAGATGTTTTAAAGGACTTTGTTGTATAATTCGCGCCTTTTAATTCAAAAATTCTGCCAGCATTTGACTAACTAAATTCAATTGATGTCCCAAACTTCGCAACTATTGCTACCATACGGAGACGGACCAAGATAGAGGCTTTAAAAACTTTTCTTATTAAAGGAGTCCCATCCCCCTCAAAGGCCTGAAAGGTAAAACAAGTCTTCATACTTCAAAGCTAAAGCTGCCATAAACGCTACTCGAGTTACACATTTTTCCTACAATTTATGCGAAGAGTGTGAAAACGTATTTGTCTTTAATTAACCATCCCAGCACGTAAGAGCTACCTTAACAATTTAATTCATAATTATTATACGTTTGCACGAAAGGTATATACATTCACACCTTGAGCATGAATCCTGGAACTGAAATACCATAAACTGCCTCGCGCGGTGCAAAAATAGTGAAACTTTTGAAAACCCCGCTGCGTAAAATAAAGAACTTCAACATTAGAACTTTTACTCACCAGCCGGAGTAACAACCATGATGAACCTCTTCCTGCCGCCGTCGCACCACCATTGTATCTTTTTGAAAACTTCAACGGTTGCTGCTATATGCATGCAATCACACCTCACTCCATTTTATGCCGCCAGATAAATGGACACATTTACATTAAACGCGACGATACTTATGCAGCCAGGTGATGCAGCTGTGTTTCCACTCCAACCACAATTTCATATTCAATTGAGCCTTCAGCATCCGCGTAGCACGGGTGGTAGGTCCTACTCCTTAACGCTTTTAAAGAGAGCTCTGTACATTCATCATCATCCTTGAATATTGTGTAAGTTCTGTATATGATGATGCCCACTGGCATCATAGGGGCCGGGCGTGTGTGAAACAGGAAGTCAAGTGATGGTGCACAGATCAGCTGAAGGGACACCTTCAGCTTCACTCATTCATGTCTGTCAGGATATTTAACTTTCAAGTTTTTTTCTTTTTTTGTGGGCTTGTGCTCATTTGCATAAAATTATAACAGGGTGTGGTTGGCTGCAAAATTGGGAGTAAAATTCAAAGGAATTGAGCTCTAGATTTCGCAAACGCCTCTTGGAGTATAGCTTCCTTAAAAAAAAAAGTTCCCACACAGGCAGACAGATGGTGGAAGTGTGAAAATGACATGTACGTTACATTTTTGCAAACAGAAGTTACTTCAGGATACAAAGATGACTGCCTCCTCCATTTCACGAGTTGTACATTTCTGCGGTAGGTTAGGTAGTCAAGGTAGATATAAACGGAAGCCTTGTTCTGGGTTTGTGTTGATTTTGTTCCTTTTTTTCTTTTTGGTTGTGTGTGCGCACAAACTTAAGTCCTGTGACTATGCCTCTACCGTTTGCAGAAATTTTAAAGTTTTAATTAAGGTAAACAGTTTTAACTTTCATGTGATTGCAGGGTGCGCATCACCTTCTTAAGCACTTGCATTGATGCAGCAAGGACTTGGTAAATTTTCGACGTGGATTCGTGCTTATAGTGTTGTAAGTTGAGAATTCCTAATTCTGTATTAAATATTTACTCGAGGGATTTCTCTGAAAGATGTTGGAATACATACAGTTATATTGATGAGAGGAAAGTTCCACACCATCAGATGCGAGTACGACAAAGCAAGATGGATGAAGACTACCAGTGGTGTTTACAAAGGCGACCACAAACATCTTCATTCTGAATTTGTTGGTCAGTCCTATATGCAGGTTGGTCATGGTTACTTGGTCGGGTCACCAGGGGCATCAAAGTGTTTGAAATACTCAGGTTAATGTTAGCAATGTAGAAGACAGGAGTTTATATAGTGTACCTCTGGTAAAGCACACCGGAAAGTTTCTGCATTATTTATTTTGGTAACTCCAAAATGGGGCTGGGATTTTCTGTGTGAAACTTTTTGTTTAGATGTAGTTTGTAGTCCTCGATATATTGATGCTTTCGATTTACCCCAGAGTCTCAAGTATACATTTTTGAAACTATGTGTGCATTAAGTATAAGCTGACGGATTCGTTGAATTTTAACTTAAATTTTTGTCAACAAAATGTAAGAAGATGTTCCATCAGAGTCTTCAGTTTGGATGAGATACCTAAACGTGTGATCAAAGATATGAGCGAAAAAAAAGGAAGTGGGATATGTTAAGCTTATGTCCATCAAGGGGCTCAGTGGTTAGTGTGCTGAACTACTGTGCGACGGAAAAACACAAATTATATCTTAAAATTGTTTCCACTGCGCTACGGTCCTGGAAAAGCTTCTCAATTAAGCCGTTCGGAATCGGTATAATATGGTAGGTCTCTTTCTCTTTCTTTAGGTTAAGATGGCAGGCCGCAACAAAAGCAGCCCCACTTAGCACATAAGTCTCTTCCCAACTTCGTCCAAAATATAAAAACTCACACAAACGAATGGTTTTGAAAGCTATTCCAAATGTCCCTGTGACCTGTTGCGCCAGCTATTCATTTATTTGTTTTAGGTCCACCAAGGACTAAATTGACAAATTCCCCTCGTCCTGAACGTGTCCCCTTATACTTTAATTTAACATATTAAATTTCCAGCATTTTTTTTAGTTATTTTGTAAAAGCTGCCAACATAAATATCTGAACTTGATGACTTTTTGGTTTGACACCATCCGCCGCAACTCGTATATTCTCGTGTTCTTTTTTTTTTTGGCATTCTCCAATACTCGAGCCAATTGTTCCAGTTTTTTCTGCATAATTCTGCGGCTTAGACGCAACCAAATGTGAAATAAATATAGCAAGCACTTCAGCCGCACTACACTGTTCATAAAATACGGTCACGAGAGCAGAATGTGACCAAATATAGCTCGCGCCCCGTCGCGGTTTCGGTAACAAATTTCATTTTTCCCAACCAAGGGTTGGCCATCTCTAACATTAGGCCCTCCATGTCCACCGCACTGGATGTCGCAATATTTGAGCGCAATCAAAAATAATGCAACTTGCACTAACTCCAGAGCATCGTGCTGATGGCTATACGTAAGTGCAGTTGACAGTTAAGGCCATCACATGATGGGGTTGGCTTTGGTTTTGGGCTCATCAGGGTGGCAATACAAAATTGAACATGTTTTCCACATTCAATGATGTCGCTGTGTGTTTACTGTTTACCCACTTGAGTGGTACCTGAGTGTATTTGCGTTTGACATTTTGCTGATGATGTATGTTGTCCTCTTATATTTTCAGATGAGCAGTTGTAGCTTCCTTCTTCGTCCTTTGAATATGTTATGGACTGGGAGTGCGGATTCTGTTTTGCTTAACAATTGCGTTTTTTGATTGGAGCAGCAGAGACTGCGTATTTTGTACTCATCCGTTGGTGACAATTAATTGAGTGATACTTCCACGTGAGTGTTCGATACTCTACAAACGAGGTAAACTATGAAATTGGGAATTGGGCGACTGTGGCCCAGTGGGGTTTTTTTGATATTTAAGTAGCAACATTATGCCTTCTGCGTTTCGAAATATAATTGTGGTGTGACATGACATCTACTCCAATTCCGTTTTCCAAGGTACTGCTTCAATAAAAAAACCATCTGAATACTAATCATGTTGTACGTGCCGCATATCACAAAGTAGAAGTAGGTACCATCCACAAAATGTAGCAGCTCAATAATATTTGGTTCAGACTTTCACTTTCTGGGTCGGTAATTGCACGCAAAAAATGCACACACACAAAAGGCGCCACTTGATGGCAGATTTATTGTTGCTCAAATATCATAATATCAAAAGAAGATACCAACGTGTCGCCGTCAAGTTTACTAGCTGTTTTCAAAAATCTAGTTTATTAAGTCTGACAGCTCTATATATTTTCATGTTGCTGAGTTTCCAATGGGCTAGACTGGGCAGGGTCACGTAAACAGTTTTCTCAGTTGACGTCTATGTCCTCAACACCGACAAATCAAGTCAAGTATTTCTCGACTTAAGCTATGTCCAATTTTTTCTCCAAACATTAGCTACAACTCTAGCTAAACTTTGACATTGAGTGCGTTGTGGATACATATATGTAAGTGTCACAGAAAACAGATGTTCGTTGTAAAAAATGTCCTTCAAACATTTATCGACACGAACAATTTTTTATATTCGCTGCGCTTTCTTTTTTCCTTGTCTGCTATTCCTTGATTTCTAATGCTTCACTTCCGAGGTATTCTTAGCCAATGTATTCATTGAAAACAACTCGTCCTTATTTGCTTTTCCGCAACACAAAAAGACAAAAAAAAAAAAAAAAAAAAAAAAAACAGATCTGTCAAAAATTAGCTTCGGAAAATGTTCCGACCCATTAATGGGCGCGATAAATTTTGACAGATATATGAAGTACAGTCTGAAATACATTTTTTTTAGCTGAAGCAGCGTACCGCTCGGGATCTCAACATTATCCCCTTTTATAAAAACCCTTATTGGACATAATCTCTAATTTTTATACCCGGTACCACACTGTGGCGAGGGTATATTCACTTTGACATTCCGTTTGTAATGCACATAAGGGGGCGTTGAAGGTATGACAAACTGATCAGCATCACTTTCTTAGTCCATTTAACGATGTCCGTCCGTCTGTCTGTCCGCACGATTACGGCCGTAATTTAAGAGCTATCGACTTGAAATTTGGTACATGAGCTTTTATCCGCCAAACTGAGGCTAAGTTCGAAGACGAGCAAGATCGGATGAAAACTACTACTACCTCCCATACAAAATATATAGCTATTTGATGTTAAAAATTAAATTTAAATAGCTACAGTAAAGATAGCAAGTTTAAACTTTGCACATATTGTTTTAATAATATTTAAAAAAATTTTACAAAAAATTAGCTTGGTCGAATAAAAACTACCCATACCTCCCATACAAATATATAATTTTTTAATACTAAAATATTTTTGTTTTACAATAATATAGTACCGGGTATTAGAGCTTCGGCATTGTCGAAGATAATAATTTGTCTTACTGGTTTTTTCTTCTCTTTTTCCATAATCTCCCGGGACGAAATCCCCGATGCCAAAATCTCCCACAAGCAAACTAAACTTTGCATATACCTAACATTGCAATTGCAACTACTCCAAATCTTGCAGTGACCACAAGCAGGGGTGTTGCAGCGGAAGAGCATGCCCCCCATATCTCAGTTTTTAACACATTTTTAGGTGTCGTGGGACGGATTCTCTTAAGGTCTTTTGGAGTAAGAGATTTCAGAACAGGGGATTCTGGAAAGTGGATTTTGCAAAAGGAGATTTCATCACCAACTCGTACCGCTCGGCTAAATGGATTCACTTAAATTAAGCTCAGCTGAATTTTGGAGAGAATTTTGTATGGGAGCTAAAATTTTACTCGAGCAGCGTACTAAGCTTTACTACTAAGTTGACATTTATTTCTACCAACATGTGTCCGGAGAACTTAGTTTTGACATTTCTATACTGGATCATCGGAGATAATGGGAGGGATTTGACATTTCGATTACCCTGACATAGAGCACAAGGCACAAGTACTGAGTCCCTCAGTGGACTTAGTTCCTGGGGACTTATTTCCCTATTTTTTAAATGTTTTTTTTTTTGTGTCGGACTTAGCCTTGGTTATGGTTCTTCAAATCTCGTTTCGTGATTAATTTCCTATTAATGTGAAACAATTTTTTTTTTATTAAATGAACAGCTAACGCTGTCAAGTTTACCAATTTGATGCACCTTTCCCGTCACTTTATTTTAAGTATTTTGCATAGCATATCATGTAGAACCAATTTAATTTTGAATTTCTTTGACAAGAGCTAAGTCCAAGTACTTTTATCAATAATCTGTCAACAACACTGCTCTCGACATGGCTTTGAATAGGACTCGTCATGAATAATGAACTATTTGTTCTCGGTAAAGTTAATATCTGAAAGGCATCCAATTTCTTTGGCAAAAATTTCCCTCTGTCTCACATATACACACACATGTGTATTGTTCTCGAAATCCTCTTATAAAAGTACGAAACGGCAAAGCTAAAATCATATAAAGAAGCGACTCCTTGAAGGAGCATGCAAAGTGCAGTTTTGAAGTTGATAAAGTTCTTTATAAAGATCTTGATTACACTATACTATAATATTCCCATTCGAATGCAGTGGTCATGTGAAAAGCATCAAATACGATTTGTGTGGGCAAAAGGATTAGCTTCACGCAAGAATAGTTTTAAATAGATAGTTGTGTGTGTGTTTTTTGACATTCTATAGAATTTTAAGGCAAAATGTATAATTGGAATTTGGAAAATGCATTTCATTATGGGTGCTTGTGAGAAATCGTTTTCGATGACTTTTATGTAGTTGAAAAGGTCTTTTTATGCGAGTGCTTAATGGCTATTGGACCTTATGCTAAATCATTTTATCCCATCTTTTGGTTTATGAATATAAGAAAGTTGTTCTCTGTTTTAAGTGTGCTTAAAAGTGCGATTAGTTGCAAATTGCAATCTAATGGCTGGGATCACTTTGTGTGTGTGTAACTTTGACATTCAGTGTACTTTCGAGACTCGCTCAGCCAGTAAACTAAAAAAAAAGGGTTTTAACTTTTTTTCCATTCGTTTTGAGCGGTCTAATAGTTCAACATACAGAGAGACGATGTGTTTAATAAAAGATGAAATGCCCACAAAACTCTAGACGTAGTTTCAACAAAAATTCCCTCGAAACGATGCAACAATATGAATGGATGACATCACGCCTGCTTGCACATAAAATTCAATTTGAGCCAATTCGTCTTAGGGATGATTTATTGAACCCCATGCCATCGAAAGCGTTTTATTGAAAAATTCGCATTATCCACATTCAGTTGAATAATGGAAAACATAAGCACTTGTCTGCCATGCCGAAGGAAACAAAACCTTTTTTTTTTTAAATGAAAGCAGTCATTTATACTAGCTGTCTTTTCACCCTTTACTCTACCTCATCTCAGTTTTTATCCTCATAAAAACTTAGATCCGTTGAGACAAAAAAAAAATACAGACTAGGATAAGAAAAAAATGAAAGCTTCCACATATTCCACACTTTGCTGCACTTGCATTCCATGAAGGGAAAAGTAGACGAATCAAGGATATTTAGATAAATTTTTCTTCTCGGCTGTTGTTGTTGCATCTCCTTGTGATTTTCCTTTAATACATTTAACACACACACACATACACCGCTAACTCTCTCTCTCTCAGTCTGTCTGTTTCTACTTATACTTGACTCGTCTACTTGAAGGATGGCACAGCAGGAGGAGGATATAATTCAATTTATTTTGAATTTTTCATATTTCATATACAAAGCAATTCATCATATAGATTTTTGTTCTATTTTTTACCTAAGCTATGGATATAGTGTTGGATGAACCTTTTATCATCCCATCAGATATAACACATTTTTTTACTTCAGTTCGCATGACTCTCTGATGAGATCGTTGAAGAGGTAGCTACGTATTCGGAAGGGCATCAAAAGCGGAATGGGAATCCTTTATTCAATGGGACCTCACATGCTAGCTAGTAAATTATTTTTACCTTTATCAGGATATATATAGAGCATATAGAATATACCGCGAGAATGCAAAATTATATTGAAGATGACGATGAGTACTTGAGAACATTTTAATAAACCCAACCGAGTAAACGCGGAAGCATGAGATGAAATTCTTTCTTTGCTGTTTGACTGATGGAAGGATCAAGCTTATTATGCGCATAAACTGTGAAAAGAATGCATTTAACAGACTTACCTGTTTTCTATCAAATGGTGTTGGTTTATCATACCCAAGTCCATGGTGTTTATCCTTTGCAAGATGTTTAGCAATCTTTCTGGTAAAATGATGATTAACGCAGGGGTTTCTTCACAAACCATTTATAATACTTCACTGTCATTAAGTGAACAGCGGTGCAAGAAGTCTGAATTTTGGCTAAAAACTGTTCATAAGGACGTGGCTATAAGCCTATAGCAGTCTCACAGCCTTAAGGAACATTTTAAAAAAAGTTTCATCGAAATCTGTCCAGTAGTTTTTGAGTTTTTAACGGCCAAAGAAAATTCATACAGTTTTATATGTATAGATATGTAGGGAGAAAATATTATTTTCGTTAAAAACTGTAACCTAAAACCATCTCACAGTCATAAGAAACATTTAAAAAAGGTTTCATTGAAATCTGTAAGGTAGTTTTGTTTTCTCTGTTTTTCGAACAGAGAAAGTTCCTACAGTTTTCAAGAATAAAATTAGTAATAAAATTTCTTTTATTATATTTTTCTTAAATTGAATTTTTTGGGCTTAAAATTAAGCTTATGATTGTGACTGTACTTAGGCTGCAGTTATAGCTATCATATTTTGGAGCACTTAAACTTAATCGTTGGACTTAAATAGTTGCTTTTTAATTATAAAACTAATTCGTCAAAAAAAAATTAAGCAATTGATCTTTAAATTTTCTAAAAAAAGAATTTCTTTATTTTTCCGTACGAAAAACTTTTTCTGTTCAACTTCTCAACCAGTTTCACGAAGTATTCCACTGAATTCCTATGATATGCTACGGTTAAATGTTTCAGTTTTGTTCTGTTGCGTGTTTTTACGGATAGACTTTTCTGATAGCTATAACTGCAGCCTTATTGAAATCGATCGTCGTGTTATTGATATTAATCCCATAGTTATACTGCTAAGTTCCACATTTCACTTTCACTCGAAATGAAATCGGAAATGAATTTTTGTGTTCTGCATTTCACTGTATTCCATTCGGATTTCAACATTTTCGGAATTGAGACAAAGTGAAATTGTGATTTTGAAAAAATTTCGGAGTTTCCGGATCGCTCGAAATGCAGAACACTGAAAACGAATTCACTCGATTTGCAATTTCGATTTCACTCGATTTCTGGAACCTTGCTGATAGACGTCCTTTGATAGTCCTCAGTCTGAATTACAGACCGTTTTTAGGCCGAGTTCGAACGACTGTATTGAGAATCGTTTCCATGACATTTATACTCGCGGATGCTTGTCAGACGTTCTCGAGAGGTGGCCGCAGTGGAAAAAACCATACGACATAATTTGTGTTTTTCCGGGGAGTGATCCTGATACAACCTCGTAGAGTAGTCCAGCAAACTAACCGCTGAGCCACTGCCCCGAAAATCTTAAAAAAAAAACACTTTTGCATAATGCTTCTATATTTTCGATATATGATGTTAATTACCACTTTTATGTTAAGGGATGATAAACACGATTTCCACATTGCTACTGTTCGTCCCAAATGTAAGCCACAACATTTCCACTATCTCCAAAACTGGTTTTGTCAAAAATGCACATTTTCCCAATAAAAAATGTCTCTCACCTCAAAGTGATAATTATCCCTTCAAAAAGCGTTCAGTTATTCATAATAACACATCCTTTTAGTTCATCACCAGCCTGCCTTAATACACAACTTAACTTTATGGTCCTTAACTCGATTAAAGGTCATCTCCAAAAAGAACCCCTTCGGGTCTCGTCGACTACGTTGCCATAATGCATGAAAGTGGTAACACATTTTTCCCAAAGCTATCCTTTCTTAATCATAAATTATAAACTTTGCCTCGCTGTATACCGTTTTCATCCTTCGACCAGTCTCTCTTTCGAAAAAAAAGGAAGCAATTCTATATATCTACTATGACCCGACACACCGAGGTGTACAATGTCAACATGCGTTCCTCAATGACCCTAATGTTACCCAATAATTCTTCGTTCTGCTGCTCGTTGTCAACTGTCCTTTCCCCACTCTATAAGTAGATTTATAACACTTGCCCGGGATTTGATAGAAAACAACCGACAAACACACCTTGAGAATGAGGAAGTTAACCAAAAAAAAAAAAAATACTACCCCCAACACCCCACTCACATTAATTCCCTTTTTCATATCCTTTATCGTACTACAGTCTGTGTCCTATTCAAAAGTCAACGCAAAATGTTGTTTAAAGCGTATACGGATAGTAAGCCAAAACATCTAACGAAGGGAAGCGTGCAAAAAAAACTACAGAAAAAAAAAAACAATCCGGACTCCCGCAAGCAATGTAATTTATATCCTTTTGGGTACGATATGGTACCAATGTTACACCGACATGAGTATGATTGCAGATGGTCAACTAGTAATAGCAGCAGGATCTTGGGTGTGATTCTTCACGCATTAAACTAAAAGGAATGTTGCAACAAGTCTGATGCGGAGCGAAAGCTGAGGACACATTTTTTACAGTGTCCCTATGGGGGACGTGTTTTGTTTTTTCTCTACTCTGACTTGAAACTGATTACAGATGTTGATTGCGGTGTGGCATAGCACTTTGTTCAGAAGAAAGTGAATAATTCATTAGATGTCCTCACCGTGTAGCCTTCATTTTTCAGGCGTCAAAACACTTTAAATTGTTCCCATCAGGAGGTGGTCTGTTAAATTGAGAAGACTTGAGTTGAATGTTAAAGCTTTGTTATATAGGTATGTGGTGGGAGTAGGTGGGCGGGTGTGTTTTTCTGCCAGTTTCACCGTGGTTAATTAAATTGTTTCGAATGGTACGATGGCAGAGAAACAGAGGCGATTTCGTTCTTCCCTTCCAACTGTGCTTAGAATCTCATCGGAAAACGTTTTTAGCCTGACGGAAATACGAGTAGTATAGCAACGTTTTTCCTCCCCCTCGGTAAGATGATGGAAAATAAATATTTGACTGAAGAGATCCTTGTGAATGTGTGACGTTGAAGTGGCTGCAACTGGAGTGGGTGCTCTTACAAGCAAAATTTCATACTAAAGGGGGGACATTGTTGAAAGTATAATAAAGAAATAAAACAGGGGGTGGGTTCGTATAAGTATCTACTTCTACAAAGAGAGACAAGGGAACCAAGTTTGATCTGAGATTTCCGAGAATAATTTCCTTCCGTTGACGTTTGGATTCATAATTCCATATATGCATTTGGGGAGGACGGAAGGATGATTTTAAAATATTCTATAAGCAGGTATATTTACCGAAAGCAAAGTTCCTTGAAAGTACTTTGTTCAGTTGGAGAGGTTGCAGGAAACGGAAGAATACAAATAACAATTGAACTGCACATGAAAATATAAATCTGTATTGACTTCTTTAAATTAAAATAAATTATTTGCTTACTTTGAAAGGTGGTAGGTACATGCCTCATGTTCCCAAAAAATTGGCCCTACGAATTTAAATTTGTTCATAATGAATTATACGAACTATCGCCCAAGCATATGAACTAAATCCCACTTCATATTTGGTGGAACTTAGTTCATTTGGCTAGTGGCAGTTAGTTCCAGTTGGGACTTAGTTCGTATGGCCAAAAAATCGTATATTCCAGATGAAGAAATATCTGAGAAACATTAAATTTTTTCCATATATTTTTTTTTTTTGATAAAGTGGACCAAGGTACCTAAATTCGTCTTTCTTTTAATGCAATGTGTGACTTTTAAAATTCATTAAAACTTTGAGTGTGGTATACTCAAGTGGACCCTATTTCTCATCATAAATCACCTGAAGCGATCTTAGTACTAGAACTAGGAGGAGAGATGTCGGACTTGATGCAATTACGACATTTCCCAGAGAATGGAAACCGATTGGAAGGAAATCCATGACAGGTCTTGCAAGTTCGGAAGGGAAAATAACATACACTCAGCAAATCTAAATAGGATCCACTAGCTATTAAGTCACATTGTAATCATTGATGCTAGGCGGTGGCCATGGTGTAGTGGTTACAGTCATTGCTTGTGACCCGAGCGGCGTTGGTTCGAGCCCCGGCGGGGGACAGCAATACTCTGCCACCGACCATAAAGAGAAACGAATAATATCAGAGTTTCTCCACCACTGCACCAAAAAAGGGGTTTCTGCTTGGTAGTACAATGGACCGAGACTCGTCTGAGTGCTCCAGGATTTGGAATCCCCTTTAACAAAAGAAAAAAAAATCATTGATGCACTATTAGAAGTATTAGTAAAGGCCTGGTCTTTTTTGAAGACCTTTACGAGTTTGACTGCCCCGTTTTTGGTTACACTCCCTTATAACACGCATATAGCTTTATTAGCAAAAACAGTTTCAGAGAAATTTTCAGAAAATTTTTCTTGATTTAGCAGCTATCAAAAGACAATTCGTGTTTTTGGATATGTAGGTAGTTCGATTTATGAGATTATTGAAACGAAAATCTTCTCAAAGCTCTAATTCCTCCGTAAGACCTAAATTACAAGGATCGACAGCAGATAAACATGAAGAAGTCTTTCTATACGGAATATCTGGAATCTCCAGCAAACTTATTTCCAGTAGGGAATAGATGATTTAAAAAAAATAAGCCCAAAAAGTGTCATCAGCAGCCTTAATCCCCTCTTTGATGATGAACACTCTATAAAGTTCTTTCGAGTTGGTGGACGTTTGCTGAATGCGAACATACTCTATAATGTCACATGTCTCATTCTCCTAACCAAAAACTCAATATTTGTTAATAATCTTTATATTTTAGCAATCGTAATAAGCCGAAGCTTTTGAATGGTGATCATGGGTGATCTTCCTGCCAGCTGAGTGACTATATATCCACGCCATTCGCTTTAAAATATCGCAATGACGTCGAGGCTACTGCACAATGCTTAACATGTCGCTAAAAAGACGCCAAGACGGTATTTTTGTGTCATCACTGCTTTCGTAATAAGCCGAAGCTTTTGAATGGTGTTCATGGGTGATGTTTCTGCCAGCTGAGTGACTATATGTCCATGCCATTCGCTTTAAAATATCGCAATGACGTCGAGGCTCTGCACAATGCTTAACATGTCGCTAAAAAGACGCCAAGACGGTATTTTTGTGTCATCACTGCTTTCGTAATAAGCCGAAGCTTTTGAATGGTGTTCATGGGTGATGTTTCTGCCAGCTGAGTGACTATATGTCCATGCCATTCGCTTTAAAATATCGCAATGACGTCGAGGCTCTGCACAATGCTTAACATGTCGCTAAAAAGACGCCAAGACGGTATTTTTGTGTCATCACTGCTTTCGTAATAAGCCGAAGCTTTTGAATGGTGTTCATGGGTGATGTTTCTGCCAGCTGAGTGACTATATGTCCATGCCATTCGCTTTAAAATATCGCAATGACGTCGAGGCTCTGCACAATGCTTAACATGTCGCTAAAAAGACGCCAAGACGGTATTTTTGTCTCATCACTGCTTTCGTAATAAGCCGAAGCGTTTGAATGGTGATCATGGGTGATCTTCCTGCCAGCTGAGTGACTATTATATCCAGGCCATTCGCTTTCAAATATCGCAATGACGTTGAGGCTACTGTACGCATAAGGCATATGTGGCAGTATTTATTTGCTTTGCGACGAAAGCGACGCACCTAGAAGTCGTATCGGACCCAAGATTTTTTGGCACCCTTTAAAAATGTTGTTGGAGCTCATAATGAGCTTAAAGAGCTATATAATGTGATTTTGGAGAAAGAGAATATGGAACACAGCATATTTCTGAGTTAGCCAATCCTTAATTATATTCCACACTGCCGAGATCTTCCTACACAGTGCAACATATGCAACCGGAAAGATCGTGAGGATGTGTACCACTCTATAGCAGTATAACCCCATTCTTACAGAATTCCGGTTGAATAACTTTTGAGTACGTACGATGGAGTTAGATGAAGCGATCAGCATATTCAACAGCTATGAAGTTTGGACGCATTACAATGTTTCAAATCGATACGACGAACGGTTCGAGAATTAAGAAAAGTCCCCTCTTAAAAGGGGTCATCGCCAATAACTCGGACCTCAAACAAATTTTTCAAAATCGGACAAATTAATTATCTTTATTTCTCATAGAAAGTACACAAACCGAGTTTGAAGTCGATCTGATAAAATATAAAAAATTTTCCGTACAAACTTTGACCCCCCTTTTACCCCTTTAAGAGAAGAATTTTGCAAAATCGGAGAAATTAGTTTTCTTTATTTTTCATAGAGAGTAAACAAACCGAGTTTGAAGTCAATCGGATGAAAAATAAAAATCTTCCCATACAAATTTTGACCCCCCTTTTACCTCTTTAGGGGTTGAATTTCAAAAAATCCTTCCTTAATGGTGGTATACATCATAAAAAAAAACCTCTGTGCAAAATTTAAACTTTCTAAAGCAAATGGTTTAGGCTGGGCGTTGATCATCTGTCAGTCGGAATTTTCTTTTTTATATATAGAGATTTTGAGTTATCGTCCAAGCTACGAACAAGTTTTGACTCCTGGCCATCTTTTAATTGGTAACGCTTTAAATTTTCTTCCAGAGCCTACAATTCCAGATAATATACCAACGTTATCATGGCAATGACCAGATAAAACAACACTTTTGGACGAGATAGTCCAAAGAGTATCTGCTAGAGTTGCAACAACGGACGAAGTGGAAAACGGCGTCAGAAAATGCTACTGTGGGTACCGTCAGCGATGATAATTTTACGCCGCAGCAATGGCTCCTGGTAAAAACCGAGCGACTTATCACTGGTGCATATGGAAAGATTCGTTTTGTAGATTTACAGGTTATAGGAAATGTCCTCAGAAGACCAATTCTCCCTTTACAGGGTTCTTGAAGTGACTCTTACCACATTCGACTATTTAATGCCCGCCTCTTTTATGTTGCTTTTCATCAATAAAAGTAGATTTTTTTTTGTTTATTTTCTAAAGTATTTTCCAAAGTAGGACAGATTGAAGTGTATAATTGGAATATGAATAGAGCATCAGCACTGCACAATAGTATAATACAATTTAAAACAATAGCGGTCCGACGATGGAACCTAGTGGTACCCCTTCAACCATATATATAGTTTCAAAAGATGAAAACACCTGTTAATATAGAAAAAAATGACATAAGCTGTAAAAAAAAAAAAAAAAAAAAAAAAACAAATTAGAGATAAAAAAAAAATGTAGCCGCTGATGTCAGCCTTTATTTGTTAAGTACGGTTCACAAATTAATTGATTTCGATTTATATTTTCAAACAGTCTGCGTGTTGCTCATTGATTGGGAATTTTTGAATGACCAATTTTATTGTTCCCAGAAAAGCTTTCTGTCTTTCTGTAAATATCTTAGTTTAATATTTATATTGACCACATACTGCCCACTGACGTTCTGAAATTTCATTTGTTATTGTCAATTATTATATTATTCATTGTAATGCTCTAATGAGATAAAAAATATATTTGAAGCAATAACAAAGGGACAGAACTCATACTAACCTAATGGACAATATTTACACATGCAACTAACCTAATTTGTGATAAATAATAAACAAACTAAATAGACTCTATTTGCCGGGTAAATAGCCAATCAACCATATCACTCGATGCTACAAAGCTGCATGGAAAATATTTTAAACAAAAGAACTCAATTTTGTGAGCCAATTAAAATGGACATCGAAATACTTTTCACTCTATAGATACATGTACCCTTCTTCACTGTCGACATCCACATCAATGTCATTAACTTGAAAATTCTCATTCACTCGATAATCAATTTGCAATTCAATTATCCTCAACAGTCAGCTATATAGGGGTAAGAAAAAATTGCCAGAGTCTTCTGGCATGTTCTTTGGGACCCTTCTGTCAGCAACAACATCATCATCCGATCATCTCCTAGGCAAAACGGTTTCATGTAAATTTTGATGTTAATTTAATTTACACAACTACTTCACAATGTTACACACAGGATGACAGCACGGTAAAATGCAGGCAAAAAAAAAACAAAAATATGAAATCCAGTCTCCTTCTGCACCCTTCTAAAATTCTAATGCAATCTTTATGTTTGTGCTGCTAAGAGCCACCATATATGCATACATCGAGTACCAGCCCAGTGGCATGGAATCCACTTTAAATACTTTTCAATGGCCATTCACTCGGTATTCCATTCATAATTACTTTAATGTTCATTTGTTCGAGGATCTATATGCACTTGAGTGCCTCTTGCTCGCTCTGTGCAAGGATATGCTAAGTCCAAATATATGTATATATGTACCTACAAAATATTTCAAAATGGATTACTTGGATATTTGCATGTGTGCATGTTGATGCGATGATGGGGCGCCATGAGATGGGGGGTGTAAGTCAACATTAGATCCTGATTAAAATCCATTTGAATGGAATATTGAATAAGCCACCCTTTTCATCAATGTGCATGCATAATCCCTTTCGACAACTTTTGAGGAATATTCTCAGTCATATAGAGGTCTGCCGGCGGCGCTAACATCATCGTGGCCAGAGATGAGGTAGCGAACAGACTCACACTAAGCCTTAATGCGTTTGCAGAGTGGAGACTGGAGAGCCTATGGAAAAGAGTGTGAGAAGATAACTTCAATAAAATCAAAGCCCTTACCTCAATGTAATATACATTTTGTTTTAAATGCATTTGATAATTGAAGTGATATAGGCTCACCGTATAGATACTTAGGTGAATTCAATTTGTCGTCGGTGAAGTGCTGCAGTTGTTGCCAATGTATATACATTGGTGGAATGGGATTCTTTACATGGATAAATAATATTGCTCGGAAATCAGAGGGAATGTATTACTGGTTGACAAATAGTCAATAGTACTTTCGTAAGGAATATTCACATAAAGTCCGGCATGAGTTGGTATTTGACTAAATAAATTACTCTTGAGCAACCTATCCTACATGAACTGTAATATTTTTGATTAAGTATAGATTGTTGTTTCCACTGACCGAGAAGACAAGAAAGCCGCCTCATGAACAACTAAGCCAACGATGTATCCTTATCATAAGGATATATGACACAGATGAATAGACCCCGAATTTGTTTTAGAAACATTTATACTCATTGTTTCAAAGAGCTAATGCACAACGAAGTACTGCACGGCGATGTAGATCTAGTCAAGAAGATGCAAATCAGTTAATTAAAAGAGTGGCTTTAGAAAATATACAGAGGGAATCGAGATCGCGAATGCGCAGTGGCTCAAGTCTATGTAATTGCGCCACCTCTTGTGAATAAGTTAAAGTCTATCAGAAACCTCGGTATAGAGAAAACAAAACAAATTAGGAAGGACCTAATCCAGTAACTTTGTAGGCGATTGTCAATAGACCGCCAAAATTTTAAATTCTAGGGCAAGGTGAGTTTTGAAAAAGTCTTCTTTTAGTAATAAAACAGCAGTCATCATATGTAGCTTGGCTTAGTGCCATTTAAGGTGAGAACGAGATGTAAATGAAACGTTTTTTTTTAGCATTGACACTAATATCAAAAAAAAATTACACAAAATGCGCACCAAAATATGCCAAAATTTAAACGCCAGAATACGCCTCAAAATATAAAAAAAAATCACGTCAAAATACGCACTGAAATACGTACCAAAATTTGCGCAAATTCGACCAAAAATACTCACCAAATTATGTCCTAAAATACGCTCTGAAATATGTCCCAAAATGACTCAAAATACCCACCAAAATACGTGGCGATATACGCGACTTATTCGATTTCTGCGATTTTTAAGAATTTGACACCCTAAGGGCTTACTCCCCAAAACGACAGAAGAAGGAAAGTAAAGATACTTTCCCAAGACCTAATATCAGAACTTCGTAATAACAAAATACAAAAGAAGGAAAGAGACTTCGGAAATTCCATTAAATATCGTTGTTTGATGAAATTCTTAGTCTTTTCCAATTTTACCATTGCCAAACGGAAGCAATACCTAAGTGAGTGAGACAAAATAATCCTTCCATGCATAGACGTAGTAAATAAAATACTCTACCACAGATAGAAGTGATACTTAACTGGATTTACAAATTAAATGTCTTGGTGAAAAAATATTTGATAGTTATTGGTATTTTTAATAATATATCTTTTCAATAGACGTTTTATCAAAAAAAAAAAAAACAGCTACATACAGAAAACGTTACATACATACCTACAAGCCAACATTTTTCTTAATCAGAAAGCCAAGTTTAAATGCAACAGTATACTCAAAGAAGATCAATTCGGTCGACAATGCCAACATTTTTGGATGGGATTTCCTTTAAAATGTTGATAAAACTCCTTGTCAGGACATATGCTATGATACATTCTGAAATTTATTCCAGATTCCAAAGAAAATTAAATTTGGTTCTCAATTTTGCTTTTGTCATTATTGGACTCCATTGATTTGGTTAACGTTGTGCGTGTAGTACAACAGTAAACTAAATAAAGTTAGAATTTCTTTAGGAATATCATCAAATGCCAGTATGGAACAACACACATACGGACATAAAGTGAAATCAACTCGTTGCCGTGTGTCGTGTCCAATCAATGTCTCAAATATTTGCTAACCCAAAGCACACACTGGGTCACCCTTTTACAATTCATTATTCAACCTTAAAATCATTTCCTTGTGCACATACACTCACACTTGGCAAACACAATTAAAAATGTCCTTTCCAGAGAGTATATGGTGTTATCAATTATGTCAAAAGGATCACTTAACCGAAAACTAATTTAATTCATTCAATATGCCCAGTGCCCACTCGAACCTGGACATAGAGATAGATTGATGGGATAATGAATTTCGTGTGCCATGGATATCCTACGAGTACTATAATGCAATGCACCTTACAGCGAGGGAGTGATTTTAAAATATAATGCAATTTGTCCTAACTGCATTGACAATGCGGAACGTTTTAGGAATTTAAGAAATTGCTTGGTGAATGTGTTGTTAATGTGCATATAGTGCTCCCGAATTTCATCGACACCCCCCTATTAGTGGGAATCGGCTTTAACCTGCTAACCATATTATAAGCATAGGCCTTCACAAAACTCGCATCCGCTGTATGAGAATTTTGCAATTTCCTGTGAAATTGCGATTTAGGATTTCGAAACAGCGAAAATGGAGTGAATTTAAATTGGCTTTCACCTGCTACCAACAGTAGCCTTTGGTGAAATTCATAATGCCAACCATTGCCATCGAGTCGAATTGAGTTTGATCCAATCATCAAGAGGAAGGATACTGATGGACTATTATGTGTTTTGGTCAGTGACACAGAGTACACGTTCTATAGTCATTGAGACCCATTTAACCGAGTTGCGCTAATAGTCGAGTTCTATTAATAGAGAATCGATGTTTGTCCCGAAGTGCTACCATATATGAACGTTCTGAGGTCAAAGTGAAATATTGAACCCCGACCGCTTGCTACTGAATATGGCATAGAACCTATAAATCCGTTTCACGGAAGAATTGCTCAGTATAAATGACAGATGCATCAATTTAGTAAATCAGGTGAACGAATATAGGAGTGAAGGTGGGGGGATGGGCGAGTATTTGCAAATTGCAAGAGATAGAAGCTAACCGTCAGACATTGATGCATTATCCTTGAGGGGTGTACATCGATCCTGATTTGTTTGGTCGAACAATACCTTAGAGAATGCTTTGGCAATGGTTTATGGAAGGACGGTTTTATTCTCTGCTTCTTGATGATATTGGTGTCCCGTTACAAGAGATTTATTGTGTGTTGCATCCTGGAGGTTCGAGAACAATCATATTAAGGGCGGCGGCATGTAATCCGTATATGTATTGAATTTGTGAATGCAGTAGGGTGGATGGAATTATGCAGTATATACATCTTATACTATCGAACCCCCTGCACACTTTGCAGTGCAAAAAAAAAAAATTTAAAAAAAACAATTTCACACACAGTATTTTTTGTTTTTTTTTTTATTTCCAGGAATCGTATTGCCTAAATAATATTTTTGTCTCTCAGGTTAATGCATATCAATGTTACAAATGTTCCAAATTGCGGCTCCCATGACTGTCGAAGAAAAGCGTTTGCAATGTTTTTTTTGGTTTGGTATGAGTGGTGCCACGACCCTTTGTCCAATTTTGACCAATCTTCATAAGAACACTTCTGGGCCAATACCTAAGATTATCTGTAAATTTGACCACAATTGATTCGGTGGTTTTCGAGATATGTATAATATTTTGAATGCTTTTTTTGTATGAGAGGTGCCACGCCCCTTTGCCCAATTTTTACCAATCTTCATAAGAACACTTCTGGCCCAATACCTACGATAATCTGTAAATTTGAGCTCAATTAATTCTGTAGTTCTCGAGATATAATATTTTGAATGTTTTTTTTGTATGGGAGGTACCACGCCCCTATAACTCAAGAACAAGGACACATACAAAGACCGTTTATAAATATAAACCATGGTATTGACGTCAGCTGTCATAGGAAATTTGCAGAATCGAAATCGGTTCACGCATTGCAGAGAACGTCAGTTACAAACACAATACAACTTCTATATATAATTCTTCTATCCGTGTTTGTTACCGTACTCCTCCTAAACGGCTGGACCAATTTTAGTGAAATTTTGTGTGTGGGTCTGAATGGGTCTTATGATGGTTTATATTCACAATTGAACCCGGTAGGTGGCGCTGCGATCCGATTCCACAAAATGTCAAATAATTAACACTCAACAAAAAATAAAATAAAATAAAAAGCAAGAATAAGCTCATGAATAAAATTTCAAAACATGAATAAAATGTCAAATAAAAAATGTACGCAGGCAAAACAACCCAGTGCCCCCTATATTTTATATATTTAAATAGAGAGAAAAATGAAATTTTACAAAATTTAAACTAAAACTTAATATATCCATGTAACCTGAGTTCTTTTTAAACTAACCTTTTGTGTGATAGAAGATGGCATAATAAGCGTGGTTTCTTTGATGAGGCTCTATAAGCGTTTTAGCTACAAGCGTGGTTTCATTAGGCCCAACAAAGGAATTCCTTCTGGTCTTATTCATAGTTTTTTAAAATAAAAACGAAACAAATCGCCCAAATTTACGAAAAATTATTTACAGGTTAGTATACAAGATGGAATTTTTGTCACCGCATTATATCTAAATTTTTGGACCTATACGCAACTTACGCGGGCTCTACTTGAATGACAATACTTTCACGTACATCAATATTCATTTCGAACTTGTCTATTCAAATAAATTGTCATTTGAATTTGTGCCAATGTTAGGTACTTACATAGCAAATACAAAAAACACTTATAACAATATTAACTTCAAGATGATACCCCTTTAGTCATAAATAGAAAAAAAAAATCTAATCACTCAACATGATAACACCTCACAAATATCCTTGAAGAGTATTTTGTTACCGCTATCAAAGTGAGAAATAATATTTCAAAAGAATTCGATATTCTGTCATTGGAAAAGTACTTCAAAAGGTAAGTATTCCATTTGAATATATTCGCAATAAATTGCCCCATATATCTCCTTATAGCCCTCATGTAACAAGAAACCAAAAAAGAAAGAAAAAAAGACTCAAGAACGCATACAGCTGTACACACATATTTCAATCATAATTCTCAGTAAGCCGAACAGCTAACAATGTCAATTATGGTGTATAAAGGTATAAAAGTTAAGAGCAAAAACGTCATACGCACTAAACTGAAGCACGTTCTTGAAGTCAACTTAAAACATAACAAACCGTATATCCTTTGTACGCGTGGCACATCACTTTGTGACACTCTCAATCTTATAAAGAGAAAAAAACTGAAATGAAATAGCAATTTGATCAGCTAATGTCGTATATGAGTCAAATGCCATTTGAAAAAGTGTCAATTTCCTTTGTGTCACAGGAAAAAAATATCCTTGAAATATTTTCACATCCACAAATAACGAGATTTTCCTATGTGGGTATCTACAAGAGCGCCAATACAATTCATTCGGATTTTACATGCGAGTATATCTAATTCGATATAATGTGGGTATCCTTGGATAGCTTTTGATAACCAATTAATAAAATCGAATTTTATTTACATAAGAACGATTTAGTTTGTTACATTTATTGTGGAGAAACTCAAGCCATCAGTAACTCAATCTAAACTCGGTGACAGGAAATGGTATATGTATGCTCCTATCCACATTTCAAAATTGCCGACAGTCTGTAGAATAAAATGCTATACCTATGATGGATAATGACGGTAGGTTTCAAATGAGATTTGACAAAAAGAAAAAGCATTCTGCTCTGTTGCTTATACTTGCCGAAGCAAAATTTTTATGCAACGCATGTTGCAAGTCTGTATTTTCCTACTCTTCGCCGAGTCTGTAATATTTATCTGATAATGTTTGGAATATATTTCCGTCGGCTTTTTTGGCACTTTAACAACTGTAATATTTATCTGTTAGCACTCTGTTATGGCTCTGTTAGTCCGCTGCAGTTGTGCTTAGACTCTGCTATTAATTTGTTACTACCTTTTGTTAAAATTGTCGGTTAGTCTTGTAATGACAACTGTGCCACAGGACTGCTTACAAGCTACTAGCTTTCTACTGCCACTCGTAAAGTGTTACAGTGTTGCTCTTCCACTTCTGCTCTGCGCTATTTGTCTGCAATCATTCTGTAAATATTCTGCTACTGCCCTGATACATACTTTTTATAACCCTACTGCTATTACCGACTGACTTTAGTAAATTTTTTTGTAATGCCACATATTTCCCTTTTTGTGAAACTTTCAAATTAACAATCACGCACTCCTTAGCCGGATTTTACTGAAAATCCTTTCTACCGTCTCGCCTCAACTTAACATTCATCTCGTGTACGGCTTTTTCATAAGCACCTTCCTGGATTACCACCCATATCTGTAGTCCACCAAGCAGTGTTATTCTTATGTTTGCATCCATGTTCGTGCTCAGGCATAAAGAGCCTCTATATGGCATGTGCGCAATCGATTCTGTTCACCACATTCGAATAGTTGCCTCCTAGTTCCCCATAGTACCAGTGTTGTTTGACCGAGTACAACGATCTTCATCGAACACAAATCCCCATGTAATTTCCCCCCCTGACTATATCCTATTGACGAGTACACGTTCCGCAAAGGTATGTGCAGTGTGCACCCGAAGTAGATAGACTCTGGTCCACTTCCGAGAATGGAATGAATTATCTAACGATGTCCTCTGACATCGCCGTTGTTGTTTGGTGGTTTCTGTATACCGCCCATTGAAGCAGGCCAAAATTGTTACAAAGGACACTTTATTTGCATTCACATTCGAGAATGTATAGGCACGCGGGACACGAGTATACTATACATGCACTTCCGTCCTTCCTTCCGAAATTTGTCCATTCATCTCTGAGAGGATGCGCTTCTTCTGCATTTGAAGTTCACTTTCACATGTGGCTTATATATGGGTGCATCAGTGTTCCTTTTTTTTTTTTTTGCAAACTATACGACGACGATGGAGAAGCATCGTTATGGGAGTTGGGCATCCTTGTGTGTTCTTTGTTCTCATCTTCACTTTGACGATATGCATCGGACATGTTAATCCTTGCTACAAGGACACCGACGACAACGACGATAACAAAGCGCACGAATGAGGTTAAGTGCTTGCACGATCGAATGTGTGTGCCCGTGGTGGTGTGCTGCTGGTCGTCGGTCGTCCACCATTGTTGGGGTAGGTACTTTGATTTGGAATTCTATGTTTTGTTCGGAGTTGTCAAATGCGTTTGTGTGCCAGTATTTTGGGAATACGTGATCAAGTGATTGATTGATTGGGTATCCTTTGTGTCTGTATAGACTGGTATGTTGGGTGGCGCAATACTATGTATCCTTTGTTGGGATAGGTACCTAACCTACTCTCTGTGACAAAATAGGAAAATCGGAACCAAATGCTTAGAGCTAATTATGGAATTGTATCCACCGAACACGTTTCCGACTTTGAAGGCATTCGATGCAAACCCGAGGCCATGTCTTGTCTATTCGAATAAAGTATCGCAAAGTAATAAAACTAAATATTTGTCCCAATGGAACTCTCCTCAATCTGACAGTAAAATGCCTAAGCCTTTAGCTTTACGGCATATATATTCCTGCCACATCTACACGACTGTTTCGTCCATAAACCGACATAATATTCGTTGCCATAGCCAAGCAAACATTTTATTCGCCATAAATCTCCTTGAAGGCTGGCTAAATTCCGCGATTTGCCGCATAATCCTCAATCAATCTTATTTTCTTACCACGAACGAAGAAGACTCATTTAATATTTGACTCCAGCAACAATCATAAATCCACTTAATAAACTAAAGCTCATCCCGACCAATTATTCTGGCAAATTACTTGGAGCAATTTGATGCAAGGAAAAACCCACCAGCGACTCAGGGGGACCAAAGAAAAAAAAAAAAAACTACCACACAACGCACCCTCAGGCTTTTACGAGATGGCGACATCAAAGAAAGCATAAAATAAATAGTCCTTCCCTTCCATGGTCGCAGGCTCATTGCAATTTAGTTAACTCTCTCTCTCTCGTGTTCTTTCGTCGCGCGACCCACTACAAGGCGCGCTAGTTTTATCATCCAATTTGGTATAGTCACACGAAGAGAATAAAAATCAACAAAAACCCAAGAAGTGGAGGAGACGCCTGAGCCGCCAATAAAAGGGGATAATAAATTTACGAGCACGTCCTTGCGTATAGTTTGTTCTTCGCAGAAACAAAACAACACAAGACGAAGTATACTTAATGTATGCCCAGTGCACTGCATGTCAAGGCATATTTATCTCGTAAAGTAATCAGCAATGACAGCACTGGCCTCGCAAAGTCATATGCATCTACAATATGGCGGAAAGGACCTTTCGGCATCCGGATACATCAGATACTGTGCCGCATAAATGAAATTTCATGCATAAAAAAGCATTAACATGATCCTTTAAGTAGATACTTTCATCTTTTCCATCCGATTGGAGATGCTATGGCCTTAGCACTGAGCAGGACACTCGCCTTACCACTGGAGCAGTCATCCTTTGTTTTGGTTTTTAAGATGTTTGGTAGCGACATGCTTTCTTCGTTTTGACACCCGCTATCGTAGAGGATAGTATTTCGTAAACAGTTAATAAACCAGCAACCCAGCAACCACTTTCTCGTGCATATCCTGGGAAAGTCCTCTTATGTTTGTCCTTAAAAGTAGGACTGGGAGAGAAAGAGAGCCTCTTCTTAAACAACATCAGAAACCACAGAAAACTTATGAGGTCCTTAGCGAATTTCATTACCCTGTTGTGGCTTGCCGACAACGACTGAACTATGAAGCGCAGGCAGGATAAAGAAATGCTATCCTGTAGCAGCGCACTCCTGTTGAAAACGGAACTCCATTAATTTTGGCTTTATGCCATTGTTTTACTCGCATTCTTATAGTCGTCGTTCGCGGATGTTGTTGGTTGTTAGATGTGCCGCGCTGTAAACAAAGACCTTGAAGATGGAAATTGCATCAAATCCAGTGGGAGGAGAGATGGCTTGCTGATAGGACCCACACCGCCCACATTCAAAATGCAAGTTCTGGTTGTGGTCGCTTGCTGTGCTGATACTGGAAAATGACTACCCTAACGGCTTGTGTTGTTTATATTTGAATAAAACCGAGCGCGCTTCTGTATACCATACCACTTGTCTTTAGATTTTCTTCCTTCTCTTTCTCTCTCTCTCTCTATCTCTGTTTTCTCTCCATCTGAGTGGAGTTACGCCAAGGCGTAATTTATTTTTCGAGTGAATTTCTTTCCGGTATCTCCTTTCTTCTAGATCAAATAATTATACTAACGGATATGCCTCTGCATCACTTCCTTGTTAATTAAATCTCGTGGTTAAAGAGGAACTGCATATGGGTTAGGTGAAGGGCGACACAGTTTCTAGAGAGCCTATACTAACATTCTTCGCTCTAATCTTGAGATGGAATTTTTAATGAACACTGATCTAGTTCTTTTTATTCTCATTACTGTTTGCAAACCTAAACATTTTGAGTGGGCGCCATATGACACTTGCTGGCCTACATTGTGTTCAACTTTCGCTCAGTGAAGGTGTGCGAATTTTATTTTCATGTTTTCAGTAGCTGCATAGTTTAAAAGGCGATGAGTGATGACACTTTTTGTGAAGTGAGTTAAAAAATGCATATGCCGGATGTGACGAATGAGGTAGGTTTAGTTTTCACTCTTCTGTATTGTGCCCGTTGACAGTTTCCACAAATTGAGATAAAGCACAGTCATTGGTGGGAATTTTAAGAGAGTGAGAACAACTGTCATTGCCGTTGAATGAATTGACATAAAGTACAGTCATTGATGGGAAACTTGAAATAACAATCAAATAAAATGTGTCTATGGAATTATTTTAAAAAAATATATGATCCTTCCTGGGTTGGGCACTTCAGTTTAGTATATGAAATTTGGTGCGTGCGGACGTCCATTTTTATTGAAAAGTGTCTACGTACTTATGATCGACGCTCTTCCATATATGTGAGCATATTTTGTTATAGAAAAATATTCTCGAAAATATGTACCTTTAAGGCAACCTGATCAAGCAACTATTTCTTACAATACTGGTGGTTCAACGTTGAGTATTATGTTCAACCCTTGGAACTAATTCAGATCTTATAAGTGTTGTAGACGCTTTCTAGCAAGTGATTTTTTTTTTAAGAATTTCCATTTCCATTTTGATTTTATTGACCGACAAAAGGATGAAGCTTCAAAACACTCTTCTAGATTAAACAGGAAGCCGAGTGCCTAATCTGACCGGCTGTAGGCCATGGCGATATCTTTTCGTGTTTTACTTAGAAGGTAGGTTGTTTTTTTCGAGCTGTAGGTTGCCCACATCCTTCTGGATATATTACAGTTCGTTAGTTTCCTATATCTATGGCTGGCCTTCGATAAGTAAACTGAAGATAATTTTGCTGATTCCGCAAGACTGCAAGTAGTGTACGATGTAGAGCTGAACCTTGCCTGGCTAGCGTCGGCTTTTTCGTTTCAATAAACTTTTCTATGACCTGGAACCCAAATCAGGGTGCTCGTTATATGGACTGAGGCAATAGCTGTGATAGGAGCTTGAATGTCAATGAATATGTCTAGCTTTTGCCTCAGAACTATGTTTGTCTGTAATTTGATTTGTCGGCAGGCCTCGTGGATATCAAGTTTTTCCACCTGAAACACACTGGCCGTATCCGAAAGCCTAAAGGATTTTGAGATGTTCAGAGACTCAGAAAATACACACGCACCTATTCCACAGTTCATATTTTTGAACCTTCAGTGTAGATTGCTATATTCGAGTTCCTGTTCATCCGTTCGTCTTGCCAATCTAGTTTTGAGGGGAATTCTACTTCATATGTCTTGGGGGACATGCTGACCCCTGCAACCCCCCTGCTTGGGCTTACTGTTTGGATATGGGGTGGGTGCAAGGTTTTAGGCGCCATGGGATTAAAGAAAGTTTGCATTAAAATTCGGCATTTATTTCGCATTTAAAAGTGAAATAAGACAGAATCTCAAAATTCGGCGTTTTTTTTGCTTTTATAATGGGAAATATTTCGCTCGGCGTTATTTCACGACACTATGGTCGTAGCACACCAGCACCCTAACTGTCGGAGTCTGATTTGTCTGATGGTGTTGATCGCAGAGCGCCTGTGGTGCCTATGCACGTCGTTTCTTTTTTTTTGGACTTTGTTGAGTTTGGTTATGTTGTAGACTTTTCTAAGACCTCTGGCAACCAAACCAAGGATACTACATTTTTTAAATCTTTGAAAAATATGTTGTACGTTCCAGTTTTTAATTTTAACACAAAGTTCATAGAAATAGTTGCAAAATATCCTTAAAAGCTAGAAATTTCTGGCAATTCTGTTGCTTCAATGTGAGAATAAAGTTGCGAATTGCCTATTGACAATTGCTACTTGCTAGTTGTTTCGTTGACTGTTGTCCTAATGTAAGCGCCACCTTAGTGGATTTTCACTAAATGCTGTATGCATATAGTGAGAAAGTCTATTTAATTCCTTCATACATTGGACACTACAAAAGTATTAAGCAACCTGCACACCTGCATTTGAATGATATCGAAGCGCCATCCCTATACAATCATATACTTACACCAAAATCCAGTAAAGAAAAAGAAAAATCAGATTTACGAGAATCCTTTCATATTTTCCGTATTTTAGTTATTGGAAAAGGGAAATAAATAAATAAATTGCTAAACAAGTCAATGGAAAATATGAACATTTTACAAAATTCTCCTCTACGTTGGCCCCGTGCTATATCAAAAGATCAATGTAGCTAAACATTATGGATGTAAAACTTAAATACTTGCCCTTATATAGATAGAAAAGGAAAAGGACCAACAAAAAACAAAACGAAAGAATGAAAAATGGAAAATCGAATTTTCACAGAAAAACGAATCTAACAATGAGCATCTTTCTTTCGAATCGATTTTAATAAATAAAGGAGCACATCTTTTTGTCAAATAAAATAAAATCTACTACAAGGACGAACATGTTTCAGTGAATATGCTATGCAATGAATAGTATAATGATTGAAATATTTTCCATGCACATTATAGTATCTATTCAAGTGGAAGTAGTCGCATTGTGCATTGAAAGGGGCATCTTGTTTGAGTTTGTATTCTTACATTATCCTTCCAACTTAGATAATTCTTAATAAAAACAGATAATTTTACTAAAACGAGCCCCTCAGGATATTATATTGACAAAAAACAGAAAAAAAAAAAAAAACAATTGTGGAAGTCATAATAATTTAAAGACCACTTTATCTAAAGGGTTTTCCAATAAGAGGTGTTATTTTGGCATTCAAAGAAAAATGACATTTTTTGAGCTAAATGATCGGATGTTTATTTCATAATAAAGAGGAAGGTATGCCGTTAATAATAATAAACAACAATTTTTCCACCAATTTCTGTATTGCGGTCCGACAAGGTGCTTCACGACAACCAAAAAAATGCTTTAGTTTTGCGAACTGTGACTGCAAGACATTTTTGTAGTGAATTTTAATAACTTCAATGCGTTGTTGAAGCGTGTATCGTTCCATTTTTAGTAATGGCGTAGTTTCTACTTCTCAAATGTCAAAGAATAAAAGCTTCAAAAGTGAAAGCTACCGAAATAGCGGGCCATTCACCATAACACCTCTCATTGGAAAACCATTTATTACAACTACAAGTGTCGTCTGCTAAAGTGGAAGTGGACCCTCACCCAGGTAACCGACTTACCTATAGATCACATCATCCGGATGACACAGGATTCGTAAGTCATTTTATGAATTTCATTCTGTCTGCCTCTTCTGTCGGAAGAAGTTCTGCCAAGTCCTGCTAAATAATGGTGTAAATTGTAAGTTTGATCTCAATCGATTCGGTGGTTTTCGAAATATACGATTTTGAATGGTTTTTTTATGAGCGGTGCCACGCCCCTTTGTCCGATTTTGGAGCACTCCACGGCTAATACCCAAGATTATCTGTAAGTTTGAGCTCAATCGATTCTGTTGTTTCCGAAATATACGATTTTTAATGTTTTTTTTTTTGTATGGGCGGCGCCACGCCCCTTTGTCCGATTTTGAATTACATTAGCCTATCACCCGATCACCGTTTTTTTTTGGACCGAGGAAAAAAGTAAAAAAAAAAAGACTTCTACAAATGTTCCAAATTTCCAATGGGTTCTTAATGGGTTAAGGAAAATTTTGTATCATTCAAACGGAATTTAGATGATGCCAAAATTTACATGAAGTATGTTCAAATTTATGAGAATTAGAATTATTCTATTATTCTATATACACAAAGTTTCCTTACTCATCCCAGTAATTCTTTGTTCGGGTGTTGTTCTTTTGACACGTTTTTTTATAAATGTCGTTTAAACGTTTGCAAGGGTAAACAGAAGCAAGGCGCTTAGGTGTAGGACAGAAATTAAATTGGGCCCTCCATCAATCGGTATTAAGTTCAAATATTTTTCTGCATGACTTATCAAA
The DNA here is from genome assembly GCA_949372485.1 of Cheilosia soror. Taxonomy (NCBI): domain Eukaryota; kingdom Metazoa; phylum Arthropoda; class Insecta; order Diptera; family Syrphidae; genus Cheilosia; species Cheilosia soror. Next base: position 4,630,133 of record OX443563.1, read on the forward strand.
GTTTATTTTTGAAAGCAAATTTTATTGTTTTCTGTACCTACTGTAGAGGATTTGGTTTTTTTTGTGGATGCACAAAAGATATCTAAGCATAATATCTACCTAGACCAATATATATTTTTCCCCCCTGGCGCTTATGAGCTTCGGCAGAAATTTAATCACATTCTAAATCGAATCATACCGATTATGTTCCTATTCATTTATGTAAACTTCAGATATTGTATGCATTTACATAATTTATAGATAAACAATATAAACATGCTCCTCCTTCAGATGAACTTTTGATTTTGCCTTTTTTTGTAAAGTGAATGTAGGTATACCGTATAAAATAAAATAAATATCTTCCAATGACTAGACTGTTTATCCATTAAATTTCATATTGCTTCCAGCGGCTAAGCGACTTTCAGAAATCCCACACAAATATCACAGCGATTTCTGTGCCAATTTCAATTTCTGTTTACTTCTGGTTCAATTGGAAGAAAAAAAACGGATCTAATAAAAGTGATTAGATTCCGGTGTATGGAACATGTCCTTTTCCAACAAAACACACATACCTATACCTACACTTATTCGCGACCACCATCACTGACGCTCCGGGTGCATCAAATTTCCCGTCTTTTTGTCTTTTATCCATTTTCCAATTGAAAATCGTAAAGCCTCAGAATAAAGGTAGTTCCTGGCAGTTTCATTGAATATTGGATTCCATAGGAAAGAAATGGTTTAGTGTTATTCTACTCTGTTCTATTAATACCACCGTCTCCTTGATGCGTACTATTTGCATTTTTGTCAGCTATCCTTCTCATCATTCCAACAAACAGCGAAACAAAAGAACTTGTCACTGAAAAAGTTTTCAAGCCAACAAAAACTATTCAAAAGTGTTCGTAAGGGCTGACGGATTATTAGGGTGCGCCAGAAGGACGATTTTACATCAAAGGATCGAAAAGACTATAAGACTCCTTTGTTCTTGGTGGTTATTTTTCGCCTCGATTTTTTTTTTATTTGGTTGACGGAAAACCGATTCCATTCTAATCGAACCAGAGGCGAAAGTAATACCTTACTTATTCCGAAAAGCACCCTACGTTTTGCTGGCAGTGCACCCACCATAGGGCAATCTAATAATCTCGGTCCAGTGGTAAGGAAAATAGTTCTCAACATTTTCTATTATGAGAAAGGATCAGTGTGTTTACTTTTTCGCCTTTGTGTAGCTTTGAGCTGTTTGGTGACATTATTCATGGTGATAAAAGAAAAAATTAAGGGAAGGACCTTTAGTCTTTGCTGATTTTACTTTGTAGGTAACAGGCGTAGGTGTTTTTTTTTTTTAAATTACAATTTCTGCTAGTGAAGGAGTACTTTACTCGTAATCCATCTGGATTGATTTTCAAATTTTTATCAAGAGGATTATTAGTTGTAGTTAGCCGGAGGTATAGTCACGGTAATGCATCTTTTTAGGGTTCATGTCATAACGCCCTGGGGTGCCCACCATTTTCTTTCTGAATGAGCTTTGATGTCTTTAAATAAATTCAACAATTCTACTTTTGCTAATAACAGATATGGTGGTGACAAGAGTTTGACAGTTGATGGGGATGACGTCCAGGATTGCGGTCAAAAGACTTCAAAGACAAACTACTATAAGTACTTACTTAACCCCACTGTCAGTAGTCCTTATATACTAACAACATAGTTCATGACAACAACATCAATATTTTTAAAGCAAAATTAACATCAATGTCGGGGCGCTGTTAAAGTCATATCCATCCGATTTAACTTTAAAAAAGGAGAGAAAAATATTTTCACAGCAATAAAATGAACAAAAAAAAAAAAAGAAACAAGTTCCCTTGTTAATCTGAGCTAATGAAGCATCAAAACGCGGCAATCAAATCAAGGGAAAAAATAAATTCTCAACATTTAGCATTAACCCTTTTTAGAAGCTTCCATTCTTCCTTTGAAATAAATTATGGTTTAAGAGAAAAAAACAGATGTTCCCCCGTGGACTCAACGAATTGGCTTCTCCCCTTTTACCAATGTATTTTGATTGATGTAACGGAAGCCTCTTACTAATCGCATACTTCTGGTCCTGCAAATAAAAAAAAAACGAAGAAGGATAAAACAACATCACCCTTATGTTTACCTTTTGTCTCTTCCCCCCATAAATCCACCTTCAGCTGTTCCAATTTGAAAGTATTCTCATTGTTTGTTCAACGGAATGAAATGGAAAATGCTTCGCTAAACTTTTAATGGCCATCATTGAAAAATTGGACAAGAACAATGCCAAAGCTGGTGAAGGTGATGTTGCTGATGGTGGTTGTGGAAGGTGGCACTTTAAGGGAACTCAAAATTTGTAAATAAATCGTTTTGTGCTGTTGGATAAATATTGCCGGTATACCACTCAAGGATATTGCAAAGTTGACATAGCCTTACAATGGTCTTTATTACCAATTTATCTCTTGTTCACTGATTGCGTAAGGCTTGGTTTTTTTTTATGTTTAGCTAAGCGAAATCAATGTTTGCAATCGCTTAAACGGATCCATTTTGTGTAGATGTGTTTGGTTTAGTGTTTTATTTTCCATTTCCTTGTGTTCATAGATTTGGTATTTTTGTTATTTGTGTGAACATATATTTTTCTAGTGAAATTGAGACAGTTTAATACTCTTTCCAAACCTATTGTCAACTTCAGTAAATTATAAAGCTTATTTTACATGTCGCATCTGTCAAAGTTTCTGTTAGCACACTGCTTCTGCTGTAGTGTCAAAAGGCGAGAGTGATTTACTATTTTCCTTTGAAATTTAACATTTTCCCAAAACTGTTAGAAACAATAATTTCCCAAACATTCTCCAAGGACAGATTTCGTAGAAGCGAAGCATACAGTTACAGTTTGAAATTTATGAGGCCACTTGACAGATCTGCGTTATGATTTCATGCAGATGGCGTTGCCAGGGTAAATCAAAAAAATATTATTGTTATGCTTGGCCTTGGTCCATTTAGTTTAGAGTGTCAACGTAACAAAATCGTCCTTCGATTGAAAATAAATCAAATGAGTTTGAGTTGTCATTTTGGATTTTTTTACTTTCAGTATTCATTGGCTTTTTCTATCTCGCTTTGTATAAAAATTGCCGTTGACTTGAATTAATAATTTCAGTTAATACAAAGCTCCGGGAGAGCACTACCACAAACCAGTGAGCACTACAGCAGACTATAAATGGACAATTAACTATTCACAGAACGGAAGTGAAATCTGAATTGAACTGGTCGCGCGTCAAGCTAAATCAATTCAAAAAATTCAAAACCACAATATAGCCAGAGCCTTCAAAAGTAGTCGTAATCGAAAACAGCTCGTGGTCAAAATTTGGACAGAATATTATTAGCTACGTGTTTAGGACACACATTTCGCGTTATTCTGACAAAAATTCCTGGAAAACACTTTAAATGGAAGAAATGTTTTGACGTTCTTGGGCCCTGATGCAGCTCGTGGTCAAAATTTGGACAGAATATCATTAGCTACGTATTTTAGGACACACATTTCGCGATGTTCTGCCAAAAATTCCTGGAAAACACTTTAAATGGAAGAAACAGTTTGACGTTATTGGGCCCTGATGCAGCTCGTGGTCTAAATTTGGACAGAATATCATTAGCTACGTATTTTAGGACACACATTTCGCGATGTTCTGCCAAAAATTCCTGGAAAACACTTTAAATGGAAGAAACGTTTTGACGTTCTTGGGCCCTGATGCAGCTCATGGTCAAAATTTGGACAGAATATCATTAGCTACGTATTTTAGGACACACATTTCGCGATGTTCTTCCAAAAATTCCTGGAAAACACTTTAAATGGAAGAAACAGTTTGACGTTATTGGGCCCTGATGCAGCTCGTGGTCTAAATTTGGACAGAATATCATTAGCTACGTATTTTAGGACACACATTTCGCGATGTTCTTCCAAAAATTCCTGGAAAACACTTTAAATGGAAGAAACAGTTTGACGTTATTGGGCCCTGATGCAGCTCGTGGTCTAAATTTGGACAGCATATTATTAGCTACGTATTTTAGGACACACATTTCGCGATGTTCTGCCAAAAATTCCTGGAAAACACTTTAAATGGAAGAAACGTTTTGACGTTCTTGGGCCCTGATGCAGCTCATGGTCAAAATTTGGACAGAATATCATTAGCTATGTATTTTTGGACACACATTTCGCGATATGTTCTCCGAAAAATTCCTCGAAAACACTTGAAATGGAAGAAACGTTTTGACGTTATTGAGCCCTGATTCAGCTCGTGGTCAAAATTTGGACAGAATATCATTAGCTACGTATTTTAGGACACACATTTCGCGATGTTCTGCCAAAAATTCCTGGAAAACACTTTAAATGGAAGAAACGTTTTGACGTTCTTGGGCCCTGATGCAGCTCATGGTCAAAATTTGGACAGAATATCATTAGCTACGTATTTTAAGAAGAAGAAACGTTTTGACGTTCTTGGGCGCTGATGCAGCTCGTGGTCAAAATTTGGACAGAATATCATTAGCTATGTATTTTTGGACACACATTTCGCGATATATTCTCCGAAAAATTCCTGGAAAACACTTTAAATGGAAGAAATGTTTTGACGTTCTTGGGCGCTGATGCAGCTCGTGGTCAAAATTTTGACAGAATATCATTAGCTACGTATTTTAGGAAACACATTTCGCGTTGTTCTTCCAAAAATCCTGGAAAACACTTTAAATGGAAGAAATGTTTTGACGTTCTTGGGCGCTGATGCAGCTCGTGGTCAAAATTTTGACAGAATATCATTAGCTACGTATTTTAGGACACACACTTCGCGATGTTCTTCCAAAAATTCCTGGAAAGCACTTTAAATGGAAGAAATATTTTGACTTTCTTGGGCCCTGCAGGCTGCAGCTCCTGTAAAATGTAAGCTTTAACCTCAAAATTATGGACAGAATTTAGATCGAATATCGTTTCCAAGTAAATATCTGTAAATATTTGTAATATCTTTGTCTTAAACTTTTTAAACTTTGCAAATCTGTTTATCAGACTTTCTGAAAATTACGACTCTCCTATCTATAAACTTTTTTTTAAACTTTTTTTCCGGAAAACTGTACCTTGCTTGTTAGGTTGTAGTAGTCCACTAGAAATCTGTATCCAGCAAATTGATGATTATGTGCATTGGTTGTCTGTCTTTAGTGTGATGTTAATCGGAGCATCTGTATATGTATGTAGTATCCAAGGATTGGTCAGGCTGGGACAATTTTGACACATTTTTGTCATTCTGTTATTAGGAGAACTGAACTTGGTGTCAAAGCTAAGTTATTCAGTCTTTAAATTCAGTGTTTGTTACAACTCTTACTCATGGGGTTTGGATAATGACCGAAAGAATAAGATCGCAAATACAAGCTGCGAGATGAGATTCCTCCATTATATTGCTGGTGTGACCCATAGAGATCGCATTTTAAACACCAGAATACGTGAGGATTTTAATCTTGAGCAGCTACTTCTCCACACGATGCGTTGAACATGCTTCGGCTCTTTATTTGCTATCAAAAATTATAAATTTGAACAATACCCAACCGATCTGGCAACGCCATTCAAACAACTCATGAGTAATGACCAAAACTAGACCCAAACAACGTGTGAGGTAGGGATGCTTCCATGCTTGGTCGCAAAAACCGACTCCATCATCGATGCACCATAAATCGATTTATACGTAAGGATGGTGGGGAATATATGGAATATCACGAAGGTAAGTGTCGCGCCATGGCCCGTCGTCATCGTTGTCATCAATTTCGAATTGTAAAGTTCACATGCGGAATGTCGTTTTGGTTTTGGAATACAACGAAAAAGCATGGAACCCATTTCACAACGACAACCAGTTCAAATATGGAATTCCTGGTGAAAGGACAAACTTTGTCCTGAAGGACATTCACAAGTTTCGGTTTTAATTTTTTTTTCTACATTCATGCTCTTATCCCATGTCGTTTGTCTTTTATTCGATTGAATTTTCGCCTTTTGTTTATCCATAGGTATTGTTTTGAGTCACACATCAGGACTGTAAGGATAATGGGAAAATGGAAAAAGAAGTTGCTAAAAAAAAAATTAACTTGTCACCAACTGCAATGTAGAACACTCAACCCTAAAGATCTAACTTATATGAACTCTTTTGGTTATATCGAAAGGAGCTACATTTTTCAATGTAGTAGGTATACATTCTGGTGAAATAATGGTTTTTAATGGCATGCTGGCTGACTCTATTTTTGCTTTGTTGGCATTCACTCTTCTGTTTCCACGGGGCGGCCTTTGATATGAAAAATTTCGCGGGGCTTACGATTTATTTGCAATTTTTGGAATTGGCTTCGGATATTGCGTCCACTTTGGCAAGCTGAATTTGTTACTTCTGGTATGAACTGAACATATACCAATCAATTTGAGGGAAATTGAGCGACATTGAAAGAAGTAAAAAATGTGTGCATAGAATAATTAGATGTTCAACTTCAGCGCATAAATAAAAATAATGCTGCTGCCACAAGTGCCCTCGAGAAGAAATTTCTATCAATTTGAAAAATATCTTTTCACAGACCTTCTTAAGTCAAAATTACCCACTCATTAAACAAGGATCATTGAATTACCTTCACACCCAAGTACTTTTTAAAATCCGTTTTGGAAAGCTGTCAATTATTCAGTACCACACCATGCATTCAAGATGAATGCCAAATACATATTCCTCCTTTAAGTGCACCCATTTTCGGTAGTCATTTAAAACCGGGTCGGTGTATCTTCTCTGTTTATATGGACAGGCACACATTATCACGCCATCCATATACACAAATACCGATACACCGGCTTAACAAGTAATTATTTACCAGAAAACAGATGGATAATTCCGATAATTACATCATTTATAATTCAGAATAAAAGCATGCGAAAAATAAATTACATTAATTGGTCGAAATGTTGGCATTAAATTCAATATTTGAATTGGTTGTGAGAAGGGGTAAAGTATGGCCTGGCCATCAGATCAAAACCCGCCAGGAGGCTGCTGCTGCTTGTTTACCATTACCATTGATAAATGGTTTTAATTAAAGTGTAGCTACCATTCATGATTAACAAACATACATGATTATTTTGGAAACTGGTGGACTTTTCTTTTTTTTGTATATAAATAAAAACTGAATGTGAAAATATTTATAAAACTCATTTGCCACACATTATTGGTTAGTTAGAACGGAAGGATGTAGTTAGCACTTTAGCTGCTTTTACAGTGATATATCATGAATTTTATCGATGACCAGTAGTAGTAGGCCAGGCATATCTTCTCTCAACCTTTCGCTTGTGTGAGTTTTTATTTTTTAGGACGAATGGAAGGGACCTACAATCTTATGCCGATTCTGAACGGCTTAATTGAGAAGCTTTTTTCAGGAGATTTATACTCTCGGATTTTTGTCAGACGCGAGAGTGGCGCAGTGGAAAAAACCCTTAAGATGTAATTTGATGACACCCGCGACCCTTCTTTTGTAGGTATAGGTGGGAGTGGGACATTAACCAACATAGAACAACGCATGGCTTTTTACCCAAAAATCGTGGGTAAAAATAAATCAATAAATAAAATAAACTAAGATATAAATCCTAAAAAAAACGCAAAAAAAAATACACAAAATACTTTAAAAACCCACGACAACAACATGCGAAAACGGGATAAAAGCGCAACAAAAAACTCGTGACAAACACGTAAACTCAATTTAGAAACCAAACCAAGATAAAAATTGATTGCTACATAATTGGCTTAACCATTGTAGGCGTCACTGTAAAAGTCAACAAAAAACGTTACAAAAAAAAAATATCAAAGCCTTTTATGTCATTCTGCCGGTAGCTTTGCTCATAAACGGTGAATTTCAAGAAAAAAATAATAGACATCAATTAATATGTGTTGGCTTAATAAATTATGCATTTGTGTGTATAATGATAAACTTGAAATGGTTTATTCACAACGTAATGTACCGGGTGCTGCGGAATTTGAAAATAATGCTTTTTGACTTTAAAATTTATTTTCGCAAATTTATTTAAGCTACGATTACGCGGCCATTTTTATACCCTCCACAGGAAGGTATATTCACTTTGTCATTTTGTAACGCCAAGAAGGATTCACCGGAGACCCTATAAAGTATATATATTCTGAATCAGGATCACATTCTGAATCGATTTAGCCATGTCCGTCTGTCTGTCTGTCCGTCTGTCTGTTGAAAACACGATAGCGTCCAAACGAATCGACGTAGGCGAATGAAATTTTGTGAGAAAACTTCTTGTTACCGTCGTCAGGTTGGTATTGAAAATTGGCTATGTCGGTCAAGCAGTTCTGGTACCTCCCATACAAAACCAATACTAGATACATGCGTGTACCTATGCAGTACATACAGTGGAGGGTATAAAAGCATCGGCCAGGCCGATGATAACACTTTTACTTGTTTCGAGTCATTTAAATGGCGCTCCGACGTAAAAATCCCGTCACAAAGCAGTCATTTAAATGTCGCTCTGTGTGATCGTCATTTTTGGCAGCGTCATTTAAATGACTAGGAAAATTGCGCACGAAATGACATGAATTAAGTGTCATTTAAATGGCGGAAAAAAAATGGCCGTGTGATCGCTCTTCAATCACGCCTAGGACAATTTTATGACGAGTCCGAATGTCTGATTTGAGAAGTTTTTTCAGGACAGTTAGTGTCTGCGCCCTCCGACTCCGACATCCTAATATGGTATGGTATATAATATAAAACTCTTCAGCATTTTTTTTTAATTTTTTGCTTTTAATGCTCTTTCGATGTCGGCCCACAAGTTTTCAATTGGGTTCAGGTCGGGACTTTGCGCGTGTTTTTGTAAGTGGAGTGTTTCGAAATTTCGGCTCTTCTTTAAGTTTTTGTTGACATAATGTGTTTTTTTTTGTGGAATATGCATCCAGGAGGATTTTGTCCTATGACACAACGCCTAACAGCCCTGGCCGTGAGTTCTTCATGGAGTTTTCTTGCAATAATTTCCCTAATTTTGACGGACATTAAAAATGGATTGGTTCTACTTGTCCGGCAAATCTTTGTTTGAAGTTGGAGTAGTTTTGCGTCCACTCTCCTTTCTTTTGCGGTTCTCAAAACTTTCGGATTCCGGTCTTCTTAGAAACGTGTATTTCCTCGAAAGCAAGCTGCGTAGAACAACCACATTTTTTCGCTTTTTTGGAGTACACCAAGTGCTCCGAGGAGCACACTTTGGGAAACTCGGCCCTAGTGGCAAAATTAGTGTTAATCACGTAGGTCTTTGTTTTATTGGAAAGAACTATAATTTTTTATGCTTTTGACATACGTAACTCAGAAAATCAAATTTTTGCACTTATATCGTTGTTTTACTGGAGGTGCGATTTATCCGATGTGCTATTCCATACATAACCTCAATCTGTATATTTTATCAAAATTACATTTTACTTGAATTATATTACACCCTTTCATATTAAAAGGGCAACAATACTAATGCATTAAACAAAATCTAATCAATTTGGCCCCCAGATCAGCTGATTTGTCTGCGCTTAAAGCCACAAACAAAATATTCAAGTAGAAATAAAGTATCTAGAGGCAGAAATAAATCTATTATTTCACAGAAAAAAATCCATATCTATACCCTATTTGTATAACAAAACAAACAATTCGAATGAATGTTTAAAATAACCTGCAAAATTTTAAGTCATTCAACATCCCACTGTCGACTTTGTCAGCACCCTGTAAATACGCTCCATATTCCCTCCCTTAAATATTGACGCGCTGGTCTACTCAGCATCTGCTAAATGTAGATAATGAATAACAAACAGCAATAATGAGGCAAATTTGTGATGACCGGTTAATAGCGGATCAATAAAAAAAAAAACAGAATTTAATTGATGTCGCTACTGTTAGTTGTGGTGGCGGTTGGGGTCTCATCGAGTTTAATTAGTTGATATTGTGAACGTATACATAAATGATTTAACTTATTTAAATGTTGATAAATTAATGGGCTAACAACATGGAATGAGTTGTGGGTAGAATACTAAAATCTTCATATCCAACCACCAACCACAATTGACTGCAATTCAGTTGAAGCCTTATTCCTTTCGTCAGTATTAAAAATTAAGAGGTGGTGGCATGGCGGCGGTTTGAAAAAAGGATAAAAATACCGGTGAAAGACCTTATAAGCAATACACCCCAATTCAGAGTTAAATAGATACCAATGGGCAAGTATTCAATTTTGCAAATTGAAATGCATATTATGAAGTGAAGGGGTAGCAGGATTTGATGTGTATATGTTAAAATTGAAAGATTTTCTTTTTAAATTATGTTCACCATGAAGAGATGTTGCATTGATGGTGCCTAATGTTGCAACTAACAATCGTATCGACGTTGTTAATTCTGGTTGTGTGTGGAAGGACAAATCATACAGGTGGAAATTTGTGGAGTAATACCAGCGCTCTGAGAGTGACTCTATCGGATTTAGAACGAGACCTTTAGATCCAGTGTTCATGTAATATCAGACCAACTTCCGAATGAAGGAGTAGAAAGGAAAATTCCTCGAAATTCCTCGAAAATTCCTAGTCCGGTTGTGGCAGACTGTGGGTTTAACATCTCATGGTAATGAAAGCTGGTAAATATAGGTATAATAGATGGTTGCATCTGTGATGATTCTCATACGCCTTACTTCGACTAGCAGTTTGGAAAACAACCTCATGTGCGTAACTGGTGGCAAATAGCTACCATACTGAGTTATTCAGAGGGATGCGGTTGATGAGGTGGACGAAATCTAAAGTAAAATAAAGGTAAGTTGGCCAAAACTGCTGGTTTACCAAATAAGAGGGCGGATAGGTCGTTGCATAGTAGGACATGGCTATATTCAGCCTCTTCAATGACTCTGTCTTACAACCTTACTGTAGAAGTAGCCGTTTCGAATGTTAATATTTCACGCAGTGTCCATCTTGGAATCGTTGATATAGGGAGTTATTTCTTGCTCTCATTGCAACCCATTTTCTTCTGTATGAAGTTCCAGTTCCAGCAGATAATTTACTCTTAAAGGCAAATACAGAAAGTAGCTACAAATGGCTGTAAAAATGGGACTACTCTGACAAATGAATATTCACATTCAGAGTCATATCGAAAAAAGATAAATGAATTTCACAGAAGTTGTTTCGTCTTCGAAATAATTACAATCCTCATTGTCCATACGATGCAACGCCTATTGAAGTCATTTTACACATTCCCGCGAGGAACAAATGTAGCAAGAAGCTGGCTTAAGTAAATAGGAGCTTTTCCCTCCAAATAAAATAAAGAAACAAGTCTGTCAATCGCATATAAGTACAATTAAAATATTCCCACAAAGTAAATAAAACGCCGATTAAGTATAAAATGTACTATCCGCCTGTTCTTTCTAATTCCAATTTTCCCAGTAACAAACATACTTCAAATTGTCAACATCAGCGTCTTAGTTTAACTGCGCCCCCATAATGTTTGTCTTATTTTAAGGAGCAGGCACTTACGTTCATCCACTACTCACCCGTCTAGTGTATATAAAAATAGCTCGTATAAATTCCCAGCACATACACAACAACTTAATTCCGAAAGCAAAACAAAATATAAATCTGAAGGAAAAACTTGAGACTGATCTCTTTTTAATTGTCTTCCCAACGCAATTAATCTCAGCACTAACACTAACCGTTCATCCTCATCCCCATGACGGCCATCTTCGTTTCCAACCTCATTTTCGAAGGCAAAGAAATAACAAATCTATAAGCTTCTTAAAATGTTGTGTCGTAAACTTTCTCTCTTGACCCTGCTTCAACTATAAACGCTCCTCTGTCTCCAACTTCTTACGGATTAAATCCTCGCCTGTCCGTTTCGGGGACAAGATATTTTCAACTTTTACACAAGTGCAGTATCGGAAATTCCATCCATTCGTCGTGTGTTGTTTTTTTTTCTACGTTTTTCCCCCAAAGACTATCATCTTTGACGTTGACGCCCTTTGGTGGTTGCAATAGTAATAGTCCATCAGACTATTATCCTGTCTACCCGTTTATTCATCGTCCATCGCGTCTTCATCATCATCATCGTTGTCATTTTCTTAGTGTATCCTATGGAATATAGCGCAACAATATTCAAGTTTTGCATTTCCTCTAAAGGATGTTCAAGTGCGACGCAGGGCGAGATGACACCAGCAGAGGGGAGCAAAAAGAACATGCTCTGCAAAACAATTTATCATCTTAACTTCTTCTTAGATGCCACGAAACGATTATTCATGAGACTTTTTACCAGATTACGAATTACTATCCTCCGCTAACCAACGACCGACTTAAGTAGGAAATTTTCCGGCTTCTGATCCCTGACATTGCATCGGATCTACGACATCATCAGAGCGTCAAATAAATAATTACACAGCGGCGACCAAGGGATTGAAATAGGGATTGTGCAAACATTACCATAAAATCCAAGGATAACCTAATAAAATTCGTCATAAATAAGGAATTAGAATACATAATTAGCCCAAGAGTACAGATAATGCAAACGAAGAGCCAACTATAAAGTAGGAGATTCCATACTGTCCGAATGGGATTATTTCGACGGTTTTTTTTATTGTCTCATGGTTGGCCCCTAGGATCGGATGATTTTTATTGGGTCAACATAAAAATTAAATACATTATGTATGATGTACATTAGTTGGAATCACTGATTTAGATATGTTGGGGTAAAATTTATTTATTCCAACTCACCTTTGGTTGGTATGGATTTCATTTATTTAATGGACATGGATAACGATTCGAGGACTAAGTTTTGTTTGATGGTTATTTATACAGTGATAGCTTTACTATTGTGTATTTAAATTAATTTAATATTTATTTATTACTAGCTGACCCGTGCCCGCCTTGCACCGCTCGCCTTTAGAATGAAATTCTGAAATGAACCGTTTTGTATTATACAGGGCTTTTCAACAGGGACGCTACAAAAGTAGAGCGACAGGGACAGCAAACGATGCCACTCTTTTGAAATTTCTCTTCAGTAAGGTTTGCCATTTCATGATGGAAAGACACACAAGCCAACAACGAGTCGAAATTATTAAAATTTACTACCGAAATTAGGAGTCAGTGGCCTCAACGTTAAGAGCGCTACGTCCAATTTATGGTCGTCATAGTCGTCCTAGCAGATCAACAATTGAGCGTCTAGTGGAAAAATTTGAATCCACAGACACAGTACAAAATGTTCCCGTGCCAGAGAGACAAAGAAGTGCCCGTAGTGTCGAGAATATTGCTGCCGCTGAGGCTTCAGTTGAAGAAAGCCCAAATGTGTCTCTCACACGTCGTTCTCAAGGGTTGGGCATCTCTGTGACGTCGTTGTGGCGAATTTTGCGAAAAGATCTTGGCCTACATCCTTACAAGATTAAATTGACGCAAGAACTGAAGCCGCTTGACCACCAGAAGCGTCGTATGTTCGTGAATTGGGCTGAGCAACAACTTGAAAATGATTCGGATTTTCATCGAAAAATCATCTTCAGCGATGAGGCTCATTTCTGGTTGAATGGCTTCGTCAATAAACAAAATATGCGGTATTGGTCAGGCAGCAATCCACATGTACTCCATGAGTCATCATTGCATCCCGAAAAATTACGGTTTGGTGTGGTTTATGGGCCGGCGGCGTCATTGGGCCGTACTTCTTCCGTGATGATCAAGACCGGCACGTTACTTGTGAATGGGAATCGCTACCGTTCAATGATAACCGAATATTTTTGGCCCCATGGTCTATGCCAACAAGCAAGTGACGATTGATGAACTTCGTACGAATATCGAACGTGAAATTGCCGCAGTATCGGCCGATTTATGCTTGAAAACCGTCGAAAATTGGGTTCAGCGTCTGGACTTCTGCAAGCGTTCCCGTGGTGGCAAAAGAAATCGAGTTCCATACGTAATGGCATTGAATGTACTTTCACAGGAATAAAGAATTTCATTGATATCGAAAACCGTTTTTGTTTTATTTAAAAAAAAAAAACTTTTGAAGCGCTCTTATTGAAAAATCTTGTATTTTCACTTCAAAAAATACATTTTTTCTAAAAACTACTCCTAAGGACGTGGCTATAAGCGACATAGCCTATGGCAATCTCACAGTCTTAAGGAACATTTAAAAAAAATTTTCATCGAAATCTGTCCAGTAGTTTTCGAGTTTTTAGCTGACAGCGAAAATTCCTACAGTTTTATTATATGTATAGATTTATTTTTTTAAATAAATCATATTCCAATAGAAAAATAATAACATTATTAAAAATGTGTGGCTTCAAACTAGATACGCTTGTAAATTGAATATATGAATTTAAAGAAAAAAATTCTAGATCTGTTCCATTACTCTGCTTAATCTCTTTTCCATTTATAACTCGCTCACCATTTGCACTTTACTTTAAGAGGACTGTATAATGGGGAGAAAAAAACACACACTAATCTGCTTTGCTTTTCATCACCATAATCGCTTGTATTCCATCATCAATCCTAGACATCAGATGCCATCATCGAAGAAATAATGGATGGAGTGAGTATTGCATAAGACTGTGTACAGTGTACATAAATCAGAAAAGAAGCTTAACGTGCATACAGGAGTATGAAGCTTAACAAGTGCTCCATACTCCTGTAGAAGGATTTTTACTTAAACATTTTTGCATACACAAGCATAATACAACACACATGTACATTATCGCCTGCATGAAAGTAGATATGAATCTTTCAACCGCCGAAAGTGCGTCATGTCAGTGCAGAATACGGTAGTAATTGCGAAAGATACAAAACCTGGAAACACAAACAAACGAATGAGAATCTCTTCAATTTTTGTGTTAAAATGAATGGAAGGCCTTTATATGATTTATCCATTCACCGGTTAATGGATATTCCTACTGTATCTGTAGCAAATATATTGAAAGGAATCTTCAATGGTGAATAGATAAAGAGAAGAAAATGTTGCACATACGCCCCCATGTTTAGCTGTGGTTCAAATCAATGCTAAATTCGGAAAATGTTTTTTTTAAAGGGTTATGAGTTGCATTCTAGGATAATTTTGAATGCATTTTAAACCTCAGATTGACGTTGGGTCATACACTTATGGTGCATTCTAAATTGCACAGGCCTAGAGGAATTCATGGCGTGGTTTGCGAAGTTTTCCATACTATTGAGACCTATATTTTGAATGAATTTATATAGAAGCACTGTCTTAGTGGTTACCGTGGTGGGCTATTGGGCGAGGGATTTCAGTTTCAACCCCGAAAAGATACAAAATACAACTGAACTTTCACTGTGCCACTTCTCGCAACTGCTGGTCGGACTTGTTGTTTTCAAAATTGACGCCTTCTGAATTCAATAACTATTGTTTTCCAAGACAAGTGGGCGCAGTAGCGCAGTGGTTAGTGTGATGGACTACTGTGCCAGGGATCCCAGGTTCGATCGCCGGAAAACACACAAATTACATCGTAAGGTTTTTTCTACTGGCAAACGTCTGACAAACATCCGAGAGTATGACTGTCCTGAAAAAGCTTCTCAATTCAGCCGTTCGGACTCAGCATAAAATTGTAGGTCCCTTCCATTCGTCCCAAAAATAGAAACTCACACAAACGAATGGTTGCGAGAAGCTAGGTCTAGGGTGTCTACCGCCTGTTGCGCCACCTATTTATTTATTTATTTATTTGTTTGTTTTCCAATACTTTAAAGGTTATTTTTAATTATTGTTGTAAAGCAGACTTGTTGTTTTACAAGTTATTTCAAAGAAGAGCTCCTCACCCGTGTTGCTAGTCAAAAACCGTGGCTTTCAATTGAGCTTATCAAGTTTTACAGACATTTGTATCTCATTCAGATTGCTGAACCACCTTCACATGTTGCACACATTCCCCTGAAGCTATCTGAGGTCCATATTTTTAGATTCTCCCCACCTACTGTAATTAATCACAATCAAAATCACCTAAATTTCCCTTGTCCAACTCAAAAGTCAAGCATTTCATTGAAATACCCTAATGCCCCACTAACAAAGTTCATCGTCTACAACTGAAATAAATCTTGCGCAAATGGGTTTCCATTTGCTGCACAGCAAAATTGTTAATTATCATTCCGAAAAACCCAGCAAATTCCAAAAGAATTACCAACCCTTAACTACCCTTAACTCTACGCAGCAGAAAACACTTGCAAAAACTCGAATCAATTTGCAAAAAACTCAAAAGTTTTATGCTGAACTATCAGTATATTCTATTGTGCTGACACCTCTCCCTATTGCTTACCATCCCTACCAAGCTTCCCAAACAACAAGCAAACAGAAAAAAAGAACATCGTCATTTACTTTCATCACGAAAAACTATAATTTCCTTTCAAATCGCTGACTCACTTATCCAGAACTCAATATCCCCTTTCTCTCGATGAATAGGCTTCCCTTCCCATATCTACCTAGCACCCTATACTATAAACGACCACAACTAATCAACTTCATCCATTGAACTCAATTCACACATTCATCTAACGACCTACACACGTATATAAGCGAGGAGAATCGGTGGTCCTTCGAACAAGCACAAAAAAAAAAAAAAAAAAAAACTGGAAATACCCCCGCAATCAAATGATATTGTATTCGTTTTTGTGTACTATGGCGGGAACGCAAAGTAAAATTGCCCATAAAACATTCCACAACGAACACAATTCCCATGTTAATAATAAAAATGGCACCGACTTTAACAAGTGACAATCAGAAATTAGTTTTAAGCGTCTGTCCCACAAGGATTTCTGCTCATTTAGTGTTCTTCTGATCTGGCAAAAAAAAGCGAGACTCCAAAGAAATGAAGAAAATAACCGCTTTACACTTCCTTTCAGGGGTCCTTTGAAGTCCACAACAAAATGGACAGACGAAGCAAAGTTGGACCCAAAAAAAAAAAAAAAGGTCGCTGTCAGCACGTCATTGAGATTACAATTCACTGGCTTTACAGTTCCGGGGGTATCCTTAGCACACGGTTTAGTCTTTCGTCTTTTCTGTTTCCTTCCCTATTCTTTTTTTTTTCTGTCTGTGTCATCGCCATCGTCCCTTTAGCGTATCCTTCCGGAATTGTAGTTCAGGCGTTGTTATTTGAATGGCTTAAGAAGCGGACTTCGGCTCGACTTTCATGCCGCATTGTATACGAAATGGAAAAAAAAAGGATAAGGAAATCACGAGCGCGCTCGCGTTCCGACGATAGGCGAAATTGTTCAAAGAAATGATGTTAATTTATTCAGATAGTGTCCTTTCAAGTAGCGGTAGTCGTTGCTGTTTTCACTGTGTGTTTGATTGAGATGATAGGAGGCCAACAATTGAATATGTGCTGTCGTTGAATTAAATATCCTTTTGTAGAATTCGGGCTCGAGCTTTTTTTATTTTCGTCCACAATTAACAGCCATAAGAAAAGCTGAATGCGTGACATTGATGTTTTGTTATACACTGCAGGGTGTGCTAAAAGAGGTATAGGGTGTTCTTCCATTTGAATATTGTTGCTGATCAGAAGGACACTTTTTTCGTTTTTTCTTTAAATGTATAAAAGGCTTTCTATGGTCCATTAGAGCGAAAGGATATAATTGTGAATTTAAATTGACCTTTCATCGGAGTAACGCTTAAATAATTGGGGCACCAAGGGGACGTTGAAAAAAAAAACAAAAACAAAAGAATAGCGCTGTCTAAATCCAACTTATGAAAGTCAGCCAATTAGTAAACTGGAAATTGAACGAAACGGGTCATTCGATTATCTTACAGGAATACTTTGGCCGTGTACCTGTCACGGACGACATCATGCCCTAAAGTTTACAGGACCCTTTTCAAGTGCCTATCCCATCAGGGAAGATTGGAGAGACAGACCCATACCTAGCATGCAATCAATAGCCGTATTTGCAGACGGATCACGGATCTAAAATGGACACTGAGTATATCTAAATCGATACGCCTCCCCGATCATAGTAGCGTCTTTCAAACAGAGGTCCTGGCAGTAACAACATCAGCCCGTGAGTTTGTGGTAGGGGCAATAGCACCTGGAGGTATTACCTTCTTTATAGACAGCCAGCCAGCAATAGAAACTATAAGTGCACCAGAAATAAAATCGAAGCTTGTGAAGTGCTGTCGCGAAGAACTCAAGGCTCTTGGTGCACAGCACAAGGTATCGCTCTGCTTGGTACCGGGACATGAAGGCATTCCAGGCAATGAGAAAGCAGACGAATAAGCAACACAAGGTTTAACAGCTGTTTCAGAACAAGGTGAAACTTTTGTGAACGTCCCGCCTTGCGCACTCCAGTTTTAAGCATGGAGAAAAGCCACAAAAGAGGCGAATGCTAGATGGGCCACCTTAAATACTTGAAATACCATAAGAATGCTATGGCCGTCCTTCAATGAATTCCTGTCTACCCTCGAAGGAATCATGACGGGCACAATACTCTGCGGTGCATATGAAGAAAATGAGCTTAATGGACTTTGTAGAGGTTGCGGTGATGAGGGAGCTCTTGAGGACACAACTCCACATCCTATGTAACTGCGCAGGTCTGTAAAACAACCAGGTCACTTCTTCAACGACCTAGAAGAGCTTTTCAGCACATTAATATACAAGATAATGAACTTCGTCAGGATAGTTTGTCTGTAGTATCACAGTAAGTAATTTGATTACAGGGTTATAGTGGGTAAGGGACGACCTCTTTGGTTCATCACATTGGGTCAGTATTGACCTGAGTGTGGCACGGAGTACTCCTCGCCAGCCCACATACCTAACCCTGCCTAAATCTGCCTTTGGCCAAATTTTTCTCAATATCTGTTAGTATTTCAGACAAATTCTTTTTTTTTTCGTTTCATCTTTAAAGTGATGCACGTTTTTAATATTACGAATATCCCACCAGTCGCTGTTCAAAAACATTTGCCTAAACAATCTCGTCAGACTGTGTAACAGAACACGATGTCCTTTGAAATTCAACCCCAAATCTACCTCATGCATAATCCCATTTAACGGCATGTCATTTTCGTTCTCTCGTGTCGACTACTTCATTTTAATTTTAATCGACAACGAACAAGATGTCATCTTCACTACTGGTATGACTCCCTCTAGTCCCTTGCGACTACATACATTGGCACAGCGCGCTAAGAACAACGAAGACATCTTCTTCAAATGGAATTGGACATTACGAATGCAGAAATTAACATTCTATGTTTATTCAATATGCACACTCATACGAGTGACAAAGACAAAAAGGATACGCCAACAGGGACAATGCAGTAGTATTTTCTGTCGTATAGCACTGCTCCTATTGCACCCGCTCAACAATGCGCTGCTTTAGTTAGATGTCGCTCGGTGGTGGTTCGTGGTGCTATGTTAGCCGAATCCAACGTTATCATGAGGCAATATCCTTAGCCATAGTTGAAGTTCTGGTCTTGTTGTATATGGGGATCGTATGCAGCACTTTGGAACGTCATTCTCATTGTGTGTATAGAAAATGAGACGAACTTAGATGGTGATGTTAAGTCCTGTTTCCTTTTTTGTGTACTTGAGTTTTTTTTTTTCGTACTTCTCATACTATATTCGTTGTTTATTTTTTTCTTCTTTAGTTTGTCATATATGCAATTCCATTTTGTCATGTCCTGACTGACAGCACTGTGATTTGGCACGTACTCTTGTGTGACATGCCGTTTGTGTGTTGTACTATAATAAAATCGGAATGGATAGAAGCTGTTTGCTTGTATGTTAATGTTAAACATTGAAAATGAACAATCTGAAAAGTGAACAGAGAGAAGAGGGTTTCTGATTTTGCAAAGAGATTGTCGCATGCGGAGCAATGTTGATGTTGAATGAAGATGAAGCTGCAGTGATAGTTGATGTGAGAGAATGATTAATTTTTCGGTAGAAAGTGCACATTAGTATTCATGCACATCAAGCGAATGCAGATTCTATGATGTTTAGTGGCGGATGGTAAATATTTTTAAAGACAAACAAAAAAAATTAACTAGATGACATTCAAAAAACTTCTAAGCGTTTAGAGAAGTTGGATACCTTTTGGGGAAATGTCTAGTTTTCTGCTAATCGTATTGAAGGAATGACAGTGTGAATGGTAATTAGAGTCAAGTGCTTTGGAATGACAGATGACTTTGGGAGTTTACGCACGAAGTGAGGTCATCGATATATTGCTGTAGGAGAATAATTAAGCACCTCTAGTGGTGGAAGACGAAGGAACGCCTATAAGACCCGATTTTTGGAGCCATATATTTCCAAATGACTATCTTACAAGAATTCAATAAGAGATATAAAAAACATACCACGATATGTCTTGTCCTTTTCGTCTCTCTTGGTGTAGTGTTTGGGAAACTCTAACATAAATCCTTTTGCTTTGTGGTCAAGTGGCCAAAATGGTACTGTCCCACGCAGGGTCACAAATCATCGCCTCTATTGACTACATCATTGTCACCCCGAAGTGTCAGAACTAACCTACATCTGCAAGTATCTCATGTTTCATGTCGCACTTGACGCATTTTAAGTTTGGATGCAAGTTTAGGCGTTGCAGTGAATAGGAAGATAATAAATCGTTTACAGCTCAAGGGATATATCGTGCTTCAGAAGGAACCGTGTTTCCATAAATATATTTGTTCAGATTTTTTGTACCACCAGTTGATGAAACTTCCTTGATATAGACATAGGCGTTAGATTTACGTTATAATAAAGGCGTAGGAGGTTTCATGTGTTACCTAATTACGGAAATTAGTGGACAGGTTTCAAAAACACATTTTAAAACAATGTGCGTTGGCTTATAAAATTTTGAATTTTTTTTTTAAATACTTCTCCCGGGAAAGGCAAACCTATAACGCTTCATCAGCGCCCCGAGATGCTTGCAGATGTATGTTACTTCTGCGCTTAAATTGCTGCAAATTGTAGTCTTCTGGAAATATATCCCCAGTAAGCGAGTTCCCGAGTTTGCTTGTCCTGTAACAGAAGGAATTTTGAAAAGTTGATGTCCTCGCGGTTGTCAAGTTTACTGTATGGTCATGAGCATTAGCAGCCTGTCTTGTGGGGCGCCCAAAAGTTGTATTTCGAGGGATAATGTCCTGGAGTTCCTTGGAACATCTACCATGGAAGTACAAAAAAAAGAGCCAATTCTTCTTTAAATGTTTTAAGCTATTAACTAGTATTTCATATGTGAAAGAACAGTAGGCCAAACCGGGAGTTTGAAACCAACACTGGTCCACTCTGGCTATATGTAATGATAGTCAGACCCGCATATTGACGTATAGTGCAGTTGTATGGTGGAAAGCAACAAGTAGTAAATCGACAGCGGAAAAATTAGCATCAGGCCATCTGAGAAGTGCCAAAATCGCTGCTACGGGTGCACTTCGATCAACAACCATGGCGGCCTAGGACACCTTCAACTAACTGCCACTTGATCTACAGATTAAGCTAACAGCTGGAAATAGTGCGTTTAGGCTCACTAACTCAGGCTCATTTCATAAAAGCTATTTAGGACACTGCTCAATCATGGGCGATTGATACAATACCAACGGATGAAATCTGCCCTCGCTGGACTTCGATGTACCATACAATTATCGCATTCAAAAATAGAAGAATGCCTCGAAAACGCAGTAATAAAACCAAATAAGCTGGTAATATATACCGACGGATCAAAATCCACGAAGGGAACATGCTCTGGCATTTATTCTGCAAATCTAAGCCCACAATTGTCATTAAGACTACCGGTTAGTTGTATTGTCTTTGAGTCGGAAATTCTAGCCGTACTTTAAAGCCGCAGAACTACTAGAGATGGAATCGATATCCCATAAGAACATCGTTATTTAAATCGATAGTCAGGCTGCCCTCAAAGGACTAGAATCAAACTAGATTGTCGCACAATAGTGTTGTGTTTTTATGAAATCTCGCCAGCCAGTAGTTGCCAGTAGTTGGCAATTGGGGCACATTTCACATGCTAATTAAAACAACAACCTGCTGGCAACTGCTGGCAACAACTCTTGATTTTCTCCACAGCCGGAGAGCTGCTGGCTGGCAGCTGGCTAAATTCAATTCAAAATGAACAAACAGGTGGCGCTGAAAGCAACAAGTGGCTTAGAATTTCCGTACAATTTCTTATCTCATGCACACAACATTCCAGAGAAAAATGTCAGAATTTATCAAATATATCTACCAAATGCATAATTTTATACGAAATGCTGGTATGCTTTTAGGCTTATTGACTAAATTCATTCGGCTGGCTTCATCTTGCTGGCAATAATTGTGCTGGCAACTGTCCAAATGAACGGCTGGCTGGCGAGGTTTCAAAAAAACATGCCTAATGTTTAAGGTATTATGTGTACAGAACAAAGTCAGCTTATGCTGGGTCCCAGGTCAGTCTATCATGTGGCTCTTGGTTGATAAAGGAATTTTATAGAATGGGTTCGATATATTTTATTCAAGCCTAACTGCATAAATTCCCTACCAGGACTCCCTGTATTTCAAAAAATGAGAAAGGAATGAGTGCGATTATGTTTGGAGAAAAAAAGGACCGACTATTCATTTAATTGTTTTCCTTATTTGGAATACATTTGGTTACATCGAGATGGCGCTACTTTATCTTCCTAACACTGAGTTCAAGCTTTTTTGCCCCTAGATCGTGTGATTTTGCTTCTACAATTGCCTTTGGTCATTCAAATTTGAATTACTATAAAACCGTCTTGTGTAGAAGCACATGTCCTTTTGTCAGAACTGTTGAGACTTTCACTCTATTGCAGGAGGATAAAAATAGTTTTTAATTTGCTT
Source organism: Cheilosia soror (assembly GCA_949372485.1). Taxonomy (NCBI): domain Eukaryota; kingdom Metazoa; phylum Arthropoda; class Insecta; order Diptera; family Syrphidae; genus Cheilosia; species Cheilosia soror. The sequence continues at coordinate 4,652,913 of OX443563.1, forward strand.
TGAAAATAAGCTGACCAAAATTTTGTCTTTCTTTGCCTTTCAGATGATAAATCATTTCGGGTAACGCACCCCAATTCAAATCAATGTATCGATTCGTCAGTATAATATAAGTAGGTATCTACAAATCCAATAATATTAGAATTGCTAATTTAAACACTTCAATTACTTTAATTGCTGACAATTTTATATTCTGCTATTTCCTATTCAAGATAATAGGATTCTCGCAGGAAGGCAGCAAAAAAAAAAAAAATTATATAAATCCCTAAAACTTACTAGAAAATGGGACAAAACATGAAATGGAATACAACACCAAGGCAATCTCAATTCAATTTAAATACATTTTCCATTAAGATGTCGTCTCCAGGACGTCAGTTAATTTTTCCTTATTTTCGTGTTCCTTACTGTTTTTTTTTTCTGGTCTCTTCTGGGGCATACTTCTCACTTGGAGGAGATTTCGTATATTTTTTTTTGTTCTTTCTGCAAATGGCAAGCATAGAGAATTATTTGCGAAAGTCAATTTAAGCGATGTCAATTGTTGTCTTCTACTACAGTGTTCTCGGCATTAACTGATGCTGCTGCTGTGCACTCTCCTTCTCCGCTGGCTGTCCAATTTATTATTCGATTGCGAACAGCATTATTTCCTTACACATTTGTACTATAGTATTCGTGTTTTTTTTTTTTAATGAAAATAACTTTTCCCTTTACAGTTCGTTTAAAAATTTAAAAGAAAAACAAAATAAACCCACCCGCGCCTTCATAGTCGTTGATTGCGGAACTCGACTTCTCAATTTATTCTATTTTAATGTCGTGGGCCTTGCGGAAACGACGCCATTAGTGTCGGTTCATAAAATACCTCAACCGTTCTATACAAAGTGACACGATGTTAAATAAGGATTTCTATATAGAGTATGTAAAGGAACATGCTATAGAAGAGCAGACAACAAGAAAAAAAAATGTATCCTGATTTACAGATCTGATTTGTCTGGGAAAACAAATTTGAAAGAAACAATTATGCGGGCTTGGGGGCGAAAGAAGTTTATGTAAAGCATTGAACAAAAAAAAAAAATGATTCAGGCTTTGAGAATCTTGAGCTTTCGACCAAAAATTACAAAATCATCCGCAAGGTTAATTTCTTTGTCATTAATCTTTATTTTAAAACGAATTTTTTTTTGTTGAATCTTCATTGTTTCAAAGTCCCGCATAATGTTTTCGTATTGACTGGTGAATAGATTTTTGATACGTAATTTTGCCATGGCACTTGTCTGTATTTGAACGTCGATAGGGGCTGATGAATCAAAGCATGGATAATAGGCTACCTATTGATTTGATTTGTATTTTCCAGAGGCATATTTAAGGACATTATTATATCTCAAAACCATGAGAAGGTTTTGGGCTTATTTATAAATTTTTGATTTGGTAAAACTATAGGGATGAGGAGGAAGAAATGTTAAGTTGGTGGGTGTCAAAAAAAATATTAGATAATAAAGGGTTTTGTTTTTTTAGAGGTATAGAACTTTGAAATGGAATAAAATAAAAATGATTTTTTTTTAATTGACGTGGAATTTACGGGTTGGGGTCGAAATTCAGGCGAGGTCAGAATTCTTTTTTTCAAAATTCTGCAAATAATAAAAAAGGTTTCAAACAGAATTTTGAAAAGCAGAATTTTTGTATTAAAAGTCAGAATTTTGAAAGCAGAATTTCGACCAGCTCCGGAAATTTACTTTATTCGAAAGATAATGTTCTGGCATTATAACTTAAATATGATTTCTGGCATATGGCCGCCAGAGGTTCAATTTTCAATGACTTTTTCCAACATTTGTGGCCATATATCGGCAATAACGCGGCGAATGTTGTCGTCCAAGTGGTCAATCGTTTCGGGCTTATCGGCATAGACCAGCGACTTCACATATCACCACAGAAAATAGTCAAGCGGCGTTAAATCGCACGATGTTGGAGGCCAATTCACGGGTCCGCAACGTGAAACTATGCGTTTACCAAACGTTTCCTTCAATAAATCAATTGTGGCACGAGCTGTGTGACATGTTGCGCCGTCTTGTTGAAACCACAGCTCCTGCACATCATGGTTGTTCAATTGATGAACGAAAAAGTCAGTAATCATAGCGGTCACCATTGACTGTAACGTTCTGGCCAGCATTGTTTTAAAAGAAAAAAATAAATAAATAAATAAGTGGCACAACAGGCGGGTAGACACCCTAGGCCTAGCTTCTCGCAACCATTCATTTTGTGTGAGTCTCTATTTTTGGGACGAATGGAAGGGACCTACAATTTTATGCCGAGTCCGAGCGGCTGAACTGAGAAGCTTTTTCAGGACAGTCATACTCTCAGATGTTTGTCAGACGTTCGCGAGAGGTGGCGCAGTAGAAAAAACCTTAAGATGTAATTTGTGTTTTTCCGGAGATCAAACCTGGGATCCCTCGCACAGTAGTCCAGCACACTAACCACTGCGCTACTGCGCTCACTCTCAATATACACTTGAGGATTATCTTCACTCCAAATATGGCAGTTTTGTTTATTGACGTATCCATTCAACCAAAAGACGATTATTGACTTTTAAATAAATTTTTATTAAATTCTTTCTTTAACTTATAAACTAGACAAAAATGATTAAATCTAAATTAAAACTAACATTTATCTTAATCTAGCTTACTGGCTCTTAACGAGCACTCTAAACTTAACTATATCCTTATAACTATTGCCTTTCGGCCTTAAATCTATCTATTTTTGTATTTAGCGCTGTTTTTTTCATTTCCAAGAAACTTTGCTAAAAACTGAGACTCTTTATTATGTTGACTCTAAAATGGACGTAGTGCGCGATACGTATTTCGAACAGAACCATGATCTTCAAAATAAATTTGCACAATTTGGAAGCGCTGTTCAGGCGTCAGTCTATTCATATTGAAATACAAAACCAAACTAAAAATAAATCACTTGACAGCTGACAAAATGGCCGCCAGTTAAAATAGTGTTGCCAACTTAAAGTTCTATACCTCTAAAAAAAAAACACCCTTTATTTGGGGATAAGGGCTACAAGTTTCCTATAATATCTACGCGAGATACAAAACTTGAAAATGAATGTGTGCACTTTTCTGTGTGCTCATGTACAACATCTGCAAAATCTTTATAATTTTTGCGCGCACCATCCTTTCGGTATCGGCAATAATAATGATAACTGCAAAGAAAATTTCATAAAAGATCATTATTAGAAGGATAATAAATGGCATAAGTTCAACCATTCATTCTCTTATATAGCCATCGTAGAATTTGGAAGAATTTATTGTAAAACTTGTTCATTTGCCGAGGAACGCTACAGCTACACTTTGTATCCCTTTTTTTCCCATAAGGAGATATCTTCTATGAAAAATGAAAACATAACTAAAAAGTCCTTACCAGTGGCATGTGTGTTTTGCTTGTATCCCAAGTTAAATGCATAAATAATCTTCTAATACGCACATGTCTGACGCAAAGATAAGATAGGTACCTTAAAAAAAAAAGTCAAAGCAAGCAAAAAGGATTTTCCACTCATTTGCAAAGGAAACGTGTATCTATATAGAAAATATAATGAAAAAAAAAAACTCTACAAGGACGTTTGAGAGAAAACCATTTGATTAAATATTTCGTGTGATGAATTTGAATTTTGATGATGAAACTTGACATTGGCGACGTGATGTAGTTGGATCTCTGTGGTGTATCTTTTTTGTTTCCATGGGAGTAACACGCATGTATATGTATATGGAAATTTCTGTAACAAAATTAAGAGCTTCTCCTTGCGCATAAAGTCACCGAATTTGATGACTTTCTCAAGATTTTCCAACTGCAAAATGTGAGGTTGATGTTGGTACATGATTGAAGTATATAGTATATCATTTTGGGGGGGATGAAAAATCATTTATGTCGCAACTTGGCGGGGATATAGCATTTTTTTTTTGTATAAGTGCCTATAGGATGTGCAGCTTTTTAACGAAATTAACAAAGTTTAAACTTTCATTTAATTTCCATGGTTTTTTTTCGTCATTTTACTTAGCCACTCATTCTCTTCATTAATAAACATAGGATTATTCATGGATTGTTGTCGAGAATATCCTTGACACACGACGGCTTTTTGGAATTACATGCTTTGACAGAAAGAAAAGAAAATATAATTACGATTATATAGCTGAAACAATTTGCGAAATATTTTCTTCTTTCTTTAAGGAGAGATACATTCGAATGTCAGCCTTTGTTCTATTTCTATAGGTAGGAGAAACATTTAAAACATCATTTTCCCGAGAGGGGGGAGGAGAACGCAGGTCGTTGTTTAGGTAATTTTACGGGATATAATTACTAATCTCATTGGCAGTGAAAGACAAGGATTTTTAATGAAATTGCGGAATCGTTTTAGTAATGTTCTAAAACTTTACAAGATTTACTGTAAGAGACTTGCACCACCACCGCTGCCTTGAGGGTATAATGTAATCTCATTTACTCGTAATAATGGCTTGTAGGAGATTATTTGTGATGTTTCCTCCCCCCAAGAAATCTTGGCTTACCTATATTGAGTTTTCGAATGTGTTCTCTTGTCGTTTGAAAAATGTTTTGGGTGGTATGAGTATTTCCATACTTTTAATGATGTCTAGACAAAAGATGATGATTTTGTTGGCCTTAAGCGGATTTTGTTCTATTTGTAGCTGATAATACGAATGAATGTTTCAATTAGTTTCTTGAAATAATTGGTAATAGAAATTTACAGGGGCTATAGACATGGATTTGGCATAAAATACAACTCAATAGAAATTCCTTTGTTAAATGAAGGACATAATTTTGGATCAATGGACAACCTGACATTCTGACAACGTTTCCATACAATTGAAGTTTATAAATTAATTGACATCTCAATGGAATCTCACACCAGAAATGTGTCTCTTCGGGATGGCCTTGGGTGAGTTCATCAGTAGATTACATCTGGTCTAGACGCACTATTTTGGGTACATGATTTTAAGTCAACAAGTGCATTGTGTTAGGATGGCTGGCTGTAGCACATGCAGCCACACTTAGACCGAAGAAGACCCATTGTGATACAGCAGGATCAAATTATCTTTCAACTACCCGTTAAACCAGCAGGAGCTAAAAATAAATCGTTGGAGGCAGCTGATGCTTATATTAGCTTATATTAGTTCACCTAGATTGTCGAAGAAATATTCTCCCTATGGCCCGGCACCCATATATGGTGAATTTTGAATTATTCCGTTATCTATTTGAGAGGCGGGTAGAAACCCAAGGCCTAGCTTCTCGCAACCATTCGTTTTGTATGAGTTTCTATTTTTGGGACGAATTCCGAGTCCGAACGGCTGAATTGCGAAGCTTTTTCATGACAGTCATACTCTCGGATGTTTGTCAGACGTTCGCGAGAGATGGCGCAGTAGAAAAAACTTTAAGATGTAATTTATGTTTTTCGGGGATCGAACCTGGGAGCCCTGGCACAGTAGTCGAGCACACTAACCACTGCGCTACTGCGCCCCCTGAGATATAAGGGGCAATAAATGAATATTTGGACTTGAAGATGACTGAGTCCAGGGATTTAATCGCGGCTTGGATGTTGGTAAAAATATTGATTTCCATTGCAGATATTACATTACATAATGTACCCACGACAGGACTTCCTTAATCCTCATGATTTCCGCCTTGAACACGCTACAGTGAGAAAACACCCCTCAAAAAGAGTATTTGAATCATGAAAACTAGAGCGTGTTTTCAGACGACACGGCAGAAAACCAATACATACTTCCAAAATCGCATGAATTTAGGACTATTCTTTTTTCGGACGGTATAAGCTTTACAGCTTGTAGAGTTCGCTCCAATTTCAAAACGGTATCAAAAAGGGGATAGAAAATATAGAGGTTCTGAAAAGCATTTACAGAGTTAATTTTAATCGGTGTGTTCATGGAAACAATTTGCATATTCTCGGCCTATTACAATATCGAAAATCTAAATTAAATTACATTGCAGTTCCGAAAAACGCTTTACACAACTTTAAGTAAAATTCATCCTCTCATATCACACTCGATTGCAAGAGAACCCATACTCAACTCATGCCTTAAGCTAAAGCCCATTAACATTCAACATGAAGTTTCTTGACCACAGATTTCAAAATTGAACCAATAACTCCTGCTGGCCGACCGTTGCTGTATCTATCTTCCGTATCCATGCGTAAATGTGCTCGACGGTCAGCTAAATAAATCAAAGAACAATCCCCATAAAATGTAAATAATTGCTACGAAAAATATCCTCAATTCCTTGCCAATGGCCCACGCACATTTCTCGTTCGAAAGAAACATCCAGAAATGAATTTACTCCACTTGTGCATGTCCGCTGGTTTTTGCAAAACTGTAATTTATGGCCTCAATTTCGGATGCAATTTTCCAAGTTATCCATTCGGTAGAGTATATATGCGGATACCATTTCCGCCATCACTCACTTTAGTGCATCCATTAACCCGAAGTTATTTTGTTCTTCTCTAACACTTAAAAGGCCAAAAAAAAAAGACCAACGAAAACCAACTAACAATAGGAGCCCAGCCCCCATATACGGACACTTTATCCTGGCTTCGAAGAGGACTGTATGTGGCAGTTGCGCCGCTCTTCTATACAACTCTTCTTCATCATAAACGCGACGAACAAACAAAGCAACATAACAGAGAGAAATAGACGACGCGACGCAGAAATACACTTTACTGCCATTCATTGCGATGGACAAAGGGACACGGATAAGGATCAACAGTACATCTCTCTTCTCGAGTACTTGTTTCATGAAAAAAAAGTTGAAAAAAAAACGAAAAAAAATCGGCCTGAAAATGACACAAAACAAAAATGAAAAACGGACATTTCGTCCAAGGATATCCTTGGCTAGGGGCTAACGACTAACGGCTCCGCCACTCATTCAAATGGCTGAGCATTTTGTGTTATTTATTGAATTAACAAAAGGACACTGAGATTGTATAGCCTCCCTCCATTCTCCACAAGTGCAGGTTGGGAAATCGCAATTCTAAGGACCTCCACTCGCACCACTCACACATCCATTCATAAGAATCCTAACTGAAACTTTCTGTTAAGTGAAGTGAAGGACTGGGCTGGAATAAGGGCACTCCATACAGTTTGTTCTTCTTATGTGGGCTTGAAGTTGGAAAGTTAATTCATACAATAATGCAAAAAAAAAAACAAGTAAAGGATTTCTCCTTCAAATTAATTATGCTAATATCCTGCAATACAAGTTTTGTCGACTCCTGCAACAGCCACGCACACAAAAACTTTCCCGAATGAGGCGAAAGCAAATTATGAACACCTTTTCGATGGTGAGTTGGAGTTCCCCAGACTTTCAGACCGTTATCCTTTTTCCGGTGGTAATTTTGAGAGCCTGAAATTATTTCCCTTATATTTTTGTTTTTGTTTTTAATTGCTCACATTCATGTGATGCTGCAGTAAGGAATATAACTCACAGCACCGCTACGCTATTTCTCATCCTTTAGCCCAAGCTACAGTACGTTGAAGTTATGCGGAATATTTTAGCTCATTCATTTATTGTCTGCGCATGAATGGTGAACTGGATTCTGCGGTGGCAAAGAAGTTTTGTTGCAGAATAATTTGTTACCTTTAGAGGGAAAATGAAAATAAATCCATTTAGGGTATACTAAACGACAAATTACGGCACTCGGTCTTTTGTTCATTGGTGGAACTGCTATTGTTAGTTTTTCAGTGGACAATTTTTTAAATAGTTACTGCAAAACTGGAGGGAAGTTGTAAATTTTGTTTGAAGGAGCATTTTCTTTTTTGTTTCCGTCAGGTATTGCCATTCCTTACAATCGGTTGTCGAAGTAGGCTAAATATACCAACTTTGGAGTTTGGTAGCCGTTTAGAAATCAGCAGTACCTACTTTCAATTTAAATTCTTGTGCAATGTTTCCTTCACAGGCTTCAGTTTGGACCTTGATTTTTTAAAAATGCGTTTCCACCATTGTTTTTATTTTACAGCGAAGTAATTATCATTTCCCGCGGTACAAGGCAGATATAACCGCGATCCAGGAGATACGATGGATAGGATCAGGTGTGATGAAAAGAAAAGATTGCGACATTTATTACAGCTGCAACAAAAGATAGCATGTATTGGGATGCGGATTCGTCGTGGGAAATCGGCTTAGGACAAAAGTCATTGACTTCAAGCCGATAAGTGATCGCCTTTCTGTGATCCGCATCAAAGCTACCTTCCAAAACATAAGCCTAATATGTGCACAAGCCCCTACCGACGAGGCTGAAGATCTTATCAAGGAGGAGTTTTATGACCTCCTGGATGGAGCCTACGGAGCCTGTCCGGAGTATGATGTAAAAGTTGTGTTCGGGGATTTCAATGCTAAAGTCGGAAAGGAAAACATCTTTGGCGGATTAGTTGGTAAGCACAGAATCCACGAATCGACAACAGACAACGGCTACCGCCTAATCGATTTTGCAGCAGCTCGTAATACGGAGAGCACACATCGTCAGGAGCTCTATATGGCGATGGCCGAATTCGGAATCCCGGAAAAACTGATTCAGCTGTGTCGCGCGACGCTGGAAAACACGGCTGCAACGTGCAGTTTGAAATAGTTCGGAAGAGCTGCCGGATTTCGGCAAGGAGACGCTCTATCATGCGACTTCTTCAATCTTGTACTAGAGCAGATAGTGCGCAGGGCAGGTGTCAACACGGAAGGCACTATCTTCAAAAGGTCCGTCCAGCTGTTTGGCTATGCGGACGATATTGACATCATCGGTCGCTCCCAGCGTGCCGTGATAGAAACGTTCACGGTGATTGAAGAACAGGCGAAATCCGTTGGCCTTGAAGTATCTGTCCACCACCTGGTACATCTGTCCACCGCCTAGGACAAAACGTCACTATTGATAGCAAAAACTTCGTTAAGGAGTTCACATACCTCGGAGTAAACGTAAACTCCCACGAATGACACCCTAGTGGAGATCTGGCGAAGAATTACCCTAGGATACCGTTGCTACTTCGGTTTGGCAAAACAACTGGGTTCAAAACTGCTAACTCGAAGGACGAAATGTGTGCTCTACAAAAGCCTTATCCTGCCAGTTCTGCTTTACGGCGCCGAGTGCTGGACGATAAGCAAGAAGGGAGAGCTGATTCTAGGCTCCTTCGAAAGAAAAATACTTCGGCGGATTTTTGGTCCCGTGTGCGAGGAGGGCGAATGGAGGAGAAGATACAACCGCGAACTCTATGAGCTGTACCAAGATTTAGTCCAAAAAGGCAAAACACGTCGACTACATTGGCTCGGCCACATCGAGCGAATGGACAATAATGATCCAGCTAAGAGGATCTTCGAGACCCAGCCCCCAGGTTCGAGAAGACAAGGAAGACCGAACCTCCGTTTCAAAGACCAAGCCATCGCGGATGCCAGAGCGCTTGGTCTGGACAATTGGAAGCAGCGTGCCCGGGATCGTAGAGGATGGAAGGCTGCAGTGTCTCAGGCAGAGACTCTTCACGGGTCGGGAGCCCGATGAGGAAGGAAGGAATTTTCATTTTCCTATGATTTCGAAGGTTTTTTAGATCGTAACATGTCTAGAAATTCCACAAGCCAAAGTCATAGTCATTCCGAAACAGACTGATTCTGGTAGCCTGCTAAACTGCGGCAGGGAATTACTTCTTCGGGTTCGGGGGTTAGCTTCCGCTTCCTCTTTTAGTCGAACTATTTGCTTTGCGATTACGATACGTCTAACGCATGAAACGTTACTTATGATGGTTCTATTATGGGAAGAGGGACACACCCCAAGTTAGACTCGTGGAGCGGTCATCTCGCTATAAGTAGTGAATTTAAGACAGTTCCGTGATCACGAGTAGGAGAGAGAAAGATAGAGTCTTATGATTCTGACTTTAACAAGTTAAGTGCATTTTGCTATAAAACTTTAATTTATGAAAAAATTTAATAGTTTTCTTGCCAAACAAGTGCAACTCTCTTAAAGATTTTAGCTTCTCTATATTGGTAAGGGGTTTAGTTTACATTTCATATATACAGTTGTATATCCTTCCCAACCGCAGACATTTTCCCATCGGACAACTAATTTTCTCTACTTTACTGCAAAAGTTGCCACACCATTACCATTAACTAATGCAGTTTGCCTGCAACTTGGTGCATATTCCTCCGCATCTCCGGCTTGGTCTCCCATACCTGTCCAAGTCAAAGCACGCATTCCGGATGCAAATTAAGCCCTCATCTTCCGCACGGTGGCTATACGTAAACTTCTGTTATGTGTTTCCTCCTTTTAATGGCGCCATCGAAGCGATGAAAGTTTGCCTCGCAAGGGGAGTGGAAAATATGCAGAAAAAAAAGAAAAAAGAAAAAAAGTACACATCCTGCAATTAATATTCATATCACGGTTCTCTATGAAAGACCAAGTAACGTAATTTTTTCCCTTTTATGCCACAGAGCAAGCATACCCGAGCAAAAATAATAAAAATATATTTGTGACCGTTGGTCCTCTTGAATTCCTAAATTGTGTCATATCCTTAAAATTCAAGAGAGCATACATAACCAGCCAGCAGCCTGTAGAAGCTGGACAGAATGCGTCCTACCCTAACAGAACAAATAAATAAACAAGGACTTTAGGGACGAGTGACAAAAAAAAAAATCTCCCATTCACAGGTAGTGGAGTCCTCCTTAGCTATAGAAGGATGGATATTATAGTTGTGGAAAGGACGTTTTTTTTTTTTTAAACCAGAACCTTTCACATTTGTGTCATTCCATCGCCACTGCGTGAGACCTATCAACGTCAGTATGCGATCCCGCACACTGCATAGCACTAAGAAGCAGTTCCATCAGGACCTCAGGACAATAGTAACTTTGTCCAAAGCCCGGTGACATTGATAATGATTACAATTCTGCCACTGTATTGTGGTTGGACATCGGGCGTGGTAGGTTTGTGAACTTGAACGATAATGCAGAAATTGAAACGGAAATACATACCATACAGGACAAAGGACAGTAGAAATGGATAGACAAACAAAAGACCGACGAACATACAGATGCACATACCAAGAGGATACGTTGCAGGACAATGTTGGGGATAAAAAAAAAAATACCAACTCGTAAACTGCAGCAGGGAGAGCTGCTCTCCTGCAGAATAAATCAAATTAAGAGCTCTACCCTTAATGTCCTGACCGTGACGACAATGGCAACGACGACGATGACACAAACAGGGATGACCAGGATAACGTCGAACGACGACTACGATGATGATGATGATGATGGTGGTACAACATGGAACCGAAAATATTTGGACAAACCAAAGGTCATGATTTGAACGCGATGTGGTCCTTATTTTTGAATAATTTTTTGTTTGCTTTTCCTGGATTATTACGTTTTTTTTTTTTTTGTAGTTGTTGTTGTTGTTTTTACTGCGATGTCCTTTTCCTGTGTCACTGTCGCCTCGCAGTTGAATTTAATATTTTCTCCTTTTGTATGGCTCCCGTTGCCGCCATTGTGGTCATATGCACACATTTTGTCTACCATTTGGGGATGATTTAAGGATGTGGTTTATATCCCACTGTATACTACAGCTGAGAGATGAGAGGGTGATTTTTAAATGAACAAGTGAATATGTTTTTTTTTGTTTCTTTTGTTTTGGGATAGAATTTTATGATTTGAAACAGGATGGACATAAGATATTTATTTACAAGTGTGTTCTGCAATTTAATTAATTAGTTTTTGTGGGCACAGGACGTTCAGTTCATATATGTATAGACATATGGTTTGATGAAGGATGTGTCGAGAATAAATTGTTTTTTTTTTTTTTTTTTGTATACCAAAGTGGTTCTGGTGTGGATGTTGGTACTTGGATTTGAAAACATTAAGTGGTTTTTACCTTCCGGTGGGCTATTTATTGAGTTCTGGCATATGTTATAGTCTTTGGTTTATGGTTGTTTAAAATAAGTAATACAAGTTGATCCTCAATCGTCATGTACCTAATGTGGATAAAAATGGGCGTGTGCGGGAAGAATAGTAACGCAAATGGCTGCTTTATTAAAAATGTAAACGAGGCGGTGGTCTCTCTTAAGCCCTGTGGGTATGTTTTTATTGAGGGTTCTAGCAAAAATATGGAATTTGTCTTTTTGCCATTTCACACATAACGAACTTGAGCGTTTTTGTTGTATTTTTAATGCGCGTCTAAGGAGCTGCATTCTAGAGCTCTAAATTGCAATCACTTTTTCAAGGATTTATGGGCAGTCTATAGGTGCTCGACATTGGTTATCCGTGGCTAGAATCGTTGTATCCACATAAGTCAACGCCTTCAACGAATTATCCGCAGGTGTCAAATCAAACGACCTTAGATTCCACACATTTCTGATTAGATTCATTTCTGATGGAGATAATACTATCGTCAAACACTTCGTTCAATAACTGGATAATTCCACTGGCAGTTTGGTATCTGTTACTACCTTTTTGAAGCCAAATAATCTGCAGATGATAATGCACGCACGAATACGTATAGTCCGACGCCCCAAAAGCTGCATTTTTCGAAGTGAATCGGTAGCTGATTACTACTCCATATCTGATAATTTGGCTTATTAGCAAAGCCAATGTGACAAAAATGAATTCTATCACTGAACGAAATTTGACAGTTAAAAAGTAGATCGACCTTTCAAATTTAATCGCATTGTCATTGACGATTTGTCAAACATTACTAAATAGAAAGGTAAAGGCATCGTTTCTTATGACAAGTTGTAACGAAACGTCACACTGACGAAGTGTACGAAATTCGGGAGAGACATGTCTGCATTGTGCTTGTACCAATCTATAGTGTACAATATAAGGCTCCCGTAGCTCGGTCAGTTTTCAAACTTTTTGGTGGTTAAGTTTTCTTTGGGAAATCAGCAGAGTCAGCACTTTTGGCTGTCGTGCTTCATCTCGGAGCCAAGCTTGTCATTGGGCCGCATTCTGTATACTTAACGTTAGCCTCAACTTAGGAATCTAATCATTGTTAAGTTTATAATAAGACATTCGTTTATAAAGGGGTTACTTAAATTAAGGATAAAATTTAAACGAAAGTTTGTGTTTCTTTGGGCAAAACCTGGATCCGGCGAGCAGAACCTCAGCCTCAGTAAAAAGCACGTCACAGAGTAATGTGTGTTGCATTAACACCCCTATATTAGCTATTATAATATGTTCCTAAATTATTAAGTTATTTGCTTGCTGGCTGGATAATAAACGCAATTATGTAAGTAAGTCCGATCTCACATTGAGGCAACACCCAATAAGCAACTGGCAATAGTAGCCATATTTGTCATTAGAAACACGTGCGTCGGGTCGATAGACCTAATTTTTCAAAAATATGTTGGCTGGTCCAGTTTTTAATACAAAGTTCGTAAAAATAGTGAAAAAATGTCACTGAAAGCTGGAAATTTCTGGCAATGTTGTTGCTCCAATGTGAGAATAGGTTCAAATGAAGTTACGTATTGCTTATTGACAATTGCTAGTTTCTTAGTTGCTTATTGCTTTTTGCCTCGATCTGACAGCCGTCTAAGCTAAAGCAGTATTGTATTAAGCAAGTTATTTGACTCCAATCATAAATATTTTGACAGCATTTTTTGGAAATTATTGCCCTTCTAATTCACTCCAATTTTTTCTTGATATGCAATTTTCTACATCGTTTGACCTACATGGACTTACGAGCCGATTTATGAATAAGTTTTAAACCATGAAATGCCTCCTATTTTAGATTGCTTGATTTCGTTTCAGCCTTCACTTTCATCCTTTTAAGCAATTTTTCAATTTCCCCTCGAAGTGATTTAGTAACGTTAAGATCTCTAACTGGAGTAAATAAAGGGTCCGCCATCTAACGTTTTTTTTTCCCAACTAGTGCTTATTTCGCGAATGGTAACACTTAGCTCATCTCTGATTTGACAGATAATTAGTTTTATCCTTCCGCTGAACGAATATGGTTGGGTATACGCTTGAACAACGCTGGGAAATATTGCGACATTACTTTGAAAATCATGGTAATGTTGCAGAATGTGTGCGAAAGTTGCGTACGGATTTTGGAAGAAGAGAAGCACCGTCAGCTCCGTATGTTCGTTATCTTGTGAAAAAAGTGAATGAAACTGGCATCCTCATCGATAAACCAAAGCGTGAAAAGCCAAAAACAGCCGATATACCCAAAACGAGTCACTGTTTGGTGCGGATTTTGGTCCAGAGGCATAATTGGGACATTTTTCTTCGAAAATGAGCAAGGAGTGGCCGTTACAGTCAATGGCGATCGTTATCGGGCCATGTTGAACGAATTTTTGTTCACAAAAATTGAAGAGGAGGATATTGGCAACATTTGGTTTCAACAGGACGGCGCTACGTGCCACACAGCCGAAGCTACACTCGATGTTTTGCGCCCTGTTTTTGAAGATCGCATTATCAGCCGCAGAGCTGATGTCGTTTGGCCATCGCTGCGATTTGACAACGTTGGACTATTATTTGTGGGGTGGGTGGTAAAAGATAAGTGTTACGCCGACATGCCAGAGACAATTGACGCTTTAGAGGACAATATTCGTGAAGCCATTGGTGAAATACAGCTGCACACAATCGATAATGTGCTTAAAAATTGGACCGATCGTGTAGGCTACTGCATGGCTAGCCGAGGCAGCCATTTGAATAAAATTCTTTTCCATTAATAACCGGAAGGATTGTACTTTCAAATAAAAAAAGAAATTTGAGAAAATATTCAGTAGTTTTTTTTTATAGCATTTTCAAAAAAAAAAAAAAGTTATTTGGCGGACCTTTAGAAATAGACTTCCTTTCATGACTTACCCCATCTAGATCCTGATTTTAAGGGTATTTCAGTAACTATGCGATCACTTTATCAGTGCAATCAGCACAAGTGTGTCAGTGTCAGAGGTTGGCAGCTTAACAACGTTGGCAGTAAAGCACTAGATTGCATCAACGCTATCAAGAAATATTTTCCGAGTAAAACATTTTCAAAAATCAGGAACACCATACCTAATTTAATAAAATAACACACCATAGATTAATGTTAAATTTTTTATCTCTTCTTTATTTTCCTTTTATATTTCACTATTTATTACTTTTTTTTTTTTTGCTGAGTCTAATATTCTTTTTTTTTTGTATATAATTATAATTACAATAGTAGGTATAACAAAAGAAAACAATGTCATATACTATATTTATACATAAATATTTTTTTTTTGTTTTTGCTTTTTATAAATAATTCTTTATTTTGGTTTTTGCTTTATTAAATTGTTTATCCTATGTAAATGTGTTAAGTAAAATCAATTTCTTTTGTTTTTCTCACTATACGACTAAATGACAAATGTTATACTTAGAGTTAAGATTTTTTTTTTCCATTTTCATTTATTACTTATTTAGTAAATAAAAAGATGTAATTTACAATGAACAGTGTTACACATTAAATTCTTGGTTTTACTTTATTATTCAAAAATAGTTTTATTTATAATTTACAATATTTTATGCATATAAAAAAGAAAAGTATTCATACTTTGCTTATTATATTTTTGTTAAGTTGCATTTCTTAAATATATTACACTAAAAGTTGTATTGATTGAGTTTTCCGGTTTTCTTTGATGTAAGTTGTTTTTTTTTCATTTATTAATATTTAGAAATGTCATCCTGTTTATGTTACAAAGGTTTGTTGTTTTTTTTTTCTATATGAATGTAGATGTGAGTGAAGATATTGAAAAGTGTTTTGCTATGATTAAGTTTTGTGAAAGTGATATTTTTTTACTTTAAATGTACTATTGTATTATCTTGTCTATTTTAATAAATATATATTTATTTATATTATGTGTACTAATATATCTTTACAAATTTTCTTCATGTTTTTCTTTTTTTTTTTTTGTTGAAAATCTAGGTAAAAGCTCATCATCGTATTTTTGTATTTCTTGTTGATTATGATAAAGAATATTTTTTATTTTTTTTTTGTAATAAATAAATTATAAATATTTTAAACAAGTTACTTTTAAATAAATAAATATAATAAAATATATTAAGGGAAGATTTATCTCATATTTGGTTTAATTTACGCATTATGCTACTAATATTCGTGAATTTTGTTTTGGCGAGTAGTTTTGGTTGAGTATTTCGTTTATTTTTCGGTCTAAATATTATTTTCCTATATAGGTAGGTATACAAAATTATAAAGTATTTATGCTGTAATTTTGATACTCAGTATTTAGTTTTTGGTATAGTGTATAGTTATCGTTAAATTTATTTATTTAGGTTTGTTGTGTTTACAAAAAACGCACTGTTTATGTGGATATTTATATTTTTGTCTGGCATTTATTTAAAATATAAAAAAATAAATAAATATTAAGTACAACAATTTGATTTAATAAAATTACAAAAAAAAAATATATCAGTAAAACCTCTATTTAACTGCATTTAGAGCACCGGTCTTCTTGTCCTTTTTGACTAAAGCATATACCGATGCAGCCTTATAATTGATTGGCCCATAATTATGGAAATCCATGTCGGCGTACTCGAGTTCGTCATCGAAATTCGAAGCTGCCAATGGCTAAGGTGAAAAATTAATTAAATATTTGTAGTGGTATTGTTGGAATAGTGTATATGACTCCGGCAATACGGATTTTGTTTTATTGTTAACTGTAGTTTGGCATGCACATGTTAGTAATAAACACGTTTGGGTATACTTTACCTACAATCGTAGTGTTGTCGTAGATGTTTGCATGAAATATTCAGATTACCATTTCAACCTCGGTTTTCAACAAAAAAAATTGCGATCGGGGTAAATGCAGAAGTTTAGCTTGCCCTTTGTATGAATTTTATCTTGTAGGTGAATGCAATAGAAGCCATTCGGTAAAATTATATATTTTCGGATGAAGAAAAACCTTAAGGTGTTTTGGGGAAATTAAAATTGAAACCAGTCACTCAGTAGTCCAGCACACTATCCAATGTAACTCTCTTTTTTGCCCTTGCTTAATTTGAGGTGGCATTCTTTAAAAAAAAAAGATTTCATCGTTTTCGATTGCGGACATTTTGCTTCATACAACATTTAAAACGAAAGTGACTTTCGTTTTCGAAAAAAAAACGAAAGCTGTACGAAACGAAAGATATATTCAGGTGCTGCTGTTAAATTTACTCTGAATGTATGCAACTTAGATTACACTGCTTCTTAAACGACCGAAAAAACTAAAAAAGCAAATTTTCGCGGGAGCATGACTTTCGTTTTTTTAAATGCGAAAGTGATTTTCGTGAAATTTTTACAGAATCCCACTTCTGATTTACAGTTTTGGTAGTTTACACAGCAATATTTTCGTTAATTTTATTACAGTAGAGCTAAAGCTTCAAGGATTAATCGTGTGTATCATTTTAAATCCCAGTTTAATAAGTCAGTCGCAAGTCTGCAGTCTTCGGAGGCATTGTGATAAAGATTTCCGTCAGAAAAATTATGCTCCTAACGTAGTTTATTACTGAATCTAGCAAAAACTGTATCCTTCATCGAATCACCTCGTAAAACATAAACAAGGATACATATTTCTAATAATTCCCAGCAAAGCATAAATTAATCCGATAATTAATTTGGTGGTACACATCTTACCTGCCCAGTTATTTATTTCGATTTGCTTGTTAGTATTAACACTATCAACATAATTATATTTATTAGTCGACATGATGTGAAAAGCATTAGTCAGTAAGTTAAATATATTTTAGTTATATTATTCTGTCGTATTTTGCTGGCGGCGTTATTATGATAATAATGTGAGCGGACGATAAATTATTATGCGCAACTACAAAGCAGTAGACAATGCACAATTCAGTGATGAATATAAATAAATAAATAAATAAAATACACACACAATGAGATAAATTCGATGAATCAAGAATTCGATATTATTTAGACGATTTTTTTTCATTTAATTCTTAATACACCACAACCACCATCGCAATACGACAGAAAATATTCTCTTCTCTTTGAACGAGAAAAGTTTTTGCAAATACAAAAAAAAAAACAATAATTAACAACAACACTCTGCGATATAACAAAAGGGATATTTCAATTTACCTTAACTTTAACAACACACTTAAACGTTGACTAGAATGAAACAGAAATTCAGGGACTAGAAAAAATGTGTTTTTCTTTTTTTTTTAGTCACATTTCGGAAGGATTATATTGTCTATGTGTTTTTATTTTTTTTTATTTTTAGAAAATGTACGTATTACTGCCTTTGTAGATGTCCTCAAAGTCAGATAATTGCTATAAATAAAGAGAAGAGAATTTAGATACATAATTTGTGTAGAAAGAACAAAATTAGGAGTCATAGTGAAATAGGCAGAGTACGTGTACTTTCATGACACTTTATAGGAATTTTTGTCGGGCTTGAACATTTTTGTTTTTATTTTTTTATTTTCTGTAGTCATACCAGAGTTGGTGGTGATAGACTTATCTGTTGGTACGCTTGTATACAGAGGTATGATTTTTTGATCACCAGGACGACAGTCAACTTGACGTAGTGGCAATTTAACAGTACCACGTTTGTTGGCAGTAGATCGTGTTAAACGTATCGGAAGACAGTAAATTACCTAAAAAAGATTTTTTTTCCTTCAGATTTATGTTACAAGAAAACGCAGAAGAATAATAGAACATCGGTGAAAGTGACAGGAAAGGGGGAAATGTAGATAATGTTTAAATAGAAAAAAATGTCACGAAATGTGCGTAATGATTGTGACTGCTTGTAAAATGGTTATATCCATCATACTGATCCTGCAATGAATGGTGTTGAATTTAGTTGACTGTCGCCTGTTATTTTTAAGGACTTTAGTGCACGTAGAAATTTGCAGAATAAATTGTAAACCGAAAAAATAATTTGCATATCTTCGTATCCGAACTGGAAGGTGCAATGGGTATCAGAAGGCAGGAAATATAAAAATACCAATCCGCCATGAAAAGCGATCCGCCGCGCATTTGGAAATAAGACCCCAGCTATCACACTGGTCGTTTTTTTTTTTTGCTTAATTTGGCAAATTTAATGATACTGCAACAGGTTGTAAACACAAAACATGTTTTGCAACTTTACGGAGTAAGCAAAGGGCTGTTTTCCAAGACCAAGATCCACTTCCCGGGTAGCAATATCTTAGGAAGCCTGCTGTGTAACCCTATTGGTATGGTAACACCTTTTACATCTAAGTAAAGAATTGGAGAGCACTGTCGATTGTACCAGTAAAGAGACGATAGTATGCCTCTAAAGTCTAGCCGCATAAGGTCACAAGTAAACTGAATCGCTGCAAAATACCATCAAAGGGCAGAATGCAAAGGCTGTCGAGATTAAGATTCTATCTAGATAGTTGGATGTCTTACTTTTATGTTGGATTTGTATTTTTTTGTCTATTTATTCGCTCCGTTCAAAAACTACAGCTGTTTAGGTGTTTGCGCTTGTTTGCGAATAAAAAATAAACTAGATTCTTTTGAAGACGAAGATTCAATGACGAACTACACAGGCTATAGAGCGACGCTGACATTGTCAAAAAGCTAAAAATACAACGGCTGAGATGGCTGGGGCACGTAGAGCACATGGACAACAGCGCACCAGCCTGAAGAGTCTTCGAATCCACCCCTGAGGGACAACGCAGCAAAGGAAGACCCCACAATTGGAGAACGACCTCAACCAACTTGGTGTGTGTAACCGTGGTTGAGACCGTGGTCCTTGTTGGTTGAGACCTTGGTCCACCCCGGACTGTAAGAGCCACCAAAAGTAAGTAAGTAAGATTCTTTTGACGGAAAAAAGCTGTCAAACTTTTGGAAAATATATGGAAAAAAAAATCGAAAGTCAGAATGCAAAAAAAATGGAATTTTTGGAAATATCAGATCGAAGACGGTCGAAATTTAGGTATCGTTTTCAAAACGATCCGCTGCGCATTTCGGAATAACCGGTTGTCTTCATCCATATGGAATTCACAGCTCTCGTTAAAGGGTCAGTATAGGTAAGACGTTTAAACATTTTCTTAAAAATCTTAGAAAGACAAAGAAAACAAAATTAATGGACCCTCAACCGTTCGCTTTGTGAAAGTTTCATATTTTTGGGACGGGAGGAACCTACAAATTTATGCCAAATCTGAACGGTTAACCACCCATCAAATATTTTTTTTATGTAAATAACTTTAGTGTAGTTTTGTGTGCTCGGGGGGCTAAAAATGCAAACAACCCGCTTAGTAGTTCAGCAACCTAACTAATAGGTCACAGCTCAATAAAATCTATTGAACGCACAAGTATGGATAAGTCCCCGATAAAAATATTGTAAGTGGTGCGCAACACCCATTGTCCAACGACTTTGGGAATACTACGTTATTAAGCTGGGTGATCCCAGAATCCGTCGTATTCGTAATTTTTCTACGAACCCCAAAAGAACTATCACAGAATTTAATTCATAGCAAAAATGTTCACTACAAAAGATTCTGTGATAGTTGTTTTGGGGTTCATAGAAAAATTCCGAATACGACGGATTCTGTGATCACCCAGAAGATATTTAAGATATTCCTAAAACCATACAACTTTCTGACCATACACGGTACTTTTAACATAATTTTATGCCACAGGCCAACCCTTAAAAATTCGTCACTTTCGCCTGGCTCCGGCTTGGCTATAGCTTGCAAGATCTAGCAACATTTTTAAAAAGATTCATTATAAGATCCAAATCGTGTAGTTAGAAGTATCTCCAACTATTAATTCGACTCAGAAGGAGCTTCCATGACTTTTGGTGACAATATCGCAGATAGTTTGGTATCATATCTAACAAAAAAAAAAGGCTATCCGAACCTGCCCTAACAATTTTGAGTTTCTTAGAACAGTCCCAAGAGCCATAACACTACAACTTTTCACCAATCAAATGTTTCATGAGGAACTCACATTTTAATTCCCATTACTGCAAAACCACTACAAACTTCATTACCTAACAGACCCTAGTCAAAGCAGGACTTTTTTGAAATATAAATAATATAATAATATATAAATAAATACATATATAAATAAATAAATTAAATAGAAAAATAAAAAAACTTACTATACAATACATATCCCAATATTACACACGTTGCCTTGCCTTTTGTTGTGGATTCAGTTTTTTTTTTATGCTTACATCAAAATATAATGTACTGCTATTACTAAAACTATTTTTTACAAAATTGATAATTGATTTATCCTTATAAGTTAATAATATAACCTATTAACTACAGTTTAGAAATTTTCCCCATTTTTTTTTGTTTACCCTTTTCATGGTCCAAACTTAACGACTTAACGCATCTACACGTATTATGTACAGTACTACCTAGACAGTACCAAACAGAAAATAAAACTTAACAATGAACCGACAACTTGGAATGGATGATGTCCTTTTATCTTAAATTTAAATATGTATCTATTTTTTTTTATATTTTCACTTCGTTGAATTTTCGGGCGGCATATTGTGTGGCTCGTCTGCCCGGGCTACTGGCCACGCTGAGTATCGTAACATCGGCATCTTCGTCCTCGTAAAAGGTGTAATCCGGATCGACATCTATACCCTGACAGCTGTTCGTCCTTGCAGTGTGTGGTGCAGTGGAAAATTGAGGGCAATTAGGATAGCCAGAGAAGTCTTTGTGTCTATGTTGTCGCCGATGAATCATTTCACTATCAGAACTAATAGCTAACTCGTCCATGTGTGAGGAGACGGTGGATGGCGTGGGTTGTTTCAGGACATCGGCACAGACAACTTGTTTGCACATGGAAATATTGGACATGTTCACATCATTATCATCCTCTTCGTCATCAGATTCGATGTCCTCTTCATCGTCGTCGTCATCCTCTTCATCCTCATCGTCATCCTCTGAACTATGATGTTTCGTTCGTCGCTGATGATGATGGAGCTGTTTGTTGTAACGGCTGCTGTCGTAGGTCTCCACATTCGACATATGCCGCTTGAGGCTTGTACCGCAAATTCGCGGTATCGTACTGCCCTCTGTTGGTGTTGGCTTGGCATTTATCTCTCTAAAATTCGCTGGAATTAATTCATTACTAACTAATCGACTACTGCTGACACAGCCACTGCTGGTAATGTGTTCCACTGGTGAAATTGGCTTAAAGGCGGTGTTTTCGTTTAGAAATGTCGGTTGCCTGTGGCCGTC
Organism: Cheilosia soror; assembly: GCA_949372485.1. NCBI lineage: Eukaryota > Metazoa > Arthropoda > Insecta > Diptera > Syrphidae > Cheilosia > Cheilosia soror. Next base: position 4,675,086 of record OX443563.1, read on the forward strand.
ATCACCATAGAAGCCATTAGCGATAATTCCGCCTCCCTGCTGCTGTTGCTTGAGTCGATGTTTCGACCTGATTCCGGCCACAGTTTGCGATGGCTGAAAATGAAAACTATGATGCTTTCGGAGTGGTAATCTCACTGGTCGAGTGGTGTAGCCAGGATGGTGAGGCTTCTTCGACGTCACTGTTTCTGTTTGCTTCTGTTCCTGATGGGAATGCTGATGATTATGATGATGATGTGATAGATTATTTAAGGCGCTTCCATTGCACATTCCAATGGAATCCATATCAGAGATTTTTGCTGTTACTGTGGCAGCATGATGGGTGAAAGATGCAGATACTGCTGGATCTTCACTACTCACATCACCATCAGTGGCTGATCCACTGCTGGAGCTCTGCTGTTGTTCTGGATGCTGGGAGTTAATGGACATTAGCATTTGTTGCTTATGGGCGCCGCTGTTGTACTGCGATGACGACTTGATGCCTGATGGCTGAGAATATTCCGTGGACGTGGACGAGGGGGCTCGGTGAATCCGCTTGGATTGACTGTGGTTACTGGTGCTGGTACTTCCGGCACTACTGGCACAACCGGATGAGGATGATGTGGAATGGTTTGTTGCTAAAAATGGATTAGTGGTAGTATTTGGTGCACGCTGTAAGTAGAAGCGTTTTTTTTTTTTTTTTTTTTCGTTGTGTTTTTAGAGACAACATTTGGGAGTGCGGATTGGGTTGAAATTAAACAAAATTTCGTGTGGAATGTATACAAGAGCGTGAGGTGAGGGAAGAAAAAAAAAGAAACAAAAAAACATATTAATGGGCTTGGTTAGCTTAGGAGTTATTTGTAAAAAAAAAAAATGTTTGAAAAAATCAGTATTTTGGCGTTTAGTATTAATTTTAGAATGGATTTCAGTAGGGCTGAGTCTGAGCAGGTGGGGAGTTGTTAAACTGTTTATTTGTGAGGGATATGTGGATGGCAAAAAGAAGGTATCTGGTATCTATGATGGAAATGAGCTCACAATAAATACATGTGTAAAAATGTCAAACGTTTCGAGAGTTGAGTCGTTGAAAAAAGTTCTGAACCTTCTAGACCCCGAACTACGTACCGTGTCCCATAATAGAACGATGTTGTTGGTCACTAGATCCAACAAAATACAGCATAAGCATTGTAGGCTTCGTTTGTAGCTCATATTCCGTAATTGGAAAAAAGTAGTCCCACATTGGGCGCCATTTACCAGCTGGAAAAGAGTAATACAATAAGAATCCTTATATCCAGTTGACCTAGATCAAGTATTGAATAAACTTTAGTTGACGCGTAAACGATCTTCGAATCTACTCCCGAGGGTGTAGAGAGAGAGACCGAAACTGGAGACAGTTGGCCAAAGATCGTACTGGCTGGAGACGCTTGTTGGTTGAGGACCAGGTCCACGCCGGACTGTAGCGCCTTAAGCATCAAGCTATCTATTTTCAGAATAGGTGTAGGTAGTGATTCAAAGATTGAAACTCACATAAATCCTAAGCTCTGATAAACAATTCTCTAAAAAATCTAAAATTAATCGAATCTCTTTAGCCGAACTGCGGGTTAAGGTAAAAAATAAAATTTGTATTTCAGACCGTACTTTATGTATCTGTCAAAATGGTTTGCTGAAGCTAAATTTTTGGCAGATAAATGCGTCAATGAATTTTTGAGAGAAGCTAGTTTTAAAGAACGACTGTTTTTTGTGACCCTTATCCACAGCACACTCTTTGTCAAAATTTAGGTAAGATTTAGTGAAGCAAAATTGGAAATCAGCTAAAATGAAGAAAATTGAAGTATTAATTCTTGACAATTGTGGAAGCCAAAGTTGTACAATTTGGAATATTTACACTACAATTATTGGACACGAGCATATCGCACATTTTATCTAAAGTATAATATTGAAAGCTTTCATTTAGACTGATAAAGATCAACGTGTTTTCATAGGATAGATCCCAAGACACGGCATATCTATGAGTGCATTTCTTAGACAGATTAATGCCAAAAATACTCGAATTGCCATTTCACCCATACCTTCGGGTTTGTTAAATAAAAATATATACGTTAAATGATGTTCAACCAATGGGACCAATCAGCTAGGATAATGAACATAAATGTCAAACTAAAAAGACACAAGTTAGTAGAGATACATACCTCCAGGCTCTGCAGTGATGCGGAACACGAATTTGGCGTCCGCTTTTTACATTTACCCGATGACGATATATTCGCTGTTGTCGAAGTGGACGCATCCTCGGGCGTAGTCGCATCTGGGTGACTTGCTTTGCCAGATAACCCTTGCGGATGTCTACTGCACCGATTCGTCGTACTATACAAACTTTGGCTGGATGACACCGAAGTCGGATCGGCTGAAGGATCATTTTGTGATAAGGGTGATTCATACGGCGACGTATGCACCAGTGTCGATGGCGATGACGTTGTTGAACTGCCACCTCCTACAGCACTGCTGGTTCCGTCTACAACATTCATATAGACAGGAGTTGTTTGTGACTTTGAACTGCGATTTGTTTGAATTTTTCCCGCCACAAGGATGTTGGTTATGCCAGCACCAACTCTAGGCGCTGGTACTGGTGTGACACACTCATAAGAGCTATTCGAGATACCCGAATCGCTGCGATAAATACTAAGTCTCTCGGGTTCAATCAAATTGAAGTCATCAACCTTTTTCTGGTGCAGGTGTTGGTGATGTCGTGTCGTCGCCTTTTTCTGGCTCTGCATCTGTTGCAGCTGTGGATTGGACGGATGTCTTTCCTTTTGCTGCAACGCTGCGACAGGTGCATGGTGTGTATCCACCTGACACTCATGTATCTGAATCGAATCGTTAAGATTCTCATAAACGGGCGGTTCATAGAATCTCATTTTCGACTGCATCGGTGTGGCATATTTTGGCGGTGGCATTCCATCGCCATCACCAGCACCAGCAAAGGAGTGATGTCGCTTGCATTTGTTGCTTCCGATAGTCGTGCCATTGCCGCTCAATGCGGCAGCCACTGGCTTAATCGAATTCAAATGGTGATGTGATTTTTTATTGCCAGGAAACTTCAACGAATAGAATTTCTTGTCCCCGTCCAGTGTGCCCGGGTGGCTGCCACTGCCACTGCCACCAGTGTGTCCTTTCGAACGTTTCGTTCGATGCATGCTGCCACCAGTGCTATTGCTCGTGCCACTGGCACACGTTGTTGCCGTGTTGAATTTCTTAAAATCGGTCACCGCTAGGAAGGGATTGTTGCTGCTGCCGTTATTATTATTAATGACCACTGCATTGCCGGTTCCTGTGACACTACCAGTGCCACGTTCCACTACCGTATACGGATAGTCATGTTCGATGGAGTTCAGCAATTGCGAGTTCGATGTGGAGAACTTTTGCTGCTGTTGCTGGTGATAGTATTCCGTGTAGCTTTTCGGAAAGCAATTGTTCAGATTGTAGGTTATCTGTTGGCCAGGCGGCTGATGGTGGTGTGGATATTGCTGATGATAGCTGTCCGATGTGGATGGTGGTGGTGGTGGAGGAATACCAATACTACCATTGTCTAGGATGGCTGCACTACTGCGCGTACTTTTGATTGTGTTGGTCAGAGATGGATTACAGCTACGATTATATTGGATGGTGTTGTACGATTGTTGCTGTTGCTGGAGTTGATGGTGATTTTGGATATTCGAGTGATACTGATGTTGGGTTAGTTGCTGATTGGTGTCATGATTTGTAGTTAGTCGTTTGGGACGTGGTGCTACACGTACCACATTGGTATTGTTATTAAAATTTGTAGGAGTCGTAGTAAACTAGAAAAAGTTTTTTTTTTTTTTTGGTGGAATGAAAGCAGAACACGAATTTTGATTGTTAGTTGTGGTTATTTTTTGTTGTTGGCATGCTAATTAAGCTAATTGAGGAGTGGGAAATTAATAATTAAAAAATAAAATTTTGCTAGAACACAAAGATGAATAATTATGTTTAAAGTGCGATAGGGGGTAGGTGAGTAACTTTTTGAACAGAGTGGCATAAAGGCGTTATAAATATGGACATTTACAGTGTTCTTGGCGACTGCTTGTATATGACAAACGAAGGTCGTTATGAACAAACATACCCACCAAAATTGAAAGTCTTGTGGTTTTCTGAATGCAATTGCCATTTGTGGGTTTCGCTTGACACATCACACAACAGACAGCATTCCACTCCAAAACCACCATTTTTTCATTCTGTCAAGATCGGAATTGAATCGACTTAACATATACGTTATCCGGTTGTCGTTCCAATTCAAGGGCCAAAGAGCAGGGAGGTGAGTTTTGGAATGAATGTGAGAAGCTGAGCTGTCATCAGCGGAGGAGTGAATTGTATTAGAAGTTGCAAATAGAAGTTCATTCATGAAAACGAGAAAGAGAGTCGAAGACTTAGGGAATATCAACAATGAATAGAACAGACAGAAAGGGAGTTTCGAATCCATTAAATAGAAGACGCGTGGATCACAAGCACACATTTTGACAAAAGAGTTTGATGCCAAATACTCAAACTTTTAAACTATACCCTTTAGTCTTTGTCTGACTAAGTTCTTCTAAGGCCTTTGTGATATAAAGTGCAGCAATTTTACTTTAAGCCATCAAATCACTAGTGGATCCTTGGCGGCGAGAACCGTACTGTCGATTATTAAGGACGATTTATGTGCAAGGAATTGCAGATTCCTTAAAAAAAATGGATATGTGCTATAGGTCAGTAATTGGTGGGAGAAGTAGATACGCCGTATTAAGGACGACATGTGGACCAATGGTGTTTTCCACCTTCCACCGAAGAGTCCATTAGGACAAGAGATGCAAAATCTTATGCAATAATTTGCCCATCGTAGAAGAACTCCTTTGTATTTTCGCAGGAGCTGAAAAATATACGCTGAGCTTTTTGTAAAACCGACAGTGTGCATAGGCCAACATGCACTGTCGATGTCAAGTATTGCCATCCGAAAGTCTGTAGAAAAGGATATGATTTAAAAAACTCCATTTCACATCAAGGACTCAAATGTGATCAATCCAAGTTTGAGCTCCCTCAATCCAAAGTATCACAGCTGTCAAGATTACAATATTGTATTGACATGATTTTTGTAGGTACAAACCTTTCCTGTTTGTGAAAGCATTTTGTTTAACAATAAACCCCCTATCGCTCTTTTTAATAATTAAAAAGACATTTAGATTGGAAAATATGAAAAAAATTAAACAAATAATTAAACTGAAACTTAAAGAAAAAAAGATAAAATTTAAAAAAATAATAAATTTATAATAAAAAGCACTTTTTTTACAAAGCATGCGAGAAGAAATATCTTACACAAGTGTAGTTTTCGAACTTAACAATTTTTTTTTTATCACAATATTACAAGTAGCCTTACAACTTATAGACTTGTTTACAAATCTAACTTAAATTATATAAAAAATAATAATAACTATAAGAAAGTAGAGGATAGAAAAAGTCCCAAAAAGACAGTAAAGCCGACCCAAATGGCAAATCTAAAAAGTTCAATCGAAGGAAACTCAAAATAAAAATAGAAAATAGCCCAACTGTCGATTTACGTGGAAATGTTTAAGCCCTGTAAAAGTCTTCATCTGTACAAATTTGTATCTTTTTTTTTTTTCGGAATATCAAATTCTTGATTATATTATATGAAAATATGAAAAATGTTGTGTTTTGCGAAATGGTTGATGTGTTTTATATGTTAACAAAAAAAAAAAAAAACAGAAACTTAATAACTTAGAAAAGAAGCCATAAATAATTTCTACTGATATGAGAAATTTGCATACATGAACAAAGCAATGAACACTAAACGATTAGAAACAAAGTGTACGAAATAATATGCAATAAAATTTATATAACGAAAAAGTAGAATAAAATAAGGAAGAAGAAAAATAAGCAAATACCTTATTAGGAGCCGTTTGCAGACCATGAAATGGTAGATTCTCATACTCTCCAGGTTCCGTCAATGGATCCCCCAGTGAAGATGACTTGTCGTGTACTATAATTTGATTTTTTGTTGTTGTTTGTTTTGGTATTTGCGATTTGATTTTGATTTGATTGTTTTTTTATTATTTTGTTATACGATATATAAAAAAAAGAAAAGAACAGAAAAAACAGATACAAATTAAAAATTATAATCAGCGAATGTTTTTTTTTTTTTTTTTCATAAACGATATTAAAATATAATAATAATAATAATAATAATATATAATATAACTATAAAATAAGACAAGATATTTTTTAACTTGTAATTTTTTTTATAACTAGTGTTAATATTATTTACTCTAACGAAAGGGGATGCAAAATTTGGTGAAAGTGATTGAAATAAACTATTTTTTAATTTAATTATGTGATTTGAGTGTAATTTAAAAAAATTTATTTAACTAACATAAGTAACTTCATCATATAAATTTAGTGTTATGTGGGTCTTTATTTGCCCGAATATGTCGTATACGGTATACCAAATATATCAATTCGACGGCATTCTTTATTTCCGCCAGAGATCGAGAGAGGGTATTATCAATATGTAAGAAGAACGATTTATTATTCTCGTCCATCAACTGTCACTTTTCTTTAATAAAATAAATAAATATTTGACGCAACAGGCGTGTAGCTTCTCACAACCCATTTCGTTTGTGTGAGTTTTTATTTTTGTGACGAATGAGAGAGATCTACAATTTTGAGCCGATTCCGAACGGCTTAATTGAAAAGTTTTTTAGGACCGTTTCTCGGATATTTGTCCGACATTCGCGAGAGGTGGCGCAGTGGAAAAAAACCTTAAGATTAAAATATGAGCAACCCGAATTACCAAATTAGTCTAGCTACGTTCATAGAGCCCTAACAGTGTACCGGTCGCACGGATAGCAAATACACAAACAGGGGTTTTCATCAGGGACGCTACAAAAGTAGAGCGATAGGGACAGCAAACGACGCCGAATTTCTTGCCGCTCTTTTGACATTTCTCTTCAGTAAGGTTTGCCATTTCATGATGGAAAGATATACGAGCCAACAACGAGTCGAAATTATTAAAATTGACTACCGAAATTCGGAGTCAGTGGCCTCAACATTAAGAGCGCTACGTCCAATTTATGGTCGTCATAATCGTCCTAGCAGATCAACAATTGAGCATCTAGTGGAAAAATTTGAATCCACAGGCACAGTACAAAATGTTCCCGTGCCAGTGAGACAAAGAAGTGCCCGTAGTCTCGAGAATATTGCTGCCACAGAGGCTTCAGTTGAAGAAAGCCCAAATGTGTCTTTCACACGTCGTTCTCGAGCGTTGGGCATCTCTGTGACCGTCTCTCTACCGTCGAAAACTGGGTTCAGCGTCTGGACTTCTGCAAGCGTGCCCGTGGTGGCCATGCAAAAGAAATCGAGTTCCATACATAATGGCATCGAACATACTTTCACAGGAGTAAAGAATTTCATTGATATCCAAAACCGTTTTTGTTTTATTTAAAAAAAAACTTTTGTAGCGCTCTTATTGAAAAACCCTTTATATCATATACTGACTTTTGTAAGTATTAGTTTGCCGTTCTAAGTGATAATTTGACAGAAATTTATCTGTCCGAGGACTATTCATAGTCCTCTGGTTTAGTTTCACTTTAAAGATTTTTCGTAGGATTTAGTGTATTTTCGTCAATTTTATCGCAAATGGGAACACTCGCTTTAAAAACTAACAATTTTGTAATCTATTTTTCAAACCATTCGCATGCAAAACAAGGATATGGCCAAGCTAAAGTTTCAAAAACATTTGAGGAAATTTAAGACAAAGTAAGATGTCGAAATGTTGTTTTCCGGTTTATATTATATAATTGCGAAATATACAATACAAGCAATGCCCGCGGCTCCGCCCGCCGGTTTCATTTGTTTTAAATAAAACTAAATTTATTTGACTTATCATTGTACGTGTGTTTATATATTTTCCTCCTATTTAGTTTACAAAATATTTTAACGCAATGCTTTTGTGAATTTTTTTTAGTGGGAGCAAGTATAAACAAATTACCACTGCAGCTCACACGCGACCATGCAACACATAGCTGTCCATGTGAAAAACATGGCTGTCGGAGGTAAACTCCGGCTATAGCCGAGTAGCTCCAAAGATAACCTCTATACCTCCGTTTCCCTTTCCACCATCTTTTCTCCCTAAGTAACTTATACTGGATCCGAAAAATGTAGCCAGTACAATGTTGTAAGAAGTTTTAGAATCGGCCAAATAGTTCGTCCCTACCACCGCTTTACCTATCCCTCGCCCGTCCCAACTTATTCCTTACGTAACCTGTACTGATCTGAACGGTGTCACCATGACAACGGTAAAAGAACTTTTAAAACCCGCCTAGTAGTTCGAGAGATACCCTTTACCACCCCCCTTTATTTTCACTCCTCTACCACTACAATAATTGTGCTATTCTTTTATTGTATGTATGTATTGTGATTAGAAATTAACCCCCATGCAAAATTTCAAAGTCCTGGACATAATATTTCACATAAATGCAAACTGGTCACAGGTATGATTTGATTAATAACGCGATCATATCGTTATACTTTCCATAGCTGCAGATCTCAAATATGTTATGTAGATATTATGTACAATTGTGCATATAAATCTACCTGCGCATCACAAACCCCTTATAGTTACGTAGTTTGTTTTATGCATATCCATTCCCTACATTAAATTTAACTACGCATTTCATGAGCATTTACAATTATGCATTCTGAATGCCCGTCGTGCGAGTAATCATTCTATTTTTAGAACACAAATTAAAACTACCCTTCCTAAGCACAACTGCAATCGATAAAGCGATTTTTTCGCACTTGGCCAAATAAGATCTTATTTCAATTTATTATATCTCACCCTCTGGATGAAGTAGAAAAACGAATGTTAGCTCAAAATACTCGGTAAAATATTGCCTAACAATTAAAAGCATAACTTGAATTGACATAAATCCATTTATGAGTATAATGGCAAGTTTAGCGTAGTAAGGTCAAAATAGAAAAGTTTGTTTGAAAAGTTTTTGAACCCTTATGGGACGAATTTTGAAAAACGATGAATGAGGCTTGTAATAATTTTTACTTATCTATCAACATACAAACTTTTAAGTTCATACGGCTAACGGTTCGTGAGACCCCTTTTGTTCGCCGCGACCCCTTTACTCCTGAGCAATTCTCACCCACCCTACGGACTAAGTTGGCCACACATCTATGGATCATAAAAATCCGACGAATGGTTCTCGAGTTATGAAGAAACGAACAGACGGACGTTGCATTTTATAAGTAGTATGGATATGGATTATTTATGAGGCCTACCTAGACCTACCTAAGAATTTTCACACCATACCTAAGCGAAAGACAATTTTTGAGTTAGGGACCTATAAAAAAATCATGTTTATCATTATCTGTATAATAATTATTACAGACTACATCTCATGACGAAATTTATTATATGGCAGTTGGTACTATAATAATTGTAGGTTTGTGTATTTTATGCGAGTTGGTGATTTTTAAAAAAAAATCATAAATCTTTCAGCGAGCTTAATTTTCTCTATTTGTCAGCGCTAGAGCTCTGGACAACAATTTAACAAAACACAAGAAATGCAATCACAAAATCTCAAAAAACCGAAACACAAAATCCCGGTAGTAAATTTTTTTAAAAATTCCTACAATTCCGGTCATATGAAAAATTTCGAAATATATTAGGTGCGTTTTTCTGGCTGTTCTATATAGGCTTAGAAAAATTATTTCATACAAATTAAATAATAATTTTATATAGATTTCGTTAGTTCGGATAAATTAAATTTGTATGAAATTATTTTTCTAAGCATACAAGAATAGCCCAAAAAACGCACCTAATATTTGCTTACAAAAGCAAGTACTTTTGTTTTTAAATTTATTTGAAACCTAAGCATCTAAAGGTTTGTTTCTATATTGGCAACTCTCGTGAAAATATCCAAGAATTAAGGTCGGCTCAACGTCTGCAACGCGAAAGCGGGAGCGGGAAATAAATTCACGGCGATGGCAATATATCCCATCGTTTTGTGCTTTTGCATTTTCGCGCTGTTTTGAGCGGACCTTTATACAAGTACAAAATAATCATGTAAAGAGTCGTCAAAAATGTGAAAGTTTATCGAATTAAAATATTTAAGAAACAGAAGTTTCTTGTAAAATCTTTTTTTGTCATAGCTACAAAATGTTCACGACTCTATCTGTCACCCCCACCCGCTATCTATCGCTGATATTAAAATTCAGGAGTCATACTGATTTAGGTTGTGTTTTATCTTAAATTAAAAATCTCTATTAGAATATTGAAGTATAATCAATAAACTCGCATTTAAAAACCGAACAATGCAAACATATCGATTCATAAAATCCATTAAATCAAGAATGTAGAAAATATAATATTGTATAATAAAGAAAAGCGGTACAAAAAAAAAATATGAATAAAAGTTACTCTCACGTACAAATAAAGTGCATTAAAAAAATCTCATTAAACAAACATTTTTAACAACTCAAATGTCAATTACATTTGAAATTTATATCACAAATATAGCTACATTCCAGGCAACATTTAAAAACATAAACATAAAAAAAAACTCGTAAAAATAAAATTACATCGGATAAAAGAAGACACTCTGTTTTTTTTTAATGATGTGCGAATGATATCGTAAAAAAATGCAAATTAAAAATAAATTAACAAAAAAACATCAATAACATTAACATAATAAAACTTACAACAAGATTGGTTTATAAAATACTCACTAAAACATATAGGCGGATAAATTATAAATTAAATAGAAATAAAAAAAATCTGTTTGTCTTACTTTCATTTGCTGTTGTAGATTTTTCTGTTGCAACCATTACCGCTGGTGTTGCATCAGGCGCAACGGAACGCTGTTGCATGGTAGGCGTCTTTTTGTACGTTACTATATTTAGTTATTTTTTTTTGCAATTTTTTTTTGATATAGCATACAAGAAGCAGAACAACAGCAGCCGGCATGGTTAATATTTTTGTAGCAATTATAAATAATATAAAATGAACATTGTCACGCAATAAGGAACAACATGCAGGAAATAAATTAAAAAGAAAATAATAATTAATAAAAAAAAAATTAATGTTGTACAGCAGACGATTTTTTTTACTCCGAATAAGGGTTGTTGGAGCATGTTTACGTTTTATTTTTTGAATTATGGGTGGGGTTGGGGCTGACATAAATTGGCGGATGATTTTTATTTTAATTATATGGAATAATGATTTTTTTTATCAATTGTTAGAAGTGGCGTGAACCATGACTAATCGCTAATGTGTAGTCAAGTTTACTGGAAATTAAATATGTTCACAAATATGTTATAGGTCTGTGCATCGAGACAAGTTAGCTTTGATTTGTTTTTGTATCAAAAAATAATTTTAGTAGTATAGGGATGTGTAGGTACTGTGTATGTCAAATGTTAACACTATCGATTCTTTTGAAAAACATAGATATTCATGGTCGAGCTATAATTGCATTTTTTAAGTTAATTTTAGCTTTAAAAAAATTTGCGTTGCCACAAAATTTGACAAGAATTTGTTACGTAGATACTTCAATAAGATAATTGGTTATGTACACATTTGGGTTTAGAATTTAAAAGAGGGAGGGTTCAGTTTTGAAAAAAAAAACAACTCTGTCAATTGATGTTCAGAATGTTATGAAGCCCTTTTTAAATAAATTAGTTTTTCAAAGCATTTTTGTTGTAATTTTTTTTTTCAAAATAGTATTGTCAGAAACATGCTCCACTTTCCCTAAAGCAAAAATCGTCCGTCATCCATCGGAATAGAATAAAAAAATAAAAATAAAAAATAATATATATTACCACTGCCAGAACACCGAATCCCCTTCAGCCGGTGTTGAGCAGAAAACGGACTATCATCCTCTTTCTGCCGCCAAAAAACCTTTGGCACATTAAACATCGAACTTAACAAGCCCACCTGCGATCGTTGACTATCACGAGTACGATCATCGTCCTTTCGCCGTAGGAAAATATCTCCGAGCGTCGAAAATCGATCGAAAAATCCCGTTTTTCTAGAATCCGCATTTGCCTGAGTACCACCAGTCACGTGGACAATACCAATCGAACTTTCGTCATCATCACTCATAGGTCTCTGCTGTAGCGCTTCAACCTGACCTCGCTTAGGCAGCAACTCGTTGGCACTACTCGCTGATGCATTTGCCATTAAATTCGTTGAATTGATTGAGTTCCTTAGCAACTGTGAATTTCTTGGTGGCAATGGTGGTGGTATTGGTCGTGGAACTTCATCTGTTAATATAGTATTATTTGGATTTACTCGAACAGTTTTTGGCGGCTTTGGTGGCCTGCCTAACGATTGTGTTCCCCCACGTAAAATTGAATGACTGGCCCTAGCACCGACTGATGTATTGTGCGGGGATGATGATGCGATGCTTAAAGTACTTTTGGTGGCATTTATCGAAGTGTTAGCAGTACTACTGGTGTTTGGTTTTGTTTCTACAGTTGCTCTGGTTGTTCCACTCAAGTGAAACGACCTTGGTATAGTCGATGCACCGCTGCTAAGGCCGACATTTAACGCCAAACGATGAGCGGCGAGATTTTGTTTGGTGTCGTTTTTAACGTGCACCATTACGCCAGGACGCAATGGCCATCTGGGTGGACTTTTTGGTATTTCGAGTGGAGTCTGTGACGTTGATGATGGCAGAGGTGATGTGGGTTGATAGGATAGCACACTGATTTTGGATAGTGGGTTTTTAATTTTTTTTTTTGGTTAAAGCAGCAAACGAAAATCAAGCAGGCACACACATAAAATAAAAAAAAAATACATAACATTTAGAAAAAAAAGAAACAACATTTTTTTTATTTTAATAATGTAAGCATGATAATTAGAATAATAATGGCTTAGTGTAATTACAAATTTTGTCTTTGAGTTTGCAAATAAATATTATGAATTCGGGTTCAGATTTTTCTACAAGTATCTAACGGAAGGTTATTTACTGAGTGAAAAGCGAGGAGTAGCAACGAATCTCGATAGTTGGGTTTGAACCTGACGATTTTTGTTGAGAAATTATTGTCAAATTTCTCAACAATTATTCATAGCAAGCTTATTTGGTGACTTGTTGGTAGATGTTTGGCGACTTAAGTTGACACTTTTTTCACCTACATTTTTACATTTATGTATTTGTTTTTTATCCTGGGTCCTGAGTTTTTGATTATTGCTCTACACGTCAGGGTCAGGGCAATCGAAATGTCAGACTGCACTCTTCCATGCTCTCCGAAGTTTTTCCGATAACCTAATAGAAATATCTGTGGGCGCAGTAGCGCAGTGTTTAGTGTGCTGGACTACTGTGCGAGGGATTTCAGGTTCGATCCCCGGAAAACACACAAATTACATCTTAAGGTTTTTTCTACTGCGCCACCTCTCGCGAACGTCTGACAAACATCCGAGAGTATGGCTGCCCTAAGAAAGCTTCTCAATTCAACCTTTCGGACTCGGCATAAAATTCCATTCGTCCCAAAAATAAAAAATCACACAAACGAATGGTTGCGAGAAGCTAGGCCTAGGGTGTCTACACGCCTGTTGCGCCACCTATTTATTTATTTATTTTTTCAATAGAAATGTCAAAACACAAATGTTGACACAAATAGACGTCAACTTAGTAGTAAGTCAAAATTCTTGACTTGATTTGTCGGTGTTATGGACATAAACGTCAACTGAGAAAAGTTTTCATGTGACCAGTTTGGCCCAACTCAGCAACATGTAGGTTAATGAGCTGTCAGACTCACTAAACTAGATTCTTGAACGCCCTTAATTACTTGCACACGCTGATGCTACTGAAATCACTGGCAGATCTCAGCGAGCTGTCACTGCCGTTTAAGAAAAATGCGGCCAAAATTGGATTTATATATATAGACCAAAGGTCTATTTCACCAACTTATAAATTTGTACTTACAAGTATTTTTCCACAAAATCTGGAGAAAATTACCTAACAAATTTGCTTTTAAAATAAATGTGGTGAAACTGAATTTGTCTCTTTTTATAAGAAAATTGTCAAAAATGACATGTTAATACAAATTTGTAAGTTGGTGAAATATGCCACAAGTATATGCAGTCAGCAAGATGTGATATACAACGTCCACAAATCGGAAAGGCTGCCATAATCGACAGGTATAATGTTGAAGAAGTTAGTGACACTATCAACCTCATCATGTCAAAAATCAAGCGAAGAGTTACATTTACCACTGGAGCCAAGAAGAATGGCTATTAGAAATACAAAAGGACTATTTTGGTAGAATCTAGATTATTTTGCTTTTGCAAAGGGAGGAGAGTATTCGAATGATATACTAAGGCGAGCCGCACATTGGATACGAATTTACATCGTACGTAAACGAATGAATATGGTCGTACGAAGAGAGTGCGCACACTGAATACGATTTTCTCTGTAAAATAGACCGTGACCCATACCCCCTTCTGTGTCTATAAACATCCAATTTTAATGTTTTAACGCACGAACGTGTTTAAAAATTCCAACAAGTTGGGATTGTATTCGGACGTCGGAACTATACGTATCTATATGTACGACGAACTCGCATCCAGTGTGCGCGCTCCCATACTACTTGGAAGCAGGGTTGTCAGGTTTTAAAAATGCGTCGACAAATCGATTTTCGTGTCGCCAAATTAAATTTCAAATCGCCTATTTGGCGATAAATCGCCACATCTGACAACCCTGCTTGGAAGGTCGGGATTGTTCGTGCGTATGCGTATATGTTCGCATGAGAGAAATTCGTACGAAATCGTATCCAATGTGCGGCTAGTCTAATTTTAATAACACGTACAATTTTGATTGGCTAGACTAAATTGAGCTCCAGCTACAATGAACTGATTTGGGCTTCACATCAAAAACCAAAGGATCGACTTTGGCTTTTTGTTCTGTAAGAAATGTGTATCTAAACTAGTTCTAGACTTACTACCTATTACAAGGTCAAAACAAGATCAATGAAACAATTATGCAAAAGGCAGCTTAATTAAACGAAGAAAAATGGGCTCGAACTCCTTCCTATAAGCTATGTTCATACCAGCTACTATTTAGGCAAAAATCACCCATATTCCCGTTGGCGTTTGTCGTAAACGACTCGGATTTCACTTCGATTTTTATTTGCCGTTTGTAGCATTTTTGAGACACATGATTTGAAATGACCGTGAATACATAGAAAAGGGAATAAAATTGTTAACAAAAGTTAAAAGAAATCTGAACATCGTTTTACAACGACACGAAACATGAGTCGTATACGACAAACTCCACCGTTAATAGGGGTGAATATTAGGCAAAGTCACACGGTCGTAAACAACTAGCTACCACATATTCAAGTCTATGGGGAGAAAATACAAACGTGTAAATATGGCTAAAACACCTCAACTATATCGGTTAGCAAAATTTCAAGCCACTTCTTTCTATACGAATCCAGCATTTCCACTACAGAAGAATAGAGCTAATAAAACTTATTGGTGCAGGAAAATAAGTCACCTGGAACTAAGTTCACTGAGGGAACTAAGTCCACTTCACAAAAGTTGTTTTATTTCCCACTAGGTGGGAACAAAATCCCTCTAGGTGGGAACAAAGTCCACTGAGGGACTTGGTTCCCGGGGACTTATTTCCCTGCGCCAGACTTATTACCGAAATTAATCCTAATGTACACTACACTAATCATAAACTGACACTGAAGAACTTCATTGATACTGCCTAATAGCAATTTAAAATTATTTATTTGCAATTCAAATTCGTATAGGTATTTACAAAATTCACGTTAAATTCAAGCACAAAAGACCTTACAGGTCGAGTTGCTCTCTCTATATCGCCATGGCGAGTCAGAATGTTTTAACCAATGTGAATGGTGCTCTAAAACTAGAACACTTACAAAAAAAAAAATTATGTAACTCAGTGCAACAAACACACAATTGAACGATATTAGTTAGACAAAGCAATAATAAATATTTGCAAACAGAAAAAAATAGCAAATTTCATAATTTGTTAAAATAAAATATAAAAATAACATTTTAACCAAATATTGAAAGTGCTTACCTTTGTGTTGCGCTGATGGACACTTCCGTATGATCTGTGTATTCGGTTTTAATTTGATTTCGAGTGTAGGTACATTTATTTTATTCAGCACAACCCGTGTGTATGTGTTTTAGTGCATATGTTTTTTTTTTTATTTTTTTTTTGTTTATTGATTATTTGATATTTTATCATGATTTTAAAGCAACGTAAATATTGATGAAATAATCCATACAAATTGAGTGTGTTGGTTTGATGTTTCATGTGTAGGTATATTTTTGGTTTTTAGTGATAGTAGTTGTATAGAATTGATGGTGTGTGTGTGTGTTTTTTTTTTTTTTTGCATCGATTTACAGAGAAGTCAATGTATTTCCGTAAAGTGTTTTTTTTTTGTTGTTGTATGAATTCATTTTTTGTTTTGTGTTAATTGCGTGATTGATTGAGTAATTGATTGCGTTTTTTTTTTATTTTTGTTGTTGTTTAAATTGATGAAAAGCGCACCAAAAAATTCGTAAAAGCGATAAAATATTTAAAAAAGAACACAACGTAAAATAAAAAACATAAAAGAGAAAAATGAAAAATAAATATTTGCGTTAGTTAAAGGCATACAGAAATATATAATATATATACGTAATATGAATTTTTTTTTTATGTAAGGTTTTATGTTTTTTTCTTTTTTTTTATTAACAAAATTTAAATTAAGCAAATATGTGATCAGTGGTTTGGTAAGTGAGGGAGACAACTGGTGGGTGGTTTTTAATGAAACATGGCTAAAAAATTATACGATGAATCTGGGATATTTTTGCATGATTATATGGACATGCAGACGGAATAGGCAGGTAACCTACTAGCTTTGGACTATCGATACTAATGATATATATTTTTTTAGTTAAACTAAAAAAATTAAATTAAATTACTACGTGTATTAATGAAAATTTGATTTGCATATATTGGAGCGGTCAAATGTAAACGCAATTCCCTGATATATATTTTGAACCCAGATTCGGCATTTTTTTTTTCTTCGAAAAATGCTGAATAGAATTTGTCACATAGCTGGAGTTCTTGTGAACAAAAGTGGCGAATCTCAGGATCACTCATATAAGGAATGACATAATTGAAGGAAAGCTGAAGTGCGCAATATTTATTTTGAAGATAACCAAGAAAAACTATGTGCCAGGCATTACGGTGGGATCTCTATTGTTACGTGGGAATTTGAGTGTCTTACCTCACTAAGGGGTTTTAATGGGGGACTGAAGCAGTCAAATCTTATCTAAGTTTGCTCTTGTTTGCGGCTTAATCTTCAGATAAGGGCGACCTTAAAAGTCTGCCCCTTACTATTGCCTCTGACAGAATATCACACAGGACATATAAGGAAGACTGGTGCGTGGCAGAAGTGGGTGATTGAACCACCCTTGACCAAGCGTCCGTCAATGGATGGATTGTCTGTCTTCCATATATTTCCTTTTGACAATCGGACAGAAACTCGTGCTGAGCAGGATAGCTTGATTGGAGCAGTTCATCCTACTGCTTGGTACCGAAAGAAGAGCTCGCGGTTTGTCTAACCCCACAGCTGATAGCCTCTGACAAGTGACAGTCCGCTAATAGGAAAGGTGGCTGGTACAGGTCAAGGCAAAGTATTTGGAGCAGTCTGCTTTGCGTTTCGACTGCGAAGGGGGAAAAAAGACGAAGGGCGACCGAATCCTCCACCTATTTAATCCGACGAGTCTGAAAGTTCGGCGTGAAATTAACCGATGTATTCAGCTCTTCCCGTTGGCGGTTAGTCTTTAGAAACAGGCAAAGGGTGACCGAAGTAGTCTAACCCCCGCGATCCGCTTGCAAGAAGTGTGTCTGGTACAGAAACGGAGACGAATCTGCTCCACTGTTTGACGTCGAAACAAGGTGACAATTTATCTTTGGGAAAAGGCGAAGGATAACCGAAACAGAGTACCCCCGCCTATTGCCTTTGAC
This sequence comes from Cheilosia soror, assembly GCA_949372485.1. Taxonomy (NCBI): domain Eukaryota; kingdom Metazoa; phylum Arthropoda; class Insecta; order Diptera; family Syrphidae; genus Cheilosia; species Cheilosia soror. The sequence continues at coordinate 4,693,124 of OX443563.1, forward strand.
AGTTAGTACGTTAGGAGAGGGAGAGAATGGTGTCCAGCAGATGTGGTGATCGAGACATTATCCCCTACTGCTTGACACCGAAGAAGGTGAAGATTGTTGTCTGTTCAATTAGATAATTGTGTATTGATGTTTCAGTGAAGCCAGTTCGACTTTGAAGCGAACTTGTTGATCAGCAAATATCGGTTCGGGACAGGTCGCTAAGTCTCTTAGCTATTCCAACGCAAGGCGGCAAGAGCTGAACAGGAGTAGAGGAGGTGAGCGGTGGTTTCCTCTCTTCCTCCTCGTCCACACAGCTCTTACAAAAGTGGTTATAGGGTACTCCCATTCTTCGGGCATGCCTGCCTATCAGACTGTGTCCCGCTAATATTCTCTTACAGCGGAGCTAATTTTGTTTCTATTAATACAAAGAAGTTTTCTAGTTCCTCTGGCGTCTAATTTCGGCCAAATTTGCCTGGATACTGGACTTAGTAAGAGTCTTTCCGATACATTGTCCACTTTTTCTTCTGGCCGGTGAGTACTGAATAAAAGTGGGAAGAAAATAGGTAAATTTTGGGATAGAATCCTCTCCCTAAATTTCTGCTAGACAGCTTAGTTCAGCTGGAAGTGACTCAAAAGGCTCAATTTAGAGTTTAGTGAAAACAAGTAGATACATATTGCAGAATCAAATACTCAGATTCATTACATAATTCCATAACTATGTTATCCATATTGCATATTGCAACCTCTCATTATTATTATTAAGCATCGTGTGTTTCAAATATCGTCAATTCAGTCAGTTAAAAAATAATTATGTAGGTTTATTAGTAAATTAATCTTGCAAAATACTCATTCCAAAGAGGACACACACAAAAAGAAAAAAAAAAAAAAAACAAAACAAACTCAAACGTGTAACAAAACATAAAAAAAATAAAATCCATGCACTGCGGCAAAAAACATTCTCATTATAAATTTGTTGCAAATGCAATGCAAACTACATAAGATACATTTTTTTTTCGCAATCGAAGACAAAATTTAAATTTTCTTTTATTCTTAAAAAAAATAAATAAATTATACATAAATAATAACTTAAGTAGAAAATAGGTGAAAATAATTTGGATAAACTTAATGATAGAAAATAAAATAAAATATTTAAATAAAAATATTTATATCGCAGTGATAAGTGATTTACTTACATTTGTCCTGTCGTCGTCTTCGCCGGCAAATGCAAATAATAATACAGCAAACTATTATAACCGCCAGCAGGAGGGCCAACACCGAAGCCACAAGAATGATGAGAGTAGTCTTGTCCCAGCGTTGCCACCACGCTAGTTGTTCTGTGGATAGTTTTTTTTTTTTTTGTGAAATTAATTAAATTGAATGGAGAAATGTTTAAATATATTTTAAGAGTTATGTACATTTAAAATATTTTCATGTGGAGTTGTTGAAATCAGGACTTCTTGGAACGGCAACAGAAATACATAAGTGTCAAATAGAATTATATTTTTGATGAAAATAAAATTGTCTCTATTTGATTGATTTTTTTAATAAATAATAAATATTGGTTTTGGGATTTCTTTTGAGAACTCGAATATTTCTTTAAAGGGATATTTTACGTAAATATTTGTATGTATACAGAGAATACAGAGTACACTCTTTGGTTAAAAAGAAAGGTTGATTGTTGATTTGATTTAACCATTTCAAGACTGTATATAAATTTTGGGAAAATCGGTAATCCAGGCAATTTTAATATTATTTTTCGAAAGTCCACAGAAATTCAACGGTATCACCGAACTTATTCGTTAGTTTTAGTTTTTATTTATGGGACGAATTGAAGGATAAACTCGACAAAATAAAATCTTAAAGGCGAGCATAAATTGTGTTTTTCAAACATGCATCCAAATTAAATCAATAGATATTTATGTCCTCAAGAATACAGGCTGGCCCAATAGTCTCTTTCCTATATACAAAATTAATATATTTTTTTTTTGTTTCAGACATAAGTCTTTGGAAATTGTTAAATTATTTTTTGAAAATAGCCAGTCAATAATGCCTACCGGCAATTTTATGACGTTAAGGTAGGTTTCCACATGTCGGTTGATTGACAAAATTTGTCAGCCCTCGCGTTTATGTCATTGAACGACGCCAACGTCAGTGCATTTCCACTTATGCCAATTATTGGCAAAAAATCGTTTGTCAGTTGATTGACCAGCTTATGAACTCGATGCCAATTAAATTTTCTCTATAGACAAAGTGACATTTTGTTTGACAATTCAGCTATTTCCACTTGTCCAGTGGTTTCTTTGTCAGTTATTGACAAACGCTGTTAGTCAATTCATTGACAAGCCATTTTTCGCTGCTTCCCTTTGCCAATTTTTTAGTTGGCATAAAAATACGGCAATTGTCAATTTCAAATCGACAAGTGGAATGAACTTGTTGCGCGAACAATTCCCAAATCGCATTTTCTAAAAAAACGATGAATTTGAATGGCTGATTTGTTGGCTCCAGACTTTTTTTAATTGGGTTACCTGAAGAAAAAGGCTTGCATAAAGAAACCATATACTATACAGGAGCTAAAACTCAATAGTCGCGCAGAAATCGCTCAAATTACCCCGGCAACACTTCAAAAAGTCATGAAAAGTGCCATTAAAAATGTCCATCAGTGCATGCATTCTAATGGTGGCCACTTAACCGATATTATTTTTAATATATGATGTAAAAAATTTCTATGAAGTAAACTTTTACACGATAATTTATTTCATTAGTTTTTTATCTTTTAGTTCAGAAGTTATTTCAGATATACGTAGGAAAACGACTTTTTGTATTAAAAACTTTTTGAAAGTATGTTCAACTGTCGCCTTAGTGTATAATTTGGTTGGCCCAGCTGTCACCCATCAGGAATCGTATCTGATATATGTAACTATTCCCACTCGCAATCTAAATAATCACCAAAACGACAAAACTATTTCAATTTCTTAACCAAACCCGCAACACTTATCTCTGTCAAGAGCGATTCAGATTCACACTGACACACAATTAATGACCCCCCAAATCATTTATTCCATTTGTCAGCTTTGTTCTTATGGTTTTCCATGGCCAACCAAAAATTGCTAATAAAAGAACGGTTTTCATCTATCCGCAAGGACATTTCTCAAAATGAAACAGTATAGATACTCATCAAATGGAAATAATATCATGTAATCTCATTGTTGTTTTATAGTTTCCCCTTGACGGATATATTCCACTTATGTAAACGGTTGTGTTTCCTTTCCATGAAGAGGAATTGATAGAAAAAAAAAGAAGCGAAAGGATGCGAAGAAGACAAACGTGTGGACAGTCTTTCACTCGTTCCCTTCTCTATTATGTATTTATGCAGAAGCTGTGAATTTAACAAGAGAATTAGATTCGCAAAAAAAACATAAGAAAAATGCACTTTTGTTGAAAATTTTTTTTTTTTACATTCGTCCTTTTTGCTTTTTCGTTATTTACTCCTTCATGGCATCCATCAAGGGAAAAACTGAAGCACAAGCTTTCCACTTCATTTTCTCCATGTATTCCTGGAGTATAAAAAAAAATCTTCCTGTGTCATCTTTTTTAATGCATTCTCTCTGTATAATAGTTCTTTTGTGTCATTCGAGCAGAGAGAAAAGGAAATAAAAGCCCCAACGACTAGAGCTCGCAAAAAGGAGACATTTGCATAAAACATGCATTCTATGCTACTTTACTTAATTTTCCTGTCATGACGCGCTATATAATCCTCTCTGTGTAACAATTTTCGCTAAAACTCCTGTCGCTCCAACACTTTGTACTAATTACAAAAAAGAGTAGAAATTACACAACACGTGTATAAAATCCTGCACAGCGCTAATACCTCAATTAATTTGTACCTACTTCACTGTTCCAATGTAAGTTGCCGGTCGTCGGTGGTCCTCTTTGAAAAGGAGAAATGAACTCGAGTGAAAAGGTGTTGCACTATACCAGAAAAATAAAGGACGAACTGATAAATTAGGTACAACCTTACGAACATCCATTCACATGGCGCATGGAATAACATACTCAGGGGATCCTTGTAAAGTACAAAAGACAAAAGAACCAACATCGACATAATATTCAATGCGAAAAAAAGAAAATACCAAGAACAAGAACAGCAACAGGAAGTACAAAGAGACAGGATTTCAAATCTTAATCCTGGTGAAATTCTCGTATTCCTTTGCTCATGAAAGGTTAAGTGAAGTGAATCAAATCACTGAGATAAAGTCATTTTAGGGGATTTTCCCTTTGGGGGCGGTTGTTGGTACTTTGAGATGAGCCACCGTTAGTCAGTGTTGTTTCATGTTAAACGAATTTATACCACTCATCCCCCAAGGATATAATGCCTACAAAAAAAAAAAAAAAAAAAAAAAAAACAGGACGCGAGGTGCAAATTTGTTACAGATTCTACTTGGTTTGCATATAAAATTTGTTGTAATGTATTTTTTATGGTGTTGACAAATGGATGTCGGAAGTGTTGCTGATGAATTAAAGTTCAAGGGATAAGTTATGCTTTTTCGAAGGCGGCTGAAAAAGGCTTTGCAGGTTGTTGTAATGAATTTGTATTCGGAACAATTTGGTAGAAATGAAGGAATGTCTGTGGAGTTATTAACAAATACGGGAGTTGAATGGATTTGTTTTTAATATAGATGGAGTAGAATATGTATCTAGATCTCCATGAAAGAGTTGCAGGATTTAGTGGAGGAGTAGGGTCAGTATCAGTATCGAAAATAGCACACGTTGCTTGTTAATTGAAATATGATTTTAAGGATATAAACTTCGACCATGACGTCTCAGTAATATTTTCAGAGAATTTTTAAATTTATTTGATAAGTTACTACGAGGACTTGTCTTTCACAAATTGATTGGAATTTTCTATAACCTACGCGACAAGATTTATAATTTATTTGTAGCAGAAATTTTTCCGACTGACTAAATGAGTTTGATTAGATTTGCAGTCATTTTAGATTTTTCTGTGCAAGGGGATGAAAATTGCTTAACTAGGTACTGTTTTTTTATACAAAAAAATTAATAACATTCTAAATACAAAAAGCATACAATATGGTTAACTAATTAATAGCATTTAATGTTTACTTACTTTTAGGCCTTACTGTTATGAGAATTTATGCCAGTACGATAGAAAAAGTTAATAATGAGAGAAAGTGAAAGAGTTAAATGTTAATACGTTAATATGGCAGAAATATTATTTAGTCCTGAGTGAGTAGAAAAAAAATAAAACTATCAATTTAAATACGATATCTCAAAAATTGGTATACTTGGGAACTATAGATAGAAATAGTTTACAATAGTTTGTATGTATCTACTTATTTTTGTGCAAAATTTAAATCAAGCAGTTTGGGGGGAATTATTTAAGTGGCAATAGGAGAACCTAACCTAATACTCACTTGCTGCTGAAACGAAAAGTAATACAAACAAACAAATCAATAAAAGCAAGTATTTACCTAATTTAGGACTAGGTACTTAAAAATGGTCTCTGGAAAGTGTGTGACTTAATGGAAGATCATGATTTCGTATTTTTCCATCGTGAATCGAATTGAAGAGGAAAAAAAATTGTAATAGATACAACCAATAATGGGAAATTTTCAAGTAAACACATTTCTATATGAATTGCTCAGTGGGCTAACGAGCTGCAGAAAATGACAGCCCAAAAAAAAAAAACAATTCTCTTTCATCGCCCACCTATTCTTGATTTACGAGTAAAAATTTGTATTTACAAACTTGCATAATAAATGCAGTAAATACTGTAGTTAATATTTTAAAATATTAAAAGTAACAAATGAATAAAAAAAAAAATAGAAAAAAATATGTTACGTATACGCCCCCATGTATCTTTAAGGTTTATCTGGTTATTATCTATCGTCAATATTTTTGTTTTCTCTCCCTTTTATTAGATATGACGAAATATATTGATATAAGAGTTAACAAAAATTCCAAATTCGAAGCTCACTCTTACGAGATATGCGATGTAAAATCGCATACATAAAATATATCTAAAACTCTAACATTTTTAATGATCCCCTGGTTCACAAGGGGTGACAACATAATTTTGTGTATGCTGTTGAAAATATCAACGTGATTCTGATGAAGGTAAGATCAGGATGGGAAGTTACTCTATTCAAAAAATGTAAACGAAATACAGAGTAGGGCCTCTGAACGGACAGGCAAATGGGGCCGGACATTGGACATTGTGTCAAAATCACTGACGAATTGTTCATTAAAAACATTGTGACGATTTATTCCACGTTCTTCATGACTCGGGTGTATAATTTGAATTCTGTTGGCTTAACAAATCTCAAAATTGAATTAGTCTGTGTTGAACTTTTTTTTTATCAATGTGCTTTTGTACTCGATGATTAATGGGCTTTGCAAAAAAAGCTCTAAAGTAGCCATTGTTTCAGGGTCAGATACCTGGAGGTCTTATTCACTAGTGACGGAAGGAGCAATGCGCTGAGTTTCCCACTAGGATTGGTCAGGCTGGGTCAATTTTGAGACAACTTGATCGTTCTGTTATTAGGAGGACTGAACTTAGTGTCAAAGTCAATAAATTGTCAGCTCTTATTTTCAGTATTTGTTCCACCTTTCATCTATTGTCAAGAGGTTTGGGTAATGACCGAAAGAATAAGATCGTGGATACAAGCTACTGAAATGAGATTCCTCTGTGGTATAGCTGGTGTGACTCGTAGAGATCGTCGTAGAAACTCAAAAACGTGAGGAACTCAATGCCGAGCAGCTACTTCTCCGGACGGAGCTGTCCATGCTTTGGTGGTTTAGTCATGCTAAACGCATGCCTCCAACCACGATCCCAAGACGTGCTATAGAATCCGTATCATCAGGCAGGCGTCCTTTAGGTAGACCTAGGATGAGATGGTTAGATCAAGACCATAATCTCTTCTCTACCCGTATAGGGATTGCCCTTGATGATTTAGAGTCGATGGCGGAGAATCAAGAGCTATGGAGGGTCCACTTGAGCAAACTACACCCACGACCCACTTAATGGATAAAAAGGGCATAACTTTCAGAAGTTAGGAATATTTTGGTTCGAAACAATTCGGAAAAAATTTTGAAATATTTTAAAAGGTTTTTTTTTTGTTTTTTCTATAGTTCTTCTATTCTTTTACTTTATCTTTTCCTCGGTTCGTTATAGACAGAAACTACTATGTACTATGTACTTTTTTATAGTTTTTTGTTTTGTTGTCTTCTTTTCACTATTAAAAGTCGAACCTGTCTATATATACTAAAATTGCTTTGAAACTAAAAAAAATATAGTTTAGTGTTTCTCTCACCGAACGCCACTTTATTAAACTAACTAACTATTGTCTATTTAAAAAAAGGTCTAACCGAGTATCGTATTACAAAATACGACAACTATGCCGGTATTTAATTAAATTCCCCTGTCCGAAATATGCGAATATGATGGTGTCTATAAAACCATATCACATACAAATGCGACTCATCCAATAAGTATTTCATGGATTTCTAGTGAAATCACTTAAATCCTTCGAATAACGATGGCCACTTTTAATTCTCATTTCATCACAAATTTGCAACATCAATTGGATCAGATTCGCTGCACTAAAATGCCTGAAATTTAATTAAATAAAAACACAGTAAAACTTTTGAAAAAAAATCTCTCTGTACGTACCCTTACCAAACCGTTTACGGCAAAATGAAAACAAATAACTAGGATAAAAGTTAAAAAAAAATATATATATAAAAAATAAAATAACCCCCCCAAACCAGCTTGAATCCTAGCACATTTCTCTCCTCTTTTTCCAATCTACACGTTCATATCGTAGTTCCACCCACAAAAACCCTCAACCAAATGCGAATGAAAATGTATAGATAAAGATAAAATGCAGAAAGCAGTGTTAAAACTAAAAAAAAAAAAAAAAATATTATATCATAGGTAGAGCAACTTACCGGCAACTTCAATTTCACAGAACGGACCAGCACCAACGGAATTATTCGCCACACAACGATACGTCCGTGCAATCGCATAATCCTCATCTAGAACATAAAAGCTCCTATCCTTGTTAATATTGCCACTGCCCAGTAGTTCAACAGAATCGTTCTCCGCCTTAATTGACCATGAGAAGTCGGCCTGTTTGTTTTGCGGGGTGGGTGGTGAGTACCACAGTTATGTTAGCAACAGCAGAGGTAGGTGTGAGAAAAGGAAAACGCAAATAAAAAATGTTTTATTATAGAGAGTTTTTCAAATGTATAGAGGAGGTCGAGGCCTGTTCTTTTTTTTAAAGTAAAAATTAAATGTGTACGTCTAGAAATTTGTAGGACCTATATTATAGGATTTTCTACCGTTCTGTATGCATGAACTTACCTCGTCAGGATTTCCGAATGCTGTACAAATTAACGTATCCTGATCGTCGATTTCTCGCCTTTCAATTTCACATTTGGGCTTAACTGAAAAATAAAATCAAAGGAAATAAGAACTAGGACGCAGAGTGAAAGCATGGAGAATTTTATGCGTGCTGTGAGGGAAGGAATTGCGGTATTTTAATTGGATTTTCAAAACAAGTGGAAAAGATTGTTTGGGGTCAACATGAAGGCGCTTTTAGCTTTCTGTTAACCATTCAGCTAGAGGACGTTTTGACGGTCTAATTAGGGAATGACTTTGAATATTTTTTTAAAGACTCAGTTGTGGTGTCAGCTCTATTCTTCGAAATAACATTTAGTTTGTGTTGTAAAAGCAGTAAAAATGCCTTTTCACTTAATCGAAAATTATTAGTTAGTAGTCATTACAAACCAAAGAAACAAATGGTCTGGATTGAGTTGGAGGATTTTACAGATGGAAAGGAAAAAACAGCGAAATTAATTCGCTTTACAGTGACGTTGATCTCGTCAATGAAAGTTTAAATCAGTCGCCTGGCTGTCGATATACTTGTTCAAATATCACACTAAATGGAAAGGCGTATTGCTGTAGGTCTACCCTCGACTATACCTAAATAAGTAAGAGGCAAACTTTGCTGTTTTAACTTTCAGTGGTTGCTTTGACAGCTAAGGTTAGGATGCAATTGAGGATTTTGATCCTTCAATCAAATGAAGCCATCGTGTCTAAATATAGAAAGATTCGGGACTCAGGAATATCTTCCTATTTCCCTTCATATATAAATTTAAATTATTTATTTTTTCCTCAATCACTGCCACCACAAGAACAGATTTAATCGTCCAGTGAATGCCATTCAGTTTACTGGTTATCCAATATTTACTTGATTGAGAACCCTCGAAAGTCCCCACTTAACAAATTTTTTTTTTATTTTTTTATGTTATACAAAAACCCGCTTCAACTATGATGGTGATACTTTCGAGTCTAAAGTAGAAATCACTTCAGAAAGAAAAAAAAAAACCCACACACAAACGAAAACCCACCGCAATTTATGTCAAGTATGCATGCATGTATGTATGTACTCACATTGAACATTGATAAATGTATTTGCCACACTTGAGCCATGCTTGTTAAATGCCACACAAGTGTATCGTCCGGTATCGTTCCTCAGCATAGGACTATTTATAATCAGAGCGTTGCCACGAGTAATCGTTTTATTGTTGAATATCCACTCAAAGGATGGCTCTACACAGAAAAAAAAAATAGAAAACATAAAAATATATCACACCCTCTCTACAGATTGTTGTCAAGTTACCCGGAACTCCTTTTGTATTGCAGAAGATACGTCCCGGAATGTTATCTTCAAGAACATTTACAATATCTTTTGATACTGTTGTTTTCTCTGGGGGATCTGTTCACCATCAGAATAAAAAGAAAACACGTATTTATGTCACGAAAATCACATGTATATTTTTTTTTTTGAATAAAACTTACATTGAATACTGAAGTATGTCGCACTAGAAATGCCAGGACCGACCGCATTGCCTGATGAAACACACGAATAATTGGCATTATCAATGTCAATGTCGAATTTCTTATTTGGCCATGCTGTCATATTGAAATGCTGCACACAAGGATAAGCGGGATCAGTGTCAAAAACTTTATCGCATATATAACTTAAATGTATTTCAACTCACCAGCACTGACATAACACTCTCAAAGTCACCGGTCGCTGGTGATGCTGCCATGTACTCCTCCTTCACAAAATATCGACTATTATTCTCTTCGATAGCGACGCCATCCTTGTACCATGATATTGTACATCTCGGCACGCATTCAATACGACACAATAATGACGCATTTCGACTCGAATATAGAATGCCCGTGTACGGAGATAGATTCTTTATGAAAAACGGTGGAGCATGTACCTCTAGATTGACAGTGGCCGCAACACCATGACCACCCTTGTTGTACGCATAACATGAGTAATTCGTTCTGCTATCCAAACCGACCGGTTCGACTGTAAAATCTTTTGTTACCACATCCTGCAATGGGCCACGACCTCCACGGAACCAACGGAAGCTATCGCGATACGAAACAATATTTCTAGCATGAAAAAATCTACCCCTTAGCTGTGAGCTTGTGTGTGTTATGTTATGAGCGGAAGCGGAATTAGAAACAAAAGCGGGACTCAGGGCTAAGGTGGTGAATTTGATGCATGCATTGTACGAGTATTGCTTGTGTTCGTCGTCAACTACAAACCTATTCGATTCGGGATAGCCGGGATCATCTACCGAGCATGTGAATGCGATACTCTTCTTTTTCACCGCAATGAGGGGGAAATAAGTGAGTGTTGCTGGTCCTGGTTCATAGTGGACCTATAAATAAATTTCAATAAATTTTGTGTAAAAAATTTTGGAATGGAAAAGGCAAAATTGTTTGTTACTCACCATCAACTCTTTATCTTCGGAACGTGGACCCCAGCCGGCTGCATTGAAACCCTCACACGAATAGTTGTAGAAGAATCCGCGACCAATGCTTTCGAGAAGCAATTTACTTGGATCAATGTGACATAGATCTTCCTGGGAGGGAGAAACTTTTGTTAATTAGGAATATATTTCGATAGAATATTTTTGTCACTCTTTTTGTGGCTACTATGGGTGTGTATTCAGTATTGTTGTGTTCACTTTTCGCTGGTACCTACGGATGCAGTTAGTGATTGATACTTACCGAACGGTGAGTTTGTATACATGCTAGCCTACAGTTTTTATGAGCTTTTGAGTTGTACTTCTACAAGAAGCTTAAAATGTAATTATTTTCCTACAACTACTAACAAAGAGCGGAATTATATCAGTAGAATTGGCCTTTTGGAGCTGAGGAAATAGTAAATGCTTTTTTCAACTCATGTAAATTGTAGCAGGCTAAAATATAGCAATGATACCAACCGCCTTATAAAGGCTTTGTTTCAAAATTGTTTAAATGTGAAAAATAAAACACTTTTTGAAAATTGAAACTACGGGGAGGTTGGATACTTATTACAAATTGCCTGGCTAACCATTTTTCAGCAATAATACAAAGTCTGATGGAAGACACTGCAAGCCTCAATACTAGTTTAGATAGCAGATACTTCAACCAAATAAGGGTACCTCATAAACAAGTATCTTTTTAACATGGATTTTCACAACGAAAATGCTATTTGACAAAGAAAACGGTTTGAATGCAGGCGGTTTAAGTTATAGCCATTTTCTGAAATATTGGACAATGTTTGTCGTGATATTGGACAAAAGCTAAAAGTCCGGCCATTGCTTTAAAATTTTACGTAACTCTGAATAAGAGGACTGAACACGATTGTTTTTACCGCACAATATTACCTTTTCGAAGCTTTGTCAAAAAGTAGGACCCGTGATATGGCAGCAAGGTATGAAGTAAAAAAAAATTAAATAAGAGAAATGTCTGTTCAAGATTAAAGGAACGCTCCCAAAGAAATTAACTACTCAGCTCAGCTCGATGATCTTCGACCACAATAACTTCAACAAATAGAAAGTGCCTCAACATCTTCTGTACTAAAAACATTTTTCGGATTTCATACATCGCATAACCAATCTGCTTAAGCGTCCATAAAACGCTTTTGTATTCTCTACTAACTACATTCTCTACATAGTTCATTCACAATCAAAATAGTGTTATACTGGAAGATAACTAAAAAGAAAATAATAAATAAAATACTGCGAAGGAAAAAAAAAATAGCAATAATTCAAACTAAAAATTACATCTACACAAGAAAGACTTCTCCAAACCAGTCGGATACTTACATTTGTCTCTGTGCAATCAGGTAACTCCTTGAGTAGCGATGAATTGGCATACCATCGCACTTTTGTCAGTATCGAGGGATTTGCATCGACAATATTACAATAGAGTGTCACATTTGATTCGTCACTCTCTTTGACAGGACCTCGGGGTGTCATCAGAACTTCAACAATTGGCACATCTGTAACGAATCAAATATTGTATAGAATTTGCTTATCCAAATACAATCCAGTAGTGCGGAAATTTTATTGAAATTGCAAAGGATTCTCATGAATCATAATATATATAGATGCTTACATTGTACATCCAATTCAATTTGTGTATCGGAAACTCCCTTGCCAATGGCATTCGACAATTGACATGTATAATTGCCAATATCGTCTTTGTTTGTCGCTTTAATGACAAGTGCAACATTTTCTGAATTACCACCTTCATACCTGTCAGTGTCGTTGACGTTTGTCAAATCACTATTCCGATACCTGAAATGGAAGTTTAATTTAATTAGTAAAGAGGAAATTAAATTTAACCATAATATGTACGAAATAACAGTTAATAATATATTTAGATGTGAATGATGAGTTTTGTGGTCTTTTTCAGAGAAAACAACAATTTTTACTAATCAGAAATGTTTAAAGAACCTAGAATTTAATTTTTGATTGTAAATGTGCCTAAAAGACTCTGAACAATGCAGAGAGCAAGACACCGGTCACGGTAGTATACCTTTGATGTAACTTAATTTTTCGAAGCTCACAGAGTGCCTTTTGAAGCTGAAAAGATATTCGATATCGATTATCGATATTCACAACACGCGCCTGACAATATTTACAGGTGAACCTAGAACTCAAGACCTGCGCACCCACATCTTCTTTAAACTTCTGAATTATTGCAGCGTCAGGCCAAGCTGACCGCCATACAACAGACCAAGCAATTAGTCCGTACTCTTACAAATGGAATAATTAAACGAACTTTCTGCCATTTCCGTAAATTTTCTGCTCAACCCGTTCTGGGCCTTATTTCATAAAAAATTGACAATTGCGACAGGTGACAGGTGACAATTTGCAGACTGACAACTGGACAATTGTCAAATTTCTGTTTCATAAATAATAAATTATCCATTTTTGTAGAATTGTCGACAAATAACCGACAATTGCTAAGTTTTGGTTTCATAAAAAAAATGTCTATGGCAATAAATTGTCAGAAATTTTCCGAGAATTGTCATGAATATTCTGACAACTTTGAGTTTCGGTCAAGTATTGATAGGTCGCATTCAAGAATCTAGTCATCGTAAGTCGACTTGAATTTTCTGGACTTAAATTTACCTGAACGCGAAAACTAATTTGAATTGTCGGTATGTCAATGTCACTTATTGACAATTGTTTTTTTTGTTCTCATCAGTTCCGAATTTCTGATTAGTGCTCTACACGTCAGGGCAATCGAAATGTCAAACTGAGCTAACCCAATAGAAATGACAAAACTGATGAGTTCTGCGGACACATGTTGCCACAAACAGACGTCAACTTAGTAGTAAGTCGAGAAATTCTTGACTTGATTTGTCGGTTTTGCGGACATAGACGTCAACTGAGAAAGCCGTTCATATGACATGTCTAGCCCAATAAAAACGCAGCAATTAAACTATTTTCAAATTATAAACATATTTATGAAATGAATAATTTTGGAGTGTAGGTACGATTGTCATCACAAATTTTTAAATTTAATTTGTCGTCGACTCCAGTAATGCGTTTCGCCCCGATATGTGGTGGGTGGGCTCATAAGTTGCTGTGAATCATACCTCATGGACAAGCCAGGCCCTGGGCAAGAAACAAATCCTCTCGGCAATAGTCTTTGAACCAAAGATTCGTCTTGAGGTATGATTCACAGTCACTTGTTGATTGAAAAATCATTAGTTTCGGTGAAAATCGAGCAAACAGTGCGTATAGATCAGATGGGGTGGTCGTCTACTGATGAACGCAGCAACATGAAGATAATTATAAGGCTCTTTGGCTTACGAAACTAGATTCTTGAGCGCCCTCATAGTGAAGTGACAAGTATGATTTAAAAAGCTAAATATTATTATTTACTAATTTTGAATCTCAAATCCAATTTCATGTAGTACGCACTCGACATTTTAAAGAAAGAATAAAAAATAATTTGATTCCCTTATGTGATTTAAAATTTGAGAAAAAATGCATGTCCGGTAAAAAGCACGGATATTTTGTTAAAAAATTGGTCGTCATCTAGAGCATCCCATAAGAAGCCATTGCACTCTTGATGATAAGACCCACGACAAATTTTTCAAAATATCTATAACAATGACAAAATTTTTTAGTACAAATTTGTCTAAATATGGAAATGACAAAATAGTCCTGACAAATTTGTCGTTATATTTAAATGACAATAATGTCACCAATTTTATTGAACCAAAATTTGTCCGACTAGTGCGACAAATTTGTAGAATGGTCACATGTCCATGTTTATAAAATAGGCCCCTGGTTTTTATTAAATTTTAATAATTCACCCTTGTTAAAAAAAAACGCTCCAAAATTTCCAAGTTCAATAAGTTCTCTCTTTACTGTGCAACTTTTAAAAATTGTTCAGCGGGAACATTTTTTATGTGGGATTCTTTAGCCATTATGTTGAATTACTGAATGAGTAGAATTAATATTTTACAGGATTATAATTTTTTTTGTAACGACAATGTGTAACAAAACATCATTTACGATAAAATCACAACAAATGACCCAACATAACCTGCTATCAGCAAATCTCTTCAATATGTTGTCAATCCATTAATATCACCCGATAAATTCACAGGATCTCATCATAATTTTAATATTCAGCAACAACAATGGAAATACGTCATATTTAATAAAAAAAAAAATAAAAATTTATTTCACGGTAGTTGTTACAAAATTAATCAATCGCATCCCGATTGAATGCTAAAAAGTTGATTATACCAGCAAGCTGGGGATAAGTAGGTGTACACTCCGCACGAGGCGTGACTGACTTACCTGCATTCAGTTGCTTTTATAATATTTTCCTATGGAATTCCTTTAGAGTGCACAAACGCACCACAAACACGTTATAGTGGATCAGAATAATTATGCTCAGTCAATCACGTATTGCGGTCAACTTTGTGATTTCCATTCGCCCTGAAGGACACCCTCTTATTATGGGAATTAATGCGTGTATTTATGGCTTTTATTCGTTTATCCTGTTTCGTTGGCCGGTACAAAAATAATCACGTAGTCTCACACCATTCATCGTCGCGTCGGTCGTCTCATCGATTACACTCATATTGGCATTCCATCAAAGCGTATCGCTATACATATTATACATACATACATTGTTTACATCTACTGTTATTTTGTTTTTTTAAATTGCAACATAAAATCCTTCCTATAGAGAGTGAAATCCATACAATACGAGGCCATCATATAGCGACGGCCGCCACTGTCACCAAACACACTGGTCACAGTGAATTTTTATCACCTTGGTGGATTTTTCTAGGAACGGTCTATGGGTTTCACACCTACCTATCCCCAGCCTATGTGGTAATTAAAATTAATTATCCCTGTTCGGGCGGATTTATGCGACTTCGCTTTCGCATTAAATTAACGATCCTGGCAATGGCAAAATTTATATGAGCGTGACAACGACAAGGTGCCGCTTGCTTGGTGGTGGTCGCAATCCAGCTGAGATATGAACTTAATGGGCGACTACCTGGTGAGTGGTTGCAAGCGGTTTCGCTTTGGGGCAGATCCCTTAAGGATATTAAAACTGAATATCCATTACAACGAAAAGGGATAACAGTAATTAAAATTCATTCGATGCGATGACGGTGTGAAATTTAAGGTTTTATCCACAAAATCATCGAAGGACCGGCGAATTTTTTTCTACAACGAGAAACTTAAAAGAGATCAGTGCTTTACTGGTTAGAGTGTCAGCGTTGTGGAAGTAGAGGATCAAACATTTTGAAAGCGGTTTGGGGAACAATAATGTAGACAAAGTATTATTTTTAAATAAAAAATGCTTTATTTTTAAAATAAAAGTAGCTTATAACCTATAACAACTTTATATCACACATTTAAAAAAGTAAATTTATAAATTGCTTCAATAGTTCGTAAGATTTTTGCGGACATACAACTTTTGTATTCAGTTTGGTATGTATTTTAGATCTTAAAAAAAATAAGGCCTAGCTTCCCACAACCATTTCTTTGCGAGTTTTTTATTTTTGGGACGAATGGAAGGTACCTACAATTTTATGCCGAGTCCGATTGGCTGAATTGAGAAGCTTTTTCGGGACAGTTATACTCTCGGATGTTTGTCAGACGTTCACTAGGGGTTCGCCTATAGATGTAATTGGTGTTTTCCAGGGATCGAACCTGGGACCCCTCGCACAGAAGTCCAGCAAACTAACCACTGAGCCACTGCGCTTAGGGCTTAAATTCTTTCATATAAAAAAAAACTCTCTAAACTCATTGAAGGCTTTCGAGAGTTCAAATCACTTCTAATCGAGAGTGAATGTCACCTTGAGTCTGATGGAAAAAAAATGGCTTGATAGAGTACCTGCATATTTTGGCTTCCAGTCACAGAACTATCGATTGTATTTCACCACAAATATACTGTATCCTGGGATAAGTTTTATAAATTTTGCGATTATTTAAAACAAATTTTGTCCATTTGGTAAACACTCGTAAAAGTCGTAAGTCAGCGTATTCAGTGTAAGTAAAACGTTCGAACTTTTTCAGGTTCAAATTTGGAAACATTTTGAGTTAAATATAATGAGGTCTTCTTTTCTTGTCAAGATGGTGGTGCCAAGTGCCAGTTCATTCTTCATCGCCATCACTTCCACATGAAAAACGCTACAGTATTCAGGCAGGCTAAAGGATATGCTCACACTAAGCATTGCTGTAAAAACAATTGGATGTAATCGATCACTCCATCCACGTTTTTCAAACCATCAATTTAGGAATTAATAAAGTTCTCATTCCTGAGATGACATCATTTACCCACTGCTCACTGGAGAGTAGTGAATTAGTGATACCTCGAAGTTAGAAAAAAGATTCTAATCCAGGACCACAGAAATTTGTGTTTTCCGTCAGGAAGATGAATAGATGAAATGGCCAGTATGATTATGATATCATTGAGAGGAGGCCTTCACTCTATAAACCACACTAGTATAAGCGACTATTGGTAAGAGATATATGATACATTCTTATTCAATTTACTGCCTAACATAAGGCCCCGATATTAAGCTTTGTCAGCAATAGGATGTTACAGATCGCTCTCAAATTGTTTGGCCTCGAATATAATTTTAAGCCATCAACCATTATTCACCATGAGCTTGTTATTTTAATCGCTTCTTCATGATACAAACGAGTCAAATTTGTCTGCTGTATCACAGAGTAAAGGTGCTAGTGCACGTCATGTAGCAAGCCACATACGTATGTAGCTTTTGACGTCAACAGAGAGTGCACAAAGAGAGCTTGAATATGGCATGTAGCCATTGGGACCATTCGCTGACGTAAAAATTACGTCAGTGCTACATACGTACGTGACTTGCTCCTTCATCATACCCTGAGCAACTTTTCAAAAAAAAAAAATCCCCAAGAACATTATTTTAAATCTGTCTATCAACAACTGTATTCCATTTATGCCAAAATTCTCTTTCAAAAATCAAATACAAAAAATAACCATCAACTACAGATAGTCGTATACATATACGAGTAGGTACAGTAAAGTATTTAGCAAATAAAATGTCCAAAACCATAAAAAAAACTGTTAGCCACCCACCGCCCTTTCCCCGATTAAATTTTCCAACAACAAAATGTTAATTTATTTAGTTTCCCATTGCAGAAATCAACTGACATTGCCCCACTCTGTATAACAAATGTTATTTTCTGGCGCTGCAACATCAACCTCACAAGCCAACAGAATGGGTGCAATTCAGTTCTTTTCTAAAGTCAGACATATCCAACTTTCCCCCGCTTAAAACCAAAAACCAGAATTAATTGAAATTCAAAATCCAATTTACAGAGTTACAAATTAAAGTGAAGGATTGCTCCATCCATCCCCAGTGCCAACCAACAACATGTCTCTCATCAACACACATGTGCAAATTGCATGTACATGTACAATATGGCTGCTCCGAGTGAACTGCAAAGACACAAAATCGGAATTGAAACTCATTTCTACCTACTTAAAGAGTAACTGCTGCCTGGATGGTGATGGGGAGTGCATTTCACATTCACCCCCAACTAATTTGAACAAGGCGCATTTGCATCGCACATAGACACAACCCTCAGGTTTGAATTCATTTCAGCAAATAATCTAGAAGAGCGCTGCTATTCGATATTTGTTTTCAAATTAGTATCTGGTTGCAGAATTGATATGATCCGCGTCACTGAATGACGCCATTTTGCTAAATGCACGCATTTTCCATAAAACCAGGAATGGCCTGGATGGTGGGAAAGGGAAGTATAGGTAGGTATCGTGGTCGATGACGCGCACCATTATGCGGATAATCATTATGATGATAATGATGATGATTGTGGGTATAATATTGGCAGCAATCGTCATGATAATGACAGATGTACAATTGTTTGATTTTTACGCTATTGTCTGTGTTTTATTCGAATCGATGTTAGCTTTGCTGGTTAGCTGCCTGATAATTTAAAAGAGTGAATAAGTGATTCTCTTCGACGTTGTAATTATTGTGTAGATGCGGATGCGTTTCAATTAATAGTTAAACATAATAAATGTTTAATTTTGCGCATGCCTTCAACTTTGAGGTGGTTGAGAGGTCAAATTGATTGATGTAGGTACCAATTTTGGAATTTATTGTGCAATAGCACTTGGACATGTTTCTGATTTCATGAGGCAACGTTTCTGGCATATGGACAAGTCTTTCCGATATAATCTAGATTGAGATCTTAGGGCAGAAGACTAAATGTCAGCTTAAAAAGTGTAGAATAATCTCCTTCTCGTGCGTACAGCTTCAGTAGTTACAGAAAACACAAACTAAAGGGTGGTTTTTTTGCTGTTTGGTTTTTCAGCCTGATTTTTTAGACAGTTCACGCGTGATTCGTAACACGTGTCAAAGTTAAAAATGCTCAGTTAGCATTGCCATTTAATCATCATTTTATCATCGACAGACTAAAGCTACGATTACACGGCCATTTTTTTTCGAGTCATTTAAATGGCGCTCTGACGTAAAAATCCCGTCACAAAGCAGTCATTTAAATGTCGCTCTGTGTGATCGCCATTTTTGGCAGCGTCATTTAAATGACTAGAAAAATAGCGCACCAAATGACATGAATTAAGTGCCATTTAAATGGCGGAAAAAAATGCCCGTGTGATCGATCTTTAATGACGCATAGGAAAATTCTAAATGACTCGCAGTGTTCTTCATTTGATTTTGGGACACAAATGACGATGATAGTCATTTAGTGTGATCGCCATTTTTTCAATGACGAATCGTAGCTTAAATGTCGCTCTAATGCGACATTTTTTCCAGACGTCACAGCGCCATTTAAATTACTCAAAAAAATGGCCGTGTAATCGTAGCTTTACGCCCGAAAATGTTTTCAACTTATTGAATTTTATTACCAAATATCGTGGTCAGAAAAAAATGTGCTTAGAACCCTTCGTCCATTTTATGGTCGTCGTAATCGTCCTACTGAGCAAGCTAGGTACGTTAATAATCAAAGCTGCCCTATATTGTCTACTGAGACAACCAGAAGCATTGCAAGAACTGCGAACGCATCCACAAAACTGTACCGTTTGCTGTGGTTTATGGGCCGGTGGCATCATTGGACAGTATTTCTTCAAAAATAATGATGACAACAAAGTTACGGTCAATAGTGCTCGCTTTCTTTCGATGATTTCTATGAACGACATAGCCTAAAACCATCTCACAGTCTTAAGAAACATTTAAAAAAAGTTTCATTGAAATCTGTCCAGTAGTTTTCGCGCTTTAAGGTAACAGAGACAATTCATACGTATATAGAAGATGATGACGATAATGATAATGAAATGTTGATCATCCACACCACAAATCGTTCAACATAAAAATTGGATTTTTGCTCGCCGTCACTATGTAATTAAGTTCATATCCATACTACTTATAAAATGCAACGTCCGTCTGTTCGTTTCTCCATAACTCGAGAACCATTTGTCCGATTTTCATGATTCTTTTTCTGATTTATAGATGTGTGCCCAACTTAGTCCGTAGGGTGGGTGAGAATTGCTCAGGAGTAAAGGGGTCGCAGTCAATAAGGGGGGTATCACGAACCGTTAGCCATATGGACTTGAAAGTTTGTATGTTGATAGATAAGTCAAAACAATTACGTACCTCATTCATTATTTTTCAAAATTCGTCCTATAAGGGTTGAAAAACGTTTGCACCCTACTTTTCTATTTCGACCTTACTACGCTCAACCTTTCATTATACTCATAAATCTATGTATGTCATTTCAAGAAATGCTTTTATTTGTTAGCCAATACTTCACCGAGTATTTTGAGCTAAAATTCATCTCTCTGGTCCATCCAGAGGGTGAGATATAATTAATTGAAAATAGATCTTATTTGGTCAAGTGCGAAAAAAATGGTTTCTCGATTGCAGTTGTGCTTAGGGGTAGTTTTATATTACGTTCCCAAAATAGAATATGATCGCACGACTGGCATTCAGAATACATATTGTACGTACATACTCATGTATGGCGTAGTTGAATTTGATGTAGGCAATGGATATGCATAAAACAAACTAAATATGTATATATGAATGTCTACGTACATATAAGAGGTTTGTGGTGCGTAAGTGATAGATACATATCTACATATACATATTTATTTGAGATCTGCAGCTATGGAATGTGTAACGATATGATCGCGTAGTATATATAAATAGTTAGATCATACCTGTGACGAGTTTTTATTTATGTGAAATCTTATGTCCACTGACTTAGGACTTTCGGATTAGTACAGGCTACGTAAGGATTAATTTGGAGACAGAGGAAGGGTAAAGGGGTGGTAGGGACTAACTCTGGAACTATTTGGCCGATTTTAAAAATTCTTTCAAGATTGTACCGGCTACATCCTCCGGATCAGTATAGGTTAGTTAGGGTTTGTAAGAGGGAAGGGGAAACGGGGGTGTAGGAGCTATCTTCGGAACTACTCGGCAATTGCCAGAGTTGACCTCCGACAGCCACGTCTTTCACATGGACAGCTAAGTATATATTGAATTTTCGCGTGTGAGCTGTAGGCGTGATTTGTTTATAGCTACTTGCGCCCATTAAATAAATAACATGTAGGTATAATTTATGAAAAGGCATAGCGATCAAATATTTTGTAAGCTTAAAAAGCTTGAATTTAATTTAATAGAAAAGAAACCAGCGGGCGGAGCCGCGGGCGTTGCTAGTTCACTATATGACAATATCAGTGTACTTAAATAATGTACCATGTCCACCTGTCAACCATTATGGAATTTCATATTAACCTTAATTAAATTTCAAGACTTTTTTTTATAGGAAAACATTTTTTTCACCCAACTTCTGCTGTCGCACAACTTTCTGAAAACAACCCTATAGCTTTCACCAACTTCGACAGACACTATACCACTCTCTAAAGAGTGCGGTCTACCCATCCTGACGACATAATTACACCACCTGAGATGCAGAAATTCAATTAAACCTCTGCATCAGCTGTGCAGTGTAAATTTTAATTTGATTGTGAATTTTTTTTTGCTCTCTTCAATTTGGAAAAAAAAAAATTGTAAATCTACATGCCTTGATTACAAAAGCAGAGGGTAATGTCCCTGGCACATGTATGGCAGCATTTACAGACACCAACCGTTGACAACTTCAACAAATAAAATGTAACAACCGCTGAATCGCATGGACATAAGTGCAGCTCAAGCAAACTGTATTTTTATTTTTTAAATTAGAAACAGAAAAGTAGGATTCGCGCTCTTAGCCAATTAAGATAGGCATCATCACGCTTCAACTCTCACTAGGCAGACACACTTGCCATCAGAACAAAAAATGGGTAAAAGGATAGTTTGCAATAATTATTCTAATTTTTTTTTTCTATTTCAGTTACTTACCATTTAACACTTGTCAGCGATGCAGGATTTGCAACATATTCACAGTTTAGCAGGACCGTATCGCTTGTGTTGACAGTGATGTGATTCGGACTCACTTTCACGACAGGGGGGTCTGTAAAATTAAAATTAGTCTATAGAACTAGGGGTTGGTGTATAGTGCGATAGTACTTACACATCACTTCCAGTGTGACAAAAGAATAAATGGGCTTCTCACGATTTACGTGCAGGACAATATTATCGGCGTCACACCGAAATACCATGTCATTTTCGAAACGTGATGCATTGAATATGAGATCGCTCACCGTGTGAAATGTGCCATCTTGTTGTTCAATCTGAAAGTGTAATAAGAAGTGGGGGTGTCATATACAAGGATTATTTATTATTGACTGCTTTCGTAAGGGAGTCGATTACCGCTTGTGTTCTAATTTCGGTGAGGGCGTTCTCATCCACGGGAATTGGCACTGTGGAATTTGTCCATGTGATGTTGACAGCTGGGCGAGCTCCAAAGACCTACATGAAATCGTGAGTAGAGTGATTATTGAATATTATATAAATTTTATTAATAGGAATGGGTATACATGAAAGTGTTGTATTTTTTATATCAATAAATACGAGTACACGTTAGAGTTGTGACTAGTGAAAGTAGTCAGAGATTTTTCTGTCATTTATTTACAAAAGATACAGCTAGAAACGTTTTAAGTTATACTACTATTCGAATAACGTCGAATGACTTCAGTGGACCGTGCGTGTTGGACCTTATTCTTAATTAATTTCAGTCTACAAAAATGATTAAAGTTGGAGTCGCACTATCGCATAAGGTTTAGCTAGATTAGTGACGAATTATTTGACAATTGTGTTCGGCTACTGCTTGTCAAAAAAACGAACCCTGGAATGGAAATAACACCAAAAACGACGAAAAATTTTGCAACAACAAATTGTACGAGTTTTTTTTTGGCATTATTTCCAATTCGATTTGGGCGCCATTTCCTTGGGCGTTATTGCCTAACGCCGTGTAAATGGTATAATGGCCAATTATGACACCATAAGTCAACGTTAAACTCTCTGGGTTACATCAATAGGCCCAGAAATAACTCGATTCTAACAGAGCAACATCATTAAGGACCTAGCTGCAATCCAGTTCGATTTTTGTGAAACATTCATGGCAAATTTGGTCTGTTTCTATATTTAATTTTCAAGAACTAACACCTTTGTGTATTTTGCTTTTGAAAGCCTTTATTTAAAGACCCCTGAAAAACATATCAATTCTTGTCAGACTCGCGTCATAACTACTAGCACATTTAGTTGTAAAACTGTCAAAGAAGAAACGAGGAGAATTCGATGCTTGAAGTGGAGTTCCGCAAGGTTGCACTCTTTGGCCAGTTCTGTCTTTACTTATGATTTGAGCTTGTTTATGGATGAGAACTTCAGACATTTTTTATGGATTTGTATGAAACTCGAAGTATACACTTTATCTCGCTTAGTATTATGGACCTCCAGCAATGGCCTAGTGGCTTTAGCTTGCGATTTAAAAGAGATACACCTACCTATTATAAAGTGAAAGTACCTCCAGAATATAATAGGCCGGTAAATTAGGATGAATGCTCTTGGGTTCGAAGGCCTTATGAGAAAAAACGTACCTCTGAAAAAGGGCATTTGTAGTTTAATTTTAGGCATGTTAACCTAAAACTTTGTGCGAAATTTTCACTGTCGAAGAACTGTCTTTCTGACACATTTTTCTTTCAAAGTACAAATTATTTATTTATGTTAAGCTTTAGCTCAAAAAAGTGTAAAGCACTCTTCTAATCCTTCTCACGTGAAGTACATATAAAAATTAATCAAATAAACACCAAACGTAAAAGTAAGATCCCAAGCTAAGCCTTTTCACTTAAGACGTGACCATTTGGTACACTTGGTCTATCCTACAACAAGGTGCTAGCGAAGCTTTTCCAATTGCATTCATTAAAAATTCATCTACCCGCTTTCCAATTAACCCACTCCCAACATCGCACCAATTTTCTGGCCTCACTATAACAGACGACAATCGCCCGCAATTGCAGTGACCGGCAAAAAGGTATAGCAAGAACTAAGCTCTGAATTATCCTAACGACATGCAGAGACATCCAATCAATGTTAATTGTGTCAATTATTGTCACTGAATAATACAACACGAACAATGAAAGAACTTGCTCTCTCTAACTTACCTGACATGTTAACACAACTTTGCTGCCTTGCACCGTGTGATGTTCCACTCCAGACAATGTAATGCCAGTTGGACGAACTGCACAGAAAAAATAAAAAATAAAGGGAGACGATTGTAAAAACTACAAGGACAATAGGACAATGGTGCATAATTAATTGATAATCGTTGTTAGTTAGTCTATGCCATCGAGCAATTTGATGGAATACAAAAAAAAAAAAAAAAGAAGGACCTTCGCTGCTATATAGTTCTATATTCCAATTACTAGTCCATTCAAAAACAATGCTTTCTTTACCTTGCATATCGACTTCAATTTCAGTGCGGATAGTCCCATCAATTGCCGATGATTCAACACGACATTCGAGTTTACTACCCAAGTCCTGACGTGATAATACCAACGATAGTTCCAAAGTGGCTGTATAGAGACCATCCTTTTCATCGTAGGTGGGTGAATCTAAAAATGGACGAGAGATTAGTTGACACATAGAAAGAAAGGAAAAGGATATATTTTTTTATTGTCATTCTGATAAAAACTGAAAAAAAAATATAAGAATCAGCATAGGACTTGTGATTCATGGAATATGCAAGATATGGAGAAAAATAGGATTAATTCTTGACAATAGAGAAAAGAAAAGGATTCTTGTCCTCTTGTTTTATGTTTTTTTTTTTTCAGGGAACCATTTTTTTTTGCCACGAGTTGCTGATAAAGCGTGAACAATGAGAAAAGGAGAATTTGGTAGTTACAGATACGAAGGATATCCTTTCAGTGTGAGCTAAGAAAAGACAATAAATAAAAATTAAAAACCTTCAGTCACCATAACTGGCAGGAGTGACATCTTGGGTGGCAGGCGATACAAAATCTTTATAGGGATGGGGGTGTAGTAATACTGTAATGTATCACATTCACATCTTAAATCTCGGTTGACCTTTTCTTTTATTTTGTATTTTGTCTAAATAGATAAGACTTTTTGAGGCGTATCTTGAGATGGAAGTCCTTTCATATAATTGCACAATATTTTTTTCCTGAATTTAAGTCTTATAAGTTGACTGGGAAAGAGAGAGTAGGATGTGAAGTTTGTCCCTTGTTTTTTCTTCTAAGGATGTCCTTTTTTTTATTGCAATGAAATACAAATCTAAATTTAAGTAAAATTATCCAATCGGAAAATAAAAATAGAGAAAAAAAAGATCAGAAGAACTATGGGCCGGACATGTATTACAAATCGGAAACAAACCCTAACGATTGTATGAGCTTGTGACAACCTTCAACTGAAGGATCGAGAGATTGGATATGCCAAAATATCAGGCCAAAAGCGGGCCTCAAAGAGAAAATAGGTGACTATGTACTTATAAAATGAATGCTCTGAGAGTAAGTAGAGTTTACGTAACGTAATGGATGTCTGGGTGTAAATTGACTTCCTTGCAAGCGAAGTGTAGAACCTCAATCTATCCAAAATTAAAAAAGAAGCAGTAACTCTAACTAACAACCAGGTACTATCAAGAGATAGGAACGCTGCGGGATGTATAAAGTAAAAAAAAGCCAGTGGTGGGCTGTCCTCATAACCAGTCGAAAAACTGTAGAATTTGTCAACTTCCAAGTTAAAATAAATAAATAGGGTAGACACCCTAGGCCTAGCTTCTCGCAACCATTCGTTTTGTGTGAGTTTCTATTTTTAGGACAAATGGAAGGGACCTACAATTTTATGCCGAGTCCGAACGGCTGAATTGAGAAGCTTTTTCATGACAGTCATACTCTCGTATGTTTGTCAGACGTTCGCGAAAGGTGGCCCAGTAGTTAAAACTTTAAGATGTAATTTGCGTTTTTCCGGGGATCGAACCTGGGATCCCTCGCACAGTAGTCCAGCACACTAACCACTGCTGTTCGTAACCAAATATTCACGTCCAAAAAGGGGTTAAATATAAATACCTTAGAGTAATGCTGGACAACGGATTGCGATTCAAAACACACGGAGATTATTTAGCGAAGAAAGAAACTGAATTAAATTGGGGGACGCAAAAAGGATCCTATACTTTCCAGAGTTGTTACATCAGTTCTGTTGTATGCAGCCCCAGTCTAGGCGCAGGCACGAAGGAGACGAAGGAGACTATTCAGCATACAGATTCTTCGCGCTACAGACAATCAGCGGCTTCCGAACCATATCCAACCATATGAGGCCGCCTTGGTTATATCTGGAATGGTTCCCGTCATTCTTGCAGACGAATTGTTGAGAATATATAACAAAAGATCCTTAAGCGCCCTACGGACAATCAGCGGCTTTCGAACCTATATCTGAATCTGAAATGGTTCCCGTCGACATTTTTGCAAACGAAATGTTGAGGGTATATAACAAAAAATCCTTTAACAAATGCGATGCCAGTGAAATTAAGAGGATTCAAATTGAAGAAAAGGCACCGTCAATAGCTATGTGGCAAGCTCGCTGGAATAACACAACGAAAGGCAGATGGACATACAAACTTATACAGACAATCCAGGAAGAGGTAGATCGTAATCGTAACCATAGAGACTGTAACTACAACCTTACACAGTTTCTGTCAGGTCACGGTTGCTATAGCAAGTATCTGCGACGTTTTGGGCACGACAGCTCACATCTTGCCCCGAATGCATAAATGAGGATGAAGACACTGGGCACGCACGCAGTTCGCACGCAGTTTTTTATTGCCCACACTTCATGGCATGGAGAAATACTCTGCCCAACCCGTCACTAATCGTCGTAATGTTGCAGTCTGAAGAGAATTGGGCGGAATTATGTAATTTTATAACCATCCTAAAAAATTAGCTACGGAGAATAGAAAGGCTAAGAAAAGCCACAGAAGAAGGTGACACAACATGAATAGCTTGAATGCTAACCAGCCCCGCGAAGTAATACCTAACGGCAGTCCCGCGGGGAGAGTGGTTGAAGTGTGTAGGATGTGTGTTTAGTACGTAGGCGTAATCCTGAAATCGATCAATCAGGTTTGCGAATCGTGCATGCTAGTAGCACTCGGGTTACTAGTATCTAGGAAGATTACACATACTTGGCGTAAAAAAAAACTGACAGAATTCCACCCGTGCATTTCAAAGAATTTTCGGTTTTAAAAAAGTCAGGGGTGGGATTATGTAAGAAACGAAACGAAAACTAATCGCATATAAAAAAAAACTAAAGAAATCATGCGAAAGCGAAAATTCGTTTCATGTTCCTTTCTTCGTTTCTGCTCCTTCACAAACGTTTAAGATAGTGTAATTTAAATTGGAAATCGGAAAACGTTCGTGCAAACGAAAACAATTGAACGTTTTCAGCTAACAGAATCCCACCCGTGCATTTCAAATCATTTTCGGTTTTAAAAAAAGTCAGATTAAGAAACGACCACATATTTCTAAATGCAATAAGACTTGAGCTGTTGATGGATGGAATGGAATATTGTAAGCTGATTTGATAGTTAAAAGTTCACATTTATTGCTCTATATAATTTGATAGTCACGGAAGTTGTCGCATTTTTTCAATAGTTTTGTAGTTTGTAGTTAATTTATTATCATCTTAGAAAAACAATACAACACTGCTCTATCAACTTATGGTATTCCACCCCTGACCCATTCAAGAGTATAATTAATTACAAATTCCATTCAACGTTTCTTAAAGGAGAAAGTTGGGCTTAACTTATCTCCTTAAATATTTGCACCCATCATCCGTGGTAGAAAAGTTAACCTTTCTACCCACTTTAAAAAAAAAAAAGTTCTTAAGAGGTTTTCCTTATTTCAAGCCAGCTATAATATAGCTCGTTATTACATCTACTTTATCACAATCCGTTATTCGCCTGCGGAAATATTTCAAGGCAAACAATTATATGTAACAAGGTATGGACTCTGTCCAGCGAATGAATTTCACTTGCAGCACATCTAAAGCAATTATATTTCACAAGTACACAAAACAGACACTAAGATAGAGAGATCTAGCTATAAATAAATAAAATATATTAAAATAAACAAAATCCTTTTTCCCTGGAACTCAACTTGGTAAATAGAAAAAAAAATTGTTCCGCACTTTAATAAAGTATGAGCTTCTTTCAACCCACCCACAACCCACTGAGATGAGATTTTTATTTCTTTATGCACTTATCCTTTTTATTACTCTAATTTTGTCTGGTGTTTTATTTTATTTATTTATTTTTTTGTAAGCAAAAGAAGAAGAAAATCAGTTTCGCTGGCAGCTATATGAATAAATAAAGTAAGAAAAAAAAATGC
The DNA here is from genome assembly GCA_949372485.1 of Cheilosia soror. Taxonomy (NCBI): domain Eukaryota; kingdom Metazoa; phylum Arthropoda; class Insecta; order Diptera; family Syrphidae; genus Cheilosia; species Cheilosia soror. Next base: position 4,721,835 of record OX443563.1, read on the forward strand.
AAGCACACAAAATAAAATCATAAAAAAGGACACGCGGTACACATCATCCATAAGAGTATGAGTACGGGTAATTGTATAACCAAACGTTACCTTTTAAATATTTATTTTTTTTTAATTATTTATATTTTTCTTGTTATATTTTTCTCTCTTTAACAATGCTTATTTGCACAGTTTGTTTGGCCTGTGAAAAGGAATATTAATTATCATAAGCAAGATGTAAAGAATTTTCCATTATCATAGGCGAAGGAAGGTATTTTCTGTGCATTCACTGTGAGCTTTCTTTTGTGTTCGCAGAATATTATTATATTTATTTTTTGAGAATTTTTCTTTTCTATGGAGATGAGGGTGGAGAATGTGTGTCAAGGTCTAGGATAACATTTCGTTTAGTTCAACTGAATTCATTTTCGCGAAATAGAGTTGGGGATGAAATTAGTTGCATTAAGTGGATTGCATGGAAAATAATTCAGTAGGCAATTTTGTTAATGGTGTTTGCATAATGCTTTTGGATTCATTGGGAAATAAAATATAGATATTTGCTTTGACTCAAAAATTATGAATTTGTCAATGACAGTGTAGATTGGGGTATTTGAATGTAATTTTGTAAGTATCTACTCAAATAGGTTCCTAAATTGATCTGTGGTTGCATTTTTTCTATAAAAACTTTATTGTTTTGGTGGTTTTTGAAAAATCTGACTGAGGCGTCAAATAGTGCAAATGATGTAGTTTAAAAATCACTCCTACAACAAATTCGGAATTTTTTGTAAAAATTCGCTTATGTTCGTAGTACTTTTGGAGTATTACTTATTTTCGAAAACCTTAGGCCTGAAACACGCATGCGATTTCAATCGCGCAACTGCTTAGTCGCAAAAAATGAAACGCACACATTTCAATGTGAATGCGCGCACATAATTTTGGATTTTATTTGCGCCATTAATTTTGCAATGTGTGTGCTTCATACTAAACAGACGCGCGATTGAAATCGCATGTGTGTTTCGGGCCTTAAGCCAGGTGCGCATATGCGATTTCAATCGCGCGACTACTTAATCGTAAAACAGTGAAACACATTTTTGTGTCCGTTTAATTTTTTACGACGGTTAAGCCCCCGTAGTTCAGAAAAAAAGGTGAGCAAAAGTATTTGATCGCAAAAAGTGTAATCAGCCCAAAAAAATAGAGGCATAAATATATATAAGTACCTACTAAAATGTTTAAAGGTCACTTTTTTGTAAAAAAAAAAATAAACTGAGGGCGGAGCTAAAGGTATCAGAGTAAGGCCCGAAACACACATGCGATTTCAATCGCGCGTCAATATGAATGCGCGCACATAAAATCCAAAATTATGTGCGCGCATTCTCATTGAAATGTGTGTGTTTAATTTTTTGCGACTAAACAATCGCGCGATTTAAATCACATGTGTGTTTCGGGCCTAAGCCTTAGAATAAAGAGTATGATTGAGCTAGATAGTGTCTTCCAAGAGATAAAATGCTTGCATATTTCAAAGCCAACTTGTGTTGTGCTTGGCTATTATTCTGCGGGTTAAAACTGGTCCGTAGATACTTCTAGGTCTTCAAACGTGTGGAAAGCATTATAAAACCCGTCGACAGAATTGATGTACGGTATTAAAGGCAAGCGCGGTGGCGGAACTGGATAACGTACCAGCTACAGGCTTTACCCCAGAAAACCGAACGAAGATATTTCCACTGCGTCACCTCTCGCAAATTAGTAGAACTTACCGGAAAAGGCTTTTAAAAAATTGCATATTTTTACTTTGTTTCGAAAATAAAAATACACACACAAACTGTTCGTACGGAGAAGGTGGACCAGTTGGTTTCACGATTATTTATTTGGGGGATCTTCATCAACAGCTCTAAATCAACATTTCGGAGAGCTGCTCCTACAGAAGCTCTACATGAAAGTTTCATTACAAGACAGGAGGAATGGGGAGACGGGTTACGGGTATCATGCAAACCGGCACCAGTTAGTTGGGAGTTTTGGAAAGGCTAAATTATTATTATTATTATTTTTTTTTTTTTTAAATAAATAAGCTTAATTGTAGTAGACAAAATTAAGTCTTAGACCACACAAAGAGGAAGTAAATTTAGAGGCCCAAATTTACGGTCTCAGAAGGGGACGCTAATCCGCTGACTTGTTAGATTTCGAAATCTATCGGTTTAATGATAATCGTTTGAATGTATACATGATTGGGCCGTGGTAATGATATTTTAAAAACCCAACCTTACTCAAGCTTTGTTTGCACTTCTAGCGAAGTGAAAATTTCAACATTTCTTTTAAATTCTTAAAACAAAAATCTATCATCAGGCGCAATAAATTATATATATGAACAAAAAACATTTAAATAAAAAAAATACTCACGTGTTGTCAACCGCTTATTCCCTCTGAACCAACCAACGGTCGGTTGTGGTCTAGTATTTTCCACAATACACGTCGATCGCAGTGTGTGTCCTTCTTGTAGCGGTCCCAAAATCGTACCGTTTACTATGCGATCACCTTTTTCATCTTTTATCACAACCTCGGTTGGTGGCACTGATTTCCGTTGATTATGTATTTTTACATTTTTTTATATTAATTTGTATCCAATTTTTATTATTGTTTTGTTTTTTTAACAGTTTTTTAAATAAATATTTATTTTTCAATTGGTGTGTAAATTGTTTGTTTTTAATTTTTGTGTTGATTTTGAAAAAGAGAAAAAATAAATAACGATTAATTTTTGAAAATTCTTTTGTTAAAAAAAAATAAAAAATAAAAAGAAAAAATAAAACTAGTAACATAAAATAGATATTATTATTTTTTCCATTTACCAATATTTTCTACGGTTATTATTATTTTTTTTTAGTTTTGTAAACATTTACATTGACATGGTATTTTATTTTTTTTATTGTTAGTTATTTTTAGCATGTTTGTTGGATATATATTTTTTTTGTTTGAATCCAGATGAGAGTTGAGCATTTTGAGAAGGGGGAGGAAATTTTTCATTTGTTTAATGATAACTTTTTCTTTTTGTTGAATGATGATTAAAGGTTAATTTAGCGTATGTATAATATTTTGATAAAACAAAAAAATGTATTTTTATCAAATTTCAAACAAGCAAAGTTATTATATACTTATTTACATAAAAAAAAACTTTTGAACACACTTTGTTTTGGAAAATTTATATTTGTGTTGAGAATGAATTTTGTATATATATTTTTTTAAGGGTGAATTTGAGGGTAGTTGTAACAGAGCGCAAACATAAACGCATGCAGGCAAGCAAATCGAATGGGATTACATTCGGGAGTTTTGTTTGTTGATATTTGTTTTTTACTACGCAATTTTGGTGTAAACAAAGACAAACATACAAGAAAATTTGTTTGAAATGCTTAATTTTTTTTTTCAGACAGTCACAGGCGGCAAGCAATATTTTAGGTATATAAGTGAAAAAATAAAAATACAAAACAAAACAAAAGAAACTTTTCAAGACAGAAAAATGTTAAAATATTTTTCTTTTGAAGGACAGACAATCAACATACCTAAAACATTAAGTTCTACACGATATCCATTGTAGTTATCACAAGTTTCTACTGGTATAAAAAATGTTGTATCACATAGGTAGATATCTTCATCAGATATTTGCAAGTCCTTAATAATTAATTTAAATGGAGATTGCTCCACTATTACTCTGAAAAGATACAAATGGAAAAGAATTGTGTGATGATAATTATATAGTTGTTACTTATGGAAATATACATGATTTACAGATAAATGAATGTGCTACTGAGCGAGCAATTTTCTCCTCGAAGTACCTACTTCCTGTCAAAAATGTTTTAGGATCTATTGGGCCTCCGCACACGAGATTAATTCTGCCGGCATAAAACCGATTTTGAAGAAGGGGATTGAAGTGAGGGGAAAAAACGGAATAAAATGTTCTGCCGAGTTTCAGCGGTTGAATAAGGCATAACACTAATACATACACAACTTTCAAAATATGTTAGGTTGGGTTAGGTTAGAAGGGCTGTTGGTACCATGCGTAATTTTAACCATAGACGTCCTTGCGGCTAACAAAGCCATCTGGATCTGTTAATAAATTTTGTTAAATCTGGTAGGGGTACAATTTCTAAATCGTCCAAGTTTTCGAAAAAAACCATCTTCTAATGCAAAATAAGCAGCGTTATTGGAAGGCTGGGTAGAGGCATAGGAGATGTTTTACATATTTTCAGAATTTATTTGAATATATGTATGCGGTATGTGCCTAATATTTAAACCATTTTCCACTACCCGATTTTTACCCCAACAAGTACTCGTAGTTTTTTTTTTTCTATAAAAGGATGTTGAGAACTTCGACATTTTAACAGCGATTACGGCCACAAGCCACGATTTATGTCAGAAGCATATTTTCAAAAAAGTTCCAATTAAATCGCCGACGGCTTAGAAAAAATTGTCGCCATGAGTGGTCCAAATACGCATTAACCAAATTATGGTTGCTACATTCGAACTTTAGCCTTTTGAATTCCTTTTCGGACAGTCTCATTTATAGATATTACGTACCTTCTCCCAAATGGACCAAGCACACCTACCCACCACAGCAGAGAATGCATTCAAGAAAACAATTCGCCATAAGGGCCTTCAATAAGGGTGCTTTCAAATGTGGCTATAACTGAGAGAACTGATTACACTTACAGTGTTATTACAATAAAAGCAGATAAGTTCTTTGCATTGGTTTAAAATCCCACAAAAATATGCTTCCTGAGTTGACAAAAATGTGTTGCTCTGCCCGCATGTATATTTGATTTTAAACCTCCCCCCTAACCACTTACCTATCTTTATAGCCTTCCGTGACGCTAGTTATATTGCTTTCATCCAGCAGCACAGCCGCAATTCGAGTGTCTCCTTTGAACCAGTTAATCGAATGCAGTGCACCGCACGTATCCATATTCATTGGACATGGCAATACAACTGTTTTACCCACATGCTCCGAGATGACTTCATCTGTAAGTAAACAAAGACAAAAACAAAATTTAAAAAAAAATGTGGTAAATTGCTTTTTAAAGTAGTAATTTAATTTTAAACTATATAGTCCCTAATTTCATTCAGCCAAGGATAAAAGGAACACCTATACGATGTATCATATACCCATAGGACTAGAAGCTACCCAGTAAATGCCTGAAATAAATTACATTCCTTCTATCATGATGGCAGCATCTATAAGATAGATTTATCCCTTCAGGATGAGAAAAGAGAGTTGAGAAAAGGATATACTCGTTCGTATAGGCAGTGACTTATGTATAGAGAGCAATGCTGAGGTTATGGAACATATTTATAACGAAAGGATTCGCTGTCAACTCGTAGATATGGGCGAAGCCGAAGAACAAAAAATAGGATTTCCTATTCTAATGTAATACTACTATGGTTTCTTCTTCGCTCACCCAATTGTGGCGGTGAAGAAGAAAACATAGCCACAGCATAATTCAAAGTCTAGTCCTTCGAAAGGAATTTTCATCTGCACTATCTCAGGCGCAGATTGTTGCAGACGAAGATGGAAGCCCATATACTCGGGTTCGTTTGCACAATGATGATTTTCTTCGAAAGGTCCTTCGGGCCGGATTCATAAGACTTTGCGGTGTATGGTGTATGAGATTTTCTTATCTCTCTACGTACAGGCAGCACTGATGTTGTCACTTTTATGTAAAGTATTCTGTACATGGGTCGACATATATAGGGGACCAATGTAAGAATGAGCTAAACAACAGATATATGCTATTTGGGGCGATTTTTCATAGGGATTTCCGGAATACATTGCAATTGGCTGCAAAATATCTCTCATCACAAATGGCATTTGGAATACCAAATGACAAATGACACGGCAAACAGTTAACCTGGTACCAATATCAATCGATGAATTCTATTTTATTCGACATCCATTAGCCGCTATGTATAGTCGTCCGATATGTGTTATAAACCGAAGATGCAGAACTAACCTCTGTGCCATGTTATCATATCATGTTACCTGGGCGTGTTATTCAAAGCCGGACGAAATTGAAGGGAAAATTCCAGCAAACGTAGGTATCCTTTTTGAATTATTGAATAGTCCTGGTTCTGTTGGAAAGCCGAGAGGGACAGAGAGTGGCGATTACATTGCAGATTGAAGGATATTTTTCATTTTTCTCTCCACCAGTGTCAGTTGATATACCCCCAAATGGAATACTTCGTCGTAAGGACTCACGATGAATTTGTGTTTCTTCCGATATCGCGGGGTAGTGCGGGAACAGCCGGGTGGTTGGCAATTTGATGGGCTGATAAATTGATAGGCTTCGCTCTGGTTGACTGTATGGTATGTTTGGTGAAATTTATGAATTCAACGATATTTGGTGACAGGATAGTGTATCGTAATGAAAAGCTAACAGAGCGTTAAGGATTGTTTGACTTTGCTTGTCTGAGTGTGCGTTGAAAATGGTTTAATGAATAATTCTACAGATGAGAGGATATAAATCGTTCTTATTAGGTACATCAATATTTGGTATCGAATTTGAAGCTCGTAGATTTTTTTTTTTTTTGTTTCATGCCGACGTAAAGATAGATGAATGATTTCTTATTTCAGTGATTTTAGTAGGGTCTTAGGGAAAGGGGAAAAGTGTAACCTACTTCATGACAGTCATAAGGGTAAAACAGAATTCGAAGCATTCCTAGACTTAAAGACGAAGAAGTAGCAAGGGCAAATATTTCTTACAGTCTTTTCAAATCAGTTTTTTTTTTTGTAGCTTTTATTAGATTTCGTTGGCAGTTAGTTCAAAATTTGGCTTTCGCATTTTAGTTCATTTTAATGATTAATCTATTAATCGAAGTCTGAGCTCTTTACAGTTGGTATGCATTTCAATTATTTCAGGCTTTAGTAAGCTGTGTCGGTACATAGAGAAAATGGTGGGCCGTGAACTAAATCATCGATCTGAAGCAATGTACCTTCTCATTACTAATGCAAACATACATATCCAAAGACTACAGTCAACCGAGTCTTTTTTACCAGGGTTAACCTTACCAATGATCTATCGAACGAACTGATAAAATTAAAACAAAACAAGATATATGACAAAATGTCTTGGAAATAGTTCAGTAATATAAAGGGTGTCCCATAACTCACTAAAAATTTGAATTTTGCGCCATTTAATAGTACAGTGATGTCAACGGAAAAAAGATAACAATGTGACAGCTGACAGTTCGGGGTTATTAAAACAACGCAGTTTCATTGTTGAGCAATTCTTAAAAATAATGAAGGTTTGTCAACTACAACAGTCCGCAATTTTCGAACAAAATGATCTGATGAAGCTCATTTTTATCTTGATGGCTTTGTTAATCGTTAAAATTATCGCATTTGGGGTCCAGAAAACCCACGAGTATAATTGTTGAGAAACAAATGCATCCTGTTACGTATGGCAACACTGGCCATACGTGCTCTCGCCTCTCACTCTCATATTATTGTGAAATGAAAATGATATGTAATTTCAGTTCATGATCGGTCTCTGGCCGAGAGAGATGTGTATTTATACTTCGGAGAACGGAGATAATAAATGTGGGTTTTTGTATATTTTCCCACAATAAAAGTCGTACTTGTTCTAATTTAAACGGAGTATTATACACATCCACAAGGCGTTACTGTTTGGTGTAGATTTTGGGCTGGAGGCATTTTCGGACCATTAGATATCGTCACATGAAAACCCAGTTTTTAGTGCCTAAATTACATGATATGAATGTGAGTGACCAACATGTGGTTTTAATATCGCGGTGACACATGCAGAATTGGCCAACCGGATCTTGCGATTTAACGCTATTAGACTTTTTTCTTTGGGGTTTTTTGAAGCCAAAGGTCTATGCAAACAAGACCACGACCACCAACGCCTTGAAGAGGAAATTTGAAGGTGTATTAATGAAATTCAGCCACATTTATGCTAAACGGTCATAGAAAATTGCAATAAAAGAGTACGTACTTCCAGCAAAGCCGTGGCGGTGACGGCCATTTATCCGATTGGCTATTCCATACATAACCCCAATATGTTGTGAACAAAATTTTGCTTAGCTGGCGGATTGGTCATACCTTAGTTCATCAAGTTAGATCTGCAAAACCCTTTTTGTACATTGTACTTAAATATACTTTTTGAAGAACGTTCGATTCCTCTTTAAACCCTTGACACTTTTTTGAAAATACATTAAGTACAAAACCTATAACAGAAAAATTAAAATTTATATCTAATCATAACCACTTAATTTCCGAATCAAAAAAACAACTCACATTCCCTATTCACAGCACAGATATAAATTGACATTAAGCTGTCAAACCAGCGACATCGAGTGTCACTTTAACAGCTTCTATACTCTTTACCAATTTCAATTACCTCCCCCATGTTGTTCGCTGACCAAAGAGTTTGAAGAGTGCAATGAGGGCTAAACGACCAAACGAACCGAGCCGCCAACACCAACCGACGCGACGCTGATGTTTAAATGTCACACAAAAACGTTCACTTCCTTCGAACGATTAAGCCACCACAGTATGACAGGATAAGAGCCACCACAAACTCTCAAGTATCCCCTTCCTTTGGCGAATTTTTCCTTTTCCTCTTCCTTTGCTTGTGCATTACTCCATGCTGTTGCAGCGTCCGTCTCGGAACAAGACGGTGACTATAGCCAACGCTCTTGGGCTGGGACTTGGCACTGGGGGTGCAATGTGAGACTTTCTGACGGATACTTTACTTGTTTTGCAGCACTCTTTCACCTGTTATTTTTTTTTTAAGTTTCTTTGGTTTTTATGGCTTCTCGAATGCGATATATTTGCAGAGAACTTTCTGTTCTGTATGGGTATACTCTGGAGATAGTCGAATGGATAGTGTGTATACCATACGAAACCACTCAGGTATTGAAATCGATCATCTTGCCAAAGAGTAGGTATGTGGTAGCCGGACAACTTAATGTGTCCGCCTGTCATCGAAGGCGCGTTACACCTGAGCGCAATTTGTCAACGGGGAAAGTAATGTGACACCAAACGTGTAGTATTCCTATACCACTCCGCGTATTTGTTGATGGTCGGTATATGGTCAGCACCGCAAAATTATGTCGTTGTGATTTTTGTGTTTCTTTTTTTTTAATTTTGTACAATTTTTGCGGAATTTCGACCACCCCCGCGGGAAGTATTGAATTCCCATTGCGGATATTAATGAAGTTGAAATGTAAAGTCAACACCTCAATATGTGTATAGGACGATGATATTATGTAGCGCGCGCCAGCAGCAGCTGGTGACATGAGGCTCTTGGGTGTAGCCAAAGTGTGTAATTGATTGAAATTGAAAAGTGTTGACTGTACGGCACGTGTATGAGGAAGGCTTACATTCATTTGTTTTGATTTTCAATTTAATTTTCACATGCCGACACGACGAAAATCGAAATTAATTTGTAGATTTAATGCGTCACTATTGGGTACAATTTTCAGAGGGATTTTTAAAGGGCTTAATATGGAATGATGGGGAATCCTGTTTTTTGGTTACAGCCGGCTGGTGTTTTATTGAAAAGTAAGCTCAAAAGTAATATTGGTAAGGGATTAAATTGACAGGAGAGAATGGTGTGAACTAATTGATTGGAAATGGGACGGAAGGGATAATGCAGTGGGAAGCCTTACATTTAAAATGAGTAAGCGCATTGACTCACCTACACATAAACCCCAAGCAGCGGTTTTTGTATAAAAAAAAAAATGTTTAAATAGGACAAATTCATAAAAATTCAAATTTTACAACAACCAAGGGTCTATTTTGGGACCAGTCAAATTAAGACGAGTTCGAAGACGAATATTATATAGCCCTCTCTTCTGTAAGATCTAACCATCTGTGGGGGACCACTTACAAACTATCCATGCCGAAATATTAAAGAAAAATAATTTATTTTATTAAAGCGTCAACAAAACGCATCAGGCTGCTTTAATTTATCATCGGGCTAAGCTCGATCACTAGCCCGTTCTCGGCTATCTAAACTAGCTGATTAAAACAAATCTTCAGCGATCGATAAAGCCTCAATCAAAATACGTTTGCGAAGGTCCTTCTGAATGGAGAGCCCACATTCAATTGATTCGACCGAAACCGTTCTTTAAATCTTTAGCTACATACCCGCCAATCAGTAGGTATATCCATCATGCCCAATATGTGTTCGATTTTCCCCACTTAACCCTGGCAATTACTTATAATTGACTGACTTTACTCATGTCACACTACACTAGGGACTAACTACTTTCAATCATCTCACCATAAGAGTGATTGACGGTTGTCTTATATCCGATAGGAAGACCATTTCCTTAACGTAGGTAATCTCTCTCTCTTCGACTTACATAAAATATCCAGAGAAGCCCATTAACCGATTACTGTCATTGTTTTTCGACCAATTCCAAGCAATTCATTGTCTCATAGAAAAGTTTTACTCACACCAAGAACAAACATATACAATTGGTATTAAAATCAATAAGCCAATACCACTCGTTGCTGCTGGAATTAAATCAACGTTAAATCACTGCAATCAAATAGGTTCTTCTTACAAATCGTCTGACAATTAGAGGGAATCCCTTTATCAATGTAGGAACAAATTTAGCCCAGCAGTCCCCTAAGGAACGCCTTTGTAATTATTCTCCCGGCAATCGGTATTAAAATCTCTCCTAATATGTCTGGAAGCATCAAAGTAGGTGGTAACTATCCTATAAAATAGCTCCCTATCCAAGCGCTCTGGGGTTGATCCTCCATAGCACCTTCGTTTCGACCTAATCCACTGTCGACGTCGTCGTCGTCGTCGTCATTTCTGCACCAATGTGCACCAATGACAAACCCTTCAATTAACTGCCCTAATGACCACTTGAAGTCCTTTTAGTCTAATTTCACATGACACGACAGATGAATGAGATAGGCAGCATAGAAGACCAGCCAGCGCCACTTGGATGGCCAGATATATTGTTTTGGATGATGGTGGCGGTGGGTGGTTGGTGTTGGGTGCGGTGAAGAACGACCAGGATATGCAATAAATACGAAGCCCAAGTACACTTAATTGTTGCTGTTCCGTGTGGTTGTCGCTTGGCTGAATCCTTCCGGGGTATATATGGTAGAGAATTACACCCAAAAGGCTTAACAAACTCCACCAATAGACAAAAGGACGACATGAACTAACATCCTTTCTTGCACACCTATAGCCAAAGGTGTGTATAACTACAGATGTGAATGTGCGCTTAGCAAAACATTGCCATCGGATAGATAGTCATAGTGTTGTGTAGTAGGTAACATGCAATGGGCGAAAAGGACCTGCAAAAATTAAGTTTATCCTGGGTGTGTACTTGGTTAGTCAGTCTAGACGCGATATGGTGACAACGACAACGATGCAAACAGAGTGAATCCCACTTTTCCTCTATTGAAAATCCTTTTCACGATGAATATAGTTCAAAGAAAGAAGGCAAACAGTTTTGATGTCCTTTTTTGCCTCCTTTGCGGTGAAAATAATTACAGGTTAAATAAAATTGCACTTTGCTGGTGAATAGAAAAGAGGAGGTGAACTGCATTGAAGCATGTAACGAAAAGAAGATTCAAAAGGGGGACATGAAGTCTAATAACATCAACATTATAGGACTAAACTGTTATGCAAATTGCATCCTAGAACTAGGTGTTTAGTGTGCATCAGTGCATGATAGTGACTTTGTCAAAGCTATTTGCAGAGGGTGCATAGTAAGGACGTTTTGTGTGTTTTAGCTTTTTTCACTGTGGCTTTCAGAAATGTGTCCCATTTTTGTTTTGACATCTGTAAATCAAATGGTGATGATGTGTTGGTGTAAGTAGAAATATTCAATGAGTTTTAGTAACTGAAATTCGATGCCAAACGCCGTAAGCCACAATAATCCACACTCATTTTAAAGTTGTTCGCAATAAAAATCAATTATATGGAGTTATATCCATTTATTAACAAGAATGGAGACCCTCTAAACTGTGCCAACTATAGAGGCATCAATCCCCTCAACATCGCCTATGAGATCATACTGTACTGTGTGAATGCCTGAAACTGTTCGTCAACGAACTGATTGGTCACTATCAGTGTGGTTTTAGGCTCGGTAAGTCCACATCCGACCAAATATTCACACTACGGCAGATCCTGGAGAAAACCCAAGAAGTATACAAATCGATACTCACCATCTATTTATCGATTTCAAGGCTGCATATGACGGCGTTTATAGAGACGAGCTATTCAGAGCCATGTCTAGTTTTGGCATCCTTCGGCTTCGCTATAAACTCTATGATAATGACCCACAGCAGAAATCAGATAGTTACACTTGCCAACCGCTGTTTTTTTAACCCATGAAGGCAACTGCTTAGTAAGGCCTTGTCAAGAAACTAAGAAAACTCTTTATAAGACCCTAATCATCCCAGTCCTGCTCTATGGCGCAGAAGCATGGACGTTAACAAAGGCGGATGAAGATCTTCTTGGTCGTTTCGAACGCAAAATTCTTCCAGTGATTTTCGCTCCCGTTTGCATTGACGGGCTTTGGATGAGGAGATTTACCAGCGATCACTACGAGCAGTACAGCGACGTCGACTTGGTCAGAAAAGTACGTATCAGTCGACTAAGATGGCTAGGACATGTTGCGCGAACGGACACCAACGCTCCGGGCTGAAGAGTCTTTCGATACCAACCCGGAGGGACAGCGCAGTAGAGGAAGACCTTAACCACTTGTACTTCCATGGTAGATGTTCCGAGGAACTCAAGGACATTTTCCCTCGAAATACAACTTTTGGGCGCCTCACAAGACAGGCTTCTAATGCTCATGACCTTACAGTACACTTGACAACCGCGAGGACATCATCTTTCCAAAACTCCTTCTGTTACAGGACAAGCAAACTTTGGAACTCGCTTCCTGGGGATATATTTCCAGAAAACAACAATTTGCAGCAATTTAAGTGCAGAACTAACAGACATCTGCAAGCATCTCGGGGCGCTGTTGAAGCGTTATAGGTTCGCCTTTCCCGGGAGAAGTATTTAAAAAAAAAAAATTAAAAAAATGTAAAAATGTCTGGCCATGTAACAAAACGTTACCCACGGTCCTTTTCTGCAGAAATCATTGCATGTTGCCCAGAAATTGGAATTTCATCATGAATCCCAAGTTAACCACAACCTGCCCCATTTCAGAACCAATCTAGATTTAATGGTTCTAAAAACAGTTCTTCCCAAAGTGAAGAAGAATACTTCATTAAAAGTTCATGAAGAGTTCATTAAAACCAAATTGCCTCATCTAAAAAAAATACAAGTCCCAGCCTATGCCATCTTCCAATAGGATCATAATCAAATTCATTTGTCCAGTCTAATGTGGAATATCCTAAAATACCGACACGACATCAATGTCAATCAGGCTCTAAAACACCGCATGATGAGCTCACCATTCTGACCCTCAAAACAGGTATAGATAAAATCCAAAAATACTTCCGTCACAAGGCTGTCACAGAGCCGACTACTTTACAATCAGTAAATTTAATCAAAAGCTATGCGATCATGCCAACCAAACTTATAAAGATGATCTATTCATTATTCTAACACGTTTCACCACTAATATAAATAAATAATATCTAAATTATGAGTTGAATGACATCAACCCAGCTTTAAATTAAAATATTATTCAATGAAAATTCCCAAAACAAAATAAAATTTTACACAATTCATACGAGTAGCTATATCTTTTCGTTTCATTATATAATGTGGAAATACAAATCTACACATTTTTTGCCTCTGGCATCTATGTATCTTTCGTTTAATGGAGAATATGGCAACGGTCCAGTGTAAGCAAAATAAATTTACTAGTGTTAAGGAAATACGTCTTAAATGCTGTCTGTATGCCCAAGACTATAATAGAACGGAAACAAACGGCCCTTAGGGTAATCGTCAGTTTCAATTGTCAAACTAGATACCATCTGATTCGACGATGCTTTCTGTAATGAAATCAATTTTTCCCTAAACTTTTTAACAGAAAAAGATCCTTTTTGGGAGACGATAGTACGATACTTCTCTTGGATTCGGCAGTGTGCCAAAAATGAGAAAACATTATTTTTTTTTTTTTGTTATGTTACAGGCAAGTCAACACAATTGCCACAGGCGGGTATATAGGTTTGTTGTATTCTAAATATATCGGAGAAGCACATGCGAATTGTTTTTTTGAATTTGTATCGCATTGAAGTACATAGATATTTTCTTTAGCAAGTCGTATATAGGCTGTGACGCTTTTTGGAAAAAATATTGCAAAAGTTCGATACTACCAGTACCAGGTGTAGGTATAAATTGTTGCCGAACAAAGTGCTCACTAATAACATTAGTAGAGGTTTTTATATATTCATAAATGATGTCGAAATAAGTCGCAGATACTGAAGGGGATGCCAATTTGTTCAACCTATTCTATGGAAGAAGATGTGACACCATATTATTAACAGATGCTAAGAGGAAGCCGTAGGTTGAGCAAAGTAATACCTCTTGTTATAGGTAATAGTTGACAATTAAGCCATCCGAGACAGCTGACTCAGTGGCTGAAGTCGGCCCGACAATGCCACTTGTAGGATCTGGATTCTTCTGTGGTGTCAGCAAGGTGTCGAATCTAAAACTTCGCTCAGGACCACAACTGTTCTTCCCAAAATTCTCCCCCGTGAAATCCTATTTTCTTACTAATCTGGACAAAAATAATCTAAGAATCCTGACAGGCATAATTACTGGCCATGGACTTACGAAAAAACATCTTCACTGAATTGGAGTTTCACCGGACCCCACATGTAGACTTTGTCTGGAGAGTGACGAATCCTCTCTTCACATTCTTATGGAATGTTTGGCTGTTTTTCCTCCAGAAAGAATGTCCTTGGTGAAGAAATTGTTACCACAGCAAAACTTGCTGACCTACCTCCAGAGAAGATACTTGTCTTACTGACTGTCTCCGGAGTGAAAAAAATTGCTCTACGACCTCTTCAGGGAAGGTACAATAGGCTTCTTTAGAGAAGCCGCAGTGCCAGGGCCCGATGAAGGCTCTCCCGATCTTTTAATCTAAGGTTCACACTCGAAGGCATTGTACTTGTACCTCTTCATTATAAAATAGAAACCCAAAACGAAATTGATGACTGGATTGTCGAGTGGTGACTTGGTTACTCACAGCTATCGTAATCGAAGGGTGAAAGAAGTTTATCTATGTGCATATAAGATCAACATTTAAGTTGAAATACAATATTTTTCTCGTTATTCCCTTTAAACTCTGGTATGTATGGTGCATTCTTGAAGACGCGATTCTTATATCCTTGAAATTTGCTTCAAATAATTCTAATAGTGACTGGAAAAATTTTTTTTCAAAAATCTCTTTGCTAAAATTGTTTGTGATTTTTTGAATGGGATGATCTTAGAAAAAGAAAAAGTGGCTAAAATAGTCATTTTTAGCAATTTTCGAAAAATCAAAAAAAATATTAGCGAAGAGATTTTTGAAATTGTTGCAGTCACTATTAGAATTGTCTGAAGAAACTTTTTGCATCAAAACATTTATGTTTTTGGACCGAGGAAAAAAGTCAAAAAAGTACCTAGACTTTTCCAAAAGTTCGAAATTTTCAATGGGTACTTAATGGGTTAAGGAAAGTTTTGTATATCATTCAAACGGAATTTAGATGACCTTTCCATTGATGCCAAAATTCACATAAAGTAAGTTCAAATTTATGAGTAGAATTAACTTTACTTTTGTCTAAATAATTATGCCGACGACTGTATAATAGCCAAATTCAGGGGTTCTCTAACTGTGCGTCGTGACGCCCTTGGGCATCGTGGCGCTTTCCTAAGTGTGTCGCTAGTTTTATTTTTTCACTGCGGTAAGACTCCGAAGAAAGGAAAAGCATTACGTTCTTTCTCTTTACGAATACCAAGGGCAAAGTCGAAGCAAAATCCAATAGTTACATTGCAGTCGAAGATTAAGCACGTTTGTGTTTCCCGCATGTCTAGTCAGACTTGCTTCGTGGCTGGCACTCGTATATATTTGCCTCGCACTCAAAATTAAATAAGGATTTTTCAATTGGTACGGGTCGTTGCCAGCCAGATTCGTCGGGAGCATTGCCGCTGTCCATTAAAGTGCGCATAAAACCCGAGGCAGTCAATTCCTAGCCGTGCACAAGAAATCGGCCATTCGTATATTCCAACTTGGCAAATTTTGCATCGGGACTTGGGGTTGCGCCCGTAAAAGATCCAACTAATACAAGAGCTCAAAGTTAATGAACATAGACAAAGCCGTTTGTTCGCTGACTTGGCTTCGGAGCCATCTTTAACGGCGAGGCGCATTTTTTAACAAGCAAAATTACCATAAATATGGGACGACGATATTTCAACGTCGACCCGTCCTTATTGAAAGAGAATTTAGTGAATCTTCAGTAAGATCAGCTTCTATTCACATATCTGTGCTTTTAGAAGGGCGTCGCAAAAATATTTCAAGCTCTCTAGGGAGTCGCAGTATGAAAAAGATTGGGAACCCCTGGCCAAATAGGTAAATCAAATATTGCTCTTTAATTGCTGCGGTAATTTCCCGACCGTAATTCGATAAACACAACAACGACACCTCTCACCCGATGGCATTCAATTAGTTCACTTGTTGTAACTATACCTTCTACCCGATGAACAAAATAATGCATGTCCTGATTCCACAGATTGTGCATCAGTAATTTCCATCCATGAATTCACTAATATGTGCATCAATTGCTTCCAGATGACAGGATATGCCATATAAACCAACAACGCGCTCGCATTTCAGGCTGTATAGTGTATATCCTTAAAACTGACTTACTTCCACCCAATGTGCATAGAAAATTTCAGACTCCAAGGCACTTTCTAATGAATCTGAACTACTTGCTAATATTTACGTCAGTCAGCCTGAAGGCGCCATTTGCCTCATTCACTTCTTGTGTCTAAAACATCCCATCAGCGAATATACATACTTACCCATCAATTGATGACATATGGTATCCCATACCAATACCATCAACATTGTGATGTTTATTGTGGCTTTAAGCTAGAAACTTCTGCTCTACATGCATTTTGAGAAGCTTGTTATCAAGGAAACGTCCAAACAATTTGATTACAGCTAAAATTTCATTATTCGTATTAATCAAGTTCTAAAGTGTGCATCCCAGCACTGAGATGCGATTAGAATGAGCAAGAGATCCCAGTCACGGTTTTAGCATGCGGAAAATCTGATTACACCATATACACAGAGAGAATTCAATTTTGCATGCAAGATAATAATAGAATTTTATTTTTATTATATTTTTCCTGTTGGCTGTTGGCAGTGTCAGGCAAGACGACGAAGTCAGGCTAGAAGAGAATAATACTTTTTTGTTGGTCATGCGTGCGAGAGAAAGCCTGAAGGTTGAATGTGTGATGCCTCTGGCTTTGTGTCTGTATATGGAACAATATTTAGGTTAATCGGGGCTAAAAATACTATGTGAGAAAATTTGTTGTGGGATAGGTAGGGTGTGTCGTTGAATTACGATAATTTGAAAGTACGCGATAGCAGTAATTTGGGCACTGCCTACGCACAAATGGAATGGCATGACCAGATAATTTTTGGTCTTCGAATAAATGTGGGGAATGCACGAATGTATGGTCTTGTCTGGGATAAAGCGAACCCATTGACGGATTTTCTTGCGTAAAAAGGTAATTAGCGCTAACACCTGAATAACACGATCATTACTGGTACCTACTTATAGGTGGGTGCTCACAAAAAATCATTATAGACACATGCAAAGTATAAGGATGTTGCTGTAGTTGGATTTATCCTGTAACAATGCTGCTTTCCCACCAAAAATGTTACTGCTTTACCGGCACATTGATTGAAACTTAACAATAGCTGATCACTTTTTTTTGTTGTGGTTCATAATTGATACTAGATATGTCGCAACTCAGAAGAGGAGCTCAAGGTTTAAGTACATATCTTATAGGATTCCATTCCATTCGTCCCAAAAATAGAAACTCCCACAAACGAATGGTTGCGAGAAGCTAGGCCTAGGGTATCTTCCGCCTGTTGCGCCATCTATTTATTTGTTTTTTTTTTTTTCAAAGAGGGTGTTACTCATGCTTTGAATAAGTTTTTAGTGTTCTAATGGTAGCTCTATGTCATGGACAAGATTCAGCTATTGGTGCGCCTTTATATCATAGGTACTAGAAGATGCCCTCCTACTAGATACCACTTCACAGAACATATATATAACATCCTCCACCTATATATTGTTAGTAAGGCAGTGAAAGATTTTCTGACCACTAAGCTAGGAATTTTACAGCAGACCAATTCCAGACTCTGGAGCAGTTAGACTCAAATTCCGGTCCGATGTATTAGAAGCCTCAGATTCTTTTCTTTTGTATTTATTGTCAATGGAAGTCCTCTTGAACCTACATCGCTATGACGAATTTAATAGGCTAGGCCCCTCGGGCGTTTATAATGAAGGCTTGTAAAACATGCAAGCGTCAGTGTCCCGCATTAGATTAAACGATTATGCAAATAATATGAATACAACAAGATTCAAGATTTTTATCAAAATCGTTTATGTCATTATCGCGTCTGTGCCTGAACGGACACTGGGCAGCCATGTACAAAGGTTTGCTTGCCCAGTAGTGACTTCTGTAGAAGCTAGAAAGACAATTTTGAAACACAGAAACCATATTTATCTGAACCTATTCTGTTCTTGTTCATATCATTATGTCCAACTTAGACTAACACTATTACAGCTAACATTGTAGCTATTCGATTGATCAAAAGTGGGTTCCATGAATGGTCATGAAAGGTATCCATAGCAATATATGTACTTCAGTGTGGTAACCAAAATGAGCCGATCTTTTTAAGAAGTGTTTTTGTTTTGTATCCAAACCCCCCTTAAGGATGAGACATTTATCATTTTTTTTTTTTTTAATAAAAAGGGGATTCCAAATCCTGAATCACGGTCCATTGTACTACCGAGCAGAAACCCCTTTTTTGGTGTAGTGGTGGAGAAACTGTGATATTATGCGTTTCTCTTTATGGTCGGTGGCAGAGTATTGCTGTCCCCCGCCGGGGCTTGAATCAACGCCGTCGGGTCAGAAGCAATGACTCTAACCACTACACCATGGCCACCGAGACAACTTGGACTCTATTCAAGCAGCTTTAATCAAGCGCATAGTTCATAGCTAGACTTTAATGCCCAGTTGTACAGTCAGAGTTTAAACTCTCGTTTTGGTTTAAACCTTCGTTCAACAAATTTTCGGTTTTACTGTGTTCGTTTAAACCCAAAGTGGAGTTCAACTCTGGGTTTAAGTTAAACGCCTGCATTCTGCCGTTTAAACTTTCGTTTCGCATTTTGAGGTTTATTTTGACAGCTGCTATTTCATACAGAGAGATAGAGAGAGAGAACAGAAATGAGAAATTGTTTGGGTGCTGCACTTCTTGATTTTATATGAGTGAAAAGTAGAGCTATGATTAGTTCCAGCATTACTGCGGTAAACCCACTGTCATCAGAAAATTTCAATAGATTTTCAACCAATATAATGTACTTTTCAATGAAAACGCCTTTTTTCAAGTGAACATCAGGTAGATCTTAGCCCAAACATAATGTAGACAAGCGTAAATTGTATTGAGGTTTTTTCAATACAAATTATTTCTTTTCGTGTGTGGAAATGACGATTATTTTTTTGTAATGTACTAGTGATTTCTTTAGATTCTTCGCGAACAAAATATATTTCTATACATACTCAAATCTTTCACATTTTGTTTTGGCTGAAACAAGACACTACCCACTCTATTCTTTTTACAATGCTATTTGTTTGTCCGATTTTGAACACACTTCTCGGGACAATGCCTGTTCAGTTCAAAGGTTTCGGAGTTCATACCATTTTTGTATACAGATCTGGATTACCTACATTTTTTGTTTTAAAAAATAGTAAAACCAGAACAAGATAGCGCAGATTTTCGTAGAAACACCAGCAAAAAACTTTGCGCCTACCTATTACCAGACAATGACCCTAATTAGAGGCTCATAAAATCCTTTCAATATTTTACTGGCGACGGGTGATTGGATGTGGTAAAAACCCAGCGAGTTACAAAGAAGCAGTACCTGTGATCGCATCCGTCTGAATGCCACATACATTTCAACAACTAGATATGTATTATTATTGAAAAAAGAAAAAGAAATAATAATTACTGCAATAATTAATTGGTGAAAGTAGATGACAGTTCAAACATGTGTCGAAAATAAATCAGTTCACTTCGTTAATACCAAAATACACAATGTAATAATATTGCACACATTTTCTTTTATTTACAAATGGTAAAATTGATAAAGTAGAGAAAAGCAATAACCATTTACTTGGTCAAAAGTGCGCTGGTAGAAAAATACCCCCTTAAGGGAAATTGTTCTGCGCTTCCACAACTGCGTTTAGTTAACTGTCAGATTATTTTGTACTGTGAAACTGAACGAGTTAAACCAGAAGTTTAAACTCTCGGTCAGGTTTAGTTAAACTTCAGTTTAAACTCTGACTGTACAACTGGGCATAAGAGTTCTAAAGAGTTCGAAGGCATATGGAAGAAACCTTTTATCATACCAGGCCGATAATATTTCGAATGACAAGACCTATGGTCCCTTTAAGGCAGCAAGATGCAGCAACATTTCTCGCTAAACGGAGAGAGCATCCGCTGTCAATTTGTTGTCGAATCGCAATAATCTTTTGTTGACAGATAAACAGCAATTATTTTTAAACAAACACTTTGGTTGAAATCAGTCTCGTTTAAGTGCGTGTTAGAGCTTTTTAAGGGACACATCGCTGTATAGGTACGTTTATCACAACAGTACCTACAGCAATATGACGTTTAAAAAAAAATCCCGAACATTTAAGCTACGATTCGTCATTGAAAAAATGGCGATCACACGAAATGACTATCATCGTCATTTGTGTCCCAAAATCAAATGACAGACACTGCGAGTGATTTAAATGACGCAACAGCCAAAAAGTTTAGTCATTTGTCCTAGGCGTCATTGAAGAGCGATCCGCCATTTAAATTGCACTTAATTCATGTCATTTGGTGCGCCATTTTCCTAGTGATTTAAATAACGCTGCCAAAAATGGCGATCACACAGAGCGACATTTAAATGACTGCTTTGTGACGGGATTTTTACGTCGGTGCGCCATTTAAATGACTCGAAAAAATGGCCGTGTGATTGTAGCTTTAGTTTATGTCATGAAATTATTTTTTAAAATGACTTGAAACGCATCATAGCAAGTCACGTCGCAGAGATGGAAAGGACGCTTTAAACACCGAGCTCAGTACCATTATCATGCCTGACATTTGGTAAAACTCCATATAACTTGTCCTATACTCTCCTTTTTTCCAAATTCATAAAACGCCTTTTCTTTCTATGTTAGGTGCTAAATCTTAACCTAGGTCAAGTACTCAATCAATCTAAGAAACTCTCCCAGCATGTTCCCATATATATCCATCAGTACACATGAACGGCCAACCAACTGGAGCTTATAAAACAAAATGCGACCTCTTTCATGCATCACTATTTCCTGGTCATACATATCGGCTTTAGTCCAGCCATCTTTAATCTCCATCGTCGTCGTCGCTGGTCGGTTCCGGTTGTTCTCTTTCCTTTGCCACTGATTTGTGTTATATATTGTTCGTCGAAAGTAGAGTGACTTTATATTGATTAATTGATCGCCGGCCGCCCAGAGAGTGCCAATTTCACTTAGACGAGACGAGACAAAAAAGGCAGTCAGGTGTAAAACTTTCAATCATCGTCTAATGGAATTCATTATCGCTCACAGTGAATGCGAAGCGATGAAATGGCGCGACACCCCCGCGCGCCTTGTGATGAAAAAGGCTTCTCGTGTCTCCTGTCAATTTCATTGTGCTCGACAGGCCAAAAGTGTTGGTTACATAATAGCTCCATCTGCTCTATATATACCTACTCAGATACAAAAGAGGTATCCCTTCAGTTTGTATCCGCAATCCCCGTCACCGTATACCACCGCTCAGGTTGATGACAGTGATAATGATGCGGAATACCATGAAATAGAATTATTCTTTTGCCGGCTTCAGCTTCGCAATTCAGTGGTTTCAAATTGAAATTTCATTACTTACACTGCCTGCTTCCATTGAGTGAGTGCGAGCTGCGAGCCAGTTAAAAGAGTATTATGTGTGAAGGGATACCAAACGAAGAGTCTTTTTGGGGCACATTGAATGGAGCCACATTTGTATGCGATATTTTCGTTGCTTCTTTGATACCTATATTTATGTATGTATTTTCCAAACATAATATCAGTGTACTTAAGGAGACAAACATTTTTAAATTATGTCCTTTGGGGAGAGGGGGTGTTTTTTTCGTATTTCCCTTCAAATGCTTCCGATAACCAAAATGCAAATATAACATGGATACATGTGCATGAGTGTGTTACATAGTTAAATGTTTGTATACCCACAGCCCCCCCACACTTTCGGCTCATTGAATCGATGAATTTTTAATGGAGTGTACCGGCACCAATGAAGTATCTAAAATATCAGTTAAACGTCAGGGAGTATTGTAATATTTTTGGCATTAGCATTGCTTTAATATGGTGTAATGGTAATTTTATTTATGTAAATCCGGATTTGAACACAGAAATGTTTGTAAAAAGATTTATCAAACTTTAGGCGAATTTAAAGTGAATTTGAAATTTTTTATTGTATTCGGGGTTCAATTTGAATATCTATAGATAGTATCACATTTGTTTCGTTGTGGAAGTGATGGACAGATTGTAAGTTTAGAGAGAATGACATTTTGTTCTAATAATAAGAGAACTTGGCTTAGGTGGCCAGCAAGAGTGGAAATGAACCTCAACTTGGAGTATGGAAATGGAAGCAGTTAGAAAAAGATGTAGGTAACTGGAGAGGAGCTTTAGGCCCTCAGTATGGACTGTAGCGCCACCTAAGTACGTGTCTAGCTGAGTAAGGAAAGAATGAAGTGACCACAGTTTAGGGGTTTATATCAATGGTTGGTTGAACGAAGACAATTTTTGGGCTAGCTAATGTATCTATGAGAAGGTGTATTACAAATTTGGCCACTTTTTCAAACCCTAAATACATTATGTATGTTGGCGCTAGTTGCCTTTGATTTTTATTTTAGTTGTGGAACGTAGGCCCATTTTAAGTCGAGACTTATAACTTTTTTTAGGGATTTTAAAGCCGTATTCATTGTTAAAAGGGGTATATGGGGCTGGCCGATCCCCGCAAGGTAGGTAGGTAGGTAAACGGAGTTCACATATATCATTAGTTGGGTTCATTGTGTACGGGATGGTCACGGAAGCATTAATTGCCTACCTGTTGGAAACGAGATTTGCCGCTTTTAATTGAGCCACATAGATTAAGTATTCGATATATATATAACTTTTGAGAGATATTCGAATCAGACCACCATTGTTGGGTCTCTTTTCGTCTCCCTACCACTATAAACCCTACCCAGAGAGAGTCTCTGGACTTCTCCAGAGTTCTTCCCTGAGTTCGATTCCTAGTGTTAACGCTAGCATCTGTTTATATGAGATCTGGGTCTCGACCCAATGTTTTCCGAAGATCCTCATTCTTCTGCCAGCCAAAGCCGGACATTGACACAATATATGTGCCGCTGTCTCAGATTCCTCCAGGCATAGCTTACAAGTATCATCTTCTCTAAGGCCCATCTTCCTTAAATGTTACCCGAAATTACCATGACCTTTAGTTAACACCACCACCCATTTCAATGTTCCTCGATTCATGCTTAGAACCTTTCTCTGAGTGGAGCAGGTCGGCCATTGTATTGCCATTTTAGCTTGTCTACATTGTTCCACGGTTGACCACCATTTGTGAATCAGCTGTTCTACCATTCCTCTACCAATTGGAGAGAATGGTTCTGGTCCCAGCAACTTTTCAGTTGGCCCCTGTTTTCCAAGGGAGTCCGCCTTTTCGTTGCCGTCGATCCCTATGTGTACGAGGACAGTGTTACCTGACTTTTAGATGAACACTTATTGAGCTTGAATACACATTCCAGTGCCAGTGATGTTGTGATGGTTGTCCGCTCCATGCAGCTATTAGGATATTTCTTCCTTCCACCTGACTCTCAAGCAAGTAATCCAACGCATGCAGCAAAGCAATCATCTCAGCCTGGTATACTGAAGTGTGTTTCCCGAGGTTAATGTGACGGGCTAGTTCCAGATCTTCTGAATTATTAGATTAAGTATGTATTAATCACAGCTATTCATAAGCTCTTGTATATCCAAATTACCAGCTTGTCCTAAGAGTAAACGAAAGTGTGGAGTTTTTTTTTCTACTGGAACCACCTCGATTTAAGAATGAATATGAGGAGTTCATTAAGATCCACATTCTCTAGGTCTTCTAGTTTATCAAAGAAGAAGCTTTTAAGAATCCTATGTCTACTGTTTTTAGGAGCTGGACATTAGCAAAGCAGATGGCGAACAGATACTATTTCTTCAACGTCTCTACAGCTTCTGCAAAAATCATTATGTACAGTATGCCCAGCCTTTCAGTATGCACGCCTATCCTAAGTGTCCAATTATGATGACCCCCGCGAGTATGCGAATATCCTTGCGGGTCAGTTCGATTATTGCCCATAATTCTTTTGCGTACCTGAAGGTGTTGAGATTGGTCCAGTGTAGGTTTCTTCTACTCAAGAATTCAATGTCAATCTTCCTTGCAAGCTTATGCTTTGTGGAGTTCTTGCAGATTCTAGAGGCATTGATGAGTGCATTTTCGATCCGTTCCAGTTGTGTCTTTGTCTTGCACTTTTGGGAAAGGGCTGTACAATTTGAAATTGTGTAGATAGCTCTTCCAAACTATTCCAGATATCTATCGGATTTCGGCAAGAAGGTGCGAAATTTTGGTGTGGTGGCAATTCCTAATAGAGGCGATTGATTGAAACTATTGGTGGTTAGTTTATGGACAACTGAACAAGTGGTACCATCGATCCTCAGAAAATCACAAATTACATCTTCTGACTATTTTCCACTTCGCCACCTCTAACGAACATCTGAAAAACATCTAAGAATATTACCGTCCTCAGAAGGCTTCTCAATGCATGCGTTCGGATCCGGCATAAAATTTTAGATCAATCGGTACAAAATTAGGCACAGAGGTTGGTCTTCTCCTCCGTTCAATCACCAGTTGGCGGGCTTGTATTCGTCGCTCAATTAGCGCAAGTGGTAGTCACTTGGTCAATTGAGAAAAATCGAGGTGGAAGTTCACTTCCTGACAGGAGAAAACAGAAATGTCTTCCCAAGTGGATATATATGGAGAATTGACTGTCAGAATTCAAAAAACTATTCAAACAATCACTTAATGAACTAGTGGTGTAGTTCGAGCTATCATTTCTACCAAAGTGACTGTGTCTACGAGTTGTTGTTCATGTAATTCTCTCAAACAATAATTCAGAGACTGAAATTCGACAAAATTTCCCAACAGAAATTGTCAGGGTCAATCCCAAACAAGCGAGAATCGTTGTTAATCCTCGCTTCCCCACTCAGCTATTACCTTTTCGTATAGAAAGGTCGGAAGACTGATGGTGGTTCGAGTTCGACAGTTGAAAGTCTGCAATATTTAATATTTTGCGACTATCTATAGAATATTTGTCTGCGACAATCTCTATGGAATTGACAAGATACACTATTTTTTCATCAAAAACAATAAAGCCAATTTCATTAGACATTGTATTTGTATACATTATGCATCTACTTCAAAATAGGTACCGAGTCCTTTGGCTTACCCACATGTCACGGTGTATATAAAATATTCAAGTACAAATCCAATTAATAAGTCGTCTCGTCATTCTAAATATTACCTCAAATATGTAGTGTACACCCCTACACATTTTATCGATTTTACATCACACACAACAACATATTCCCCCAAAGGACCACAAAACAAAAAAAAAAAAAGTAAATACAACCCAAAAAGTCACAGGATCATGTCATACCTAATCTAATAAAAAACACATTTACCCCCACTTTCCAAATATGTACGAAGAAGAGCGAATGTATGGTATGGTTATGTTAGCCCTCTTTTCTGTATGGTAAATGAATAAATAAAAATGATCCACACCGAAGGCAATCACATAAATTTTATTACATTCGCGTATTTGATGTGTCACACGATACTCAAAAAGTTGCGGGGGAGATAGGACTAACCGCAAAAAAAAAGGACGACGATAAAAGTACTAGCAAATTTATTGCTAACATCAACTAAATCAAAATGAATTTACCCCGCATCTCTCTTTCTGGTCACCATATAGTCGTCATAATGTCAAACATATTGAGAGTGGAATAGAATAGAAGTCCTTGTTTTTTTTGTTGAATCCAGAGAGGAAAACGATCGCCTTATGGAAGGGAAAAACAGGAAATTTATTTCCATTTCCGCGCGGGCGGTCAGTTAAGTAAAACAAATTTCTAGCTTCAGCCTCTGACATAAAATATATAAATATATACGGAGCAGGATAAGAAGACAAATTATATGTGGCAGGATGTTATATTGACGGATAATGTGTTTTGAATTGAAACGGAAATTCATTTATAATTGAAAAAGTCCATAAAGTTGCGATACATGTCGTTAAGGGTTTTTTTTGGGATGGATTTGTGAAGGAAGGCTTTTCCTTGCGGCCGGCGGTAGGGAATATGTAGGAGCTATGAATAAGTGAAAGTATTTTAATGGTTTTTAAATGAAAAATGTATAGTTCACGGCGAAAGGTTACGAATTTTATTTAAACATTATAATGTGAGTGTCTTTGCTTTAAAGTAGGATTGGTAGCAGTAGAATGGAAAAACATGGTTCGGGTATATGCTGATTCATTTCTTATTCGATGCGCAAACCAGATAGAATCTGATTAAAGGTCTGTTCAAATCAACCCGAAATGCGAAAGCGGGAACGTGAAATAAATACTTGGCAATGGCGGTATATTCCACCGAAATTCGCTCTGGCTTTCGCATTTTCGCGTTGGTTTTAGCAGACCTTAAGCTACGATTACACGGCCATTTTTCTGGGTCATTTAAATGGCGCTGTGACGTCAGGAACAAATGTCGCATTAGAGTGACATTTAAGCTACTATTCGTCATTGAAAAAATGGCCATCACACGAAATGAGTATCATCGTCATTTGTGTCCCAAAATCAAATGACGGACACTACGTCATTTAGAATTTTCCGTTGGGATGCGTCATTGAAGAGCGATCACACGGCCATTTTTTTCCGCCATTTAAATGGCACTTAATTCATGTCATTTGGTGCGCCATTTTCCTAGTCATTTAAATGACGCTGCCAAAAATGGCGATCACACAGAGCGACATTTAAATGACTGCTTTGTGACGGGATGTTTACGTCAGAGCGCCATTTAAATGACTCGAAAAAATGGCCGTGTAATCGTAGCTTTAAATCGGTTTCATGAGAATCGGATAGGGGAGCAAATTTTTCATGTGCATGATAAGTATTTGTACTTAATGCAGAAAGCCATTGTGCTTGATTTTCATTTAAATTAAATCGTTAATTATTGTTGGGCCATATCCTTTAATGCCAGCGAAGGAAGCTAAAACGAAGTGTTTAATAGATGAGTTGACTCGATGTTCAACTGTCTCTTAGATGAGTTGCATAAGTGTTGGATGGCTATAAATGTGCTATGAGCTCTATACCTGATCTGTCAAAGTAACTACTATTCGATTTGTAATTTACTACCAAGATGATACTATCAGTGCTTCGACAGCCAAGATGGTGTCTGTCTACTACTCTTTTAAGCTGATCAGACAACAGGAGATCCTGTCTGTTTTCACATCTAATTGTTGCTTTTAACTATTTCATAACATACACGCGTCATCTATTTAGTCTTACCATGATTTATCATCCCCTCCTTCTGTCACTTCTCGTCATGTCGTTACCATGAATAGGCTGATCCAATATCTCCATTTCCGTACCGCGTACCCATTCTACTATGTTCCAACGTTGAAATGCCAAAAGAAAAATATTTATCCAAGTAACAACATTCATGTCTCACTTCATTACCTGAGCAAAGCAAGCTTTTCAAATTTTTTTTTTGGCATATCCTCAAAATAATGACATTTGACGCCACATCACCGCCGCCGCGCCACCACCAAACCAAACAGAGAGGAAACGACAAGGAGAAGGAAAAAAAAACGATTTCCACTTGGCTACCTTTTTAAACAATCAACGCACAGGTATGAAGAATAAAACACTAAGAAGTAATGTCATTTTGTTCCCCCCGAAAATCAAGGTGTATGTCATCTTATACCTCCCACAGAAACACAAACAAGCAACGTCACAAGTGCGAAATGGGGGAAACAAAAATGTTACACAAAAATCACAGTACTCCCAACACACACAACCACACAAAAAAAGGATCTCAGAAGGGGGGGGGTGTTAAACAAGGTACGACTACCTAGGGATAAAGTTTCTTCTTTCTTGGCAACCAAAATAACGAAAAGAATATATGCGAGGCCGGCTACTCGACCGGAATAATCCATGCAAATTAAAAGGAAACAGGAAACTTTATTTACGTAAACTAACACTTACGTACAGTTCACATAAAGGCGCAGCAATGTTTATGTTCTTTTTTCCGGTTCCAATTCCTCGCTGTGCTGCATACACATATAGTGGAGGAAAAATTGAGACACCCCAAAAATAAAGCATAAGCTATAATAGAAAGACTAAGCTATGAACAGGCTTTGGCCCACCTCCATTAGGTGTCCTTTTTCTAAGGATCGTGACAGTCATTATCATATATAGCCGGCCCGAAAGTTTCGTGTCAAAATAGCAATAAAAAAAATAATTACACTCCGTAAAAAGGACACACTTCAAATGAAAAAGGAAGTAGTTGATGCAGGAAAGGGTCTTTTATAACAAATTAGGATATCGTACATATAGAGCGAGAAAGAGCAATTGGAATTCCAATGAGCACAAACAGAAGCAATATTATATTGCCTAGCCAAAGAGTCAAGGGCATTGGTCCTGGGGCTAAGCGTGTTTCCTGCTTGCAAAGAAGCGAATTCGAATAAATTCAGTACTTAGTGGGCTGATGTGTGGCCACTTTTTTTTTCCCCAATCGTACATATACAAACAGAAATTAGAAAAAAATATATATAGACGATATTCCAGAGAACAGCGCATAGGGACACCAGGCGGAGGGTGAAAGTGACTAATGGCTAACAGGGGAAACGCAAATTTCACCCTGGCTACGCTAAAAGCATCGTAATTTTTGGTCAACGTCATTCTCATCCTTTTCTAGGTTTTGCCATCAGAGAAAAAACATGGCACACAGGACGTGGAATGAAAGCCAACAGAAAAAGTATACTGGTGTACTTGATGGGTTCCTCTTTGAATTCTCAGCCTCACTGGTTTGGTTGGGTATATTTTAGTATCGTTGATGGTGAATTTTTTTCTTCCTGATTAGCTTTTAAAGGAAGCCAAAAAGTCAATGACTGAAGAATAATTTCAGTCAATGTCCTTGATGTATGAAAACATTTTTATAAATAAACCTCAAGCGAAGCTAAGGTGATTCAAATTGTTACATTATTTGTAGTGACTAAAGGGAGAACTGACTTTTCCAAGGTATTGGTGGTGCCAATCAATTGGTCGAGTGTTGTGTCAAGGCACTCCGCATGTACCACAGTTTCGTTGCTTTTTATGCAAGATTCGGTCTCTGGAATGACACCTATAACCAGCTGTAACCCACTAGTGACAGCCTTCTGATATCATTTTAGGTAGACCTATAGTGAATGCCTGGACATGGTCTTTTCTTGCCAGTTCATCAGCTCTTAAAGTTCTAAGTGCTCCTTTGTGAGTATGAGTGAGGATGGCGAAACCTTTTATCCCAATTTTTTTTTTTTGAATGATACTTGTGGGGCTCAGCATAAAAGACGCAGGGACTTTGTTCATTTGGCTTAAAAACTTGTGTCCATTAAAAATACCAGCTTCTACTCTGGTATCCATTTTAAGTCCTTGTCCACTTCTTACGTTTGATATTACGAGTATAGCTAAGGAGGGTTTGAAGGCATGCGGTTCTCATCTTGATATCACTAAATTGAACCTCCTGCCGAACAAAAACATTTATGGTCATTAACGCGCGCAGATCATAATAGAGTTATGAGAGAGACGCTATCTGCATTTTGATTGTAAATTTGTTTCTCTTGCTTTACCGAAACAATGATGAGTATGTCATCACTCATCAGCATAGTTGTAGGTAATTGCTTTGTAGCCAAAATTATTGGTCAGTAAGTCCAGTGACGAGTGACAATGACCGAATTTAATTGATGCAATAGGGTAGCAAATGATTTCATTCCCATGGCGTCAATGCTTAATTTTTAACATAGGCCACTATGCATAACCTATGAACAAATTAATTATTTACGACGAAACAAATTTTCAACGACATCAGTAATATTGATATGTAGCTAGATACTATATATATGTACACATTTTCGTAAGGTATTGCATGCCATTTGAGTTGTCACCCTACAAAGTCAAGAAAAAAATACCAACATGTAGAATGCATCGATGTTAAGCCGATTAGCATTTTTTTTAATGAAATCTGGGCCATTCTGTTCAGTGGAATACCCCTATGAAGGGTTACTCAATTCGAAATTAAGAATCACAGGTTCAGAGATACAAGGGAAGATGCATCGTTGAGTGAGTCCATGCGTGCAATAGCCGTTAAAGCTGCATAGAAGTTGAGGTCGAAAAAATATAGATATTTAAACCTACATACGGGTAGGTATCTGAATCCGTAAAACTTTTGCATTTGGCCTTATTTCAAGGCACTAAATCACCACCAGGCTAGAATCGCCTGCCCTTCCAATATATGCGAGAGTAGGAGGTACTATAAGCTGTGTATATCTTTGCTAAATTTATTTTGAACTTTTGAGTAAAATAACTTTAAGGAGTGACTTACATTATTTGTGACCTATACTTGTATCTAATGCAACCTATGGTGTAGCTACGTATACTCAAATTGGCTCTCATATTCTTTAACTTCTACTTTCTTCACCTTTGAAATGACATTTTAACATATACCCAATCTCCATTAAAAGTTTACCCACACAGATCATTCAGAAGCATGTCCTTCCCCTTGTCATCATAAACCAAGGAAACAGCCAATTTGCATTTCAAATGAAAATGTGGGAGTGATAGAGACGCTTATCATCGTTAAAATGGGTTTCATTAAAACTTTCTCCTATGCAAAAAGCAAAATATAAACAAATCCCAAATAAGTAAGGACAACTTCCTTATACTCTTATTATAATTATTATAAGTAGAAAAAAAAACCAAGCAACCATCCTCAGCCTAAGCACACACATGTCTATAACCGGTCGCCATAAAACTCGGCATCTCAAACATCATTGTATGCAAATTTATTTTTTTTATTAAAAAACTTCTAGTGCTCTATAGAGAAACTAAGAAGTACCTATACCTATCTCAGGTATCTATTATCTGTAGATACGTGGAAGTTTGTTTGTTTCCACTGTCAAAGTGCAAACTTCAACTAAAATAAACAAACGCGACCTATGACTTACAACAGAGAGAAATAATTAAGTTATACAAAAGTTGTTTTTGCCAAAAGGACTCATTCCCACTTTGATGCATTAGCTATGTTTGTGGGGTGAAAAAGTTATACTACCCGCGAAAAAGTTGAAGAGATCTTTAGCGTTTTGTTTTGTAAAATTTTTTTTTTTGTTTCTATTTAAAAAAAAAAAAAACTTGAACGCTAAACACTGTTAGCAAGGATATTTATTCCAAAGTTTATGACAAATGTAAATCATTTCTTCTTATTTTTCGAAAGCGAATAAGGAGAGGTACCACCATCTTTGGGAAGTTTTAAACTATGCAAAGCACAAAAATATGTAGCTGTGTGTATGTGTGTGGAAAGTCACATAAAGAGCCAAAATAAAATGAACTATAAACAAAATATGTAGTCCATTTGCATCGAAGGAAGGATATTCACATAAATTACGTTCGAAAGTTTGTCCTTTGTTGTGTAAAAGAGGCATTCAAAGAACCTGCCATCCAGAGAGGAATGGATATACGAATATAGGGAAGGAAGGCTGTTACGAAGGTGTATGAATAAATATTTTTGTTTTCTTTTGTTTGTTTTACTAACGACACCAGACACCTGAAGGAGGATTACTTTAAAGACTTGTCATAAGCTTTGGTATAATTTTAGAAATTGTTTTTTTTTTTTTAAGTGTCAGTAACTAAGTCATTTTGATTGTCGTTTAACTTATGAGCAATTAGGAGTTAGTTAGTTGTATGAAAAAGTTAAGCTGACTAAAGTGGCATTTTGAAATTTTTTTACACAGACATGCTATATAAATAAATGACGGTTTTCTTATGTATCTATGTATCTATGGCCGTTCTATCAATTCGTAGATATATTCAGATACAACAGATACATGTTGAGTTTTAACCTAGATTTGACACTTGTATGTTAAAAAAATGCTTAGATTTAATTTAGCCCAGGCTAAGTTATGTAGCGTTGAATTCATCACAATCTATAGATATAATAAAACTGTAGGAGTTCCCTTTGGCCGTTAAAAACTCGAAAACTACTCGAACGATTTCGATGAAACTTTTTTTAAAATGTTCCTAAGGACTGTGAGACTGCTATAGGCTATGTCGTTTATAGCCACGTCCTTAGGAACAGTTTTTAGTCAAAATGTATTTTTTTTAAGTGAAAATATGTTGTTTGATGATGTTTATACTTTTGCGATCGTGCGACAGGACAAACAAAAACAAAACGTCATCATCATCAGCATACGTATACCTCTCATTCGAAAAGGGTTGATTTCTTTTCGCAGTGAGTGCTATGGTCAGTTGTTTGAAGGTATGTATATTATGATCGTATGTCTGATGCAGTATGGCATGGGCATATGTCATCATCTTCCTTTTCATAAGAAAAGAGACGTATAATACAAAACAGGTTTCAGAATTTCATTCTGATATGTGGTATGGTAACAGTGTAGGTTTGGGGTAGGTAGTTGCTTGAATTCCATAGGAAGGGGAGACAAAGGAAAGGAAATGCAGTATTACAAATAAGTTGCAAGATCTAGGAGAGTTGTTTGGAGGAATTTTCTTTTTCTCCTAAAAGGGCGAAAATTACTGGACAGATTTTATTGAAACACTCAAAGTGTAATTTTTAATGAACCACCAAATACCTACAATTTTGTGCGAGCGGCCAAGGCAAGCACGGGTCCAGCTAGTAGACTATATGGATAGTGGATACTGATACCATCTCAAGTATAGTTCCGCAGCTTTGAGTGCGGAAAGAACCCCAGTCCTGTACATACTATGTCCTGTTCATCTGGAACTCGCAGACTTTTATAAAGGTCTATATCCCTGACGCATACTTATGTCTAGCACACTAACAGCTTGAGATTGGCAGCGCAACTTTAATAGAATGATCAATTCATCCCAGACATCAAAGGTACCTAGTTAAACTGGCGACAGTGTGATAGTAATTGATAGATAGTAATTAACACTTACAGTGTAGCAATGTCAAAGTTCATAAATGACAGGATAATCAACTCAAATTATCTCGTAATTGCTTTAGTAGTCGCCAGATCCTTTCCATTGTCGTGTGCTACTTGCCCTACATGGTATCTACAGCTAATGAACCCCTCTATAGAGTCAGCTCAATGTCACCTGGGTTTCGGCCCTAATAATCCATACTCAATTGCGGCTGGAAAAAAAGTAGGTTGGCGCAACAGGCGTGTAGACATACCTACCCTAGGCATAGCTTCTCACAACCAATTCGTTTCTGTGAAATGTTATTTTTGGGACAAATGAAAGGGACCTACAATTTTATGCCGAATTTGAACGGAAAAGTTTTTTTCAGGACAGTTATACTCTCGGATATTTGTCATATGTTCGCGAGAGATGGCCCTTAAGATGTAATGACATGCTGAGCCATTAAGACCATACTGTTGCTTAGATGATTGCTTATTTGAAAGTTCAGAAATTACTTAATCATTGTCAGTGATATGACAAATTATCCTATTCATCAGAGACACATTATTTGTCATATCCTTTTGCCAACACTCTGCTTATACCTCATCTCATCATTTGCGGGGTAGAAATTCAAGTTCGAAGCACCTAGTGTCTCAAATTTAGTATCGATCCCTTTGCTGCCAAATTATTAATCTACCTACACACTAAGCAAGATTAAAAAACGAAATCCACCAAAGGCAATTTCCATGAAATTTATGATCATCTTCCATCTCAAAAATACTTTTGCTTTCATAATATTTTTGTTATAAATTTATTCTGCCTTGCAAGTGAAGACATTTTCAAAGGAGATGCAAAATCTTGCGAATGTAATTGAAATGAAGGTTGGCGGTGTGATAAAAATTTCGCAGTACCCACCCATTGGTATATGTCTTAAGGATAATATTAAAAATAATAATATTTGAGATATATACACATAACTGATCAGATGAAAAACTGAAGCGTGCTCTGGCTCAGGGCCAACCCAGATATAAACACTTAAAGTTATCGATGAGTTGTGAGGTAGGATAAAACATATTTAGCTCTTAAGAACTCTCTGGTATATAATTCAATCTGGCGTATTGAATTATGTATATAGGCTCGTTCTACATCTCCCTTTAAGACATTTTGTTACCAGCTACACAACACATATACACTGAATTTATTTTTTTCTTAACACTCTCAGTAGCAGGTATCTATAAGATGAAATTGGTTTAAGAGGAAATTAAATTTGTATCTAATTAAAGCGGCTGATTGAATTTTGTAAAACTATTATATTTACACCCTTATAAATATAGGTATCTTCTATCTGACAGCACGTGGCAGTTCTGTTTTCTTTCACCTGTTAGGTAAATAATTACATCTGTTACAGGATTCACCTGCTTTTAATTCCCCACTTATACATTTATCTATGATTTACAGAAATTCATTCATCATCACGCTGGTAGCAACGGGTACCTGGGTCTCCAGGACGTGCGGTATATCTTTTGAGGATTCTTTTTCTTGTTTAATTGCACTCGGAGATTGAATCAGGACAGGATCTTCTGTGCCTGAAGGAATGAAATACGATTACAGATGAGAAGAACAAGCAAACGGATAAATTCCAATTTCCTACGCTTATGATGACAACGACATGTCGTAAACTCTGCTGTCACATACTGTGAGAGTTTTTATATTTATTTATGTATGCTCTTCTTTTTCTACGTCTCTATGACTATAGCAGGTGAGTGTAGATACCTTGAATAGTTTGGCATTCAATCAGTCAGGTGTGACCATCTGTAGCTTAGGGAAAAGACGGAATTGGATACTGCAGTGCTATGTGCGGTATACCCACGTGGGAGTAGAAAGATGACTTTGTGGCTTCAGGTGGAATTTTTCAAAGATGGTTATATGGGTAAAAGTATGTGCAATTTATTTTTCTATAGGGAGTTTGAAAAAATATATTAAGAAGATGTGTGGGGTTTTTGCCATATACGGTGGTGCTAAATTTCTTCTTGCAATTTAATTCATCAAGAAAAGGGTGGGTGAGATTAGTTGTAGCGTTGTTGAACTTTCTTTTGGTTGTGCATCACTGGATGATTTAGTGGACTACTGACTGAATTACAACCATGAAATTTCAATTAATCCCTTCCGATTTGTCATAAAGTTGTAGATCTCCAAACTGCCTTCTGACAAAATGTTGCGTTGCTCTTACTTGCATACCTAGACCTATCTCCCCTTCATTTAATTTCCGCATTGTGTAATCATAGCTATAATTTAAAAATCATTTAGACGCACGCCTTCTTTACGAACTTTATTTTTTTTTCTAACCCCCTTTAGGTATTTTCACCTTCAGTTTACTTACACCTGCATGACCAAAACTCACTCAACTCGAGCACAGCTCAGTTATATCGTCGGCATATAAAAAATAAGCATTCCTTGGAAAGTTAGGAACTCATAAAACGATACCTCATTAACACGGGCGTCGGGCACACATGAACGCCCCAACAAGCGTTAGAATACACTTACTATCTGAATATACAAGCAACTCAAAGATAAGGTAACAGCGGCCTAAAAATCAACTTCAACTTCATTTTTAGGGTCGATAACAATAACAAGTTAAGAAAACACACCAAAAACACTTCTATCAGTCATTATTTTCCTCAGCTGAACGACACGACCGACGTACAGCATACTCCTCGTTTCAAAGAAGAAAACCCCTTCAAGTTATATATATAGGGCGGCAAAAACAAGTCGAGGGGTGGAAAAATAAATCCACCCAACCATAAAGTGGCCATCTGTTGCGCCCAAGTTGAAAAGAATAATATTCTTAAAACGACAATAGAGTGAGGTGAAAAATACCACAGTTGCGTTAACAGTGATAGGGGAGCTTCCATGACGAAGGTGATGCCTTTAAGTTGATGTTTTTTTTTTTCGCAGCTAAGAATCGCACTCAAATGAGTATAGAACGTAAGGAGTTATAAATAGTTTGCTAGTTTTTTTTTTTTCTACCTTTTTATTTATTCCCGCTTGAGGATGCGAGAAAGGAAATGGAAAAGCAAAAACATAAGTTGCTGCCAAATGCCTACCTAATCACGCAAATGGTTTGTTTTTGTCACCACAAATCGCTTTCTAATGGTTGTGGTTGCACGTGAAGTTAATTGAAAGAAATTAGTTTACTAATGGAAATGAAGAGTTATGGAAATTAAAGGTGGGCATAGGGTACACATTGATTGGTCTCCAAATTAATCAATCTTAATAAAGATATCCACAATGAAATATGGGCATGTTTTTTTTTTAATTTAATCGAAAGAAGAAATAATTTTATCATGCTTAAGGTGGGTATCCACATGTCGGTTGATTGACAAAGTTTGACAGCCCTCGCGTTTATGTCATTGAACGACACCAAAGTCAGTTCATTTCCACTTATGCCAATTATTGGCAAAAAATCGTTTGTCAGTTGATTTACCAACTTATGAACCAATTAAATTTTCTCTGTCAATTATAGACAAAGTGACATTTTGTTTGACAATTCAGCTATTTCCACTTGTTCAGTGGTTTCTATGTCAGTTATTGACAGCGCTGTTATTCAATTCATTGACATGCAATTTTTCTCTATTTCCGCTTGCCAATTTTTTAATTGACATAAAAATACGTCAATTGTCAATTTCAAATCGACAAGTGGAAATCCAGCATTAGGCTTACGATTTTCGGTATATTGAATTAGGTACGTTTGACTTTTTCCATTGGTCACTCATGGTTTTCAAAAACGCATATTTCGAACTCTATGAGAAATCTTTTAACACCCTATCTCTCCCTCAATTCCGTTGAATTATTTGTTAAGCGTATAGGAAAGTGGTGCATAACACCCTGTGCAGACTTATAATGTCCATGCCAGAGAAGCCTAGCCTTTCTAGTTCATCTGCTGCACACTTCCCTGGGATATGACAGTGACCAGAAATCCAGCAGAGTGTGAGGTTGTACTGTCCAACTATCTCGTTAAGAGATACGCGGCAGTCTTCCACCGCCTTAGATTTTATTTCTCTGAATATTAGGGATTTGGTTGAAGTTTGGCTATCAATGTAGGTATATGACGATGTTCCTTTGTGATACCGAATTAATCGATAGCCACGCTGTAGCTTAACGAATAGCTGATATTTTGGTTCGGAAGACACTGCGCAGTGTTTAGGAAGACAGAAGGAGAGGGTCAGATTCAGTTCTTCTGAAAAGACTCCGGCACCTACTACCCCCAGTGTCTTGGAACCGTCTGTGAATATTGACAGTGATTTGTCGTGTAGGACATTTTGTGAATCCTATTGGTTCCTCTGTCCGGTATTTCATGGTGAATTCTGTTTCGAAGTTGATTCTCGTAGGCAGGTAAGTGGTAGTAATGGGCAAGGAGATCGTCTGTATAAGGATACTGGCGTGTCCAGTCGGTTGCCCTCTACAGTGTTTCCCTTACCTCAATCTGATTGCCACGTTTCCAGCTTTATTGATAGTTAGCAGAACTTGATTTGGGAAACTGAAGAGTTACAGAAGGACAAATTATTGCGTGCTTTTAGAGGCCTTAGCATCCAGGAAAAAAATCTTTAGTATAAAGAACATCGTATTGCAAGACTTGTCGACTGATATTTCCCATAAAGACTTCTCTTTGTGATATCAAGTGGAAGAACGAGTATAACCAGTATAGCGCTGAACAATACGCATGTTGCACTGAAGCTATCTGAAGGTTAAAATTGGTTGAAATTAGCAATATAACTGAAGCCGCTTTGTAACACTTTGCCCGGCAGATTAACTTTTCAATATTGCAGAAAAAGGCTTTAAGGTGGTGTGCTCAGTTTACATTTACATCTGACATAGTCCCGATATGTCAGTCCCTTACAGGGACAATGCAAAATTGAAAATTTCTTCAAAAACTCGCTCCATTTAACGCAGTGCTGAATCACCTCAAGTATGGCAAACAAATTTATAAATGAAAAATATAATATATAAACAAAAATGATTGTTATTCTAAAAAAAAAGAATTTACATCGCAATAAGCGAAACGATTTGAAATTCCCATTTAATCTAGGACGAGTGCGGTGTAAATTCATGAACTTTCCTGACCGTAAAAAGGCGCCAATTATCCTATAAAATATTTCAACTCATTTCGCATTTATTTTGGTTGTAGCTAGATATATAAGAAAAATAAATATTTTCATTTAATGCATTTTCGTAATAAACTTTAGAAATTGACCGAGCCCACATGTATGGAGAAATGAAAACAAAACGCAATCCACTGCATCCACTGGGCCGTGTATTTTTAGAATTCCTCTCGCATTCACTCCCATATCAACTATACGTCCATACATCAACATCATGGCGTATGGGGGTGGTAGATACATATGTGTGATGTGAGATGGCACAACGCAATGTCCTCTCCTCTGGTCGACGACATATTTTCCAAGCTACTGATTCACAAATGAAAATTCCCATTAAAATCGCACGAAAGTACCTACGCTACGAATGGGGCAGACTCATAAAAGGAAAAAAATAAAAAAAACTGCCAACCTCGAAGAAAATGGAAAATCGTTTTCTATGATCTCATGCGAAAATGGAAAATGCACAGCAGAATCGAATTAATTTGTATTTCTCCCACGGGTGGAAAAATGTAGAACGCGTGCGAAAATATATTCGTTCCACTGCAGCAGTGCCATAAGTGAATGATCAAATGAAATTTGCACGCGATTTTCAACTTGCCATAGAAAAGGGATCAGGAGGAGATGTACAATTATATCGCTCATACCAGGAGGAATGCAATCTACTTATATATTCTTTGGGGGAGCACCTTCTGGGAACGCTCTCGCTGGCTGATTTGTGTATTATAACCAAACGGTTTTAACTTTGAAAAATGTATTATCGCGCAGGAAGTCGTTGTCGGACGTTTTAAATGAATCGCTAGACCCGAACGAAAAGTGTTTGGAATTCTTGGAAATCAGGTGGGGACGCGGAATTATTCCCATGGATTAAGATTCCCCATGTTAAGATGTGTGCTTTGTGATGGTGGTCATCATTACGGAATGACGGAAGGGTCATTGAGTTAGCATGTGAATTGTGAAGCAATTATAAGCTTTGTGTAAGATTTTAGTTTCGAAATGAAATTGAAAGTTGGCGTGCCGATGACGGTGATAGAGACCTTGTTGGATGACTTTGCTGGAAGTTGGTCACCAACTACATAACTACTGTGGCTATCATTATCTGAATTATTTATTTGGACAAACAAATGGAAATTACATGCCCTGTTGTTGGTCAGTTTAACAATGGATTATGTGTATATATACCAACACTTGAAGTGGAATAATTAGGGAGGTGGGTCATTGTATTTGTAGTTCATAGAAAATTGGTGTCTTTTTATACTTAAACTTTTGGGTGATGTCAGATGTGACAAAGTTCCGAACTTTAAAGAACGATGGACATTCCCATTTCGGGAGAAAGGTATGTTTTTTAGAATTGAAGACAATGATTCAATACTGCTGTATGGCGCTAAAGCTTGGACTCCAACTAAAAGAAAATGAATGAAAATGTCCTTGGAAGGGTTAAGAGAAAGATTCTTCCAAACTCAAAATGTTTGCCCATGTTTGCGTTGAAGGACTTTGCAGGGCAAGATTCAACGACGAACAATACGAGCTGTACAGCGACATCGACCTAGTCTAATAAATGAGCATCAGTCATCTAAGCATGGCCAGGGCATGTAGGCGTAGAGCGAATGAGCACCAGCGTTTCGTTCCGAAGACTATTCGACTCCAACTCAGATGGACAACGCCGTCGTTAGAGGTAGACATCACCAGCATTTTTAAGGGTAAAGACTATGAGGTTGGGTGTTTTCGGATTTAGTAATTAAAGAGCGATACTTTTTCTTTCACAAACCAGGCTTAATTAAGTCTTTCGTGTGTTTGCGAAAGAGTCCACGACCTGCCTTTTTATTCTAATAAATAAATAAATAGGTGGCGCAAACAGGCGGGTATACACCCTAGGCCTAGCTTCTCGCAACCATTCGTTTGTTGAGTTTCAATTTTTGGGACAAATTGAAGGGACGTACAAGTTTATGCCGAGTCCGAACGGCTGAATTGAGAAGCTTTTCCATGACAGGCATACTCTCGGATGTTTGTCAGACGTTCGCGAGACGTGGCGCAGTAGAAAAAACTTTAAGATGTAATTTGTGTTTTTCCGGGACCCCTCGCACCAGTAGTCCAGCACACTAACCACTGCGCTACTAAGCCTATTGATTCTGGAGTGCTATATATAAGATATAGATATTCATTTATAATAAATGTTGGTTCTTTTTTTTAAAGGAAAAAAAAAACACTTGATGACTTTAAGAAACAAAATGAAAACCCTCGACAAATCATGCCAACATGCAGCCTAATTGTAAGTTCGTTATGAGAGACATGCGACATAGCACACAAAAAGTTTGTGATATCTATAGCTCGCTGAAAATTGTTCATATCTTCAAAAATATTAATTCTTCGGATAGGCAGAGCAATTATTGCAATATTGTGCAATAATGCCAACACCCAAGCCGATGACAATGAGGATTCATCTCAACGCAGGTATCTGTCTCTTGAATAATAAAAGTCTTCAAATACCAAATAATTCGCATCAACGACAAAGTTTTGACTACTTATATACCTCCAGGCAACTTTAGGAAATTGCATTTACCATCCCACAGTCTCTTGTAGGGATGGTTGTAATCCCCATCATTACCTCAACCACAACCGTCATGTTGAAGAATCTCATCGTCATTGCCGTTGTCTCATTACAACTTCTTAATCCCATTCAGTTTGTGTTTTTCTTAGAATTAAAATTTTGCATCTTCCCTACAATTTATTTGAAACTCTTCTGCTGGTGTCTATCTCCTATTCGAAATGCTATATAATCAGAATGACAAATCACGGCAAGGATTTATACTAGTCCCGCTCGACAACTATTTGCACAAACGGAAAGCCTTTAGGGCCAACGGTATACTATACAAATAACCCCGCACAATAAGTTCTCTCAACTTAAATGTTGTACTTTGTTAAGTCGCAAGCCCCGGTAACGAACTGAAGCATCACCTCAAGAGAAATCAACGACGACGACGACGACGGTAGCTGTGGCAAGGCAACATCATCACACACAAAACTATTGTATAGAGACGATACAACAACGCATCATCCTGGGTGGGTTAAGGTATATATAGCTATCAGGAGACAACAAATTTTCCACCACAACGACGAAGGAATTCGCCTTGAAGATTTATTTACCTTCGTGCGGGTGCATCCGCAGTGTTTGAGAAAATTGTTAGCATTCCATTCGACCTCAGGGTGTGGGCGAAGGGGGTTTCAATCCTCTTAGGATACAATGACATCTGTGGAGCAGTACCCTACTGCTGCCAATGACATTGGCCTCAGCCCTCAGTCGCGTGTGTCATCAGCCACCCTTTACGCGAACTTTTCACCTGTCAAACCGAACGAATAAGGGCATGGATTATATTCCTTTTAGGTTCGGTTTGACATTTCTGACATAATTTCTCTGGAGAAAACAAAAAGGATTCACCAGAGAAAACAAATCGTTAGAGAAGAGCGGAATACAAGAATGGGGGCGGGTCAGACCTGAGAAATAACTGTGCTAATATTTACCCTGCTGATGATGATGAAGATGATTACGCGCAAAGGAAGAAGAAATTTCAACATCTCCTCTGTTGTAGTGTCAGTGTGTGCAGTATACCCTTCATCTCGCTCACGTTGAGCTCGATCTGACTATTTTTGTTGCAATTCTCTTTTTTTTGTTGTTATTAGCTATGAGCGTTTTAATGAGCGTTTTTCGTGTATACTTTGGCATTTGTCTTGCTCTTTATGTTACGTTGGGAAAATGTCCTTTTTTGTTGTTGTTTTTATTTTTTTTTATTACAGAACTTCAACATCATCATCGTCGTTGTCGTTGCTTTTTTTTTCTACAATTGGCATCAAATTGGCAATTGCATTTTTGTGTCGAGAGGATTATGAAAAGGATACGCGGCAAGCGGATGGAGGAAGCAGAGAATTATTAATTAAAATGAATTTCATGAGATTACTTGTGTAATTTTTTTTTCGAAAGTTTTCTAGGGTTTCGCAAATCGTGAGATGGAATTAGTGAGCGCAGATATTCGTTCTTCTCTGGGGTTTATGTTTTTCGTTGGACAAATTGTTG
The DNA here is from genome assembly GCA_949372485.1 of Cheilosia soror. Taxonomy (NCBI): domain Eukaryota; kingdom Metazoa; phylum Arthropoda; class Insecta; order Diptera; family Syrphidae; genus Cheilosia; species Cheilosia soror. The sequence continues at coordinate 4,764,580 of OX443563.1, forward strand.
TTGGCAGTTGTGATTAGTAATGGAACGAGTTATTCTCTGGTGCTTTTGGTATAGTTTTTCGGGATTATGTTTTCGGGTGTATTTTTTTTTTTTAATATTTAATATTTGCTAGTAGAAAGAATTAAATTGTATTAAGCACAGAAGAGATTTCTTCAAATTGGTCATAATTTCTTAGTTTGAATGTGTTAGTTAATTCATATACTGTGTTTATAAGAAGAAACAAAAATTGGATAAAGAACGACGAGATGTGATCGGCTAATTAGTAAAGTTGTTATTCGAGAAGTGGTTTCTATTATAGGCAATTATTTTAGGCGGTGGACGCAAGTACATACTCCATGTATAAAACATGGCTGTCGAAAGGTCAACACTGGCACTGGCCGAATAGCTCCAGAGACAGCCCCAAGTACTGAGTCAATGGACATACGTATATATTTCACATAAATGAAAACACGTCACAGGTACGGTTTGATCATTTGTACTATCATATTGTTGCCCTTTTCATACCGGAAAATCTAAAATATTATGTAGATATGTACAATTGTGCATACCTACTTACGCATCACAAACTCCTTATAGCTATGCGTAGTTTGTTTTATGCATATCCATTCCCTTCGTCAAATTCAACTACGTCATTCAATACTATGTATAGGTACAAAGTGCATTTCTGAATGCCCGTCGTGCGAGTAATAATTATTGTATTTTTAGAACGCAATTTATAACTACCCCTAAGCACAACTCCATTTGAGAAACCAATTTCGTTTGCATTTAACCAAATAAGATCGATTTTCAATTTATTATATCGAAATAAAGTCGAAATAGAAAAGTGTACATTCCTTTTTTTCAACCCTTAAGCCTAGTATCCTGCTCGCGCTTAATTTTAGCGAGCGCTTTTCTCTCCACAGCACAGATAAATGCTCGCTAAATTCGTTGTACAGGATATAGATAGGACACACACCCATAGTTTATTGCCACATGTATTTTGATTTTTGTTATTTTTTCACTTTTTTCCTACTCACTTAAATCGATTATCAAGTATTCCACGAAATATTTAATTAAAAAATTGTTTTGTTTCGAAAATGTCAAAATTTATCGCCGATTTAATGTACCAGGCAATTCTTTCGCGAGCTAAATCAGTGGAGACATTTTCTTGGCCGAGTATAACAAAATTGTACGTAGTACGTATAACACATAATATTGTTATACTCGACTGACAATTAGTGTGTCCCATCTATATGAAAATAAAAATTTAGCGTGCGGAACAGGATACTGCTTTGCTAAACTGCCTCGCTTAATTTTATCTCTGTAGACATTTTTGTATGGGAGATAAAATTTAGCGCGAGCAGGATACTGGGCTTTATAGTACGAATTTTGAAAAACGATGAATGAGGCATGCAATAATTTTGATTTATCTATGAATATTTAAACTTTCAAGTTCATACGGCTAACAGCTCGTAAGACCCCCCCTTACTCCCCGCGACCCCTTTAGTCCTTACCAATTCTCACCCACCCTACGGCCTAATTTGGCCACACATCTATAAATCAGAAAAAAAAACATGAAAATCGGACGAATGATTCTCGAGTTATGGAGGGACGAACAGACGGACGTTGCATTTAAAAAGTAGTACGGAAGTGTGGTTATAATCTTCTATCGAGAGACATTTGTATAGAGTTCACATAACTGACTTTGCCTACAAGCTACAGGCCCAAATTTTGTTCACGTATTAGTGATGTACAAAATCAAAGGAGCGCCATTAAGGGTGGGTCTCCCTCAGCTACGAACTCTGTGCTCAAGTAAACGTGTTTACATGTATTAGTGCACAGAATTAAAAATAGCCGAGCACACCCTCCCTTACCAAGATCACAATTGTGACTGCAGAGTGCAGACTCGCTCAGCTCAATTAATAAAAATAATACAAAATTGTCTGCACAACAAAATAAATCAAAACAACCAAAGGGAAGGGAAAGGGACAAGCTGTGCTTGCTGTTGCTATTGCTCCTGTTGCTGCAAACGTTGTTTATCTAATACACTGAAACCAAAAGTGTGTGTGATATAGAATTTCCTAACGCACATTTATGAATATCGCCTTCGTCATCATAGCGACGTACAATCGCAATCGTAAGCACAAATCGAAATATTTTAATAATAATATCCAAAATCCATAATATGTATACAAATTTTCATTCCTGATCCTGACCTTAGCTTTTATTTTTTGGCATTTTATGCTGGCTGTTTATAAAAACCTGTTAGGGCTAGTTTGTTATTATTGCTTTGTTTTGTGGGTTTGGGTTCCTTTTTAGTATATCTACATATTATATATTTATATAGAATATAAATCCTATCCAAAAACAAGCGGCTGCAGCCCTGCTCGCACCATTTATGGATGTAGGTATGGATTATCTAATTTAATAAAAAGTTTGTCCTGACTGATTGGGGACGCCTAGCCCAAATGGTAAGAGCCAAACTCAAGTTTCATCAAAGTTTATAAAGGAAAATTCATATTTTCCATCCGATTGATGGATGGATATATGTACATATGTATGACCTATATGTACATATATTGTACTACTCCCAAATAGTGTTTAAAAAAACTAATGCTAGTTTTTGGCTTTTTTGGCATTTTTTTTTAATTATTCCCCTCCACTCTTTAGAAGAGAAAAATTACTTATTGTAATTATCTTCACTCTACAGAGATATGACCGAGGATATGACTATAATGAGATCAATTTTGTAGATATACGGCAGCAACAAGTAAAAGTGTTATCATCGGCCTGGCCGATATGCTTTGATACCCTTCACTGTATGTATTGTATAGGTACACGCATGTGTCTAATATTGGTTTTGTATGGGAGGTACCAGAACTACTTGACCCACATGGACCATTTTTAAAAGAAAACTGAAGGCCATAAATATAAGACCTTTCATAAAATTTCAGTTACCTAAGTCGATTCGTTCGGACGCTATCGTGATTTCAATAGACAGAGAGAGACTTTGGTCTAATAGTGGTTTTGTATGGGAGGTAGCAGAACTACTTTACCCACATAGACAATTTTCAATACCAACCTGACGACGGTTAAAAAAAAGTCCTCTCATAAAATTTCATTCACCTAAGTCGATTCGTTTGGACGCTATCGTGCTTTCAATAGACAGAGATATATGGGTCAACTATTGGCTTTGTATGGGAGGTACCAGAACTACTTGACCGACATAGCCCATTTTCAATACCAACCTGACGACAGTAAAAAGAAGTCTTCTCACAAAATTTCATTCGCCTATCTCGATTCGTTTGGACGCTATTGTGTTTTCAACAGACAGACAGACGGACGTGGCTAAATCGATTCAGAATGTGATCCTGATTCAGAATATATATACTTTATAGGGTCTCCGGTGAATCCTTCTCGGCGTTACAAATGTAGGTAATGACAAAGTGATATGTACCTTCCTGTGGAGGGTATAAAAATAACATGAACGAAGCCGGGTGTGACTGCCATGCTAGTACGTAGATAGATATTGAGTATGTATTGATAACTAAATTTAATGTGCACTGCGCGAACTCGCCAAGCGCCCTTGCAATCATATATACGAACTGCGATCTTCTTAACACAATACGTCTGACTCACTTGACGAGCTGCAATGTGCAGACCTACACTAATACTATGACACCTTTGAGCAGGAGGGATTTCCCTGCTCAATGAAGCTATACCTGGTTTGCATGTTAACAGTATTATGTATTATCATTTTAAGTATTTTAAACACTGTGAAGTCGGTAGGCATTGAAAAGGTTGGGTTACCCCTAATAATATTTTTTAGAGGAGCTTTAAAAGCTGCACCTAATCTGGGGCCGCCTTACAAACCAACCACATGCGGCATGAAATACAAAAATAGCATCCTGTAGATTACTGTTTTTATATCGTGAATGAGCTACCTGGACAACGTTTAAAGTGCAACAAAACATTACCCAGTTCTATATATATGATATGATTTGCCTTCAAATTTTGTAATAACAAACAATGAGTTTGCCCAAAGGAACACATTTTATTGTTGTGTCTAGAATTTTTAACCTCAACACAAATTAACAATTGTTCTCCAGATTGGTCATGCAAAACATTGACCAATCATTATGATTTATGAATAGATGACCATTTCAATATCACCAATAAAAGCGGATGTTGTGTATATGTACTTATACTACACACAATAATTTTCAAAATATTAAAACACACAACCACTAATCTATTTTGAAAAGTTCGGCCTAAAATAGGGAACAGCAAAGCAACCAACCCCTTTCCTCATACAGTAGGTATTTTATTTACGATGACCCAAAATTGCATTTAGGTAGTTTGATTTGAACTCAACTCATGAGAATAAAAAAAATCATCATTCACCTCCCATCTCCCACTCCCATACATATTCTCAAATCTTCTCAAGCCCTCAATCCATATCAATCATCATTCATCATCCCTTAAAAATATTCCGCTCTCAATATAATTTTTCATTTTGATTTGATTTCCCTATCATATTCATAATTATGTTACGTACGTGTACCGTTTTGTAGGTAACGTCTACGATGATATTTTTCCAATCTGCCTCTATGCCTCACAATGCTCGATTGACTTCAAACAACAACAATAATATTATTAAGTAATTAGTATGTATCTATCAGAAAACCAAAAAAAGGATCCAAACTTGTTTTCCCCATATCCCAGTGGCAACGAACAGTGCTGACTTCAAAGATTTTGAAAAAGTCGCAAAAAAAAGGGGATTTGCGTAGAAAAAGGGGCAATACTAATTTGCCCACAAATGTCAGAAAAAAAACGAGGGAGTTCACTAAAGTTAAGTGGCTTACGCATATTTTCATCTCGTTCTATCTTATTGTTGCATTGAACATGGTTATAGCTAAATTGTTAATGCCTAAACTTATGACAAAAGGACGTAAATAGCTAATAGCTGATACATCTGGCTGATAGAAAAAGGATGCATTCAGATCCCAATTAATTTTGAAGTAGTTTCGTGAAGCATTTATTATGTCACATTTCGTATTTCATACAAAAGGGTGTTTTTTTTCCAAAATGGGAAGAACTATCAACGAAATACAGAAAAGGGGCAAATATGGACAATTTTGAAAAAGTCGTCTCATTGGGGATAGAAAGAAAAAAAGGGGCAAAATGCAACTTTAGTCGCATAAAGTCAGCCCTGGCAACGAATGCGGCAAAACAACAATCTGCAAATTACAGACTCTCGCGAGAGAGCAAAATTATAGAGAAAACTATTAGCGCTGTGTCGGATATTTTGTGAACTACATTGCATATGTGAGCGTGAGTTCTGAAACAAAAATGAAACTGCTGTTAAATTGTTAACTTTTCAAAATGCAATTTTAAATATTTTATAAACTAAATTTTTAATTTGTATTCAATGAACGGATACATAAATGTTTGAATGTTATTCTGTTTTGAAAAGCTGACAAAAATAAGTTCTGGTTGCTCTACAAACACTGTTTCCTTTTGGTCACCTTAATTTGCAGATTATAATAGTTAAACTCAAAAAATCAAAATTCGAAGACGGTCACTAACTAATTTAACCCATTAACTATAAAATAAAATCATAAAAAAAATAAAAAAGTTCCATTTAGATATTGCCCCACCGGGGCGAAAAAAAAACACCCAAAAAATGACGTTTTTGGGACTTTATGGTACATAAAAGTCAAAAAATAAAAATTCTAAGACGGTCACTAACAGCGTCTATTTATTTACTGTCGAAAGCCGTTTACTGCAATCAATTATCTCTTAAGCCCTGCAAGCCCCATCGGGGCGAAAAATCATATACCCTCGAACACCCAGCCTTAACTCACGCATACTTGAAAAATCTTGATTATTGAATACTTGAAGTTGACATTTCACACGTCTTCACAGACAGGGGAATTAATTCCGGGGAGAATCGGGTAGGTGCGCGGAAGTTGGCGGTCTAGCTCTATGTGGCTTGTGCTCGTGTATATTTTTTTTGCATAGAGTGTAGTATTTTAAAAGCACGAATTGTGACCTGAGTCGCTTGGCGGAGGACTACGACTTGTCTGAAACGTTGATGTACAAAATAACTACTATATGCAGATAATTGTCAGGCATTTATTACGAAAGTCATAAATGCCTGACAATTGCCATTCTGCTAGACTTATCTATTGTTGCTAGTACCAATCTCGTGTGACGGATAAGGCTCCCACTATAGAGATTGATCTCGGTCAATACTCTGAACTTTTGGTGGCTGTTTCCTTTTGGGAGACTGGCCTTAAAACGGTACCACGCTTGTTGTTGAGCCGCTATAAAAATTGACTTCGGTCACCTTTCTACATTTTTGGTGGCTGAGTTTTCTTTGGGAGACTCGCCTTAATTCGGAACCACGCTTGTCGCTGGGCCGCATCTTGTAAACACGGAGCCACGCTCGGCGCTGGGCCGCGTCTTGTAAACACGGAGCCACGCTTCTCGCTGGGCCGCACATTGTATAGTGTATACGCAACCTAGGAAGTTAATCAATGTTAAGGTAATCATAAGATAGTAGTTTATACGTTGGTTAATAAAATAAAGAATATCTCTTAACCAAAGTTTGGTGTTTCTTTGGGTAAATCCTGGATCCGGCGAGCAAAACCCCGGTCTCAAAAAAAGCACATCACAAGATCTGGATCGTCCAAGGCGCTGTTGTTGGATGCCCTTTATTTTTCACCGCTTTTAATACCCATTTCTGTCGCTTCAGCAAAGCTTCCATTCAGAGTAGTTAATGAATAAGAGCTCTTCAGAATTAAATAGTGTCCTGCCATAAAATATAATCAAATTAAAAGAAAAGGTCGAAGAAAAAGCTCGGAAGAAAGTCGGCCACACCGACATGCCTTTTCAGGCAAAATACTAGAACGATGTTGTAACCTTTAAGTAGTCCTTCAAATATTTTCACTCATATAGAATTTTTTTTATAACAAACGCCTTTAAATTCTGACATGTCTTAAAAGGGGTCATCGCACCCCACCTATCCATAACCGAGTTTTTCATGGCCATATGTCATACCCCTATACGACTCATCTATGAAACAACTGAACTTTAGGACAACTCATCCAGGGGCATTTGATCTAACTTTATTTACTGCATTTGGATAGGTTTCTAAGGAAAAAATTATGTCTAAAGTACTACATATAGCTTAAAGCCACCTACCCCGAAATAGTGAATGATGTTCGATAAACAAGATGATCCGAAGTTCAGTTGGCTAGTGGATGAGTTGTATATGTTTGAGATGAACGTGACCATGGATGGGTTGCATGATTAATACCCAACCTGTCTTCAAATAATGTCTTTATATGTATAACCCTCTTACCTTTCAAAACAAAATGTCAAACCTGTGTATGTTTAAAAAAAAACAGCTCCAACCTACCTACATATCCTCATTAATATACAACTCAGTTGGACACGAGTTTCATTAAACCTATCAACTTAATGAAGAATATCCCACTGTGAGTGGGATATCACGGTGTCCTTCCAACTTAATCCTAAACCCGAACAATTCAAATCCACATGATGGCGTGCTAAATTAATAAAAATGATCTCCTTATGCACGTACTCCAATTCGAAAGCTCTTTCATTTGAGGATTTTTTTTTAGTTTGAAAAATAAAGGACTTTAGACTTTACTCATCGAAATACAAATGTGTACGAGCAATAGTACTTACCAATCGCAGCATGTGCTCCTCCACCAAATCCATGAATTATCAATGTAAATCCGATTAAAAATCCTTGTAGCAACATTTTGTGATGTTTAAAATGTTTTGCTGATGTCGTTGCTCTGCTGCCACACTCCTGCTGTGGCCGATCGCTAGTATCCTTTTTGTAAATGCACTGTGCGCGGTGATGCTGAGTGGTGGGGATGTTTTTGGGTAGGTATATTTATGTATGGGTTGGGGACGGGGGGGGAGAGGTACGTGTGTAAGTATACAAGTGTGATTTGTGTGTGTGTGTATGTATGTTATAACGCGTGGTTTAATGCGTAGTGCAACCTTAAGTGCTATAATTCACCGTGTGAATTCTGTAAATTCGCCCATACGTTACGTAAACACATTAACACTACCGTCGCGCGATGTTTGGATGCACTTTACGATATTTTGTTACGCGAGAGATTTTTTTTTTCTTTCTTTTTTTTTCTAAAAGGATATTACCTGGGTACTAATGCTATGCGCATTACTAACACCACCAGCACTCTTTATGGCACTGGTATATTTCTATTGGTAGATTTTTTTTTTTATTTTTTAATTACACTTTTTTTTTCTACTATTCCAAATAGCACTTGAACACTATCATGGGGAAGAGATCAAAAAGGATGCTGCTGCCACACAACTGCGGTAAGGGATCCCAGTGAATTTATTCCACTGCATGGAGTTAATTTTTCTTTTCGTTTTTGTTCCACTGTGCGATGTGGGGACGAGATTTTTGTGTCGCTTTGCTTTTCTCCTTGCAAAATAAAGGTCCTTGTTGTGAGTGTGTGTATAGTATATATGACCTGATATTATTGAGAAAGATTGCTATGCTGCGCACCTCATAAATATTAATAGTCACGATCTCAACCGACTGATATCCTTATTTCGCTATAAATTTGCCGTTCCTCCTTTCGGATTTGGTCCTTCTATTTAGGTAGTTCTCCAGAGGGGTGGTGGTGGTGGTAGCGTAAACTATCAGAATTTCCGGTATGTCCTTCGTATGGAAAATCAAATAGACCACAACGAAAGAAAAAATCCAATTGAAGTGTACACCAACATATGAGAGGGAAGAAAAATTATGCTTTCCTAATCGGATCCTGGATGCTTACTCTTTCTCTCTCTCTTCCTTCGATATTGGTAACCTGAATCTTGATTATCGGTTCCGTTCTGTTTCGTAATAATTTTGCAAAAGCGGTATTTTTTCTTCTTTTTGCCGGTGATGTTGGTTGAGGTTGGTGTAGTTTGTAGCTGCTGTAAGGCCTTGTTGTTGTTGTTGTTGTGTAAGCTCTTGTTAATCCCTTGCCTGCTATATATCATTAGGATATCCTTCTTTCAAGTTCAGTTTCGGTTTCTTTGCTCTGTGTGTTTTTTTTCCGTCTGGTTTTGCTTTTTGGTTGAATGTCGTTATTGGTTTGCGGGTGAGCAGCCTTGTTGTCGTTTTATATATTTTTCTCCTTTTTTTGTGGTTCAGCTACGTTTTGGTCATTCAGTTGCGGTCATCTGGAAAGAAAATGAAATTATTAGTTTGTGTGTATGTTTTTATTTTTGTAAGGCCTGCGGCAAGGCAGAAACGTATTTGTATATTTTTTTTTTCTCCATTTTGTTACATTTTATATCGAGGAAGGATAACTCAATAGAATGCCCAGAGATACAGTGTGGGTTGGGATGGCTTGTATATGGGGTGTTGTGGGAGTGTATTTTGATTTAAAATAAATGATCCTTGGGTCATTATTGGGGTATATAAATCAAAGTGAAATATCTGTAGTAAGGATGATGTATCTAATAGAGTTTGCAACACAGTAGCCGACATATTTATGAACTGGAAGCTTATTAAGTTCGATGGACTTGCGAATGTTTTAAGGTTGTTTTCGGAAGGAAGCAATTCATTACGTATTATATTGAAGGACATCTTCATAATGGTCATAAAAATGAACATAACAGCTCCGGTAAGGAATTTAAGCTATTCGTCCGATTGGAGTTAATAGAGTTAAGGGGACACAATAAAGGCGCTTTCAAGTTGGTATTAGGACTAATAAGTAAGTTTCCACTTTTGTGGTCATGTTTTTAAGGCAGACTGGTCCCAGACATTGCTTATGAAAATCGAGAAAGGCATTATGGATCCAGCTACTTGAAAAGGTTATGTTAGTCTAGTAAGCATTAAAGCAGATAGAGGACGATTCAGGAAAATAATTGTTTTTTGTCTAAGAAAATAAGTCCTGTTTGATGCTGCCTTGTCTGGCTAATACAACAGAGTTGTATTCTCAAGTTCCTCCCTACAATGGCAAATAAAGGGTGGGCCATCTAGTGGTTTCTTTTTAAATCATAGGTTATTTTGATTTTGATTTTGGGCGCAGTAGCGCAGTGGTTAGTGTGCTGGACTACTGTGCGAGGGATCCTAGGTGCGATCCCCGGAAAAACACAAATTACATCTTAAAGTTTTTTCTACTGCGCCACCTCTCGCAAACGTTTGACAAACATCCGAGAATATGACTGTCATGAAAAAGCTTCTCAATTCAGCCGTTCGGATTCGGCATAAAATTGTAGGTCCCTTCCAATCGTCCCAAAAATAGAAACTCACACAAAACGAGTGGTTGCGAGAAGCTAGGCCTAGGGTGTCTACCCGCCTGTTGCGCCACCTATTTATTTATTTTTTTTTTATTTTGATACTGACAACTGTTTTCCGCTCGAAATCTTGACAGAAAGTTAGTATCATACGTCCGCGGAATGAAATGAGTCGCTTTACGCCTGAACAACGTTGGGAAATATGAAAAACTTATTTCCAAAGTGAGTGCTGTGTATCCCAAACAGTGCGTTTTTTGAAAAGAAGTTTTGGCCGAAATGAAACACCGCGCCAGTTTGTACGCAAGTTTGTGGAAAAAGTTCGTAAGACTGGTATGCTAATGAACAACACTCATGGTCTCCGTCGTTGTACGGTCCGCACAGACGGGAATTTGGCTGCTGTAGCCGAGAGTATGAGATTGTGGAGCGGTGGCATCATTGGACCATTTTTCTTGGAAAATGAGGCTGTAACCGACTTTTTTTTTGAACGACCTCTGGTTCATGCAGGTTGGCGCGCCATGCCACACGGCCCATGCCAAAATCAATCTTTTTTGCACCAAATTCCCAAATCGTGTTATCAGCCTTCTTGGCTATTTCAATTGGCCGTCTCGGAGCTGCGACTATTTTTTGTGGGGAACCATGAAGGACCGATATTATGCCAACAATTCGGAAACGATTCAAGCACTTAGGGCCAATATCATCCAAGCAATCCATGAGCTACAGCCCGAAACCATCAACAAGATCTTTGACAATTGGAGTGACAGAATGCGGTACTGCCAAGCCAGCCGAGGCATCTACTTGAACGACGTTGTATTCCATAATTAATGGGAATGTTTTCTCTTACTAATAAAGCCATACTGCATGGAAAAAATTTAATTTTGTTCATTTTATTGCATTTTTAAAAAGAAACTTGTATTTGGCCCAACCATGTATGTACATTATTCAAAAAGGTATATGTAATTTACAAACAACAATAGTGGGTCCACACGCAATAGGTCTATAATAGGACCAAATTCCAAGCTGCTCCTAGCTTGCATATTTTTTTTTTTAAAATCTTATTCTTCGTTACCAAAAAAGCCTCAGGTTAATTTTTAAGGCTCCATTGGTAGTAGGTACCCACAAGGACAAGTTATTTTATTTTTGGTTGCAATCATTCCTCCCTAAAAGGGCCAACAGATCAGATATCCAACGTAGTTATTGTGAAACTAAATTAACCAGTCAGGCGGAGAGGATTCCTTAACGGAATGTTGGTATATAACCCCAAATACTCATGTTTCAGGGTATACACAGTCAAATAAGTCTAAAATTGAAATTCCTCACCCATCCGACATTTCTTCTGTTTCACGTATATCTATGAAATCAATAATGACATCCAACCGAAAAATAATTTAATTCCATAGAAATAGAAAGTTATCCCATCAGCACGTCCTTAAATTTCTACCCAAGGCGACGAAAAATGCTTTCATCATCTTTGCTAAGGAGAAATTCATTAGGCAAACAACGCAAAATACACACACACACATACATTTGCACACAAAGAAGAAGAAGTAACAAAATTAGCAACACAACCAATATCACAAAGTAAAGGGAACACACAAAAATACTTGGGCAAACAATTGTGAACTTTTGTTAACCCCCCCCCCTCCCTTCGCCCTCAAGCTGCGTTAAAAGTTTCTCAAACTCCATATCCACATACTCACACGTTTCATTGCATTCCATGGAACCAACACAAAAAGCAAAGCAAAGAGATGAGAACAAATAAAAAAAAAAAAAAAAACAGAAGCAAATTAAAGAAGTTCCGCGGAATTCCAGAGTAACTAAGGGACCACCATGCCTCCCAATCCACCCACCATCGTATCTTTAAGACGTCTTCTCCACCAGCAGCATTTTCTTATATTTTTCCCATCAGAATTCCCATGCACGCTTCAGCTCAAGGTATCAGAAAGTTTCTCGCGTGGTGGTTTGGCTTGGTTTTCTCAACCCAACAATAGACCAACTTAACTAACCGCGCCGCATACCACCACCACCCGCACGAAACACAATTGGCTTGCGGAGAAATATATATTCCCAGTCGGTTGGCCGCCTGTGGGAACATACTACACCTACCCCTGCTCCTGATTGAATAAACAAAAGATTCACTCTGTGAAGTATATGACGTACCTACATACGTACATAATGTTTGGCTAATTGTTTTGTGGCAGATTGCGACATAGTGTTGGTAATAATTAATGCCTGTCTTATGGGTTTTTACTTCGTTTCGACTGTCTTCTGGAGTATTCTTCGATTATAGCCCTGAATGGTAGAAAATAGTCAAAACTACTACCAAGCATGAGTTGTACTTATTTATACAATTGGCTGCAGAACAATGAAGAGAAACTCATTTAAAATGTTTTCTTGTTGTTTAAAAAGTGTTGTCCTCCTCGACATGACAGTCAGTAAGTCAGACAGTGGGAAAAGCATTTTAATTGTTTTGACTTGGAAACACTAGTCAATTTGTGACAAACACTATCACATAGTGTACTGACTTGGAAATCACCAACGCAATCAGATCATTTTGACACTTTAGAGGTGTTACTTTGAAGCATTGAGTATCTCCTTTTAGAAAGTTTCTCTACTAGTAAAACCTAGTTTTTAAAAACAGTTCCAACGACATTCTCTAAAATGCTTTATCGCTCGAATTAATTAGCCTTGATGGTCATTTAATTTCACCAAAGAACTTGTAAAATGTCCCACAGAATCTCAGGATATTTCGCTGCTTTCCAAACAGTGAAGGTAAAAGTATTCGAGACTACCGTCAGTATGTCCTCAAAAACACGGCGTCGAATTAATAAATTTCAACACTCACCTGAACACTCATATTCTCCTTAGTACGCACTCTTCTTATGCGTGTCGGTGCCAATAAATCTTACAAAGAAAATGTTGTGCGAAAACGGTCCACAATAAGGCGAATAGCCCCCTTAGATGGTCGATTATGTCGGCTATAATAAGTGCAAGTGCTAAAGTTTGGCGCACAGAACCGTTGCTTTAGAACCAAATTTCTAGATTTTGGTACCATTGCTGAAGTGTGTATGTCATTTTAAGAAAATTGAAAAGCCCACTGAATAAAATTGTTTGTGGGCGCAATAGTACAGTGGTTAGTGTGCTGGACTTATGTGCGAGGGATCCCAGGTTCGATCCCCGGAAAAACACATATTACATCTTAAGGTTTTTTTCTACTGCGCCACCTCTCGCGAACGTCTGACAAACATCCTAGAGTATGACTGTCCTGAAAAGGCTTTCAATTCAGCCGTTCCGACTCGGCATAAAATTGTAGGTCCTTCCATTCGTCCCAAAAATAGAAACTCACACAAAACGAATGGTTGCGAGAAGCTAGGCCTAGGGTATCTACCCGCCTGTTGCGCCACCTATTTATTTATTTATTTTACTGAATAAAATTGATGCTAATAGTTTGAAATCTGACAATAGGATTGACATAATAACTGCTTGAAGTTAGTAAATATTGCCTTAAAAAAACACCCTTTACTACTCTAATAGGTTTACGTAACGTATTGGGCATAAACGTTAAAACATTTTCGTCTGAAAAGAAATTATTTTCATCTTCTAATAGTTGTCCATATTCATCTGCTAGTTTTTGTCAGCTTTTTTTAAATATTCGTCTAAAAAACTTGAAATTTCGTCTGAGAATCTGAATAAATCGTCAGCATTAATTTTGTCTGGAAAAAATATAATCTTGCCCGAAAAAAATTTTAAATTGGCAGATGTATTTTTTTTTTTTTAATTTCGTCAAAGTCAATTACAACTAAGATGTTGGAAATTCGCCACATGTCAATACCCCGCGATACCCTTAGAGTAAGAGCTAGCAACGTTTTTTCTCAAGTCATTTTAGCAAGGCTGTAACAGCGCTGCCAGAAATATATTTTCGTGTTCAGTAGTCACCCCGAACTAAGCTTACAAAGTTACAGCCTTGCTTAAATGACTTGAGAAAAAAAGTTGCTAGCTCTTAGTCTATTAAAGAATTAAAGACCGCAACGCCGGCCGATTCTCAAAATTTATCTATGAATATTCGCTTTTACTCAAACTTAACTTATAGTAATGTTTTCAATATATAGAGTCGAAGATTACTATTTATTTTCAGACCTTTTAAAAAATTGTTTCAGACGTTTCCAACAGCCGATTTTCTGATGATTTCTATTAAATTTCAGACGTTTTTTTAGATTTTTGCCGACTTTTCCAAATTTTTTTTTTCTGAAAAATACTATTTATTTGCAGACGAAAAAATGTTAGCCTTTTCAAAATCTCCCGGGACGAAATCTCCTATGCCAAAATCTCCCACAAGCAAACTAAACCTTGCATATACCTTGCACCTACTCCAAATCCTACAGTGACCCCAAGAAGGGGGGTTGCAAGGAGGGCAGTATCTCACTTGTTAACACCATTTTTGGGTGTCGCGGCGACAAAATTAATAACACCAAATCTAAAAATGGGGGATTTTCTCTTAGGGTTTTTTGGAGTAAGGGACTTAAGCACAGAGGATTTTGGAAAAGGGATTTTGGAAAATGAGACTTCATCTCCAACCATTCGTTTGTTCGTTTGTGAGAGTTTTTATTTTTACGACAAATAGAAGGGACCTGCAATTATACGCCGAGTCTGAACGGCTGAATTGAGAAGCTCTTTAAGGATAGCTGTACTCCCGGACTGTTGTCACTGTCAGACATTCGCAAGAGGTAGCGGAGTGGACATTTTTTTTAATAAGATGTAATTTGTGTTTTTCCGAGGATCGAACCTGGGATCCCTCGCACAATAGCCCGACACACTAACCATTGAGCCCTCCAGTGGGATACATGTGTCCAATATCACCAGTTCATGTTTTAGTATACAGTAAAGTTTTCTCAAGTCAGGAAACTTGTCAAAAGTGGTGAGAAATGTGTGGAGTACGAGCACGACACCAGTCATGCAGATATTTTGATAGTTTTTCTCTCATGTGTATCCTTAAAATGTCCTCCTAACATACCCCATTTTAAATACCAACCTGACGACTTTAGGAAGAAGTGCTCTCACGAAATTTCATTCGCCTAGGTCGATTCGTTTGGACGCTATCGTGTTTTCAACAGACAGACTGACAGACATGTCGATTAGTCGATTCAGAATTTGATCCTGATTCAGAATATGTGTATATACTTGATGGGGTCTCCGGTGACTCCTTCTTGGCGTTACAAATGTAATTTATGTAGATACCTTCCTTGGATCGGTATAAAAAAAATGGACGAGAAACTTTCGCTTATGTGCTTGAAAGTAAGTAAGTTTTCAAATATTGATCTCACTTTCTCGCTAAATACTACGAGCGATCTTCCCCTACAAAATAAATCCCCAGGCCTCATAAATATTGCATAAAATTTTGTAAATTGCCAACGAAATTAATGTAAGAAGTCATAATCGCCTTTTAATTTGAAATTTCAATCACAGCAGCTTATAGTCGCATTAAATCTCACTCGTTATTCGAGTCGAAATCTCACATTTAATACCCTATTCGCTCTTAAGTTTTGGATGGTAAATCGCGCGCATATTACGCTTTCTAAGCCGTAAAAACCCTCCGCACAATTTCTCACACGTCTTGAGAGTCCTCTAAAAACCACCGTTTTATTCGCCTTTTCCAACAATCGAAATTGTCTTCAAAACGACCCGCCTTCCGGTTTACCACATTTTGCCATCTATCCATCTATCTGGTGGTCACAGTCGCATATACAATCCACGGCAATGACTCAAAAAAAAAAAAGAGCCAGCTACAAAATCCATTCACAAAAATCTAACGATATACAGCCAGCCTCCCGCCACCAACAAATAACGCACATATCCTTCAAATGAAATTGATTTATATGCGTTGGATTTATGTCCTTCTAAATGTAAATTTCTTTATGGTTTGAACGTGGTTAAGCAGATAAAAGATTTTTTTTTCTTCATTGCTACCATTTCTCATATTATTATTTTTTTTTGACAAGAATAGAGTCCTTGCATGAGGCTATATCCACCGATACTGTTCGAGGTTCTTCTCAGAAAAGTTATAATCGTAAAAGGAAAAAAAAAAAAGTATAACCGAATTTTTATTGCCAATTGCATTATGAGGATTTGATGTAAGTCATTTTTCATCACACGCGAAGACCATGTCTGCAACTAATAAGGACAGAGATTGCGGATTTTCTCAGTATAAAAAACAATTGTTTTTACTGTGTGCATTTACTTTGTCCTGTTTTTCGTTTTTTTATGGGGCGTCCCAGAACTCGTTAACCATGGTGGAACACACATGTGCCAATGAGTTCCTTATAATTTTGTTGTTTATTAACGAGTGTGTAGGGATGTGTAGGGTCTTTGGTTTTTTTTTACACTTCTATAGGAACAAGACGAGGAGTGCGCCTATATTCGACAGGAGGAGGCCAAACAGCCCAATAAAAAGCCCTCATATAGCGTCTAAGTGGACCGTTTAACAGTATATGTCGATCAAATGCATTATCTCAGTTGAAAAACTATAGGTACTTTTGAATTCCACTATGGAGAACGAAAGGTACCAGTCGGAAACTTCTTCAGCGCAAATTTTGATGTAAAAAAAAAGGTTTAGACAAAGTGATGCCGAGTCTAGTGACATCGTTAATGTCAATATGTCATACCTAAAAAAATGCTGAAAATGTAAGACTGACATAAATTTGATGCGTTTGCAAAAATTAGCCAAACGCTGTCTACAGAAATCGATAGAAAGACCCGGCCATGGATAGCTATATCTGCGACGTAGATAGGGAATCTTTCGGTCAACATCGGGTTCGCCATACAATTTAAAATTTGACACAAATTTGACATGCGTAATAGTAGCTTAAATACGGCCATAAAATAAATATGTTGCGATCGTTCGTTTCAGTTTTTTTTAAATTGAATTGGAAACGTTAAGGACATCGAACGTTAGTGAAGGCGACTGAAAAAGCATTAGTCTTTTTGAATGCTAGGTTAGGTTCGGTTAGGGTGGCAGGCCGCACCAAGTGTAGCTTCACTTAAGCCAGAGGAGGCCCATTGTGATACCTCAAGATCAAATGATCTGACAACTACTCGTTGAACTGGCAGGAGCTGAAAGTGAAGCGTTGAAGGCAGCTTATGTTTGTATTAGCCAGTTCGCCGAGATTGGCGAAGATGTATTCTCCGAGTTGTAGTTTTCTACGAGCTTAGAGGGCTGGGCTGGTGTTCTAGGAGCATGGGCCAGATCTATATCGCGATGGAGCACGTAGTGCAGTTTGACCACCTTTGATTAGTGGCGCTTAACGCATCCTGTTTAATAAAAGGGGTTA
This sequence comes from Cheilosia soror, assembly GCA_949372485.1. Classification (NCBI taxonomy): domain Eukaryota; kingdom Metazoa; phylum Arthropoda; class Insecta; order Diptera; family Syrphidae; genus Cheilosia; species Cheilosia soror. Next base: position 4,782,183 of record OX443563.1, read on the forward strand.
CACGTTGCGAGAGGCATATAGAGATTCTCTTTTTCCGTCGGAGTACGTCGGCCTTGCAATTCCCTGGAATATCCCTATGCCCGGCAGCCGTATAAGGTGAATTTTAAAAATCGCTTGATTTTCGGAAACGTTTCCGTTGGCGTACTGGAGACTTTATAGCGAACCATTCGAGCTGCATAATAACATCGACCTAGTCTGAAAAATGCAACTTCGCATCTGTAGAGCGATGACATCAACGCTATGGTTCGATTTAAGGACGAAGTAATGTGAGGACCTGGAAAAACCGTCCTAATTAAAGAGCCATATACATTAGTTTAGGTCCAAAACTCACAAGGACTTTCATGGGCATGGTATAAATTGTATTATTGGCTAATCAAACAAACATTTACTGCCTCCAACAAGGACTAACATTCCAAATAACAAAATATCCCATAGGCAATGGCTTTAATAAATAAAATTTCCCCACACAAATATATATTAAGTAAAAAAACCAAATTTCCCATCAATGGTATGGCAAAAAAAGGTACAAATGTAAATATCTCTGTAAAAAAGAAAATTCAATTCACCGCATCGCCTTGGGAAAGTCTTGTTTTCTCACTCGTTACGTCTCTCCTGCGCGGTTCTAATTTCTTTCATGGTGGTATTTTTCTTTGTTGTAGCAAACATTTGGTACACCTTCATCACATGGTGATTATATTTTTTGTTCTCTTTTTCCACGGACTAACTATTTGAAAGAAAACCTTTCAGCAAGAGGACAAAAAAAAACAAATCAGCGTATAAAAACAGGAAAGAAATAAACAGCTAAAATAATGCTGGGTTGGGAGATGGACTGGACATGTTGAGGTCAAACTTGTGTATCTTTTCTTTCCATGCTCCATCTTGGGACTATGGTTGATTTTTATTTTCCTTCATTTTCACGCTGTCAATGATTGTTTTTTTTTTTTTTTTTTTGTATTTTTCCAGCTAATGAGAAAGATTGGTCCTTAGAAGGTTTTTATTTTTCTTAGAGTGTGCAGAACCAGATACATGTGTTGATATCCTAGTCTCTGGAGGGTTCTATTTTTTGTTTGGCATGAGAATTGTTTTGTTACTTACAATTAATTGTTAGTATTTTTACGGCTAAGTGCTCCGAGGGGGGGGGGGGGGAGAATTTAGTCCGTTCAATGTGTTTTGTGAAACGAACGCGTGCGGTTTCTTTTTGTTGTATTGATTTCCTGGGAAGTACATTTTTTTTTCCATTTCGAACAATATATTTTGTGGCCATGTGGAATTTTATGTGGAGAAGCATCGGAAGAATATTATTTTGTTGGAGTGATGGAGCGGAAGGTATTATGTTATATGAATGAAAATCCATTTCGAAGGTAACAACGTTGAGTCGCATGAAGGCAAGCATGTAAATTCGAAGCCATTGTGGCATTTAATAGACTTATTTACATTTTTAGCATTGGCTTTAAATTAGCAGGACGCTTATCTAGTTCTTTTAGATAGGTGTGCTAAGGGTATGACTACGTTCTGGGGACTTGCAATCAACACTTATGAAGAATGTTAAACAGCGGAGGCAGCCAATAATTTGCTGTCAGGCACTATGATCCGTTGACTCTGGATTGTGATACATATAGCTTAACACATATCTCATAGCTCATCAAAAAGGCATCAAAAGGAAAGGAAAGGAGCATTTACCAGCTTGGTTGTACCACGCTTATGCCAGATGAACATAACCTTTTTTTATCGACTGTTGCATCCACACGAAAGACGATAGATAGGTTAGGTAGGTACTTTGAACAACGCGAGCTGGAGAAATAAGTCTAATGAATTTTAAGATTTTGTTGGCTATACTGTATGAACACTTCAAACCTGTAGTTTACGACAAGAAAAGTCAACCATCGACCAAATCTTCACACTGCTACAAATTTCAACATTAAAAGAAAGGAAACGAATTCCAAATCTATGCACACTAAGTCCTTATCCGACTAACTTAGTCACTACCAAAAACCTCTCAACGAGGTAGACACCCAAATTCGCAAGTAGCAAAAGAATTCCCAGGGTAACGCCCGGCACAAAGAACCGCTCTCCTTCCCCCCCCCCCCCTCCTGTGGTATCACAATGGAACAAATTAAGGTCTAAGTGTGTCCCCTTTGGGAAAGGGGACTTATCAAATTTAAAGCCGACTACGATTCCTAGCGATATTGAAATAATTGACAGAACGCGGAAAGCTGCCAGTTGTACTTATTTATTACTGAAACGAAGGCGGCTTAAGAACGAAAAAGGACTCTCAACATAAACTATTGACAGATATAACTTCGAAGCAAAAAGCTTCTCTTACCTGGGCTCTGCAATTAATTCACAAAATGACATTTTTTTTTAAATACTCCTCCCGGGAAAGGTGAACCTAAAACGCTTCATCAGCGCCCCGAGATGCTTGCATATGTATGTTAGTTCTGCACTTAAATTGCTGCAAATTGAAGCCTTCTGGAAATATATCCCCATAGGAAGCGAGTTCCAAAGTTTGATTGTCCTGTAACAGAAGGAGTTTTGGAAAATTGATGTCCTCGCGGTTGTCAAGTGTACTGTAAGATCATGTGCATTAGCTGCCTGTCTTGTGGGGCGCCCAAGAGTTGCATTTTGAGGGATAATGTCTTTGAGTACCTCGCAAAATCTACCATGAAAGTACCTATAGAACAAGCATAGGTCATCGACTTGTCTTCTGTGCACCAACGGTTGTAAATTCGATGTGAGTGTAGGGTCTCCAATACCAGTATAAAACGAATTCCAAAAATAACTAATATTTCTTCCTTCACTGTACAGCCTTTCACAAATATTGCCCCAAACAAAGAAGGTATAGGTAAACAATTTCCAAACAAACACATAAATAACTCATCCATAGCATTATCTATTTTTCATCATGATCAACACCAACACAAGCCCCCATTTATCAATCAAGACGAGTGCAATGACATTCATGTGACACCAGATGAAAACTGTTGACCAAAACAAAACAAACAATAACCATCTCTCCATCTCTACCGGCCTATATCCGAAAATGAAACTCAAACCAACTAAAGCCTACAAAAACAATAAACGTGGTGACAAAAAATTAAAACAACATCATAAAATATTGCATGCATCAGCCCATGTCCCACAGGACATATAAATCTAACAACCTGCACCTAACCACATGGCGAGAGGATATGGGATATAGCCAGACGTTTGACACCCCTCCCCCCCATTCCTGATGGATATCAGGGAGAGAAAAAAAAAATCCTCACTAGCAACTTTTCTGCATGATTGGCGGGAACAAAATAACAAATAATCGTGTAGTCTGTCACACCATCACCCCCCCACCACCTACACACAAACAAAATAATGTCCTATCAAAATAATGAAATCCATACAGGGGCAGTCATCGTCATGGCTATTCCATCCAACATATGGACTAATAAAATTTACTCGACCCCCGTGCACTACATATATTCCAATGAAGTAGACAAACCCATAAAAATGTCACATTTATCATAGATTTTTGCTTTGGCCAAAAGGATAACGCCAAGTGAGGCAAGGGCTGGTAGCAGGGATACATGAAGAATGTATGTGTCATTTTCGCGAGACGCGGTATACGACAAAAAAAAATATATAATTTAAACTGTCCAAGGGATAACACCAACAAAAAGGTAGATATAATACCTACTGCCGTCCGAACAACAAAAAGGACATCAACATGGATCTGCAGATAAAAAAAACTCAAAACTTGTATGACAGCGAAAATATGGTTATCGCTTTATAAATTGTTCCGCCTTTATTTTTTTTGTTGTCGGTATTTTCATTTTTATTAATAAATTGCATTTGACCAAACTATTGTCCTATGTGCCGGTTACGCTATCCTCTATTTATTGCAATGCCTCTCAGAGTAGTGCATTGCGTCGACAATAAATTCAATCCAACAATGTGATAACGAAATTTTCACTTGTGACGACACTACACAGTGAAAAGAATACAACAAAAAAAGGCCAGAATATCCGCAGGACTAAGTAGCCATGGGCGACTATGCGGTTTTTCTTTTTTGACTGTGGCATCATCGGATGGGAATAACATGGTACGATGACCATTTAGGACATTCTTTGGTGCAATTTAGAAAAGGCATCGAACTAAAAACCCATCTAATTCAATTAAGGACTGGAGTGTGGAGTGCGCATTTTTTCTATATGCGAGTTTGTATTATTGAAAAAATCCTCCACCACTTGGTGATTGACTTCTTGCACTTGACAGTTGAATAAAAGGATATGAAAAGAAAAAGTTATTGCTTTCAAACCTTAATAATTCTGTATATCCTGCGAATGTAGAACTTCCTGTGTACAACAAATTTCTCAAGCAATAGTCGCACTTAAATGAACTTTTTTTTTAACTGGCCTCAAAAGGACACGTTTCTTTTGTCACTTAAAAAAAATAAACACTTCTACAAGGATATCTGCCTTTTTTTTCTGCGTTAAACTTTTTACATTATTTTTTGTGCGCAAATTAAACACATTAAAGGGCAAAACGCAATCACTCATCCGTATGCGAACCGTTCAAAGGATATTACCTCGTTTTTATGTTTTTTTTTTTCGCCTTAATTTTTATTTTTTTTTTTATTTCTCAACTCGAATCCTTATCATTTCGCACGTATTTTTTTACTCATCGTACGGCAGCATAGTCGAACATGCAACGTACCACGACGAACGACGGATGAATTCAAACTGACAAGTGGCAAAGTGTTGTGTGGCTACAGCAACACTGTGCTATAGCAGGTTGTGTCATCATCCCCTAAAGGAATTTCTTATTTTCGTTGTGGGGATATATGTATGCGTGTAGCTGTGTATTGTTATGAAGATGGGGAGAATCGATGGATAAAAAGAATGCGCGCTCTTACTCCCCCACGCATACTCACGTTCCTTTATCATGTAACGTAAGCAAGTCCAAGCAAAAGCAGAAAGCACCCGACCAAACCAGCAGGTGAATATTTAAGTTGAAAACACAAGAAGAAAGTGAAATGTAAAAGAGAGCCAAAGAGACGGCAGTGTTGCTGATGTACTAAACGAAAATTGTGCAAGTATTTTTGGAACAAAAATAATTTATTGCTGCCAATGTTTAGGTAGATATAATTTTTTTTTTTATTTTTTGATTTATTTTGTAACATAGATGACATTGATTTTCTGCTTGAGATAAAAATAAATTGGGCGTTGTATGAACTGTATTTTAGATATTAATTGTGAAATATTGAATGATACACATTTTGGAGGAATAAGGTCAGACTGATGTTGTAAACACATGGATAGAGTTAATAAAAATGTTTGGTTGTCCATAATGATGTGGCAAATAATATTAACGTCAAGAACAGCAAATTTGTTTTGGACTTTTATTTCCACTTGATGGAAAAAGAAATAAGTTGAGAACAGACATGTCAATTATTGGTGTGGCAAAGATGAACTTTGATCAACAAATTAGAGAACAAATTAATACCACTTTGGGGCGACTGTAGGAGTCGATGAATCGATGTATCTTTACTGTGAGAGGAGGGTTCTATTGGTACCCAGGTATTAAATCAGCTGACTACTGAGAAGCTGTTGATACCCAGAATAGAAGAAACGAAAAAAGTCAAACGTCTGCTCTGTTTTATGACCAAACATTCAAGCAATTTGACTTCGTTTTTCGTTAACACGATTCTTAGATTGACGAAGACATTTGGGTTTGTCAGAAATTCTAACCCAAAAAAGACAAGAAGAAGAAGATGACGAAAACAAAAATTTGTTGGAATGGACTAAATGTCATAGGTGCAAACAAAGTAACCCCGTTAACTGGCCTAATCTAACATTGCTAGATACAAAGGAATCAAAGGGGGTACTACTACTACTAACCCACTAAAACCTGGAAAATCTTCATTCTTGAAGCTATACGGAACTGACTGCCAATATCACGGCATGTAAGTAGTTAAGCGTCGTAAGACGATAGGTACGAACTAGGTCACCTGCACACAACGTTCCATCAGCTTGAGCACGATTTGAAAAAAAAAAAAATAAAAATGTCGGGTCGGGTTCATTCGATGTTGGCCATTGTGTTTTGCCATGCACAAGAAGTATAAGAATTTTGCAGACTTGGTGAATTTTGCGCCGAGACTTAGGCCTATACCCGTTTAAGATCCAACTGACCCAGGAGCTCAAAGTTAATGATAATGTAATGACCATTGAAAAATCATCTTTAGAGACGGGCCGTAATTTTGTATGAATAGCCAAATTGCCATATATGGAATGACGCCAACCAACACGAGGTGGCAATGCATCCATAAAAATCTGTTTGGTGCGCATTTTAGACTGGAGGTGGCGTCATTGCTCCGTACTTTTTCATGACGTTGGTAATTCCAATACCATCAACGGCGAGTACTACAGAACGATGCTGCTAACATGTGGTTCCAGCAAGAGGTGCCTATGTGTCACTCAGCTGCAGGGTATGGTTATCTGATCTCTATCAGAGGTGACGTGAATTGGCCACCAAGATCGGTCGATTTAACCTCGCTAAACCGCAATCGACCGATGTCCTTAAACCCAACATAACTAATGCCATCGCTCAAGTTAAGCCGGATCTATGCGGCAGATTGGACCACTCGGATCCGTGATAACGTGAGAACCTGCGGCGGGTATTTGGGCCTGGTGTTATATTCCATACAATAATGGCATACATGGGATTCGTTAATACCTTGCACACAGCTTGTTTTATTCCATTTCAATGTCGACCAATCCTCACTGAAAACCACTTTATTGAATCTTCAGTAAGCTTAGATTATATTCACTATTCTGTGCTTTTTTCCGTTGTGTGCTTTTAGAAGGGCGTCGCAAAAATATTATAACCTGTATAGGGAGTGGCCTCAACTTAAAACCGATCAGTAAGTCAATTTCGTTGTTAAATTTGAAATTAAATCTTTCGATTGACATGCTATACATGGACTGCTATCAGCCAATTTTTCGTTGAAGCAAAAATAAGCACTAGCTCTTTTGGTTCACGGCGGAGAGAAACGAAAACACTCAAATGTCTTCGAGCAATTCGTGCGATTTGGTTTGTGTCGAGGTTTGTGTGCTGAGTGTGCCATACTGCCATCTTTTATAGATCGTTTAAAATAATTTGAATAAGTAGTTATTTTTGCGCAGTTGCAATGTTTCTACAATGGATGGCACTGTGTTCTATGTAAAAAAAATAGCAAAGGCGCGCAGAGGTTGAAATCTCTTTCCTACTTTCGCCGCACTGAACCAAAAGGGCTAGTGCTTATGTTTGCTTCATTTTTCCTCGCAGGTTTGTATGAAACTGACATTTCACTAGCAGTCCATGTATAGTATGTCAATGCTTTCGATAAAAATGTCGAGAAAAAATATTACATGGCTCATAGGTTGAGGCTCAGTGTGACATGGTTCAAACAGCCACTTGTAAATGAGCATTTTAATTCAAGTAAATGACAGCTGGACACTGCCTTATGACCAAGCGCACTACGAGGCTTGGTATCCCTGTCAGCGAGTTTTATTGTAACAATGAGGAAGAGGAGATTATTCCCTAATTTTGTTTTTTGCATAAAGATTCAGCTTTGTTAGCAATATAGACTTTGCCTTGCGGGATTATCAATTTAGTTGACAGTGGTAGAAATCTGTGTCACTTAGGTATAATAATAACTGCTTTAATACCAAAACAAGTTGTAAACAAGCAACTACCTCCAGCCAGCTTAGCGTTCGCAACTGGAGAAAATGAAAAATTAAAATTGAATTTATAGACGTATTTATTGTGAGGCTTAAAAGTTGTCAACATCTTTTATCAAATATGGCGGAAACGAGCGTCCTATTCTTATATTTTAAGAAATGTTTTATTTATTTAATAAAAACATTTCCTGTCATGTTGTTCAACATCTGAGAATATACCTGCCCAACGGAAAGGTGGCTACCTACACCAAATATTTCGCCCCCGGTTATAAATCCCCACTATAGCCATACCATAACCAAGCCCGTAATCTGTGTATGACATTTGTCATTGAAAATTACTTAGATATACAAATTCTGGAGAAAGAAAAATACCTTGGGGGTATTTATATCTTGCAAATGCAAATGAATATAATCGCAGCGATTTGCTTTGATTATATAAACAATAAAGGTACCTATGCCCTTTGGGGCTATCTACTTTGATGGATAATAATAGAAATTTTCTACTATCTAAATACCAAAGTTGAGAATTATTTTTTTTTACAAAAATGGAACAAAGATGTACCTAATCTAATAACCTAACATGATTAAAAGTTTGTTCTTGGAGGGAATGATTTTTGGGGAGTGGTAGAATATACAAAAATGCAAAATGGTTCAGTTTCAAATGCAAGGACAGATTTTCCATACCACGAAATCAAAAATGTTTAATTTGCTCTCAACGAATTATTGCAAAAACTTATTGCGAAAGTTCGATTTAGAAAATGGGAGTGTCTACACTATTTCCTTAGAAGATTTTTTAAAGCTGATGGCCTTAAAAATAGTTCTGATTATTAACAAAAATAACTCTAATGGGTTGACACTAAAACGTCTCCAAGGAGTACTAATTAAACATCGTGGGAAGTTTTCACATAATTCCACCCTAAAGTTGAAGCAATGTGATGGAAGTAATGGTGATCATTATGTCCATAGTGTTCGCTCTTCACATTTATCAACCATGCTCTGGAAAGTATTTTTTTAACAAAAATAAGGCCCTATCATTCCGTTCATTGATAGTGCGCACCAAGCAATAACTCCAATCCGAAAGTCATCTACAGCAAAATCTTCAATTGCCATTTCATAGTCATACTGACACATCTCATCAAAGAAACACCTTAACTACAGGCCAACTTATCCATGAGTTTACATCTAACCACCACTCTTTTTAGATCAAATATTCCATTCTTAAAAATAATGGTGCACTGGACAACTGGACTTAATGTAAGAGATGCTTTTTCGGCAAGTAGAGTTAATCGTGAATAATATAGCCAAACCTGAAAACCCATGTTCGGACATTCCCGAGGCAGCATAAGGCCTATAATAAGTCACGTAAAGGCTGTAGCGCAGTGGTTAGTGTGCTGGACTACTGTGCGAGGGATCGCAGGTTCGATCACCGGAAAAACACAAATTACATCTTAAGGTTTTTTCTACTGAACCTCTAACAAACATCCAAGAGTATAACTGTCCTGAAAAAGCTTCTCAATTCAGATGTTCGGACTCGGCATACAATTGTAGGTCCCTTCCATTCGTCTCAAAAATAGAAACTCACACAAACGATTGGTTGCGAGAAGCTAGACCTAGGGTGTCTACCCGCCTGTTGCGCCACCTATTTAAAAGTTACCTATGGCCATGGGTGTCAACATGTTGTTTTTACCACTGTGCCACTAACCATACAAGCCGATTGTATCTTGGACTATTCAATTCAAATCAACAGATCCCTATGGATCTGTATTTGTTTAAAATCCCGCTGCCCGCTATGGATTGATTATACCCGGTACCATACTGTGGCGAGGGTATATTCACTTTGACATTCCATTTGTAACGCACATAAGGAGGCGTTGTAGGTATGACAAACTATATATATTATTGATCAGCATCACTTTCTTAGTCGATCTAGCGATGTCCGTCTGTCTGTCCGTCTGTCCGTCTGTCCGTCTTTCTGTCCGTCCGCACGATTACGGCCGTAATTTAAGAGCTATCGACTTGAAATTTGGTACGTAAGCTTTTATCCACCAAACTGAGGCTGAGTTCGAAGATGAACAAGATCGGATGAAAACTACTACTACCTCCCATACAAAATATATAGCTATTTGATGTTAAAAATTAAACTTATATAGCTACAGTAAATATATCAAGTTTAAACGTTGCACATATTCTAACAATAATATTTAAAATTTTCTGACAAAAAATGAGCATGGTCGAATAAAAACTACCCATACCTCCCATACAAATATATAATTTTTTAATACTAAAATATTTTTTTATTTTGACAATAATATAGTACCGGGTATTTGAGCTTCGGCATAGTCGAAGATAATTGTCTAACTGGTTTTTAATTTTTTTTTTTTCATTAAATAGTCATTTTCTGCATAAAGTGTTCTAGTACCTTTTAGGAAATGTTATTAAAAAGTATTTAAGCCTCCGATAAGGACATGAAATAACATTTTTATTTTCTCTTGTATCTATGCATACGATACGAATATACGAGTATCTCTCCAACAAAGTCTCCACAAAATCGTATAAGTATATGAAACTCCAGCAACAAGCTTTTCATACATTCCTTCCTATAGTACTTTCTTCTTCTTCGTTCGTTTATGTTACGTTACTGCTAACAGTTCGTGTGTATTTTTTGTTGTTGTTTTTGATTATTCTCCGTTGTTTCATACATTTTGCAATAATGGCATCTAACCGATATGAAAATGTAAATATAACACACAAAAAGGGATTTTTTGATTCGACATAGGGATAGGGTTGGGAAGGAGAACCTCTTGTTCGTACACAAAAAAAAAAAACAGAAACAAGAAATAAAAATAACCGACTTTCACGGTTGGTGAGTTTTCGGTCGTTACATTATTGTCTGTCTGTTGGTGTAGTTTCTTTACCTTTTGGTGTGTTTATTGCTTAACATTGACTTTGGCTTTGGCCCCATCCATTTGTCTATACACCGGCAACACGTTTATAGAATATGACAACTTAATGACGTCAGGGAGATTTTGTGCCTGTGGGTGGCCATAAAGTAGGTATAGTATCTGGTTATCTTTTGTATGAAATGCCTAATATTATAGCATAGGTACTTAAAAATATAGTAACTTCAATGAATTGCAGAAAAGATAGAAGATTTGTGCCGATATGGAGTAGCAATGGTACGTCTATGTGGTGGGTTATAAGTGTATAACCCATCATGGTGGCAGTGGTGCTGATTTAAAAAGGTTTCCCTTTGAAAAATATCCCAGTAGACAATGATGAATTATAACAAGTGACCTTAAGTACTCAGGTATCTCATAGATACGTATATCGTATAGGTCACAAGTAAGTACCTATAGGTATTTTTTTCATTTAATATTAACCCTTAAACCCTACCCATCCCTGGAGAAACACTATTGCTACCCTGGGGTCCAGAAAACCCCAATATAGTTTTGAAATTTTTTCAAAAACCAAAAGACGATTTGATATAAATTATTTTTTATTAAGATCACACACGTTGTTGAATATTAAAAATACCTTAAAATTTAGAATCGAGGCATTCTTGGCACACAGACCGGCTATGTTTGCCGCAAAGGCAGTTATGGGGCGTGATGAGGTCAAGTGCAAGTTTTTTGAGGAAATGGCGCATTTTTGGCACTTGTTTGATGCCTTTATTTCTCTAATATTCGTGTCCTTAGCAAAAGAAGGGCGCAGACTGGCGAAAGTCGATAAATCCTTATTTTCGTCATAATTCATGTTCAGAAGGTATTTTTTTTATGAGAATTTCTAACTTCCTATATTACAGTATTGCTACCCTGGGGTCTAAAGGACCCGGAAATTGTTATAATTACGACTGCACCGCACGCACAATTAAAAATTACTAATAACGAGACGCCTACTGATACATTAGAGGATTAGCCTGAATAGCGCCATCGTGTGGTTTTTAGTTGTAAAAATATCCACAAAAGTTTTGTTTATGCATCGCGCTGGATCCCAGGGTAGGGTTTAAGGGTTAAAACATCGAAGTACATAGATGAAAGATCTGTCGCAATTCGTAGGTAATTTAAATTGCAATTTCATTATAAGTTTGATATGTATCTAGATATAGTAGAGTAGTTGAAGTATTTTTAAGCGCAGTGCCTCTATAGAATATTTGTAGCGAGCCAATCTGTGACATGCTCCTTGAAAGAACAACCGCTTTGGTAACCAACGCTTTGGCTCGAATTTAAGCTATTTCAAACCACATCAGTTTTAAATATAGCCTCCTTTATTTTACCAATGAATTTAGACAGTAGTATTCTACATAAAGTTCTTAGAAATAAATGTCTGTCAGTCAGTTAGTGAACCTTTCAGTTACTTGTATTTTTACTATAAATACACTCGACAGTCAGGAGAACCAATGACCCTTCACATACATACACGAGTTCCCTGTTTAAAAAATAAGAGCTTTTTTAAATACAAATTAGAGAATCCTTAATGGTGACTTAATCCCAAATATATTATTAACACCCCAACCGACCTCTTCATTATTAAGAACACATTAGGAACAAAATTATAATTGTAAGAAAAACAAGTTTCCAGGAAAGTAATTTGTTATTCGTCAAGAAGCACATCCTTTCTCTCCAATTTTGGCGGGTCACTTTTTAAAGAATTAGGGTCGCCATTTAAAATGCATGCACTTACCTATGAAGCTGTCTTTTATTGAATACAAAAGAGGGGTCTATTTTATTTTTGAGCTTCCATTAACAACATTTTTACTTTTTATATTTAATTAGTGAATTTTTAATTAACAAAGTGTTACTCTACAATCCCCGTAAATTGATCCCACACAGATATAAAATCGAGTATAAAATCCTCACTTTTAAAAAAAGATCTAGGTATCTAAGAAGAGATGAAATGCTCACGACGATATCAATTTCAACATCAGTAACCGTATCTAAGGATTCAAAATTCATCATATAGGTATGCATACACTTTATCGCATTGAGACTTCTATACACATAGGTGCAAACTTATAGCACAGCACCAACTACTATTGTATGTCAGTGAAAACACAGCAATTTACACCACTATCACCAGTCATACAACCAGTTTTCGAATTGGCGCCTCTTTTGTGTAACTTCATCGTTGACGTTGACAATGACGAAGGTATACCTAACTAGCTACGGATGGATCTAATGTCATTTGAAATATTCTACCAGACCTACTTCGTATTCACTTGCCTTAATCATGACAGAGAACAAGTGGCACATCATACCCAACCCATGCATACCAGCAAGCACCCATGTACAAGTGCAGGTTACCTTGTTGCACATCCTATACACCTTAACCGTCGGTTGTGTCATCCGCACGCTTGAATGAACACCATACTGAGAAAGTACAACCGTACATAGGATAACAGGTGTATAAACCTATGTAGCCCTTGTCTCCATGCAGGTATATCCTATTGCACCCAGGCCTACACCTGGATAATGCCAACGGAATGCAATTTGGAACAGCAGCCTATGCTGCTACATACGGCACGAGTGAGTGAGTTAGGCGCATCAGAAACAGCAGGAGTAGCATGTATCTTCAAGTTGGCGGGATGAATCTATTGTTGGAAGGATATATAGGTATTCTCTAAAACGACAACGACAGGTTGTTCTTCTCTTCGTCTTCATCTGTGGATTTCCTCTTTGACTAAACTAGTGTGCGCTGTCATTGGAACTAATTGTTATGTGTGATACCGCAAAAGTGTAGTTTGGGACCGGAAAAGGTATAGACAAAGGAATATTTTTTGGTTACATTGGTTTAGCAATTAATATTGTGTTGGTTTTAAATTGAAACTTTTATAGGTGAAGGATATGTGAATATAGGGATCATTGTGGCAACATTTTGTACATCAAGCTCACTCAATAGCTCCATGGAATGATGACCTAACCAAAACCCACATGAAGCTTTGCATGAATTGGTCGGAATTGGCATTGTTTTAGAATTTACTTGGCGTCGTTGTTGACTAAAGACTTTCAGCTGAAATCAATTGGTCGACCGTGGATTGAATAGCAGACACTGTGCATTTAGAGCAGCTAACACGGGTTATTCCAACTCGGAATCGCGATTCAGTTCGGTCAGTTAGAGGGAAAGATGGTTATTTTTAAAGCTTCATTATTGTTGGAGAAATATTCGAGCAATAGTCGAGCATGTAAAATGTCTCGTAAAATAACTTCACTCTAAAAGTTTTATGTGGCTCGATGGGTAGTAATGTTATCTGACCAATTGCATCATAAACACGATTTCGGAAAAATTGTCGCTTACGATAAACTTGCGGATAGGGCTTGATTATTTTTTGACCAATTTTGCTAACCTTGAACACTTTGGTTAACATTTTTAGTGTCACTGCCGGTTCAGTGCTCGAATGCATTAGAGTTCACCCAGTATACGCACTGGGATCCAGATCAAGGGGAATCTAATTGCCTTTAGCTGTAGGACTGTAGGATTTTTTTTTTTGGCTGTTAAAAACTCGAAAACTACTGGACAGATTTCGATGAAACTTTTTTTAAAACGTTCCTTAAGACCGTGAGACTGCTATAGGCTATGTCGTTTATAGCCACGTCCGTAGAAACAGTTTTTAGCCAAAATCTATTTTTTGAAGTGAAAATATATACCAACACATATACCTTGCTACAAATGGATGTTTATACTTTTGCGATTTGTTTTCGCAATGAGTGCTATGGTCAGTTGTATATATTAGGATCGTATGCCGGATGACGGATGGGGATGGGGTGCATGCTGCAGTATGGCACGAGGAATATTGGTATATAAATAATGTTTTTATTGGTATAAAACAGGTCATTTGGTAAAATGAAACGGAAGATAATTCCATCCTACCTACATATGAGATATCTGTATATGGAAGTACCTACATCATACACCTACCAGCTATGCAACCCCTTAATAAAATACTGTCTCCCTTTCGTAATTACTTCATGGTTCTGCGATTTACTATACTGGTCAGTCAAAAGTTAATTGTATAGCTGCCTACCATTATTTTAGAGATTCTCGTTTTTTTCTTGTTGTCAATTTAAGACAATTGTCAGTTCTGGCTGCATCCCTCGGTTTCACTTGACTTCATCACACAATGACCAACAATTGCGAACCTGCAGCGTTGACTTCTCCTTGCACTTGTATAGGTATATTGTATATTTTCCATCTAGCATGTGTGTATTGTAGTATATCAAATCAACGGCATTTTAGCAAAAACCCACTTTCATTGCCTGGCCCACAGCAACTCTGTCATTATCCCTTCGATTGTAAAAGAAAATTATTTCATTCCACCACCACCATCATCATTGCCTGCCACAGTCGTCTTTGGTCGTCGTCATCATCAGTGAGGAGAAACCACGCGTGCAGAACAATCAGAATGGAAGAATCCCTAGATCCAAGCATTGTCGTTTTGCAGCACTCATCCATGACTACATCCTGCATGATTTACATATGTATACGCTTCTCCCCCTCTGGGTGCAGCTTTGTGTGTTCAATAAGCGAAGTTGAAAAAAGGGGTTACACTTTTGAAAGCCATGTAGGTGGCCATGCGGGAAGAATTCCAAACGAATATACCGCTTGTCTGACTGTATTTCTCCTTGTCTGTGCTTCTGGTTGTGCGGAAGAGAATGGGAAATTCCAAAAGGAATTGAATAATTGCACTCAGGATCCTCTGGAACATTAAAGCCTCTGATGGACTAATTAAGACTCTTCACTGGTCCATCGCAATGAGTCCTTCCGAAAATGTTTTCTTTTAGTTTTTTCTTTCTCTTTTTTTCATTTTCTTAAAGCTCACCGCACGACTCATATAATATGTGCCATCTCATAATGTATGCTTCGATTTCACCTTTAATGGTCTCCATCGAAATCCCCCAAGGATGTGTTGCCAACTTCATTGCTCCACGCAAGAATTTTCTCATTAGTATCCACTTGTTCTTCTTTTTGATTCCGTTTATTGGTTTTTCTCTTACTCGGTCTCTCACTCTATCTACCCACCTACAGTTCCCTGGAGTACATGAAAACATGACTCAATTCATACCACAACGACTTCTGCTCTGCTCCCTATAGCTAAAGGATATCTATTCTATTCTTCAATTTCTATTCGGACCTAGAAATGTTGGGTATCTTGTGGCGCGCAACAAGGTCGATTGTTTATTCTATTTGGCAAAAAAAAAAGGAGTAGCACAATTGTAACCATGCTACCGTCGAATAGAGAGATGGAATGATGAATGGGATGTAATGCAGTCCGATGTTGTGAAGGAGAATTCCATTTTAATGATTTTTCAACATGTTTTCGATGAAAATAACCTCGAGAGAGCAAAAGGTTGTCTAATTAAACGAAGTAGCAGATGGTGCTTGGGTGGCACGGAAAGGTGGGATTTTATACATTTTTTTTTTATTACTGTTTGGCTAAAATGTGAAAGTGAATCACCAGCTGGAAGATCCTTTGGAGCCATTTGGAATGAATTACTTTTAGCGGAAGGAATTCCAACGAAGCTATATTTGAAGAAGTTAATTGCAGTAAAGTCACTTAAATTAATTTAAGTAGTTTTGGGGATGTTTGCTCATTTGAACTAATTACCTAGACTCTACTTAGCTTGTTTTAAATATGAGGGTAATTTACCTAGTTAGAGGGTGGAATATGTTTCTTCTGTATAGGCTAATCTTGTGAAGTCGAAAACAGATACTGTCAGGATGTGCATAAACGATTGACTCTGTGACTTTTAGAAAATAAGCAATACCGTGCTGTATTGAAATTTTCGTATAAGCCGACGATTAAAAGTTTGACCCATAGGAAAAAATAAATTTTATAACCCCCGAACCTTAGCATTAAAAAGTGAAACTTGGGATCATGTCACATTTCTAGAAATATTCTCCAAGTTGTTTGGGAAATCTTATATGCAAGTACATAGCTCCTAGAGGCATAGGTCAGCATCAACTCGGCTAATAGGTACTCGGCTTCTCAAATTAGGTAACAACCTGTGTTCGTCTAAATGCCTACGTAAATCTGTCTGCCTGTTTGTCACCATTAAATGCCTAAACTTTCAGGCCAATCCTACTAATATTTGGTACAGACATAGTCTGGGACCTAAAGAAGGACATAGGCTACTTTTTATACTGAATATTATACGAGAAAGAGTGTAAATAAAGGTCTTTGTCAAGATGTAAAAGTATAAAATTTGGAGCATTAATGTTCATTGCCCGAACGAAGCACAACGCGAAACATGTGAAAAACGACCGTGGCACCCAACCAAACAACAAATTTTGTTAAAACACTGTTTTGTTGGCTGACCACTTTTCGCAACGTTATTTGATCGTTCCCAGAAACATTTAGCTAGACGTCATTTTCCACGTTGAAAATGGTTTTATATTATTGTTACATTAATACTACAACAAGCTCGCTCCACAGAATGATTTTTTCTGAGACATACGAAATAAAAAAAAAATAATACAAAAACCAACCTAATTCCCAGTTGATCCTTGACGAACCACCACGTGCCATTTGCAGGCCCTTTTCGGTCAAAGAATACCACAAACCATAAAATATCCAAACATTCTCTCTGTACGCCAACAAAAAAATGTTGAAAAAAAAAAAAATCGTCTATTTTCTCTCTCTTATCCTTGATTGTATTCACTTGTTTGTGGCACTTACCACAATAAGGAAAAAAGAAAAAGCGTACCTTCTACACATTTTCTTTTGAATTCCATTCACAGGACGCTACTTCATGTTCCTCCCTCACTAGATACTCTGTCTTCACATACCTACACCAAGACCACGAACTCCACTGACTACAGGATCTCATAAATCAAATAAAACGGCATTTAGCATTCATTAAGCAAAACGCAACTAACACGCACACTTCGTTCTACTATCCCTACAATTCTATACATTTTTATTCTCCTTCGATTTGTGTCTGTTATTTTCCCTTTTGTCCTTAGTCCGATCCTAATTTGCCATTGAAACACCACGCCAAAGCAAGGACTATCCAAGCCAGACAAATGAATCCGTGATTAATGATTCACGCAAATTCATCAATTGTATTCGAATTTCCTACCGTCCATCTGTTTGTTTGGTCATTTAGGTGAGCGTGCTTACGACTAATGTTGGATTTCTATTTTTCGATTTTCGAGAATCTTTCTCGAAATGTTTAACGAAAGGGAAATTCTGTAAATTGCATTAATTTTCATTAGAATTCTGTTTGTTCGGTTAAATATAAATTTTTGTGCGTGTCCATTTGTTTGACTTGTTTACACTTGGGCTCTCCACCTCTATAGACTATAGGTACACACAGTTTGAAGGACATCGAGGTGTTTGTTTTTGGCAAAGTTGGATCTGGCATTTATATATTCTAAGGAAATGGATGATTAATTTGATCGAATTTTTGTAGTAATTAACGAGCCATTTTCGAGCTCAGTGAAGGTGAATGTCATGTCATTTGTGCTATTGGATGGAACACGATTGTTTGGTATTATATTCTTCGAAGTTGGACGGATTGGCAGAGGCAGGACTCGTTATCGCTTCTCATTTTCCATATGAATGGAAGTCCATTAATGAGATATCGAGGAGGTGGTCGTAGTGTTTAATGGAGGAAGTTATGGAGGACTATGTAACGGAATTGAAAATACATTTTGCACTTCTATGAAAACGAAAAGGTAAACAGAGTACATGTTTCAACTGACAAGTTGTATCTTTATATTTTCAAAGAACTAAATTCTGCTAGTATCTACGGGATGAAATTAAAACACTTTGTGAAATTTAGTGGACTCAGCGCTGGATTAGTGTACGAGTCTGCATCTTAAGGTTTTTTCCACTGCGCCACATCTCGCGAAAGTCTGATAAACCGTCTTGAAAAGCTTTTAAGTTCAGCCATTCGGACTCGGCATAAAGTTGTTAGTAGCATTCATCCCCAAAAAAAAAAAAACTCAGCGAATGGTTGTGAGAAGCTAGGCCTAGGTTAGGGTGTCTACGCGCCTGTTGTGAAAACTATTTATTTTGTGAATTATTGTGGAAATCAGTTGTCTAGATACTGGAAAGGTCGTAGTCACCCTATCTATCGTGAACGTCTGAAATATTCGAAAGCAGTCTAACTGCCCTGAAGAAGTTTTTAAATCAATTCAGTTCAGCCTTGGACATATCAAAGGCATTTGACCGAGTCTGGCATAGAGCCCTATTAGCAAGTTGGCGTCTTATGGATTACCACAACAACTCTGCGATTGGATGCAAAATTTTCTTCTGGGAAGATCGATCCAAGTTGTGGTAGATGGTGTATCATCTAATTCGTTTGCTATAAATGCAGGAGTGCCCCAAGGATCTATTCTTTCCCCAAATCTATTTCTTCTCCACATCAACGATTTGCTTGGATTGACAATTAATAATATCTACAGCTTTGCTGATGACAGCACTCTTATATCCTCTATCTCGAACAGTGGGCCTGTAAATGCGGCTACATCACACAGTCAGAGATGTGAACAAATTAATTCTCTAAATGGTGATCTGGACAAAATCTTGAAGACAACTTGGCTGTATTTAATGCAAACAAGACACAGCTCACAACATTTTCCAGGAAAAATGCATCAACAGTTCCTCAGATCCAAATGGATGACCATCCATCCCATCAAGGACTTAATGCACCTTCTAGGAGTCACAGTCAATTCAGGAATCACATGGCAGGACCACATATCCTATATCCCAAGATCGGCGTCCGCTAAGTTGAGCTACCTATTTAGAGCAAAGAGGTACTTTAGCCCCAAGCAACTTCTCCTTCTCTACAAAGCACAGGTTAGACCAAGCCTGGAATATTGCTCCCATATATGGAGCTCGGCCCCAAAACATTCACTTAACCTACTTGACAGCATACAGAAACGAGCAGTTCGACTTATTGGAGACCCTACACCCACATCGAATCTGCAACCGTTGGTGCACTGAAGACAAGTCGCTGACCTCTGCTTATTCTATAAGTACTTCCAGGGTAGATCTTCCGAGGAACTCAAAGACATTGTCCCTCGAAATGCAACTTTTGGACACCCCACAAGACAGGCAGCTAATGCACATGACCTTACAGTACACTTGACAACCGCGAGGACATCAAGTTTCCAAAACTTCTTCTGTTACAGGACAAGCAAACTTTGGAACTCGCTTCCTTGGGATTTATTTCCAGAAGACTACAATTCGCAGCAATTTCAGTGCAGAACTAACAGACATCTGCAAGCATCTCGGGGCGTTGTTGAAGCGTTATAGGTTCGCCTTTCCGGGGAGAAGTATTTAAAAAATAATAATAAAAATTGACTAAAGACTGCGTACGTACCTACCACATAAGCTGCCCAAAAATCGATTTACTGAACACTAAATTCAATAATTTGTATAATCAGTCATTTTGGTGGTGTTGCTTGGCACAAGGCTATAATTTGCCGTTGGATTTTTTGTTCTCTACTTTTTTTTTACCACCAACAAATTAAGCCATTAGTACTGTTTTGTTCAGACAAGTTGAAAAATCAATAAGTTGACAGATTTGACATTTGCATTCAATATAAAATAGTTTCCGCAACAGGTTCAAGTCCGTAAAGAGCCCTAGTACTATAGCTTCTCACAACCATTCCTTTTTGGGTATACAGTAGACGCTAACGTCGACGAACTAATAAAAACCAGTCCTGTTCACTATATCGAAATTGTTCACTATTAAGAGCGGGAGTTTTTAAATGTTTACCAAAGCTTAATTTTATATAGATATATATTTTTTCAGTAATGAAAGAATGAATTAAATTTTTAAAAAAATAATTTGACACCTTCATTTGTTTAAATTTAAAGAATACAATTTAATTGCACAGCTTTTTCTTGTAAGCGTTTCATAACTAAAATATCAGAAAAATACACAAATGAACGGTAAATTGTTCTGGAAAATAGTTGATATGCAGGCGCATTGTAAAACTGGAACATTTTCCGTTGAATTTTGCGAAAAAAAAATCCGAGTTCACTATATCGAGATTTCCATAGTTCACTATTTAGAGTAGTCGTGTAAAATTTTGGTGGTTCACTACCTATATATTGTATAGTTCACTATACAGAGGTTCACTATATCGAGCGTCTACTGTATCCTCCACAGGAAGGTATACTCACTTTGGCATTACATTTGTAACGCCAAGAAGGAGCCACCGGAGACCAAATAAAGTATATAATGTATTTTCTGAATCGATCTAGCCATGTCCGTCGGTCTGTTGAAAACACAATAACGTACAAAACGAATCGGCCCAGTTGAATGAAATTTGTGAGAGGACTTATTTTACTGTCGTCAGGTTTCTATTAAAAATGGGCTATGTCGGTCAAGTAGTTCAAAGCTAAAATACAGAACTAATAGTAGACCCATGCTTGTACATACTAACTCGAATGGCAAACATTTTGCATGACTTAAATGCAGTTGAGGCTTGAGGGTATCAAAGCTTTGGGTAGGCCGATGATAATACTTTTACTTGTTTGAATGTGGCATTGTCTTTCATTTGTTATCATTGAGTTCCGATGAAAAGGATTTATTCAGTATGCTATGCCTACCCTTGAATGGTTAGCAGCCAGTGGAGACAAATTATTTTTCTTTCCCTGAAGTCGTCTCCCCGTTTTCTTGTTTGTGTTCGAGATTTAGTTCCCTAACAGTCCTCATTATAATAGCCATTTTCTGCAACACTGAACATACTCGAATATAATAAAGTCACTCTTCATACTGAACTACCTAATTATTAGTACATTTCATCTAAATATAGGCTAATCCGAAAGCGCAAAACGCACACTAAGCAAAAAGAGCGCACACACAACACTAACCCCATTTCATATAATGCTCGTTTAATTTGCACATCCTTTTTTAATTGTCTACTAATTCCAAATTAATAGCAGTAAGTATACTGCTTTCGTGCTCGTGCCTCAACCATAAGTCCATTGAAGCTTATTCTTTTTTTTTTGTGTTTTGCTTTGCTTGAGCTCCTTAGGGAGTCGCATACATAAATAGACAATCCCTTATTCGAATGTCCTTGCTAAGACACATGTATATAGAACAATGTACGATTATAGTAGTCGTGATGTGCTCAATCATTTTCGCCACATGAGGGAATACTATATTATGTAGAGACCAACAAGAATAAGAAAAAGAATGCCACCCCAATCCCGAGATATTTAAATCCCTTGCCACCGACGAAACATCTGAGAACATCATTATTTCCAGATTGATTTGAAAATTATAGTGAAATGCTATCATGGTTGCATTGCGCATAGGACATATACCTAGTCGTGGCGGGAAGTCAGGGAAGGATATATGGTTTTCGTTTTTGTTACTATAAGTCAGTTGTGCTTTTATAGCTAGATCCTGGTTCTATGACTAATGAATGTGAGTCACGGTATGATAATAGAAATGAACAGTATACACTCCTGAAGACAACAAACTGAATCAATTTCCCAGGATACATTATAAATACTGAAATGGAAATTGTAGGCCGGTTTATTTTTTTTTTCTACCTCCGCTCGCTACTCTGAAGTCTGTACTGTAGTCTGAAGTCTGTAGTCTGAAGTCCTTTCAATTCGAAGGGATCAGCTTCTTTGATTCAGTAAGTTGCTGCCTTCTGTTCTTTTTCATCTGTCTGTTTTGATGATGATGATGATGATGATGAGTTTCCCAAAGAGACATCACAGTACCAGAGTGGAGTGTGTATGTATGGTTGGTTAGTATATCCTTCTTCCAATTTACGCTTGGTTGGATTTAAATTTGTAATATCCTTTCTCCATTATTGACATTTGTAGTCAAGAATTTCAGTATTTCTGGGGATATTTACTCGTTGAGGCATAATGTCAGATTGGTTAATATTTAATGTGGAACAATATGTTGAATGATGTGGATGGATGAAATTACGCACACTTGTATACAGTCAGATGTTGTATTTTTTTTTTTACATTTTTTTTGTTGCTCTTATGTTGCTTTTGTATCCGAAAAGTGACGAATGAATTTCATACTTTTGCTTCGAAATTAACCTTATCATGGGGTAGTTCGAGGGTATAAGCAAAAGGAGATACTTTTATTAGTATTGGTGGGTTGTCTTTGTGGTATACTATTATATGGAGTATTATAATGGGAAATTGGTTTTGTGAATAGATGGGTGGGTATACCTTGAAAAGTGATGTGTAGGTACAAATAAATGTGACTTTACTTACATCAAATAATGGTTTGGATTGTGGCAATTACCTGAAATAGATAAGAGATAGATTTTCAATTAGCAAGCAAAATAGTTGATTTCTAATCTAAAATAATCTAAGAAGTAATTTCGATAAGTAGGAAAGCAAAATCGCCATTCGATTTGAAGTAAAATGAAAGTGATTATATCGGGTTTTTCAATAAGAGCGCTGCAAAAGTTTTTTTTAAATAAAACAAAAACGGTTTTGGATATCAATGAAATTCTTTATTCCTGTGAAAGTACGTTTGATGCCATTATGTATGGAACTCGATTTCTTTTGCATGACCACCACGGGCACGCTTGCAAAAGTCCAGACGCTGAACCCAATTTTCGACGGTTTTCAAGCATAAATCGGCCGATACTGCTGCAATTTCACGTTCGATATTCGTACGAAGTTCATCAATCGTCGCTGGCTTGTTGGCATAGACTATAGACTTTACGTAGCGCCACAGGAAATAGTCTAATGGCGTCAAATCGCACGACCGAGGCGGCCAAGCGACTGGACCATTTCGTGAGATAACACGTTCTCCAAACTTGGTTTCCAATAAATTGATTGTGACATTCGCTGTGTGGCTTGTGGCGCCGTCCTGTTGGAACCACATGTCCTCCAAGTCCATATCATCCAATTGGCGCCAAAAATATTCGGTTATCATTGAACGGTAGCGATTCCTATTCACAGTAACGTGCCGGTCTTGATCATCACGGAAGAAGTACGGCCCAATGACACCGCCGGCCCATAAACCACACCAAACCGTAATTTTTTCGGGATGCAATGATGACTCATGGAGTACGTGTGGATTGATGCCTGACCAATACCGCATATTTTGTTTATTGACGAAGCCATTTAGACAGAAATGAGCCTCATCATAAATTGGACGTAGCGCTCTTAACGTTGAGGACACTGTCTCCGAATTTCGGTAGCAAATTTTAATAATTTCGACTCATTGTTGGCTCGTATATCTTTCCATCATGAAATGGCAAACCTTACTGAAGAAAAATGTCAAAAGACCGGCAAGAAATTCGGCATCGTTTGCTGTCCCTGTCGCTCTACTTTTGTAGCGTCCCTGTTGAAAAACCCTATAGATATGGCTCAAGTATGATGATGCTAATTCTTGAAGATATTTGCAAAAACTTTGTATATTCCCTAGCAGGTCCAACAAAAAATGCACGATCTAACTGACACAAAAACGAGCTTACACAATTTCCAATGAACTTCGAACTGGATTTTTCCATACCTACCACTAATCCGCTGAATTTTTAAAGATGTGGCTTAAAAATAAAAGATCTTCACTCAGTTTTAATTTTTTTTAAATACTTCTCCCGGGAAAGGCGAACCTATAACGCTTTAACAGCGCCCCGAGATGCCTATAATAATACGCGATAGATTTAAAAAAATCTTTACAACCTACAACATTTTCCAATTTTGTGAGATTTGATTCGTAATAGCAACCCTTATAATTTTCAACGTTTATCAATCTTTTTCAAAAAACTGCACTCAATCCCGTTCATTTAAATAATTTAAAAAACAGACGGAGAAAGTAAAATTTTGGTCGTTCGATGACATCATCGACCATCCCAATTCACGAAACAAAATGTAAGAGTATAGTCTCTACCTTAATAGCTACTACCTACAGAAAAATCTTACAAACAGAAGCAAAAAATAAATATGGACACCCTAAAACTCCTCAAAATTTATACCTTACCAATGTCCATTGTTAAAAAAAATGTATTTAAATTTTATTTTCATTCCTAATAGCCTAACACATTCCCGATTTGGGCAGTATGAATTCTAAATCAAAGTAACTCTCTGTCCACTATAGGCACTCATACCAAATAAAAAAAAATTTAATTCCTCCCTAAAAAAAAATTATTTTCTTTACCTTCAAAGCTTAGAAGAAAACCTTATTTTTTAATAAATTATTCTTATAATGAGTTGTGAGCTCTTTATAATTTTTTCCATCTGAAAATTTGTTCAATAGGATACATCCGCATATTGGTCCTCATTCAGTTTCTATTCAACGAACATTTTCTTTAAAGAATGATGGAGGATTCTGCTCTACATTCCCATGGGAATTTCATATAATGCAAAATAAATTCCAATATCACAGGTCGACCTAAATTCAGTTTAAATTCAAACTTAAATCACAAGGATACTACTGGTATTTTCACCATCTTTGCCAACAAATAAAGAGGGAGTCCTTAAGGAGATGGTGATTTTTAATTTTTTTTTTTAATTTAATGTTGCGGGTGGATTTAATTATGTATGGGTAGTGTGTCTGTATGGCTATATTGAAAATGTTTCTGTTTGCAAAGGAGTTTTTCTTTTTGATTAAGTATTTTGATGAAAGACAAACTAGGGACTAATATAGGATAAATTTATACTCCGGGTGGACCTGATCTTAATATCCATGCTGGAAACTGATCAAGCTTTATTGTGAAATGCGCGGTTATTGTTAAATTTCCTAAGCGGCAAGCGGCTTTAAATTGTGATTATAATCCAGTGGACCATCTCCTCGACCAAATATGTATCTAAAGATGAACTTTACGAAAATTGTCGTATTGCCCTGACAATCATTTTGGTACTAGCGATTGCTTTCTAAAGACAGCTTATTCATAGGCCACAATATGGACTCAGTGTTAAATCGCCAGCTCTACAAGATATATATCAATGGATTGAGTATATCCGCTGGAATGGTCAGACTGTAAAAATGTCCTCATTGTCCTCAGATACATACCTTGTTTTATTGTAGGTATTCTTTGCAAATGGTTAAGCTGCCCAAGCTCACCATATAATTAGGTGGCTTTCCCAAATAGTGGCGGTAGGACAACCTTTCAACAGAGGAAGTGTTGATCCTAGGTTAGGTTAGGTATGAGGGTTGTGCACAGCTTTAAGAGTGCTGTGCTTCCACGGGGGCCTTTTGGTCCATTGTGATCCCTTGGTTTTTGGTCGTGGATTAAAAATTTTCATTTTATTGGACATGATCAGTCTCAGATCCAATGTTGGCAGGTGTGGATGAGGATTGGGATACTTCCTCCGCACCTCCAATATTGAGGTTCTTGAAGATGGGGAGAGTTGTCGTCAGTAGGTACGAATCGCTGGTTGTGTGTTGGTCGTCGCATTTGTCCTGGGTTTGTTGGGTCGGGTCGCCTTGTCTAGTTAGTTAAGGTCGGTTTGTTTGGTTTTCGTTCTTGTTTTTAGTGTTTTGCATGTTTGAAAATTTTGAATGTTGTTCCCACGAGTAGGTCGGAAGAGAAGGTCCATCCCGGCAGAGCCGATATACCAGGGTAAGGCAACAGGGATACGACAGACCTTGCCTGGGCGTCTGAAGGAGCTCATTAATAGCCGGTTTTACCTACGGCCGATTGCAACCAGAAGCACGGTTTGCTATGCGCTCTCTCCACCTCTGGTATCAGGTACGATTAAAGGGTTTTCTCCCACCACAACTAATGGATCACGACATACGATTAAAGCGTAAGCATAAATCCTTGGGCGCCCGCGGAAAGGAACGACAAGTTGTGGATTTTGCCCAGTCCAAGTGTTGATCCTAAATCATCCTTCAGGTCTCACAGAATCATTTATCCGTTTTTTTCTGAACATTGTTCAGATTGACTATAGAAGATAGAAGATAGATGTTTGAGTACTGTAAACAATAACATAACGACCATAGTCAAAATTAATTTTCACGACAATTTCCTTTGAAAATTGTGAAGCTTGATGGCGGATCACATTTACAGCATGATTGTTTAAAATATAGTTTTCGAAACTTTTTCGTCCAGAATAGCGTATTTTCTGGCGAACTTTTAGCGATTTTTGGATTAAATTAGAAGCATGGTTCTGCTGTAATGATTTGGAATCCTGTGTCGAAATCAATCAATACCAATTTAATTGTACAAATGCAGGACCAATATTTTGCTCCAACTGTCATATACCTATCTTACCTACTTATCTACTATCACAAGTCAACCCTTATTTAATTTAAAAGTCAATTTAACCAGTTTAGCTATAGCTTGATAATATCAGAAAGCTAAATCCCTTTAAAACTCCTGACTATTCTTCTCAACAGTAATACAGACTATATATCATTTCACTCTCAAAAACCGGGCAGAAAAAAAAAAGGAAATTTATATTTTCTGCTCCACAGGACTACCTACGTCCTTCATAAAACAAATATATATTTTTGTATAGACGCTTTAATAACTTTTTTCCGAACCTACTTACTGTCAACTTATCCAGAGCCAG
The DNA here is from genome assembly GCA_949372485.1 of Cheilosia soror. Lineage (NCBI taxonomy): Eukaryota > Metazoa > Arthropoda > Insecta > Diptera > Syrphidae > Cheilosia > Cheilosia soror. The sequence goes on from OX443563.1 coordinate 4,809,354, forward strand.
ACGGGTTAAACAAAAGCCTCAAAAGGTTAAGAACACAGAAAAAAAGTACATACACAAACACATACACACGAAATGGAACTAAAGCTCTCCGGCCGGCATTTTTGTACTTTTCCGGCTATAAAATGTAAATGTGAAAGGTATATTCCCCAAGGTCGACGTGTATTCAGTATTCGAATGGATGAGCAGCACATATACTTCAGCATGCATAACGTACTTAATTCCGGAAGGTGGCGGTTATTTCTTCTTTCTGTTCTTCATTTCGGCTCTAGAGAATAAGCAAAAAAAAAATAACAACTTCAATCCTTTCCTTGAAGAGGTGAAGTTGTAAGCAACAAGTTTAAGGTACATCGCACACACAACGGAGCATTTATAAATAAGACAGTAATGCAACCAGAGAATAGTATCATTGACATGCAATGGCAGCACAAGACAAAAATTTGTAATACAACATGACTGTAATATGTTTGCAACAAGATACAGTACCGGCCGCCATTTGTTTTGCCAATATTGAAAGTATATAATTACAACCAACTAGAGTATCGGAGACGTCGGAAGTAAGAAAGCAAATTGTTGCTCGACGCAAATGTTCGTTGTAACGTTACGCGACTTTTTAGGTTAAAAATTGACAACTTACTACTGACTGAACCGAAGACTGCTATGCACCCAAAGATTATCTGGTATATAGGGTGCCTGCAGCTCTTATCGAAAATATTTCTGTTGTCCGATTCGGCTGCATGGAATTTGCCCCCAATGAAAAATTGCCCCAAACTGAAAATGAAAAATCATCCCACAAACTTACATGAAAGGCAACAATAACAGAAAATTGCGTAAAATTTTGCGAATTGGGATGACAATTCATATTTTGGGGCCTTTTTTCAATTTTCATTTTCATACGACTTTTTTCCATTTTCATTATGAAAAACAGCCCCAATTTTGTAGTGATTTTTCATTCTTAGTTTGGGGCAATTTTTCATTGGGCCCAAATTTCATGTAGCCGTCTGGTTCCAGTTTGACTTCACATACCTAATATCTGCTACATGTTGTTCCGTTCTGGCTTGTCCAAATCTACAACTCCTGATTTCGAATTAAAGATCTTCTTCATAGGGATACACTTTATATAAAAGAAAGCTTCCTTTCATCAGCAATAATTGTTGATACAGACTACAACAGGATGTGCACATTTACCCACACATCCTGTTCTGCAACTAAATTCAAAGACATGACATGAAATCAAACAACAAATGAATGCCAAATGTCTGCATTTGAAAGTTTCCCATATGTATAGTGACCGTTATATTTGTATCTACCATTCCGTCCCATTTGATGTAGGTATAGCAAAAATCAAATATGTGCCTTGATCGCTCTTTTGGTAGTCTGAGTCATTTTGTCCTTGGCAAAAGAAAAAAAATTGCATTCACGTTCGATATAGGTTTAGAGCTTTTTCTTTTCTTTTTTTTTTTTTGGTACCCAATGTGGCCATGTCATATCCTGTACCATTTCCTGTTTGAATTCTCCTATGAAATGCATCATTCCATCTGAAGAGAGGAATGAGATGCATGCTAAGCGACAGAGGAACGCCGCCCTTGCATGAACAACATAACAACAACAACAACAACAAAAAAAACCGACGAGACATGAATATGGAGTTAGTAATTTTTTATGAGTCCGCAGTGTATCGCATTCGCAATGCATAAATATATGAACTGGAAATTGTAGTTAAAATTCATGGGGGTTGACTATTTTTAGACGAAAAAAAAAACAAAAATGCAGACGTCTGTCATATTTTAGCAGATGGAGAGAGCAAGTGTCCTTGGTCGAGCGAGTCGTTTAGTTGGAGGAAGAAATCGATAAAAGATTGCTCGCATAAAATTCTAATAGAAAAAAATATTTTCTATTCTATTGACGAAATTCAGCATAAATTATGTAAAAGATTCATAGAAAATTGTAGTATCGTATTACGAGAATTGAACAATCTATCTATTGTATCGTATTTTTACCGCTGCAATAGAGAAAGCTCTCAAAAGAAATAAATAAATACCCATCCTTTGTATACCTACGTTGATATCGTGCGAGTCCTTAAGGCGTGAGAAATGTCTCAGGAAAAAGCTATATCAACGATAGTATTAAATTTCAGTATCGTATCTCGAAAATTCGACAATACCTAGGTAAAAAAACAGAACTTTTGCTGGCTATTCATTTTTTGCCAAGAGGAGATTATGATGATGAGTTCGGTCTATCCGATTTTATAAAATTGTTGTATCGTATCTCGAAAAATCGATAATCTATCAATTCTATCGTATTACCGCTAAAATAGAAAAAGCTCTCGAAGAAACGAAAATTTGAACTGTTTTTTTCTTGAGCACCTCCCAAAACCATGATAAATGGTGGCACAATGGTATGATACGTTACTATCGTAAAACTATACCTTAACGATAATATTAAATTTCAGTATCGTATCTCGCAAATTCGACAATAGATAGCTAAAAAAACAAAACTTTTTTTGGCTATTCATTTCTGGACAAGTGAAGATTATGATAATGAGTTCGGTCTACCCGCTTTTATAAAATTGTTGTGTCCGTATCTTGACAATTCGACAATCTATCAATTGTATCGTATTACCGTTACAATAGAAAAAGCTCTCGAAGAAACGAAAATTTGATCAGCTTTTTTTATGAGCACCTCCTAGAACCATGGTCTTAAATGTGAATGTCGTAAAATGTCGTAAAAACACAACGATAATACTAAATTTCAGTATCGAACCTTAAAGAATTTACGATAAATAAGATGTTCATATATGTTCATATGTGTGTATAGACGTCTCGCCCGTCTTTAGTAAAATGTTGCACGATATCCTCAAGTGCAAATTATAACAAGTTTTGCCGGTTAAAGATTTTATGTAACTATCGTATCTTGAGAATTCGACAAACTATCAATTAAATCGTTTGAGAAAATTCCACTACTTTTTCGACATCTTTCAAGTCTGACGTCACATGTGGCGGGGCGGTAGTCTATATTAGGAAAAGTTCTCGCTGAACGATTTAATAAATTTGTCGTATCGTATCTCGAGCGTTTAAAACTCGTTTGTGTCGAACACGGATACTTATTTTCGGAATTTAAAAAAACAAGTATAAAAATAATAAACCCATATACAAACGAATTGTTCCTGAAAGATACACCTAGGCACCTATTGTGAGTGTCGATAATTGATCGTTGAGCGAAAACTGTCGATCGATCGACAACTGTGATTGTCGATTTGACAGTCGCTTGTAGTCGATTACAAATATCTGGTCGATGCTTTCTCTTAGAAGTTAAAAAATGTTGTGCGTACGAATAGCTAAAATCAATCAACGCAATCGACAAATGTCGTGATGATCGCTGATCGACAATAAGGGCCCTAGTCTGCTATATGGAAATTTCGCACCAGCTTTGAGTAAAAATCAGATAGGTTTCAACTTTTCACATTTCTAACCACGACTTTGTCCCTAACTTCTAATTACAGAATATTATGAATTGCCCCAATTTCTATAAAGATATCAGCACCCATAACTGTAAAAAGACATAGATAAGAAGAAAATTCATTATCCCCCCTTACTGTTTAAAAATATTCCTACTAACCATTCAAATCCAAGAATTTCTACCTCGTTCTCATTTTAGAATTTGTTCACTTATCCTTCCAAGTTATCGATAATCCTTAAAGTCATTTCAATTTCCAAAGATTCACTTACAAAATAAAAAGACTGCGCAACACAATAGGTAGATACACAATCATAGCTAGTCATTGGCAAAACAATAACAACCGTCGAAAGGACCTAACAACGGCAACGCGTGTGCGGTAGGTATTCCTCTTGTTTCAAATTTCCAATTTCACAATAATCCATGCTGCTTGCTGTTGCCTATTATTGTTGTGTGCTCCTTTTTGGAGCAATCCAATGCGACAGTTATTATCCGACTAAGTACTCTTCAACAAAATAATAAGGATAATTGTATTTGATGGAACGAGCGAAACAGAACAAAGGATATGCGGAAGTTTTGGGGTAAGTGAGAGGCAACCAACGCACTTTTTGCGATTCTTTTTATTAAACTCAGAAACGATACAACCACAATGAATGGAAAGAGTGAAACTCCAACGCGGTGGTTATACAATTCGACCCAATCAAAGATTAGGAATTTGAAAAAGTAAATCAAGGGACACTCTTTTTCATTTTGTATTCCCATTTTATGTACTCGAAATTCGAGTGTATCTCTAGGACTTCAATAGGGATTATCCTTCTGAAAGGTGGTACGGATTTGAATTTCTTTTATTCAATATGATATCCACCACCTGCCGTCCTGTTGAGATAGAGCGAGTGATTTAGTGGTTGGGTTGGGATTGGAGGTTCGAAGCAAGGTTACTTGAAATTTATTGATATTTACAAAAGGTGTTGGAATATTCTGCGGCAGATGGTCCTGTATAGTCTGGCGTTTGTATATATCATTTCGATTATGTTGTTGGGCAGAGCTTAGGGAAATTTCTAAAGAAAGGAATTTCAATTCAGGTGCGAGCTGATTAAATCCGACCCATGACATTGTTATTATGGAAAATATGAGAAATTAGATTCCTGGCATGGTTGAGTTATGAATTTTTAAAGTGTTATTGAATTCGTGGTGGATGTTGGATAAGGGGGTGTATAGGAGGTTCCTTTTTTAGCATTTTCTGATTTTTTTTAGTTGGACAATGTTTTGTATACAAGTTTCGTTGCCATGACGTGAAATTCTTTTCAAATTTGTTTAAAACTAAAATAAGTAGAATTTATATAAATATTTAGTTAATTAAAAAACAGAGCAGCATTTTACAGAAATACTGACCGAAATTTTTTAATGAATAAACTTCAGTTCAAAATATATACAAAGTTTAGAGTAGTTTTGTAGTTAACAGGAAGATAGCAGCAGATAGTAGGTATGATAAATCTTTACAACCCACTATTAGTGAACAAGTGGATTCATATGTGATGATGATTTGACTGGCATATTCTTCATCTCCGATCTCTTATACCTAAATCGACTTGCGATCGTAAGCTGTAGACAAAGTAGGTATGTTGCGAATGTTCTTTTTCGCTCGGATCGTTCGCAGGAGCTTTAATTTAGAATATGTCACCGATCAACTACTTTTAAAAAAGCGACAAAGTCTATAGCTACCTAACTTACTTACTTAAGGTGTCGCTACAGTCGGGGGTGGACCAAGGCCAACAAACGTCTCTAACCAGCCCGATCTCTGGCTAGCTGTTTCAGTTTCGCAAGCTAAGTCGCGGTCTTTCTCTACTCGGGTGTGGATTCGAAGATCTTCCGAGCGGAAGCGTTCGCGTTCATTCACTGTACATGACCCACCCACCTCGTCGGACGTTCATTTTTCTGGCTAGGTCGATGTCGCTGCACAATTTGTCAATGTATCTCCTCCTCCAATCAGCCTTTATGCAGACGGGACCGAAAATTACTCGAAGAATTTTCCTCTCGAAGCAACCAAGAGTAACCTGATAGAGTTCATTCCTCTGCACCATAGAGAAGGACACTGAGTGATGATTAGGTATAGGGTTGCCGTTTTGAAATCCGCCTTCCAGTCAGATTTGACTGGAAAAAAATCAGCCAAAAACCTAAAATCCAGTCAAAAAAACAGTCAAAGAAATTCAAACAAAAATCCAGCTAAATATCCAGTCATGAAAGTATAAAAAAAATAAAAAATACAAGTAGAAGTGTTATATCAATGGTCTGGCCGTTGCTTTTGATACCCTCCACTGCATACATATACAAGTCATGCAAAAAGTTAGCCATGTGAGGCATGGGCATTGGGCTAATGTTGGTTTGGTGTGAGGTGAGGGGTACCAGAACCAGAACTACTTGACCGATATAGCCTATATTTTCAATACCAACCTGAACGGCAGAAAGAAGTCCTCTGACAGAATTTAGAACTTGATCCTGGTCAAATCCGGTGACTCTTTCTTGAAGTTACAAACGTAATGATAAAGGAAATTATTCCTTCATGTGGAGGGTATACAAAATGTATTAACTTATAAATGAACTTTATATAGTAATCTCTCTGAGCGCTTCAATTGTTTCCTTATCATTTGCATCAACATACATAATGTCGAATATTTTATTGCTGCTTCTGTAAGTAATATTAGTACCAACCAATTATTTTGTTACTTCGGCCGGTATAGGAAAGTTGAACATCACACAAACTGCTAAATTTTCAGTTTCAAATATTTGTTTGCAAGTTGGCAAAGGCAAGTACTTGTGCAAATGCAAACGCATAAATTGGTTCATTGTATGAGTGGGATATGCTTCCAAGCTCAGAGCAACAAAAATAGCGAAATTTAAGCAATATTTGTTCGTTTTTTTTATTTTGTTCTATTTTCACTTTGAATTTAAAAATTTATATTGATAGAAAAGTGATATTACACGAAACATTTACAAACAGTCAAACAAAATTCGTATCCAGCTAAAAAACCAGCCGGCTGGATTTTAAAAAATCTTCCAGCTAAATGCATATCAATCCAGTCAGATCTGACTGGAAAGCAGCCAAAATGGCAACGCTGATTAGGTAGGGTCTTATAAAGGGTCACTTTAGTTGTTCGAGAGAGTACTTTGCTACTCAGCTGCCTTTTTTTTAGCCCAAAGAAACAGCGATTACCAAGAGTTATTCTTCGTTTAATCTCAGCGATTGTGTCATTGTCTGAGTTCATAGCGGGGCCTACGTAGAAAAGTCCTTAACCACCTCAAAGTTATATCTGTCTATAGTAGCATTCGGTCGGTGTTGAGTGTTCTTTCTTGATGATAGTATATACTTTGTCTTGCCCTCATAGACCGCCAAACCCATCTTCGCCACATCCGCCGCAATACTCACGTACGCCCCGTGACATCACGCTGCGGCGCGTAGTGGAGTTGATGGCCGGATTTTTGAAAGATAGAGCCTCCGGTCTTAGCGTTTCAGTTTTGCGCTATTCTTTTAAGAACGATGTTGAAGAAGTAACTTGACAACGCATCGCCTTGTCTAAATGCTTTTTTGACATCGAAGCTCTCGGTGAGTTCTCAACTGACCTTGATGGAGCAGCGTGCATTCTCAATAGTCATCCTGCACAAATGAGTTTGGCAGGGATGCCAAAACTAGACAGTGCTCTGTATAGCTCGTCTCTATAAATACTGTCATAGGCGGCCTTAAAATCGATGAAAAGGTGGTGGCTGGTGAGTATCGATTTGAACTTCCTGGGTTTTCTGCAAGATCCGTCGTAGTGTGAATATTTGATCGATGGTGGACTTTTCTGGCCTGAAGCCACACTAATAGGAGCAATCAGGTAGTTGACGAAAGGCTTCAGGCGTTCACACAGCACGGCAGAGAAAAGCTTGCAGGCGTTTTTAAGAAGACTAATACCTTTTTAGTTGGTGCAGTCAAAGGGTTTCCATTCTTAAAATTAAAGTACCCCATGTATGTAGGTATCAAATTAATACGTGTATGCCGCATAATACTGCACAGTATATCGGGACATCAGAGTCCCCAAGGTTTATCACTGATTTGATGAAAAATTATGAATCTTTCGTCCCGGAGGCAGTAACCCTCGAATCTCCTAATTTTTCTAAAAACAAAAACAAGTCATAAAGCATGGTTTTAACATTGAAGAAATACGCGGCGTCTTAAATTGCTCCTAGGAACAGTTTTGATAAATGGTCTTTCAAAATCTATAAGAAACTACAATTCATATGTTAGGAAAAGTTAAAATACAGACATCCCCTCATTCATTCATTAATCAGTGTCATCCCAAGGGACATGACATCAAACATTCCTTACTTAATTTACTTCGATTTTCAAAAAAAAAAAAAGGCTTTTCCTTTAAAAAAAAAATGAATGATTACTTCTAGCTATGTGTATGATGACGATCATCCATTGTACAATCAAATGGCAAATAATCAAATATGTCCACAGCAGTTATTTCACAAGTCCTTTGCTAAATTTATCTCAATTAAGAATTTGAATACGTTTTCTCTGTCGAATGACAGACAGTGATGCATCATTCAGTTGGACTGTATTTCAATTTTATGAAATGAAAAAGGATTGACTTGGCAGTTGATCGATAATGGCCTAATTAAATATTCGACACTTTCAACAAACGAACAGTCATTTCTCCATTCCGTATAGACGAAGGGTTCCAATATTGTCTTTGACTACTTAATTAACTCCCATTTTCTTTTAAGCAAAAACAAATCCGTTTTTTACAACCCTATGAAGAAAGTGGAGTTATATCTCGTTAGAAAGAAAGAATAGGGATGTCTTCAATGATATGAGACAAATCCATTCAGAAAATATTACCTTATCCCAGGACGAAAAATTCAATGGAAAGATATCTTTGGAGAAAGCTTAGGACTTTTTTTTTCCTCTATATACTCTTCAAAGGATCGACGGAAAAAAGAGACATATCCCTGAAACCACTGAGGTGGGTGGAAAGAAGTCTAATACCATCACCTGATGGCACTAAGGAATGAATCCAATCAGATTTACGATGAGGCGTATTGAGAAAGAAAAAAAGCGAGAAAAAAAAGAATGTAAAAGCGTAGAAAAGGTTCACAGTAACTCAATGGAAAGCAGGTTGCAAATAGCAAATCAGAAGGATTCATTGAATTGCAAGAGAACAAAAAAATAACAAGAAAAGGGAAGCGTAGAAACGAATTGAAATGAATCCAATGAAGATCCTTTGGCAGAAAAAATAAAAAAAAAACAGCAAATGCTCAGAAATACCCAGGATACTCATAGATTGTGAACGTTATAGTTATAGGAACGGGGGACTGCAGCTTGAACAGTAGTTACCGTTGTTCACAATATTCTCGCATCAGCATACACGAGTAATCCAAAAGGCAATGGGTGAAAACAACGACTGGTAATTTGAGTGTATTCGGTTTTTTTTTTCATTTCGTGCTTTGTGATATTATTTGCTATATATTTATATATGGGTATTGGTAATCAGTGTCGTAGGTTAAGGAATATAATATATGCTGCCAGTTATTTAACAAAATTCCATTTCGAACCAAAATGTGGGCGAAATACGCAAATGGATCTCACGCATCCGATTACGGGCAATGAAGTTTCCAATATGAGGTTTGCTTACAAGATTATTCATGTAAGAATTTAGTATGTTGAATGTTTTATTAGTACTTTTTTAGAACACCTTAAGAAAGGCAAAATTTGCCAATTTAATTCTAATATGCTATCACGTGGCTCTTTAGAAGAAAGACGACGCACGGTGCAAGGAATGCTTTTGTGAGCTGCTGGAGAAGACCTATCGAAGGTATGTAAGGATCGTTTTTGGCCATTTTAATGATGGAGTAGGCAAAGTTAAACAATTTTACAACGCTGTCTGTATGCATATTTTACACGACAGCACATACGGGAACGCACAAAGGCTAATTGACTTCAGGTCAAGGTGAAAGGTCCCGGTAGCAAGCTCGCTTTATCCAAGTTAGGTTAGGTTAGATTGCATAGGATGTGAGTTCATCACAGTGGACTAGGCACCATATTGGGCCCATCAGGGCTATCCATGGGGAACGTTCACGGTCAAAACCAAAACCAAGTCGCCAAAGCAATTAATTTCCCTACAGAAACTAAAAATTGTTTCAATTTTGTTTGTGAGTCCAACCTCCTCCAAATTGTCCAAGAAATATACCTTCCGAGGTATTTCCTCCGAGCAAAGCTTGACATTCACAGAAAAGATGAGTTATATCCTATCCATATCACGGCCCAAAATAAAAATGACACCATGCCTACAACCAGGCTGCTATATATTATGGTAGCACATAGTTCCAAGAGCAGAAGATAGGCCAATTCTCAGAGCAGGACGTGGTTCATTCTACACTATAGAAGAGTTTAAATAAAAGCCGAGTAAATCAAAGCAGTAAGTGTTTGCTTAATAATATTAGAATACTGAACAAAGGCACAGAAATCAAGCAAAGAATTACCTACACTTGCCAACCGCTCTTACTTCGGCCTAAGAAGTCAACTGATTACTGAAGCTACGATTACACGGCCATTTTTTCGAGTCATTTAATTGGCGCTCTGACGTAAAAATCGCGTCACAAAGCAGTCATTTAAATGTCGTTCTGATGTGTGATCACCATTTTTGGGATAACATTTTCGGCGTCATTTAAATGACTAGGAAAATGTCGGACCAAATGACATGTATTTAGTGCCATTTAAATGGCGGGAAAAAATGGCCGTGTGATCGCTCTTGGAAAAATGACTAAACTTTTTGGCTGTTGCGTCATTTAAATGGCATCCCAACGGAAAATTCTAAATAACTCGCAGTGTCTGTTATTTGATTTTGGGACACAAATGACGATGATAGTCATTTCGAATCGTAGCTTAAATGTCGCTCTACTGTGACATTTTTTCCTGACGTCACAGCGCCATTTAAATGACTCAAAAAATGGCCGCGTAATCGTAGCTTAAGGCCTTGTGGAGAAACACCAAGGAGACTCCATATAAGACCCTCAACATACCAGTCCTTCTTTAGAATTATGCGGACGTTATCAAAGGCGGATGAAGATGGTCAATTCGAACGCAAAATTCTTCGAGTGATTTTCGTTCCCGTTTGCGTTGACGGGCTTTGCAGAAGAAGATTTAACAGCGAACTCTACGAGCTGTACAGCGACATCGACCTGATCAGAAAAGGACGTATCAGTAGACTAAGAAAGCTAGTACATATTGAGCGAATGGACACCAGCGCTCTGGCTCAAAGAGGCCCAAGTCCACCCCGGAGTCCGGACTGTAGCGCCACTTAAGAAAAAAAAATTAATAAGAGCAAAAGATTTGAAGTCCGACCAAAAAATAGCACCTTCATTTTGCTTTCATAGTCGCCGGCTGGCGCAAGCTTGACTAACATCCGGAAGTATAAATACTATGGGAACGCTTCTCAATTTAACCATTCATCCAGTGATGCCAAACCTAATTTTCAAAAGTCTAAAAGATGAAAGTTAAAAATTCTGTAGAATTCTGTATATAGGCTTGACGAAATTCCGTGATTCGTTTTATGCAAATATAGATCCTTCTCCTTCCATTTAAAACCTAAAAAAAATTAGTTATGACAAGCTTGGCCTAGGGTCTTGTATTTTTTCGTTTTCTTGTGGTTCATTGGCTAAGTTTCCAAAGCAGTTTCCGTAGAGTATCTATAGATACGGCAAAAATTCTTCGACCAAACTTTTTGGCATACATTTTCCACTCGTAAAACCGTGCACATGCACACTTTTTGTGAAAACTATTATCCAATTTTAGGCAACCCCCTTCCATGAATCCAATTCAATTCAATCCACCACAGTCATTCTGACGTTAGACGCTCCAGTCTAAAACATCGGTAAAACTGAAACTTTACAAGAGCTAAATACGTTCTGTGGATATGTTCAAGTTGCGTTCAAATTGTTAATTACTATTTGGCCCTCACAATAATTTTTCTCTTTTGCACTTCACTTGGCGAAGTTTGAAGGCAAATAGTTTAAGGATCTCTGCCGACGAATTTGTTCTACTTCAAGGAGGAGCCTTCTCTCTTAGTTGATGTGAAAAATCATTTGAAGTATGTAGGTGTTTAATCAAATATTATAGATACCACGCAATATACGAGTAGATACATGCACCATCTCTATAAGCTAGATGCGATGATGAGTTGAAAGAGCTTAATTTAAGACAGGATGCGCACACATATATCCGACAAGACATGTGTTTGACTATTAAATCCCGAACAAAGGCAATCACTCGTGAACGTAGAGATAGAATCTCAATTCTCAGTCAAACCTCTACCTCTAGTGGCACAAGATGGCACCTCAATTTGCTGAAAATATGTTCGACAATTTCGCACTAAAATTGCGTTACTTCCACCTGCTGTTTATGCATCTGTTATGAGAGTATAGAGTGGGTACACTATCAACTCTGAAGTGTTAAGCAGGAAGAAAATCGAATCCTATTTGAGGTATACGTACATAAGCAAATGTATATACACCTTTGGTTACAAAAGAACGACACAGGGAACGTGAAAATACTCCCAGAATCTACTTGGTGAATTGCGGAAATATTTCGCAGGAGATTTAGCTAAACACGAGCAAATCGGATTTACCCCAGTGTTAGGTACAGTTACAATTTTACCTTTCTGTGTGTAAATCTGCAAGCATCAGAGATGTTTTCCACCACCTATAGTCTACAGTTCTACACACCCATCTTTCTATGTAGAACCTCAAAATCCACCCAATTTGTTCATGGTAATGAAGTGAGCACGTACTCGAACGCAATTTTGCATAGTGATACGGTATCTCTGCTGGTGGTGGGGTTATATTGGGAAATACAATTTCCAGTCAATGTGGTGTGATCCTCGTCGTGTATTCCCTTAGAAAATCCCACACCCAGTATACCTCTATAATATATCTACGAAGAACCGAAGATAAAGGACGTGGCATGAATACGTATACAATTCTCGGGTATCGATTTGGTAGCGAGTGGCGCTTCCGCTTCGCCTTGTCAAACGCATTATACCCACATACAGAACAAAAATTCATCTCAAACACACACACACACATAACACATCCACAGGCAAGATTCCAACCTGAACATTTTCTACTGTAAATTGTGGCAAAAAAGGATTTACGGTACAACGGCGTAGAGTAGCATGGCAACATGCCATCACGTGGTTCGAATTCGAAAAGCTTCGATTTATTGCCATGTAATTAGAAACCCTGTTGATCATCCTTATACTGGGGATAGTGCTGCTACTGCTGCTATATATAGGTATGTATGGCGGTAGGTACTACTGCTGTGATTTTATAGCGACTTAGTACGTCATTAAACGGGATGTGACTTTAATTTGTTTGAGTAGACAAAGAAAACACCCAACCAATGGGGAGAACAAAAAAAAAAAAGATCCAATTTAGTGAGCAGAGTATACCTGTGTATCTGATGGTCTGGTCTACAAACGATTGTAGTAGGTGGCTGTACGTGAACTAATGGGCCTTACAATAGAGTAGAGAAGGATTTTCCTTTAGTTGATGATAAGTCGGTAATTGAATTAGATTAATGACGAGGGAATTGCAAAGTGTTAGAAATCAATATAGAAAGGGTTAGACGAGCTATGTAGTTGGGTGGGCATTTTAGTGATGAAGTTATCATTGAATTGATCTTAATGGGTGTAGGTATTTATATCGGAAAGTGGACAGAAGGTAGGCTGATTGTAGGTAACCACAATTAAACGATTCAAGATATGTCAGGGAAAAAGCTGCAAGTACTTATTCCATAAATAAATTAAAAATAAGGTAGACTAACCCACATAGGAAAGACCTCGAATTTTTCAACAAATTATCACGGAAAACCGATACCCAGCAGTTAGTGTATAAGCCTAAACATCTTGGCCACTCCGGTAAGATTCCTAAATAAGATTCAAAAAAGTCGAAAATAATCTCAACGAGACCTTCGATTTTAAATAAAGCTTTAGCCAATGCGATGCAATCTAATGGGACTTCTTCAACACCAAGCTTAAGAAAATTCTCTGGCCGATTTCATTAACTTACAAATTTGTACTAAAAATTACAATAAAAATAATTGCTTGAGTATTACTTACTTAGAAGACGCTACAGTCAGGGTGGGCATGGGCCTCAACAAACACGCCTATTCAGTTAGCCCAATCTTTATCAAACCGCCTCTAGTTGCGTACTCCAAGTTGGTCCCCTTCCTTCCTTTCGGGTTGGAATCAAAAACTCTTTGGGCTGGAGCGTTGGTGTCCATTCGCTCCACATGTCCTAGCCATTTTAGTCAAGCGATTGGTACTTTTCTGACCAGGTTCGTTTTATTTCTGGTATGGTATCAATATCAAAGTTTATAGCGGAGCCGAGATAGACATAGAGCCTAAGCCAATCGTGTCCCTCATTCCCCACTAAATATTTTTGCTGCTTCTGTGCTAATACTTGACAGCTTGCTGTCAATGTTGTCAGCGTATACAAGTAGTTTCACTTTTGGAAAATTGTGCCGCTGGTGTTGGCTTGCGAGTTTCGCACAATTTTCTCAAGTATGATGTTGAAAAAGTCACATGACAGCGCATCACCTAGTCTAAATCCTTTTTGGACATTAAAGGTCTCGATTGATTCTAGATTGTTTCCGACCTTTATGGAGCAGCGAGCGTTCTCCATCGTGATTCTGCTCATTCAAGTTTGGCAGGGATGCCAGAACTAGAAATGGGTCTGTATTGTATAGCTCGTCAGTTCAATTCAGTTCGTTGACGAATGATTTCAGGCGTTTACAAAATACAGCAGATATAGGATCTTATGGGCAATGTTAAGCAGACTGATGAGATGACTCTATAGTTGGCGCAGTGTAAAGAGTCTCCTCTTTGGGGATCGGGCAGAAGCTTGAGTTTTGAGGAAACCAAAAAGCTTTTTGTATTTATTAAAAGTACAATCATGCTACTCAATATTTGATCTCCAAAATAATCCCATCTCTTAACTGCAAGCAACCAAATTGACTTAATAGATACACCCTCTGCCATGCAATGCAAGCTCCATAATTATTCCCTTATAACCACTCAAAACTTTTTACCCTCTTGCTTTTCTCAGTTACCAACATTTCCTGCTTAAAAGTGAAACAGATGTCTCGTAATTCAATTAAAACTTGTCCGCATATCCCTGACTAATGTCCATATTTCTCCAAGGACTGTCCACTTTTTGGAATGAAAACAAAACTTATTTTTCAGCACTCGTCCTTTTTAATAACCACATGAGAAAATTAACATAGAACAGTGCACAACTCAAATAAATTGTCACGTCCTAACAAAGAAAAACGACGATCCGAGGTATAACAATTCTTCATATCTTTCTGTATGGTGAAACTTGTCCTCGTTGTTTTTTTTTTATCATCATTCATTTGTTTTACAGTAAAAATTTATGATTCTCATTACAATCTAGAATAGCTAGGTACCATCTGTGTACTTTCATGCAGGCGTACCTCTATATAATATTATATACATTTTTCACAATAAGCGAAACTCCTTCATCCTTTTATACTATCACTGAATGCGCAAATAGAAAGAAAAAGACACACCAAAGAGAGAGAGAGAGAGAGAAAGAGAAATGGAGAGTGTGTGAAAAAAAAACCTAACATTGATAATTTATTTCTGTTTAATTAGTGTTCCTTGGGCTTGGTGGTGTAAAGGAGAGCGCAAAAAATTATATACAAGGACTAATGTAGGCAAAAAAAAAATCTACTCGAAGAGTAATTACAGCATATTAATGAACAACCAACTGACAATTAGAATGTTTTTCAATTAGTAATATTTGATTTCTGCGAAAATATCAATCAACTAGGGCAGAATATTGAATGGCGACTCATTGTAGCTTTGTAGAACGTGAGGGCTGAGAGCTCATATGAAAATATTAGTATTCAGCACTCATTAGCTACCGGCTATATATTTTATTTTAAAACTAGCACACTTCGTAATGCAAAATAGAAAAATTTCAACTTCAAATTCATTTAAATCGACAGTTTTTATTGTCATGCTCTGTGGTATACAACATTTTTTGTATATTTCCCTGATTTGTCGAAGAATAGCTTTTGCAGGGATACCCACATAATACACTAGTGCAAAATTCCCAAACCCCAAAATCCCCACCTTTTGAAAAATACCCGAATTGACTATCCCCAAACGCAAAATCCCCAAATTGAAAATCCATCAAATAAAAAATCCCCAAAATGTTAATTCAAAATATTTTAAGAAATTTTCGAATACCTAACTTTGCGCCTACTCAAAATCCAACAGTGACCAAAATGTTCCCGTGCCAGTGAGACCAAGAAGTGCCCGTAGTGTCGAGAATATTGCTGCCGCTGAGGCTTCAGTTGAAGAAAACCCAAATGTGTCTCTCACTCGCCGTTCTCAAGCGTTGGGCGTCTCTGTGACGTCGTTGTGGCAAATTTTGCGAAAAGATCTTGGCGTACATCCTTACAAGATTAAATTGACGCAAGAACTGAAACCGCTTGACCACCAGAAGCGTCGTATGTTCGTGAATTGGGCTGAGCAACAACTTGAAAATGATTCGGATTTTCATCGAAAAATCATCTTCAGCAATCATCTTCGTCAATAAACAAAATATGCGGTATTGGTCAGGCAGTAATCCACACGTACTCCATGAGTCATCATTGCATCCCGAAAAAATTACGGTTTGGTGTGGTTTATGGGCCGGCGCGGCGGCGTCATTGGGCCGTACTTCTTCCGTGATGATCAAGACCGGCACGTTACTGTGAATAAGAATCGCTACCGTTCAATGATAACCGAATAATTTTGGCCCCAATTGGATGATATGGACTTGAAGGACATGTGGTTCCAACAGGACGGCCGGCGCCACAAGCCACACAGCGAACGTCACAATCAATTTATTGGAAACCAATTTTGGAGAACGTGTTATCTCACGAAATGGTCCACTCGTTTGGCCGCCTCGGTCGTGCGATTTGACGCCGTTAGACTATTTCCTGTGGGGCTACGTCAAGTCTATAGTCTATGCCAACAAGCCAGCGACGATTGATGAACTTCGTACGAATATCGAACGTGAAATTGCAGCAGTATCGGCCGATTTATGCTTGAAAACCGTCGAAAATTGGGTTCAGCATCTGGACTTCTGCAAGCGTGCCCGTGGTGGCCATGCAAAAGAAATCGAGTTCCATACATAATGGCATCGAACGTAATTTCATTGATATCCAAAACCGTTTTTGTCTTATTTAAAAAAAACGTTTGTAGCGCTCTTATTGAAAAACTCTGTACATTTTCGAAGGTATGGCTCCCATATATAATAATATGGCAATTGGCTGCCAATTCGGAAATATATGACTGGGAAACTCTTAACAATGGAAAGAGCAATTATAATGAATATGCATTGTCATCATCATCATCCTTTTCAATGGTCCGCTTGTCCATTAAGTGGGTCGCGGGTGTAGGTTGCTCAAGTGGACCCTCCATAGCTCTCGATTCTCCACCATCGACTGTAAATCATCAAGGGCAATCCCCATACGCTATAGGATAGATTATGGGCTTGATTTAACCATCTCAAGAAGCTGATTCCTCTCAATTCCATTTACCTATATAATTAGATACTTCTGCAGAAGATGCAGGGCTGAGGAAGACTGGGAGGGTTTATGGAACCATGCTCTTTACACTTTTTGTTCTACGACCTTAACCGCACCGTAACCTCTTGTGCCTATCGTTGAGTGACAAATACAAGTAATTCATCTCGGTGTGAACGTCTGTAACAACAACACATCCAAACTGTCATATATCTACCTCTCTAAATTGAAGAAAATCCATTTCCATCTTCCATTTTATTTTTATTTGAAAATGTTTGTGGCTCGCAAACATAGAAACAAACCCACCATTGGTCACGGGTTCAATAAATTGTCTCAAATATACTTTTAAAATATTTAAAGGCAAATAATGTCTTAACCCACATCACTCTAACCCTCATCACAAGTTGAAGTTGAATGATCAAAAGAAGAACTCTCGACGAAAATAGCATTTGACGACATAATTCGGAGAATACCTTGACAATAACGAAACCAATTTCCTCATCATAATACCAACGAAACTACATTGCATGGGTCAATATGTATCCCTTGATGAACTGACTGCACCAGAAGAATTTCATCTGATGCAAAATTAAGGCTTCCAAGGCATCTTCTCTAAAGTTACAAAACTTTTAGAAATTCCCAAGCAAACCATTTGTATCGACCACCAGACGCTGCACAGTGCACATTGCACAATAACCGAAACGAACACTTTGCAGCTTCGACTTTACTGGATATCTAGTTAGAGTCTTGTGCGCCCGTATTTCAAAATTAACTCGGCAAAAACTATCATCATCGGTGCACTGCACAGGCACACATATGTCGAAAGTTTATTATGTTTCTTGGAGAATGTTGCAGTACTACTGAATTATTGCCGACAAACCGGTATCCAATATTTGCCTGCATATTCTGAACTATAATCCTATACTCCAGCATGATAAGCTATTTGCTATTAGCAAAAATTAAACCGGGTTGATATCTTGCAAACCAAACTGAGCCCAGAGAGAGATGCGTATACAGAACCAACAAATGATGACACTCGAATAAATATTCAGAATCTATATGTACGATTTGCCCAAAAGGACACTGTAATAATATTGCAACACAAACATGGCACTACCGCATCCACATGACCAATGAATCTTACCATACCGATTAATACGTGCATTTTGGGATATCGTTCTATACATGCTTCATGGCATATGCAAACTCGTCTGTGGAATAGAACCTATAGAAAGGACTAACACTAAACTACCCCCTGGACAGTAACTTTGCATGAACATCCAAATGGTGGCGATTCATATGAATAGCATGAGTCAAGGAGAAACTAAGACTACCATCAAGTGCAGGAATAAGTTTCATATCTCTGTGTGAGCACAAGTCCAGGGAACAACAGTCAAGGATATACGTCTGTTGCACCTGATGATGCAGTTTACATTTTTTTTTTTGTATCTATAGGATAGATGCAAGCAAGGGTTGAGAAAGTGAATTCGAGACGATTTGGATGAAAGGATAATCCGCTATGGGGTTCTTTCTACTGTAGCACACCTACAACCTTATATCTGGCAGTTGCATTAAGCTCAGGTAACATATTTGCGCTTAGGCGATAAATTTTCCAAATTTTACTGCAAAATAGGAGTAGGTAAAAAAAAATAAAAAAAAAAAAGTTTAAAGAAACGGAAGCCAAGGATGGCACAAGGATTCCCCACTACAAAAGGTGTCACTTCTAGTCCCCTAATGGGATATTCTAGCAGAAACGTGAACGGCAGAGAACTTGGCATACTGTGATGACTATGTGACAATGGTTTTATGCGAAAAGGACATTTTTGCACTTTTAAGGTATATGATAATGGAGAGTGGCCTTTGTGTGTGGACAAGAAAGTTTTTACAAAACTCAAGATGCGGCTTTTCCTTGCTTATGGTGTTCACAATGAATACGTGTTATATTTTTCGAACATTACGATGGGTTCTGTGGGATCCACTCTCGGATAGTTCTTAAAAATGTATACACAAGTGGACATAATGATGCTGTTAAATGTTGAGTCAAATTAAGTATTCTAACTATGCTCAGATTTGGGAATTATTGCGTTAGAGGCGGTTTTGAGGCCACAGCTAAGGCAAAGGCAATTCGTGGACGTGGAATTTAAAAATTAGTTCTAAAGGTGCAAATACACGGCATCGCATGTAACACGCCACATACGTATGTAGCTCTGACGTCAACAGAGAGCTTGTGCATGGCACGTACCCATTGGACAATTCGCTGACGTAAAAATGACGTCAGTGCTATATACGTATGTGGCTTGCTACATGCCGTGTACTAGCAACTAGCACCTGAAATCGGGGCCATGAAAATCGACTTGCATCCAATTGATAAAAAAGAAGTTATCATATACCGTCCATATCCCCTAGTAATAACTGATCCCCCCTTTAAGGAGTCAGACATCAGCGGGAGAGAGTAGGTATTGGGACGTGACCCCTACGCACAGCCACACACCCAGCCAACCAACTCACAGCCAAAACCGAGTAATCATCCATCTCGCTCTATCTCTCTCGCACATTTGCTGTCTCTTTCTATCACAGAATTCCCAGTCTAAGTCGTCCTAATACCTACTGGAGAGAAGTCTCCTTTGCAACAAAAGCCCAAAGACAAAATTTTTGGATTCGTGCCTTTCATTACAAGCCTTCCCCCAGTAGATAAGGTAGTCAGCAAATGAGCCTAATTTACCCCGATTTGGCTAGATGGGTAAAGATAAGTTATCTGAAAATATTATTGCATTTGCACTTTGCAAGTGAAACTTCGTATGACTCATTGGGCAGTCATTTTGAGCTAAGACGAAACAAAATCCGATGAAACGAAAAAGTGACAGGATTGAGGAGAAATTTTGAATGGTACTTTGAGAAGTAGTTTCGAAGTCCTATGAAACGAAAAACGCGACAAGTTACAGTGGAACATTGTTGGGCAATATAAATCCGAACTCTGATGAAACGAGAGAACGACAGGACAGGGAATGGCCGAAGGGGTAGCGCTCGTGGTGAGACAGGGGCAGGGCAGAATGAGACGTGGGATTTTCACCCAAGGCGACAAACTCGGATTGTTACTTCTTATGTCTGAGGAGCTAGGGAGGAGGAATACTCGTAATATGAAAAGTTGTACCTTGCTAAGACCCATTGATCAATTAGTATGTGTAATCATCATCATTGAAAGCTATCTAATTCATACATTGCAACTGATTTGAATCGTTATCAAGCTCATGCCGACGGTCAACCTTAAACTTACCTTCATTCTTGAACGTCTCACAGAATTAATTTCACATTCAAATGCCTTGTAATGCGAATTCCATTACACAGAGAATCCTTTCGAGAGCTAAATTGCAAAAATCTTCGCAATTTTAATTGTACACACGTAGGGCAAACACACGAAAAGAAAAAAAAACACAGAATAAAACACCTTGCATAAAATACACCACTACGTGTAGACCATTAAATGACATAATTTTCCAGCAACAGTGTCGTTTCGTGCTAAACATTTTCAATGGAATCGTCTGGGGCGTATACGTAACGTATGAATTATGCGACATTATGAAGTCATATGGGACTTTTTTTCTGTTTTTTTTTTTTTTTTGCTGAGTAATCAGAAAACAAGTCGAGCGCTGTTGGCCTCCAAGGCTATATGAAGTGTTCCTCTGTAAGTATTAACAGGGGTTGGACATACAACGTCGGGCGCTTGGGCAAACACAAGGGATTGCAAAAAAAAAAGAATATGACGTAAATTTATGCTAATTTGTACGAAGGTGGAATATAAACAGACCCATGAGACCTTCATGCATGGCGAGGACCTACCGGCGACGACGCATATAGAGTACCAGCAAATGTGAACACGTTAGGCATATATAGAGATGCTGGAAGCTGTGAGTACGTAATAGAAAGGTTATTCACATTTTGAATGTTTGCTTTTAATTTTTAATTTTCTATTTTATAATGGCATAGAGCTGGGGCAGCTACATAGAGCTAAGTGGTTTGTATCATGTAGAGTAGAGGACTTTTGCTAGTGAGAGGATGTGTCGTAGACGTTATTTTTTTCAGACATTCAGCTTTTATGAGGAGCCATAGCTATATCTAGTAGAAGAATCATTTTTATTCAGTAACTCAGCAAGTTCAAGGGTAATTCAGTATTTGAAAGCACTTTGGGTGGGTTTTTTGTAATTAAAACTTCCACCCGGGAAATGTGTTTTCCTTCTGTTCTCAAACCAGTCTTTTTTTTTGTTTCTCCTTTGATTCTTTAATTTTATTAATTACTGCCTGTAATTGAATTTTTAGCCTTAACACTAAAGCACCTGATGCGTGTGCCTAGGCGGTACTGGAAGGGCTTCTGTTCTGCTGCGTTGAGGTTGAAGACCCCGTTTTGTGGTTTTAATTAATTATAGAAATGTTCGCCTGTTTGTTTTATATGGAGGTAGTAAAAAATATTTTTCAAGATTTTTTTATTTACTCAGTGCGTTATTAAAAATATTTAAGTGATAACTTAGCTTAAGATAATAAGATGTATAGACCTTGGACTAGAGAGCACAATTTTTTTTTGCATTTGAATTTGTGATGGATATACATATCTTGGGCATTACCTACATATAGCAGGAATATTGTTCTGTTGGATTTATAGAGATTGGGAACGATTAGAAGCTGTTTTTTGTAAAATGGAAGAATTTAAAATCAGTGAAAGTAATGGCAGTAAAAATAACACTTTTATCATCATCATTTTCAATGGTCCGCTTGTCCATTAAGTGGGTCGCGGGTGTAGGTTGCTCAAGTGGATCCTCCATAGCTCTCGATCTTCCGCCATCGACTATTAATCATCAAGGGCAATCCCCATTCGGGTATAGGAGAGATTATGGACTTGATCTAACCATCTCATCTTTGGTCTACCTAGGGGACGCCTACCCGATGGTACGGATTCCATAGCACGTCGTGGAATCCTGGTCGTTGACATGCGTTTAACATGACCAAACCACCGAAGCATGGATCGCTCCGTCCGGAGAAGTAGCTGCTCGACATTGAGTTCCTCACGTATTCTGGTATTTCTGATGCGATCTCTACGCGGTCACACCAGCAATACTACGGAGAAATCTCATTTTGGCAGCTTGTATCCGCGATCTTATTCTTTCGGTGATTATAATATTGTAAATACTTACGGTAGATTTATGTATGTAAATGTGATATTACCTGCAAAGAAAAAATAAAAAGTTAGTATGATATCAAAATTTTGACAAATAGCGATTTTTAAAATGAAGTGAATAATGCACTAGCGTACATCGGCGCCACTAGTGCGATGAGGACTCGATGCTATCTTCAACCTGCTTCCGCTAGACATTCATTATACATTCCTATACACCTATCGGTCGCAATTAGTGCCATGAGAATTAGCCAATCAGAAAACTGGAAATTGAACAAAATGGGTCATTTGCAGAAATACTTTGGACGTGTACCTGTCACGGACTACATCACGCCTTACCTAAAGTTTACAAAATCCTTCTCTAGCGTCTATCCCGGCAGGGAAGAATGGAGGGACGAACTCGTACATAGCATGCAAACCAAAGCCGTATTTCCAGACGGATCTAAAATGGACACTGGCGTAGGGTCAATTCTCCGAATCGCTGGGTATATCAAAATCGCAGAGGTTCTGGCTGTAACAACAGCAGCCCGTGAGTCTGTGGTAAGGGCAATACCACTTGGAGGTATTACCTTCTTTATCGACAGCCAGTCATTAATAAAAGCCATAACTGGGCATGAGAAATAAAATCGAAGCTTGGAAGATGCTGTCGCTAAGAACTCAAGGCTCTTAGTACACAGCACAAGGTATCGCTCTGCTGAGTTCCGGGACATGCAGGCATTCTAGGCAATCAAAAAGCAGACGAATTAGTAAGACAGTGTTCGACAGCTGTTTCAGAACAAGCTAATCCCTCTGTGAATATCCGGCCTTGCACACTCAAGCTTAAAGCAGGGAGAAAAGCCACAAGAGACACGGAAGCTAGATAGGCCGCCTTAAGTACTTGTAATACCACAAGAATACTATGGCTGTCCTTCAATGAAACCAGAACCGAGAGTATCATACCGAAGGAAAGGAAATCCCTGTCCACCCTCGTAGGAATCATAAGAGGGCGCAATACTCTGCGGTACCACAATGAAGAAAATGGATTGCGATTATGAGGGAACTCTTGCGGACATAACCCACTTCCTATGTCATTTCACTGCCCAGGTTTCCAACACACCAGGTATAAATTCCTAGGGAGTCACTTCTTCAATGACATAGATGAGCTTTCCAGCACATCAATATAGAGAAGATAATGAACTTCGCCAAATCAACAGGATAGTTTGTACGTAACAGCACAAAAATGTAATTTGAATGCAGTATTACAATGGGTAAGGAACAACCTCTTTCCCCCTACGGGCATCACAACAATGGGTAAGTATTGACCTGAGTGTGGCACGGAAAACTCCCCGCCAACCCACAATTACTAGATTTTGACAAAATTTCACAAAACTATGAAAACTTAATTAAAAAATGTTTTCCCCCGAAAACCAAAATACGACTCACCCGTGAGATAGGTATTCTTTTTCATTATTTTTCGATCTTAGCATCAATACCAAATAACATAAATTCTGAAAAAATAGAAATAAAAAATGTACAAGTATAACTCTCTAAAGTTTATGTTTCGATGGGGGCAATCCTGCACCCGTCGCCGACAAGACGAGTATACGTACTCCGAAAGCATAATTCCTAGCACCTCGAAAAGTGTTTGTATATCGAAGAAATTTTTCAAAAGCTTTTTTATATATCCTTGGAAAATATTCGGATGGATGCTTCAAACGACTCTCTAATTGATGCACACCCATACACATCACCAATGTTCGATCTTAAATTAACATTTTTTCCTAAATTTAATATTCAACCACTACTTAAGATTAATCACAAGAGTAGGTAATAAAAAAACTGTTCCAATTAAATGCATTAAAGGAAAAACTTTTAATCGCCTTAAATTATGCATTTCACTCAAAAAAAAATCACATAACTTCTTCCACTTCATATCTTCCAACAAAAAAAAGGCACCCCCACCACAATTCGCTTAAATTTGTGTTTCCTCTTCAGAAATGCACACTTCACCTCAAAATATTTCGATTAGCTTGACAGAATAATACCTACCATAGTTAGCTATATAAAATTGCCAAACATTTTTTTATATGCAAACAACGATAAAAATGAACTCCCATCAAGGACCCCCGATATGGGCTATATATACAATAAAAAAAAAACTCTCCAAGTACAGCAATATCTGCACAATTAAATTTTAATTGGCTATACAGCGTACACTGTACACAGCAATCATAACCTCAAGAATGTATCGCTTTTGCCTACCTTGTTGGGTTATACCCCTACAGCGGGCCTATACTGAATATTGCTACCATCCGGCTGAATAAAATCGTCTGAATAAAACGAGGCAATAAAGGGCACCCGAACAAAAAAAATAAATTCCATCTAAACGAGCAATCTACGAGAGAGAACTCCTTCCAACCCTTAGAAACGGGGTTCAACGTTCAAGTAGCGAGTAAACGAAAAATGCACATAAAATATTTAAAAATCCCCAAAAAAAAAATCGATTTAAGTCAACCAAAGGTGGTGGGGGTTTTTTCTGCATAAGGCAGGTGCCTTAGCTTGCATTTTTTTTTTTTTTTTTTTTTGATTTTTTGAATTTTTGATGAATTAAATAAAGTCGGGGATGATGATTTAAAAACCATTCCTCTCGATCAATGTGAAAGCCATGCTCTTCTACCGATACAATAAATCAATTGTACTGGGGTAATATTTTCCACTTGTGAAAGGTAATTCGTTTTTACGATTTTTTATTTTCCAGCTTACATTTTTTTTCGAATTTTTAATGCACTTAAATTTTTTTTTTGTATTTTTAATCAGAGATGGGATAACGTTCGATTCGATTAAGTTGACTCTGTAGAGGTAGTTGCCGACATGATATGTGACTATGCCACAAATTATGAGTAAGCTATTGCACTGCGAAGACAGGAAAAAGACTATAAACCAATACATGGTTCACATGCAAAAATCCACATTATTTGTATATCACTATAAGATATGTATACAAGTTTACACTACATGTCTATAAATAAAATTTGCTAATAAAATCCCAGACACTCTGACAAGTATGTGAAATAGAAATTTTCTGGTACAACCCTATTAAAGCTTAGTCACAACACAACACTAGCTTCAATGTCAATTATTTATCATTAGGCTTTGACAAAGGTAAAAATGCAAAAACAAAAGGAACAAAAAAAACATCTTTGCCACTGCAACCTCTTTTACAATTATTATTTCTATGCTTCACTAAGGTAGGATCCACTCTTGTATAGCGAATGTCACATTCCAAGGACACAATACGATACGACAACGATGAGGAGTTTGCCGTTCAAGTTTACATAATGACTCCATGACGATGCAACACACTTCCTGGCGGCATTATCATAAAAATAATTTGTAGTTTAAACAACTCTCAGCGTTCCGCAAAAGAGGTAGATGATGGCTATGGCTGCATACCTATAACGCTACAGAGTGTTTATACTAAAAATTATTCTCACCCCCTCTGTTATGCATTTTAATGGATAAAGCCGAAGGATAATGGCTGGATATACCAGTTATCCACTTCCAGGAGCAAACGTTAAACCTAATTTGTGGGTCAATAAACATTAATTAACCTTTCACAAGGAACAAAGAAAAAGATAATTGCCTTTAAGTTACGCCCTTACACCCGGCAAATGTGTGCCTTTCATATTTTTTTTTTATGAAATTGAGTTCGTGGAAAATTGTTGAATTTCAAAAAGGAAAGAATTTCAGGAGTATGAATATGAGACGCATTGGAATGAGTAGGTGTTAACAAAATTTGTTTCCCGGCACAATAAGAACAACCCCGAAAATCGTTTATTAAAATGTAGACTTAGAGGGCCATAGATGCATCGATCGATGATTAGAAGCGGGTATACGTGTTTCTTAAGGTGCTAGTACACGATATGTAGCACGCCTCATATATATGTGGCTCTGACGTCAACAGAGAGTGCACAAAGAGAGCTTGTACACGGCATGTACCCATTGGGACCATTCTCTGACGTCAAAATGACGTCAGTGCTACATATCGTGTACTAGCACCTTTAATATGATCCAAAAATTGCTTTCGGAAAGGGCCGCTTTAACTGTTCTGGGTTAAAGCATATGCATAATTGTCTGGTGAAATATTTTTTCATTGCGCGTCAGCCGCATTCAATTGAAATAGTTAATGGACAGAACAGGTCCATATATAGGAGAATGAGACCACGCTGAAACAAATTAAGCCGCTAAGAAGGACAAACATCAAAAATGGACACTGGGGTCTTCTTCAAAGATTAAATTCGCTCCGCCTCCCGGTTTATGGCAGTGTTTTCCAAGCAGTGGCAATACCAGCCCCAGAGTCTGTGGTAAAGGCAGTACCTACCACCTGGAGGTATTACCTTCTTCAACGACACCCAATCAGCAATAAAAGCTATAACTGCGTAATAGAATTAAAACCGAAGCTTGTTAATTGCTGTAGAGCTCAAGATTTCAGAACAAGCAGATGCCTCTGGAAATATCCCGCCTTGCGAACTCAAGCTTGTAAAGGGTGATTTTTTTGCTATTTTCATTTTCAGCCTGATGTTTTTGATAATTCACGCGTGATTTGTGACACGTGTCAAAGTAAAAAATGCTCAATTAGCATTGCCATTTCACCGTGGATAGACTTACGCCCGACCAACGTTTGCAAATTTATGAATTTTATTTCCAAAAATCGTGCTTAGCTTAGTATAAAATCTGTTAAGAGCACTTCGTCCATTTTATGGTCGTCGTAATCGTCCAACTGAGCAGGCTATGTTAATAATGAAAATTGGTCTGCTGAGCAATCAGAAGCATTGCAAGAACTGCCAATGCATCCACATGTAACGTTTGGTGTGGTTTACGGTGGCATCATTGGGCCGTATTTCTTCAAAGATTATGATGATGGCAACAACGCTACTTTCAATGGTGCACGGTATAATTCGATGATTTCTGACTTTGTTTTGCCAAAATAGAAGAGCTGGGCTTGGTCGTCATGAGCTTTCAACAAAACTGCGCGACATGCCACACAGCATGCGAATGTATGGACAGGACATATTGCGAGGCGAATTTGGTGAGCAATTCATCTTAATTTTTGGACCTATGAATTGGCGAAATGTGTTGATCGTGCGATTTGACGCCTCTAGCCTTTTTTGTGTGGGTATATGTAAAGTACAGATAAGCCAGCAACTATTGCCGCCTTGGAAGGCAATATAGCTCGTGTTATTGGTGAGATACCAGTCGACACGTTGGAAAACGTATGTCAAAATTGGACATTCCGGATGGACCACTTGAAGCGTAATCGAGGTCAACATTTAAAGAAATAGTACTGAAAAAGTAAATGGCAAGAATTGATTTATCGACCCTAATACAAATTTCACTCAATTTTGTAAATTTTTGTTGTTTGTTTTTAGTTTTGAAAACCAAACGCTTAAAAAACCACCCTTTAGAAGAGACAAAAGCCATAAGAGACGAACATTAAATGAACCGCACTAGAAACTTGTTGAACCACATTTATTCTATGACTGACATTGGATAAAATATATCTACAAGGGGGCCAAAGAAGTCATCCGATGTTGTTTGGCTCTCAATTTTTTTTCAAAATGAAAAACTTCGATACAGTTTTTTGATTATGTTTATTTGAACCTTTAAAATTTGATTGGTCAAGTCGAAAAGATGATATCGGCCAAATGGGCTCCGTCACAATTTATTGCCATACGGGCTCGTTTTATGACATTGTTCATCATCACTTCGGCGAGAAGTTCGGGCGACAGATTCTCGCACTCGTGTCGAATGTTGTCCTTGAGGGCTTCTAGGGTCTAGGGCTTGTTCACGTAAACACGGGACTTCAAAAAACCCCACAAAAAAGTCTGGAACGGTTAAATCGGGCGATCTTGCGGGCCATTGCAAATCGCCAAAACGAGAGATAAAGCGACCCGGGAACGCGCGCCGCCTTCAGAATATCGGTTGTAGCTCGCGCAGTGTGTGCCTTTGCTCCGTCTTGTTGGAACCACATGTCCTCCAGTCCTAATTCGTCCAATTGCAGCAGAAAAAACTTGGTTAACATGGCCCTATAGCGCGCACCGTCCACTGTTGTCGTTTGACCAGCGGCGTTCTCGAAAAAAAATGGCCCGATGACTCCTCCAATTCGCACTGCAGGAGACTAATATTGTTACGCAAAAAAGGCACGATTATTCCGAGTTCTTGGGGAGTGTATCGCTACATGGCTTGTTCACTTGTATTCTACATCTGTCTAGTCCACAAATGTCATAACAAATTTGACTTTGGCGGCTATAAAAGCTTGTTCCGCATTTCTGCAGTCAATCGATTCTGAAATGTGGACTGTAGAGCTGGTCACATCTATTTGCTGCCAATCACCGGTCTACACGCATGTTAGAAAAATATCTCTTAAACTATTGAACCATCAAAGGGCCTACAAATTTATAAGGAGCCTTATACTCAAAAGCCAATGTTAAACGATACATTTTTCAATCGATATCCCACGTTCACTTGTTCTTTCTGAATAAGTCAACTGGTCTGATGTCCTCATATCATATTGATATCCAATTAGTATGAGTTGAACATTAATTATTAAAAAAATAATACAAACACACGTACAGGTACCACAACTTTGATGGATGAGTGAGAAACAATAAGGCACATCAGGATATTACATAAGCAAAGTATACTCAGGTCTATGTATGTAATAGATCAGAATAATGAAGCTTTTTCTTTATCTAATTAATTATCGTCATCGTAGTATTGAAAGCCTTTAGCCATATTAGCCACGACGCATAATTTGATATTTGATATGGGTATAATAATAGCTTATGGTTTATGACACTCGAATTAGGGACGTGTTTACTTAGACCCTTTTGTGTTCTTCGATTTGTACCTAACGATGTTTATTATTATGCCACCTACAGGTGGTCTATAAAATGTCTTAAGACGTCTACCTACCGATGTTCTACCATTTTCCCAAATAGGTATGGTCAATAGATAGAGCGGTAGTTTGAGTATACCTACATATTTTATATGCGTAAAAAATCATGAATTAGGGTCAAAAAAACGTTCACAAAATTTAAAAGGAAATAAAAATTAGTCAACTTCATAGGTACCTTTTATAACTGCAGCTTCATTGCCTATACAAACATTTAAAGGACGCCCTCGAGCAGTTCAAGTTTATAACCTGACGACATAAAAGAAAAACTCGAATCCCAATTGAATCCGTCTTTAGAATGTCTCGCAATAAAGAACCCTGCTGGCGGCACCATCACCAACAATTCTAAAGCCGTCTGCATACTCAATTTCTTTGTAAAACAAGAAACAAGAAAACAGAAAACTAAAACTTCCATTGTTTGATATATTCTCGTATATCCCAAAGAGAATATCCTTGAATAAATATTTATCATCAGTAATTCATTCTCCACAATGCCGTTCCAGCCAGAAAGAGACAGACCGCAGACAACAATTTTTGTTTTTTTGTTATGTTTGCAGCCAACATGATGAAAAGCCTCCCAATAAAATAAACAACATGTGCCACATTATTCAAGGACATTCCAAACTAACCGAATCCCAACTTTCCTCATGCATCTCCTCACGCTCGGGGTTGAAAATTTACAAATTATCACCCAAAAAGCATACACACACATAGCTATAAAGATAAAAATTCAAGAAAAACACCCAACAAAATGCAACAGAGGCTGTATTATACAATGAGAACTTTTTATAGGTCTGGGATGTGAAATTAGGATGAAAACAAAAAGTTACAAAATATTCTTGCAAACAATATTTACAAATAAAGTCGAAATTTGGCAAATGCCTTGCAGCAAAATTACTGGTGCAAAGGCAGAATATGGGCTGAGCTGGTGAATGCAGTAGCAGTTGCTCTTCCGCAGGATGTTGATATTTTGAATTGCGTGCTGAGCATACTGTCATCGTTGTTATTATTTATTTATTTATTTATTTTTTTGCTTTTCATGTCTTATCCTTCTACGACGCAACAAACGGCCAATATGGTACTCCATTTGTTTCTATTATACAACCATTGATGCCAGATAGAACGTAATTTTACGGACGCAACATTTTTACTAAAACTGGGAGACCATGGCTCATAAACCGCCACATAATAGCTCAATTTCTAGAATCTAGCTAGATAAGAATGCAGGGGGCAGATTACATAAAATGAAAACGATCGAACGACATCGTTTCGACAATAGCAGTCTCTGTTTATTGCCATAGATATGATAGAGATAGCATGCGTGAAAACTATGTCGTTCAATCGTTTTTATTTTACGTGATCTGGCCCCAGGATGCTTTAAGAAAAACTGAATATTTGCATTTAAGACTCTAGCGGTGTCCAATATCAGAGTTTCAAGAAAACTACTCGTAACTTTAGAGTTCGACAATACTTGAGTAAGTACATGTATTTCGAAAATCTTGACATCCAGATAGTGACCTGTCAAAGACATAAGTTCCATACAAACTGGAACTAGAACTCAATGTCACCCAGAAGAGTCTGTCGCCTGTCATCCTCTACGATGCCAGGCACGCTGCTTCTAATTGTCCAGACCTAGCGAGGTTCTGTCTTCCTTGTAATCTCGAAACTGGGGGCTGGGATTCGAAGACCCTCTTAGCTGGAGCATTATTATTTGCTCGTTGTGGCCGACCCAATGTAGTCGACGTGTTTGGCTTCTTGGACTTCATCCACATCTTGGTACAGCTCGTAGAGTCCGCGATTGTTTCTTCTCCTCCTTTCGCCCTCTTCAGACTTACTTACTTATTTAAGGTGGCGCTACAGTCCGGTGTGGACCTGGGCCTCAACCAACAAGCGTCTCCAGCCAGCACGATCTTTGGCTAGCTGTTTCGCACGCTATCCCCTTCCACTTGCGTGCGCCACTTAATTCGCAGTCTTCCTCTACTGCGTCGTCCCTCGGGTGCGGATTCGAAGACACAGGACCAAAAATCCGCAAAATTATTTTTTTTTCGAAGTAGCCCAACATCTTAAAAGTTCTGCTTTAAGATACAATTTTTATAAAGCACACATTTTCTCTTTCGAGTTAGGCCCGAAACACACATGCGATTTTAATCGCGCGTCTGTTTAGTCGCAAAAAATGAAGCACACACGTTTCAATATGAATGCGCGTACATAAAATCCAAAATTATGTGCGCGCATTCACATTGAAATCTGTGTGTTTCATTTTTTGCGACTAAGCAGTCGCGCGATTGAAATCGCATGTGTGTTTCGGGCCTTAGGAGTTTTGAACCCAATTGTTTTGCCAAACCGAAGAAGCAAATGGTTTCCTAGGACAATTCTGTGCCGAGTCTCCAATATGGTGTCATTCGTGTAGTTCATGTTTACTCCGAGGTAGGTGAACTCCTTAGCTACTTTGAAATTGCTGTTATCAATAGTGACGTTTTGTCCTAGGCGATGGACAGATGAATGTTTGTTTGTTGCTAGCAACGCTTTTATCATGGCACGCTGGGAACGACCGCTGATATCAATATTGATCGTCCGCATACGCCATCATCTGAACGGACCTGTTGAAGATATAGTGCCTTCCGTGTTGATACCTTCCCTGCGCACTATCTGCTCCAGTACGTGATTGGTCGCGCGTCTCCTTGCCGAAATCCGGTGCATATTTGAAATAGCTCGGAGGAACTACTTCCAAACTGCACGTTGCACTGCGCGTGCTTCTCAGCAGCGTTACGCGACACAGCTGAATCAGTTTTACCGGGATTCTGAATTCGGTCATCGCCCCATCGCCTTTATAGAGCTCCTGACGATGTATGCTATCATACGCGACTTTGATGTCGATGAATAGGTAGTGAGTTTCGACTTAAAATTCGTCGGTTTTTTCCAGGATTTGTCTCAGTGTGAAAATTTGGTCTATATAGTCGATCTGCCGGGCCGGAAGCCACATTGGTACGTTGGATAGGTT
The DNA here is from genome assembly GCA_949372485.1 of Cheilosia soror. Lineage (NCBI taxonomy): Eukaryota > Metazoa > Arthropoda > Insecta > Diptera > Syrphidae > Cheilosia > Cheilosia soror. The sequence goes on from OX443563.1 coordinate 4,841,545, forward strand.
TTTGTATGCAATATTAAGCAGAGATATGCCTCGATAGTTCTTGTAAGTCATAGGATCAATTTTGTTGTAGAGTGTGAGCTCACAATAGGAGTGTTGAACTGAATGAACTGCGCGAGGGATCCCAGGTTCGATCGCCGGAAAAACACAAAATTACATCGTAAGGTTTTTTCTACTGTGCCACCTCTCGCGAACGTCTGACAAACATCCGAGAGTATAACTGTCCTGAAAAAGCTTCTCAATTCAGCCGTTCGGACTCGGCATAAAATTGTAGGTCCCTTCCATTCGTCACAGAAACTCACACAAACGAATGGTTGCGAAAAGGCTAGGCCTAGGGTGTCTACCCGCCTGTTGCGCCACCTATTTATTTTTATTTTTTATATGGACGATTGTTAGTATTAAGAATAAGTTGACAATTTCTTAACTTTATCACCTGGCAACACTGCTTATTAGATAAAAAAGGAAACATGGTTTCTATTCTCCACGTATGAGTGAAGAAATGTGCGAATTTGAATGCATATATGTAGTCGAGTGCGCATCTCATTTATATCGCTCTGCAAAAATAAACAGAATATAATTTTGTGAAAAGGACTCCTCATGTTTTTCATTTAACTTTGCTTTTGTCGGTTATGTATGCCGTATGCCGGTATGCGCCATCCCACACACTTTTTGTTATTATTATTATTATTGCTGGTGCAACAGCAACTACTGCTGCTATCAACAAAACAACAAGCTCGTTCTGTTTTCACAAAATGATGGGAAGGATAATACTTATGCTTTTAGCTCTTCACTTGTTTTTCCACAACTCCAGATGATGATGATGATGATGATGATGCTGTTTGGGGGTGGTAAAAAAGGACGATGATTCTAAAGCTGTTTGTTATATGTTAGCGTTGAATGCAATTAATGAGGCGTATGTCTCCTCAAGGGCTGAGTATCCTGCCAGAGACAGAAAAGAAAAGAAAAAAAAAAAAACAAAACAAATACATCCCCAAGTGAATTGTGGAGATGTTTTCTCAGCAACAGCAGCCTGTAGTCGTTGCGGAAGAGGGCCGAGTATAATGCTGTTAATGTTTTCTTATTGTTTTTCTTTTCCGCAGTACGTTCTGTTGCGTATATGTTGGAAACAAGAAATTACATGAACGCATCCTTCCTGTAGTATTCCTATCATACTTTCGTTGCAAATCATTGCAAGAGAGAGAGAGAGCGAGTTAAAATAAACACAATTACAAACCAAAGAAATCCATTCAAACTGAGAGACTGCCGATTTGCATAAACCTATTCAAGGATCTTTTTGATTGAATTCTACGTACCTACAAATGATTTGTATATTAAAAACAAATTAGAAATTTACATCCGTAATTTATTTAACTTTTTTTTGTTTACCATTGTCAGATATGCATGTACGCCGCGCAGAGTGATCTGATGTTTACCATCGCCCAAGATATACGATGCCATCACTGTCAATAAAATACATTCACGTTCCAGGAATTCATAAGGAGGCTTCAAGGAAATAAGGAACACTGTGTGTGATGATGAAATATTTTACTCAAAATTGTAGACGAACAGTGAAGAAATGATGGCATGTAAGACGATGAACTCGCTAGGCATGGCACAACGCTGTCGATTCTACCGGAAAAGGAGAATCTCTATATGCCTCTCGCTACGTGTAGACTTTTAATTCAACAAAATGCGATAAGCGCCACTAATCGAAGGTGGTCAAACTGCACCACGTGTTCCATAACGAAACAGATCTGGCCCATGCTGGATCTTAAGCGCTCCAACAATCTTGTAAAACAAAAAACATCCAACATAAGCATATTTGTAGGTGTCATCACGGGGCACTGCATTATTGGGAGACATGCTCTCAGGCTGGGCCTCCCCTCCAATGATTTCTGTAGAAGCTGCATGGACGAGGAGGAGGAAGAGACAATTTTTCACCTCCTATGCACGTGCCCTGCCCTTTCAACTCGGAGAAAGCTATATCTCGGACAATACTTCCTCGACAATCTCGGCGAACTCGCTAATGCAAGCATAAGTTGCCTCCAACGCTTTATTTTCAGCTCCTCTTGGTTCAACGGGTAGTTGTGAGATCATCAGATCCTGTGGTGTCACAATGGGCCTCCTCTGGCCTACGTGAGGCTGCACTTGTTGCGGCCTGCCACTCTAACCTAACCTAAGACGATCTATGAATCTAGGACATATTGACTAGGACTGGGTATTTCTGATACAAGTTGACGTGAAGTAATTCATTTTAAAACAAGTAAAAGTATGCAATGAATTCAAATAAAAGTATTTAAATGCATTTTAACCGAGGGGCAAGTAATCAATATTTTTGCGTTGACCTAGACTACAGAATACACAAAAATACACGGAATACTGTATTCAATGCGTGATTACATGATGAATACTTGTGAATACGTGTGAATACATATGAATACGCGTGAATACACTTGAATACCTTGTGAATACGCGTGAATACGCGTGAATACACGTGACTACACTTGAATACATACGAATACATTTGAATACAAATGGACAAAATTTGAATACACTTGATTTTTAGCTTCAGCTTTAGTATTTTTAGCTTTCCCGAAAATGTTATTTAAAAGCATTTTTTATAATTATTGCTTTAAACGAACTTGGGTGTCTAAATAGGTACGAATATTTGACAAAATATGACAGAAAGGTGATAAATGTCGTTTTTTTTTTATTTTAGGTTACTATAGGTATAGGTACATAACATACATATATGCAAACGAACCTCTTTCGATAAAATGTCGCTATTTTGTTTACGTTACTATGGAAATTTGTATCTGACGGCGGCATGTGTTTCTTTAGGTGGATGTCCGTAAAAAAATTATGAATACGACTCTTAATTTAATATCACTAACATATCTTTTTACAGAAAATTTGCGTTTATCCGTGGATTCGCCACCGTCCCCGTTAAAAAAGTTTGTGTTTTTCATATTTCATCTAAAAGTTACACGCAATTTAAAAATAAGTCGGTTTTTTAATAAATAATTGATAGACTTTTTTCAATACTAGGCCAATCTGGTGTTTCATGAAATAAGGCCCTCTCAAGTTCTTCTACTTCCAAAAATGTAAAATCCTATTGGCAAATGTTGACATGAGTTTCGTAAAATTACAGGACAAAAAAGAAAGGACTATCCTTTTAAATAAAGTTTAAATTGAAGTTCAAAGTGATTCAAATTATATTGATTACAATTTGTATTTTGATTTGAAGGCCCTTCGCAATTAGTAATATCAAATGCATGGATCAAATAGGTAAACATCTTCGAGATCAGAATTAAAAAACAGTAATCATTACACCATGCTGCCTAATTCATCGATGGGTGTCCCAGTTAAGCAGTATAATCCTTTAAGGGGAAATTCCTGAAGGTCCACCGAACAAAAAATTGTATGGCAGGGGGGTCTATTACAGCCCTATTTCCCGTTATAGTGGGTGACCTCTAATTCGGAGATGTAACCACTTTAAACTACTATTATAGATAGAAACATTTTTTTGTATATTTTGAAAAGAAAGTTCGAGTACATTTGTGTAGCTGCAAAAAAGGAGTCATCCTTAAACTAAAAATTATGAAAATTTTTTGTTTGATTTTTTTACTTAAAATGTTTTTTATCAAAATGTTTACTTTATACATTTTTATCTTTTTTATGAAATTTGTATCCTGAAGAAATTTCCTAAAAATTATGCTGAGTAACTTTTTTACGTACGATCAACAGAAGTTGTAGTAAGAGCCATTTTTTGCCAGACAAAAATTAACAGAAAGGACATTTCTAGTCTAAAAAAAATTTTTTTTTCTTTCATATCACCCTAGAAGAAAAAATCCTTGGGTGTTAGGTCAGGGGGCTGGTTGGCTAAGGGTTGATGCCCAAGCCAAATCGACTAGTTTACCGTTCGTTAAAAGTATGGTTGAGGAATGTGGCGGTTTGTAGTCCCATCTCTTGTAAATTGCGCTTCGTCAGTCCACAGAGTGTTCTTGAGAAATTGCCCGCATTCTGTCTGTTTGCGCAGTAGCCACTTGCAAAATTCCAATCTTCTTTGCGCATCTCCTGGTAGCAAAACCTGTACCGGTGTTAAAAGGATAGGGTTTAATCTATTACCTGAAAAGGCTGAACTTCCATAGCACGCAAAATCCCACCCTCAATTTCTGCCGCCACTGCGTCTGAATGTCGTTCCCTTTAGAGGAGCTTTATGGGGTCTCCGATGACATTTTCTTGGCATTACAAATGTAATGACAAAGTAAGTATACTTTCCTGCGGAGGGTATATGTAATGTACTAATTAATTAACAAACTTTCATAATTTTCAGTTTAAGAAGCCATAACTTTTTTGTAGCTTCACAGATGTACCAAAGTGCATAAGACAATTTAGTATGCGCTACCTCAATTGTCTTTTCGAAATGTACAAAACCATTAAGGTATATTCACCGGATATCCCAAAAGAATATATATATTGTGAATCAGGATCACATTCTGAATCGATTTAGCATTTCCGCCTGTCGTTCTGTCTGTTGAAAAAACGATAGCGTCCAAACGAATCGACCTAGGCAATTAGAATTTTGTAAGAGTACTTCTTTTTACCATAGCATCGTCAGCTTGGTATTGAAAGCGGTCTATATTGGTCGAGAAGTTGTTGTACCTCGTACCTCCCATAGAAAACCAGTATTAGACACATTTGTTGCGTACGTATATGTACTAACTCACATGCATAACATTTTCCATGACTTGTAGATATCCAATGGAGAGTATCAAAGCATCGGCCAGGCCGATGATGAAACTTTTACTTGTTGTACCTACCCAAATAATAGTTTAGAAATTATAGCGTTTAAAGTGGTTACACCTCCGAATTAGAGGTCACCCGCTATGATGGGCTATAACGAGAAATATGGTGAGTAAGCCCCCCTTACACAATTTTTTTTGGCGGAACTTTAGGAATCTTGGCTTAAAGATTCATTATATTGCTTAACTGGGACACCATGTACAAGGAAACAACAACGACGAGCATATTGCGTCAAGGCAAGTGCAATAATAATACGAACGCATAGTTCTGACGTCATTGCAGTCTTAATAAAGAGCAATTAAAATGAATGTGTGAATACGTGACTACACAAAAAATACACATTGAATACAGGTGAATACGCGAGAATACATGTGAATACGCGTGAATTCACTTGAATACCTTCTGAATACGCATGAATACGCGTGAATACTTGTGAATACGCGTGAATACACGTAAATACATATAAATACATGTGAATACGTTTGAATACACTGTGATTCACCATGAATACGCACAGAAAAGTTCCTTGAATACACCGATTACTTGCCCCTCGATTTTAACAGGCTTAACACTCTATTACAGAACAGTTTGGTTGTCAAACTGAACATTGGTAGGTATGTATTTTTTCAGCTCTTCGAAATTATAGTAAAGATCAAAGCTTTAAATGGAGATTCAGCTTAAGTTTTTATTTAATAGGCAACTTTGCTTAAAATTGAATTGAGCTCCTAAAAATATGCAACGATTCATGCATCAAGCATCATTTACCTTGGTGCATTGTGTATGCAGGGGTTTCAAATCTTTTTCATTCTGGGACTAACAACACAGGTTGTCATGTTTTAGCGACGCCCTTCTGAATGAGAAAGTTTCGTCACGTTTGTTTATGCCTAAGGCTTAAACACATCTGCCTTTCTTTAAACGAGCTAAGATCGACAAATCAATCATTCAATTGATTTTTTAGTTTATGTGTACAAAAACTTCCTTCTTTTGACATCTCTATTTACTAGGGCAAAGATAGACATAGACAAAGCTACGATTTAATTTTCAATGCAAAACTAATCGGCCATCAAGCAAAGTCTTTGGTCTTTGGTGGACAATAACCCCCATAACATTGCCTTCTATATCATTCTAACTATACCCTCCACATTATAAATAGAAGTGTCTACGTCTATGTTGATGTTGACTATCTTTTCATTAAATCATTGCACTCAGTTACTAATCGAAAATCCACTTGTTAATCTAGTCGACTTTTTCACCACCTCCAGTGATTTATAGACGACCAACATGCTAACGACAACCTTAACCCGCGCTGACAGTGAAATAAATTTATATACCATTCCGATAGTGTGCCAAGTATGTAAATATTTACCAAAGCCACCTTAAGTTCATCCGGAATTCGACTCATACTCGCACCCCTATTTTTATATTATACACTTACGGTCTCACTATACACACCCTAATTAAACTGTATTCGTTAATTCAAAAAGGCGTAAAACCCCTATTGCTAAACCTGGCGTACTCATAAAACCCAACAAGGCCAATGAAGCAATTCCAGCATGTAATTTCGGACTCATTTTGTAGGGCTCTAAGTTTTCAGGTAAAATTGTAACATACAGAATTTCCTCCGCACACAAAAAGGGATTTACAAGGCATACAAGTCTGCCACCCCCAATAGGATTAATAGTCTGGGATTAGGGGCTAGGGTAAGGCCAACCAAATGGCTGAAGATATTAGACGAAATCACGAACTCACACAAATCGCCCATAAATTCGATATCCACATGGCATGCGGAACCATACGTAACATCAGTTGATATGGGTTTCTCAAGGCTACCAACATAAGTAGCAACAACAAAAAAAAAAAAAAAACCGAGATTGGTAATAATAATCGTAAGTAATGTTCTCTGACCGCACCGCAAACGATGGTTATGATCGTAAATAATATTGTGAGAGGGGGGGGGGGGGGGGGTCCTTGCGAAATATAAGCCAGCTCAGGGTAGGTATAAGTACGTATATTTTTTTTATGGGGGTTAGAATTTTTTTTTTTTTGAATGAATGGGTAGAATAAAAATCAACTTGAGACATATTCCTAACGAGGGGTGCTTTCACTTTTACTTGGGCATATATTTATTTATTTGTGGTCAGGATTTAGAAGTGTTTTTACAGTATAGATGGGGTGGGGCTAGCAGTGAATATAAAATGCGGAAATTATTGGTATGGCATTGATTTTTATGTATCCAACAGAAAATGAATGACTATTTGATTTGCCGATGGAAGGGAGCGCTCCCTCTAAGGAGGTCGTATAAAATATAGAATAGTGTGGTGACCATTTGCGGTATTGACATTATAGAGTTGATGAAACTACTGCTGAATGTGATCACTGTTTAAATGGTACTTATAGTTTTATTGCCATTTTGTTCAAATTTGAATATAATTTCGACTGTTAAGGGAATCCATGGGAAAGGTCCGTAGGAAAATCTATTGTAGTCGAATTGATGGGCGCTTTTTCTACACAACGGAGGTTCTAAGAATTTTCAAAAGCTAGTAACTTATCAGAAAACTGCCTATAGTTGTGTTTGTCAATTAGGCAGTCCAGAGTTATGGATTGAAGCACCACATTAAATGACTTTGGATGGAAGAGTTTATTGAACTCTTTAATGCAAATCAGGTCAACCTTTTGTACCTATTACCTATGTACAATGACGTTCCAACACTTAATCGAAGTTCTTAGATTTAGATTTTTTTTTTCAAATGAAGATTTGAACCAATTTAAAGAGAGAGCGATTTCGTCAATCTCAATGGTTCCATTCATCGACCAGTTCTTAGTATAAGAATCTGATTTGGACAAATTTGGACGAAAAAAAGACTGAAAAATGTGAAGTACGCTCACCTAGTAAAGATCACAAACAGCGATGCCAAACCTAGCTGTAGTGAATTATTCACAAACCACATAGAACTAGACCGCCGACTTCCGCCCACCTACCCGATTCCCCCCGGAATGAATTCTCCTGTCTGTGAATACGTGTGAAATGTCAAAATCAATGGCAGCAATGATTTTCCATGCTATACCATGGGCCTAGGATTTTTCAAGTATGCGGGCGTTAATGGCGCTCCTTTGATTTTGTACAGCACCAATACATGCAAAATTCTGGGCCCGCAGGCAGCTTGTAGGCAAAGTCCGTTATGTGGGAGGAGTCGACAGTCTAGTTCTATGTGATTTGTGGTAAAGATCTTGTACGTGAACAGTTTTTCTGGCGAGCTTGAAGATTACTCGATAATTTTCTGATTTAGAAATGAATAGAAGTGGAGTGATGAAGTGAAGTCGTCTACTGATGAGCCCACCCACCACATCGGGGCGAAACAAATTTTTGGAGTAGAGGCCAGGTTAGGTTAGATTAGGTAAGGTGGCTGTCCCAAAGGGGACACACTTAGACCATAGTTTTGGTCCATTGTGATACCACAGAAGGGGGGGGGGGGGGGGGAGCGGCCAGAACGGGCGTTACCCTGGGAATTCTTTTGCTACTTGCGAATTTGGGTTTCCTACCTAGTTGAGAGGTTTTTAGTAGTGACTGAGGCAGTCGGAGCTTTGAAATTTTGCATCACCTGGTTACGGCTTGGTCTTCGGGTCAAGGTGGTGGGCAGCCGTAAGGGTCTGCCCCTGCCTATTGCCTCTGACGGGGTTCTCTAACTATAGAGGTGAGATTGGTTGGTGTGATCAGCTCCTCCATTTGGCGGTTAGTCTTCAGAAACAGACAGAGAGTGACCGAAACAGTCTAACCCCCCGCTAGTAGCCTCTGACAGTCCGTTGCTAAGGAGGGTGGCTGGTGCAGATCAGATAAGAAAGACTGCGGCAAGAGGAATCGACAAAAGGTGACCGAAACAGTCTAACCCTCTGCCTATCCCATCTGACGGAGTCTGAAAGTAGAGTAGAGGCCAACTCAAATGTAAACATTTGTATTCTAAAAGTAGTCGCAAAGTGTATCGTCCCTGAATTCCCTTTCAGAACTTTCAGAATCAGGCAAATACCATAGGTATCTACTTATTCCAAAATCAGAATGGGCGAACGTCTTCAAAACGGTGCAACTGAGTTCAAGACTGCAAGACCCTTATTCAATTAGTTTGGGTCATTTCAGGCAATGTGAAGAAACTACGATATAGGTACCTTAATTACATTCTCCAATTAGCCAATTTGGTCTTATATTCTTTCGCTCACTCCATTTGAAGGTTGAGTTTAAATTTATCCGCACATGACCTATATCTATACTTGACATTTTTAATTAATGGTTAGCCCCCTTTTCAACTTAAAGGCATTTATTTCACTAGCTAACAATCACCTTACGTAGCTTGAACAACTTTTTCCTCTAATTAATTAAAATTGTTTACAAAAAGAATATACACAAACAAATAAGTACCCCAACTCAAGTGTCACAGAAGAAAAGCCTCATTCCTTTAAAAACACTGTAGCAAGCTTTCGAGTTGTAAAGTATTTAAAACTTGACGAAAAAAAAAAAAACAACATCCTTTAATAATTGTCCTCGTCCTGTCGCTTGCTGCTGGTCAAAGGTTTCGTTTCGAAACCCGACTCTTTTTTCAATTAATTACAAAATTTTGTTACCTCCTTGCCGTCCCTACTTACTCTGTGTCATTGGTTTTTTTTTCACTTACCGACCTGTTTTCAGCAAATTACACGTAAAAGGATCCCATGTTATGCGCAACGATACGGATCAGATTTTGCGTGTGTGTGGGTTTTTTTTTTGTTCAACAGTCACTTCGTGTCAGCTTTTCTATTTCCACTTAGTTCATAGCATAGCAACATGGGGTTACCTATACCCACATCACACATATACGGGCATATTTTTGATGTGAGGTCCTTAGCACGTATAAACAAAAACAAATATGTGAAAAGGAAATCCACTTGTATAGAGAAAACATTAAGCTCCTAATGCCGCAACGATATTGTTCATCGTTTACACAAAATTAAATAAATAAACTTTGACTAAGGACCCTCTCCATAGATACTCCATTAACGTTAACCGTTCTATTGGTATTGGGCTTATATTGTTATTAAATTTGTAGCAGTTTAAAAATTACACCAAATTGTATGTACGTATACCTACACAATGGGAACTTTAAAGTGGAAAAGTTTGAAAGTAGCATGAGAGGTCAGAAAAACGCCCACCTTGTCAAATATACGAAGTCCTTTCTGCTGTTAAGAATCATGGCGGATAAATTTCCTTCCTTTGAGAAGAAAATGTTAAGGAACTCCATAATTTGGAAAAATAATCATCGAATGAGAGAAAGAGAGAGAGAGAAAAAAGAAAACTTGGCATATAGGAGCTCATGTCGTGTAATTAGATAATTGATCAGAGCAATTTTGATGAAGTTTGTTTGATTAGTAATTTGATTTTGAAAATAGAAATTAAATCGCTACGTTGTCGTCGCCTGTAATGTGGCAATGTGGGTCGATAGGAGTCAGAGTCTGCGTTTAATTTTATACGCCATGAACAAAACATGTTGGGGAGGCGTTGTTGAGCCTTAAGTGTGTATACACAAGGGACGGTTGTGAAAGTAATTTACAGTTTAAGTGACTTGTTTGCATATGGAAATTAACGTAGTTACGTTGTTTAATTGAAATTTAATGAAAAGTCTTCCCCTCAGTTTGTCCCATTGACTTTTCCGATCTAGATATAAAGTGTGTATGCACGCAAAGTGGATTTTCGGGCTTGGCAATTGAGTGGCAGGGATGTATATTGAGCTCGTTTGATTGTATGTCTTATATGAGAACTATTTTAATTAAGGGCATATGTAGGTACATAGGTATGGGTGCGCACCTACCTATACTTTTGCCGGAGGGAGTTGGTATCCGTGACATAATTAATAATAAAATAATTGTCAAAGACGGCAGCTTAGTTGTAGGTAATTGACGTTATGGGATTTCCTTTTGGATTATCAGAATAAAAATGATGCCAAAGATAAAGGGAGCTAAAATGTATCTCCGCAATCTCACCCCAACATTTTAAATAATAAAATATGAATGTTCATACTTCAAACTAAAATTATAAAGGGTGGTTAAATCTTAAGGGCCGATGTTGAATGTGAACCACACCTAAACGTCAAGTTTTTTTCTGCATTTCATTTGACATTTCTCAATTTCAGACTAACTCAATTTGAACCATGGAAAGATCAAAATCGAGCAACGCGTTAAAGCTATTCAGGCATACTATGAAAATGAGCGTTCAAATCAATATGCATATCATGCACTTCGTGATTTTTTCGGTCAATTTAATAGTCCAAATGTGCGTATAATCGGAAAAATCGGGCAAAAATTTAAGCAAACCGGGTCGCCTGTAGGAGATGTGAAAACACTAGTCCATGCTCGTACAGCTCGTACTGCAGAATATATTGCTGCTGTTTGCGATAGTGTGGCTGAAGAGCCGTCCACCACAACTCGTCGTCGTGCCCAACAATTGCACCTCTCACGCTCGTCGCGTCGTTGATGAACATTATGCATAAATACTTATATTTACGCGCTTACAAGGTGCAAGAACTGAAGCCTCTTGACCATTTTAAGCGTCGTCAATGGTCAGAATGGTGGCAAGAAATGGCAACAGTGGATGATCAATTTTCGAAGAAAATCATCTTCAGTGATGAGGCACATTTTCACCTCAGTGGATTCGTCAATAATCAGAATTGCCGCATTTGGGCGAATGATAAACCAAGTGTGATTGTCAAAAAATCAATTCACCCACAAAAAGTGACTGTTTGGTGCGATTTAACGGCATCCTAGAACCCCAAAGCGTCATCGAAAATTTGAACCATCGGATGGAGGTGTGCCGCCGAAATCACGGCGGCCATTTGGCCGATATTTTGTTCCATACCTACTTAATTGAACCATACCAATATTATCATAATAAAAAGAAATGACAATAATTTCCTAAATAATTTGTGTTTTATTCAAAATCAACATCGGCCCTTTAAACTTTACCACCCTTAGGCTGCAGTTATAGCTATCAGTAAAATGCATCCGTAAGAAAATTTGTTTTACTTTTTTGGAGCACTTAAACTTAATCGTTGAACTCAATCTTGGTCTTAAATAGTTGCTTTTGAATTATAAAACTAATTCGTCAAAAAAAATTAAGCAATTGATCTTTAAATTTTCTAAAAAAAAGAATTTCTTTATTTTTCCGTTCGAAAAACTTTTTCTGTTCAACTTCTCAACCAGTTTCACGAAGTATTCCACTGAATTTTTATGATATGCTATGGTTAAATGTTTCAATTTTGTTCTGTTTCGTGTTTTTACGGATTCATTTTACTGATAGCTATAACTGAGGCATTAGTAACCGCATGAATTTGTATTTTTTAACTTTTCTTAAATCAATTATTTTATACCGTCGTCGTTTCTATATTGATATTCGCGTCTGGAATGAACACTTTCAGTCAGACGCAATCTAAATATCAAGCCAATTATTACCTACCCGACGGTCGGAAATCTGGCACTTCAAAGGTTGATCTCAGTCCATAATTAAGGGCCAAATGAGAGATAAACCCATAGATAGAAGCACATTAATATTGCGTAAAACAAACCAGTAGATGCATATTGATCGTACCGGCATATCCGATCATACATCATAATAATGTAGTTGCATTTGGCATTAAACTTTATTACCTTTCGGTTTCCAATGCTACTCAACAGGGTCAATAACATCCTTTGCCTGATATTCTATGTCTGTCTCCAGCTTCTTCTATACATTTCTGCAAAAAATGTTCTGTTATAAATGTCGGGAGATAAATATTGAGGAAGACCATGCACCAATTTTGGTAGAAGTATACCTTCGTATTTGGGGCAACTACCAACAACCAACGAAGGAAAAAGGTCCCAATTTACGTTTCACAAACCTCACTTTCGGTGCGGTTTTGTGTCATAAAAGTCAACAATCTACGACTCTGTAAGATCTTACAAAAACGGTAGGAATTCCACATCGACAAGACGCGGGAAAGACATGTGTCCGGTTGCTAATGAAGATAATACGACTTGCATACGATCACATAGAAAATAATCTAGTCCTCAGCAGTTACCTCGGCTCAAATGAAGAATTACTGCAACTAACCGCTGTTTCTTAGAGTTAGAGATTAAATTGTAAAGCTCTCAATCCCCTAGAACCAAGGATATTATTATTCAATAGCCATTAATCATCCTTTCTCTCGTGTATGTTGCGGAAGAGTGGATTTTACTACAAAAATGTTGCCCAATTTATGTAGATGATATCGAACTTGAAAACATTATGATTTCAACAAACTATCGAGTTATTGACGAATCAATTTACCAATAATAGTATTATCTTTCTATTAAAAATGAGCCATTTAACTGGCTAAAAATATCAAGTTGCTGATAAAATCGCACAACAAATCGCCCCTAATTTACAAGAATTACTCCAAAAATTGTTCGAAAATGTATGATCCCTCATGCATGTCCGAAATTGTCTTCGAATACTACTATGATGCCAGAAACAAAATTTAAAATAATTAATTTTATAAATTGCTATCTTCTATCTTATTAAAAATAATATGGCAAAAATGTATAGTAATTCATTAATTGAGAACGGCTGGACCGATTTGGCTCAAAATTTTTTTTTTTTTTTCAGTTGTTCATAATTGCCAGGAGAAGGTTCTTCTGAAAGGACATTTTGGCAAAACCCTCCGGAAAAGTCGGGAAATTGGAAAAATTCAAAATTGATTTTTTGTATGGAATTTTGTGTGCAATTGTTCCGGAATGGCTTTTCGAATTTAAATATAGAAAATTCTTAGTGGAAAACCCGGAAAATTACGAAAAAACGCGAAAAATTAATTTATTTTTTCGACGAAATTTTGCATTTTATCGCATGATTTGATAGATTTTAGACGATGTAAAGGTGGAGAATTCGTTGTGAAGCTTGGAAAATTTCGGAATTTGAAAATCATTGTGATAGAAGACGTTTTGCGTGCATTTTGGGTGGAGAAGTTAACGAGATAAATAATAGATGGCGCCTTTTCGCATTGCCATTTTTTATTCCTTATCCCACGAATTCCGATTATTCCAACTGATCTTCCATTCCAATTCAAGTGGATTCCGGTCCCCCTTCGATTGGCTTTTGCGATGACAATCAATAAATCGCAAGGCCAATCGTTGGAAGTCTGTGCGATTAATCTCGAAAATCCCTGTTTTTCTCACGATCAGCTATACGTTGCCTGTTCGCAAAGTTGGCAAACCGTCTTCGTTGTTTGTTTTTGCGCCGGAAAACAAATCGAAAAATATTGCTCTCTACTGATTTCGATTTCATTTAAAGAAATCACATTGAAATTTGAACTATCTGTTTTTTTATTAACACTCTGGGAGTTTATCTGAAGGCGTTAAATTGGGGCGAGACGAAGTCCGCTAGTTTAATATAAACAACGATATTAAGTTATGCTTATTTTTTAGTAAAAACAAATCTGACCAACTGCCTTTAAGTAACCATCTATCCTTTAAATATTTCATAGCCAATTTCAATGATGAATGTAGGTCAAAGTTAGAAACCGCATCGGCGACATTATCATAATTTTATGCATTATTTTCCACTGCCACGCCACAGGCAACACACAAATTCAAATTTATATTCCAATGTTTGGCCCAAAATGAAACCTCCATCAAATGAGTATAGGTACCCACAATCCCGCACTATGATTTATTATGTTGACGTCCTTCCTTTTAAATGTTATAGAAACATTGTCAGTCGATGCGTTCTGGTCAGTTCCACATGCTATCGGATACTTATCAATTCGAAAAACAGAACAAAAAATTTACACATTTAGTATACCTTTATGTTTGCTTTGTGCTGACTATCTCTGCGATTGTATCTGTATCTATATACCTAATGTAGAAGTGAATATTTCAAACTAATTGATTGAAATTTGATCCATGCTGACAGTTTCACATTCAATTACACGACTGACCGCCCGATAGCTATATCCAAGCTTAAACTGTGAATTAACCTCAAATCGTTATTAATTATATTTTCTTTTTTCCACCATAGCGGCACTCCCCAGGGGTGGATGGGGGGTGAAATGATTTCAAATGAAAATACAATTCATGGCATGCATGCTGATCGCGTTTAGTCAAAATCGTGAAACATGCAATTGCAGTTAATGACCAAACGGAAACATTTACATGGCTGTTTGGAGGGATTCAAAGGACACGCTGCTATAGAGAGAGGTGGCAGTGGTGGCGGCGGCGGCGTGGTTCTCAACTATAAATGCAAACAAACAATTAAATTTAATACTATCCCATTGGAACATTCATCCATATTATGCACTTAACTTTGTTTGCAACCAACCCCCCCTGGTGGTACAAATTTATATTCTAAATGCCTGTGGGTCTTGTGGGTGGAGCATTGCAATGGCAATGGAGTGCCTGTTAAAAACAATTTACATTTAAATAAACATTATGCGAGGGAATTTGTTTTTTTTTTTTTTGTTAATACAGTGAGCACGGTATATAAATTAGAGTGTGGTACCTACACAATGAAATCTTACCCTGGAAAATTTATGAATAATAAATGTTGCATTTCATTGTTGTTGTCCTCCAAGCAGGGGATAGAAATATGCATCAATTCATTTTCAGGACTTGTTACATTGTTTTGAAAAGCTGCCAGAGGTGGTGCGAAAGAATTTCACATTATTGTGTCGTGTTGATGCTGTTTTAATTGTAATCACACAGCAACGAGTTTAATTAGGATTTATGCTAATGGAAGGAAACACAGAGAGTATACTGCACTGTTGGCGAAGGAGGACATTAATCCTATCCTTTTAAATATGGTGAGGTATTGGTAATTGGTTAAACAATGGTAGAGGGTAAGAGCAAGCAAATGAAATTGGTTCGCAAATATTTGCGTTGGATTTTTTGACAGCACAGTAAATAGGTCTCGTCGTTCTTACCAGATCAGTATACAGTAAATGCCACTCCACTCCACGGAAAGTGCCACTATACTTAACGACCTGGAGTGCGATTTATTTAAGGATATCAGAAAATGAAGACTGCTATTGTATTAAACAAAAAAAAACAGTCTAGGAGCAAAACAAATTAAGCAACTAAGAGATCTAGAGAAATACAGAACATATTAAGGATTACGACACTACTCAGGAGTATAAGCTAAGCAGACAATACGTTATTAGGTGGATGCAGTTAGCCTTGAATCTAGTTAACTAGAGAGTTATGTTGATTGATGTCCATGTTTTAATGTTCTTTTTGTCTTTTGATTTCCTCTCTGCTATGCGCCTGAAATCAGTTGTCAACGAACTGACTGGACCCTATCAGTGAGATTTTATGCCCAGTAAGTTCACAACCGACCAAATATTTACACTACGGCAGATTTTTATTAACATCAAGTAAACTTCAATACAGCACACGTGTCAATCCATTGATAGACCTTGCTAAACAAGGGAATCTGAATTGTATAGTCCTTGATAAAATAACTCTTCACACGAGAATCCTACACATCCCTTCTCACATATGCACTTAATCGAAATACAAAAAACCCCGCCATCGCAGAAAATTATTATTCCATTAAAACTTCGCCCCTAATTAGTGTTATCGACTTGTTGTGTACGAGTACCTGCCAACATATTCGACTTGTTTTCCCTCCCATGATTACTTTAATTAACATAACTGCCTAAGCAAGCACAACATACACACACGTAATTATGTTTTCATTAGAAAAATATCATCGATTTTTTTGTTTTCATCCCTTCTAAAGTAAGACATAAAATCGGAACTCACACCCCTTTACCCTATTTGGTAATTAAAAGAATTTGCATTTTTTTTTTTTTTTTGCTCTCGTCCTGCATAATATGAAATTATTACACCGAAGCACAAAGGAGCGGGTCACCGCCAGCCAAAGAGTAAAACTACGTCAAGGACAATTATGATGATGTGATATAGAGCATGTCCTAGTGCCAGGCTGGCTGCGGTGACCATTTATTTTTCCACTCGAAAGTGCGGTATGGCAGTAGTAGAGGGGCGCAAAAAGAATCCAATCTGCATAATTGGTATTTCGTTCAGTCATTCGTGGGTGTGCATAACTTGATTGAGTTCAAGTGAGTGTATTGATGACAAGTGTGTATCTTTGACCGAGACTAGATCAATAATGTTTGGCAGTTAAATAGTGTAATGATGCCAGACAGAAGGACAAACAAATTCTTTGGTTTATTTTCTATCCTTCCTTCATTATACTTGCAACATGGATTTGTGGTTTGCGATTGCATTTGCTTTGTGGAATTGGACTACTACATCAGACTTTAGAGGACAAAAAAATCGACAGCAGCTATGTACAAAATGGATTTTTATTTACTTTATTGGTAGAAAAGGATTCAAAAGCAACAACAGCCGGCGGCGGCGCCTGGAGGAGCATACCTAAGCCAGTTGCAGAATCCTCTAATCCTCTGAGTTAGAATTGCAAGTTGATTTTCTTTGAGGTTGATTGGGAATTAGTTGAAGCGAGTTATCCCTCAGCAAATGTTATCTACATCGTGATGGTGTTTTAGAGGTTTGTACAATTAACTACGTATATACATATAGTAATCTGTAAGAGAAAAGCTAATATCGGTGTTGTGTGTCGTGAGTTTTATTGATAAATAAACCGAAAATTATCAAAGTGGAACAAATACTAGATAGAGCTGCATAGATTATTATATAGGTAATACTTCTCACAGCTTTAACTTGGCTGAGAAATCAATTTACACAAATTTATGAATTTCGATCGCCACAATATCTGTGGTTAAGGGAAGGGCGTTATTTGTTTGCAAGGCATCATTTTTTCTATAGGGAAAGTCGAACATATTAACCCATATTCCCGTTGTCGTTTGTCGTATACGACTCATGTTTCGTGTCGTTGTACAACTGTTACAATTTTTTTTTTTTAACTTTTGTTAACAATTTTATTTTTTTCTATGTGTTCACCATCATTACAATTCATTTATCTCAAAAAAGTTAAAAACACCGATTAAAAAACGAAGTGAAATACAAGTCGTTTACGACAAACACCAACGGGAATAGGGGTGATTATAATCCTTCAAAAACGTTCTTTGATGCTTGCAGATAGATTGCTGGTTCCGGTACAGATTCAGTTGTTTCTTTTGCCACTGCAGAGTTTCGATGGCGTATTTGTCATAGTTTACTGAATTGGTTCAAAACCTTCTACTAAAGGTACTGGTGAAAAAAATAATAAATAGATGGCGCAACAGGGCAAGCTTCTCATAACCATTCGTTTGTCTGACGAATTTATTTCATATATTTTTGGGACGAATGGAAGGGACCTACAATTTTATGCAGGGCAATTGGGTTGGTGATGAAATCTCCTTTTCTAAAATCCTCTGTCCAAAATCTCTTACTCGAAAAGCCCTAAGAGAAAATCCCCCATTTTTAGATTTAAAAAAAAAAAAAGTAGGTGGCGCAACAGGCGGGTGACACCCAAGGCCTAGCTTCTCGCAACCATTCGTTTTGTGTGAGTTTCTATCTTTGGGACGAATGGAAGGGACATACAATTTTATTTTTTTACAATGAGTCCGAACGGCTGAATTGAGAAGCTTTTTCATGACAGTCATACTCTCGGATGTTTGTCAGACGTTCGCGAAAGGTGGCGCAGTAGAAAAAACTTTAAGATGTAATTTGGGTTTTCCGGGGATCGAACCTGGGATCCCTCGCACAGTAGTCCAACACACTAACCACTGCGCTACTGCGCCCATTTTTAGATTTGGTGTTATTAATTCTGTCGCCGCGACACCTAAAAATGGTGTTAAAAAGTGAGATACGTATGCAACCCCCCCGCTTGGGATCTCTCTAGGATTTAGAGTAAGTGCAAGGTAGGGTATATGCAAGGTTTAGTTTGCTTGTGGGAGATTTTGGCATAGGAGATTTCGTTCCGGCAGATTTTGGAAAAAGAGAAGAAAAAACAAGTAAAAGTGTTATCATCGGCCTGGCCGATGCTTTGATACCCTCCACTGCATAAAAGTCATGCAAAATGTTTGCCATGCGAGTTAGTATGTGTCTAATATTAGTTTTGTATGGTTGGTAGGTAGCAGAACTACTTTACCGACATAGACAATTTTCAATACGAACCTGACGACGGTTAAAAAAAGTCCTCTCACAAAATTTCATTCACCTAAGTCGATTCGTTTGGACGCTATCGTGCTTTCAACAGACAGAGATATATGGGTCAAATATTGGCTTGGTATGGGAGTTAACAGAACTACTTGACCGACATGGACAATTTTTAACACAAACTTGAAGACCATAAATATAAGACCTCTCATAAAATTTCAGTTGCCTATGTCGATTCGTTCGGAAGCTATCGTGATTTCAACAGACAGAGAGGGACGTGGGTCTAATAGTGGTTTTGTATGGGAGGTACCAGAACTACTTGACCGACATGGATCATTTTTAATACCAACCTGACAACCGTAAAAATAAGACCTGTCATTCAATTTCAGTCGCCTAGGTCGATTCGTTTAGACGCTATCGTGATTTCAACAGGCGGAGAGACACATGGGTCTACTAATGGTTTTGTATGGGAGGTACCAGAACTACTTGACCGACATAGCCCATTTTCAATACCAACCTGACGACGGTAAAAAGAAGTCCTCTCACCAAATTTCAATCGCCCAGGTCAATTCGTTTGGACGCTATCGTGCTTTCAACAGACAGACAGACAGACGGACAGACAGACAGACAGACAGACAGACAGACAGACAGACAGACAGACAGACAGACAGACAGACAGACGGACATGGCTAAATCGATTCAGAATGTGATCCTGATTCAGAATATATATACTTTATATGGTCTCCGGTGAATCCTTCTTGGCGTTACAAACGTAATGGCAAAGTGAATATACCTTCCTGTGGAGGGTATAAAAAGAGAGATTATGTCCAATAAGGGACTTTGGAAATAACTGTCCGAGATTCCAAGAAAAACGAAATTGGTCATAGGAGATTTCGTTCCGGCAGATTTTGGAAAAAGAGAAGAAAAAAAAAAGAGAGATTATGTCCAATAAGGGACTTTGGAAATAACTGTCCGAGATTCTAAGAAAAACGAAATTGGTCAATAGAAAAATTTCATTAGAGTTACAGATAGTCCTCAGATGGTATTCCTTATCCCTTTTGGATACGTTTCCAATGATGCAGTGTCCGGTAGTCACACCGACGAGCACCAATATGTTCTATCAAAGGCAGTTAGGGGCAATAGTTTTATATTGACGGATTTTATTGAAAGCGATATTTCGATGTCGACCGTCTTCGTTTTTGCTTATTCTCAAATTCGAACTCTGCTTTCCAGTTTTTTCCAATTAGACTTTCAATTTTCCCAAAAGTTTGACAGCTTTTTCCCGTCATAAAAATGTAGTTTATTTTTTATCCGCAAACAATCCGCCAGCAATCCGTCCCTTAAATAGCTATCGCTTTTAAATGGACAGAATCGCTTTTGGAAATATAAAAATACCAATCCGCCATGAAAAGCGATCCGTTGCGCATTTTGGAATAAGCACCCTGATGTCTATAGTTCCCTTCGATTTAAAGTGCCCAATTGGTTTTTTTGGAAGAGAACTGCGATGATGAAAATAATTTGGTTAAAGCGCTATCTTAAGGCATCACTGTCTTTAGTAACACACGATCTAATAGAATATTCCGAGCGAACTATTGTTGCTGGATTTGATTACGTAGAGGGTTTTCCAATAAGAGGTGTTATTGTGAATGGCCCGCTATTTCGGTAGCTGTCACTTTTGAAGCTTTTATTCTTTGACATTTGACAAGTAGACGCCATTATTTAAAAACGACACACGCTTCAACAACGCATTGAAATTATTAAAATTCGCTACAAAAATGGTGAAAATCTTGCAGTCACAGTTCGCAAAACTAAAGCATTTTTTGGTCGTCATGAAGCACCTTGTCCGACCACAATACAGAAATTGGTGGAAAAATTCGAGCTGTTGGGACAAGTTAGTGATGTGAAGAATAAAACCCGTGCACGTCGCTCAAGAACAACTGAGAATATTGCTGCTGTAGCCCGAAGTGTTGAAGAAAACCCAGGTTTGTCCATTCCTCGTCGTTCTTTGGTCATTACACCGTTTTTTGCATAAAGACTTGGGTCTGAAGGCTTAAAAAGTTCTGTAAACACAAGAACTCAAGCCGGCCGATCATCGACAACGTCGTGTCTTTGCTGATTGGGTCCTTGAAATGCATGAAAATGATCCGGAATTCCATCGAAAAATGAGGCAGCCATCTTGCGATTTGGTTATGGAAAATTTCATGAAAAGGATATGGTCCTGTAAGCGTTCTCGTGGTGGCCATTTGGCTGATGTTGTTTTTCATTATTATCGGCATATCTTCCTCTTTATTGTGAAATAAACACCCGATCATTTATCTCAAAAAATGGCATTTTTCTTTGAATACCAAAATAACACCTCTTATTGGAAAACTCTTTACTTGAAAATGCGTGCCCTAACTTGGTACCCGAAAGTCAAACGTACGCTTCCTTAGAGCTTTTAATATTAGCTTCAAAATTGACAGAATACTTGCCAAATAGTGATTATTGCAAGATAGGTGCGACCCAGTCGTGCACATTTAAAAAAAAAGGTTGGTATAAGAATTAAGCCATACGTCGAATACCATCTCCGACAGTTTGCCTTCGCAAAATTATTGAGAAAAATATATATCTACCAGCGTTACCCTCAGCTAATATCTCACTATCTTTGTGAACCTACGCAATGGGTAAGCAGACTTGGATCACGACAAACCTATGTGCTGACTCAGACTACGTGGTGACATAACCTATTTTCTTTTCTTTTTTTTTTGTGAAATAGGTTAAGAATTGTTCCTAACAGATTTTAGGGTCATCAAGGTCCTTGTACTCATGGACAACAACTCATCCTTTCCTTCATGGATTTCTTGAACGGTATCAGCTGCCTAATTTTTTACGATATTGCCTTAAATGAAAACTGTCATAAGCATCTGTCTCTCAAAATTCTGCAGGATTATATAAACCAAAACAAAGTCGTTTTAATATCAATCGATTGACCATACCACCAACGCAGCGCCCGAACTGGTAGTCTTCATGAGGCTCCAAACTTCTAGCCTGGAAAAATTCAACATTATATAAAACTCTGTTCGGATACAATTCGAATTAATAATCCAGGAAGTACCTATGTACATAGAAATCACTGAGGTGAACAACCTGCTTTCAGCAAACTTATAACCAGTCCTTACAACTACCTTCCCTTTGGCAATATTCCGGCTCAAAATCGATTACAAAAGTCTAATTAAATTTACCCACACCGTGGTGGGTATACGCTTTGTACATATGTATTCGAAATCCCTTTACAATTGATTCGGACAAATTTCGCATTTATACTACGAGCAGCCAATTACTAGCCATCGCTGGCTGCTCCTGGATGTCTGTGCCAATAGGATAAACGAGATAAATGTAATTGAATCCGCATTTCGCAACCAAATATTCCAATATATACAATTTGAACTTATCTCGTTAATCCCAATTTATTTTGATTGCATGCAGCCCAATCAAAAATTAATTAATTTTGCATAAAACCCATGTAATTTGGCGCAACAACAAAATAAAAACAATCATCTCTGTAAGCAAACAATAAAAAAAAAGAATACAATTACCAACAGCATCCACATAAAAGCAATTCATCAGTTAGCATAACTTTATAACTAATTGACCTAACAGCCCATATGAGGGAGGATACAACCATTTTCAATTCGCTCCTCCTGCTCATGCACACCTTGGCCAAAGCATACACATATATATACCTATAAAACTTTAATAAAACTTCATCTGCTTTCGGGCTTTTTGAATCTAAATCTAAACAAACACCTAAACATTGAGTTTAGATTGCAAAGCATATATACACTCGCGCTGGCCATTGCCATTGTTTTGCATCATCCCCCCGACCCTAATTATGGATTATTGCAGTTGTTGTTTGTCAGTGTGTATGTCAGTGGGGATGGAAGTGAGATGGGCAAACTTTTTGCTCCTGCTGTTGTGTTTATTTCAACCGAGCCGTCAGCAACTTGTTGTAGTAGTTATATCCTTTTTTATCGTTTTCTTTTTTTTTCCGCAGTCTTTTTTTTTTAGTCTATGCTGTCAAAATTACAACCATTATGATGATGGTGCTAATTAAAAGTACGTGACTGCAACTGTAAAAGTACTACGGGATGTTGTTGGTGCTTTGCTATTTTGTTGTGTTAAATCCCCCACCACGTTCGTAATGGAAACAACAAGGATGTAGAAGGGTATATCTTCTCCTAGAGGATGTTGCAGAATAATGTAGTTTGTGATGTATTTGCAAAACACAGATGTATAGGTATACTCTTCGAATACATGTATGTATGGGGGTATATAGTTTATGTTGTTCTCGAGAATTGCTAAAAAGTTTTACAGAAAAAGGGGATATTTCCTGTGTTCGAGTGCGGGTGTACAAGGAAAAGTAGAACATCAGTGGTAGAGCGAATGTTGTTTCTGTTATTACTTCCTTACACTTTCCGTTTGATTAATGGAGGGAAGTTGTTTTTATTTTTTGCATATAAACATTCATTCCAACATATGGAATGTGCGAGTCATTTATATTGCAATTTCGAAGGATAAACAGAATGGTCACACATGTGCCTGAATGGAGCTTATTATTTCGGTTCGTGCCATTTGTTGGTCAAATGTGTGATCATGTGTGTAACTATTTCAATGGGATAACAGATTTTCTTAACTGGACTTTCAACGCATTTGGACTGAAGTTGATTAAGTGGACAATCGGATGAGTTTGCACAAAATTAATAAGGAAGTAGTAGGTACCTAACCTACTTTCGTATTAACGTACTTGAGTTCATAATAGCGTCTATACAGTTCTTAGTTATATAATGGAAGGCAAATAGCAGTTTTTTTACAATGATGACTCGTGCATAACCACGTTGCTCTGGAAGACTTTTGGATTTATATATTGTGCATACATTTATGTACCTATACATAGTGGCGCGCATAAGACCGGCCTGAACCAGAACCACTCTGCTTCTGTATGCATTTTGGTTCAGATTACCAAAGATTAATAATGTCCTTCCAGACCTTCTTAATGGTCTGTTAGATTGACTGAAATGAAATGAGTCCCAGTATGAGCCCCTCAGAAAGAGGACGAATACAGCGGATTAATTCACTGGAATGGATCAACGTTGTCGTCAACATTCAGGATGAGGGATAGCTTGCGTGACATAGTCTTTAGAATGTACCTACAAACATAAATATGTGTACTTAGGTCAGTAAGAACTATTTTGGAATAGACAGAGTACTGGAAAATAGGGATGCTGGCTGATAAACTCTTACATCTCAGACGTGATACTGATGGTACTGGAATATCGTATACGTGATACCAAACGCTTAACACAAGCACCTAGGTCCTCGGATTTGGGGTTGTGCCATCGTGATAAGTTCCTAAATATTTCAAAGAAAACAAGTAAAAGCGTTATCTTCAGCCTGGCCGATGCTTTCATACCCTCCACGGCATACAAAGGCATGCAAAATGTTTTCCGTGTGAGTACGTGAGTAGTACTTCCACGCATGGATCTTATTTTTGTTTTATATGGGAGTCACCAAAACTACTACTACATACTACCAACATACCTAGCCCATTTTCAATACCAACCTGACACTGGAGAAACGAGTTCTCTTACAAAATTTCATTCGCCTAAGTCGATTGTGGTGTGGGCGCAGTATCGCAGTGGTTAGTGTGCTGGACTACTGTGCGAGGGATCCCATGTTCGATCTCCGGAAAAACGCAAATTACATCTTAAGATTTTTTCTACTGCGCCACTTCCCGCGAACGTCTGACAAACATCCGAGAGTATGACTGTCCTGAAAAAGCTTCTCAATTCAGCCGTTCGGACTCGGCATAAAATTGTAGGTCCGCCTTCCATTCGTCCCAAAAATAGAAACTCACACAAAACGAATAGTTGCGAGAAACTAGGCCTTGGGTGTCTACCCGACTGTTGCGCCACCTATTTATTTATTTTTTAGGTCGATTCGTTTGGACGCTATCGTGTTTTCAACAGACAGACAGACAGACGGATATGGTTAAATCGTTTCAGAATTTGATCCTGATTGAGAATACATGTATATAGTTTTTGGGGTCTCCAGTGACCCCTTCTTGGCGTTACAAATGTAGATAATAACAAAGTCAATATACCTGCCTGTGGGGGGTATACAAATATGAAGATAGATAGATAGAAGATGCAAAACAGACCTGGGACTTCAGTCTAAGGCACGCAATCCAGCATTTGAAACCGTTTAGCAACACACTAATCCGCCCTGCAGATCGACCACGACCACAGCTTAAAGTTTCCCCCAAAAGACTTACGTATATCACGCCCAGCCGTACGCTACTATCCTTTCCACCGAATTTTAAAAAACTCACTTAGTATCATGCGAATTATGTATTATAATCTCGTTCTCTGGCAAACGCACTTAAAATAAGCCAAACTAATTAACTGAGCTTATTGGAAAATGTCTTGCGGGAAACTTGTTTGTCTGCCTTAATCCCTTATTCCCAAACAGATGAAAAAAGATAAACCTCTCCTCATCACACTTCACTGTCAGAACTACTGCCACAAAGTCTCACACCTTATCCCTTGGCACTTCAAACCCACATCATGTCGGTGCCCAGCCATCAGAACTTCAAACCCTTTAAACCATCCGCATTCACAATAAAAAAAAAAATCTTTATAAGTACATCCCCTAAAAATTCACTTAACCCAGCAAACTGGCTAATATGCCAAAGGACGACTATGAATAATTTGAAAGCCCCCCGACAGTTATTGCTTGCAATTATAATTT
Source organism: Cheilosia soror (assembly GCA_949372485.1). NCBI lineage: Eukaryota > Metazoa > Arthropoda > Insecta > Diptera > Syrphidae > Cheilosia > Cheilosia soror. The sequence continues at coordinate 4,867,240 of OX443563.1, forward strand.
CCAACAAAGTTGTACGTGAGGTTAAGGTACCTACACTATACAATCGCGTGATGCATTTCCATTCCGCGATTTTCTTATATATACACACCTATAGGCAGGAAAGGACTAACTCTCGCGCTCTCTGACCCAAAACGACTAAGGCTGGTATAACACATTTCTTCATTATGCATGTTAGTCGCGCTAATAGTTTTTTTGTGCGCTAACTTGTTGAGCAAATGTCGCTATTTATGCTGTATCCTTTTGCAGCTCCACCATTTCGCTTATTTCCACTCCAACCGTCATTTAGTTCATGTTCATTTCAATTATCAACAAAGAAGTAGAAAGAGAATCAAGGATCACATTTTGTGTGGCATACTCGTGTATATAGGTACTTTCATTTTATGAACGCCCTCGGTTTTCGTTGAGCTGACATATGAAGACAGACAGTGTGACACATAGCATAAGAACGTCATACCTACTGCATCAAAGCGTGCATAAAAATGTCTGCCTTCGGGGGTTGGGTGGTGCTGTTGTGTATAACCGACTCATATGCACTTATATTTTAGCTGCGGGTCACATTCGCATCAAGCTCCATTTATTTTTCAAAACGCACTCAGTTGGTTGGCCCTATCTTCCAAAACTGTTACAAAAGTACTGCATCAAAGGAGCTTACATATTTACAAGGACACTACACTGGCGAAAGAAAGCCAAAAGCTGCTGCATTAACCATGAAAGGGGATTTTTGTCGCGCACGGGGCTTGAGATAGAGTTAATATTAAAAGTGAAAGAAGTGTCATCATTGTTGTCAGTTCGTCCTGACAGTTAACTTGAAGAGTTTATTTTTTTTTTTTTTTGTGGTTGGGCGTTGAAAAGAACGCAAAAACTATTCCCCACCATGAATCTGGTGTGACATCTTGCTTTTTCTTTATGTCCCCATTTTACTGTTCGTATACTGCAGACGAAGACAGATGACACGAGACAGACAGAAGGCATTCATTTGAATTAAAAATGCAGCAACTCTAACATTTTGGGTCAGAGGAAAGAGATTTTTTTTTCTGTCTTTCATATTTTCTCAATGAGTATTGTTATTTCCATGTTGTGTTGATAGTTGACGTTGCCTGCAAGGAAATAGTGTTTGGTCCTTCAAACTGGTGTAGAAGAATGCGGAGAAGTCAAAGGGCAAAATATGAAGAATGACGTGCTGAAAACGGAAAGACAAAGTGCTACGATAGTATCAACACTTTCACGAGCTCTTTTTTTTCGAGTGCTCTTCTTTTAATTTAGTGGACAGGAATTAAATTACTGAGAATGATAAAGTGATGAACTTTAAGGAGTGTGAGTACGATAAGGATACACTCGCAATATGCATTTAGAGCTATGTATGCACATCCTTCTGGGGTAGGTCGCATTCTGACTTCCGTACGTTAAGACTTCTCATATGACCCAACATTTGTTGGATACATTTTCGACTTCCGCCGACTTAATCTCTATCTCTATCTCTATCTCTATCTCTATCTCTATCTCTATCTCTATCTCTATCTCTATCTCTATCTCTATCTCTATCTCTATCTCTATCTCTATCTCTATCTCTATCTCTATCTCTATCTCTATCTCTATCTCTATCTCTATCTCTATCTCTATCTCTATCTCTATCTCTATCTCTATCTCTATCTCTATCTCTATCTCTATCTCTATCTCTATCTCTATCTCTATCTCTATCTCTATCTCTATCTCTATCTCTATCTCTATCTCTATCTCTATCTCTATCTCTATCTCTATCTCTATCTCTATCTCTATCTCTATCTCTTTCTCTATCTCTATCTCTATCTATATCTCTATCTCTATCTCTATCTCTATCTCTATATTATATAAAACAAAGTCGAAAAAAAACTGTTTCCCTCTGTCGCCCGTAATTTTCAACCGATTTTGTTGATTTTTTTAAATGTCGGTAATTACGGTGATTGGGTGATAGGCTAAACAAATTCAAAATCGGACAAAGGGGCGTGGCACCGCCCATACAGAAAAAACATTCAAAATCGTATATCTCGAAAACCACAGAATCGATTGATCTCAAACTTACAGGTAATATTGCGTATTGGCCCTAGAGTGCTTCTGTGGAGATTTGTCAAAGTTAGATAAAGGGGCATGGCACCTCCAATATAAAAAAATTAAAACATTGTCGCCCGAAAATAAATGAAATAAAATAAAAAATAAAAAAAAAATTAAAAAAGCAACAAAATGCCCGGCGAAGCTGGCGGGGGTTCAGCTAGTTTCCTATAATTTTTTATGAGTTTCTTGGTCCTGGCTTTGACGTATCGTGGCCAGAGCTCCCATGATAAATGACAAGTAGTAAACACTTCCCACCTATTGTTTTAGCTTTCGTTGGGTTTTGACTTTCTATCGGCTTACTAAATTAAGATAGGAGAGGCCTCGTCCATTGGTTTTGGTCCTTGCAGATCTATTTCTTCATCAGCTTTCTCATTCCCGGCTATGCCATTGTGAGCAAGGACTAGAGATACATTACGTATTGTACTCTTCGCGATAGAGCATCACAAAAGCTTGGTATTAATTTCTGTAGCAAAAACTGATTTAATGGCCGCCTGATCGTCAATAAAAATGGCGGTATTGTCAAGATTGTTACCATACACATACTAAAGTGAACGTGACCAATTTTCGTAACTAATCGATTTTGATGTCAAGATATCCACTCATTATGGTAGGTACAGAAATCATTGCTTGTATAATCACACTATCATTAATTTTGTCTTGAAAAGATTTTCTGTGTTTCCACCAGCCCATAAATAAGAGTACAGTACATATCTAGAAGTACTACAATATTTTTCCCACACCAATACCCTTGTACAATTAATGCGATCAACTTTCCCAATCAAGGCTGGCCGGCCTCTAATTAAACTCTTGATAACTTCAAAACAAAACCAATATTCGATATCAGCGAACAATAATCACAAAACACCAAACTTCAACTTGCACAAGAGTTACAATACAAGTTCTCAATATCACTGACAGCAATAATGTCAACTTATAAGATTTCCCCGCATATCGGCTCAAAGGACCAAAATTATACTTAGCAGATGAATTGGGAGCAAGGAACTTTTTGCTGTCCTTTTCTGTCTTTCAGTAGCCAATAATGTCAACATGGTAATGTTCCTTTGTGATTGTATCTATGGGATCGCCATCATTGTTGGAATTTTCATTCATTCATTTCGTCAAGGACTTGACATTCCAGCGATGTGTTGTTAGGATGGAAAAATAAGAAAGAAATTTCTGCTGGACGCAATTAAATTGCAATTTTAATGAGATTTGTTTGTGATATCCTCCCTGTCTCCTTTTCTTTTTTTTTGTGTCTATACGATTGATCATATAAGGATAATGATTTGTGAATAGGTGTACGCCATAAGCGTTAATTCGACCACATTCGTTATGGTCTTATATGGATGATGTTATCAACCGGTTAACACTTAACTGACGTAAATTTCATTTGAGGTTGGGTTAGTGATTTTCTAATTTTCAGTGTCATTAGTCATTTCCGATTATCCAGCCCTTGTTCAATGCCCTGCAGAATTGTTCTGTAAATTTATTTAATTCGATGTCGGTTGTGGGGGAAAATTGCTACCATGGCGTGGTTCACACAAAAGAGTCAAATGAATGCAACATTAATTCCCACGACACGCACTAATTATAAATTCAATTATTTCATGCCAGAGTCCCTCCATTTTCCGGCTGCAAGGACATTTTCATGATTTATTTGTGCAACACTTCACATCGAGAGAGTGTGCTGTTGTTGTATGGGCTACATTATGCCGTGCGCTGCCCCAGAACAATGCATTCACTTTGTTTACCATGAAGGTGGTCATGCTGAACAGAATGTGGGTGGACACTTGGACAGTGTGTGTAACAACGAAAGGCAGTATCTACTGTACTTACACAGGCATAACGTGGGCTGATGCAAAACTACTTATCAACAAAAAAAAATCCTTACAGAAGCCTCAAAGAGGATTTTACTGTTTTCTTTTTTTTTCCTGTCAGTATTTATGAATGAGGACAATATATACTTATGTTGAACGATATTGGTTATTACTCGTGTACATAGTGGAAATAGCTATTAGCAATATCCCTGAAATTGTCTAAAGTTCCTTACCACACAAATTTGTCAAACGAGATGTCCTTCGGAAATGCATTCCCTTTCAACTCTATCAGAAACTATAGATAGATATGTTACGTTAACAATTTACGTATTAAGTACTTTTAACTGTTGAGTGGAATTCAGGCGGTTTGGTCCAGGATGCGGTTGACAGCAAATACATGTGATCAGCTTAGTATTAGAATCGACTGGCTGCACTAATGCCAAGCACAGTTTTGTATAGATACACCGCTGATTGGTATGTAATTGACGTATGTAACCTTTTTTTGAAAAGAGTCAACGGATGTGGTCAATAGAATATCAGTGTTGACAGAATGATTGCATGCATATGTCGGTAAGCAACTGATTGCTCAAGGTCTGCAGTTTTGCTGTGGACCACATCTGCTATAGTAAATGCACTTAGATCAAGAGTAGAGCCTTTCAACTATGACACTGAAATGTGGCACTAAAATAACTGCCGGACTTTTTTCGATAAATCTATTACCGTGCGACCTTAGGAAAGTTCAACCGGACTTCGACTGTACATACTTGTGTTCTTCGTTGTTACGGACATCTGAAAATGTATTTCTTTCAAACGCATCAAAATATGAAAATATGGGCTACAGCTATGAAGGGATCAGACATATTGTTAACAAAGATTATGGCCTTGGATTGAGAGTAATGAGAGTAGTAACCATGGAACCGCACATAATACTATACCCGTTTTGATTGAGATCTTATCAATGCAACGAGAATAGTTGAAGAAGACAATCAACTTGGCAATAGAAAACCATAATAGAACCTAAACCCTCTTCATCGAATACAAAACGACCTTTCTTGCTTAACGTACTGTATCTGTATGCCTTTCATGCTGATATCCGATGGAGCACTACTGTCGCCCTATAATGCAGTTGTTAAGCCTCACCATATCATTATGAAAGGTGAAAAGCACAAAAAGCAGTTCGAACGCGTATACGATACTAATCTATAACCGACTGCACCAGGTGGCGGGTAATGGTCAGCTCCCATTGCGATACCTTTTAGGAGCTTATATTGTGAAAATCCAAAATTGTAATTATTCACTGATATCGCATTAAAATCGCCGGATCCAAACCCACACATACCCCATACAGACATGCATTCGTTAAATCCAATTGCATGACGCATTTTATTTTACATTTTAACTTTTAATTCGTGTTTCATCCCCACCATAACACCCACTTCATCAGCTCCCTTATCCCATACCTAATATTAGGGTGTTTGCTGTCATGCAGCCATTATCATGACATAATGAACCGTCTGACCACAGTCATTTATTTGAATAAATAGTCAACTAAGTGTAACATAAAAAATGGAAAAATCCCACCCCATCGAGGGGGGGGCTATGCTATGCTAGTACGATATAAGGGATGTTCGTCGGTTGGCCAACTAAATGGCTGCCATTAGTTTAGGTGAATTGGTAATTTACAGTTGTGTACAGGTGATAGCTGAAATTTATGAAAATTGGTCGGGCCATTCGAAAGGGATGTTACTCGAATTGTGATGCCGAGTCGAGGATGTTTTGTATGTATTTAGTATAAACATAGGTATACATGTAGGTCAACCTGACAAGGGATGTTGTCGGTCCGTAAGTTAATGATGTAGCAAATTGTTGGAAATCCTTGAAGGAAAAGTCACAAAATATGCTACGAAGCAACAAGAAAATAACAAAGGACTAATGAGAAAAGTCAAGATATTCCTCCACAGGAAGTCATTCGTATTTGCATTGTAAATCAATGAGATTTATGACTTCCGATTTAGGGACGAATAAGGAATTTGAAAATGTTGAAATATTAAAATTGTTTCCATTACGAAGGGCGAGTCAATGAAATGTTTTAAGGATAAAGAACAAGCATTCAGTGAGGAAAATCTTCAAATTACTTTCATTTGATGAATATAATATTGTGATGTTGTTTGTTGTTTGTTGATGCTGGGTAACATTGAAATTGTTGCAAAAGTTATTTTTGGATTATTTTAATGTTGAGAGGTAACTGGCTTTTATTTATTTAGAGCAAAACCCTCTTTAAGTTTAGTTATGACCTAAATAATTTCTAACCAATATTGTTGGGAATTCCATTTAACGTAGTTTTAATTATGGGCATGTAAATAAGCCTTAAAGTGGTCAACAAAAATGTTGTAGAGTGTAGCACAAAATCACCCTTATTCCCGTTGTCGTTTGTTGTATATCCGACTCATGTAAAAACTATATTCAGATGTGTTTTTTAACTTTTTTTTAACGATTTTAGTTCTTTTACGATCTTTTCAAATCGTTTTTCATAAAAAATTTACAAACATCGACTTAAAAACGAAATTAAATTTCAGCCATTTCAGACAAATTACATATCTTTAGACTCACCTTTTTAATGTTGATCCTTAGCATGTTTTTAATATCCTGTAAATAAAAAAAATATGTATGACAGTAGTAGCAAGGTTTTAACGTTTGAAAGATTTTTTAAAATTTGTTTCATTTACTCAGAGGTTCGAAACTAAGAAGTTCTTTACTCCGTTTATATTCTTTGTAATATAATTGAATAGGTCAAAAAAGAAGAAAGAAAATTCGAAACCACCCTATAATTTAAAAAAAAACAAACGAAGAAAGCATTTTAAGAAGAACTCCGAGTTATTCGAATCAAGACACCTAGACAATTGCCCATCAATAACTATAGAATCAAAGGCGAATGAAGGTAAGTTATCCCTCTAATCCATTCAATGAGTCGCGGTGTCTGTTACTTGGACCACTCATAAGCCTTGTTCCTTCGCCACCGACTATAAATTATCAAATTCAATTCCCATACGAGTGTAGGAGAGATAATAGACTCGATCTAACCATCTCATCCTGCGGATACCTTGAAGACACTTGCCTGATGGCTGTGAGTCCATAGCACATTTGAGAAACCGATTTGGGGTTATGCGTTCAACGTGGCCAAACCACCAAGGAATACAAATTAGCTGCTCGGCATTGAGTACCTGACAGGTTCTGTTGTTCGAAAGAATGTCATTTCAGCAGCTTATGTTTGGCTTCTTATTCTCTCGATCACTAACTATAATTCTCATGAAACACCGTATTAAAAACCTAAAACTTACCCCTGACAAACATCCGACAGTATAACTGTGCTGAAAAAACGTCTCAATTCAGCCGTTCGGTCTCCGCATAAAATTGTAGGTCTCTTCCATTAAATAAATAAATAGGTGGCGCAACAGGCGGGTAGACACCCAAGGCCTAGCTTCTCACAACCATTCGTTTTGTGCGAGTTTCTATTTTTGGGATGAATGGAAGGGGGACCTACAATTTTATGCCGAGTCCGAACGGCTGAATTGAGAAGCTTTTTCATGACAGTCATACACTGGTCGGCATAAGTATTTTGACAAAACTAAAGTTAATTCTACTCATAATTTGAAATTACTTCATGTAAATTTTGGTATCAATGGAAAAGTCATTTAAATTCCGTTTAAATGATATAAAACTTTCCTTAACCCATTAAGTACCCATTGAAAATTTGGAACTTTTGCAAAAGTCTACTTTTTTGACTTTTTTCCTCGGTCCAAAAAAAAAAGTGTTTTGATGCAAAAAGTTTCTTCAAACAATTCGAATAGTGACAGCAAAAAAATTTTTTCAAAAATCTCTTCGCTAATATTTTTTACGATTTTTTGAATGGGATGATCTCAGAAAAATTGTATGAAAAGGAGGAAAAAGTGGCAAAAATAGTCATTTTTAGCAATTTTCAAGAAATCATAAAAAATATTAGCGAAGAGATTTTTGAAAATTTTTTTCTGCTGTGACTATTAGAATTGTTTGAAGAAACTTTTTGCATCAAAACACTTTTTTTTTTGGACCGAGGAAAAAAAGTCAAAAAAGTAGACCTTGACAAAAATTCTAAATTCTAAAATTTTTAAATGGGTGCTTAATGGATTAAGGAAAGTTTTGTATCATCAACCGGAATTTAAGTGACCTTTCCCTTGATGCCAAAATTTACATGAAGTAAGTTTCAAATTAGGAGCAGAATTAACTTTAGTTTTGTCAAAATACTTATGACGACCAGTGTACTCTCAGATGTTTGTCAGAGGTTCGCGAGAGGCGCGGCGCACTAGAAAAAACTTTAAGATGTAATTTGTGTTCTTCCGGGGATCGAACCTGGGATCCCTCGCACAGTAGTTCAGCACACTAACCACTGCGCTACTGCGCCCACTCTCTTCCATTAGTCCCAAAAATAAAAACTCACACAAAACGAATGGTTGTAAGAAGCTAGGCCTATGGTGTCTACACGCCTGTGGCGCCAACTATTTATTTATTTAACTTAGCTCTTAGCTCAACATTTTTTCCAGTCCGGCCAATCCATCTGTCAATGGCCCGAAAGTGTCAGAAAAGAGAAGACAGTGGGGGGAAAACTTTGTCTTAGGTTTTCACTATAGAAAGAGAGCTCAGTCAACTTGCGCAACCTAGGTAAGCCAAAGACCTTGCAAACTAGAGAGGCATAGATATTCCTTGATGCCCAGATCAGCCCCTGATTTTTGGGATCCTAAAAGTAAGTAAGTCGTCAAACTTCGACCTATGAAGCAAACACTGCAAACGAATACCTCAGTGAATAAAAACTGCGATCGACAAAATCAAAATTCATCCTTAAGCTCATTGAATTTCAAGCCTACAAATTAAAAGTAGATACCACTATGATATTAAACTTCACCTCGTTCAACATCTATCAACATATTTGTCACATCTGATTTAATAAAAAATTGAAACATTTTTCAAAAGTCTCAACCCAACTTTCATGTACATACTCAAAATATATTTAACAAATGATCCTGCAATGAGAGCAATTGAATCCTTAATTTCCATCACCCTCCATCATCTAATTAACAAGGGCGAATAGAAAAAACAAAACCACTGATGTGTGATTTGCAAAACTGTTTGTTTTTCTGACACTTCGCCAATTATTCACCTGGCAAATTCAAATACACGTAAGCATTCACTTTCGCTCTCTTTAACTCTGAAAATAAATAAATTAAATAAACAAAAGGCAAACACCTAAGCCTGGCCATGTATTTATTTAAGTTCCGGTTACGCCATGCGAAATAGTTTCTAAAATTGCAACTAAATTTCCATTTGTGTTTGCATTGCACCTCGAGTGTTCATATATGCACACACATGTGTGTGAACTTTTTTTTTTTCACCCTCTCTCCTTCGCCCAGGAGCAGGATTAATTTGTTTAATTTCGCTTTTTTTTTGCGAAAAAAAAAATCCCACTCTTGTTTCTTTCCGCTATAAGAGCGCGTTCCATACGACGATATGGTTGGTAGAGTTTTTTTTTTCTTTTTTTTTAATATTTTGTTGAGGACCTTTTGATTTAATCCTCTGGTGGGGAAAAATAATTAATAATTTTTTTTTTTTTTTAGTTGCCATTTTCGATGGCTCATGTGTGCACACTTTTCAGGCGCTAACCAAGCATGAGCTTCCAACCTAATTGTTTTCAAAGTGTTTCAGCTACACGCTCTAATTTTATTTAAATTGCTAATGACGACAGAATGCTGGTGATACTAAAATGGATAAAAATTGAAAATCGGGCTAAACAAAAGATTGTGCTTTCAGGTTCATTTTTGATTTTGAGGGGTATGTGATATTGTGTAGAATGGAATTTGGGTGAATGAGGTTTTTTTGTTTTACCTATGAATTTGTAATTTTAATTTACATAGAGAATTGTTGGTATTGGCGGGAAGTTTTTTTTAAGGTAGGGCTAAAATCTCTCAATCAAGGCAGACATCTAAATAAATCTAGCAGACGTTTGATTAACCCTGACATGTTGCTGAGGACTAGACGTCCATGGATCAGTTGGGCCCTGTGATCAGACTTAATGTTGGACGTTCTAAAATGTGAAGCGCATCACACTGACAATAAATGTTGGATGAAATGCCTGACTGTGGAGTTGGTATGAAGTCCAGTTGCTTTGTAGATGAGTTGTATCGGAGATTATGGATGACTATAAAGTTAAACTATACCTACACGACACATCCTGGACGTAGTGGCTCAGTGGTTAGTGTGCTGGACTACTGTGCGAGAGATCCCTGATGGTTCCATCCCCGGAAAACAGAAATTACATCTTAAGTTTTTTCGCCACCTCTCGCGAACGTTTGACAAACATCCGGGAGTACTTATAACTGGAGACTTTTTAGGCGAGTCATGTTTCGTATTCTTGATCCTGAGTATTTGGAGTCAATAATGGTTCTGATCGCATCCGAGATAGTTCACATTGTGGTGAACAATTTTTAGTTCACCCTTTCGAGGCTGTCATTATGAAGAATATTCGAATATAGTCAATGATAAGTAATGCAAAGGAGAGGATTCAAAACGCACCTCTAGCAAAGTCCTACGCCCACGGTGAAAGGTATTGCCTTAACGACAAATTGTGTAAATGTTTACCTTTTACTATATCTGTTCATTGCGTAAATATTTAGATAGATACCTCAACATCATTTCCTCTTGTAATATCACAAATAGAATACCTACATCACAGATCTATGGACACCAATTAAATTAGTCAGCGCTTACTTTAAATTCATTCAACAATTTGTAAACAGTTCGCCCTAATTTCGCCTAAATTGCTGTTGCGCTTTGATAACGATTCTCATTCGCGAAGCTGTATGAGTATGAGTGCATAATGTCGATCTCATCGATGAGGTAAAAGATGCACATCCTCTTTGTGTATCTATGAGATCATTCCACCTCAAGTAGGTATCCAAAAATAGATTAGGTATACATACCATATCTCACAGTGAGTGTGTTTCATGCAGACGGCATCCCACCCGGTCACCACCTGCTCATGCACGAGGGAAGGGAATATCGTTTAATTCGACATTTAAGCGCCTAAACAAAGTGACATCATACGATACACATTCTTTGGCGACGACTACAACTGAAATGGCGTCCAAATGTCCTATTTGGTTCAATCGGTCTTTGTGCCAAGTTTTCTTTTTTTTTATTATTATGTGTGTAACCTACTGAAAGTAAAGTTGAAAGACTAAAAAAGTCAAGTGAAGGTTGACATGCCTGTCGGTGTGCTGTCTGTAATCCATATATGAAGGACTAAAGGCCAAAAATTGAAAAGAATATCCAAAGGAAGTGATTGGACAATTTTGTTTATTCATTTTATTTCTATTTAATGGACATTACCTCATTGACAAGTGATTTACAAAATGTTTTGTGGTTTTATTTATGTGATTTTGTTCACATTTTCTATTTGACGTTGTTACGTGTTTTTGTATTGGGGCGAAAAGTTTCCATTTTTATTATACCCCTGCTGTCATTATGATTTTTCTTTTCATGGGCGGCATCCGTGAATAATTTTATTTCGTCTGTTCTGAGAAATTTGTATAAATGTTCGCTATGATTCTAAAGTACGAGATGATGTCAATTATTATGCTGATGTTGTAGTTTATTTTTAAAATATTTATCGTTTCTTTGTGGTTTGTATATCTAGAAATATTTTAAATTGTTGCTAGCCTGTCATGCTAGATTTTGAAATTAGCAAAAAAAAAAATTTTGTCTTCACGATGAAGAAGAAGGGATCTTTAAAAAGTCTAAACGATAGTCTAGAAAGTGACACACGAATATACACATAAAAAGGTTTCTTTCATTTGTACAAATATGACAGATGACGTTTCGTAAACGACATCTTTCTTCAAAATTTGTAAGGTACCAAAATTTAGTACTGAATGGTGATATTCGCCTTTTTTTATAATCCAATTAGGTATTTCTCCGATTTTTGATAAATCTAAGGTTAGATGAGTCGCTTCTGGTGTATAAAGGTGATAGTGAAAGTAATTGTTTAAGAAAAGTCCTCTGCAAGACAAATTTTAATGAAGCAAAATATACTGTCAAGAAATGAATTTTTTGCAAATGACAGCTTCTGGCAGAACACTTTTAAAAGTGTCATATCGCCCACTCTCAATTTGTCATAGCGCCCTCGGGCTCAAGACCCCAAATCTTCATCTGACAGTAAAACCAAGCAGGGAGGCAGCATGTCCCCCACACGTTTCGGGTATTATTTTATTTTGGGGCGTTAATGCACTTCCTATGGTGTCATAAAGCCCACAAAAAAGTGACTTAAAGCCCGGCGCTAGGGCATTATGACACCGGGCGTTATGACATGTACGATGTACCCGACATCTTCAGTTCAAGAATTTAAAGAATCACCGCCGGGCGATATGACACTTTTAAAAGTGTCATAGCGCCCCAGGGCCTTATGACATGTACCTGACAGCTTCAGTTCAAGAATTTGAAGAATCACTGGAGATGTAAAAACTTAGGCTAAAAGAAACGTGTGCAAGTCAGAAATCGTCTCTGAGATGGAAGATTCACTCTTTAGGTGGCTTTACAGTCAGACTTAAAGGTTTTCGAGATGCATGAATTTTTTCCAGATGGATGAGTGTAAGATTGATGTGTCAATAATCCACACTAATATTTTAAGAATAAACCTCTGAACCAATTCTTATGAAATTTAGCAGGGAGATAGTCTGAATAGAAGGAAGTTTTATCTAAATAAATAAAATAAATAAATAGGTGGCGCAACAGGCGGGTGACACCCAAGGCCTAGCTTCTCGCAACCATTCGTTTTGTGTGAGTTTCTATTTTTGGGACGAATGGAAGGGACCTACAATTTTATGCCGAGTCCGAACGGCTCAATTGAGAAGCTTTTTCATGACAGGAATACTCTCTCGGATGTTTGTCAGACGTTCGCGAGAGGTGGCGCAGTAGAAAAAACTTTAAGATGTAATTTGGGTTTTTCCGGGGATCGAACCTGGGATCCCTCGCACAGTAGTCCAACACACTAACCACTGCGCTACTGCGCCCATTGAAGTTTTATCTACACTAATTTAATTGTATAAATGTGAAAGTAACATTGTCTGTCTGCATGTCACCTCTATACAACTCAACCTCTGAACCAATCGTAATATAATTTGACAAAGACATAGTCTAGAATCTGAAGAAGGACATAGGCAAATTTTCATATTGAATATTTGCAATGAAAGTATGTAAAGAAAGGTTTTTGTCAATCCGGTAAAATATAAAAAATGCCCCCATGAAAGCGTCATAATATTTTCGTAAATGGTGCTACTCTATCTCACCTGCACATGTTGTGGGTATAACAAAAATATTTGCGTATGTAAAGTCTAATACCCAAAACACATGTGTAGAATTCACTGTGCAGCATGATTAGAATGTTCTTTTGTGGTGAAATTCTGCTGCCACTGCAGCACTGCAACATATCTCTATTTTTAAATCCACTAGCAACTCAGTATATTAAATTAAATAGACTTGGCAGCATCGAATTTTTAAATTCAGCTACATGTGTTTTGGGCATAATAGTCCCATGTTGTCAGAGAATTCAACAAATGTTCCTTTTACTTCACCAAATCGTTCAATGTAAACCATATAAACCTCGTCTGATATCTCATAATATTTACCAAAAATTTCAACGCAATGAACTTCTAAAATTTATATATCTATGTTTTTCTAGACTTCCCTGCGAAGTATCTAAAAATTGGTATACCTATCCCACCCATTCAATAGCATCTCCCAACAAAATAACTTTAAAGATAAATCCTTTCACAATAATGTAAACAAAAGAAAAACAGAATTTCCCAAAAATCAGAATCCCTTCGCAATTATTGTTTACATTCCATTTCCAAAAATTGTATTCATTTATAAATAGCTTCTTAGCTCTTATCGTGGAGCATTCAAAGCAAAGTTGAAAAGAAAAATATTTTTCTTTCAAATTATTATCCTTATTAAGGGTTATCTCTTGTTCGACCTCAATTCAAATGATAAATATGCTGCCTTTCATGGTCACTTGAACGAAAAGGTTGTGCAACTTTCACACCTTAAAGTCATAGGACTTGGACAATTTTCAGTTAATTAATTTTTCTTCTTGTTTGCCTTTCGTGATGCGCTATTCTGCTTTTGTCTATTTGCTGGGCAAATAAGTTTGCCACCACAAAGACCACAAAGACGTAAAGCAATATTACTCTCGTTTTATTCTTGATGGCTTTTTCATCAATTGAATTGGCCCTTTTTTGACCTTTTTGACTTTTCTCTTCTTCTCTATCTATACGTTTCTTTGTGAGGGAATATTTCAATTTTAAACGATTTGTTTTAATTATTGGATTGTTTTTCTTCGATTAACATTTTGTGTAGCATTGTAGATAGTTTGTTTCTTTTGCGGTAGTTTTTTGTTAACAGATAGGGAAAACCACCCAACAACCCAAGGCAAACTCTTCGCAAACTCTAGGAGAGTACTTCGGTGCCATGAAATAAAGTCTTATGCAAAAGGTCAGAAATTTTGGACTTTATTGCACTTCTGAAATTGCAATAAAGTCCAAAAAAAGTTTTGAACCTTTTTGCATAAGACTTTATTTCATGGCACCGAGTATTTCTTCTTGGAGCTTGCTGATTTTGCCGAAACGGATATCAGCAAAATACGGAAATTTCTGCAAAAATTGAAAGTGGTTCCAAGAGTAGCGGAAATAACCGAAATAACAATGGACCTTATCTGGTCTAAGTGAATTACTTCGTATATAATGGATAATTGGCTTCCTAACCTAACCTAACCTAAGGCATGTCTTCCACTTTCATAAAACTGCACAAAAAAAGTTGATACCGGACCAACGTATTGACTTTTTAGGACAAAAAAAGATGCACGAGCACGAGTCCCCCCACCGATATTTTTGGTCTAGATACCAATTGTTTCAATACATTTCAATGTTGGTTGGCAAAAACCCAAATTTCGCCCTCATTTAGGCAAAATGTCGGCCGTCTTTGATCCCAGCACGTCTAAACCATTTTTCGAGTCGACAACAGAGACCCATAGGTATATACATTCTGGCCAGCCCGCCATATGAACTTGTGAACCTCTATACTCATACCAAGGAGTGGTTTTTATCACCATCGTATCGCTCATAATTTTAAAATATAAGTCAGACAAAGGGGCATAATACCCTCTTGACATTATTTCGCAGACAAATTTATTGCGCCACCTTAACACTCCTTAGCACTTGGGGTATAATTTAATAAATTGCCGCCCATTAAAAAAAATGTTATTGACCTTACACCAGCGGTCACACACAAATCACATTCGCAAGCAGCAAGGCCTTAACCATTTTAATATTCTCCCCGCATAGTGAAAACATTTAAGACTTGTTATATAGATATAGGCCTATAGATATATGCGGATTGATAGATACGGCAGCCATCCGTCCCCCATTCGAAGCACACAATGTGGAACGGATGATGTTGAAGTCAAATCAGCAGAAGAAAACGAACAGCGAATAGGAGACGTTATCCATCGAATATATGTCAAGTATATCCTTATGAAACATATCGATTTGAGATTATCATAATGATGGTGTGCTTATGTTGTAATCGTGGTTTTGGTTGGCATCGCATACGAAATGATATTTTCTATGTGTGTGTGTGTGTGTGTGTGTGTGTGTGAGGGTTTTTTCTCTAATCCCTTGTCCTACGTCCGTCTTTATATCATTTTGGGTGAATGGTGGAAAATTTGAAATTCGCAATGCGTGTCATGTAAAACTCGATGAGGATTATTCTGACAATGACACTGACAGTTTGTTACCATCATCAGTTATTGTTGTTGTTCGTTTTATTTTTTTCTTGTTGTTTCTATGTTTTGCAGGACTATTTCTCTGCCTTCATCTGGCATTACGCCTATACGACTATATGTATGCCCTCCCTCATGAGTATGTTTTGAGAATGTTTTCATGTTAAGCGGAACCCCGAAACACTTGTATTTCTACAATCCCTTGTTGCAAAGGATAAGCAGTCGGTTGTTTCTTCGGGATCCTTCGCTTTTAACTATATATTTTCCGAGCTAAGTGCAGGAATTTGTATTTATTTAGAGCTTGTAAAACGGGTGCGCGGTGCTTGTTTGAACCCCTTCCATGGTTTGCCATATTGCACATGATTCCATCGACAAACAGTAGGAAAAGGCAGACAGAAGGAAAAAAATCGAACCGAGTTAAAGGATTCAACTAGATTGGCTCCCTGAACGAAGGATATAGAGGATACACTTCAGCAGTTCTCTTATACATTCGAATTGACTTTTTATTGAATTTCTCAAAGTGATTGAGGGCAATTCAGTGGTTTGGAACTGATGCAGAGATTTCTTTTATTAACTTAGTGTGGGTGTGGGGGTGAGGGCATACTGCGCTGGGAATAGCAAAATTGAATGATGTTAGAAAGGGGTTTCAAAAGGTAAACGCTACCGGAGTGTTGTAGAAAAAACAGAATCGAGAGCTTGAATTATAGAACATTGAAACATAACAGGGTTCAAGGAACTTTGCGACTATTAACGCTGAGTCATATAGCACTCTTCAGGGACGAAGACAAACAAACATTCTGATGAGTGTATGGGACTCAGAATAAACATTAGTCTGGTACAATCTTTAGTTTAGTTTAGTTTTGTATCTTTTGTTTTGTAGCTTGTGTGCACTTGGGAGTCAAATTAATTGCCTGCAGGTTATTTTGCAATTGCAGAAGTCGGCGCATTGTTCCAGGTCCCATCAGGTCCAACCGCATGGGAAAAATGACAAAAATTACAAATTACACTTTTTCCTTTGTTTAGAAAGCTTCTCAATTCAGCCCTTTGGATACGATATATATAAAAATTGAGCCTTAAAATGTTTGTCGTCGATTGACGCCTTAACGCATTTACCGATTTTGACCAAACTTTCACACTTTGGTATTGGTCTATATATGATTTCTGTGAAGTTTGGTCAAAATCAGACAAAGGGTCGTGGCGCCGTCCATACAAAAAAAAAAACATTCAAAATCGTATACCTCCTATACCTACAAAAAACAACTTTTATGGGTTGTGTATCTCGAGAACCGCTGGGCCGATTTTCATGATTATTTTTTTGTTTTGTTCGTCTTGCTGTATTTCAGGTTTAGGCAGAAAAAAAATTCCAGCAAATCGATTAATTCTCATATCTCGCATTTTACGAAAGAACATTATTGTCTAAGACCTAAGCAATACAATTCCTGTGCACGGGCAAAGCCGGGCGGGTGCAGCTAGTAAAATATAAATATCTGGGGTATATTTTTTTTTACACTGACGCAACGTCTAGTATTTTAACAGCTTTTTAGCGCTCCTAAAAGTACCGAAAAGAAGTACAATACCATAATGGGCCCATGGACATCCCAGGGTAATACATACACCTATGCTAATAAGCTGCAAACAACCGGCGGCGGCGCTGTTAAAGCTAGCATAACCCGTGCGCCAGAGTCAGATTCATATTCCACACATAATGTCATTGAAGGCCTTTAAAAAAAAAAATCGTCCTGTCTAAACCGGTGTCTATAAAAAACCCTTCAGTATCGAACAGTTTTTAAATGGGTACAAAAAAAACGGTTTTAGGGTCGATCCTGTCTTCAGCTGACTGTCATTCGCCTCATCCTCAATTAAGTAAAGGAATTTTGAAGGTGGCATCGGCCCTTTAAATACTTCTACCTACCATCACTCATGAGCAGCTTTAACTTGACTAGGCTCTGTTTCTGTAGGTTCTTGAAAATAACTCTTTACTTTCTTCGATTGCAAACAACCACTGATGTTGTATTTCAAAAACGTAATTAGGGTTGCAAAATCAAACCAAGATTTCTAATAGTTAAAAGAAGCTAAAACAAAAAAAAAAAACAATATCCTTCTCTTATACGAAAAGGCTAAAAATCGAATCCCCCTATTACTAAAGAGAGCCATTGAAAACGAATGAGTGAATGGATCTTTTTACCATCCTTTGAAGGCCCGGGCGCTTTTATTGATTTTTATACTCTTCATCGTCACTATAGGCAATTTTCGTTTTACTATTTTGAAGTCTGTGCCCATACCTTCCAATTTATTTTGGCATGGTATATCTAATGAACTTACAAGTCATCCAATTAAATTAAGCTGTACCCTAATACCGAAATGCTACTACGGTGCCAAAGCCTTTCATTTTTATTCAAATTAACCCAATTCAAAGGGTTCTTTGAGTGAGTTTTTATCCTCTTTAAAAGGCTCTTTTGGTACACCCTACCAATAGCCGCAAATCCTCTCTGTTTTAAAGACCCTTTGAGGTAGACGCCCCGATTGTCTATTACTATTGGATTCATATACGATTCACAATTTATTTATTCCACATACCAAGGCATGCAATTTTGTGCCTCAAAACGAGACTAGATATTTTTTTCGCCCCACCCCTTCAACTCTCTTTGCCACATTTTTCGTATATCCTTCATACAAACTATAACAAGCTATCACTTAAGCGGTTTGCTGCGGTAGCACAACTGAAGTTGCTCAAAGGCAGAACTTATTGGGCGGATTTCAGGCGATTTTGTTGTGTGTAGGATTTTTTCCAAGCATTTGCCTTGCTCTTTCCCATTTTATGTATAAACATTGGAGTAAAATTCAGTCAAAAGGAGGAATGGAACTGCTAGCTCTTCAAGCTAGGAGAGGTTTTTCTTTTTATTTTTATTTTTATTTTTATTTTTATTTTTGGTTTGCCTTTATGAATTTCACTCCAACTGGATGTATAGATATAGATACCTGCAGAATGTGATCCTTGCATAACATACCATAAAGGATTTATATGCACAACTCTCTTGTTTGTAGCAGTATGACGACCGACAACGTTCAAGTCGCGCTTGATGCCTGTCCAGATTGTTGAATAGGAAAAATATCCAATTTAGTTTGGCGAAAGATTTTTCTTTGCTTGCCTTATCCACATTTTGCCGTGTATTTTTCTGCATGAAAAATATGATTTAATGAAACACTTTGATAAAGAAAAGTGCTTAGCGGAAAAAGGCAAGTGTAAGAATGAAGCAAAGTAACTGCGATATTTTTGTAAAGAAATAAGCTCCATAGAAGGGAATTATTTGAAATGATTTCTGGTTTCCTTTTTAGTGGTGTGGCTTTATTTGATATTTTAAATCTTGGAATAGTGGAAAAATTCTAAAAAAAAAATCATTATTACTTTATGATATGTTTTTTTTAGAAATATAAATCGATTGAAAAACCTACAAAATTAAGGGAGATATAAAGGACTCTTATTCTGTACTAGTTGACCCGCGCTCCACTTGCCCGTTCGCACACAATTATATTTGGTTCATTTAAAATTACACTTTGAGTGTTTCATTAAAATCTGTCCAGTAGTTTTCGCGCTTTTAGGAGAAAAAGAAAATTCCTCCCTCTCCTAGATCTTGCTACTTATTTACTGCATTTCCTTTCCTTTGTTTCGTTTTCTTATGAATTCCAAACAACTAACTACCCCAAACCTACACTGTTACCATACCACATATCAGAATCAAATTCTGAAATGAAACCTGTTTTGTATTATACGTCTCTTCTCTTATGAATATTTCAGCACGCACCCCATCCCCATCCTGCATCGGACATACGCTCATAATTGGTGCACACCTTCATACTGTGTAGTATACGTATGCTTGTTTTGTTTTTGTTTGTCCTGTCGCACGATCGCAAAAGTAAAAACATCCATTTGTAGCAAGGTATATGTGTATGTATATATTTTCACTTCAAAAAATACATTTTGGCTGAAAACTGATCCTAAGGACGTGGCTATAAATGACATAGCCTATAGCAGTCTCACAGTCTTAAGGAACATTTTAAAAAAAGTTTCATTGAAATCTGTCCAGTAGTTTTCGAGTTTTTAGCTGACAACGAAAATTGCAACTGTTTTATTATATGTATAGATGAGCATAGGATGGTTTTGCCTAAATTCTTACCAATTAAGCCAATCGAGGGGTCACTCCCTCGCCGAAAGCGTTTACACCTTCAATCAAATATATACATTTTGACAACCAAAAAAAAAAAAGAATTTGTTCCAAGGAAATCAATCATCAACTTAAGAAGATGTAGTCAATCAATTTTCAGCCACAAAACAACATGTCATGATTCCATCTCCCAAGTTGTCATCAGCTGTCTTTCCCAAATCATTAGACACACGGTAACACCACTCAACTCAATAATTCATCACCTTTGTCATGTTTTATTACGCTATAAATACAGACCCTACTCCGGTAAATTAAACTTCCATTAAACTACCCAGCCCGAAAGCACAAAATGTAAAAATAAATCTAACCGACAATATTTAAATTTAATTCTCCCATGTGGGACATTGGTGTAGGGTATATCGTACCTACACGAAATTATTCGCTAAACTCTGTCATTTGAAACCATTTAACCCTACACCTCTCTGCCGCTGCCACCCGTGGCGGGATGAATATGAAAAAAAAAAAAAGCGCCGTCAACCTCACTCATGATCGAGTGTAATAATATGCTCCATCCATACACATCGCCCCCCTAAAACAGCCGCCCACCCGACTTCCACACGAATCACTTGCGCTTGAATAAATACAAATATGACCGCCCTTCGCCAACCCACCCCACAGCCGAGTGCGTCAACTTAAGGTAGTATCAAAGTTACGACTTTTATTAAAACTAAATCCATTACACGGGGTGGGCTTCTTTGTGCATCCCCTCCGTCATGTAGGTAGCTCGCACTCCTTTTTCTCGTTTTGTTATCGTCTCGACACCGCACGCTCATTTAATGTCGTCATCATAGTCGTCGTCTGGTTAGGTTACCACACCACTCGAGTAGGTGATCTCGCGTCTTTTGTCTTCCATCCGCCCACCCATCATCACCCATCACACCGGCTTATATACATATGTGTGTGTGTGTGCCAGGGTATGCATTGGGTGTAATTTAATTGAAAAACTTCATCCGAACAACGACTGCGGAAAAATTATTTTCTTCTCCCCTTTTGGGGGGTAATTTTTTCGCCATTAGTCGTTTTAGCCCGAAGTAAGAGAAATAGCTGCAAGGCTGTTTTAGCATGGGTCTGGGGTTAGGACAGATTGAGGGGGCAAATAAGCGAAGACAAAGCTTTCATTGCGATTTCACATATGGCTGAGTGTTCGCGTTGAAAAGTGATTACTGTTGTGGAGCGCTAAATAGTTCTATAGACGGATATGGTGTAGGCGAAGGGCTTCGGGAATACAATTCCCGAGCCGGCAGGGTGGTGAGTTCATTACTTAGCGTTACGGTGGTTGTAATGGAATTATTGAAGTGATTTTTTCATTCTCTCTCCTTGAGAGCTTAGTAAGCGGAATTTTTTTGTATTTTTTTTTTAGTTGCTTCTGGTGCTGATGGCGTAGTTAGGGTTCTTTGTGAGATGAGGGTACAAATTTCCCAAAGAGAATATAAACGAAAGTTTAATTATAAAGGGTTAATCATATTATATGTCGAGGAATGGAATACGGAAAAAAAAACAACAACTTTGAAGCACTCCACCTCGTATGCAATTAAAGTAGTCCATAGGGATGTAATTATTTTTTGTGTTTTGTACTTAGTACTTAGCTTAATGAGAGGGATTTTTTAATTTTTTCGAAGGCTTAACCATGTCAAAGCTACATAAGGGAATAAGTGGTACGAAGTTTAGATATGGGAGTTGAACTAGCGTCATTAGGAAGACGCTGAATAATTATGAAGTGGAAATTTAAATAAAAAAGAACCGCCTTTGGTGCGAGGTAGATGGAGATAGATTTATTTTAGCCACGGTTTTGGAGAGCTTTTTGAATCCTTTTCGTTGAATTTTGTTATTTTAGGTAAAAGAAGAGGGCATGGTGGGAGTAGTAGTATAATAGTTCCTTGTCCTTCTTACTATCGGCAGTATTGGCAGTATTACTCAGTTTGCAATGTTGTCGCCTTGTAGGCGGTCTGACGGCACTTCATTTGACGTTTCATGAACTCTATAATCTCTACATTGACTTCGTCTAAAGGCCTATTACTGAACTAAGCTGACGTGGTTCGAAATTTTTTCACCACTACTGACACTACATTTGGATGTGGGTCGAAGTTTTCCCAGTACTTACGGCAGATATGGTCCGAAGTTTTCTTAGTAATACGTTTGACGTAATCCGAGGTTTTTCCGGCACTACACTTTAACAAATACATAGTACAAAGTTTTCATAGTACCTAATAAATAAATAAATAATAGGGTAGATGCTCTAGGCCTAGCTTCTCGCAACCATCCTTCGTTTGTGTGAGTTTATATTTTTAAAACGAATGGAAGGGACATACAATTTTATGCCGAGTCCGTACGGCTGAATTGAGAAGCTTTTTCAGGACAGTCATACATACTTTTGGATGTTTGACAGACGTTCCCGAGAGGTGGCGCAGTAGAAAAAAGCCTTTAGATGTATTTAGTGTTTTTCCGGGGATCGAACCTGGGATCCCTCGCACAGTAGTCCAACACACTAACCACTGCGCTACTGCGCCTACTTTTGTAGTACCTACTTGCAACGAAAGACGTGATCCGACGATCCCAGTTTTTTTGAAGTCTGACGTTTTTCTAATCTACTTCTGGCCCAACTTTTTTCCAGTCCTTAACTTAAGGTGGTCCAAAACTTAACCGGTAGGTAGGTACCACGCTATTCGTAGTTCGAAAATATCTCAGAATTACCCTTGACGGAGTCTTAAGATTAAACCCGAGGTATAGTGTTTTCCGGTACTACTCTAGAAATATTCTGAAGTTTAAAAACTGTACCTAAAATGTATGTTTTTTGGTAAAAGAGTTTTAAAAAACGTGGGATATTTGCCTTAAGCAATTGGGTAGATAAGTAAAAATGTGATTCATTTCGACGATTAGTTGGGTCTAATGTCTCCATTTCGGTTGACATGTTGGCGACAGAATTAAACCAGAATTGGATGAATCTCAAAATTTGTAAGACCCTATTTTACCCAGATTCTTCAGTTTGTCCTAGGATCCATGTTCTCTAGATACTCCAGATACTCCATCAAAGAAGTAACTGAGTCTTTGCGGATCAGTTCGATCTTAACTTTAGATCTCTTTTTATCTTACATCTAACTATATGGCCAAAGTGGGGAGGCAGTCAGTGGTCATTTTCTACTTCGCTGGGCCAAGTATTGGCATTCAAAGTGTTAAAACTAAGACAAGCTTTGATTCCAATTGATTGATCCCAAAGCTATAGAAAAGAATTTCTTTATCCAAACCCAAATCTGTGAGCATATATATCAATAATAGGTACACATATCAAAAAATCTCCATTAGGTTAATTCAAAATAATATTAGAACGTCCTCTCAAAAAAAAAAAGAATTACCAAATACTTCATTCTAATAATCCTGTCATACATAAAATACTATAAACAACCATAATACACAACATTCGAGAGTCGAGAGCCATGGGCATGATGAAAAATAATATTGACAGCGTCCTGACCTGCAATCAAAAACCCCCCGTCATAGTCTGCTAAAGTCAGCCTAAGTTGCCATCAAACCAAAACAACATTATAGTCGACAAACAAATTTGTATATGTGGCCTTCAGCATCGAGAAATGGCTCCAGTAAAAGAAAAAAAGGACAAAAACCACACCGCAGACACCAGTCGCCCATTTGCAAATTGGTTTCCGAAAAAAAAAATATATAAAAAAAAAGGAGACCCTTTCCAAGGTGAACCATTGAAAGTGTTTACAAAAATTACGCACCAAAAAGGGGGAAATATTGTATAAGTAGGCGTCGAAGCATCAAATAAAGTTACCAAACTTCACCATATCCACCCTCACCCGAATCGACAATTTCAAGGTGAAAGCCAAGTGAAAAATTGAAAAAAATAAAACTTTATTCAATTTATCCAAGGAGCATCCGTTTCTTAAGACACTTACGCAGCAACTTGGTAAGTTAGATATACCATTAATCGGTGAGTAGGCCTTCTGGACAAAAGGGTGCGAGCAATGTTAAAAAGGTGTTCAACTGAATTTACTTAAAAGGCTCAGACAGATTCAATTTTCTATTATGGATGCAGAGGGGATAGCGCACTGGACCGTTGTGATGAGATGGCGGTTTTTCTTTTTCATTTAGTTGCAGGGGTTTCGCACCATCTTTATAGAATTTAAAATGATGTTCCGAACTGTTTGATACACCTACCTAAAACCTTTTTTGGGATCACGGTTATTTGATTTGATTTCAATAAAGATAAGTAATAGGAAGTCTCACTTTCGTGGCATAACAAAAGGTACTCAAAAGGTGGAATGGGCTTAGTTGGTAGTTTGAAGGAAAGTGTGCGGGAGGATACTATTTCGAAGTTTAATAAATTCAGCTTCGGGGCAAGAGATAAACTTTTGGAAAGAGGCGAGTTTGTGCGAGGAAGGTCGATGGACTGCTCTATTTTGAGTTACCATTGCCCGTAGCCGCGTATGCTAAATCTGGTGAAAATTTTTCAAATGTCTCGAATTCCTTATTGGATGCTGTATACAGAAATATGTATTTTATATTTTGGGTACTTTCTCATTGGTGGTTAAAGTTCTTCTGGGCATTAAACAGGTTACATGTTTCATTCAAGGGTAATAGTTCTCTTTGAGGTGAGAATTAAAGAACCGCTAATACACTAATGCAATGGTGGCAATGCATCCATAAGAAACTGTTTGGTGCCGATTATAGACCGGCGGGGGCGTCATTGCTCCGTACTTTTTCTTGAAAATAACGTTGCTAAGACTATTACCATCAACGGCGAGCGCTACAGAACGATGCTAACCGATTTATTTTTGCCCAAATTGAACGATATGAAGGTAGATGACATGTGGTTCCAGCAAGATGTGGATACGTGTCAACAGCAGACGCCACGATGGTCATTCTGCACGAACAATTTGAGGGTAGATATGATTGTCCCTAGCAGAGGTGACGAGAATTGGCCACCAAAATTGTGCAATTTAATCCCAGTAGATTTTTTTTTTGTGGGGCTGCCTAAAATCGCAGCTCAATGCGAATAAACAGCAATCGACCGATGTCCTTAAACCCAACATAACCAATACCATCGCTCAAATTTAGCCGGATTTATGCGGCACATTGGACCTCTCGGATCTGTGACAACGTGAGAATCTGCGGCGGACATGGACATGGTATTACATTCCGTACCAATAATGGCATGTATGGGCCTTTTCTTATTGAAAAATCCTCAGTAAGATCAGATTCTATTCATATATTTGTGCTTTGATCTGATGAGTGCTTTTAGAAGGGCTTCGCAAAAATATTATAACCTATAAAGGGAGTCGCAGTATGGAAAAGATTGGGAACCCCTGCACTAATGATTAATCACATCCTTTCATAAAACTAAAATTACACCTCAAAGTACAACCTGTCAATGAATTTGTCAATTCAAAATTAAACCATTATAAAAACAGAAAAAGGTGAAAAACAATACCTGATTTGTCTATACCGAATATACAGAAATAAAAAATAAATAATCTCCCCCTCATCCTTTAGCTATTCCTTTTTTTTATCAAATCATTTTGCAATTTTCTCAAAACAAACAAACTTTCAGCTAAACATTCATCACCCGTGATCACCACATCTGCTTTACATTATTCAGCGCCCCCAGAAGACTTTCAATCAACCTTCCGAACGGCTTCAAATTCACGTCGTTTCTACAAAAAAAAATATATAAAATCAGCATCACAATTGCCACTACTATAGATTTTTTTTTTGACAAATCTAAACATATTCAACGGCACATCGCATCCAGGGTTAGGTATCGACCAACAACAAGAGCCAACAAATACATTTAAATTCAAAAGAACTTCGACATTTTTCGCTACTGAAAATCGCTGAATACCTCTATTCAGCGTTTGCCATTGTTAAAAATGAATTTCTGGCAACGATGACAAAAAAGAAGTAAAAACTTCGACTAACAAAAAAAAAATTCGTATACATTGATTTGAAATTTCGTAACGAGAAATACTTTGTCAGTCACACACTCTCGGGCACGAATGTTGGCGGATGAGCTAACAAATAAAAAAAATATAAAAGCACAACCCCTGCGCTGCCATTTACCCTTAGCAGTAGCAGCAGCACACTCTCGCTGACTCACTGGAATGTGAGTTTTCTCTTGTGCTTTCATTTTCTTTGGATTACGATTTTTTTTTTTCATTTCTATTGCCCCCTATTTTTTGGTGGTAAAATGGAATTTCTATACCATCATCCGTCAAATTTCTCCATCCTCCAATTTGTCTAGAGAACACCCCCGCAGCGAATCGGTTGCACATAGTCATACCAAAGGAACATCTGTTGAAAATTTTGACGGGAAAAACGTTGAAAATTTATATGTGTACATGTACATATATATATTTTGTGTATAGACATTTCATTTTTTTTTTTTCTTTTTTATCCGGATGTGCGAATCGTAATTTTGACTTTCTATGAAAAATGGGGGGGATGTTGGAAAGTGGTGGTTGTTCTGCTGATGGATGCATAGATGCAAAGGTAAACTTATGAGTACGATTTTTTGTTAAGTTGAGTTAAGTGGTAGGAGGGTCGCGTTTCATTAATTTTGCCAAATGCCAAGGGCATAAATGTTAGAAATGGAAGGTACAATCGAATATTTTTGGGGAGGTGCAACTCACCTGAAATGGTAGGACCGGATGGTGGTATAAAGTTATGGTGAATGTTTTTTTTTTAAATTGGATCAGTCGGATTTTAATTTCTTATTTAGTTTTGATTTATATTTGGAATGTACCCTTTCAGTATAATTGTTGTTGTCCTAACTACTAGCTACTGGGTAATCCCAAAAAAAATGTATCACCAATAATAGCTCGATTTATTCGATTTAAAAATTAACTGACGAGCTTTTCAAGGCAGCTGAAGTCAGGAGAATCGGTGGCTTGGTAGAGAGCATCCATCAACTCATTTAAAAGGTCTGGTCAGAAGAAAGTATGACTGATGAATGGAGCCTCAGCTTCCCGTTTGCGCTATACACAATAGAGGAGACCCTCTAAACTGCCCCATCTGTAGAGGAATCAGTCTCCTTAACATCGCTTACAAGATCCTGTCTGCCGTAATGTGTGAACGCCGGTAACAATTTGTCCACGAATTGAATAGACCCTTGTCAGTGCGGTTTTAGGCCTGGTAAGTCCATAACCGACCAAATATTCACACTATGGCAGATCTTGGTGAAAACTCAAAGAAGTCCAAATCGATACCCACCACCTGCTTATATCGACTTTAAGACCGTATATGACAGCATTCATATAGACGAGTTATATAAAGCCATGTCTAGTTTTGACATCCCTGTCAAACTCGTCAGATTGTGCAGAACGCTCGCTGGTCGGAAACTACCTTACCGAGATCTTTGATGTCAAAAAAGGATTTATACAAGGTGATGCGCTGTCATGTGATTTTTTTAACATCATTCTTGAGAAAATTGTGGGGAACTCGCAAGCCAACACCAGGGGCACAATTTTCCACAAGTCTGTGCAACAACTTGCATATATGATGGATGACATATCGACATCATTGGCAGAACACAGCTAGAAGGGACATACAACATCGACAAATAGGACAGAACGTCAGGTTTAATAGCTACAACTTTGAGGTGGTTAGGGACTTCGTCTACATCAGCTCCGCTATTAACTCTGAAAATGACATCACACATCAGAAATCAAGCGAAAAATTACATCTGACAACCGCTGTTGTAAGGCAATTGATAAGTAAGGGCTTGTCAAGAAACACCAAGGAGACTTCATCATTCCAGTCCTGCTTTATGGCACAGAATCATGGACGCTATCAAAGGCGAATGAAGATCAAATTGGTCGTTTCAAACGCAAAATTCTTCTAGTGATTGTCAATCCCGTTGATAGGCTATAGTGTAGGATATTTAACAGCGAACTTCACGAGCTGTACAGCGACATCAAAAGTACCTATCAGTCGACAAAGATGGCTCGGATATGTAGAGCGAATGGACACCAACGCTGCAGCCCGTAAAGTCTTCGATTCCAACCCGGAGGGACAACGCAGTAGAGGAAGACCTCGCCTTAGGTGGTACGCGCAAGTGAAGGGGACCTCAACCAACTTGGGGTGCGCAACTGGAGACAGTTAGCCAAAGATCGCACTAATTAAGAAGTAATACCTATTCCTTCGCCTTTTTCCTTAGAACATTCTTCCT
Source organism: Cheilosia soror (assembly GCA_949372485.1). Lineage (NCBI taxonomy): Eukaryota > Metazoa > Arthropoda > Insecta > Diptera > Syrphidae > Cheilosia > Cheilosia soror. The sequence continues at coordinate 4,895,410 of OX443563.1, forward strand.
GATGGTACAATTTTCCCGGTTCTTAAGAGCTTAAGCTTAGAATGTTAAATTTGGTCATCACTGGTCAAGGTCACAAAACATCATATCGTGGTAAAGGTAAGTTCTAAAACGTGTTCATATAGCTTTACTCTTCTAAGATACAAATGAATCTATTTGTCAACAACTATACTTCACTGCAAAACTCCCTATAAAATCTCTACCGACATGATCGCACTAACTCAAAAAAAAAAAAAAACATTCATTTATACGATACCATTTAAAGTTTCGCCAAAGCATAATCCCGAATAAGGATTCGTTTAGTATTCCACTTATCTGCAAATAGCGACAGCAATTTTCTAAAATTATCTTATCAAAGACAGTGGAATGCATTTCTTGGTTTCCCAATCCCAGAAGCGAACTACATCGACAATTCAATGGATTTTTCAGATGGTTTCTTTATACTTGGAAATCCTTTCACACAGCTATTATCTCCAGCATGAAAACTAAATTTAAATTTGGAGATAATTCTTAGCGGCTACGAGTAAAAATTCCACCGCATATAAGACAAAAGCGTATATACAACATTATACCAAATCAAAAAGTCATCCAAAACAACAACAGCAATAGAAAAATATACTATATAAAAAAAAAATGCAAAAGAATTCCTGCAACGATGCTAAAGGCGACAGTGGAATCTAATTTTATACTCTCTTGGTCTGATGAACAAACCACAGACAGGACCGAGAGACGACACATACATTTCAGCGAATGCGGTATGAACATTGAATTGTAAAATTGTGGCTTGTGTTTATCTCTGAGGTTCCCTTTTTTTTGTGGAGGTTTTGGGCGAAATTCCAGTTTTCTTACGAGTTGTCTCCCAAAAGAAATACTACATGATTACCACCAATTCTCATCAAGGACACCAAGCTGATCTAAAAGATTATTAGATTTTCCTTTTTGAAATTGAAGCCATAAATTAGTTTATTGGCTGTCTGCAGTCTGGCATGAATTTACGCTTCTTATATTCTTGAAGTTTATATAGAGAATGGTGTAATTGAGAACTAAATAGAAGTCAAGAAGTCAGAGACTGTGAACAAGAGTATCGGTTCGGTATCGTCAAACGACATATATAATGAATGGCGATGAGTAGCATTTGGTACAGATCCTAAAACCACGTAAAATGAAATATATTTGAGTGCTCAAACGAAACCTCAAGGATAAGTTGGAGAAGATAATGGATTCTTCTTACAGATACATAGATGGGAATTCGGAAAGAACGAGTAAGGATTAGAGGTGTATTTATTATTTAACTTTTATTTCAGAAATAAGGCTTTTGAAGATATTAAGATAAGGTTAAAATAGTAATCGTCTGAAAAATATAAAAATTCGTCTGAAAAGATTTATTTTAAAGAATTAAAGACCGCAACGCCGATTCTCAAAATTCATCTATGTTTTTTTTATGGACTTATTCTTACCCTCTACTCCATTGTTGGTAGAAGGAACACCTTTTTTCAGACGATTACTATTTGTTTTCAGATGTTTTAAAAATTCAGATTTTCTGATGATTTCTATTTATTTTCAGACAATTTCTATTAAATTTCAGACGTTTTTTCGATTTTTGCCGACATTTACAATTTTTTTTCTGACAAATACAATATTGTAGACTAAAAATTGTAGCCATTAAGGTAAGTGTTTTTTAGCCAACGTAAAAAATTTGGTATATGCATTTGAAAGTAAGATTGGAAAGTTACTGCAAGCAATGGAACTTGACGGTGAATCTATCGAAATCAAAGATGATGATATTTAGGAATGGTGGTGGAAGGTACTCCCGTAACGAAAAATGGTCCTATCAAGGTGAACGGGTGGAAATAGTATAAGAATACAAATATTTAGGTGTTTTAATAACATCTAACCTGAGTATGAAAAAACATTTCGAAACTAATCTAGCATCAGCTAAAAGAGCTATTTCATCAGTTTGGAGACCGTGCATTGACAGTAAGCATATCGATCACTCGTCGAAAATTAAGCTATTTCGTGCAACCGCGGCATCTATACTGCTGTACGGGGCGCAGATTTGGGGTTACTGCTATTTTGAGGAAATTGAGAAATTCCTTAGATACTTTTTGAAGCGTATCTTTAAACTGCCCTCTTGCACTCCAAATTATATGCTGCATTTAGAAACTGGAGTGCCCCCGCTTTTTTTGGATACCCTTAAGATGCATGCAGATTACATTGCAAGAGTAGGGGTGATGGAAGAAGAAAGGTTGCCGTGGATAGTCCTGAAGCATGCGCTTTCAACAAGAGGCCACTTAGTACAAAAGTGGGAGGAGTTAGCGGAAAAATATGGAGTCAGCTTTAACATTGCACCTGACTCGGATCCCTCGATGTTAAAACAAATGTTTAGCAATATATTGAAAAATGCGGGTAATTCTCTGTACGATAAATTTATATCTGAAGCACATGCATCGCAACATAGGCTGGTGTATAGTAGATTGAACTACAATCTCAATGAAAACGCATCTTCTTACCTTCTTAACCGCTATTCTCTGCAACTGATAAGCACAGTATTCAAGCTAAGAGGAGAATTAGTAAATCTATATTTTATTCCGCATCGGCCCGATCTTCCTTTATTATGTGACCTGTGTAACCTTAAAGAGAGGGAGGATATATATCACTTTATCGGAAGATGCCCCATTTTAAGCGAATTCCGCGTGAGATACTTCGGACGATCTTTGCTGAGCTTTGATGAAGTTATTAATTTATTGAACGGGAGTCTTGGGTGGGAAATTTTATTCAACTACGCCACAACTGCTAGCCGCTACAGAATGCGTATTTTGGAAGGCGATTTTTGAGCAATAGCTTTTATATTTAAATTCATTATTATTAGGTTACTATATTTTTAATTTAAAATAGTTAAATTGTCAATCTGGTAGACGGCCTTAAGCCAAACCATAAACGACTTAATGTCTGTAAATACAAACATAATGATTGTAAAAGTATATGAATTATTAATAAAGTCACTACTACTACTACTACTACTAAGTAAGATCTAAACACATCCTGCAATGGATGTACAGTACATTACAATTGTGAGAACAATGATCGTATACGGAGCTCTAGAATGGATAAAGCGAACCAGTCTAGTCACAACAAGAAATATTTTCAGCTAAGTGCAAAAATTAGACTGCGAATGCATCATCAACTGCATCAGAATTGGAGGTACTCTTGGAGTCTTGGGCAGTCTAAATCTAAAGGGGCAATAGTAAGAATTGGAAGGAAAGAATTCATAACTAAGTTCAAAAGATTTCAATGTCAGGCCAGAACTTTATTCGGAAAAAATGGCGGAGAATTTTCAAATGCATTTTGTAGCATCTATAGTTTGTGGTGTTAATTTTATTCATCTCCATCACTATATAATAAAACAAAGTGAAAAAAAACTGTTTCCCTCTGTTGCCCGTAATTTTCAACAAATTTTGTTGAATTTTTTTTTAAATGTCGGTAATTACGTTAGTCGGTCAATAGGCTAAATAAATTCAAAATCGGACAAAGAGGCGTGGCACCGCCCATATAAAAAAAAAACATTCAAAATCGTATATCTCGAAAACCACAAAATCGATTAAGCTCAAACTTACAGATAATCTTAGATATTGGCCATAGAGTGCTCCTGTGAAGATTGGTCAAAATCGGAAAAAGGGGCGTGGCACCTCCAATGCAAAAAAAATTAAAACATTGTCGCCCGTAAATAAATAAAATAAAATAAAAAATAATATATTGAAAAAGCAACAAATAAAAGTGTTATCATCCCTCCACTGCATAAAAGTCATGCAAAATGTTTGCCATGCGAGTTAATATGTGTCTAAGCACGACATAGACAATTTTCAACACAAACCTGACGGCGGTTAAAGAAAGTCCTCTCACAAAATTTCATTCACCTATAAGTCGATTCGTTTGAAAGCTATCGTGCTTTCAACAGACAGACAGACGGACATGGCGTTTTATTTAAAGTCGGGATTGAGCTCACTTCGTGCAGTTAAAATTCATTAAATCCTCATAAACGTCAAAAATAAATACACTAATGTGTCACGAAATTCATTCGTTGAGTGAATGTGGCCGACTAACAACCTAAGTTTTTTTTTTTTCATAGCTCTTTAAACTAACTAACTAACTAAGGTTTATTTTAATTTGCCGAGTAGTTATACAGGATTCCACGACAAGCTATGGAATTCGTACCATCAGGTAGGCGTCCTATAGGTAGACCAAGGATGAGATGGTTAGATCAAGTCCATAATCTCTCCTATACCCGTATGGGGATTGCCCTTGATGATTTAGAGTCGATGGCGGAGAATCGAGATCTATGGAGCAACCTACACCCGCGACCCACTTAATGGATAAGCGGACCATTGAAAATGATGATGATGATGAGTAGTTATAAAAGGATTAAGAGGTAAAACAGATTTTTATGAAGAAAATTTGCATCGATCAAAATACTATGTTTCTTAAATTCGTAATTATTTTCAAATGGCTTATCTCTCTCAAAATTATTCTAAAATTTCTGAATCTAAAACAAACAGTCCATAAACCTCAGGTCACTTCTAAGAAGCTGCATCCCATTATCATTATACACAAGCTTTTTTGGTATGGTATGTCCGTCTGTAGCCACAATAGCTCTACAAAAAAAAACATTATTCCCCGACTTGACTTTCTATCTCCATAAATGATGCATTATTTGTATGAACAAGAAATCCCTACCAACAGGCAAAAAACGAACAAAGAAGAAACCCGACAAGCAATCTGCATAAGCGAATTATAAATCAAGAGATAAAAACAAGATCTAGCTTCCATTTTGATGAAGTCGTCGTTGATGATGATGCTGTTGAATTTAACTAATTTAAATGCACTGACCATATACAGATGGATGGCCAAATGTGTATATTTGCCTGTGGGATAAAAAGATACGATTCACACAAGAACGAGTTCGAATTCGATTAGTTTCACTGAAATGACTCCGCAGCCACAAGATTTAATTGGATGGTTATACTGTACAAGTATATATTAACCGAAGCTCCATTGACTTTACATAGATAGATAAATGGAAGTTATCATTATTAAAAATTTGTTTGCTTCTAAATTCGCGTTTACAGATTTTATCCCTTTCCCATGCATTATTCAGGTCTTGTTAGATAATTTTAGCTTATTTTATCAAATGGCAAATAAAATTAAATTTTTATATAAAAAAGATGTCCCTTTTCAACCCAAAAGAAATGCCCGAGCAGTAAGTTTACTATCACACATTAAGAGGAACAAAAAATGAGAAAACCCATATGCCGTTCGTTCGCATTTGAAGGCCATGTAACACTCTAGTTATTCTTGACACATCCTACATCCCCCCTTGATATAAAAGAAAAGCTATATGCAAATCAGCTAGTAGTCAACTTCGATTGTATACGGACAAAGGTAGGTATATTTGCATGTCATTTTGTTTCCAAGTTCGTTGTCAAAAAAAAAAAACGTCGAAACCTGTGACATGAAAGTTAATGTGAAGGCAGACACTACACTCAGTGAGTGAGGTTAATTTGGTAGAAGTTGTATACGAAAAATATTGCACATACGCCACCGACATTTTTTTTTAAGAGGAAATTTAAGTTTTCTTTTCTTTTTAAAAATAAACTTGACAGCTTTTTGTGACTCCTTTATCCATCATTTTGAATGTCAACTTTTGAAGCAAGAGAAATGAGACTATGCCAACTGCTGCTCGAGTCATGAATCTTCCATTACAATCAACAAATGGTTAAAAAATTACAACGGTCATAATTTAGAACCACAAATGATCAGAATTTTTTTTTTTCATATTTCTTTAAAACACCACAACTTACGAGCCATAAGTCGTATTGATTTTAAATTTTGCACATTTGTAGAGGTGTAAAAATTATTTAACAGGAGTTTCAGGATTTTTTAAAGGAACTGTCCAGTACCCAAAGGTTTCGAGAGGTATAAGGTAAACACAAGAAAAGAGACTTACTGAATAAATAAAGCGAATCTTCATTTCTTTTGTGGTAAAGTGTGTTTTTTTAAACGTATAGAACTTTAAAATGGAATAAAATAAAGATGATTTTTCTGAATTGACCCGAAATTTATTTTATTCGAAAGATAATCTTCTGGCATTTAAATTTAAATATGATTTCTGGCATATGACCGCCACGGCTGACTTGGACGTAGTCTAAATTTGAAGTTTTAGAGGTCCAATTTTCAATGACTTTTCCCAAAAAGTGTGGCCGTATATCGGCAATAACGCGGCGAATGTCGCCCTCCAAGTGGTCAATCATTTCGGGCTTATCGGCGTAGACTAGCGACTTTACAAAACCCTACAGAAAATAGTCAAGCGGCGTTAAATCGCACTATCATGGAGGCCAATTCAGGGGTCCGCAACGTGAAACTATGCGGTGACCAAACGTTTCCTTCAATAAATCAATTGTGGCACGAGCTGTGTGACATGTTGCGCCGGCCGTCTTGTTGAAACCACAGCTCTTGCACATCATGGTTGTTCAATTGATGAACGAAAAAGTCCGTAATCAGGGCTCTATATCGGTCACCATTGACTGTAATGTTCTCGCCAGCATCGTTTTTAAAGAAGTACGGACCAATTATTCCACCAACCCATAAAGCACACCAAACAGTCAGTTTTTGTGGATGTAACGGTGTCTCAACATACACTTGAGTATTATCATCACTCTTGTTTATTGACGTATCCATTCAACAGTGATACGATTATGTTGACCGAAAAATGGACGTAGTGCGCAATACGTATTTCGAACAGAACCATGATTTTTAAAATAAATTTGCACAATTTGGAAGCGTTGTTCAGACGTCAGTTGAAATGTCAAACCAAACTAAAAATAAATAACTTGACAGCTGGCAAAATGACCGCCAGTTAAAAAAATGTTGCCAACTTAAACTAAAACTAAAAATAAATCACTGGACAGCGGGCAAAATGGCCGCCAGTTAAAAAAATTTTGCCAACTTAAACTAAAACTAAAAACAAATCACTTGACAGCTGGCAAGATGGCCGCCTGTTAAAATAGTGTTGCCAACTTAAAACTCTATACCTCTAAAAAAAAAACACCCTTTAGTTTGAAAACTACAAAATTTGTATAATTATGACAAATGAAAAATGTAAGTCTAGAAGTTATAGCTAGCACAAGAGGCCAAGGAAAATGATGAAGCCAGGGAGTGCTGTGGTTGAAATCAAAAAGGCTAAAGGCCCCGACCCCGACGGAACGAACAGTCCCATAGAATTCGTCGCATGCATTCGTTGACAGCCGATGACATATGAGAGACAGTTTCTCTCATTATCTTATATTTCCACCAATGAAAATGCTTACTCTCACGCTCTGCCAACTGTCAACGGTTCGACGGACAGAAAAATAGAAATTAAACCTACTTTATCCGTCGCATCCGGCACGTTCGTTGCTCATGGGTCACGTTCCATAAGCTACTGTGTATTCTATCAACCTGTCAGTCGAATACGTTGCCGCAACGGATGTGACGGATTCTATGGGTCGGGGCCTTAAGGTTTAAGTTAACCTTCCCTAACATACATTAGATTGGTTCGTTTGAGCAATTATCCGAAAATTATATCCAACTAAGAATTGTGGCCTAAAATTAATCAAAAACTGTTGGATGTCGAAATAAGACAGTCAAATAACATCATCGCGAAGTAGGTAGTCCTTCAAATGCACTCCTCAACGTGAACGACAAGCAGTTGAATATGTTGGGCTTTAATAACACAATAATCTTTCATGCGTAGCCCCGATGTGCGCTGATGTATGGTTGCTATATATTCAAAAAAAAATTAGTATCTGATGGAACAAACTATCAAGCTCTACAAATAAATTGATCCCCCAAAAGTTATAAATCAGTATACAGAGATGACAAAATGTTGATCAATTTTAAACTGTTTACTACCTAATTCACATTTTTTAATGTTCAATGAGTTTGTACGGTTCTGTGATTTATAAAAGTAATCCCAGTACAAATCTCTTCTAAAAAATATAGTGTTCCAAAGCGACCCTAGGCATTGCGGACATTTCCCATTGCTCTCCCAAATACGGTTGAACACTTAAGGAATATTGTATTCTCTTTCCCGAAGCAACAAAATGCTAGACACTGCACTTGTGCGAAACTTCAAAAGTTTGTTCTCTGGCTCGTACAAAGGGGATGCTTGTTGAAACCACAGTACAATACAAGGATCCTATATAGAGGTGGGCAAAATAAAAACCATTCCACATATGTGTATGTATAGGTACCTCCCTACCTCGAGTGGAGATTAGGCCTCAAGAAAATTATAGAAAAAAGGCACAAACTCTAAAGGTATTATCCTGTTCTCTTATCCACTTATTCCGTCGTGCAACTGCATCTGGCTTCCGCAGTAACCCATACAAAACAAAAACAAATTCTAGTTTTCTTCATTTTCTCTGGACTCTCTTGTGAACCCGAAAATAAACTCTTCCTCAAGTGCAATACGGTCGTGTTTCATTCGTGAATTATCGAACGAGCCACGGACGTGCTCATTTAAAAGGGATACAGCCAAGATAAAGCAATGTCCTTTAGCACATAAACAATGGAGTTTTTCGTTTATTTATTTTTTTTTCTCCGCAGTTATCATTCGCTGTATCCCCAAAAAAGAAGCAAATAAGTGTTACAACTCCATATTCGATCCGCAACTAGGATTAACTATTATTGTTGGTTGGATGGCAGTTACGTTTGTTTCTTTATGAGCAGTAGAGAGGACTTTGTGCTTAAATGGAACCGCACACTATCGTAATGGAGCAATTTGTTTCCGGAGAGAGTTTAATGCCAGACAATTTGTCAACGTGCTGATAGTGATTTTTCACACTTTTCTTGTGGATCCTTAATTGGAATGTCTCCATGTGTTGTGGTGGGTTTTGTTCTTTTGATGCTGGATTATGGTTTCCCTATTTGTTTTCTTTCTTTTTTTTTTTTTGCTGAAGAGGGTTTACTGTGGAATCACTTAGAGCAATGAATTTTCTGCCAAGATATTCCTACAACAGATGTACACTTAGTTATGGTTACAGCAAATGAGACAGATAGTTGTGGTCCACGCAGTGTGGATATAAACGTATGCCATCGTAATTGGTCGTTTATATGCGAGGCAAGAAAAAAAAACACCCGAAATGGGGATATCTGGAATGAATACTTAAAGATCCGGGCTGTGTATTTTATTTGTCAGGCAGACTTTTTTAATTCACAAGAAAATGCTAATTTTGAGGCGCCATAAATATCTTAAAATGTTTTCTTTAACGAAAGCACAAAGCAGTCCTAATTAGTTGAGATACCCGAAATTTTGAAAACGCATCCCCAATAGGATATAACTTCATAACTTCGACTTACCTTTAGAATAATCTGAATAGCTGCATTCCTGTTGATATCTGAAATTAAAACAGAAAATGATATCATTATTAAATGGAAAAGTAGTCCTTAAATATTAAATAGAAGCACACTCCAACATTCCAACAATCAGTTCGGTTCAGTTCACACAGCCAAATATATCCTGACCCTTTCATTCAGCTCAGTTGTTAACCCCCAATTCCCGAAGAGTAAAACAAAGGAATTCCTTATTGCTCCCAGTTCGTCCTCCCCGCACTGCTGGTTTGCCGCCATTTGTAAATATTTCAAAAATTCCCTAATTAAATGCAATCACAAGGAATCTTGTAATTCACCCGCGCGCCGTTCCCCTTTTTCGGAGCTCTGGCTCGTTGCACTTCGCTTATATAGAGCGACGGTGATTAAGCTGAAAAGTTGATGAGCGTCCTGATTCTATCATCCTTTAAATGCGAAGGGATTTCCACAGAAGTGAAGACGCGTTTCGGCTAAAATCCAGTCGTTCGTAGTGATGGCATCACCCGGTGGAATTCTTGTTGTTTATCTCAGCGACAGTCTGACAGGAGTCAGGCGGTCGGGCACCTTTTGCCGACACATTGGTGTCGTCCTTTATGCTAAACTAAACAGGACGAACAAAACAATACTGACAACGACTACTACGACTACTACGACGACAACGACGTTATGCTTGTGCAATTAAAAGTTCATCCATCATCCATCTCTGGGATGGATTTGCCATCAAGAGCATGCTGTAGGGTTACCTCTAAGCCCGCATATAAGCTAACAAGAATATCTAGTAACATAACCGCACATAACACCATCAACCACTATGCAATTTGTGATTGCACCAACAGTGAAATGAGGTACAAAGTTGTTCAACAACACAGCACATACACAGGGCGTGTCGGACCAGGTGCATTGGCATGGGGGGATGGTGGCCCTGGCCATCTCGAGACGAGACTCCTACCCAATGTAACAATGACAATCTTTTTGTTTTTTACCATACACAAGTATGATGGTGCGGCAGAGAAGCAATTACTTATATTCACTATCACCGCTATTCAAACGGATACAACCCCTAAACGTTGCATCACGATAGACACAGACTTGGAGAGATTTTCGAAAATTCTCTTTGTGTGCACAGAAGTTTCCTACAAGACGAACAAGATATGATGGCGCACAACAAACCAAGAAGTATTCCAAGGATGCTTGTCGTTGTAATGAATTCTTATGAAAATTGCCACTAAAGTTGCATACATATAAATGGAGTTTATACGCTTGTGGGAAGGAGACATGGCTCTTGCAATACTGTACTGACGTTACTCACCAATTAGAACTGGGCGAGGAGGAAAGTCATTTTCATTATAGTGGCATTAAAGTGATGAAATTGTTGTGGTTTTTAGGACTTAAAAAGTAAGAGAGGGCGAGAGGCCGCTGCTGCTGCTGCTGGGAAAGTTAGATTGGTTGGGTCAGCAAAGTTTTGATAAGTTCCTAGACCTCAGAAATATTGCTGCAAGATGGTGAAAACCACTGACACTTCATTTAGTAGCACATTGAGTGCAAGAATAGTTTGCTCTTAATTAGAAACTAAGTGGCCTCATTTGACTAGCAATTGTTTGACGGAAGGAAGGTGGTTTAAATTATTTAGCATCACGCACAGTCAAAGATGTGAAGGAAGTAACCGCTTTTGTTTTTGGTTCCACTACTCTAAAGCAATACTGACATTTACCTTCAAGATCTCTGAGGACTATGACTATGAGAGCTATAGACACGAAATAATTCGTCACTTAGCAACTTCAAAGTCAAACGAAAGAGGATGTTCTGAGGCAGTGATGAATTGCAATGGTACACCGCATTCTAGTTAAATTTCTTTTATTTTTTTTTACCAAGAACCATTGTGCAGGTCCTTGGCATATTTTTAACGCCATGAAGTACCACAATCACATCCATAATACATGGGGATAAAAATAAATAAGCACAATGACTCCATTAAAAAAGGATCAACCTAGACCCGATGACCAAGTGAAGCACATGTTATTCATGATAGCGACAACTCCTTCTTTCGTTGTCAATGAGAACATGACCTACTTCCACCCAGCCTCCCTCATTCCTGATTGGTGTTGCTTTTTTTGTTTGTCATATTATTGTTTGCTGTATTGAATTTTAGGCACCTAATATATCTAGGCCAGGATAAAGAAACAAACTTCACAGAGCGTAAGGCAGAGTGTGTAGGTGGCTGAGGTAAAATTAAAGCAAACAAAACAACATCCAATACCAACCGGGCGGCGGCGGGAGGGGGTGGTGCTCGGCATACTAGGAGTTGGAATATTTCTTAGAAAATCTATACCAAGGAATACCTTAGCTTGAAGGAGAATTTATTGTTTTTCGATTATTTTGCTCCTTTTTTTTCGTTTCGTGTCACTGAGATGTGCCATAGCTATGCTATGGGATATTTGATGTTTTTCTTCCCGGCCTTTTGCGGTGATGTCAATTACATTTTCACACTTTGCCACTGTGCGAAGCGCGTCTGCTGGGGTGTAAATAAGGATTTCTTTATTTTTTTTTTTTGCGCTTGAAGGATATTTGTTATTTTCTTTTTTGTTGTTGTTATTCTCGGATTTGTTCTCCATAAGTGAGTGAGTGCGTGCGACTGAACGATTGTTTGTTATAATTGAATGGGTGAGGTGTGAAAACCGAAAGAACGTTTTTTTTTTTCTTGTTTTCTGGATTGTGTAGTTTGGTGTTTTTTTTTTTTTTGGCAGTTTGACACATAGAAGGACGAGGTGTTAAATGAAATTGTATTTCTTATATGTCACTGGAATGATTGGGAAAAAAAAAGTAAAACAAAACAACGAAAAGAAAAGAAAAGTTGAATTGGATGAATGTCCTTGAAAGTGAGAATTGAGAAAGATATGTTTTTGGATTCTTTTGAGCTTGGTCTTGATCGATTGGATGTGATAGGTTTTAATAGGACAGCTAGGTATGTTGTTGGAGAAATGTCATTAGTGATTGATGGCAAGTTGTAAGTTGGCAGTTATTTGGTATCGGCAACATGCTGAACGGGTTTTGCAAAAATAAAATAATATGAATTCCTAAGGCGGAGTTATGTTTCATTCAATTTAAATGTTTCTATAGTTCTATCTAAAAATAAATAAATATGCAGCGCAACAGGCGGTAGACACCCAAGGCCTAGCTTTTCGCAACCATTCGTTTGTGTGAGTTTCAATTTTTGGGACGAATGGAAGGGACCTACAATTTTATGGCGAGTCCGAACGGCTGAATTGAAAAGCTTTTTCAGGACAGTCGTACTCCCGGAAAGGTGGCGCTGTAGAAAAAACTTTAAGATGTAATTTGTGTTTTTCCGCGGATCGAACCTGGGATCCCTCGCACAGTAGTCCAGCACACTAACCACTGCGCTACTGCGCCCATAGTTCTATCTACACCAACGAAATATTTATTTTTTCCAAAAGTATCCGTTGGTAAATTTACCAGCTACATAACCATAAGTCGCCCGAAACACTTTTTTTCTGTGAGTCTGTTAGTTAAAAGGGTAGTTTTGAATTCTTAAAGTCGTACTGGACTCTTTGATCCGAATCTAAAATTACCTAATAAATATTAAAGGGTTTCCCACAATTCATGCAAAATTTGAATTTTGAGCCATTTAATAATACAGTGATGCCAACGGAAAAAAAAGATAACAATGTGACAGCTGACAGTTCCAGGTTAGTAAAAATGGAGCGCTATATGAAATAGCAACGCAGTTTCATTGTTGAGCAATATTTTAAAAATAATGAAGATTTGTCAGCTACAGTCTGCAATTTTCGAACAAAATATTACCGTCGTAGTGATTTAAAACCATCAACTGTCAAGAGAATAATTTAAAACGGGACCAATTAGTGATCTTTAACACTCTGGGTTTCCCGTCACAAAGTCGTTGAACAAAAAACATAAAAGCAGTTGTGGAGAGTATTGCTGACAGTCCAGGAACATCAATTCGGCAGCGTAGTAAAAAATTGGACAATTCGAGAAGCTCTCTATAGCTAATTTTCACGAAAGACTTGAGACTTCATGCTTACAAAGTTCAATTGACTCAAGAACTGAAGACTATTGACTTGGATTTTGGAACAACAACAAGTGGAGGCTGATTTTCGAACAAAATCATCTTCAGTGTTGATTTGACGAAGCTCATTTTTATATTGATGCTTTTGTTGATCGTCAAAATTGTCGCATTTGGGGTTCAAAAAACCCACGAATAATTGTTGAGAAACAAATGCATCCACAACGCGTGACTGGTGCAGATTCTGGGCTGGAGGAATTATCGAACCATTCTCCTTCGAAAATGCAGCTGGCCGGGCAGTACCAATTAATGGTGTTCTTTATCGTCTCATGATAACCCAGTTTTTATTGCATAAATTACAAGATATGGATGTGACCAACATGTGGTTTCAACAAGACGGTGTCACATGCCATACAGCCAGAGAAACAATTCAATTACTGCATGAGTCATTTCGACCGTTTTTGCGATCAGAATTGGCAATTTAACGGCATTAGACTTTTTTCTTTCGAGTTCTTTGAAGTCAAAGGTCTATGCAAACAATCCCACGACCACCAACGCCTTGAAATAGTAAATTGAAACGGTCATAGAAAATTTCATTAAAAGAGTACGAACTTGCCAACAAAACCGTGGCGGCCATTTATCCGATGTGCTATTCCATACATAACCCCAATCGATATACTCTGTATACTTTAAGCTTTCTAATTAAAAAACTGTATCTTGTATCAAAATCACATTTTGCGTGAATTATGGAACACCCTTTACATAAAAATGTGAGAAGCCAAGTAAACATTTTCATGCAACCCTTAAGCATTTTTTAGTTACCTATACCTAACTGAAGATGTGACAGAAATTTTAAAGCCAACCAAATGCATTAAAGTCGTATTCCGCAACACATTCAATCTTGATGACCCCTGCACCATGGCCGCAATAATCACCCAAATCTGGTCTTCATTCCAAAACACTTCCCCTTTTCCGTTTCGTCCTTAAATATGCCCTCAGTAGACCTTAAAGCTCTTTTCCAAAAAAAAAAATGTTATTGCAAATCTAGGTTATTTGCAACCAACACTGGACAAAACAAATGCCCTAAAAATTTCAATTCCAACACCACAGCCATTGGTTATGCCCGAACTGGGGGCTAACTACAAACATTATCGCCGCAAAAACCGTTCGTTTGATATAATATAGCATCACTTTCAGTGCAGCCAAACCATTCGAATCTATGTACCCCTGGAGGCAGCAACCAGTAGTGAAAACCCAATGCAACTAAGATGAAAATTGCATGTGGTCGCCACCAACATAGTTTTTGTTGGAAAATAACATCAAATTGGAATATTCCCGCCATGGCCGGTATATTCTTTTTGACTTCAAAAAGCACCCAACACTGATTCTGGGCCATTTTGTTTTTTTGCCCACTAGCGGTCCATGATCTCGATGTTGTTTTTATTTGGAATGAAAAAAAAAATTTTTTAAATTGGTTTGCGCATCGAAACCAACATTAGGAACATTTTCGAATGGCACTGTTTTGTGAGATTTTTTCGCGGTCGTCCTTTATGGTGCAACGAGTGCATTTTGTTTTATTTTTCAAAACGCTTGTTCTACACACCATGATAGCGAATAAAAATGTTGACATATACGCAAGAGAGCTTGTCGGTCTATATATTCACTTCATTTATTGTGGACAAAAGAACAAGGAATATGGAGACAGGATAATGAAATTGAAAACTCAAATTAGACTGAATTGGAGTTGTTTTGTTGGCCAGTGCAAGGCTCTTTGGCATTCGCATTTTAATTTGTTTCGTGAAAGTTTTCCTTTTTTTTTGTCCCCAAACCGACTAGACAGGACAAACGCGAAAAAGTCATTTTTATTTTGAATCCTTTTGAATATAGAATTAGAGCGGTAGATTCAATTTTGCGACTCGCTTAGCGTGGATTTGTTTTTGCACTGGTGACAGGATTTAAACAATTTTGTATTCAATTGTCGCCTTTGTAAAGAGAGGGGTGTCTTTTTTTTTCTTTTTTTGTCTAAGCTCTATCATGCAATGGGGAGTTTTTCACAAATTAATAGGATTTTATACTGCCCTCTGGTGGGGTAAAAGAATTTTATTTAGAAATCCAATTAAGGAAATTACAATTAAACTTGGGTTGGGTGAATGAATATAGGCGAACTCTATAGTAATTTACCAACCACCAAGAATGGTCGCCACTTTGTGAGTCCTTTATCGAGAGGTTTTTATGGTGCAAATGGCAATTAAATTTATTTTCAGGAGCTATCAATTTAGTATGTATGTTTGTGTGGGTTTTTTTTATATCGAATTTTTATTTTATTACACATTTCCGCAATACACTCATATGAAAGGTCCTTTGGGGGGATAGGTAAAACTTTTATATGAGTATTCACGCGTGTTGACTCGTTTTGTTCAGACTTTATGGAATCGTGTGTAGGTGATGACTGATTGGATATGCGGATGGCTGATTTATTTATTTCAGCCCCACTGTGTGTAATAACAATTTTTTTATTGTAGGGTAATGTCATACTAAGGACGCCAATGGTGCATGGAATGGAGTCTTCTGAAATTTAAATACATTCTAAATTACTTCTGTAAGAAATGTAACACTGACATGATATGAAATGATTTTATTGGAGAAGTATTTTAAACTTTTATTCACTTTTAAAAAACAAAAACGTTAGGAACAAGACACCTGTTTATTAAGCAAGTCATATCGACTACATTGGTTTGCTCGGATGGACATAATAATGTCGAATTAGCCATCACAGAAGACAACTTGAAGCAAAGTAGGTACCTTATATCGCAGAGAAGAAAAGTCGCTGACCTTTGCTTGTTCTATAGGTTTTTTTTTTTTTTTTTTCTTTGTCGGAGGTTGTTACTATCCGATGGAGCACTCAGACACAACTACTGGTCCATTGTACTGCCAAACAGACACCTTACATTGCTGAAATTGTTCTATAGGTACTTCCATGGTAGATGTTACGAGGAACTCGAAATGCAACTTCAGCTAATGGACATGACCTTACAGTACACTTGACAACCGCGAGGACATCAATTTTCCAAAACTCCTTCTGTTACAGGACAAGCAAACTTTGGAACTCGCTTCCTGTAGATATGTTTCCAGAAGCCTACAATTTGCAGCAATTTAAGTGCAGAACAAACAAAAAATTATGAAGCGTTATAGGTTCCCCTTTCCCGGGAGAAGTATTTAAAAAAAATGGAAGCTTGCGATATCTAAGGCAAAGAATCTTTAGATTGATAGCTTGTTAAGAAAGTAAGTGGGGGACAGCTTTTGAGAGTAAACACTTGAAAAAATTTCTAAAATTTGGTCAGATAAACGGAATGAAATCCCAGTACACGGTGTACGACACTTCCTCCAAGGGCAACTCATCACTTGGGATTTTGTCCACAATTCTTTTTGCCACTTTGAGTGAACGCATAAAGGACTTTGTCAAAGTCAGATTAGCCCACTTTGACAGCTAAATATGCAATGAAACAAGTTAACCTATAAGTTGGGAAATGAACTGAGAAATGCGTAGGTAGTCCAATGAGTTAAAAAAGAGTCACATAAATTTGTTAAGAGTTCGGTAGAGTAATGTAAAGTTCACTACAAACCAATATTTTTAAGATTCCTTGAATAAGACTGAAAACGATGAAATGTAGGCATGTACACTCGCAAACTTTTGGCTATTGCAAATATTTGGCATATCTGCCAAAATCTTCTATCTTTGGATGACGATACTGTTGTATAAAGCTTGCTAAATACCTCATTGAGGTCTTATCACAAGCCTAAGAAGTTTGAAAAAGTTTCGTCGATCCGCTTAGCCTAAGGCGTACTGTTCACGAAGCTGCGCTTCGTCAATTGCAGGTTGTTGTACGCTTGCTTGCAGCTGGTTTATAAACAAACTAAGCTCTATCCACGAAGCGGCAAAGTCGCATTTTCGTAGTCGCAAACGCGACTTTGCCGCTCCGTTTTGTGGACAGAGCTTCGTGTGTTTATATGCAAGCTGCAATGAAGCTGCAAGCAAGCGTACAAGAGCTGTGGACAGTTGGCCTAAGTCGACCAGATATATTTGATACTGCCTTAACCCATAAAACTACACATTGTCTATCTTTTTGGGCGCCGCGAACACAGCTTAACCAAAAAAGCAAAACGAGAGCATATAAGATGAAGACCAACAATTAATAGTGCTTGAACATCTGGAAGAATTAATTTTTTGGGTAAATAATGTCAGGTCTTTCAGCAGCAAAAAAGTCAATAACTGGAAAATTATTGAGCTACTTCAAAACCCATGTCCCCACCCCATAAGTGTTTTATGTATATTAACAAAAGTTATCCTACTCTAAGAAAGTATATTTGATCCCGAAGCAAAAAAAAATTACTAACTTTTGCCAATCATATTGGTTAACAGTATAAGCAGTTAATTACTGAATATTTGACAAAATTTCCCCCTGTCCCACAAAGCCCTTAATTTCAAAACCTACGACTACCAATCAAAAAACACTTCAATTAAGACAACCCTTACAAGTGTAAGCCGTTTAATCCGACCAAAGCTCTGTTGCCTCATCAAACAGCTGCTTAAACTTTTAATTGTTAGCTGTAGGTATAGCCGATAGGAAAGCCTCTTGATTATCCAACGGCGAGAGATTAAAACTCCATCTCTACTGTGTTCAGGTGTCTGCAAAAGAACATAGCTTGTGTGCAC
This sequence comes from Cheilosia soror, assembly GCA_949372485.1. Lineage (NCBI taxonomy): Eukaryota > Metazoa > Arthropoda > Insecta > Diptera > Syrphidae > Cheilosia > Cheilosia soror. The sequence continues at coordinate 4,913,559 of OX443563.1, forward strand.
AACTTCAAGTTTTTTTTTTTTTTTTTACTTTCTTTCTGATTGCCTGCCGTAAACTGCAATAAGCTTCTTAAAATTGAATTTTCTTTTCACTTCACCTGCTTTTATTTAAGATATTCTCTTCTCCTTTGATGCACATTATTCATTGCTTCAATACCATTACGTAATCCTTTAAACAGTCGTTGCAAACTTGTTCGTCGTTTTATATAAAATTGTATTCTCCAATCATGTACAGTAAAAGTATTTGCAGTGCACAATGAATAATCGCTTTGCACCCTCGCCATATGAGGGTATACTCCCCGTGCAAGTTCTTGAACACCCTTTAGAGGTATTACAGAGGTTTTTTTTTATGCCATTTTAAAAACACACAACGCTCTTTCGAAGACACACAACACAATTGCGTAAAAGAGGTAATTTTGCACTTATTGCTCAAAATATTCACTAGAATATTATTGAGACGCAGCAGCATACTATGTCTGTCTGGTGCAAACTTTCCATGCCATTTAAACTTTCTGAAGATATCTAGTAAATGTTCTTCCTCCTATCACAAGGACAACTTTGTGTTCGTGTTGTAAAAAAAATATAAAAAATTAAGCATGTCTTCCACGGAGAAAAAGATGAAGGAATATGAAAAATATGATTAAATAAGTAAGGCTCACACAAAAGAGGGTGAGAATGCAGCCTCTGATATAATACAGTTAGTAAAGTAAGATGAGGTCCTCTATTTAACAAAATAACTGTGTGCAACACGCACGCACATGAAGATTCTTTTATGGTTTGTGTTCCGTCTCAATCAAGGAAAAACTTCCGTAGTACGTCCCGTTCGCTGTGCCATAATACACTGGCACTGGAAAGGATCTAGGACATTCCCAGCTTAACAACGGGTACATGAGAGAATGTTGTGTTTCTTCTTATTGTGAATTTTTAGACGTTTTTCTTTTTTTTAATTTTTTTTTCTTCTCACAACTTTTCCGCTAATAGAATGTGAGTATGAGTGAGGAAAACAAACTTTGTCGTTGCAAGTCCTTTTTGCTTCCAGTGTCGAGTCTGTTTAGTTATTGTTGCCGGTAATGTTGCTATGTTTTCTTTTCCTTAAATGTCCTTTGTAAAGTCGGAAATGTTTGTTGTTCCTATGGCATACAAGTAGTATAGTGAATGTATATATACGAGTATGACTTGTGTACATTACTTAAAGCCTTCTTAAGAAGTTTGATTTGGACAAACGGTTTTCGAGTCAGCGGATGAAGAGAGTGGTATACTTATGTGCTTACATCCTTGATGGTTTTTCCCTTTGAAAGATAGAAATGTTAATGTTGACTGTGGTTTTTGAACACAACAGGATTATATGAAAAGAACTTGTTGGTGTGAATACATGAACAAAACGTTTGTCGCCGGTGGTACACAATACCAAGGGGGACATTCGAGATGAATAAACGAGATTCATATGTACCTATAGTTCTGGAAGTAAAACTATTGTAATTCCATCACTCAGAAGTAATTTGAGGTTAACAGTTTGTGGGGTTTTCTGCTTTAGATGTGCGCCCACCACCCCAATGCAGAACCACGATTTAGAACAATAGTTGGTGATATTTTTGGATTATGTATTCACAAAAATTTAATTTGATCGTGTCAAATTTTGATTTATAGTCTGGATGAAAAAAATAAATAGGTGTCGCAACAGGCGGGTAGACACCCTAGGCCTAGCTTCTCGCAACCATTCGTGGAAAGGGACCTACAATTTTCTGCCGAGTCCGAACGGCTGAATTGAGAAGCTTTTTCAGGCCAGTTATACTCTCGGATGTTTGTCAGATGTTCGCGAGAAGTGGCGTAGTAGAAAAACCCTTAAGACGTAATTTGTGTTTTTCCGGGAATCGAACCTGGGATCCCTCGCACAGTAGTCCAGCACACAAACCATTGCGCTACATAGTCTTGATAAAGCAGAAAAATTTGGTAGACAGCTTAAAATATCTTAGGAACTATTGGCTCCGTAAAATATGCAACACACACGTATTGACCTAAAATTATTGATAAAGGAGTTAAAGACAGTGAGGTCGGAAAAAAAGTATATTCCGATCAAAAGCGACCCCAAAAAGTAAACGTGACAATGAATGACGTATGGCCTACAGCCGTCTAGCAGTCTTGAAAAACATTTTAAAAAAGTTTCATTAAAATATATCCAGCAGTTTGCTCCCTAAACTCTAAAGTTCCCAAAATATTAAAAATATTCAGTCAGCCATACATGCATGGATATTTTTTTCATTCGTCATAAAATTCCCACTTACATGCTAAAATTATAGGAATTTTCAATATTTTTCTTAATCACTATATTATGCTGACCTTAATTATTTCTAAGCGCGGCAGAAGTTTCTCTTCAGGCTTAAAGTGTCTTCCCAATTCTTAAATTACTAAAGTGGCCTTACCCAGTAAATAATTTATATTTACAAGTATCTGATGGACCGCTCTCCCTAAGACTGCTTTCATAGCAATCTGCTGTCACGAGAAACATCATTATAGCTACAACTATAATAAACCGACTGTTACTAAAATCTTGACGTCCCGTTTAAGGTTAAATCAGGAAAGTTTAGAGGACGAATTTGAGAGTTATGGAGAGGCTACTTGAGAGAGTCTATCGATACCCTGATGATTGGCTCCGCAATTTTTAGTTTGAGCCCACAAATCGTATGCCCACCTACATCTACCACCGCAAAATTACAAAAACATTTTCATAAAAATCCCTTTGATAAGATTTTCACTTTGACCAGACATACTCTACATATAAGCACACCATTTGCAAATAATGATGATCCGTCATATCCAACTGTCATACGAGTCTCATGCGAATAACTTTCATTCGTAATCTCTATCCCACTTAGCAGTCATTCAATAACCCTCACTTCTTCTTAATTTCTCGTTAAACTTCCACTTCACCATAGCAATGGGCCTTTTCGTCTTGATAATCCTTCGTACGTTGTTCACGTCTTATCTTTGCTCACCCCCCCCCCCCCAGCCCATTTACCACTTCATTTCGAGTGAATACAACTAGCTAAAGTGTCACCCAACTTGCTCATGTAATCAAAAATTCATCAGCACTGCCCCTAGGGGCAATATCTTTTCTTTCTTTTTTCTATCATTGTGCCACTTCAAGAAATAAATCTTTTCTGTTCGTACATATCCTTATGGTATTGTCATTTTATCCCCTTGCAACCCCATCAACGTTGGGGAAGCGCTGTAATTGTTACATTTGGTCATAAAGTAATTTCGGGCTCAAAACGGTAAGCCCAACAAATACAAAGTATACCATCACTAGTTTCTATAATAATGTCCTTAAGGAGAATGACTATACGTAGGTATATCTCTCTTTTGCACAACCGCATTTTGTCTTTCGATTTTATTTCCCACTTTCCTTCAGCAATAAGTATGTAAGAAAAAAAAAACTCTGTCTCAAAAAGAAAAAAAGAACTTTGTATTTACACTCTCCTATATAGTACAGCCCATGTCCTTATCATAATACTATCATGTCTTGGCGGTTTGGGGTTCTGAAGGAGATTCGTTATACCATTTGCTTCAAGGAATTACTGTCATCTTATACTGCCGGTGGGTGTCTCTGTCGTGCGAGAGATATGAGAGACAGAAATATCTGTAGCAGAAGTCCTTAATCGGTATACCCCGCTCCACCATATATACGAAAGGACAAAATCTCCTTTGTCGGCAGGGGAGCTGCTGTATATGTACATGAGAGCGACTTACGTTTGATGCCTTTTTGGGGTGCCTTGCAGAAAAGGATTTTGCGGTCGGAATTTCTTCATTTCTGTGTTTCTGTTCGTATATAATTTTCTATCTAAAGTCGGCAACTGTAAACGCAAGCAGAGAAAGGATCCAATTCGAGGTCATGTTCATGTACATAGTTTTCACTTAAATACCATACAGAACTTCTTGCCTTGTATGGATTTTCATATTTCAATTACTGCCGTCTTCGCAGTTGCTGCTGTTGCTTCGTGATGTTAAGTAGTTTCAAAGTGAATTACAGACACGATATGCGGACAAACATTTAGTCGAGATTTTTCGCAATGGATAACCGACTGAGCTGGGGAAAATGGCCCAGATTACTGCCGCAAAAGAGGGTATAATTGAAATGATTTCTCTCAAAATGGGAATGGGAAATGAGACCTCAAAAGAATTCACAACTCAGATAGCTTAGAGCTGTGATTGGTACTTGTGGTTAAAAGCTCCATACTATAATAACAAGGCGAGTCTTTTGGGTAGAGGCATAAATAAAATTTAAATTAATTTTACATCTTGAGGACATTATGGGTACAGACTTAACCATATTTGTTTGTTTTCAATATTGTATATTGTTAATATTGCATACCCCCAAATTGATGGCCGATAGCAACTATATGCATGCATGTAACCTTTCCTTTTCGCTTATGAAACTTATTTTTGAAGATATAGCCTAGATACAAAGAGGAAAGAAGCCTCTTTGTCGTCCTTCTCGAAAGAATTCCTAATTTTATGAAATACCATCAGAGAACTTAATTAAACAGAAACTCTCGGTTCAAATTTTTTTAAAATTGCTTTCATTGTCTTTCATCTTGATCTACAAAGCGGTGTATATAAAAAAATGCTTGCAATTTTAATTTTCCAATTAACCAGCAAATGAATTTTAAGTAGCCCAACTTGCCTTCATGAAAAGCTTAGCTTAAGGTCACTGATCGCTTCGGGGTCAAGCCAAAACTTACTTATAAATGAGGTTCAACTAGCTCAGGCTCGAGTTGGAGGTATATTGAAATTGAAAGCCATGGATTAGGCAAGGAGTTCCCTAAGTGTTCGTCGTGACGCCCTGATGGGACATCGTGACGCAAAGGGCGTCGCAAGTTTTATTTTTTCACTGCTGTAAAACTCCAAACAAAGGAAAAGCATTACGTTTCTCTTTACGAATACTAAGCGAAATCCAATAGTCGAAGATTAAGCGCGTTTTTGTTTAGCGCATTTCCATAGTCAGACTTTGCTTCTTGGCTGTCAGTGTCACTCGTATAGGTATATTTGCCTGGCACTCAAAATTAAATAAGGGTTTTTTAGTTGGTATGGGTCGTTGCCAGCCAGTTTCGTCGAGAGCATTGTCGTGATCCATGAGACTGTACAGGAGAACTCGATGCTGTCAATTCGACGTGCTCAAGAAATCGGTCTTTCGTATATTCCAACTTGGCGAATTATGCATCGGGACTTGAGCTTACGCTAGTGCAAGATCCAACTAATCCAGGAGCTCAAAGTTAATAAACATGGACAAAGTCGTTTGTTCGCTGACTCGGCTTCGGAGCGTTTGGAAGATGACCTTAATTTTAGCCGAAAAATTATCATTAGCCACGAGGCGCATTTTTAGATGAATGCAGGTATGTGAATAAGAACAATTGCCATCAATATGGGACGACGATATTTCAACGTTTACCAGTCCTAATTTAAAAACCCTTTAGTGAATCTGCAGTAAGATCAGCTTCACATATCTGTGGGCGTCGCAAAAATATTTCAACCTCTCCAGTGAGTCGCAGTATGAACAATATTAGGAACCCCTGTATTAGGCCTTTTTTAAGTCGAAGTCTTTAAATGTCGTTAGGGTACTGTGTATGACGTTCCACTCAATAAAAAAAACGTGGGGTTGCAAATAGTTATCAAACAAAATCGGAAGCCACTGAACCCGTTCGCAAGACAGAAAAAATGTGTCTACAGTGATCCAAATCACTGGAAACCGAATACCGTGATTGAAACATGTTTCTGTCACGTTGTTTGGTCAATCAATCTAGTTCGAGGCGAACTATAGCAACTAAGCATTCTCTTAGCCATAAATCCCTCAGCATTTGCTGTTACACCTTGGATAATGAACTTTTTTAAGACCTCTTTCTCTATGCTTCTTTATGTGGGCTGGGATTGATACCTAAGTTAATTATGCGCCCAACGTTTATGTACCTCAAGGAATCCAAGGGAGAACCACTTTGACTTTAACCCACTACTCACAAGTATTTAACAGAAAAAGTACAGAAGATATTTGTAGGACTAAAAGTACCCTTTCAAAGCTGTTGCAAGTATCTCTGAACCGGTGGATATTCAAAAACACACCAGCTCTTAAGAAATTTCTCGCTCACATGACATGCATTCTTCACTTTGAAATAAAAATCATGACAAAAAAAATCAATACTACATATTTACAAAATATTAAATTTAAAAGTTCGTTCGCAAAAAAAAATAAAATAAAATAAAAAAATAAGACTGGAGGAGTATTTTTTCAGTAATTTTTGCAAAACAATTTATCATCTCTGTCACTGTCTATTTCGTTGGGTCCTAGAATTTATACTAAATATCTATTCATACCTACTCAATTCGAAATAATGGAACATCCCGAAAACCCTTTTGTTTTCCTTACAAATTCTTTCCAGCACAACCCTTCATCTGCAGAGTTCAGTTATTAATTTTCTTTCGTCGTAAAACAAAAGATAACAATTAAATTCCATTATCATCAAACTCATAAACTTAAACCCCCATACAAAGAGGATATTAAAGTTGTCCGCTAAAGAAGGTTATAATAAAAAAAAAATTTGGAGGAAAAAAATCACACCATCCTTTTGAGAGAGAAAGTACTGGGATAACGATCGAGTGCAGCACTAATAATAATAATTGATCCTTGAAAGCACGCTCATTGCAAAGAACACTTCTTTATCCCTGACTCTTGATCGGCTTCCTTTTTGTGTTTCTACTGAACAAACAATTCACCCATTCAAAAAGGAAAATTATTATTAAAGGATTTTCGTTGAATCGTTTCCCAGCCACCTAGTTTGCCGGCGAAAAAAACACAGCAGAAGAGTATTAGAAAAAAAAAACTCCCTTTTGTAGTATCTTGCTTCTGGCTCAATATCTATACGTACATATATAGCAAACTCTGGTTCAGAATAATGTGAGTATGATTTTAATTGTTCTCTTCTAAGACCAAAAGCCAAGGATGTAGGTGGTTATTGGAAAAAAAACTGCACGCCAACATCAGATCCTTCGATATGATTTTCTTTTTCTTAATTTATTTTCACTGTCTATATATTTTCTTTTTGTTGTAGGTTTATCCGCAATAAGGAGTAGAAGAAAAGCTGAATTACGGATATATCTCAATTATTATTATTTCTTGCTCCAACAGCAAAAAAAGAAACGCGGCGTGGGCTGCCACTTTGTAAGGGAAGTGTGAAACACAAAAAGAACAAAAGGAACGCCCAATTAAATTGGCAAGAAATTCATAAGGATTCTCAAGTGCTTCAAGCAATGTGTTGCACTATAGCTGAAGCAATGAAATAATTCGATGCAATCGATAGATAGATGTGCCGTTTGGCACAAGGATCGACTTTTTTCGACAAGTTTTATTGGCGCAAAAATGTCTATTGAAGGAATGGCAGGAATATTAATGAGTTCTTAATGGTGATGTTCAAATGAAATCGGAATGATTTGGAAAACTGTTGGCTAAGGGGCATTTAGCCAAATGCAATATGAATATTATTATCACTATTAGCCATGTATCTCAAATGGATTTAATAAATATTACTTCAGTTGAAAGGGTGAAGATGGCTTCTGTTCGTTGGGTGGGTATGGTGTGCTTGTGTTTTGCTCGTCTTTTAATTGCCCATCATGGTTGGGGGTTGAACTAAAGTAGTTAGTAAAATGGGTTTCTTTTGTGAACTTTGAAAAATTATGAAATGTTGCAGTTGAAATTATATTAGGGCTGCATAATTTATGGAAAGTACCCATATTTTAGCCTCTATGCGCTACCTACAGCTTTTGAGTATTTCTGAATAAGACAGATATGAAACGTGATGGACTTTTTAACTTAAGGCGACTCTACAGTCCGGGGTGGACCTGGGCCTCAACCAAAAAGTGTCTCCAGCCAACACGATATTTAGCCAGCCGTCCGAAGTTTTGCACGCTAAGTTCGTGTCATAAAATGCAATTCGTTTAAGTCGGGTAGAGGGAATTGTTGGTTTTTATCGTCTAGGTTGAATGGTTCATTTTGTTTGACAGCGGGTTTTAAATTTAATTCAGCATCGCAGTTACACAGAACGCAGAACGCAGAAATAGTTCTTCCATATCCTCAGCATCGACTGCGATTCTTCTACGATGTTCCCTTGTTCGGCCTTGTATAGGCTTCGGTTCGGGTTCTGTAGCCTTGGGCAGGTTATTTTTTATATCGCAGCTTGGAAGGCGATGCTGTATAGTCAATAAGTCTAATTGAACTGAATAGTCCGAGAATTTCAGTGTAAAAACACGTGCCAACGTCGTTATTCATCTTTGACCCTATGCATGGTTGATCCGATGGTTTTCTTGTCATTCGTCCTACTGGGGAAGTAAGTGATAAATGGTCCTACGACATCTTTGCCTGTATATTTATTCAGTAGTTTTGCATGATCCACGGGCTGTGTTTTTATAGCTTCCAGGCTTAGCTAAGCCAAAGGACCCTGTTTGCTTGCAGAAGATTCTTGTACGAAAAGGTCTACACGTTCAAGTTCTTCACGAATTGTAATTTTGTTGGTGAGGAGAAATAATTCCGTCTTATGCGGTTTTACTGGTGTTAACCAAGGACTTTTATTTGGTCGTTGATAGTGGAAAGAAATTTTGCCAGTCAGCCTAATTCAATCTACCCTAAGACCGAAGTATGCAAATTGATAAATTCAGAACGGTCTAATCTAATCATCAGGGGCAGGCCAATTAGTTGATAAATGACCACGATTTGCGAAAGCAATTGACTAACTGTCAAGCTACGAATACACGGCCATTTTTTTGAGTCATTTAAATGGCGCTGTGACGTCAGGAAAAAATTTCGTATTAAAGCGACATTTAAGCTTCGATTCGTCATTGAAAAAATGGCGATCACACGAAATGACTATCATCGTCATTTGTGTCCCACAATCAAATGACGGGCACTGCGAGTCATTTAGAATTTTCCGTTGGGATGCCATTGTCCTAGGCGTCATTGAAGAGCGATTACACGGCCATTTTTTTCCCCCATTAAACTGGCACTTAATTCACGTCATTTGGTGCGCCATTTTTCTAGTCATTTAAATGACGCTGCCAAAAATGGCGATCACACAGAGCGACATTTAATTGACTGCTTTGTGACGGGATTTTTACGTCAGAGCGCCATTTAAATGACTCGAAAAAATGGCCGTGTAATCGTAGCTTCACCCAGAGCGATAAAACCGGTCCTCCATCTCATAACCTATTCTCAAAATATACCTGTACCTACTTTCTATTCAGTTGTAAATACGAGGCGGTTGTTTGTTTTGATCAACGGTTCTGTTCTATCGTATATTGAAGCAGCCTCCAGAAGGAACTTTTTTTCTTCTCATCTAAATTGAAATTGACATATAGCATTGATATAGGCAGTAAACCCATTTGCCAAGACTAAACCACTTTCCACAACCGCTTTTCCTCCAGAACTTAGACATTAAGTGGGTTGCTAACCCCACCAGAAAACCCAATGAATTTAGGGTTTTCCAAGCTATGCAAGAAGATTGCAAAGGAAAAAGCCAAACGAGCCATGAACCCAGCAAATAATAATAATATATAGTATCTCGGTATATCCCTTCACTTAATACTTCATTGGCCACCGGAAGAAGCTGCAATTGCCTCTGGGAGTAGTATAAGACTCTGTGAGGAAATATTGCATGACGGGAAATCCCTGTCCTTATACCACAGCAACGCCATCGTCCCACGCAGTTGAAATAACAACACTATCTAAGTTTCTGCTTTGCTCTATGTCCGTTCGTCCATCTGTCCGTTGTACGCTGGTAACGTCCTTATAGCACAAATAATCCGACAAATTGGCTAAGAATCAATTTACTCGGGCTTTTCAAAAGACGTATAGGTATAGGTATACAATAGAACCGTTTCAGCTTCATGCATACATATAAATGTGGGAAACTTTGATAGCAGCCCATATACATGTGGCATCTGTGTGTGACTGAACATCATGCCATTTATATACGACAAGAAATGAGATGTGGTCTTTTTGCCGATTTTTTTTTTTTATTCTCATCTTTCATGCAACTGCAATAAAGTGTTTTGTTGTTGAAATGTTTAAAACGTTGACTCTTGCTCTCACATAGAAGTCCTTGATAATGGGAAATTGATTTCCTTTTCCAAAATAGACTTTGAAAGAGATGCAAGAAACCCATTCATCTATGAACTGGGGAAATTGCAAAAATGCAAATCATTTGGAAGACCTCAAAGTTGAACATCATTGCAGTAGCGCAATAAGGCCACGAAGTTGCTTTTGACAAGTAGATCGAATTTTATGGGAAATTCTCTTGAACATCGTACATATACTTGACCAGGACACAATTGCAAGGATAGTGATGGAATAGACCTACATTCGGGGTATGTTAAGCCAGTTATAGTCAAGTTATAGTTACCAACTCTAGTCTCCATATAGTCAGAGGGATAGCTGTTAAGTAATAAATTGCTAACTCTTTATAAATCAATTACTAACGAATATCATTGAGTGCGTACCTTTATTTAAATGAATGAGTGGGTTTATGTTTAACTAATGACACTTTTTAACCAAATTAATTTCTGGTTACCAACAAGTATCTACTTCTTTTTTAGCTTTCTCCTGAGTGTGCGGAGGGCCTTAGAGTAACCAGCGCCTTAAGAGAGACGTCATACTTTACACTGTATTTTAGCTTGCATGATACCAATTAACTTTCTTGCGAGAGGAGCACTCGAAATGGAAATCGAAACACCTTGTTAGAGGAGCGACGGAAGCGAGAAAAATGACAGGAGATAACTCTCTACCTCAAAGCATAGCAGGGGGCTTATTCCCAAATGCGCGGCGGATCGCTTTTCATGGCGGATTGATATTTGCGTATTTCTGTCAAAAGCGATAGCTATTCAGGTGACGGATTGCTGACGGATTGCTGGCGGATTTATTGCCAATGAAGTTAGTTCATTTAAATTGCTTTGATGAAAAAATAATTCTCACCCAACCTTGTACTTCCAAATCCAACAGTAACCCCAAGCAGGGGGGTTGCAGGGAGGCAGCATGCCCTCTGTACTTATTCCAGTATGCCTAATGGGAGATCAAATGGGAGATCAATTTCCGTAGGCACAGTGGAATATGTATTTAACCCCCCTGCTTGTGGGCATTGCTTTATTTGGAGGTTGGAAGTAAGTTCGTTTTGGGACTTAGTTCATAAAGAACGCGGCGTAAAAAAGTAGTTAGTTCAGGCGGGTCGCCGTTGTAGTGTCGCTTTGTCAACATGAAATGCATCCAACACCAACAGAGTGCACATGATCCCATTGAGTTGCGTCGCGTTTACCAAGTTGACCAAGTTTGTACTTTTAAAACTGTCTACAGCATTCTAAGGTCAATGAAGACAATGTTTTTGACACACGTCATGCGCTGCTTGGCACATTAATATCTTATGCAACATTTCTCCTCCGACCAAGTTGGGCTACGCACTTCCATGAAGTTCCGGTTTGTTTCGTTCCAGTATCATCCCATTTATCGGATAATCTGTCAAAGGCCATGTAAACACCTGATATCTCAAACATACAGTCCATCAATCATCTTAATGGAAAATCCATCATATTCACCAGAAACAAAATTTCACTCGGCTTGAAGGCAATGATTTTATGCAAACATTTCAACTGGATAATGAACTTCATTTAGCTGCAATATAAGCCAAAATAAAATACTGTACAGTGTACATCCAGAAACGAATGCCAAAGCGAGGGCATTCAAGGCAAATATGATAAAACATCACACTCCCAGTCACACACGAAGTATTGCATTGCAGATCCATTTATGTCACCACTTAAAAGCATACCCCCCCATTGTGTTCTGTGCCAAAATCAACAATCCACCCACACGCTTGCTCTTCTTCCTGCAGTCTCTCGCACAAGGACATCTCCATCTGCTGCATCACTGGTTAAAATAGTTTCTGTTTTCATTTCAAAAAATTATGAGCCTCATAAACAAAACCTTCAAAAAAACATATTAAAGTTTACAAAACACTTACCAACACACACAGAGAAATTCATTTATATTCTGTTCATCACATGAAACATATAATGGGGTCACCTACTCGGTTCTGTTCCATTCCGCCCGCATCACTATAATATTATGCATATTTTTACAGCAAAATGTTTTACATTAATTGGGGCGAGTGCATATTCTCTCGCCTGCAACAAAGTTTCCTCGCATAAAGATGAGTAAATTTATGCGCATTCACACACATACAGACACACACATGCAAAATGCGGAAAAATCTCAGGTGGAATTTAGTTTTCAGTGGTGAAGCGAGGACATAACAAAAACAACAACAACAAAAAAATGATAATAAATTGAGGTCCTGCTTTCCATTGCTCTAATTATTTGAAATCCCTTTCTTACCATTATTCCTATGCACCAAATGTGCAAATGCAAATGGCACAATTCAAAATATTTGCACCTCATCGTTCACATTGTCAGGATTTGTTGTTTGGGGTATAGGTCGGTGTGGGTGGGCGCCTTTGTTGATGGTGTGCTTTGCTAACCCCCATCTGTCAAATGCAGATGTCCTTTCGTTCTTTGTTCTTGTTTATTTGTCGTTTTTCTTGGGGATAATACATTGAACCAGAAATCGCATATTTCTTCGGTCAAAAAGTGTCCTCTAGCTCCATAGTTTCCTTGTCTTCTTGTTTTGTTTGGTAGGTAGCTCGCAGTGGGGTTAGAAAGGATCCATGTTTGGTTTGTGTTGTGTTTTGTGGTTGTGCGCTTAAAATGTTCTTCTTCTTCTTCTTCTTCACATTGTTAAAGTCTTCAATTTTTCACATCCTGCTGTTCTTTTCTTATACCATCCGCTTACCTATTCGCTCAGCGAACAACATAAATATGTGTGTGTGTGTGTGTTTGCTTTTCTGCAGGATTTATTACTCGTGTGTGCTGGCAAGTGGATGTTTGTTGATTTCAATTTTTGCATCATGTGGGCAAATGTTCACCACTCATTAATATGTGACAGAAGAATTTACCACCCCCCGGTTTCAATTATCTTAATTCTTGAGGGGGAATGGAGTGCGGCCACATACGAAAACTCGCAGACAAAAGCATCTATCTGAAGTAACAGTTGCGAGATGCAAGAAAGGTCACAGTTGGAGTTTGCATTTTGGCTTTGTTTTCATTTTTTGGGATTTTTTTGACCATGTTGATAGCATATTGTCCTTGGTAGTACTAGGACTGGGAATCTTAGTAAAGTCTGCACAATCGCCCTACTACATAGGTTACTTTACTACCTACTTGAACGAATGTGATGCTGGTTAAGGGGGTGCTTGCATAGACATTTGACGGTGCCATTAAATAAAGTCTTATGCAAAAATGTCCAAAACGTAATTTTGGACTTTATTGCATTTTCAAAAGTGCAATAAAGTCCAAATCGAAGTGGAAATAAAATCCACAATGCATAAACAGTAGAATATGTATGGGGGGGCATGTTGCCCCCCCTGCTCGTCTTTCTTTTAAATAGCTGAGTGCAATAATGTCCAATGGTTTTATTGCACTTTCAAAAATGAAATAAAGTCCAAAACTAGTTATTGCAATTTCAAAAGTGCAATAAAGTCCAAAAAAGTCCAAAATTACGTTTTGGACCTTTTTGCATAAGACTTTATTTCATAGCACCACATTTGACTTCAAAAACCCCCAAATTAAAGAGTCCAATGGCGTTAAATCGCAAGATCTGGATGGTCAATTCTGATCGCAAAAACGCCGATTACACGATTAGAAAATGACTCATGCAGTAATTGAATTGTTTCTCTGGCTGTATGGCATGTGGCACCGTTGAAACCACATGTTGGTCACATCCATATCTTATAATTTAGGGGTTATCATGTCACGGTAACGAACAACATTAATTGTTACTGCCTTACCAGCCGCATTTTCGAAGAAGAATGGTCCGATAATGCCTCCAGCCCAAAATCCGCACCAAAATAGTCACGCGTTGTGGATGCATTTGTTTCTCAACAATTACTCGTGGGTTTTTCGAACCCCAAATGCGACAATTTTGACGAATAACGAAGCCATCAAGATGAATCATATTTTGTTCGAAAATTTCGGACTGTAGCTGACAAACCTTCATTATTTTTAAAATATTGCTCAACAATGAAAATGCGTTGTTCTTTTGTATACCGCTCTATTTTTACTAACCCCGAACTGTCAGCTGTTATATACTATTAAATGGCGCAAAATTTAAACTTTGCGTGAATTATGGGACATAGGTCTGTACCTTCTACTTCGCTTGTTCTAAAACTGTGTGGAAATAATATAAAGGTGGTTCTGATTCAAATCAATTTCATTTCAGTATACTGAAATTCATTTCAACTAAGAAGACCTGAAACAATTCTAACGTATCCTAAATATTGCTCTTTAAGTTGCTTCAAGACGAGCTACGAACAATTGGCGTCATGCGAAGTAAAGTTTTTCTAGTTACAGGTATTCACTATGTTTAATTTCCATCCATACTCTCAGTAGCCCAACACACAAGGCTTCCGTTCCGTGGAGCCCAAGTCAAGAGCGTATACGTTGCTGGTCGCTATTTTAGACGAAAGAATGCATTTCAGACCACCCCATTTCTAAAGTGTGGATAAGATCATTTGTGGTTGTGGCTGATTCGAGGGAGAGATGCATTATGTGCATTATACCTTTAAGCTTTGTACCCTGCTCGAGCGAAACTACATAAATTTTAGCTGGTCTCCAATTTCTCTCTCCAAACAATAGCTAAAAACCTGGCTTAATTTTGACATAGAGTACGCTGTGGATATAAGTGTCACCGAAAGTGACAAAAATTCATCGACGCGAAGAAGTGTTATATTTTCGTTGTACTTTCTTTTTTTCCTTTCTGCACTTTCTGCTATTCCTTGATCTCAAATTTATCACTTTCAAGCGATTCCTCATCGTGGTATTCTTTGAAAAACTATATCCTTATTTACTTTTCCGCAACACAAAAACACTACAACATGATCTGTCAAAATTAATGGGCGCGCTAAATTGTGACAGGTACCTACAGTTTAAAATAAAAACTTGATTTTTTAGCCGAAGCAGCGTACCACTCGGATTCGCTTACATTTAACTCAGCTTGGACAGAATTTTGTATTGGAGCTAAAATTTAGTTCGAGCAGCGTACTAAGCTTTATTAGTAAAATTTTTTTTCCACACTTTTTAAAAAACGTTTTTATATTTGTGAGTGTGACGTTTATACAATGAGTGGCATTTTTAACCAAAATAAAGAAGTCATGAGATGTATTTATTTGTCTTAAATTTTTCCTGACTGTACTATTTCTAGTGGCATATGGCATTACTTTTCGGTGATACCAAACCACCACTTCATCATTCTCATTATCAATATAGAGGTGTACATATTAAAAGTAGTAAACACAAAATCTTAAGGATCGGAACGATCAGAAATCATCAATGTACCTACTGTACATGATGGATTAAAGATTACTTCTAACCAACCAGACATTTTAAGACTTTCGCAGTTAAAATTTGAGCTTAAACCACTCAAATACAAAACTTAAAGCCAGCTGGCTAAAAATCGAGCACCGCTTGGGGATACAGATATAGAAATCTTCTCAAAAATATTTCTTCAATTATGCGCATTGTTTGCCACACTGTTCACGATGCTAAAACCACTGCGGCAAATAGAGTCGAACGGATATAAGGCCACCTCCATCACACACGCACGCATCCATCTTGATTGATTAAACTTTTTCCGGTTGTCTGAACCGAGAGAACAGAGAAAACGCCATGACGGAGATGAGAAGACGAAACGATGGAAATTTAATCACACAATCTGTCATTCTGTACATTCAACCATATGATATCAAAACAGATCCACAATTGAATTGCGGTCTTAAGTACCGCAAAATATCCCTAAAATAGCAGCAACATTTTATAGATGGTATACATACGTACATCTATTTTCTTTGAACTAAAAAGGTCAAGTACAGCGAAAAACATTTTCCTCACGAGTTGATAACATCACTCGAGAAATGGCTGCTGGTGCGGATTGACCTTTTTTTCACAACATCAATTCTTTTCGTCTTATCCCTGGTTGGCCTTAATCCTGGCGCTAATATACGAACCCGCTTTTAACTCGTTCAAAAGCCTTCAATTGTGTGATAATTTCGAATTCTAATGTTTGGTTCTCGGCGTTTTTTCTTTGCTTCTTTTTTTCTTTGGGTTAAGAGTTCATTTCTAAAAAAAAAAAACACAAAAAAGTGGAACTTTTGCGGAACAAACAGCGTAAGTCCTAATTTCAAATTTATGCTAATCCTGAAGAAAGTATTTTATCTTAAGGAAGCAAACCATCGTCGTATGGTATATGGCCGCGCTGGAATATGAAGGGAAGAAGAAAGGGTTTTCTTTTTTCCTCAATGCGAGTTGACGTCAAAGCCTGTTTGGTCATTATTAAAACATTTTCTTGAAATTCGCTTCGGGTTCTGGTATATGGTTCTGCTTTAAAAGGGATTTCGTCTTCTTTTGCAACTTTTCCGGCTGTGGGTTCTTTTTTGTATCCCTTTTTTTCCTATCTGTGTTCTCTTAGCAAATTTGTGTTTTATTTTCATCCTGACAGGTGTTGAGGTTAAGTAGTTCAGTAAAGAATATATAAGAAAGGCGGATGGTGTATAAAAGGGATTTTCCTGAAAAAGGATTAATAAACGAAATAATAAAGGAGGAAGTTTGTTGGGTACATATGTGGGTGATTTGATAGTTTTTCCAGCTTTTAGGGGTCGCATTGGAATTAATTTTAGGAATCTCAAAATGGATAAAATGCTATAAAGGGCTTCTCTATCGACATTGTCTAGTCTCTAGTTTATTGGTTGGGATAATGCGATAACGGTTATAGGGAATACAATTTTAAGGCATGTGGCTAACAATGATAAATATTTATTGCACTACAAAATGAAGGGCATCAGTGTAAGATGATTTAGAAAAGCAGTATGCAAATAGTCTAAGGAATGTGGTAGAGACGAATTGTATGAGCCTGCTTGAGACAGAGTGTGTATAATTATGTACATCAACTAAACATTCAGCTGGCACGTAGTAGTTTCCTAACTAAATAATAATCACTGATTTATTTGCACCGGATATCCGCGCTAACCAATCAAGGCAAAACCAAAACAGTCAATCAATCTCGATTGGAATGTTAATTGGTTAATTAAAATAGCAATTGTAGGATATTGCATATACACACATTGGCATCAATGTAATAACATCGACCTATTTCCAAAGGATATGGATTTGAAATTGACCACATGTGACGTGAACCGCAGCCGAATATTTCAAACACCACAAATAAGCACGCATGGTATGGTATAGCGGTATAGGGTGTTGTTACGTTATGTTGCGGAACTATGTAGGAGAAAATAAATTCTCATTTAGTCCATTATTAGTGCATACTTTTAGGTTGACGCATATTCAGTAAAACTACCTTATCTATAAATCATAACCTAAGAAAAATTGTCGGCTCCTCAGTTCTGTTAATGTGTCGGACTGCTAAGCGAGAGATCCCAGGATCAATCACCCAAGTGTATGTAGTCTTTTCGAGCAGCCATGTTGGACTTGAGTTTAAATATTGCTATTCTCACTCAAACGACGTGCTATGGAATCCGTACCATCGGGCAGGCGTCCCCTAGGTAGACCCAGGATGAGATGGTTAGATCAAATTCATAATCTCTCCTCTACCCGTATGGGGATTGCCCTTGATGATTTAGAGTCGATGGCGGAGAATCGAGAGCTATGGAGGGTCTACTTGAGCAACCTACACCCGCGACCCACTTAATGGACAAGCGGACCATTGAAAATGAATGAATGAATGAATGAATGTATTCTCACTTTATTTTGGTAGGATGGACGAAAATCTTTGCTTTCATTGTCCAGATTAAATACTTCGTTTGAGCCATCTTGACCGTCTGCAGAACTTTAACTTTATAAGCCACGCACCTAACTTGTCCTCAAATGATCTAAGGACAGAAAAATCTCCCATTCCCTCTAACACTCGTTACACTTTACTGTTTTTAAATAAGCTCAACATGAAATTTAATCCTTTTCTATAAGCAACAAGATAATAATTCCTCCATTCCCAATGTCCCGCCCAAAATCAATAAAACACGACACCAATGTGCTAAGTAGCTCGCCTTTAATGCATAAACCGCCCCCCGGCATGAATGTACTCCAAACCAATTGAACTGTTGAATCAAAGTGCTATATCTCCGTTGCCAAAGGCAACAAAAATCATTCTCTCCAATCTCGTTCCACTTATCTTTTATTTTTATTTAACCCTCCCGATTGCACTCAACCGCCACCCTCTTGAAGTTTATGGCTTCATACCCTGGTTCCGATAGCAAAAGATACTTTCATAACTCGAGAGCACCTTCACGAGTCAGGGGAGGCAATACCCTGATTTTCCACCCCCACCGATAATAATGAATCAGGTCGTGCTGAGTGGATACCAAGAACTTCTTAGTGTTCTTCTCCCTGATGGTCGTTTTACTCTCCACAAATGCATTACCACACTAGACTCGTCACTGCAAATCGCTGTGGGGATCGATTGCGGTGATAATTAGTGGACGGAGTCAAATGAGGCCACGTACCTACACACTCTCAGTTACACTTGCTCACTATCTCATCGGCAGCAGCATAATACTGGACCGCTTATCATTCAACAGGATGCGTCCTTGGGAGACATTAACATGACCACTGGAAAGGTTGTCCTCGCCGAGGGTGCTATTGATGTCACTGATGATGCTACTGGTGGTTCGCTCTGATGCTCCCGCGGTGATAGTGTACTGTTACCGACATCAGTGCATTATTATCGAAGTGCAAGGCACCCCAAGGGAATATGTCGTGTTTTCTTTTTGTGCGTATGTGTATATTTCTAGGACATCGTAACCAAATCCTTGTGGTTAGTATAGTACGAGTAGGTATGTACCAAATTAATTCCTGCAATTTCGCTTGGTCGTGTGAATATGTGATTGTGCACTTTAAGATTCCATCCGTCGCCTTCCTATCCTCTTGAGCTTATTGCAGTGATTTACCTCAAAGGACATTTCAGTGGTGGTGATGATGTTCCACTTCTATCGTCCAACAGCGATTACTTTGAGTTAATTTCTGACAGGTGCTTATGTGTACGTTTACGGGAAGCTGCAGCAGCTTCTGGCAGTATCTTCAAACAAAAGCTATTATTGCAGGAACAGATAAACACAAAACGGTAATAAAGTGATAATTGGCAGTTGAATACGTGTGAGTGTAATGCACTTTGTTGTTGTATGGCTGCAAGGACTAGGAGGTGGTAATGCAAATTGGTTGTTGCGGATTTCAAAATTTAGTTTATGGCGATGGTGTGTGGTGAGTTTATATTATGTAAGTGCTACTCCCCGGGGATAGTTTGTAATGCGGTCATTGTGCAGATATTTTGTGAAATAATTTTAATAAAATAATTGGTATTTTTTTTTAAAATACTTCTACCGGGAAAGGGGAACCTATAACGCTTCAAAAGCGCCCCGAGATGCTTGCAGATGTACCTATGTTCGTTCTGCACAGAAATTGCAAATTGTAGTCTTTTGGAATATATATCCCCAGGAAGCCCAAAAGATGCATTTCCAGGGATAATGTATTTGAGTTCCTCGGAACATCTACCACGGAAGTACCTATAGAACAAGCATAGGTCAGCGACTTGTCTTCTTGCACCAATGGTTGTAGATTCGATGTGAGTGTAGCGCCTCTAATAAGTCGAACTGCTCGTCTCTGTATGCTGTCAAGTAGCATACAGAGGGTCAAGTCACAATATTCCAAGCCTGGTATAACCTGTGCTTTGTTGAGAAGGAGAAGTTGCTTGGGGCTAAAGTACCTCTTTGATCTAAATGGGTAGCTCAACTTAGCGGACGCCGATCTTGCGATATAGGATATGTGGTCCTGCCACGTGATTCCTGAATTGACTGTGACTCTTAGAATGTGTATTGAGTCCTTGGGATGGATTGGATGGTCATCCATTTGGATCTGAGGAACTGTGTATAGCAGGATATAGCAAAGAATTGTCATAGAATTCCTTTTTTGATTTACGTAAGGCATTTCGTATAAGGCATTAAATAGTTTAACACCTTCTACATCTGTACCCCATCTTTAGGGCTTAGGGTTCTTGACGAATTTCGCTAATAGTTGTCTATAGAAATTATCCCTCAAAGCGCACTGCAAAAGTTATTTTTAGCTGAACGAATTTCTAACTTCAAATTTTGTATATTTATTTCAAAAACTAATTTTACAAAATTTCATCCATTTACTGCTTTTCCGCATCAAATCAGTCTTGTTCGAAATTTGTAACTAACGTAATGCATATCCTTGTGAATGTCCCTTTAATACATATTCTATGTGCACTCTGCACACATTTTCCTTATTCCACCACCATCATCCAGGGTACCGGATATTAATCGTCTTTCAATTTAACACGCCACTGCTTCCCATCATCACTCTTCCGCAAAAGTTCCACTGCGGCGTGTACTGCACGCACATATATCCAGACGAACTTCGCCCAAAATCAATCGAAAGTTTAACCGCAGTTCAATCTGAATTTTGTTTCGTACATTAATCCCTAATCAGCATTGACGCGCGAACAACATTTGCAACATGTCTCTCACTCTCTCTCTCTATTACCAACATAAGGGTTAACTAATTCACCAATTGCAACTAGACACACAAAACAACAAATTCGTCTCCCTTGCTGTTGAATTCGCTAGTACCTAACCTATACACCGTAGTTCCACCTACTAGAAAATGTGATTGCATCGTCTATATAGACTACCATCGCGCAATCTGTGGCATGATTGATTGGGTGAGAAGGCGAATTCGGTTGGGTAAAGGACTTAAAGGGTGGCTTAGAAAATTGTACAAATTAATGATTCAAAAACTTTTAACATGAATCGCATGCTAATGCAAATTTCATCGAAACTAATTTCGATTTTTCTATGTGTGCTGTGTGTGGCCAACCGACCGACCGACCGACCGACAAGACATATACAAATTACACGATATAGCGTTTTAGTAAAATGAAACTTGTTCCTTGATGAGTGTACTTGGGAGGCAGAAGCTACATGTGCAATGGAATCGCGTTGCCGTTGATTCTATGGAATTTAACAGTAGGTATTGTGAATAGACGCCCACGCCAAAGTATCGACTGCGAATCGATTTAGCTACGTTTTACGGCACAAACAAACGGGAAGAGGACAAAGCTGTCGGAGTCGGACGGAGTAAGTGGTGTGTTGTGTAGGGCCGATAGAAAAACTTTGGACAGGAAAAAAAGAAGAGCACACTCTGAACTATTTAAAATATTTTCTCTAAGGACTTAGCCGACTAATTTGTGAACGTTTTACTTGCACGAAAGTACATAAATGCCCTATGAATAGATCTTCAGCCACGTTTGCCCGTCAGTGTCACGCGACACAGCTGAATCAGTTTTGCCGGGATTCCGAATTTGGCCATCGATCGCCATACAGAGCTCCTGACAATGTCGCTATTATAAGCTCATAGAAGATGGTATGAGTTCCGACTTGAAATTCGTAGGTCTTTACCAAGGTTTACCTTAGTGTCGAAATTTGATGTGTAGTCGATCTGTCAGAACCCACACTGGTACGTGCTAATTAATGTGTTGCAGTACAGTTTAAGATCTTCACACAGTACCTACGTTAGATAGGATCTTATATGCGACATTAAGCAGGAATATGCCTCGACAGTTCTTGCAAGACATAGGATCGCATTTTTAGATGGGGCATATGTAGCTGATAGTCCAGTCGGTCCGATACTTGGTTGATAAATGATGATTTGGTGCATGCTGCCTACCAAAATATCACCACCGTATTTAAAGAGCTCAGCTGGTAAACCATCAAAGCTTGATGCGGCCTTATTATGCCTAAGCTTTTTAATAGTTAAGCCAACATTTTCTATATAGGTACCTATACTCTTCTTGCCCTATCACTCTATCTACATGATGCCCATTAAGCAGCTGCTGGAAATGCTGCATAACCACATTTAGTATTCGTTGGGCTTCGGCGACTAGGTCTCCTTCGCTGTCTCGATCTCGATCTATAGATCCTCCGGATGTTGTTACGATCGCGAGACTTTTCGATCTCCTAAGCTAGGAAGCTGCGTAAGCCCTCTTCTTTATACGCAGTTATTGTCTTAAATTTTTTTTTTTTTTTTGCATTTATTTTTGACATTCGGTTTTATATTAACACTAGCTGGACCCGTGCTCGCCTTGCCCGCTCGCACAAAATTATATTTGGTTAATTTAAAATTACACTTTGAGTATTTCATTGAAATCTGTCCAGTAGTTTTCGCGCTTTTAGGAGAAAAAGAAAGTTCCTCCCTCTCCTAGATCTTGCTACTAATTTGTATATATGTAATACTGCATTTCCTTTCCTTTGTTTCCCTCTTCCTATGGAATCCAAACTTGTTGCATTTTACGTCTCTTCTCTTATGAAAATGAAGATTATTAATATACCCTATGCCATACTGCAGCACGCACACGCATCCCATCCTCATCCGGCATCAGAGATACGATCATAATATACGTACAACTGACCATAGCACTCACTGCGAAAACAAATCAACCCTTTTCGAATGTCTAGTATATGTAGCTAGTCTTGTTTTGTTTTTGTTCACTTCAAAAAATACATTTTGGCTAAAAACTGTTCCTAAGGACGTGGCTATAAATGACAGCCTATAGCCTATAACAGTCTTAAGGAACATTTTAAAAAAAGTTTCATTGAAATCTGTCCAGTAGTTTTCGAGTTTTTATCTGACAACGGAAATTGCCACAGTTTTATTATATGTGTTGATTTCACACGATATTACATATAATATCACCTGGGATTCTTCGATGAACTCGCCGGCGAAGCAAATCTTTTTCAAGGGAACTCGATGCGAACGAAATGCGAAGCTTTGCGATTTGACTGATTTGTTCGGTATGAAGATACATCCCTGGTGGTAAAATCTATGACAATATCAACATCAATGATGATTATCGGCTTTATGTGCTCACAGATTACTGCAGACAGGAGGAGTAGGAGTAGGAGTATAAATATCTCAGTATTGACGCAGATTAAAGCGAATTTTGCGTTAAATTTCTGAACTTGAGAATAAATATTTTTGTACAAATTTTGAAATATCTATATGTGCTTGACATTTCCTATTGCAGCACTTCCACTTCCTTTAACAAACTTCCGCCAACAAACTCTGCGCACTTTTTCGACTGTACATCCACAATTCCCATGCCCATTCACCTTTTCGAAATAGACTTCGTAAATTGTAGTATGCCAATCGTTGAATCCTCGCGTGGCAACTATCAGTTGGCCTCTTCCACCTCCCAACTATACAGAAATGTTTTTGCGTAACATTTCCAATTTTGTTAAACAACACGAAAAGCGATTACATCGATGAGTAACATTTGAATGCGAATTAACCCCTCGGGTCGGAATGTATCCAATACCAACCAGTTCGAGGTGGATGAATTAAATTACCTTCAAAATAATGGTTAGTTTCCATACCCCACCGGCAGTAGTAATTGAGAGAAAAATAATGGGCCCTCACCCCCATGCCCAATGCCATCCTCCTATAACTACTCGATTGTATTACGTTTCAGTTCCGTAATGACTATCATTCGATTAGCTATGTATAAATGCAAACTACCCGGTCCTGAAAATTGTTCTAATTCCCTTCTAATAGACAGTAATCATTAGTCCGGTATGTACGGATGTACATTTTTGTTTTCCATCGCTTAAGGTCATGCCATGGACACATTATTTAGATCAAACATTTTTTTATCGCAATACAAAACAAGGGCGGGTATGGTTATTTCAAGTCACCCCCTTTAGTCGGACATTTAATTATTGCTTAAGCTTAAAAGTTTAATTGGAGACATTTCCTATGAAAATTGAATTCACAAAGAGTATGAACCCAGCCAACCAACCAAAAGTAAGGGATAACGGAAGAAGGAAAAATTGATGTCCTTGCAACCCACTTTGGCATGTTCACAGTTCATAATGATTTGCAATAATGGTATGACGCTGTGGAACAATCTGCGTGCTAGGACGGGAGAGTTAATAATTAAACTGTACCGGAGCTTGTCGGCCCATCGGAAAGGGTTAACAGCGAACGGCCCCGGCCCGGCGAAGTGTGGTCTCCCGGTGCCTTATAATTATGGATGATTACATGGCGAAACGCAGTAAATTTTAATTGAAATTCGCATGATTTGGTGTAGCAATTTTTTTTTCCTTGCCATTTACAATTATTTTGTACAGTTGTAACCCCATTTTGTCTTTTCAAATTATTACGGTTGACGGGAGATTGGTAAATGCAAAGGGATTGTTATTGAAAACACGTTCATGTTTAATCGGGCTTACTTTAGAGAACGGAAATAATTGGGGACTTATGTTTTTGAATGTAACCGCTGCTGGTGGAACTTGGAAAATGCTGTCAAAAAAGCTTAAGGAATATAATGTACATATTTTTAAACTAGCTGGACCCGTGCTCACCTTGCCCGCTCCCACAAAATTATATTTGTTTCGTTTAAAATTACACTTTGAGTGTTTCATTGAAATCTTTCCAGTAGTTTTCGCGCTTTTGGGAGAAAAAGAAAATTCCTTCCTCTCCTAGATCTTGCTACTTATTTAATGCATTTCCTTTCCTTTGTTTCGTTCATCGTATGAATTCCAAACAACTACCTATACCTACCCCAAACCTACACTGTTACCATACCACATATCAGAATGAAATTCTGAAATGAAACCCGGGGCTTATTCCCGAATGCCCGGCGGATCGCTTTTCATGGCGGATTGATATTTTTGTACATATTTCCAAAAGCTGTCAAAAGCGATAGCTATTCTGGCGGATTTATTGCCAGCAATCCTCACAATAGCTATTGCTTTTGAATGGATCAAATCGCTTTTGGAAATATAAAAATACCAATCCGCCATGAAAAGCGATCCGCCGCGCATTTGGGAATGAAAATAAAGATTATTAATATACCCCATGCCATATTGCAGCACGTACCCCATCCCTATCCTGCATAGGACATACGATCATAATATATAGGTGCATACCTTCATACAACTGACCATAGCACTCACTGCGAAAACAAATCAACCCTTTTCGAATGTGTAGTATACGTATGTTAGCCTTGTTTTGTTTTTGTTTGTCCTGTCATACGATCGCAAAAATATAAACATCCGTTTGTAGCAATATGTATATATTTTCATTCCAAAAAATACATTTTGGCTAAAAAAAAAACTGTTCCTAAGGATATGGCTATAAACGACATAGCCTATAGCAGTCTCACAGTCTTAAGGAACATATTAAAAAAAGTTTCATTGAAATCTGTCCAGTAGTTTTCGAGTTTTTAGCTGACAACGAAAATTGATACAGTTTTATTATATGTATAGATGGGGCGCAGCACCTTCCATCATTCAATAAAGTTATTTATACACTCTGTCTTGACATTTAAAAGACCAAGCCATCGCGGATGCCAGAGCGCTTGGTCTGGACAGCTGGAAGCAGCGTGCCCGGGATCGTAGAGGATGGAAGGCTGCAGGGTCTCAGGCAGAGACTCTTCGCGGGTCGTGAGCCCGATAACTAATTTGACACTTTACAGCTTTAGCCTTGAAATTTGGTAAGAAGACGTGAATTCTACACATTGTGAAGGTTGAACCTTTTTTGTGATTGTTATTTTCTTGCAATTCTAACTAACTAACCTGTGGTTGCTGTAAATATGCGTTCAAAATAAATGAAAATTGGATGATACATTTGAAGAAAATCCGTTTTGTACCAGTATAATAGCCGCAGTCGTTAGTAGCTAATTTGACTTGATATTAAGGTCGAAGAGTTACAATCACATACCTTCAATTGAATGCCTGACTACCGAAATATCTTCAAACTTTTCCTATACGTGATCGACACTCGCCCTCATAATTCAAAGTAAATTCAACCAACCCAACCAATTGACTTGAAATGATTTTTGACCCACAAATCGTCTACTCCAATCCAACCGCACATTCAATGGCATCATCAATTTAGCGCAACGAACAATAGCGTAGAAAATGAAATACGTGACGATTCGATTATTGGACTACACCGTACAACTTTACCCAACCACCCTTACCCTGGAATAATATTCTTTCTGGAATCAACCCTAGTATGGTCTATGGTCCTTTCATATATGTGTTTATTCGTTCAATGACCAACGCCTTCTCTATTTCTTTAAATATTTGAATAGTTACACTTCAAGACATGAAAAAAAAAAACAACGCACAAAATTGAAACTTCCTTCCTTCTTTCACAAAGGGACGCTTAAATTTCCACCAAAAAATGACGAAAAAAAAAGAAAATTCCAAAGAACCAAGAGTATTTTACTCAAAGAAATCAAGTTGTTATTTTCTTTTTTCCTCTCTGCTCCAATTCCAATCTCCGGTTCCACTTGACGATTTCAAAATCTCAATATAAACGGTCCCAGGCAAATGCTTCCAAGCAACACGAACAATCCGAAAGAAGAAGAAAATGGAAAATCTGAAGAAAGACAAACTTTGCCAGCCCCCTCCTTTTTTGCCAAGTCTTGGTTTTAGATTTTGTTCTATTTCTTTGGTTTTTTTTTTCAGGTCATGGGTAAAAGTATAGGATGCAGGACACACAGGACAGAACTGTACTACTGCGTGTGATGAATGAACGAGTCCACTCATTTTATTTATCCAATGTTATGTCAATTTGAAAGGAGAGAATTCCGTAACCAAACTCAACGCAATCTATATCGAAGGAGTACATAATATACAGTGTCAAGAGTGAAAAGGACTCCTTTCATTAAACTTTTGCCTAAGGCCCTTAGATGTAATATAGATACGACTATACACAAAAGTAATATGATGTAAGGTAGGTAGAATCATTTCAATTGGAAAAATTGATTTACTTTCTTTGGGCAAGTATTTGCACTCTTTTCGAAATTAAAATCAAATTCAAAGTGTTTGCTTTAATTCGTTAAGGACCATAGATCTAGAGGAACCGAAGAGAAGTTTTCACTTTGCTAAGGGGCAATTGCTTAGAATTTTGTTTCGTTTTGGTTGGATGAATATACATTTGGACGTGTGTACATGAACTATGGGTAGGATATTTTTAAATTGCAGCAGTAGAAACTCTGTAGATACAGTTTGTAACGACACAGAATTTGGATATCTTTATAGATACATTTATTTGATTTTGTTTGAAACTTGTGTGTCCAAATTGAGATTCGAATGTGTTGTTGAACTTTTGAGGCACAAGTGCCACTGATTTTGTAGTGTATACAAACAACATTTCCTAAAACGATACTTAAAGGATTTTTGGATAAATTTTCAGGCAATTAGATATCTTTGAAAATTCACAGGGTATCTACTAAAAAGCGAAAATACAATGTTACAACCAAACGAACAGGAGAACTGTGATGTACCTTTTATTTTATTGATACAAGAACACTGTTTCTGATGTTAAACCAAGTTTCTACCTGCAACTGTGGACAAACGGTGGCCGACTACGACTAAGGTCAGCGTAGGTAATAGATTCACATACTGGTGGTTACACCCAATATAACATGAGACCAAAGGAGGAAGATCTATGCCTATAGATGTAATGAAAAGGGTTCGCATTAGCCAAAAATGTACCACCGAACCCTAAATGAAGATGGATCAGTTTCATTCAGAATTGCGGTAGATATCACCATATTCAATGGGATAATAGGTGCGCATCTGGCTTGTCATCTAGGACTGCAAACCTCAGTGTATTAAGCCAATATGATGGGGAGCTCTACTCCATATAGTGATCCTTTTGTCTGATGCAAGTTGCATATGGGCGCAGTAGCGCAGTGGTTAGTGTGCTGGACTACTGTGCGAGGAGTCCCAGGTTCGATCCCCGGAAAAACACAAATTACATCAAATTAAGGTTTTTTTTTAACTGCGACACCTCTCGCAAACGTCTGACAAACATCCGAGAGTATTACAGTCCTGAAAACGCTTCTCAATTCAGCCGTTCACACTCGGCATAAAATTGTTGGTCCCTTCCATTCGTCAAAAAATAAAAACTCACACAAACGAATGGTTGTGAGAAAGCTAGGCGGTGTCTACATGCCTGTTGAGCCAACTATTTATTTATTCTACTTAGGTGGGGCTACAGACCTGAGTGGACCTGGGCCTCAACCAATACTCCTATTCATCTAGCTCGATCTTTGGGTAACTATCACCTCTTCCCATTCCACATACACTGCATTTGATAGGAGAATGGTCAACAGGGTTGGAATTGGCTTAGGTGATTTTTGATACGGCTAAACACCGGAAATGTGGGAAAAATAAAATACACTCGTTCAAGCGAGAAGTTCAAAGCATAAATCATGAAACATTGAAATGGGTAGTGACGACGCCTGCAGACTACAGAGAGCGACACACTTAGCCCATTGTATAAGGTATCTTGTGATTTGTTCGATAAAAAAATTTAAAAAAATTCCATTTTCATCAAACACAAATACAAATTTCTTAAAAAAATTAAAAAAAAGGACCTATCTATATCCACCCAATATAACCGCATCGAAAACTCGTTACGAATATACATAATTTAAGAACAAACTTTCATTTGAAGTCATTATTCTAACCCAACAAAACTATACAGAAGTGAAAGTCAACGCGAAGGTGGGCCAAAGTTTTAATCACCTCGAAAATGGTAGCCTGTCATCTCAATTAAACCATACCTTAGTATTGACACTTTTCCGAATAATAATTAGTTCACGACCGCCTTTAGTTGACACGAATTAAAGGTGCCATATATACAATAGGGGTGGGTGGGAGTTGTGCGTTCGCACGTGTATATTTATACAGACCGTCGCGTCGCCATTAATTGCTACCTGTGGCTTGAGGGTTTCAAGTTAATTGCTTAAACTTTTGCAAGTGCCATAGTATTTAACATTTTTTTTTTGCTTTTCCCTTAATAATGTTCCCCGCTGATGATGGTGTGATCAGTACAGCGAGAGAGTTCCGAACTTAATTACAAAGTACCAATTTCAAGCAATTGAATTTCAATTAAATTTTATCGAACATGTCGGTGGTGATGCTGCGCGCATATAATTTCGATGTCATGCAGGGAGTACTGCAAAATGTTGAACTTTAAGTTTTAATAAAAAATAATAAACAAATATTATGTAAAATATCTATATCCTCGCCCTTGGCAAGGGGCCAATGGAGATTCAATCTTCATCACTAAGTCGGAGACGATGATGACGAATCTATAGAGAGTGAGGTGAGGTGTGAATGCTTTGTGATCAACACATTGCGGGTGAATAAATATTTTATTAATAGATGAACTAAATTTTGCGCGTATATCCAAGGATTTTATGACCGAATGAGTTCTGGATCTGTAGGGTATTTATTTATTTTTTTATTTTATTTTTTGTTTATCAGTTAAACTTCAAAATCAACGCGGAAAGTTTACGAGATACTTACCTACAACCTACCTACCTACAATACAAACTGTTGGCGACGCGATGGTACCAATGGTTGATATGTAAAATAGACGCAGCATGTGTGCCATTCTATGGGAATTTATATGTATATATTTTTTGCAATAAAAATAGATAGACTGTACATATTTTGAGGTGATTTCATTTGCCAATGCGAGTGTCTGTAGGTTGGGTGTGGAAATGTATTTTTTTTTTTTTTTGGTTATGTTCATGAATTGCTTTTGGGTGGGTGGTGAATGAGCTAGAGACAGTCTGGGACTATTTTTTGCGGACATTTCAATTAACAATTTAATAATGGCAATTGTTTTTAAATACGAATATTGTGACTTCAGTAGCAGGCTAATGTGTTTTAACAGGTCTGACAGGTTCCAACCGAAAGTTGGGTATATTAGCAATTAAAAAAGGGGCCCATACATGACCAAATTATTATCTATCAGTTTCAATAACTATTCAATACAGTATTATGCAAGTTTGTATATCTTAATAATTTTCTTGGGGGTTACGCTAGGTACACAGCTCGAGAGAAACTAAATTTTAGCTGCTCTCCAATTTATCTTTCCAAATATCAGCTAAAATCATAGCTAAAATTGTTTACATAAAATGCAACAACACGATCTGTCAATACGATTGACAGCTACGTACCTACCTACCTACCTATACATAGACCTACATGCAGACTGAAATGAAAATTATACCTATACCTCTCGGCTGTATCTAAGGCACTTTGACCGCAATACGACCGTAAAAGATCTAGGGAAATCCTCAAACTAGACAAGGAACAGCTCAGTACACTGATCGGCATATTATCAGGGCACTCTCTTCTTAGGAAACATGCCAGAAGACTAGGGCTAGCAGACTCGGACACTTGCAGATTCTGCAATAGCCTGCAAGCCGAAGAGGACATAACACATATACTGTGCGAATGTGAGGCAATATGTCGCAGTAGAAGGAAATTTTTGGGCAGGTAATTCTTCCAACATTTAGGGGAGATAGACAATACCAACTTCAGGGGGCTACTTGGTTTTTGCAGGGAAATTGTGGCTTTCTCAAGGTCAAGTGTTTAGGTGTTTTTCCATTGTAGGTCACTGCAATTGGTTCCCCCTAGGGATCGCGATGGGACCTTATGGTGACTAGTGCCGTATGAGACATCTCATACCCCTTTTTTAAGCTAACCTTACCTAACCTACCTTTCGGCTGAAGGGATTCGCTTAAATTTAGCTAAGGCGTCGGTTATTGCCATCAGAAAAGTCCATCGGTAAAAACACGCAACAGAACAAAACTGAAATATTTAACCATAGCATATCATAGGAATTCAGTGGAATACTTCGTGAAACTGTTTGAGAAGTTGAACAGAAAAAGTTTTTCGTACGAAAAAATTAATAAATCGTTTTCTAGAAAAGTTGTAAATCAATTGCTTATTTTTTTAGATGAACTGACTTTATAATTCAAAAGCAAAATTTTAAGACCAAGATTGAGTTCAACGATTAAGTTTAAGTGCTCCAAAAAAGTGAAACAATTTTTTTACGGATGCATTTTACTGATAGCTATAACTGAAGCCTAAGCTAAACTTTGGAGAGAATTTTGGATGGGAGCTAAAATTTAACTCGAGCAGCGTACTAAGCTTTATATGAAAATTATAATACACAAACTAAGTTCACTATGTATGGGTCACTTTAGAAGACTTCATTGAAAAAGATAGTGAGTATGTATTTGCTGGTGCATTCCTAGATAACCGATAGAGTGGGAAGAGGGTTCCCAATATTTTGGGAGTATTATCCCGTATATACCAGCCAAATTGGCAAGCGAAGGCTGTTTTTATAATATTACCCAAAATATTGCGAAATAATTCAATTATCTTCAACACCAGACTCCGATTTTTCCGATTGATTTTGAAGCTATATTGAGTTATGGGTGGAGCACTTAAAAAGTTAAAGCTACTACATATTTTAAAAAGCTGCGATGGTTACTAACTGATGCCTAGCAAAGATCGTAGGGACCCAGATTTATAAGAAATAATTTTGCCAGAAATCAAGACATATAATAACTGTCGATAGAAATGGCATTGAACTGGTCTATAGTTTTTACTTAATATTAAAAAAGACACTGGTAACTTAAATCGGGGCCGAACTACCGTACCCGTCAACGAGCTGAGAGCCTGAGGTCCAGAGGTTCCCAGAAACCGCACACGTTGCCGCATAGGTTCGCATAGGAATGGCTTTCCTTTTGCTAAACATCTTAATGTGTTTGGATCAAAAGACACAAATGTCTGCGAAGCTTTTGGAGAGTTCGACGATACTTCGCAGCATTTTCTTTGTTATTGTCGATCGGATTGGGTGGCGGATCTTCGGTCTTAATGTGGTGAGAAATAATACTGTAAACTTCTAATCGCTAAAGTGAATTCTCGGCTTTCTCTAAAAGTTAAAGCAATTCCAGTAAAATGCACATGTAATTGATTTGCCTAGAAACCTTTATTCGAACTATTTGATTAGGTTACGTTAGGTGGTTGTCTTAAAAAGACACACATTCAGATCATATTTATATGCCCATTGTGACACCACACGAGAAGTGAGGGGAGAAATTGCCAGAAACTATGGGACGGACATTACATATAAGAGCCTTTTTCCTATATATGCGAAGTTCTTTTGAGAAATATCTGTGGATACCTACTGCCTCGTTGATTGACACTAAGAGTGGCTGAAGCATTTAACTCCACTGCTTAAGACTGGGCGATGGTTAATTTGTTGAAGCTACCACCTCCTGGTAGGGCGGTGATTTGTTTTCAAAAAAAAAACAAAAGATGCCCGAAATAGTCCTCATCTCGCAAAAAAAAAGGATTAAAACCTTTATAAATGGGGCTGGAACAGGATGAACTGCTTAGCGCTCTAGAGAGCCTCTGATAGTCATACTAAATAATCTTTCAATAGGATCCTGAGTTTTGATGCTCAGTGAAACATTTAACATTTAACAAAAAAATAATAATTTAGTAACATTTTAATTTTTGTTTATATAGATGACGAGTTTTGAACGCTTCAAATTTTTCCAACATTTTACATCAATCTTTTTTTTTGTTAGATACAAAATATACCTAGTGAAAGTTTCATTTTTACATTTTCTGATTTGATTACTTTGAACAACTTTGTGATAATTATTTAATTATTTAACACAATAGCAAATTAGATTAAAATTGTTAAAATTAGCAATTGGTTTTAAGGGCGTTTCTATGACATGCATTTTTGTATTAAAAATACTTAAGTTAAAAAAAAAAATAAAACAATCACGTTACCCCCGTAAATTGAACTGCCAACATCAGTTAATTCATCCTCAGGACATTATTAAATAAAATACACACCCTCATGAACCACAACATATGTTTGCCAATTATTTCGAATAACCCCAACATAAAATTAAGCCCAACAAAAAAATGCCAAAAATGATATACAAATAGACTCACTATGACTGTACAATATTGTGCCACCCACAGTCCACACCGCATCTACACCCAAACACATAGAATTCGTCTCTCAAATACATGCGTGTAGTATCCTATCATATGAGTGTGTAATTTACACGCCACTATGGCTAGGATTGCTAATAGCCAAGCCGACCATACTAAACTCTAATCACTAATCGATGGGATAAAGGGTGCCTCCGCAAAAATATGTTAATGTGCGCACGAAGCATTCATACAAGACATTCTTGGTGACGATGAGGTGTGTTTGGTTATAGTATCTTCTATTCCTATAACAGGTAGCGAAAAGTGAACTCGAATATTTATAAATTTTTATTGGACTTACCCTTTGCGCCAGCAACAGTGGCGATGCTTGAATGGACTTCACTTCAGTTCAACAAATCCAGTTACGAATTTTAACTAACTGCAGCTTTTTCTTATACACAAAAAATAATATATGTTGGTATCTATATATAATTTTTTATTTTTTTTTTTTAATTTTCACTTAACCAAAAAACAAACACATTGAACCACATACAAACACACAAACAGATGGGTGCGGAATATGGGCTAATTTTCTTTCGAAAGAAAAGCGAACAAAATATAAATAAACAAACTTTTGATCTATTTTTACAAAATTTTCTTCAATATTTTTTTTTTTTTCTACTTTGCTTTTTTGCAGAAAATTTATTTTCTTTAAACTTTTCTCTGTTTTATTATGATATTTTGAGAGATTTTCCACTTGCCGTTGTAGTAGTTGTTTGCTTTGATATTTTGGTTTCTTCACGTTATTTGTTATAAAAGTGTGATGGTGTATGTAAGATTAAGATGCAGTTGTTGAGAATTGTTACTCATGCAGCTGATGATGAGAGGAAAATAAAATAATTATCTATTTTTTTTTTATTAAAATAAGAATTATTTATGAGACGAAAAATATAGTAAAACAAATTAGAGGAGAAAATCATCATAATTCAGTCGTGCCCACAGAAAAAAATAAAAAATAATAATTTATGCTATGTCAACCTTGGCAGAGGGTCGTGGAACATTTTTTTTTTCTTAATAAAATTTTCCAATTTTTGCAGAGCGTTGGAAATTTTCTTAAAACTTTAAACAACTTCTTTTGAATTTTAATTTACCTGACTGTAGTTTTCTTCAATTTTTATTTATTAATCTGTCGCATTTTGATTTATTAGTCGGTTTTATTTTATTAGTCGGTTTTGTTGCCTCATAGGACAAGTTGTTCCAAGTTTCATTAAAGAAAATAAAAAATTCTTGGTGAAAGTGCCTTTGGGCAATGATAGATAGACAAAAAATAGTCTGTATATCCCAAAGATACATTGAAAATAAATAGCAGCAATGTTGTTTTATCTATTAATGGTCTATCATAAGAAGTTTATTAATAAACTCTTAACTGACAGCCAACTGAGCATCGATAAGTTAGTTCAAAGGTTGGTACGTGCTCTTATCATTTTAACTGGAGAACCGGCAAAGATACGTGCCATAGTCAGGAACTTAAGTTGGTAAACGACTTTGGAAATACTCTTCTCCGAATCAATAGTAATCATCACAGAATGTACGAGGACACGTGGGTTTTTGTTCAGTGCGTTCACATAGGTAGCTACTGGAGAAGTTTATTCTCCAGACGAGTGGTTCATTGGAGGATAAACCTGATTTTAGTTTATTTTCGTAGGATTCAAAATGAAATGACTAAAGGCCATTAGAAACTGAATGTACATAATATTTAGATGTTTCTCTCGGCAACATTTCTTTAGAAACAGCATTTGTTTTCACCAACTTGAGGTTGAATGTGGCGGAGAACCATCCTTTCCTAAGCCCTTTTGTGCACCAATTTGTACAAGTTGCTAAATTATTGATTCAAAAACTTATAAAACTTACCCAATGGCTGCGGGAACCTAAACAATTATGTGGACTGACGTTTTCTGACACCAAGAAATCTAAGAAAAGTTAAAAAATGTTAACCTGGCATACCTATCATTATTTATCGAATTGCATCCTTATGTAGTAAGGTTTCCGAAAAATGTAAGCTCGGCTGGTGTGGTCTGTATTTTTTTCAAATTCTACTAAGAAATTAATACAGAAAGATCCATCATGGATGGTGGAGCGGGGGCGGTATCTATTCAGAAGAGGGGGAACTAGACCGTCACATTAGTCTTGGGAAATACACTTCAGTATACAAGGCTGAGGTGATTGCTTTGCTGCATGCGTTGGACTACTTGCTTGAGAGTCAGATGGAAGGAAGAAATATCCTTATAACACTGGACAATCAGGCGGTGATCACGCACTGGAATGTGTACTCAAGCTCAATAAGTGTTCATCTAAAACAAAGGTCAACTGAAAAGATGTTCGGACCAGAACCATTCTCTTCAATTGGTAGAGGCATAGTAGAAAAGTTGATTCAAAAATGGATCACGATCAACCGTGGACCAATGTAGATAGGCTAAAATAGCAATAAAATGGCCGACCTGCTCCACTCAAAAAAGGGTTCTAAGCATGAGTCGACGAACATTGAAATGGGTGGTGGCATTGACATGGTAATTTCGGGTATAATTTAAGTAAGATGGACCTTAGAGAGAATGATACTTGTAAACTATCCCTGGAGGAATCTGAGACAGCGGTACATATACTGCGTGAATATCCGGCTTTGGCTGGCAAAGGAATGAGGATCTTAGGACAACATTGGGTCGAAACCCATTGGATGAATCAGATCTCACATTAACATATGCTAGCGTTAACACTATAGAAATCAAACCTAGGGAAGAAATCTAGAAATATCCAGAGAGTCTTTTTGGGTAAGATTTATAGTGGAAGAGATAGATACGAAAAAAGACCCGACAATGGTGGTCTGATTCGAATATCTCTCGAAATCTATATATAAGAAGTAAAAGAGACCAAAATGGACCTCTCATATCAACAAAACACGATTTATCTCTGAATCAAGAAAAATACAAAAATGGGATAGGTCCAACCAAAACTATGGTACCCATTATGTCCAAAATCATATTTAAAAAATATTTTACAACGAATAAGTAAAAGGAGAGCTCACTCATTTACCAATCTTGGCTATTGTCGTCATTATATTGTCTTAATTCTGACGGATGTCACATTATACAGAAATGCTAATCAAAGTGTTTAACATTCTCTTAAACGAGAACCGTTGTTACTCTTCGCTACAATTGCTACCTAAATAAAGCTGCGATTGGTGAATTCAAAGATTTTTGACATACATCGATGCAAATTTTCTAAATTGTCCTATAGTTTGAATTAAATTATTCAATTCTCTCAATTATTTCCTTCAAAAATATTAGGTATTATGCTTAAAGAGCTTTTGAAAATGTGAATGAAAATCAATTACAAATATATTGGTAGATATTAAAGCCCTATCATTCCTTTAGGCATACAAATTGACTTTCATAACAATAATAATTATAGTCTCCCCAAACATATTTAGTTGTACACTCCATATTCTATACAAATCTCACTTCTATCTACCAGAATCTTGTGAATTTCTATTTAGGAATATTGTAAAGGTTATACCTACCTTTTGAAATATCAACTAATGATTGGAGATATTGAGATATGGAATATTCTTGTATAAATGCAGACTTTGTGAATACAATAGGAGTAGTTAAGTATCGGTATACATATAACAAAAATTCAATTGATTTGAAAGACACTGATAGAACAACATTTTAACAATTAAAATGGGGTACCTGATCTATTGATATATTCTGCCGGGTAGAAGAAAAATTCATTATTTATTTGAAATAATGAGTAGGTTAAATGGAAAGAAAACTAATTGCTAACAAAGTCTATCTGCAGTAAAGCACATCGATTCAGGCAATACTAACTTTCTTTAAGCCGGACTAAAAATGCGCTTAAAAGATGTTCGGGTTCAACTTAAAATAAATAAGCTATATCGCAGTTTATTTTCAGAAAATTTTCTATCTGCGTATAAATAGATTTTTTCGGAACGCAACTGACAAGAGCGCCGTGGAATTGTCATTTCGGATGTCCACTTATTTATTAAACTGAACATTTTTCACCACAATACATAATTTGCAATTTGTTATCAAAAACTGTATTTAAAATAAAATTCGCAAATAATTTCTTACTGGAGGTCACAACCACCTGGTTTGACGCAGTCAATGTTGATTGTCAGCTTAGTATACCTACTCAGTCAAGAAATTATTGACTAGGTACACTTGTCGCTTATACCGCCGTATGCCAACGTCTAAAAAATACCCACGAGATCAGTATAAACAAATAAAAACTCAGACAAATCGCTTCTGCCAGCTGACAGATTTAGTAAATCTGACAATTCAGCCAGCTTTCAGACTTTGTGAACAAGTGTTCCGAACGCACGAGTTTCTAGTTCGACGAATATCATAAGATGTATCAAATCATAGATTTGGAATTTTTCATAAATTTGATTTCAATATCCTTATGATTTGAAAAATTTCAAAAACCATCAATAAACATA
This sequence comes from Cheilosia soror, assembly GCA_949372485.1. Lineage (NCBI taxonomy): Eukaryota > Metazoa > Arthropoda > Insecta > Diptera > Syrphidae > Cheilosia > Cheilosia soror. The sequence continues at coordinate 4,951,075 of OX443563.1, forward strand.
ATAATATTGAAGATCCTTATAACTAGATGGTACAATTTGTTCTTTAAATATTAACTCCACAAAATATATGTCAAATGTCAACTGTAGGTACTCAGTGGGTATTTACGGACTACATCTTGATCTTCGCCTCATAAAGCTGTCATATTAGAAATCCGAACATGTTCATCACTACTTAAATGTGCCAGCGTTATTGTAGGTACAAAAAGTGTTGATTCTACTGTCAGCAAATTATTTTAAATAATATGTTTTGTCAACACACATTAAAAATGTTATTTAATGTGCTATCTTCAAATTACTACAAATATTATAAAGGTTAGATATAAATCTGTTAAATTCTTCCAAAATCATCCATTTCTACAATAATTTCTTGGAAGTTAAATTAAATCCAACACTGTCTTTACAAATTCAAAAAATTTCTTGTAAAATTTCCTAACTTGTTTGCATAGTAAAATACCAAAGATTCATAGAAGCTAATGCCCGAAAAATTCCTTAAAGCTTACAGTCTACACATTTACCGAAAATTATTACTAAAGAAAAGCACGTTATTCTGCAAACCCTAGCGGAACCTCCGTGCATATTTATACCCCACTATTGGGAAGATTTAACTGGAATTTGAATGATTGCAGACATTATGACAATCATTGCCTGAACGACGTCATTTTCGAAATTATGACGACAATAATAGATAACATTTGAAACGTAAAATGAAACAGATTCTTCTGGATACCAAACCATTTAAAATGGCTAGACATCCTTACTCAATGTTATCTCTTACATGTTCGTCCTAAGTTTATCAACGGTAACTATCAGGGTATGTATAGCAAAATATCAACACTTGTCTTATTTGACACAATCTAATTCATTTAAAGTTTAATATCTACTCTCCCACCCAAAAGCTAATAAAACTCTAAGCATCAAACTTATAATAAATGTTGTCACTTAAAGAAATACCTACCCGCATCTTCATAAAATTTTAATCTCGCACTAAAAATAAGTAGAGAAAATACCATGCCAAAGAATAGATTTTTTTTTTGGTATTCCTGACCGATTTTCATTCCCTTTCTGTTCGAGCAAAAAAAAAAATTATAATAAAAATGAGAAAACTACATCAGCTCTTTAATATTTAATCTAAATAAGAAAAAAAAAAAAACAACAAAAAATTTAAGAAAAAATACAATTCTGTCGACAACGACCATCGCGAACGTCGGAAGAAATAAAATATTTTTAGAAAAACATTTTCTGCACAACATACAAGTATGATTTTTTTTTTTTTTAGTTTTTCGTTTAATTTGTATTTTTATTTCATTGCGTCAATTATTTTATTTTTTTTCATCCGTGGTGTGTCAAATCACTACAAGCACCGTCGTAGATATTTTTTGTCGTCACACATTTAAGGAGTAAAATTGAATTTTCAATTATTAAAGATCTTTTTTTATTTTGTCGATTTTTCGCAAACGAAATACATAGATACTAATTTATACACGGTGTAGTTTTCACTATGGACGATGCAATTTTTACATATTTCTCAGGGGGGAATTTTCACTTTGGATTGAATGGTGAACACCTTTACGGCGTTGTTGTGTGTGAAAAATGGAAACTTTTCATTTTCTTTCACTCAAGACTCAAATCCAAAATTTTATTGAAGTGAGGTACACACCTTTCGCGTTCTGACCGCACGATAGAACTGACCTTAGCACCCAAATCGTTCGTTCTAAACTGAAACGGTTTGCGGGCTACATTTTCTGCACGAGAAGAAAAATGTTTGCTGTTGTTGGTGTAGCGCAGAAATTTTCCTACAACAACACCACCACACACGGTTGGTTTTTCGATTTCCATTCATTCCCATGGTGGAAAAAAGTGGATGCATTGCGTGTGCTTTTTCTTTGGGGGGCTTTTACTAGCAGGATTGAATACTATAAGCCTGGTGCTGCGTGTTAGCATACCTTCTCTTTCGTTGTGCAGATAGAGAGAAAAGAGAGTGGTAAGGTTTTTCCTTGGTTTTTAGAGTGCCAAGTTTGGTTTTCTCTTTTGGGGGTCATCATCGGTACGGTAGTAGAAAATCGGGTTAATAGCCGATGTGCATTTGCTGTGCATCCTTGAAAGTTTAAAGGATACAAAGCATTAATCTGGTTTTTTTTTTGTGTGTGTTCCTATTTTGAGGACTGGAGCAGAGAATTCGATGAATAGCCGGTTGGTTAGGAGGAGTCGTGTGACTGTGTGTATGTGATTCTGTTTTTAGGTGGTTTTTATTCAAATTTAAATGAGGACATTGATTTGCATTTTTGGAACAGAATATAGGTTTTATTGATTCAGAGTTCTGGCATCGCTTGGAATGTCCTTTGGGGCGTATTAGATGTGAAAGTTTGGAAGCAAGCTTCAAATATGTTTACTTGGAAATGGTTAGTGAATGGTGGGCGCAGTGGTCAGTGGTTAGTGTGCTGGACTACTGTGCGATGGGTCCCAGACCCAGTTTCGACTCCGGAAAAACACTAAATACATCTAAAGGCTTTTTCTACTGCGCCACCTCTCGCGAACGTCTGACAAACATCCGAGAGTAGCTGTCCTGAAAAAGCTTCTCAATTCAGCCTTTCGGACTCGGCATAAAATTGTAGGTCCCTTGTAGTCCCAAAAATAAAAACGAATGGACCTAGGGTGCCTCTTCTCTCTTCTATCTTCTATCTTCTATCTTCTATCTTCTATCTTCTATCTTCTATCTTCTATCTTCTATCTTCTATCTTCTATCTTCTATCTTCTATCTTCTATCTTCTATCTTCTATCATCTATCTTCTATCTTCTATCTTCTATCTTCTATCTTCTATCTTCTATCTTCTATCTTCTATCTTCTATCTTCTATCTTCTATCTTCTATCTTCTATCTTCTATCTTCTATCTTCTATCTTCTATCTTCTATCTTCTATCTTCTATCTTCTATCTTCTATCTTCTATCTTCTATCTTCTATCTTCTATCTTCTATCTTCTATCTTCTATCTTCTATCTTCTATCTTCTATCTTCTATCTTCTATCTTCTATCTTCTATCTTCTATCTTCTATCTTCTATCTTCTATCTTCTATCTTCTATCTTCTATCTTCTATCTTCTATCTTCTATCTTCTATCTTCTATCTTCTATCTTCTATCTTCTATCTTCTATCTTCTATCTTCTATCTTCTATCATCTATCTTCTATCTTCTATCTTCTATCTTCTATCTTCTATCTTCTATCTTCTATCTTCTATTTTCTATTTTCTATCTTCTATCTTTTCTATGTATGTACCTACCTTTATTTGTCGACGTCAAATTAATACTTTTTTTTCAAGTGTAAACATGACCTATGCATAACCAAAAAGCACTCTTTAGCCACAAAATATTCTACACACACATTCCGCAATATAATTTGCTATCAGTCTGCATTTCTGCAAAGTAGAAATTATTCTCCACTCACTCTTTTCAACAAGATACCGTTTAATTTTCAGTTGCTCTTAAAAGCTTTTGCGAAAGTGTTTTTCACTTTGATTTCACCCAATTTTCCACACCCATACTATCATGTCCTTCAATCGCTCGAGTTTTCCCCACACACGTACAACTCGCTCTGTGCCATTTATTGTGTTTGTGTAAAGCACACCCGGCAAAATAGACATCGCACTAACGATTTTGTTGTGTGTTTTTGTTTAGAAAATGCGTATGAAAACAGAAACGCGAACAACCAAAGGGAAATGCGGCTTTGTGCAGAGGATTTTCTTTTCATTTCTTTTGCTTTTTAAGTTTTCATTCTCAACCACCTGCGTATAACTACAGGCGCCACAAATCGGTGTCATTGGCTGGTGTTTGTGCTGTAATGCTGCGGGTGGGAAAAATTATGTTAAAAATAAATCAATTGTAGAGTGTATCCGTTGATGGAGCAGCACTGAATCGGTTTTTATGCAGGATCATCAAAGATATGGCCTAATTTTAGTGTAGCTTTTCTCAAATGCATTTTTAAAAATTATTGATGGTAATGGGAAATGGGATATGCATACTTATGCGAACATCGTTGTTGGATGTTATTACAATGCTTTTACATTTAAAATGGCAAGTTAGCCTTTGAATTATAAATAAAGTCAGGAATTTCCAATACTGAACCCCAACCGATGGTTAAAAAAAAAAAATTAAGCCCGCGACTTCTATTTAAGTCATTAACATTGTGAAATTTTGGATCTACCAAACGAGAAAGGGAGACAACTTTTGTTAATTTTATTTGGCCAACTCTCTTCATAGCATCGAAAGATTTTATTAAGTTTAAAGATGATTAAAACTAAGCCCCGGTGCACACTTGCGTTTTTTAACGCGCGGTGCCGTCTTAGCGGCAAAATGACACATGTGTGTACTGATGCTCAATAACAAACAATGTACTGAAAGCGATCTCGTGGAAACCTGCGAGTCTTTTTGCCCGCAAGAATGACGTGCGGTGCCGCAGCGTCATCGCACGTGTGTGTGCAAGATCTTCAAGACATTAATCGAACATTAGCATTATTTTTGACCCCGATTTAAAAGAGCCTTTATGTAATGGAAATGGCAACTGTGTACTCGTGAGAGTACCTACTTTCATTAATTCTTTTCCTCGAATTGGATATTAATATATGTACGTTGCAGCAACAACATCACCAACAATCTTGCCGAATATAGGGTAGAAGTGGGTTGGGCAAGTTTGGAACTTTACTAAACATATCCAATCCATAGACATATAAAGTGCATAAAAGAATATTTTATGCCTATTGCAATTTAATATGTTAAAAATATCGTTTTTCTATGAGCTTGTAAAGAAAACTACTCGAGCGATGCTCAAAATAATGTCGTTAAGATCGTCCTTAAAGACTTTAGCACCAACACCGAAAAAAGGAACAACTATGGTGTAAGACCAGAGGTTTCAGATACATATATGTAAAATCACTTTACATTGAATCTATAAACATGGATGTACACCGTTTTGGAATTTATCTTAGTTTTTAAAGTTTTTAAAATCAAACAATCAGTTGACAAAATGGTCCACGCCGATCCCCTGCCGGCCGTACACCGAGTCGGGTGTAACTCAAAATCCTATCTTTTTGTTTAGGTACAGCAACTCACTCATTCGGGGGAGTAAGGAAACGATTGTTAATTCTTGAAGTGTTGTTACAACCCTGTCCAGCCAATTAATAGAAAACACATTACAACAAAAAGGTATACAATCGAAACTGCATTGCAGAACTTCTACCGATATTTCCATTGCATACACTTGGGTGTTCGATCATAATGAGCGATGTTGGTTTTCCATTGCATACTCTCAGTTGTATAGTTAACAAAATATAAAATACCTAAATAGTTGGCGCAGTAGCGCAGTGGTTAGTGTGCTGGACTAATGTGCGAGGGATTCCAGGTGCGATCCCCGGAAAAAAACACAAATAACATCTTAAGGTTTTTTCTACTGCGCCACCTCTTGCGAACGTCTGAAAAACATCCGAGAGTATGACTGTCCTGAAAAAGCTTCTTAATTCAGCCGTTCGGACTCGGCATAAAATTGTAGGTCCCTTTCATTCGTCCCAAAAATAGAAATTTAGACAAGGTGCGACTTTTTCAACATCATACTTGAAAGAATCGTCCGAAACTCACAGGCCAACACACAAGGCACGATCTTTCAAAAGTCCGTCCAATTACTTGCATACGCCGATGATATTGACATAATTGGTAGAACACAGCGAGCTGTCACTGGTGCATTTGCTGGTATAAAATCGGAAACGGCAGTCAACGAGGGCAAAACTAAGTATTCGCCCCTATTGTGAAATCCGCCGGGGGGAATTATTCACGGAAAAGAATATTTTGGTATCATCGAATCCGCAAAGTGAACTGTTTCCTGTTCGGGAAAAATCGATTTGAACGTTTTTAACGATACAGTGAAACCACCCACTCGGGGAACGACGATACCAAAATATTATTTTTCGTGAATAATTCCCCCGGCGGATTCCACGATAGGGGTGATTATGCTGTCAACAAGAAAGGACATCCAACATTGTAGAATCGGATAAAATGTCACGATCGACAGCTATAACTTTGAGGCAATGAGGGACTTTGTCTACCTCGGCTCTGCTATAAATTCTGACAACAACATCTCAGAAGAAATTAAACAAAGAATAACTCCTGCCAACCGCTGTTTCTTTGGGCTAAGAATGCAATTGAGTAGTAGAGCCCTATCCCGAGCAACTAAGGAGATTCTGTATAAGACCTTGATCATTCCAGTCCTACTTTATGGCGCTGAAGCTTGGGCTCTATCTAAAGCGGATGAAGATATCTTCGGTCGCTTCGAGAGAAATATTCTTCTTAGAATTTTCGGTCCCATTTCCGCTGACGGGCTGTGGAGAAGGAGATTAACGACGAACTATACGAGCAGCGACATTGATCTGGACAAAAAACTGCGAGTAAGTCGTTTAAGATGACTAGGACATGTAGAGCGGATGGAAACAAATGCTCCGGCCCGTAGAGTCTTCGAGTCTAACCCGGAGGAACAACGCAGTAGAGGAAGTCCTCGCCTTAAGTGGCGCGCTCAAGTTGAAGGCGACCTCAACCGACTTTAGGGGTGCGCAACTGGAGGCAGTTAGCTAAGGATTGGGCTAACTGGAGAGGCTTGTTAGCTGAGGCCTCGGTTCACCCCGAACTGTGTAGAACCACCTAAGTAAGTAATTACGTCTAAATACCTCTCCCGCCGGTGAACAAAATATCTTAATTCATTATAAAGCAAGTTTTGGAGCACTAGGTGTGTCGGTAATTTGTTTCTGTCGTACCTACATTTAATTACCAATAAAATAAGGGTAGATAGGTAAGGTAATTGGTGTTAAACGTGGTATACCTACACATGAAATAAAAATGAAAATGAAAAAAAAAAATAACTCTTCAACGCCATTACACCAAAACACAATGTGGGAGAGTTTAAAAAGGTCTACTCGTACTTTGTATTATGTACTTTAATTAGCCATAATGAGTTCACCTCAAAAACGATTTATCGAAATGGAAAATAACAAAACATTAATTAGACTAAAATTGCGTGCACAATAACCACTACAAAATCCGAATTATACGCAAAATATCTAAAACAATCGAATAATGTACACGAAATGAAAATTTGAGCTCAAAGTGAAATCATTCAAAAACCACCAAACATTGAATGTCAAAATATTTTCACATAAATCCACTGTTTCCAAACAAAATGCTATAAAACCTCTAAGCTTTGTATTATTATCCTACGCCTTCGAATATGGGAAAACTATTCGGTTGTGGCCACCTTAAACACTATTCAGTGTGAAAAATTGCGCCCCCACGGCCCGACAAATTAGGTCATGCTATTGTTTCCCTAAAACAGTGTTGTTTAGGATCAGAGCTATGTATACCTACAATCGGAGAATACAAAAATCCTTAGAGCAAATAGAACCGACAACAATGCGCGTGAACTCCAAATTCATATTCGGTGAGTTTGCCTCGTTTTTTTTAGGGGATTTTAACACTTTCCTCTTGGTAAATATCCTTTTTTACAGATTTGCTTGGAAATCGGTGGTTATTGTTCACTCCATGTCCCCGGTTTTGTTCGGGTAAAGTATTTTTGCGATAAATGCAAATTTTTGTGATAAATCAAAATGTGAATGGAAATTGGTTGATATTCGTTTTTTTTTTTTATGTTTATGTTTACACTTTTGCGCAACATTTCGTTCTCCATTTCTTTGTAGGACATTTTTTTTCTCTGCGATGTGTTTTCATGTAGAGAAGATAAATAACAGCCGGGATAGGGAAAATATACGCAAACATTGGTGGAGTGATTTTTTTTTCATTTGTAAAAACAAAACGTTTCGTTGGTCCTCGATAGCTGATAAAAAATAATTTGCTGCTCAAATCAGAGTTAGGTACTTTGTTAAACTGGATATGGAAAAATTATAAGATATTCAAGAGAAAGTGACAAAAATTCAGAAGTACCTAACCTATGAGACTGTTTACTGTTTACCTAAAGGCCATTTTGGTCCCATAAGCGCGGACTTTAAATCTTTTTATCTGTGTTGAGTTTGACATATTGCTGCGCCTCATTGAAAAAACACTGGCCATAGACAACATTGGTAGAGGATGCTTGTGCTTGATGAAGAAAAATGTGGAATCCTTCATAGAGCAAGAGATAGAAATTCATGACATCTAACTGGGTCAATATGTGCATTTTTAAAATGTTTCTTTTATAATGAAACTAGAGGACCCGTGTGCCTGATGTGCACCCACCACCCTCAAACAGAGCAGTAGGCAATTGAACAATTTTATTAAAAAAGTGATATTTTGAATTAAATGTTACCCAGCCTCTAAACGGATCAGAAAGACGGACGATAGCTAAAAATACTTGTTACAATATTGCCTTAAAACACTTTCAAGCATTTCAAGTATTTATTTGGAAGACCCTAATATTTAATGAAATTCAGTAGGCACACTCAGTGTCCTTACCGTCTTCTATATACTGCAAGCACCACATGCTACGAATTCATCTTATTTCATTAAAATCTTAACAGCCTACAAATCAACATGATTTCGACTTATTGCCTTCTAGATATCTTACTTTTACGAATTAATAAATAAATTAGTTTTTGTTCAAATCGTTGTTACACTCCGATCGTCCTTCTTGGTATATCACTTCGTCTAAATGGTTACACTATTTTTATGGGTATCGGTTTTTTGTATTCCACTTATACCCACATTCTCATCACAAAACCCACTGAAAAGCACTTAAGCTTTCAACATTCAGCAAAATCGTAAAATCGTCCTTCCCTCCTTAGCTATGCGTTTTACAATCAATAAAATTTGATTACCCACCATCGCACACATCATTTAGAGGCAAAGACTTCCATGGCATGCATATAGTGCGGGAAACACCTAAACATCAATAAAATCTCCCATCCTTCGACCGCACTTTGGATCCATAAAACAACTTAACTAATTACAACAAAAATAAAAAATAAAAGTTGCTTTAAAATGCTAACCTTACAAACCTATATCAACGAAGTGGGCAGACCTCCCTTGAAAGTGTAGTTAAAACTCAAATCCACACGCAAAGGTTCTGTGGTTCGCGTTCATACCTATAACCAGAATATGTGCTGAATAAAAATGAGGAATTAAAGTTCCTTCGCAACTGAAGATGGAGATATCGTGATTGATGGTCATTACTTTAAAGCCCTCCAAGCCACCCTCGGGCAAATTAAATAGCTCCCAAAAGACCACACCCACATAGATACCCTTTATCCTATTTGCGCAAAAAAAAATCCGTTTACAAGAATGCATTAAGTGAAAATATAGGTACCTACTATACTTTGGGTGAATGTGTACCTACACTTTTTTTTTGGTGTGAAAAATAAGTCGAAATAAGTAGTCTCTCCCAAAAAAGCTCTCTTACAGAAGTACACCCTATAGCAGTGGGTGCTTATGCTAATTCCTTGCCAATTTGTTGTATTCTCTTTCCCTTGCTAATTGCAATTAAACGATTATTATTAAAATTCCAAATCAACCCCACCCCCCAAGATAGTGGTAGGTGTGCAGTACTGTTTAACAAGTTTGGCGAAAATGTCGACGAAACCGAACTTTTCTGCAAAACGGATCGCATCAGGGATCAAGGAAAAGTTTCTTTCAGTCTATTTTTTTTTTTACTTATTCTTCTTCCCATCGTCAGCGTGGAAAATTTAATTTATTCCTAAAAGGAAAAGAACAAGAAGGAGTTGGTATTGGTATAGGTATAGGTGGAACAGGTTTGATTTTGGTGGTGTAGCTGTCGGATGTGGCGTGTGCCATACTTGCCTAGTACTCTGCATTTCTACAAATCGTTAAAGGACTGTTGGTTTTTTTTTTTTGCGCCGTTTTTCCGGGGTAAAGAGTTGAGTGGAAAACTTCTCAACGAGCTCCGTTGTTATTGAAAATTTAAATGCAGTTTTTGCGTTATTAGTTTTCTTTTTTTTTCTCAATATTTTTTGCAAAGTGTGCAGAAAAACTTTGTAAGCATAATTTTCAAAACTGAAATGTAAGTAAGGCAGTGCATTCGTGATTTTGCATTTCGGGTGGAGGCTTTTTGTTGGCCATACAAGTGAATGGGTTTTCAAGAACTTTATGAACTACTTACAACATTTAGCTGGCAATACATTAAAGTATGATCTTTATATAGATACTCTAAGAGTTTTTTTTTTTATCAAAGATGTACATTCTAAAATGTCGTATCTATCCCGTCTTCGAAAATGTTTGCGGCTAGATTAGGTTTTTGTAATTTACTAATAAAAAAGTCTCTTTTAAAAATAAACGCCTATAGTTCAAAAATAAAAACTCCTTTTTGACAATAGAACTAAATGAACTTGGTCAAAAGTGATTTTTACTGTCATAATTCAATTGGGTTCACTACGATTTGTTGATACCTAAACGTACTAGATAGAAGTACTATACACACTCCCAATCCTTCTCAATCACCATTCTAAGAGTGAATAACCGGTCAGGTGTGCTTCTGACTGCCGTAGGGCCTAATAGAAATTTATATTGGCATACTGCCAATATTTTTGACCAAGGACAACTCAGTGTGGTAAGACCTCACGGAACAACGCTGGTCTGCCGCTTCTACTAATTGTTAAGTCAGTATTAGCAAACCCTTTAGCTGATTTCAAAAGTATCTGAATAAATAAGGAACTTCTTGCTCTTATTAAACATTTTTGCTTATTTGCGGGAAGAACCCGGCATCGGGAACTTTATGTACCTACATACTACATCACACACACAAAAGTTCATCACTTCACGAAGAGCATTAAAACCTTTAAAAACCCTCGCCAGACTTTTCTTTAATATTAAGCAAAACTGATTGAAATGCGGGCGAATACTTGAAAAGAAATTCCTTCTCTCTATAGCTATCTCTCCAGCCAAATGGATTCCTTTATTTGCGAGCACTTCAATTCAAAAACTTTCTTAATAAACAAACGAATCCTACTGCACAATCCATTGACCCACAAGAAACAGAATACGAACAGAGGGCCACTAACGCCTATCTGTGTATTTTAAACATTTAATTAAAAGAAAACTCTGCTAAAGACGTCCATCTTAAATAAATTAGTAGGCACTCTCTGACTTGAAATTCGTTTTCAATTTTCTATTCAGATGAACGAATGGATTCCATCCGAATTGGACGCACTTGACGTCAACAGCAAATCTCACTTTCTGCTCCGAAAATACTCCATTTGAATGCGCGTGCCCCAAAAATGATTGAAACCCCAAATCGCAGTGCTCATTTTGTTTTCTTAAATTTGATTTAACATCTTGAAAAACATTTCGAATGCTCCCTCTGAATCAAATGAGAAAAATTGTATGACCAAGGAGGCATCGACAGCTGCAGGCGTTCTTGGTCAGTTGTTCTTTGAAGTGAGCTGTTTAATTGATAACAAAAAAATTAGTGCCTAAAGGAAACGAGATTTTTTTTTATTGTGAAGCAATTACGTTGAAGGATGTTCAGACTAAGAAAGATTTAATTAGGACATCGATTTTTTAAAGGACCTTTTAGTTGTGCTATTGGTTTGTGCACTCCCATCAAGCTTAAATTTACATCTTTAGCCAATCTTAGTATTACCTTTTTTTTCGAATGCAAACAAAAATTCAAAAGAGCACCACAAAAGTTCAAAAGTGTAAATTACAAATATGTCCTGTATTTCAATAAAATCAAATCTCCATGCTATCCTGCTATCCGTTGTACGAGCGCAGATAATATTACATCCCATAAAGGCATTATATCGTATCGTTCCCCATGCCAAAAAAAAAACTCGAAGGCAATCCCTTCCATCACTCATTTTATTCACTTTCAACCATCGGGATATGTGCACCATCTACCATGGCGCACAAAAACCAACTTGGGCTGTGTGAAATACGAGTTTCGAATAAAAGCACAAATGATTCATGCGAAAAACGATAAAAGGATTACATACGAGTACACATACACAGAGATCTCTGCAAAACCCGACCTCATTGGGGAATAGCAGCGGTAGTGTCCTGTAAGTCCTTTTCGCCCATATGATGACGTCAATAACAAATGTTAGAACATTTAAATTTAATCCACACCAATCGGGCGGCTCTATGCTAGAAGTGAATCTAACAACTATTACCGAGTGACAGTGCAACAAAGTGGATAGTACAGCGGTTTTTTTTACCCCGGCCGTTATTATCTCCTGTTCCATTGTGAACATGCAATGCATTGTCAATGGGCCAGTTGTAAAGTGCCTAGGTGGTAACAAAATTCTTGTCATCAATACGATTTGCTTTGTCGCAGCTTAATCCTTTGGTACGTGTTTAACATGCAACTGGATACGGAATTGGCGGGCCAACACTATAGCTAGCCGACGACGCGACTATGACATGGACATTTGAGGTGTCTATTGTCTATGTCTACTTGGCGTGTAATAGTATATGGGCGCCAAATCCACCGATGCAGTTGGGCGTTGAGTTGATTGCACCTGACATTTTTAATAGAGAAAAGAGTTTTTGTGTCGGAAAAGATTTTTGTCATGTGAAAGGTCTAGTTTTTGAGTGATGCCGCCTGTAATTTATTTAATACGGTGTATCGTAATATTGCGTAAGAAAAGTACCTACTTTTAGCGAATATTTACTCGTGCTGAAGGCAGGCAATGAGCACGTTCAGAAGTCCTTAAACATTGCTGTAAAAAAGCACTTTAAAAACGAACTGAACCAGAAAAAAGTACTTAAAACAAAATTGGGAACCATAGTCAGGGCCCTATCTCAATTACCTTTTTAGACGATTATCCTTGAAACGGGCGACATTTGCAAACATAGACAATTTGTACGATAGTTTAGAATTTGAGAAAAGTGTACAATTCAGTCACCAGTAACAAGGAAATCTGTCAATACTTAGGTACCCCGAAAAGTATTGTTCGATCGATCAGCTCACTTTCTCAAATTCTAAACTAGAGTACAAATTTTCTAGGCGTTAAAATTTCGAAAATATATCTTCAAGACGATTTTTAATAACCATGATTCGTTCCTGATCTATTGTGTTCGCCTTTTAGATCCAAATAGCCTTATTTTCCATATATCTGGGGGCTTATTCCCAAAAGCCCTGCGGATTGCTTTTCGTGACGGATTTGTATTTTTGAATTCCAAAAGCGATTTGCTCCATTCAAAAGCGAAGGCTGTTTACTTGACGAATTGTTAGCGGATATAAAATAAACTTAACTCTTGTGACCAGAAATAGCTGTCAAAATCAATGAAAAATTGGGCACTGGGAATATCATTTCGCTTTGATGAAAACAAGCAAAAGCGAAGACGGTCGAAATTGAGGTAGATATCGCTTTGAATAAGATCCGCCGCGCATTTGCGAATAACCCTCCTGTGTTTTGCCAAAAGCACCTATGGATTGTCAAAAAAGTAACACGCCTTTGAAAATTGCGACTCATCTATCCGCAGTCAGCTTCAAATTTTAACTCGTTCATACACTATGCCTATATTGCCTATGCTTAAAACCTCACCTTTGTAAATTACTCCAAACCAAAGTTTAATGCATTATGAGCTTTTCAATATAAGATTTCGTCAAATTTTATGTGAACCACAATCAAATATGGGTTGGGTATGCTTTCTTCCAACCGATAAAATTATTCGTGGTCAAATGAACAGTGCTATTGTGGATTGTGGTCAAAGGGATTGAAAAAAAAAGAACTGAAAATACTCAGCTTGTTAACTCAAAATATCAGGACGCAATCAAAAAGTTTTTGATAATGACATTTCGTGGAAGTTTTTCTTCGTGTGGGTTGGTTAGGTGGTCAGAGAAATGAATATTCTTGCTTAAAGTTGTAGTGGCCAACTGGTAGCGGCCGGCTCTGTGTAGTTTGGTTATCCGGATAGTTGGCTGCTTGATTGAAGGACTAAAGTCAAAGTGAAAATGTTTTGCGGTCAATTTGTGATTTGCTTGTTGTTTTGAGTTTTGTACTACTATACAAGGCGAACGAAGAGTGATGTGCTTCGAAATGCTTTTAAATTCCACTCTGAAAATGAGATGAGATTAAAGTTGCATATACCAAACATTTGTTGTTGTGGTTGTGTATCTGAGCTAAGGCAGTAATTGGTAGACATGGAAACTTTGCTGCCTTCAAGAAGGTATTGAAAGACAAACTATAATATTTTCATTGAATTTATTTAACTCCAATTTGAATTCTGTAATTTGAGATGCTTACTTCTCCTCGATTTTGCCCAAATTTCCCTCACTCTCAAAATCAATATAGTCACTAGACTGCGAAAGATATTCCATTTGACATCGCAGTCTATCAATCAGATGTCCCTGCCTTCGTCGAATGTTGCCCAAGCACACAAGATCCTTGTTCATTCGTGGCAAGTCATCATATTCGAATTTGTCAATACCACGAAAAGCAACTGCAGCCAGCTCGATCAGCAGACGATCACGTTCGCAGGGTTGTGCTTGAATAATTTGTCTCAAGCGAAATTGTACCTTGGCAAAGTGCGATGTTAGAGCGAAGAAAGCCATCTGTAGGGATTCATAGTCCTTTTCCAAAGTTGTGAGGTAGTTTGAGCTGGATGATTTAAGACAAGACGTGATGGACGGGGGTAGTCCACTAGAACCTTTTCCCTGTGAGCCCGATGGTTTAGCAAGCGATTCATACGATTCGATTGAATCCTGTGAATCTTTCCTGGTAAAGCAGAATGACATGTTAAATGTATGTACACTAATTTTTCTTTTGTTTTTATTTTTTTTTTTATTTATTTTATTTGACAGTTTAAAAGGAAATTTCGATCCAAAACAAATATTGATCATATTTTGATTCGGTGAATTGGTCAAAGTGGCTGTACTAATTTTGTAGGTAGTCAAGGACTATTCAGATGAGAGCGAAGCAATGAAATGATAAAATTAGAACAAATCACTTTTGATGCATTTATAAACAGAAAATTGCACATTTTAATAATTGTAGCAGTCACAATATATTTTAAGTATTTTTACCTTCAGTTATTATATTTTTAAGTATTTACTTTTAACTTTTTCACTTTATACCTAATTTTAATAAACTTTTAAAATTTAATAATTAAACTTGATTGAATTGAATTGAATTACTTTTGGCAAATTCGGGTATGACACCCTACTACAATTAGATCCTAAAAGCTTATATTTGAATTGAATTGAAATTGAATTAAAAACTTTCGTTAAAAGCTTTCGTTAAAAGCTTTCATTAAATAGTTTAAGACATATGATCTGTAAAAGCTTCATTTCGGAGCTATAAAAGAAGAGCCGAAATGTGGTTTAAGGCATTCCGTCGCAAGCAGCTAGCAGGTAATTACTTCTTATACTCTAAGGCTCTTCCTAGGAGATTTGGGTAATTACTGCTTTGCACTAAGGGTGGTTTTTTTGGTGGACAGATAAGGCCAATTCCTCAGTCTTCCACCAAATACCAACCTCGTGTTGCTAAGTATAGTTATCTCATTGGCTAAGTCATATTTAAATAAAGTACAAAGTACCCCCTAAAATACCAAAAACCAATTCTTTTATTCCCCTCTCAGGAGGGTATAAGACAACGACGCTACATAATCTAATAGTAGGATAATTAAATAATTCATAGAAATGTATTAAGAAAATATGTTTAAAAAGGGAAATTTTTGCGAATTGTCAAAGTGTATTCAGTATCCACATTATTGAAATGCGTTCCACTAACGAGCGAATAAAAAATTCGTTTGAACTTAAACTTGAATTAAAAATTGTTGGTAGAAAATTATAGCTGAAATTGGCCAACTGTGGCGATCAAGAAACATGTTCATGTGAACGGACTGTCAAAACTCACGAATATTCGTTCGTTCGTAAATAAAAGGCATGTTTTTTTTTTGAAACCTCGCCAGCCAGCCGTTCATTTGGACAGTTGCCAGCAAGATGAAGCCAGCCGAATGAATTAGGGCAATAAGCCTAAAAGCATACTAGAATTTCGTATAAAATTATGCATTTGGTAGAAATATTTGATAAATTCTGACATTTTTCTCTGGAATGTTAGGTGCATGAGATAAGAACGCCATTATGATTTAAGCAAATTGTACGGAAATTCTAAGCCACTTGTTGCTTTCAGCGCCACCTGTTTGTTCATTGTGAATTGAATTTAGCCAGATGTTCGATGATTTCGGAACTTTTTTTCCCAAAATGGAGAAATGGAGGAGCTGGGTTTTGCCGACATGTGGTTTCAACAAGACGGCGCGACACGCGCCACAGCACGCGAATTCAAGGAAATATTGTGAGGCGAATTTGGTGAGCAATTAATCTCACGATTTGGACCTGTGAATTAGAAATGGCCGCCAAGATCATGCGATTTAACGCCGCTGGACAATTTTTTGTGGGAATATATGAAGTCTCTCGTCTATACGAATAAGACAACAACTATTGCCGCCTTGGAAGATAACATAGCTCGTGTTATTGGTGAGATGGTTAGGTAAGGTTTAGGTTTGAAGGAAGTGCACAGCTTTAAAAAGTGCTGTGCTACCAGGGGGCCCTTTGGTCCATTGTGATCCCTTGGTTTTTGGTCGTGGATAAAAATGTTCATTTTATTGAACAACACAAAAAACATGCATGAACACTTTACCTGGTTTCTTGGTGTTATTCCTTGGCGGGGTTGGTCTACTAAGTAACCCATCGCGTACTTTTAACAAACCTGATTGTGTCCGTCTATGGTACCTGCACTATGTCCTCAAGGTCTCCGAAAAGTCTGTCTCCTATGTATCGGAGTTGACTAGTTTGGAGGTTTGGGCATTCGCAGAGTAGGTGTTTGATGGTCTCCGTTTCTTCTATGTCTTGACAGCTCCTGCAATAGTCTGGTGACTTAGTGCCCTGCCTAGTCTTGTGGCCATGGTACCAATGGTACAGTGGCCTGTCAGGACACCTGTCAAGATTTGAATATCTCGTTTATTCATCTTGTTCTTTTTTCGTCGATTCTTGGCCAAAGGTTACGGGATAGGTATAACACAGTCGTGTCTTTTAGACCAGGTGGTCTTAATTTTTCCCCTTGATTTTTGGTCAAATTTCTTTTTGCTACACTAATTGGGATGTGTATTGATGCAATGATATTTACTGCATCCAGCTCCGACCCTTACTAGCTGTGTCTGTCTTTTCATTTCCATCAATGTCACTATGTCCGGGAACCCAGCAGAGAGTGACCTTGTGTTTCTCGTCTATTTTTCTTTAGGGCTCTTTGACAGTCCCTGACTGTCTTTGCTTGGTGAGATACCAGTCGAATTGTTGAAAAAAGTAGGCCAAAATTCGATATTCCAGATGGACCACTTGAAGCGTAGTCGCGGTTAACATTTACACGAAATAAAATTCAAGAAGTAAATGGCAAGAATTGATTTATCAAATTTCGCTCAATTTTGCAATTTTTCTTAATTCTTTTTTAATTTTAAAAACCAAACACTTAAAAAATCAGCCTTTAAAGAATAATCCATTTCTCGATGCATATTCGTCTGCAGGATAGAACTTTTCTCCCCTGTACAACTCTACTGTACTAATATCAGCAATAATAATAATTAACCTGTCAATCTCGACTGGAATTGCAAAATTTCACTTCAAAAACATTTACTTAGAAAGTTTGTTTAAATGAATGTTCAAATAATTGCACAGTAGGTACCTCTACATCCATACTCGTACGACATTGTCCATCTGCTATCTATCTGCATATATACCAACCAGCTAATGTACCTTGACATCTAATAGTTTTCTTCATTTAACTTTTTGACATTTTTCTTCTGCGAAATAATTTCTGCATATAACAAGGATCAACACAAACAAGCAGCATGAACCTCATGTCATCTCGCAATGCAACAAGAAAATGTCTCCAAGTTCCACATATACCGACAGAAGAAGCAGAAGAGGAATGTCTCTGACAAAACACAACTTCAATTTCAAATGAGATTTTCTATTTGCAGACAGACAAAAAAAATTTCTTCGAAATTGAAACTTTATCCTTAAGGAGAAAACAAAAAAAAAAACTTGCCAAAACCATACTTTATGTATATAGGAATCCGTTTAAAACTCACCTTTCATCTTGAATTCGGAGACACAAAAAGAACGAAACCAAGAATAAGTTATCTTTGTTCAAAGTTTTGCACCATATGATAGGATATGAGTGCGGATATCCTTTCTTGTGTACTTTATTGGAGCATATCATTGCCATGTTATAATCATCATTTTCATCATCCTCATTAGCATTATCATCATCATCGTATTCAAACGTACTTTGAATTGAATCTGGTTCGACAAAACAAGAACAAATAATAAACAACCAAAAAGAAGGCAGCAACCATAGATACTGATCCAAAAGGAAAAGGTAGAACAAAGATTATCCTGCCTGGATTATTGAACCAATTTAAGTGGATGAAAAGAGATACAGACGTCAGACAGACAGGTAGCAGTGCAACTTTGTGTGTTGTTCAATTTCATTTCGGTATGGGAGGAGTGTGAGTAGAAACTTTATTGAAAGGATGTGTTATCCACATGGGCTGGAAACATTTTTTTTAATAGATATGAGAAAGATATTCGTGATTCTGATGACTGAATATGGAATATTTTCGAAGGTATATGTACATTCAATTTGTGATTGATTTTTGCATGGGGTAGGTCCCCTCAAGCTCAAGAAATAGACTTCTGGTACAATCCAATTTCTTAAATTCAAAAGCTTTATAAGGGCTAGTAGGTATATTAAATGTCGATAAAGTTTCGCTAAGGCTTCCAAATTCTGCTTTCGAATAATGTGTTAGGTTCAAAGGCGTGTCACTCAGCAACTGGAAAAAAACTAAACTGGTGGACAACTCGGATTTCAGACCAGTTACGGACTCAGCGGTGACTTGACTCCACACACGAGGAAACGCATCACCAATCAAAATCTCTAGTTCTCTCAGTGTCGTCATGTTTTTCAACCTCCCCCACCAGCAACAGGTTGGTCTGTTGTTCGCTCATCTTCGACAAACTAGAAACTGAACGACCTTCACCATACCTTGCTGGTTAGGGTCTTTAGATACCTCTCATAGTGGTGACTTCGGCGATGTACTTAATTTCCATTTTTGATCAGTGTATCAGCTGTCGGATATCCGATTTATTGCCGAGTCCACGCCTGCCGCCACGCCGCTCATGTCATTGTCAGTGGAGACAGTTCTCCTGACCATTCTCATTAACAACATTTAATGGTTTTAATATGCCACAACCTTTTGTCAAAATCAATGGTTGAGAACAACTATAAATTACGGAAATTTCCACCGCTTCTGTATATTTCCCAACCGCATCGGCCAATATTGCAAATCATCTAACATGGTAATCTTCCATTCCATTACCAGTCCTAGAACCATAACCATCTTCTCGCATCCATCGATCCACTTCTAAAGGGATTTATGCTACTCTCAATTGCATGGGGCGACCAGTATACTAGGAAACTCTGCACCAGCTATGACCATTTGTGGCCGGAATGACAACAAGTGCATGTGGTCAATCATATGGTCAACCGAATAGAAGTCGGTGTCATTTTCTTTGTGCACACACAGGCACCTTGAATGACGTTGAACGTCTTGAGGGCGTCCATCTCAACGCCACCACAGATTTGTGTGTGTTTGATGTCTCACAAACAGAAGTATGTATTCCTAAAGTCTAACGCGTGTGTTTGTGGTTCTCCTTTTACTTTTTTTTTTGTGCACACTATTGGTGGAGAAGATGGTTGTCGTGTCGGCCAGTGTACTTGTTGTACTTAAAAAAAAACGTTTTCTTGAAAACAGCCTCACTCAAATGTCCATCAGAATGAGAGCACTTAAAGTCCTTTTGTTTGTCGGGGGGTTGGATGAAGTAGCTATGGGCTTGTGATCTAAACAAACTTCATAAGCTTTTAGAAAGAAAATTTTATTCAGCATTCAAGTTGGATTTAAGGACTGTATTGACTCCATTTAAGTCAACAGGGATTCGCGATTAAAAAAAAATTAACTTTAATAATGCACCACGCAATACTATAGCATCATCATCATCATTTTCAATAGTCGGCTTGTCCATTAAGTGGGTCGCGGGTGTAGGTTGCTCAAGTGGACCCTCCATAGGTCTCCATTCTCCGCCATCGACTCTAAATCATCAAGGGCAATCCCCATACGGGTGTAGGAGAGATTATGGACTTGATCTAACCATCTCATCCTTGGTGTACCTAGAGGACGCATACCTGATGGAACGTATTCCATATAGCACGTAGTGGAATCCTGGCCGGGGACATGAGTTTAACATGACCAAACCACCGAAGCATGGATCGCTCCGTCCGGAGAAGTAGCTCCTCGAGTGAGTTCCTCACGTATTCTGGTATTTCTGATGCGATCTCTACGGGTCGCACCAGGAATACAACGGAGAAATACTATAGCAAATATATTTAATTGGAAAGTACCTATAAATCCAACCATTGAAGAGTTAAATTTGTCTACCACAATATTTGGTATATTGAATTACGGAATGCATACGGTACATTGCACATAGCGGCCATATCTAAGCATTGCATTCCATTTCAATTGCACGCGCACAACAATTGCTCGCGCTTGTCTTTCAGCCATGCCAACCGTTCAAATACGAGTATGCTTTTATCCTTGCATGGATTTGAAATTCCTTAAAATAACTCTTGCTCTTTGGTATGTATTAAATTACTTTTCATCTTCTTCGTTTAGCAATATACCAAAAAGAGGATTCTGAAAAATGTTTATAAAGGCGAGCGGTTTCTCAAATCTGCAGATAGAGAAAAGGATTGCTTTGTTGTGTAGTAGATACCTACGTATTTTCGGTTTTTGTTTTTTTTTATTCAAGGATACAGAAAAATTCAGAATCGGTATAGTCTGATATGCGACTGAGTGGATGATGTGATTATTAGCCTACTAAACGCTGAAAGTGCATACCTAACTTCTGAGTGACATTGACATGTAGATACACACATATCTGTAAATGTGACATTATATGTATGTTCTTCTTCATAAAACAACTTTTTTATTGAAATTCTCTAATCCGTAGATGAATTCTTCCCTCCTAACTATATCAATTAAAAGTATGCCCACCATTTTAATTCACATGCTTCATACAAAAAAAAAGGACAATCAAGGTAACAGATTCACCCAACAGAGAGATCAAGTAAAAAGTACGAAAATATCCAAAATCCCTGCACTAATCCCTAGCCGTCTGGCTGCAGTAGACTACAAATCAGATACCGCACACCTTACTTTCGTCATACATAGAACTACCTGACCTTCCGCCACACCGGCCGCACCACACTCTCTGCCAGAGTCCTTCTCTCTATATCTCTTTCGCAGATTGCATTAAATAAGTAGGATATAACATGCGACTGGTACTGGTATTAAACACCAATTACACACTAAATGAATGTGAACAATTGTGTACATTTTAATTAACCTTTTTGTGTGTGCGGCAACGTAAGTCGATAGTACAAGGATTAAGCAATTTATACACCATGTGTGAGTTGAGTGCTCCAGGATATCACAGCGGGCGGTATGGATAGAATATCGAATAGAACAAAAGTAAAAAAAAAAAATGCAGAAACTGCATGTGTTGCTGCTACCACTACCTCAGTGCTTAGCAAAGCAAATGATATTCTCAAGTAATTAGTAATCCACTTGATACATTCGCAAGGATATATACATGCTCGACAGAGGGCACAATATACTAACAGCAGTGGGAGGACAAGCGAAGATGCTTGCAGTTAGGTTATACTCGTACCAGCTGAAACTACGGATCTACATTGCATTAGAAATGTAATTAAGTTATCTGATAGGTTTTTTTTCTATGCGAAATAAGTGGAGGGCACATCGCGTGTGTTAATGGAATCAAAACTTAATTCCACTGGCTTAGCATGATGATAGTACATACAACATACATAAATGCAATATGGTGTATCTGGTGGTGTTCAAGGCAGCGGGGGTGGAGTGCGCTTCGCTGTTCAATGCTCTTGTGCACTTTGCACAACGAATAAGGCTAATTGATGTCGTTTCCAATTCCATTTCCACTCCTGGATACAAGTTGATTTGAAAAACAGATTGAAGTGTATTTATGTAGCTAGGTATCTGCAAAATCTATGCCAGAGCAGCGAGTCTATCTTTTTGCCAATTATTCGATTGATGGGAGTTGAGATTTTAAATGAATTTTGTGGCGTGTGGTTTCAGTGTCCTTGCGCATTGGGAAATGGATTTTTCTAGGATGCTGTAGGTCAAATAACTGACAAGGTCCAAACTATTGGTCAATTTTATCAGCTCAACTCTGGTGTAGTAGGTCATTGTTAATTGAATTTTGCTTGATAATTGAGTTAAAAAGTATTGCCCAGGTGATGGTACATCAGAGTTTTCTCGCCGGAGTCATCAGTGTGTCAATAGAGTTAAATAATTAGCCTCGCTCGACTAACACTGTCAAGCTAATATCAGTATATTCAACACTCACATGTTAGTTGTGCGAGGATAATTATTTAACGCAATTGCGACGCACAATCTAATTGCCCAAACACACTGACAGCTACACCCCACCCAGAATCATAATGTTGGGTGCCTGGCAGAAACGAAATGCACCTCAGTGTTATTTATTAAAAATAAATAAATAGCTAACACAACAGTTCCATATAAGACCCTAAACTTCTCACAAGCAATCGTGCGTGTGAAGACATCATTGACATAATATCAAACCACAAACCAAACCAAAAATATTCGTGTCATTTTTTTTTGTATTTTGCAATAATGGTTGTTGGGTTGTCGTGTATAGCTAGGTTTGCCTAATCTTTATCCGATCTTACATAGACGAAACGTCGGGACGCACGTCTCTTCTAGCACTAAGAAGGTTTATGGATTAGACGTGGCACATCCCCTGTCAAAATATCATTTGAAGCCCTAGGTACATTTTATGGCACTACAGGTTGTAAACAAATTTTAGATACTCAAAATTTTCCAAAATGTGAATTGCAAAAATTCATACAGTAAATTCACAAGCAACGCATTTCTTTTAAGCTTAGGTTAGGTTACGTTGAACCAAGTGTAACTCTCACTCAGAAGCCATTGAGGCCCATTGTGATTCAGGTAAGAAAACCATAGGGATCTGTTGATGAATCTTTTAAAATCTGGTAGGGGTATAATTTGGAACCATTTTCTGTATACCCTCCACAGGAAGGTTTATGTATATATTCACTTTGCCATTACATTTGTAACGCCAAGAAGCAGTCACCGAGACCCCATAAAGTATATATGTACATTCTAA
Source organism: Cheilosia soror (assembly GCA_949372485.1). NCBI lineage: Eukaryota > Metazoa > Arthropoda > Insecta > Diptera > Syrphidae > Cheilosia > Cheilosia soror. Next base: position 4,974,355 of record OX443563.1, read on the forward strand.
ATCAGGATCAAATTCTGAATCGATTTAACCATGTCTATCTGTCTGTCCGTCTACATGTCTCTTAAAACACTATAGCGTCCAAAGGCATCGACCTAGGCGAATGAAATTTCGTGAAAGGAATTCTTTTGACGATAGTCAGGTTGGTATTAAAAATGGGCTATGTCGGTCAAGTAGTTCTCGTACTTACCATATAAAACCAACATTAGACCCATGTCGAAAATTTTGCATTACTTGTATGCAGTGGAGGGTATCAAAGCATCGCTCAGGCCGATGGGCGATGATAATACTTTTTTCTGTTTTTTTTTTAGTGGAACGGGCCAAACGGTCACTTTGAATGATGAGTAGATACTATAGACACAGAGCCATGATCAATTGGAGTTAGACGCCATGTGGGTGTAGCAGGATTCTAATGACATTCTAGTTTTTTTTTTTTTTTTTTTTTTAATACTTCTCCCGGGAAAGGCAAACCTATAACGCTTCATCAGCGCCCCGAGATGCTTGCAGATGTATGTTAGTTCTTCACTTAAACTGCTGCAAATTGTAGTCTTCTGGAAATATATCCCCAGGAAGCGAGTTCCAAAGTTTGCTTGTCCTGTAACAGAAGTCCTCGCGGTTGTCAAGTGTACTGTATGGTCATGAGCATTAGCAGCCTGTCTTGTGGGTCGCCCAAAAGTTGCATTTCGAGGGATAATGTCCTTGAGTTCCTCGGAACATCTACCATGGAAGTACCTATAGAACAAGCATAGGTCAGCGACTTGTCTTCTGTGCACCAACGGTTGCAGATTCGATGTGAGTGTAGGGTCTCCAATAAGTCGAACTGCTCGTCTCTGTATGCTGTCAAGTAGGTTAAGTGAATGTTTTGGGGCCAAGCTCCATATATGGGAGCAATATTCCAGGCCTGGTCTAACCTGTGCTTTGTAGAGAAGGAGAAGTTGCTTGGGGCTAAAGTACCTCTTTGCTCTAATAGGTAGGTAGGATATGTGGTCCTGCCATGTGTTTCCTGAATTGACAGTGACTCCTAGAAGGTGCATTGAGTCCTTGGGATGGATTGTATGGTCATCCATTTGGATCTGAGGAACTGTTGATACATTTTTCCTGGAAAATGTTGTGAGCTGTGTCCAAACGTTTCCCATAGTCATCTGATAAATTTTAGCTGACCCACAAGATCACCCGATTTCACCGCCCTAGACTTATTTTTCTCGGGTAATTTAAAGTTACAAATTTTTAAATTTGAGTTGGCCTTGGCCACGACTCCAGTAATGCGTTTCGCCCCGATATGTGGTGGGTGGACTCATCAGTAGACGGCCACCACATCTGATCTAGACGCACTGTTTGCTCGATTTTCACCGTGACTAATGATTTTTCAATCAACAAGTGACTGTGAATCATACCTCAAGACGAATCTTTGGTTCAAAGACTATCGCCGAGAGGATTTGTTTTTTGCCCAGGGCCTGGCTTGTCCATTTAATCAAACCATTTTCAAATCATAAACATGTTTATGAAATGAATAATGGTGGAGTGTACGATTGTCATCACAAATTATCGTTAATAATTCACTAACTCTGACAGCTTTCAAGGAGAAAATCTGTCAAGATGTGGAGAACCTTTCGCCCAAAGCTTACTTAACCGATATCAATTTCAAAACATGAAGGAAAAACAGCATTTTATGGCCAAATAAACATTTTAAAAAACCCTTTTAAATGTTTAATTCGATTCGAAAGATATATGTAGCTTAGAAAAAGGTCATCTGTATCTACATTTTGGCCCAGCTTGTATAAACTGGTACATATTTGATTTTCTTAAAATATATACATAAGGAGGATATTTTTTTTAAACAGCTTAAAGGATTTTTGGTATTACCAAACCCTTGTCCCAGGTAGGTATACTTACATAGCTCCGTAGGCCAGGTAATTAAGATGTGCAAAATCTAGGTAGGTACGCAAAATTAAGTCGATCACTACCTGACTGCAATAAAATCCATTTATAACTGACAAGAGTGTTTCTCAAAAAATCTTAGCCAATCTTTTTCCGGTGAATTAGGTCTATGAGGATTTTGGACTGGTTTGCATTACAATAATGACTCAGAAATGACACATGCCCGCATTTTTAAACCATAAAAATTGTGCCGGAAAATCATTGTATTCAGCCAGCAGCTGCAAATACTTAAAACCGTTCTCAGTGCGTTCTGTTTGTTCTAAATAAATTCAAATTTACCCAAATGACGGCACTCGAACTCGACCCAATCGTCTCAGATATGTACAGCTCATATATTGGTATATGTGTGCCTACATAAGGAACATGTACAAACGCAAACAAACGGTATAAAAACCCAATTCAATGTGTTTCTGACTTTCTGTCTATAAATATTCAAAAGAGCGCATGTGCGAAAGATTACCCATCACTGTATTGTCTGTTTTGTGACATTCGTTACATTATACGTTCCCCACTGTTGTGGAAGCGGATGAATGAGTAGGTATTTGTTGCCTGTTAGCCAGGTCAATTCTCTGCATATAGAGTCGTAATCAATTTGCCTTACCCTCACTGCCTCACCCCATAGAAGTGATCGAGTTCGAGTCTATTATTCATCGACGACGTTCACAAACAGAAACAGCAGAGAAATGATTCGGATTCCCATTTCCCACCCTAATCAAGTGAATGGTCAGCTGGGGCAATGGTGGCGTGGCGGCGACAAACAAAACAACCAAACTCACTCATAAGCATTTGATGGTTCTGACTGAATCTTTAGGTAAAGTATAGCGTAGCGACAACGGCAATCAGTTGCACGATCGCGATCGTCTTCCTGCGTTCTCGTCTCTATCATGCTTTGGCAACTGGGAAATGATTGGTTTGTGTGCGCCGGCCGCTAAAGTATGGCGCGGGCCAGCCAGAGCGGGCAGTTCAGTTCGGGGTTGGTGGTGAGATATGATTTTGCCGTTGTGTATACGGGTAACAAAAATATATAATCCATTGGGACAAGTTTATTATATTGCCCGTACACACAAACACCAGATATATGAAGGTTTTATTTATTTTTCCAAGAGCAGTATACCAGGTCAAATTGTGTGGCCATAAAGTAACGCATTATATACAAAGACAGAGAGAGAACACTCGAATGTTGGTCGGACCATATGTAGCTATACACCAATTTCGTTTGCTAACAACTTTCAATTGAATTCGTTTACGGTCTAGCACAGCAACGAGGGGCGTTTCCCCTTATTGTGCGTCGATGCGGCATTTATGGTGACAATGAACGCAGCAATAGGGCTTACAAGATTTGCTCATAGATGAGGATAATAAGGGTGAAAAGTAGATTAGGGTACCTAATGGTAATGGCATGAGCATAAGCATCTGCACATCTGTTTGGCGCGGTCCAAAGGTTGTATTAAAAAATCTCAGCTGTGAAAATGCATCGTTTGTATGAACCTAGAAATTGGTAACTGTCTTCATTTGTCATGCTGCTTCATGGTCAGCAGCATAAGATCCAGACATGCAGCTTTCAAGACGGTCGTCGAAACAATATTCATCCCTAAAAGCTTGAAAAGTAATTATAGTAATTAAAGTTGGTTGAGATTCCATTCTACTTGCGCACGCCACCTAAGGCGAGGTCTTCCTCTACAATGTTGTCCCTCCGGGTTGGAATCAAAGACTCTTCGGGCCGGAGCGTTGGTGTCCATTCGCTCTACGTGTCCCATTCCAGCCATCTTAGACGACTGATGCGTACTTTTCTGACCAGGTCGATGTCGCTGTACAGCTCGTAGAGTTCGCTGTCCAAAGCCCGTCAGCCCAAACGGGACAGTAAATCACTCGAAGAATTTTGCTTTCGAAGCGACAAAGGAGATCTTCATCCGCCTTTGATAGCGTCCATGATTCTGCGCCAAAAAGCAGACTGGGATGATGAGGGTCTTATATATTATATAGAGTCTCATTGGTGTTTCTCGACAAGGCCTTACTAATCAAATGCCTTCTTAGGCCAAAGTAACAGTGGTTGGCAAGTGTAATTCTTCGCTTGATTTCTAATGTGATGTCATTTCCAGAGTTAAAAGCGGAACTGAAGTAGACGTAGTCCCTAACCACCTCAAAGCTGTAGCTGTCGGGTCGTTCTATCCGATTTACCGATGTTGTTTGTCACTTCTTCCTGACAGCATGTGGTTTGTTTGGCTCTCTTTCAGCACTAAACCCATTTTTACCGCCTTTTTACTGATACTTGCAAACGCACCAGTGACAGCTCGCTGTGTTCTGCCAATGATGTCGATGTCGTCAGCGTATGCAAGTATGTAGTTTGTGCGCGCTGTAGTTTGTGCCACTGTGGCATTGTGGCCCAATGATGTAGGTAGTTAGGAACAATTTTCAAAGGGGGCTATTAAAACTGTAGCCAATTTATGAATAGATACCTAGGTAAGTATGTACCTACATATTTCGATAAAGCCCGTAACTCGTGCGTTCAATTTTGGTACAGATACCAAAGATGGTGGCAACAACATTTTAACTGGCGGCCATTTTGTTAGCTGTCAAGTGATTTATTTTTAGTTTGGTTTGGCATTTCAACATGCATAGACTGACGCCTGAACAATGCTTCCAAATTGTGCAAATTTATTTTAAAAATCACGGTTCTGTTCGAAATAAGTATGGGTCCATTTTATGGTTAACATAATCGTCTCACTTTTGATTGAATGGATACGTCAATAACCAAAACTGCCATGCCATATTTGGAGTGATGATAAACCTCAAGTGTATGTTGAAACACCGTTACATCCACAAAAACCGACTGTTTGGTGGTGCTTTATAGATTGATGTAATAATTGGTCCGTACTTCTTTAAAAACGATGCTGGCCAGAACGTTACAGTCAATGGTGACCGCTATAGAGCAATGATTACTGACTATTTCGTTCATCAATTGAACAACCATGATGTGCAGGAGCTGTGGTTTCAACAAGACGACCGGCACAACATGTCACACAGCTCGTGCCACAATTGATTTATTGAAGGAAACGTTTGGTAACCTCATAGTTTCACGTTGCGGACCCGTGAATTGGCCTCCAAGATCGTGCGATTTAAAGCCGTTTGACTATTTTCTGTGGGGATACGTGAAGTTGCTAGTCTACGCCTATAAGCGCGAAACGATTGACCACTTGGAGGACAACATTCGCCGCGTTATTGCCGATATACGGCCACAAATGTTGGGAAAAATTCATCGAAAATTGGACCTCCAGATTAAACTACGTCCGAGCCAGCCGTGGCAGTCATATGCCAGAAATAATATTTATATTATACTGCTAGAAGAATATCTTTCAAATAAAGTAAATTTCATGTCAATTGAAAAAAATCATCTTTGTTTTATTCTATTTCAAAATTCTATACCTACATACCTCTAAAAAAAATACACCCTTTACCTATCAGTCTAAATTATTTTTTTCTATATGGAGGTGCGTAGGTACCCTTCGGCTAAAATGCTGGGATATCTAATATTTAGCTGGGCTACCATTTGGAGAGAATTTAGTAAGGTTGATCTGCATAATATACCTACCTTAAGGCTTTTTAAACCAATCCTTCGACGATAATCAGAAAAGTAATGTTAACGCCAAACGACATAGGTACCTATATGTAGGTATCGACTTTATATCTGTTCCCAATAAGTCTGTAGGTACGTACATATTCCAAATTAATTACTTTCCGATATCAACATTAAAATGCAGTCTTACTTAAATAGTTCACAGAACAAATATCTTGGTAAACAACTTCCTAATTCTTATCCATAAGTGTACATACTCGTATATAGTCATTACCACTAGGCAAATACATAACAAACAAATATTCCTTATCTTTGAATATTTACAACCGCGATGGGAAGACGTAACAAAAAAAAATATGTTTGAGCCCTATCTCCCCGCAACCAGTGCTGGATGGTCTATATTCAATTAACCGTCACCAACCCCTCCCCTCTCCCGCTGTGCAGAGACGACTCAAATTTCTTAAACAAAAAAAAAAACACACAGCTCCCTCGTAAACAAATCGACAAAACCTAAAAAAAAATATATACGTATATACAAAATAAACCCCGGTTCACAAAGAGCCAGCAGCAACGAGCTACACCAGCTTGCATTTGCCACCACAATAAGCGATAGCCCGCCAACAACCATCAGCCCAGCCGTACACACAGTACACACATTAAAGCCATGATTATATTCTGCCGCCGCGTTTATCCGCATAATCGTCGTCATTTTGCCGTCCGTCTGTCTGTTTGCCTGACTCACACTTCCATATACCACATTCCGATTCCAACAAAAATAGTTCACAGCCGAGTTATAGAGAAGTGCCGTTTATTCCCCGATATGAGGAGACGACCGACGACGATAATAAAACTCATGTACTCCCTGCTGCCACTAGGCCGTGTACATATGGTCCGTCCGTCCTCTGTACCGTACTCTGTACCTACTTTCTGGAGCGCAGTTTTAAGCCAAAGCGAGATAACACTATTTGCCAAACAAGCCGCACTCAGATTGCTTTGTCACAAGCCATTCCCAAGTCAGTGGCATTTCGTTTCGACAGCTTTTTCCAATGACAGAAATGTCAAATCAAAATGCGTTTCATCTTTATCTGAGATAAGGACGGCTGAAAGCGATAATAGATGATCGTACAGCGAGCGCCCAGCCACAGATGGAAAAAAAGGGCCCGAAGCAACCCATACCCATGCCAGATAACAGAAGATATAATAACAAATTGACAGGAAGAGATGTCACACAACGACAATCGCAGGCAGAAATAAATTTCCACTTCCGTCACAACGCAACAGGGGAAACAGAATACGTCTCGTCGACGTCGTTTGTTGTCGTATTTGGGTTTGGCGGCTGCTGTGCGATATCATTCTTCTTAGCTCGGCAAAGATCGCGGTTCTTAGCTTGGTTCTATCGGGCGCGCTTGTGTGTATGTATATGTACTGAAATTGGCATTTACCGTAAGTGGTGGTGGCTTACTTGCTTGTGTCTTCCCCTGTGTACATTCGGTGTATATAGAGGGTAGTAAATGCTCGGTTTGATTCAAATGCGATCCCGGGTGGTAGTTTAGTTTAATTTCGGACTTCGGAGCGCAACTGCGATAGGATACACTGTTCGTAGAGGCTTGCAAATATAGTTTTAATTCAACATTTCTAGTGTGCGTGTGTTTTAGTTTGTGGTTTTGCTTTTTCGGTATTTTAACGCGTTTTTCTGTGGCTATGAGTAAAAGTAAGTCTTAAAAAAATGTTTGTGCATAGATTTGAATTAATTTTAGTTCAATTTGTTTATAGTGGTTCGGCGAAATGCTTCTGATAAGCTGAAGCTTATCAAAATGGTTCATAACAATCCGATACTGTGGGACTCACGTCTACCAAACTTCAAGGGCGCTGAGGAGGACAAATCCCGTGCATGGCAATTGATCGGGAATGAGTTCAATGTACCTGGGAGGAGGGTTGCCCGGGCTTTTAAATCGCTTCGCGAATCCTATCGCCGAGAATTGGCACTGGTAAAGACAATGGGCGAAGGATTTCAGCCAAAGTGGAGCTTGTTCGCCTCCATGGATTTTTTGCGAGACGTCATACGAGAGAGGAAGTAAGTACATACATACATACCATCTGCATACATACATATGTAAACAGGATTAATTTCATTTTTATCGCAGTCTCGTGGGTTGGTCTATACAAAAATGTAACTCGCGTATAGTTGAATGTAGGGAATTAGTCATCCGGAGCATAAATATTTTCCTTGCATATACATACATACATATTAATTTGATAAACTGCATGTGTAGCCAGGTTCAAATAACCTCGTAAAAATTCACATTAAACGATTTCGCGAAATTGTTTTGCGGGTTTTCTTCGTTTTATGGTCGTCTCGGTCCATTTGCTTGTCGAATACAATTCAGGACGGAAAATGCAGTTTTTCTCGGAAAGGCAGGTAGATGCATAAAGTGGAAATTAGTCATACAAAATGCCCATATGGTTATTGTTTTAAAAACAGATGTCATAATGTTGCATTACTCATGCTTTCCAATTTATTTATCAATCATTTTTAGTAAAGGAACTGTCTGGCCATTGTCACGGTGGCATTATTTTCAGTATGGAAATTAATTACCTATTACAGTATAGGTACAGTTGGACAATTAAATATTTATTATTATTGATCATAGAAAAGTTTTAAGTATGTATACATGTATACACATATATGATGCTTTTTGGTAGCAGACTCTGAAAATGTTCAGCGTTGTAAACAAACGCTTTGGTTGACATTTGAGATAGCTATAGCCCAACCAAGGTGTTGTTTACAAAATTGTTCTTCGGTATTGGTAGGTACCTATTTTAAAGAATTTATGTAGTAGTATTAGTAGTAGAATGCTTTAATTTTTAAAATATCAAAAAATTGCACATTATAGTTTGAATTAAAGTTAAAAATACAAAACTTACGATAATTGCAAAAGTCGTCTGTCTGGTAGATACCTACATTTATATAAAATATTAGCTTGAATTGAAAGTTTTATTATCATGTAAGAAAATTATTACTGATTAAATTCTCTAACAAGTTCCTTTCGGTATGGTAAAGCTACAGTGATATAATAATTAATGAGACTATCAAAATCACTACTGTTTTCTCCATTGAGTGTGTCAATAATTTCCACATCTGTTAACCAAGCTCTCCCAAAACATCCCAGCCTGAGGGCTTGTTCCCAAATACGCGGCGGAATATTTTTGTATTTCCAAAAGCTGTCAAAAGCGATAGCTTTCAGGTGACGCATTGTTGGCGGATTTATTGCCAGAAATCCTCACAATAGCTATCGCTTTTGAATGGATCGAATCATTTGTGGAAATATAAAAATACCAATCCGCCATGAAAAGCGATCCGCCGCGCATTTGCGAATAAGCCCCCTGAATTCTTTTAACCCCGGACATCTGCCTAGGAAATGATGGATGTTCTCTTCTTCCCTTAAGCTGCACACAATACATAAGGATGTTTCATTCTCCACGAATCTATTCCCGTTAAGCTGAATTAAGTCGCATCTAGCCTTAAATATCCATAGTTGATTTTGCTTAGTTCGAGCCCACTGCTGATGTAACTTGAACCTCTTGAATAATCCAGAAATTTGTAGATCGTGTTGTAGGTACTGCTTCCAGAGTTCCAGATGCCCTCCGTAGATTTTCCTGTTGACCCTCCGATTTCAGCAGCCGCAGTAGCTCTAAGCTCTTTTGGATCCAATCGCTATGAGAATTGAGAAATGTCTCTCTCATTCCAATGCAGCCCAAAACATGTCCCAAGATTTGTGAATTTAATTTAATTCTACGCGGCCTAAGTGTGACGCGAAGCCTGCAGATCATAATTGTTAGGTTGTTTAAAAGAACTCGTTTGGTATTTTGACGTTCTGCTAGGGTCACACACGAGCTCTACCATCGAACCGAGAAACAGTTTTGAAAAGAGTTATCACCACGAAATTATTCTGTCCTCAAAAGATAAACTTACGAGAAACGTCATTGGACGAACGCGCAGCTTTCATTATATTCGTTAAGAGCAGAGCTTATTTAGAGCGTTTTTACATTTTGTTTGTAAACCACTACCACATAATAATCTGCTCAATCTTTAATTTTAAACTTATGGAGTGTGCTCTGATCATGCTCTGAACGAAAAAAAAACCAGCTTTTCTCAGGCTCAGTGTGTATTTAATTCGGGACAGATCGCTTTGGACTTTCGTTATGTTTCAGGGAAAACAAAATGACGGAGAGTTTCAACAAAAAACGAAGAGGACAGTAATGATTGGATCTTACTTCTTTTGCTCTTGTAAAACATTGTTGGCGTAATAGATTCTTGGGTATAGCTTTTTACAGCCATTCATTTATTTTGGGTTTTTTCTTTCTGAGTTATTGAGTGCACGAAGGAATTTTACGAGGGTCTGAAGGATTATGGTCGACGACAACGCTGATAGACCTGCTTGATCAATCGCAAATATTCAAAAAAAAATATTTGAAGTAATATTTGATCAGATAAATCTGTATAGTCTTTTCTTTTATAACTGAATTTTGAAGAAGAAAATGGGTTATTCTTGATTGAATTTTGGAGGGCTCCTTAATTTTGTGTTGTTAAGTTACAGTGAATTTTATTTGATTAAAATCGGATTTTTTGTCTACTTAGCTCACCCAAATTACCATATTTACTAATAAATCCCTTTTCTTTTCTTTCCCCAAGGAGCACCACAAACATAATCGACACCAGCTTGGGTCACAACAAAAGCACCAACAGCAATAATAATAAAAGTATCAATCGCTCCTCCATATCCAGTGTTAATGACGATTATAGTTTCTTTGTGAAAACGGAAATCGATCACGATAACAATCCAGACAATCGTATCTCGAGCACACTAAATGGAAACTACGATGACATGGATGACATCACATCCGAAGATAGCAACCAGGTGCACCATCCTAATAACAATCGTCACCATCACTCAGGCAATGGTACAGGCGCTGGCAATGAAGTTGAAGAATTAGAAGCGATCGATGCCGATTTTCCATATCCATTAATTATAGACAATTCGCCACAGCCCTCACCCTCGATGAAGCGTAAACGTCGAAATTCTTCCACCGACGACGATGATGCTGCTGATGCATATGACCAGCCGCCAATGAAGATAACTCCCACCGTGCGTGAGATTCTAAATTCGAAATTCTGCGGATTCATAACGGCCAAATTGAATAGTATGCAAGACACGGAAGCGGATAACCTGATGAATAGGATTCTAATGCTGCTCGTGGCGACTCAAAACAATGTTTCGACTGTCAACTGAAGTGATATCCCTACCAAATGTAGCACTAAGCCATTATTTTTTTTAACTCGATACTTTATGAATGTATGTAGTAAGTTTTTTCTGTTTTCTTTCATTTTCGTAATAAATTTTAGTTTCGTTGAGATTTACATAGATTGATTTTTATATATACGTCTGTGCCACTTGAGATGGCATTTTGTCCTTTGTTTGATGTTGTTGTAAGAGGGATGAGCCTTCTCATCATTCACCATTTATGTGTGTATATGTGTGCTAGTTTGCCGCCAGCATGAAATTCAATAGGCAGTACACACGCACAGTCCTTTAATTTCACGTAGTCTCTGCTGTTCGTCCCTTCTTTATGTCCTAATTCTTTTCTGACAGACCTAAAATATATATAGAAAACATCTGGCACACACATTTGGTTTGAACTATTTTCAGAATGAACCTGGTTGTTAGGATGGTGAGAGGCAGCTGATTACCTACCACGACCAGTATAGTCCTTTTGTTCAGGCGGTAATCTGGCTTTAAGATGAGAACCAGCGTGTACTCCTCTTCCGTCCTGACAAACGTGAATAAATGTCTAAAAAAAAAAATGTATATGTATTTATGGGAAAATGTAAACGAACAGAATTTTCATTGTCATTTCGAAGGGTTGTTTCCGGTTTTAACCCTTTTTCTAGGTTAGTTGTTCTGCTTCCTCTATTGTTGGTAGGAACCTTAAGGAATAAAAATAATCTACACTTCTTGTTGAGTTCTTGTTGATTTCTTGCTAAGGGTGATTTAATAGTGTGACCTAGTTTATGTTCTCGCATTGATTGATGGGGGTTAGAGGATGGTATATGCTAATTTTGGGATCATAACCGAAATTTTCCACAGAATGGGAATGTAAAATGTTTGCATGGTTATTAAAGTTATCATCAAAATACAATTTTGCGTCCAAACTAAAGTGTAATAGGCACAACATATTGTTCTCTTAACAACATCAAAATGCAATGAAAGTGATGAAATATTGAAAAGACGTAAAATCTAGAAAGCATTTTGTCCTTTTGTAGATGGGCGCACAGGCAAACAAAATTTCAAAAATTGTCCTAAAAATTACGTCAAAAATATAGAAAAAATTCCGCAATAAAGATGTTGCCTTTTTCGCCGCTTCGCTTCCTATACAAACGTTGACCTCATTTTCCCCTTTTTTTAGATCGAATTTGACCAACTTTCTTCTTAGTGCTCAGGCTCACTTTGGCCATAAAAAGAACTTTGTTTCAAAATGTTACTCTCCTAATCTCACCGTTGGGGCTGGGCTTTAATAACCAACTGCCAATCAATTAGGGCAAACTTTTATGAAAGTTTAAGATTTTGAACGCGTTTTTATGGCAATTATTGTTGGTGTGATTTTGTGGATCATTTTTGAGGCATTTTCCTACCATAGTTTTTGGTTCGTCTTTGGAAGTTCTTTGATTTTTTGCTTAATACTAGCAACTTGACTTATTTTGTAAGCAATTTGGGACCTTTCAATATAAATGTTCATAGGCCTTTTGGGAGATTTTAGAACAATTTTTTCATGACGTCGGTTCTCAATAAGTTGGGCTTTAGGTAGGTACTCTTCCCAAGATAATGTTCTTATTCTTTCGACGTATTTTGTTAAACATTTTTTTTTTCGCTGGTGCTTTTAGTTAGTTAGCTTTCTTTAATTTTGAAGTTTTTTTTACCGCACTTTTGACCGTTTTTAGGGCGAATTGATAAGCTTTTCTTGATGCAATGAAAGGTACTTTGAAGCGGGTTCGGGACAGAATTTTAAGGTATTGGATGCCTTTTGACAATTCTCTTCGAAGAATATGTTTCGATGTTGTTTTCGGCATCGCAGGTTAGTTTTTTAATAATTTTTTACTTGGAATTACGTATCTACATGTTTCGATTATAATAGACCTTATTTTAAGGCAATTTTTGAACAGCAACTCATTTATTACTGTATTGAACTACCAAGCGAATGGCTTCAGCTAAAACCAACAGACAAATAAAAACCACGACATTTGCAGATGTCGCATAAATTTCAACTTATTCGTTCAACTACGGTACGATATTGATGATTCCTCCCATAAATTAAACCAACATCAACGAAAAATAGTAAGAACGGTCGGTAAGGGACGGTAAGGGACGGTCGGAAATCTCGCACTTCAAAGGTTGATTTCATTCCTTAATTGAGTACAAAAATGTGAAAGAAAAGCCATTCATCAAAGTGGTAAACAAATATAGAGCCAGCGTAATTGCAAGTAGTAAGAACCTGGCTCTCTAGAGACTTGTTGCGCAAAACATTTTTTTGTATAGCCTTACATTTACTGCTCGTTATCTCCAATGTCAACCCACTGTCAATTTATACATCATTTTCTAACGTTTTTAATGATAATTCCATCACAAAAATGCCTTTGCATTCCCCATCACTCACCTTAGTTGAAGCAAATTTGATGAAAACCTCCCTATTCAAACACCGCATTCACTTGTTGAACATATAGCACCTCACAAGTCCTCTATTCTGAAATGCGATTGCCAACAACCTCGTATGAGGCGAATAAAAACAAAAACAAGTCCTCAATCCAAATTTGCATTGAAAAGGATTTTGATTCTAACCTTGTTTGTCAACGGAGGACACTTTGGAAGATTCGTCGACCCACATACTCGTAGGTAACCGTAACCTAACCGTACGTTTGTTCGGCACCTTGAAAACTAGGGTGAATATAACAAACAAGGGAGTGATGCAAGCAAAGGTGCTGCACATGGGCGCCCAATAATTCGTTTTTTTTTATATCCTTGCTCCTCTTCGCAAATAAAGGGTAATAGTCAACAGCTATTCGTTTTGATTCTAAACATCAGTGCATGCAAAGGTTGTGGTATCCTCTTTGCCCCATCGAATATTTGAAGACAAACACCGATCGGAAAAAAGGAAGAACAAAGCACAACATGGAACGGTGGATTACTTGCGAAAATGCAAACCATGAATGGCCCACTTTTGGGGTCACGTGTTTACTTTGGGGATGAAGATACTATTCGCCCTTTTGCAGCTTGTATGGGGGAATCAAATTTGCATATCTAAAAAAAAACGCACATACTTGTTCAGAGGGAGTAAGAAAAACCGCCAGGATATTGAAGAATATGTAGGAATATACATATTTTGTTAAACTTCCAAGAAATCCTTTGGAAAAGCATTTTGCCCTTGGTGTTGGTTTTCATTTGAACAGAGGACTATGTCATTTCACCAACTATACAGCAACACAGAAGTGAACAAAAAAAGAGAAATGTTTTGCATTCTAGCAGGATGTGGTTATATCTCTGTGGCAATCTTGGCCGCGTGGAGCTGGAAGAGAAGAAAAATTGTAAACAAACTCCATTTCCTAGTTGGATGTCAAAGGTAAATATTGTATATAAACCCAGCCGGAGATAGAAAGCGAAAGAACAACATCTCGGACATCTGTTTGTGGTTTTTGTGTTCGATAACCTCAATACGGTATACAAGTATGTCGGGTCCATGAGTTACCTTGTGGTCTGGAAAATACATTTTTCGAAAATCACCCCCAAGCTAGACACTCTGTTAATTCCCCCTTTCGTTCGGAAATAGAAAATGACAAAGTTTTTGATGTTTAAAATTGAAAAAAAAGGAGAAAAGAAAACGATGACCAACAGGACGAAAAGAAAATAGGAATGTAATGATTCTGGTTGGAATATTTGATATGAAACAGCGGTAGCCGGTAGGGTATTGTTGTGTAATTCCGGTCTATTCGAACGAATTGATGTTCACATCCGTTTATCAAGTCGAGATGTTCGGTTCTTTAAAGTATGCTAAAATGTTTAATAATTTTATTTTGAGGATGTTATTTATTATTTATTATTATTAGGATGTTATTCCATTATGGTAAGATGATGTTTTCTACCAAGGAAAGGGACTTTGAATATGTTCGGGAGATTTAAATGTGCGCCATAACTGGGCAAGTAAGTAAGTATGAAATATAACTACCTATAGCTTTTCTGCAGACCCATGAGCACACATATTGGCCTATAAACTGAAATTCCTGATGAAACCTCAAATTTGATCTGTGTAAGTAGCCATATTAAGGTACATCACTAAATGATGTGGTTCCAATCCCATTTCACACTCTTTTGTACTGTGATAACTGATAACCAAGAAGAGACAATGAGAAAGTGAGTTCATCCTAGTCTAGCTGATCTAGTCTTGATTAGTCAACCATCTGTTGGTATAAAAAAAACTGTTCATACTGAGTTTCTGTCAATTTGTAAGGCATGGGAGCTGTCAGTGTCAAAATAACATATGATTCAAAAGGAACAAAACGATGGCACACTTATTACAATCTGCCTCGCAGAAGTGGTTATAAAAGGCTTCGTCTCGTATTTGTCTCATAGAAAAATTTGTAAAATGTTAAAAGAGACTTAATCTCAAAAAAAACTGTTCATACTAAGTTTCTGTCAATTTGTAAGGCATATACGAACTGTCAGTGTCAAAATAGCATATGCTTCAAAAAGAATCCAAACTATGGCCCATTTATTACAATTTGCCTTGCAAAAGTGGTTATAAAAGGTTTCATCTCGTACTTTTCTCATAGTAAAATTTGTAAAATGTTAAAAGAGACTAAATCTCAAAAACAGTTTGGAAGAGAATCCAGTCGAGTTTTCTCTTCGATTTGGCAGGTTAGGAAAAATATTATTATCAATTGATTTCACACAATCAATAAAAACGGCCGGCACTTCAAAAACGTCTTGTATAATCGCCGTGAAAGTCGAAAAGCCTAAAAATCGTTAGCAAGAAATATGAGCTCCACCCACTCGACAACGCTTTATACATTGAAAACGGCTCGAAGTGAACATAAAAACTCGTTTTTATTTCATCAAAAAAAAAAATTATAAACCCCTTAGTACACTACTTCTAAGAGACTGGCATAAAATCGCGTCGCTATACCGTATAAAAAGAATCGTTTGGTGTTGCAACTGTCAATGGTTTTTCAAATTTGAGGCAATTTTTTAGCTCTGGTTTAAAATAGTGAATTTCATGGAAATAATTTACATATACGTATGTCATATAGTCATATTTGAATATAATGCTGTTCAAACATACGCATGGATAATTTACAAAAGTATCTTATATTCTCATATGCAACTATACGCTTGGTTTATTTACAAATGCACCTCATGTCAAGTGTAAAACTAACATAAAGGTTACATGAAGTCATTTAACCATAAATTTTGCTTTTATGAGCATCACTATTTTAGTTTAGTTCATTTTAAAAGACCCCCAATTTAGATATGAATACCACACCCAATATCCTTTTTGAAACTCAATAACTATAGATATGTACTTTGGTTTCAAATCTAAGAAGAAGTTATTATAGCCCCCAAAGGAGCTTCCAATCAATGTCTCCCAATTTGAAAATATTTCCTTTAAAATATCCAAAACTATCCAGACATATTTGTCCAACAGAAGATGAAAGAGAAAACAAAAATTTTAAATCACTTTTGCATCCCAATATGTATTATATTGTGTATGTACAAACTAATGTGAGCATGGGTTCTGGCTCGAAGCATCCATAGATCCTTTCTCTTCATGGAGACCACTTTATAAAACTTCTAAAGCAATTCACACTAAATCTACCACACACACATAGACTGCCTGCCAGGACGACCATAAACATCATTGCAGTCACTTGGATAAAAAAAAGCAAAAGTATCGAAAAAATCAGTGATTCTACTTTACTATGGATGTAGTAGATTTTATACTCATTCGATTATTTTGCTGTGAGAAAAAATTACATTTAGCCGGTTTTACAGTGAAAGTTTAAACTCCGTTTGAACAGATATCAAGTTTAACACGAAAAGGTGTATGACAGTCCTAGTTTAAACTTAATTGAGAGTTTAAACCAAGTTGAACTTAACCGGCCGTGGATCGTGGATGGGGGTTTAAACTGAGTTTATTATCCGGAATTTCGTAGTACGATCTCCCTCCCGGTTTATGACAAAACGACATTTCATCATTAGGCGTATTTTTTTGAGAATTATACATATGGCGTATTTTTTTGGGAAGTGAGTATAACAAAACCAAAAGTGAGTAGGTATAACAATTTTGCATGTAAAACCAAAAGTGAGTATAACAAAACCAAAAGTGGGTATAAACGTTTTGCATGTAAAAGTAAAAGTGAGCTAACTATAGATTCTCAAAAAAATACGCCTATACTCACGTTTGGTTTTACATGAAAAATTGGTATACTCACTTTTGGTTTTGTTATACTCACTTTCCAAAAAAATACGCCAATTGTTGTTTTTATGCAACCAATTAGTTCGCAAGTGCAACTCCACTTGCAACTCCACTATTTCTAGAAAATGCTTGTACATATACCGTCTAAAAATTAACAAAGCAGCTGAAGTCGATGGGCTACACGGAACTTTTTAAAAACGCTGGAGATGACCTGGTCAGGAGCATACTCCTGGTCGGAGGAAAGTATGATCGAAGAATGGAATCTGAGTACCGATCCACATAAAAGTAGATCGCCTACGGTAACTGCAGCTTCCACTATGGAGTCAGCAGCAAGCAAAATGGGATTGACTATAAACGAGGACAAGACGAAGTCCAATCCCACTCACGGTTGCCAGATTGGGCACTTTGTCGTATTTTGGGCTACCTATTTGCTTAAAAAACGACGGAAATGTCTTCCATGAGCGCCCAAGACAATTTTGGGCTACATATCGTTTTTCAAATTGTGTCTTAATTTTGTTTGTTTTACTCTTTCTAAAACTAAAAAAATAAATATTTCCAAATAAACCCGCACTTTTAAAACTTGGCAGCACTCTTGCAGTCAAGTAACATCGAACAGTCGTTCAACTTTTACGCACTCTTATTTATTTTGCAGGCCTTTTGATTTGAAACAAGCCAAAATAATGAACATTTTTGGACTAACGTGTTATCTAACGTAAGAACGGGTCCAATCAAGCCATACTTTTACGAAGTTATGTTTATATGCAATCTAATTGCTAAAACAAGAACCGAATTATTTTCAACGATTTTTGGGCTTCTTTCTGGGCAACGATATTGGGCTACAATTTTTTAAGGTTTGGGCGCTTAAAGCAAACTAGATTCTGGCAACCCTCCCACTACCGCACCGACTTTGTCAGAGCGTGACAATTGATTGGTATAACTTCCAGATATAGTCAGTGAATTTATCTATACTTGGGCACTGCTTTAAATGGGGAAAACAACATCAGCGCGACCATGTAGAGCCGATGAACATCGATGCTCCAGCGCGTCAGTTCTTCGACGACATACCAGAGGGATGAGAGCCCATGTGTTAGGTCGATTTTCTGATGACTTGTCATCAGTCGGCTTGCTCAAAATCACGGGAACATAAGTGTTCTTCGACATAGGAGGTGTTAGATAGGCTCCGCTTTCTATCAAGGAGTGTAGTTCATGCCTTATACATAAATATGAATTTGTACTGAGGTAGTAGGTACTTGTACTGCCCTGGGGCGTGGTCAACGCCTTTCTTTGACCCCTTCTGTGTGAAGGCCCACCGTGTTATTGAGCCGTCAAGGCAGGATTACACGTTAAGTCCTCCATCCATTTCATTTTCTGCAAAATTAACCATATCACTCAAACCTGTCGCTTTTTCGTTTCATCGTAAAAGTAGTCTAGATTTTGTGTCCAAGGATACCCATGAGAAAGAATTGTTGTAACTACACCCAATTGCTAGCTGGGGGCTTATTCCCAAATGCGCGGCGGATCGCTTTTCATGGCGGATTGATATTTCTGTATTTCCAAAAGCTGTCAAAAGCGATAGCTTTTCAGGTGACGGATTGCCGGCGGATTTATTACCAGCAATCCTCACAATAACTATCGCTTTTGAATGGATCGAATCGCTTTTGGAAATATAAAAATACCAATCCGCCATGAAAAGCGATCCGACCCGCATTTGTGAATAAGCCCCCTGGCATCGTTTATGGTTAGCAAGGTTTTATAATTTAAGTGGGTAACGAGAAAGAAATCGTGTCAAATGGATTTATCTTAGATAACCCTAAAGAACAGCAGAGTACACTGTGTTCGTAAACGTTTCAAATGAATACAGTCATTACCTCATTACATAGTTCATTTTTGTAACCCCGAAAATAATGACATAACATTCTACGATTTTGAGCTTTTCCAAGCCTGAACACTTTTCTCATCAAATATTATGTACTCCTAACAAATATTGGAAAGTGAGAGCACTGTGAAAAGTACCTACCAACTACAAGGACAATTTATCAAGCGAACAGCATGTTTCGAATTAAACTAAAAGTTTTACTGTATACAGTCAGGGTTGCCAGAATTTTGTTTGCTTTAAGCGCCTAAAACTTAAAGAAATGTAGCCCAATATCGTTGCCCAGAAAGAAGCCCAAAAATCGTTGATAATAATTCGGTTCTTGTATGCACTTGGTGCTCCGCCATAAAAATGTAAGTGCTCCGCGAAAAGATAAGCGCAAAATATGAAAATTCCATCAGGCTAGCTAATGTTGTGCTTCTAAAACCTTGTGTTGTTGTTCGCAACAATATAATTCGTGTATTGATTACACAGTACAAAATTGGTTAAAAATAAATCGTGTACTCCAGAACTTCCTAACTATCAAAATGGAAACGAATCAATGGCGTTGATAGTGAAAAGTTATGTTTTTCTACGAAGCTTGTTTTTGGGGAAATACAAGTTTCTAAGAAGACCGGAAGTTTTGAGATTGGACGCAAAACTACTCCAAAAAAAGATTTGCCGGACAAGTAGAGCCAATCCATTTTTAATGTCCATTAAAATTAAGGAGATTGTTGCACCTAAACTCCATCAAGAATTCAGGGCGCTATGTCGTAGAACAAAATCTTTGTGGATGCATATTCCACAAAAAACACACATTATGTCAACAAAAACCTAAGCAAGAGCCGGAATTTCGAAAGACTCCACTTAAAAAAAACATTTGCAATTTTGGAAAAAAGTTCTTTGGAGTGCCAAATCCCAGTTTAATTTATTTGGATCCGACTACTGTGCGAGAGGTCACAGGTTCAATCCCCGGAAAAACA
This sequence comes from Cheilosia soror, assembly GCA_949372485.1. Taxonomy (NCBI): domain Eukaryota; kingdom Metazoa; phylum Arthropoda; class Insecta; order Diptera; family Syrphidae; genus Cheilosia; species Cheilosia soror. Next base: position 4,994,219 of record OX443563.1, read on the forward strand.
CAAATTACGTCTTCAGGTTTTTTCACTGCGGCACCTCTCGCGAACGTCCGACAAACATCCGAGACTCTATGTCCTGAATCTGTCCTGAAAAGCTTTTTAAATCAGCCATTTATACTCGGCCTAAAAATTGAAAGTCCCTTGTATTCGTCCCTAAAAAAAACTTAAAAAAACGGAAACTGGAATTTTTAAGGCTTTGTTTTTCCGAAGTGGTTATTCGCACGTTCATTTTGACAGATTTTGTACTGAACTGACGTTTACCGATTTTCGGGACACGACTACGTAATCAACGTAACGTTATCCTATTTTCATTAAAAACTCTTTATAAATATAAAAGTTGGATCCTAAACGTACGGCATAATGTCCGAAAATGATTATACTGGAGTTTAGAGTCCTTGCCGCGAGCGTAGCGAGCCACATACCCCAACTTGACGCAATATAAACTTTGACATTTCGTTACGTAGTCGTGTCCCGAACAACGTGCGAATAGCAACAGCCTTGTTTTTCTGTGGCCAACTCGAAAATGAGTTAAAAATGTTTCTGAATTCTTTTTTTTTTGTTTTTAGTTTTTAAATATCTACTAGTTTAAATATTTGATAAAATGCTAAAAGTCACAGCACGTTACTTATTTCTTTAATATAATAAAATTAATAAGAAAACAACTAAAAATAGTTAAGGTGTTTTCTATAACTACGAAAATGGGATACTGACAACGAAGTGCTCCGCGAGGAATTTTTCTCCAGAAAAGTGCTCCGCGACCAAAAGATTGGGAACCGCTGTTCTACAGCATTGCTCACTGGAACTGTTAGCAATTGGGTTGCATGCAAATGAACTTAACTCCTTCAAATTTGCTTCATTCGATCCATTTTTTACGTTAGATAACACGTAAGCCCAAAAATGTTCAGGATTTTGGCTCTTGTCAAATAAAATTAGAGTGCGTGCAAGCTGAACGACTGTTCGATATTACTTGACTTCAAGAGTGCTGCCATGTTTTAAAAGTGAGGGTTTGTCCAAAATATTTATTTTTTTAGTTTTATGAAAGAGTAAAACAAACAAAATTAAAACAAAATCTGTAAAACGAACGATATATAGCCCAAAATTGTGTTGGGCGCTCTTGGAAGAAATTTCTATCGTTTTTTAAGCAAAAAGATAGCCCAAAATACGACAAAGCGCCCAATCTGGCAACAGTGTATACAGTATAAGTATACACAAAGTCCATGAAAATGACTCCGTCGTCTATTCACAGTTACCGGTGTTTCTAGCTTCATCTTCCTGTTAATCGTCATAGCAAATTCGTTTCTTCATGCCAGTGTCATCTCTTCATCTTCATGTTCATGGTTTAGGCAACACAAAATCTTGCCAAGTAAAAGTTTTGCATTTATTTTATTACATTATAGTACATACGAGTAGGTACCTATATGAAACACGGTGAAGATTGTATCCCTGTATATGTCTAATGTTGTTCGGTTTTCTTGGTGAAAATTGTTGTGTTTTGTGTTAGGTACTCGTTTAGACGTAACTCTGGTGCGTTCTTGAAGTGTTTCTTGTCCTTGAAGCGCACAACACAATAATCTATCCAAATTCTATAGTGCGCATCTGAAGAAGAAGGTTACAGTAATAGTTACGTAGTAGAGTCTATGGTAGTAGGAAGCAGCGGCAGCAACATCCAATTGCAACTTGCAAGAAGAATGACACTTAATTGTCCATTAATGTTTGGGGGAAAAGTTGTTCTTGCATGCAGGCGTTCGTATACAGCATCTATCTTTATACGATAATGTCTGGTGGAGAAAAGTTTCCTATATGGAAGGTATAGGATCCTTTTTCGATAACCATCCGTATAGGAGTATATCATTGTCTTTCAAATACATTTAGCTGAAGACAATACGGGGAATCCCTACAAAAACAATAGATAAACTAAACGATTGAATGTGAATCGTATAGTCACTAGGGGATCCTGGCGGCGGCGACGACGAGAAAGAATAGACAGGATTCGGTGATGACAGACAAAACAGAAGAATGGATAGATAGCATTTTGGTGGAGAACTTTGAATTGAATTGAATTTTCTTTGTGAAAAACTGGAAACAGGGTGAAAATGTATTTCTTTGTGTCTGTCTGTCTGTCTCTATAACTTTGTGTGGTATAAGTATTATCTTTCGATTGATTTTGGGTTTGTTCGATTTTAAGCTTTGTTTTACTTTCAACAGTTTGATGGGGTTTAATTAATTTTTTTGTATGATTCCTTCCTAATGGAAAAAATATATATTTTTTTGTTACAGTAGGTATACATCAGTAATGTATTTTATATGTAATGTCCGGCGAACTTCGTCTCGGTCCCATTTTAACGCTTTCAGATAAACTCCAAGTGATAACATTTTTTTTTAAAAGACAAACCTATAACGCTTCATCGGCGCCCCGAGATGCTTGTAGATGTAAATAATAAACCACAGATAGTAAATAGCACATTTGGTCAATAGAAAATGACAATGCGAAAAGGACACTTGCCAAATTGCGCATAGCCTAAGTCAACGTATAACGCCATCTATCGGGTTGTGACATTGATCGCTGCACAACGCCATCTATTAAATATCTCGGTAACTTCTACCCAAAATGCACGCAAATTGTCTTTCATCTCAAAGAATTTCACCATTATCCGAAATTTTCCAAAACTTCACAACGAATCATCAAATCATGGTATAATGCAAAATTTCGTCGAAAAAAAAAATTCAAATTTTTCGTGTTTTTCCGGAATTTTCTATTTCCATTCGAACAATTGCATACAAAAAAATCAATTTTCGATTTTTTTTCAATTTCCCGACTTTTCTAGAGGTTTTTCCCTTCTCCTGAGAATTACACGAACTACTGAAAAAAATGTTTAGCCAAATCGGCCAAGGGCTTCTCAAAATTATAGCCATTTTTAAAATATACATAGCAGCTTATAGTGTTTGTGTAGTTATTGAGCAACATGAAACGTGTTCGGCAGAAAACTTACCTTCTTAAATCAATCCAAATAATACATCATTACCGCGAGCCAATGCGATCAATGAATATTATTACTTTTGTTCACAGCTTACTTTACTGCTCTGCAATCAGAGATATGCATGCAGGCAGTTTAATATCCTTAATTACTTACTCAGTTGATTCCGGTTGATGATTTCTTTCATTTCGTGAATTCATTAATATGCGAGTATGCCATATGCCATATGCCGTATATATGTAATATTTGTTATTAATTTATTTCATTTAATGAATCGTTTTCCGCTCATTAATGCATATCGGATCGAATGAGGCTCAAGGTAGCATAATACGTACTTCCTGCTACTGATACATTCAGAATAGTATGGCGTTCGCAGATAGATAGGTATCCACAAATGAGCTGATACAATTTATGTATTTTTACTTCATTATTATTTTAACCTACGATTAATATGAATATTTTAATTTAATGTTTATCAACGTACAGGTTTAGCATTTGCCTATTTTTAGGCAGTCTAAAAATGTCAGGGAAGCTGTGCTGAGTTCATACCCAGCCCTGGGCCTATTAATTTCATTAAATCTGGCTGAGAATATTCAAAGAGCTTAGATTACTCAACGTAAACGAAATTTCGTGAAGATAAAACAATGAATTCTGAGTATGGAACATGGAACTAAAGGGTGTTTCTTTAAGACGTAGGTACACAAATTCAATAAATCACTTGAAGCTATTATGTTAATATATCTATGGGGACTTTTTTCCTAGCTAGTCAACAGCCTCTGATTGGTCGATTTGCCTGCAAATGTAGGCAATTTTCGTGTGTTAGGCAAGATTTTCTACCTAGTTCTATGGTTAACTGTCACCTGCATATTAAGGTGCCTAAGCACATTTAACGCAGCCTATGATATTAGCTTTATTGAATAGATAATTTTACCCCATTACTGTTAAAAACTGATTACGGGCATATGCGCGCCACAGCTAGCTCGAAGAAAGCGCAACCGTGAAGTCCAATTTTCGACAACTTTATCGAGCAACTAGGGCCGTATATCAGTAATGACACAACGATTGACCTCCAAATCATCCAACGTCTTTGGTTTATCGGCATAGACTAGTAACTTCACATATCCCCAAAGAAAGTAATCTAAAGGTGTGAGATCACAGGATGGTGGAGGCCAGTTCACAGGTCCATTACGCGAAATTATATGCACTCAGCAAATGCTTCCCGCCATTGACATATGGACTGATAGTAGACGTCTTCGCGTCGGTTCCAACATAACCACTAGCCCTCTTGGTTCGGAGCGGAATAATTTGGAAATTTGCACTTTTTTGAAGCGGCATCTATTGTTAACAATGACGCAACAATTTGAATTTCAACCGTTTTACTTGTCAATTTCAATAGGTGTCTCTAGCATTCTATGGAGAAATCAAAGATGGTTGTCGCATTGGTTCCGTTTTCCAATGCCATCTACTCTAAACAGTGACGCAACAATTTGAATTCTAAATGTTTTACTTCATAAATTCTCTCACGCCCAATAGGTGCCTCTAGCATTCTACGGAGAAATCCAAGATGGTTCGTCATTTTGTTTCACTTATTTTTCGCTCCGAACCAAGAGCACTAGTTTATGTTGGCGTCATTTTCTGGGAAAAATTTGTATGAATTGACATTTTCACATATGTATAATAAGTCAATTCTTCCCGCAATAACATGATGGTGTCACGCGCCTTGTTTTGGTGCGCCATCTTGTTGAAACTAAAGCTCTGTCACGTCAACGTTATTCAACTGAGGAATGAAGAATTCAAAAATCATGTTTCTATAGCGCTCTCCATTGATGGTAACATTCTGACCTGCATCGTCCTTAAATAAATATAAGTCGATGATTCCACCAGCCCATAGAGCACGCCAAACAGTGAGTTTTAATGGTTGTAAGGGCGTCTCAGGGCGTTCAACTGTCAAATTGACAATTTGTAGAAACAGTTTAAAAACAAAACCTTTAAAAATACCTACACCCTTTATAACTAAGGGAAACATGACTGTCGTTCTGGAAGTGCTATAGAATGGGCCGGGCAAAAAGCGGTTGTAAAAATGTGTCATCGATTAAGGTGATTGTGACAAAGAGCCAGATCATTCAAGGACTTGTAGGTAGGAAATCACCTAAAGGATGTGTGTATGTACAATCGATCGATATAATAGATCGATTGATGTCAATCATACTCCACATATATACATTATTCTGGGTCCTGTTCACATCAGTATAATGTATAACATACATAAACATCCATCAAAGTCGTCTGGTAGAATTCACTTCACAGCCGTTCTATAATTTATTCAAGTTGCTCGTGTTGAAAGGACTACAACTCTGGTTAGATTCAATGTCAAATCAAAAAAACACGAACCAAACAAACCATTAACCCAAAACAAATGAAAAAAATACGCCGCGAAATTCGTATAAGTACCTATTCAACTTGGATAGATATTCACGCAACCACCTTCAAGGTGGTATCATATAACCACAATTGACTATTTGAAGGTCAGACGGTTGGCCGACGACGCTGCGGTTGATTGTATCGCAGACAATCACCTTCGTCTCAAAATGTCAACCTTGTTTTGTCCTAGAACCTTCCATAACCTTCAAATTTAATAGTAAACACTCTCGGTATATACCTTACCCTAAGCCATAAGCGGAAAATCAAAATTTTTCCAGACGATGTATTTATAAGAATTTTTTCGTATCGTTTTGCGGCATAATGTTAACACTCCCCCTCAGTTTTCTATCGTACGAAAATAAAACCTTCGTCCTTAATGTGGCACTTAAAAAGTTTGCATACATTAGCGTCACATGAAATAAAAATAGGAAAAAAAAAAAACCAAGCAAGGGCATCCTCTTCTCTCAATCTATCTGGTGATTTAGTGATACCCACTCGTACTTCAGGAAGGACATTTTTATATACCTATTCCGTTAGGCAAAACACTGATCCCATTTCCGGAAACATTTTTCTCATTTCCCTCTCTCGTGTGGAATTTTTTTTAAATTGCATGCAAATTTTTTTTCCAGTCGGCTCGAGTTCGAGGTTTTTTTGTAGTGTTTTCCGCTTTATGATAGCATTTTTAGAGACATCCTGCATTTAGTGCTTCCCAGGTGGTAGTGTTGCATAAATGGGTTTCGAAAAATATGCACGGTTATCGGGTGGCATAAAAGTCATATGAGCTTTTAAGGGATACATCTTCCTTCTATGTCTCTCGTGTGTATGGTGTTCCTGCGCGTTTTCTTTTTTCGCTACTGCATTTATATGCGAGAATGAAGGGAGCCCTGCTATTCCACCAAAGAACTGATAGTATTTTAATTTGTGTGTTAAGATAGCGGATATGAGTGTGGCTAAATACCAAGTGCATTTCTAGATCATCCTCCGAGAAATATGAGAATACATACAATAGAGTGAGTGCAGGTTTAAAAATGTGTGGAGGCGATGTGTATGGTGAGGTGACCCAATAGATTAATCCCCCCTTATTGTCCAGTCCAGAATGAAACTGGGTTCAAACAAACAATCCTCTCTGATGTTCAACTGGATACCACCTGACTTTATGAATCTAACTAGCCCCTTCAATGAGGGTATTTTGTAATACAAAAAAATGTAACCACATTTCGATAGGATGTATATAGTATGTCCTCATCCAATACTCATCGCTGCAGAGATCATAAAAATGGAAGCACAATCCAACCATTGAATTTACTGACGGGAAAAAATGTACATTAACGATCGAACGATATAATGAATTGTAAATGTGGCCCAAAACGCGAGAAGACTGCTGCTTACAATCAGCTAAATCGGCACTAACCCGCATTTTTTTACCACCCTCAATTCGTTGGCATATTAACCATAAAAAGAAACTCGTCCTTATGCAGTCGTTTTCCATTTATTTTGTCCTTTTTTCCGTTGCCGTATTCCTTTTCGAGCCGTTATCCTGCAATCAACAGTTATGAATCAAGCATTATGCAAATTTGATAGCAATCGTTATGATCTGCTTTCGGCGGTATACAATCGAAAAAATATGTGGGGCAAACACAACCAGGAAGGCATGCTCCCACCGGAGAGGTATGACATAAAAAAGCCGAAAGCATCACAAGAAACAAGAACAAAAAAAAAAAACAAACGATCAATAATGAAGTCTGCAGGCAGGCTTTCTCTCAAAAGTGGGACATTTCGTCCTTTAAAAATCCACAAGATGACATCGAGTACAATAATATGATGTGTTCAATATTTCTTAGTCCTTTCTGTCTCCTGGGGGTATAAAGACCATTGCCTGACAATGCGTAGCGTTGGCATTGAAAGGAATTATGTAGGTATACGCACTTGCAAATCACGGATGCGAAATAAAATGCCGTATCAATTCTGTCATCGGATGTGTTGTTTTGCTTCGGGATTTATATGGTTTGCTTGACTTGTCGAAGGAAGAAAATGCTGGTGTCGGTAGCATGTGTATGCTTTTTCATGGAATTTTTATTAACTTAAAGTGGCTGTTTGAGTTTACATTTATTTAAGCAATTTTGACTTATCTGTTCTTACTAAGGTACATTTTAGAATCTGAATCACACAAGCGTTTGAGTAACCCCCCCTGAGGGTCGTCGCTCAAATGGCAATTTTGCTCAGTTTTAACATTTAACTCCTTGGAAACCAAAAGGTTACTTTCTTGGGTTTACATTATGGCTAGGTGCTTGCCTCATAAATGTTAAGGATAATAGTCACCCGCACAGATGGGTAGTCAATTTTCAAGAGGTAAATTGCAATTGGCATTTATCCGGGGGTTGAGCATAAAGGCTGAACTATAATATGCTTATATTGCTCCGTGCGACCACGGTTCACGTCCGTGCGAATACAAGGGATTTGTATTATTCGACCATAATAGCTTTTGGCTCAGTTTCGTTAAGTTTTCTGTCACTTGCGCTCACTTGCGAAAGAGCGATCTTATTCGCACTTTTGTACGAAAACTTGACAGTCAGCTGTGCAGTCTGCAGTGTTTTGTATTTCCAAGAAAAATAATTTATTCAAATCAAAAAATGGCTTCCGTAGAGGATTATAAATTTACTGAGCTTATAAATTTAGTAAAGGAAAATAAATTATTATATGACAAGGGGGGTGCATTTTATTTTAATCGAAAAAGAAAACGCGTGGGTAAATATAGAGACACAATTGAAAATAAGGAAACGACACAAAAATAACCGGCAAAACTATTTGACAGACGTTTTCGTATACACACGCCTATTATGGGCTACTTAAGCAATTGACAGCACTGAAGAAAACTTGACGTAGAATTATGACATTAGCTTTCGTTTGCTTTCGACTATTATAGTTCAGTCTTAAGACTCATCGGTCAGTACTGTAGTCCATCAAAATCAAAAATAAAAGCAGTGGAATGTGAGAACATTGATGTAGACCATTGACATACTATACATGGACTGCTAGTGAAATGTCAGTTTCATACAAACCTGCGAGGAAAAATGAAGCAAACATAAGCACTAGCCCTTTTGGTTCAGTGCGGCGAAAGTAGGAAAGAGATTTCAACCTCTGCGCGCCTTTGCTATTTTTTTTACATAGAACACAGTGCCATCCATTGTAGAAACATTGCAACTGCGCAAAAATAACGACTTATTCAAATTATTTTAAACGATCTATGACAGATGGCAGTATGGCACACTCAGCACACAAACCTCGACAAAAACCAAATCGCACGAATTGCTCGATGACATTTGAGTGTTTTCGTTTCTCTCCGCCGTGAACCAAAAGAGCTAGTGCTTATTTTTGCTTCAACGAAAAATTGGCTGCTAGCAGTCCATGTATAGTATGTCAATGCTGTAGACAAAATGTCAAAAAGTCTCTCATAAACACCTCCCGTTTGATCTTAGTCATATCTGAAAAAAAACCTGAAAAGGAGAGACAACTCCACCTATACCAATCTGATGTGATATGCCTCTCCGACAATTGCATATTTGCTTATGCAAATATTATGTATCAAACCCAATGATATGAATTTCAAGCAATCAAGATGATATTGCATCTAATCTAAGCACATAATAGATGCATCGCAATGTAATCAAAGTTATGTCGTGTTCAGTGCACAAATAGTCCCTTTTGTTGCCAAAGGATATTTCCCAAACACAAACTTTCTCCAAAAACCTTCATCCATATACTTTCTGCACCGAATATGCACTGTGGCAGCCTGAGTAGAACTTTCTGTATATATTCCAATCTCTGGTTGTAATATTTAAATTTTTAGCGCGCGTATGTTCCAAACATCATCAACCAGGCAAATGTCCTGCGGGATGGCTTCGATTTCTTTTTCGCTGTCGCCACTCCACTCGGTGGGGTATAGTAAATTTTCAATGCATAACAAATCAGACCTCGGAGTCACTGCTGCTGCTTCTGAAGTGAACAACGCTATAGGCTATACCTATATATGTATCGCATACACATACCCTTAAAAAAGCCTTTTCTTTGGAAATAGTTTTCTGTACTTCTGATTAAAATTGCAAGGATCTGAAGACGAAATTTAAGTTCTGATTGAAGTATTGAGAATTGCGCTTGACTTGAAAGAAGAGAATTTTAAATTGAACTAATAGGCCCTCTAATTGGGTTCAGCAACTGACAATTCCTTTTTAAAGAGTATTTTTTTGAGATTGTCTTAATGTTGCATAAATATTTATTAATCTTGGACTAAATTTCCACTTTTTGCAATAAGTTGAATGACACTTGCAAAGTGCTCTCTCATTTCGCTCACTGAAATTAACGAAAAGATGTCTACGTAGATAGATGGACGTCTAGATGGTCCGTTAACTTAAACAATCCTTTTCTCCTATTGAAGATCCGAGCACTATATTGAAATATATATTGCATTTTTGTAAAGGGTACTTTCCTTCCAGTTAAAGAAGGCGAGACAAGGGATGAGGCCAAAAATATGAATCATCCGGCCTGCAGGGTATACACCAGGGTGGGGAAAAGGTAATTGAATTTTCGAGGACACTTCAGGCTAAGAGATAGAATGTTTATTGGATTCATTCTTGAATCCTTCAGAAGCAGATAAGTCTGTATTTCATAGGAAAGTATTTTCCATCATCAATTAAAGTGTAAGTGCGAAGACCAGGCAATTTTAAAGCAATACGAAATTGGGATTTTAATGAAATTTTCTGACAAGATGAGACAATGCTCTTAGATTTGACTATACTTTTTGGATGGAATTTATTAATTTGGGAAGTCATTGTCGTGTAAATTTGTTGCAGCTGGAAGGGCTGGGAACAAGCCTCCAGTTACGCACACCAAGTTGGTTGAGGTCGCTCTCCAATTGTGCGCGCCACCTGAGGTGGAGTCTTCCTCTGCTTTGCTGTCTCTTAAGGGTTGACTCAAAGACTCGTCGGGCTGGTGCGTTGTTGTCCATACGCTCCACGGGGCCCAGCCATCTCAACCGCTGTATTTTGAGCTTTTTGACTAGGTCAACGTCGCTATATGGCCCGTAAAGTTCGTCGTTGAATCTCCTCCTCCACACTCCGTCGATACAAACTGGACCGAAAATCACTCGAAGAATCTTTCTCTCAAAGCGTGCCAAGAGGTTTTCATCAGCTTTCGATAAGGTCCATGCTTCTGCACCATACAACATGAACGCGTTTTATTATTGCTAAATGGTTTGATGAAGATATTTTTAAGTAGAGTTCGACGTGTCGCTATAGTCATTCAGTAGTCAATTGAAAATGACTTGCCAGTAATCATTAATGACAAAATGACAGATGTCAGTATGACTGACATCCTGATGCACAAATTTAATTTGGATGCACAATTTCTGTTGGAGGTATACATATTTTTAAAACTATTGACACATTTTAATGAATGGTGGACAGACGGAACCCCAATTTAAGCTAAGTCACACTTTTTCAAAACTGACACAACTGAATACCTACAAACGACAAAGCTAAGCGCAATTTGTCAACCGGTTTGACAGCTTCTCTCGTCAGCGGTTCTAACTTACATCAGTTTACACTAATTATTATTTGCTTGCTGGCATCAGGGCGCATTTGTTAGTTTGCTGGACTACTGTGCGAGGGGTCCCAGGATCGATCCCCGGAAATTGCACATCTTAAGGTTTTTTCCACTGCTTCACCCCCTCTCACGAACGTCTGACAAACATCCGAGAGTATAACTTTTCTCAATTCTGCCGTTCGGACTCGGCATAAAATTGCATGTCCCTTCCATTCGTGCCAAAAATAAAACTCACACAAAGGAATGGTTATGAGAAGCTAGGCCTAGGATATCTATACTGTCGATACTTTGAAGATCGGACAAAGTTTGATAGGAAGATTCGGCCCTGCGGTTCAAATTCCTTAAATTAGAAAGCTTTGCTTATTGTTTTCAATATTTCCTATTCAAACCCTTTTTCTTGTAAAGTCGTAATATTTTGTCTGCAGATGGTATATTTATACTTTGCAAGTGCTTTTCAGTGTTCCAAATTCAATCCCTTCTAGATATTAATACGTATAGACTAAAAACCCCAAGAGTCTCCAAGAATTTTAATCTTAATGCCGCCACTTGGACGCCTATCTGGGCATAACTTCCGCTTAATTTAAACGATATACTGACTCAAGAATATTGAATCATATATCTCTTTGCAATAACCTAAATGTCTCTCCTTTAACCTTACTAATACTAAATCTTCGACAGAAAAAAAAATTCTATCTCTCACTTAACCCCCCTACCAGTGCTATTATTTGCTTCAAAATACACTTCGATTATTCCAGTTCTTCGCCCAGCCTGACGCAGCGTACCAAATTCCTTTAGTTGGAAGAATCCCTCTTCATCTATATACCGACCCCCCTACTGTATTCCACTTGTCGCACGCAAGGACCACTTCAAGCCGTGTGCAAGCACATGGAACATCAGCTTACACAACGGAAATTCCCTATGCCACCATCCCTATTACATTATGCATGGAATAACTTAGCATAAAGCTCTCAGTTTTCCCGATGTGATGTGTGTATATGTCCGTCTGTCCAATCGTCGTCTGTCCGCATGGAATAGTTTCTGGTAGCGCCAGCATTTTGTAAGTGAACCACACAGGAACTGACTGTTTTGGACTTCTTTAAAAAGTTCTTCCCTTCCGGAAGAACAAAACTTGATATCAAACTTTAAAAAATATATGTATATATACAAAGCCGAAGGGCACCCCTTGCAGACCTTAAAAAAAAAAAAAAAAACACAAAGTTATCGATGAACGAACTGGCATACGTTTACTTACCCCAGAGAGGCACAGACACACATTCGTTCACTTACCTTTGGCTCTGTATATGTGTAATGGCTATATTGTTGCAATGTATATGCTGCGGCTGGCGCTTGGGGTGCAACAACGAAGGCGAGCGATAAGGACTTTGGGAATTGCATGCAAACTGATGGAGCAAAGGCTTTCTCTAGCGCACTCGGATCGGAACATGCTGCATATTTAAATAAGTATAAAGTATGTGTGAGTACTTTGGGGATATCCAGGGAATGTGTTTAAAATTGACTTGTAGAACTTTAAGGATGGATGGAGCAACTGAAAGCCAAGGATGTGGGTTTCTTAAGGGAATTCACATACCCAGATGGGGCTCGGACTTTGTAAACTAACACAGAAGATGTTTCATTCAGAAAATCTATTGATTTACTTGTGATTAACTTATCTTTAAGGATTCTAAATCCCTTTCGGACAGCTATTGTTCAAGTGTCATCTGCTATATCCGTTGAATGCACAACAAGAGGCATATCAAAGCTTTGTGTCGACTACTATACAAACTGCGAGACGAGAAAAAAACACACAAAGGATAAGCTAAACCTATACCCCCAACAAAAGTTGCACTAATGAAAATCCCCACCAGGGTCGGCAGAAAAAACAAAAACACCCATATCCTATCCCAACTGTTACTATGAAGTTTACTGACAAAGGGGTAATAGGAAACAGCAAAGGAAGAAAAAAAAACGCAAAGAACCTTTCAACTGTTTGTAACTTTGAAAAAGCCTGTAACCCTCTAACTCTTACCTAAGCCAACTCAAAGGCGTCCTTTCAGATAAACGGAAAATCCAAAATTATATGAAGGATAGATGCATCACATCTTTCCCTCGAAACTTTGCCATCTATCGGCAAAAGCACTTAAGGACACGTTCATAAATTTCACTTCCGACGGGTTGCGCTACTCGATGCATTCACAAATTTACACTCATGCTTGTTCGTTTGGGATATTCCATCGCCGATGATGCTGAATTGGCATCGAAATCTGAAAGAGGAGGAACTCCCTGTCCTTCGGTGATGTGAGACTTAATCGAAGTTCTCGATCTCGAAATGTTATTCTGCTTGACTACACAGTCAGACACACTCAATGGCGAATTATCCCACAGTTGTACCATGAAAGGGTTTCATCAGAACCATCACGTTCACGATTCAGATCCTTTCAATAAAATGCTTGGTCGTATATGGATGAATATACACACTGTGAATAACCGAAACCGAATATCTGTCATCTCACGAAGGGAATTTCTGATGGACTTTGCCATCCAGGTTCGATTATATGACTTTGTATCGTAATTCAGTTAATAGATGTGCACAGACACATCTGAGGCCCGCAGGTATACGTTTAATTGTCGTCAGCGTTTCGTTACTTATTCGTTTAATGGATTGTGAATTTTTAATGAGCACAAAATCAATAAATATATAGTAGGCACATCTCAAAAGGGGGGCGGGCAGATATACGAGTACTACTGCTCTTAGTAGAAGAGTGTTGATAGGCTGGATACGTGTTAGCCACGAAACGATACACCACAAGTAGATGGCATCCATATGTGAATGTATAAGAATTATTGCTACGTGTTCAGGAGAATATTTTCCCGCCTGCAGTTATGTTTGATTGTGGTGTGGTGACCAGGCTGGGTGGACTTTAATATTGGTTAAGTCTTTATAAACATACTGTAAGGTATGTTGTATACTATACGTAAAATGCCTTGCATTCACAACCCATATTTGGGCATCTTATTACAGTTGTCAGTTGTTGATGATTCAACTGACATGACGTTTTTGTCAAATTGACTGAGAGCCAACAAAGTTAAAAACCTATGACATTCAGCACATAAAAAACCCAACACTTATGGGTTTTGTGAAGACCTGCAGATCCCGACGCAGTCGTATCAACATAATCTTCCTTTTTTATTGTTTCTGACATTTCACCCGTCAAATTCATATATGTCATTTCGGCAAATACAGCCAAGCATCACTTAAAGCGATTAACTTCAGTATGGTAAACTCCAAATTCGTAAGCCAGTGCCTCTCGGCATTGAGGGCATTACACCATCACACAGTAAGGCTTGACATGTTGGTGTAGGAGGAAACGAGGCAGCAGCTGATAAACTGGCCAGATGCGGATCTGATATGGACGTACTATCAGCTGACGGAGCAGTATTACCAGCTTTCAACGCACCTAAGGGCTTCATTGACAATGTCACATTAAACTTGGCTAACAAACGATGGAACAGCACTCCCAGTTGTACTATAACTCGTAGCTTGTTGCCCACAATTGACACTAAAATGTCAAAGATCCTAACATCTTTTGATAGAAACCAAATCCGAGTGCTCGTCGGACACTGCATAATTAGAAACATGGCCAAAAGACTAGGTATCTTCACATATGGCTTCTGCAGAAGTTGCAGAGATGAAGAGGAAATAGAATCTGTGGAATATCTTCTATGTCACTGCCCAGCCCTCCAAGAACGCCGGCCGTCACTCTTGTATGGGAGCACAGTTCTTCAAAGGCTTGGAAGATCTAGCAACGATACCTCTATCTGATTTAAAAAGATTCATCAACAGATCCGAAGGGTTTTGTTAAATGCATGTCCTATCATGTACTAGAAAAGGGTAATCTAATCACAATGGGCCTCAATGGCTTCTGGGTAAAAATTGCTTATACGGCAAACTGCCCCTCTAACCTAACCTAACCTATATATAACATTTCGGCAAATATCTTTACAGCAATTTCCATGTTCTAAGACCAGTGCACTAAATAATTTCAAAAAGATCCAATTATAGCTTGTACAAATAAAAAACTAACTGTAATTCTCTGTCTCAATATAATTTGTCAACCAGAAATGGGTTGTCTTTGTCTGACAACACTACAACTATAAAACAAATAGCTTTAGCTTCATTATCTTCCACTTGCTACCGTAAGCCAGTTTTAATATCCTCTCCTATAACAAGCAACTTATTTATGGCATTGATTATGGCCATTTTAGATAGTTCTTTTTGCACTTAAACTCTCGTTCCACCACCCCAAGGACAGCGATCAAAACTAACACAGAATTTTATAACCTCATCTAAGGTGCAACCGCAGCATGCATACCGAACTTCGAAGAACGGTTTGTCATAATTTCTTTCTGTACCACAGAGTAATGACTTTTAGAAGTTTTCTTCGATTTTTTTTTTTGCGACAAGACTTCCTCATAAAAAGACTACATCAGGACAACGTGCAACGAATAAAATATAAAGGCTACTATTTATTAAGTTTAGCCTGTGGTTGTTCGGTTTTAATACCTGTCAAAAGGACATTAATAGAGTGATTGTGGCGTTATATGCGATGCATTTTAATTGCAATTGCATACTGCACTGGTAACTTTGTGGATTGGTAATAAAATCCGTTAATGGCTTAATGCGAAGGAGGTTATGACAGCAGCGCAGTGTCATCGTTCCTGTTTATTTTATATCTCTTATTTTAGCTATAGTCGTAACGTTAGCTTGTGGCAGATGCTTAACAGGATGTTTGGTTCACCATTAATTCAATTGAACCATTAACAATGCTTATTATAGAAAGTCAATATTTCCTGTCGTAAAAAAAAAAGTATAAGACACATGTTTATATAAATATTATGTCCATCTATATATATTATTTCTCAGCGATTAATAATAAAATTTGATTCATTAAATCATTGGCAACAGTCTCATTTAGTGTATTCAGTCGGGCCGATAAAAATTCTCCAAATTTTGTATAGAGAATCTCTCGGGGTGTCTGTCGGATAACAGCGTTAGAATCATATTCTTCGTCTTCGTTTAAATTTTTCACACCGGAGGACGCATTTTTAACGCCGTGTCTTTGGTTACTAGATGTGGAAGCAGCTGGTGCTGGGGAATCAGCATGATTACTTTGATTTGGTATAGGTTGGAGATTTCGATTTCGCCGATTTCGTGTCCTTTGGGAAATTTCATTTCCTTCATCGTCACCATCATGATCGGTAAGCTCTTCTTTGATGGACACAGATGGCGTTGTAGAACGTGATGAGGCGATTTCTCCCGGCAACAGTGGAGTAGATGTGTCATTTAGAATAACATCTGGCTGTAAGTTTGTACAGTTTATATTGGTCTGTGTGCCGTAATAGGCGTATTCATCCATCATTTCTCTACTCATGCCTTTGAAAGGTTGTCTGAAGCGATCTCTGGTCCTGCAAATATAAGAAAATTGTATTATGTATGAGAGAAGGGAGGCCTTTTTTTGAATAAATATGATGATAAATTTTGAAAATCAAAGGACGGACGATTTGCAGACCTCTGGACTCTGGTACCATTCAAAAATACCTTTTGTTTCGGTATACATTTGAAGTGTTTCAAGGCATTCAAAATTTTGCTTGGGGTCCGACTTATTAGCGACGGAATTGGGGGATTCAGTTTGTATAGGGGCACTTTCATTCCTTTCTTGCCTTTTTGGGCGAATAAATAAAGCCTTCGTAAGGTAGCTAATGTCTGTTCTATACTTAAAATATTTCCCCAGCTTAGAGACCAACTAACAATTATTTTTTTTAAAACTACCTTCCAAGTTTTAGTATTACACACATAGTATCCCAAAAAGTTGGGCGCAGTTTTTCAATGGTTTAGTGTGCTGGACTAGCCTTACGAACTAAGTCAGTGGAGCTAACTCCCACTATCCACAATGAACTAAGGCCCACCAAATTTGCAGTGGGAATGTGGGATTTAGCCATAAGTTCATTTAGGACGTAATTAGTTATGAACTTCTTAGCTTGCAAATCATGAACATATGAACTAAATCCCAAATTGTGTGGAAGTTACTTCCACGTGGAACTTATCATAGAGCCTGCTGGACTGCCGAACGAGAGGTCTCCGGTTTAATCTTCAGTAACCCTCAGGTTAACCTTCATCGCAATTTCAGCACAGACCAGCTGCAAGCCTATCGAGTCAATGCTAATAAAGTTCAGTCTGGTACGACGGACAAACCGAGGATGAAGTCATCAGCGAAGAAAAATGTCCTAGCCGATAGGTCTCCCAATTCGATATGTTCTTCGCCAAGGCTGCATTGTAATATCCAGTCTAAGTATCTAATGGAAATGTGAATACATAATGGATACCTGGGTAATAGCAAATTGTTCAAGCTGTGTATGAGCTTCAACAGTTTGCTGCGTTGGGGTAGTCAGGGTATAGCGTTTTGTCTCTTCTCCTTTTCATTCTAACCCCCATTATGGGATGTGACTAAATATTTGGATGATACCTCACTTCTTGGTTCGCAATAGAGCTCCCATCTGTAATGTCCGGCTCCGGCCCACGATTTTGAATGCTTTTTTTGTATGGGAGGTGCTACGCCCCTTTGTCCAATTTTGACCTATCTTCACTGGAGCACTCTACGGCTAATACCTAAGATTATCTGTAAGTTTGATCTCAATTGATTCTGTGGTTTTCGAGATATACGATTTTGAATATTTTTTTTTGTATGGGCGGTGCCACGCCCCTTTCTCCGATTTTGAATTTCTTTAGCCTATCACTCAATCACCGCAATTACCGACATTTAAAAAAAAATCAACAAAATTACGGGCGACAGAGGGAAACAGTTTTTTTCCACTTTGTTTTATATATATAGAGATGTATTTAAAGCGGGACCCGGGAGCTAGTAAACGTCAGTTCATTTACTACAAAAGGTCTGTTCCTTTTCTTTTGTAGTAAAGATTAAACAGACTGTCAAAATGGCTGTGGTGGCTGGTGGGGATAATTTCTCCCTCAAAGAGAAAGTCTAACGATAACGTTAGGAAACGCCTTTGTAGTACATAGGTAATCATGAAAAATGACAAGATACATTTATTTTTCAATAAATTGCATGTGAGTATAAATCCAAGTAGATATTTGGAAGGAGTTTCTACTAACTGAAAGCTACATTATTTTACCCCCTTCTGTTCTGATACTATTTTTATACCAATTTGTTTCTCAATCGCAGGAAATCAATAGACAAATGCAAATAGTCGTTACACGCGCATATGGCAAACATGGCAACAAATTTCGAATCAGCTGTCAATTTTCAGGCGACTGACAGTTGTTTCCATTCTTAAGGTGGCTTTCCACATGTCGGTTGATTGACAAAGTTTGACAGCCCTCGCGTTTATGTCATTGAACGACACCACCGTCAGTTCATTTTCACTTATGTCAATTATTGGCAAAAATCGTTTGTCAGTTGATTGACCAACTTATGAACTCGATACCAATTAATTTTCACTGTCAATTATAGACAAAGTGACATTTTGTTTGACAATTCAGCTATTTCCACTTGTCCAGTGGTTTCTTTGTCAGTAATTGACAAATGCTGTTAGTTAATTCATTGACAAGCAATTTTTCGCTATTTCCACTTGCCAATTGTTTAATTGGCTTAAAAATACGTTAATTGTCAATTTTAAATCGACAAGTGGACAAGCATTACTCAAAGAAATTTGTTAAGCAAAAAGGAAAACTAGTTAGATTCTCAGTTGAGGGCTAATATCTTAATCTTTCGAAGCCGCTCTCTATTACGAATTTTTCAAGTTAAGGGACAACATTGAGTAAAAATTCGTAAGAATTCCTAAGATTAAAAAGTAAAGGAACAGACCTAATAATATCTACAAATAATTGCCATTGCCATTACGAACGAATGATTTAAAATAGTTCAGTTCACAGGCAATATTTGAAAACACGTAAACATCAACAGTTGTCAAAACTATTTTTATTTTAGACAGACTATTTCGGATACAAAAAACTATTACATTATTTATCACTATACCTACATAAGATAATCGAAATAAAACGTTTTTCACAGTTTTAGAAAATCGCCATCACATTTTGTCAATTTCCATTGAACTTCGACCTATAATAGGTTACCTACCTACCGGTTCAAAGCAAGCACCGTTGACAGCAATCTTCACCATATCTCGTCCCTAAATGTCTGCTTTGTACACATACATTACATATACCTACCTACTTAGACTTATTACAATATCAATCTGTTTGCATAGAAATTTGTGTACTCAATCCTGTTCTTCGATAGAAAAGCATTTTTTGTTTACATTGATTAGCAATTTATGCCGATGTTGTTGAATCTGTTGACTCAATTCAAAACTCACTGAATCCAATTTGATTTACTTATGCCTATACAATTGGTTCCAAGAAAACAACCACCCCAGACATGTAAACAACCTGATTCCGATTTGTTTTGCTTTGATATGCGTGAAATGTGATCTCTTTAATATACTAATTTGACACCAAAAGAAAGACAGATACAAAAAAAAGTTCAAATCAATTGTAGCTAAGGTACTTACTTTCTTTCGCGTATCACATCCTTGAGAAAACCCATCGCCCCATAGTACTCCCACTTGGAAGTGAAGCGATCGCCCAGTAATTTCTCATGATTCAGTTCGCGCCGAAATATCTCTCTCAGTGATGTGAACGTCCTCTGCACACGCTCTCCAGATACGTTGAACGCTCGCCCCAATTCGCACCATTTCAAGTCCTTTTTCTTATCCGAACGCTTGTAGTGCGGCAATCGACAATCCCAGAGAATTGGATTCAAACGAACCATCTCTATCAGGCGATGCTTTTCGATGTTGTGCCTTGCGAATGCCATCGATACAATGCGTGAGATATACGCTCTCGCTTATAAATAGAATGCGCAGCAGTGGCACGCAAAAAAAAAAACGCACACAAACTGCCACCGCCGTTGTAACTGACAACGCTGTGGTTGAAACGTTGAAACACTCCCGACAAACCCCCAAGTTAGACGAATTTATTCCAATCTCCTCAATTCCAATTCTCTCCAACAGCCAAGTGTGTTATGGAATTTTCGCTAATTTCTTGGTTGGATTGTCTATTATTAGCGAAAAAGATGATGCAGTGGGAAAAAGTAGATTGTTTTTATTTTAATTTGTTAACAAATGAGAACACACATCACTTTGTAATAATCATCATCATCCCCCTTATGAACTGCTTTTTTTTTGTTTTTGGTATTTTTTTTTGTTACCAATACTTTATACCAGAGTGACTAAGAAACTACTACCACTTCGTTGCGCTACCACCCTAAAACTAAAAGTTCACTGCACACAGATTCCAAAACGTAAAACATCTCGTTCGCATTTAAGATGGTAGTTGTTGTAGAGATGATGATGATATTGTTGTTGTTTCTCTGTTGTTTTTCATTCCGTTCACAAGCACCAGAATAGGAAAATCGATAATTCCCAACATTGGCAATCTCCGCATCCGACAGTGTTAGGAGAGCGAGCTGAATTCGTTGGCAGCCGCGCCACAGCCACAGCCCCACATCATTTTGAACTCAAAATTTTCATCTCGTATCGACTTCCGTCTGTAGCACAGTGTGACCAATTACACTCAAAAGTGGTAGGTAGGCTTTGAGTTTGGTGAATTCGTGAAAACGAATGCGAAAATTAAGATGCGAGATACATACTGTAATTTAGTAAATATGCTTTATTATTTGTATGGATGGGATGAGTATTTTTTCAACAAATCTAAGTCTGTGAGTTTTGTAAAATACAAAATTAAGATATTCACCATTCAGTGTAATAGGCCTTGTAAAATCGTGGTAATAAATAATAATATTCATTTTAATTGTTGTCGGTTATAATTATTTACTTGGAATACAGAAAAGGAAGTACAGCAACCGTTTTTTCTTATTCAGCCTTTCAATTTTTGCTTCGGATTCGCCTGAATATTTTTTATTTAAACATGCCTAACTAGAGTGTAATCTGTCTCGCTTTTAAAATTGTCAAATATTTTCGTTCGCATGTATGTATTGTATATGTAATGAGAATCCCAGTTTTATTTCCTGTATAAAATATTTGACCTTGCGACACGCCAGCGATTTACCAAATTATACGCAGCGGAACTAAGGTGGCTCTCACATTGAGGCAGCAAGCAACTACAAATTGTCAATAAGCTATACGCAACTTTATTTTAACCTATTCTCTCATCGAAGCAACAAATTGCCTGAATTTTCTAGCTATCAGGGATATTTTTCCACAACTTCAACGAATTTTGTGTTGAAAACAGGATCGTCGGACATATTTTCCAAAACTTTATAGAACGTTGTACTATGTGTAAATGTGTCAATAATCACAAATGTTGCTATGTACTATGCACACAGAAAAAAAATTATATTTACAATTTTCTGCTTAAAATTTACAATTTTAATTGTAACTATTTTTACTATTAATTTCTTTTAAAGTGTCCCGTCACTTGGACACTGGTGAAATTTTCGTAGGTCAAAATATGCCTTTTCTTGCATACGAAGATTTGTGAGAATTTTGATATACCGAGATGATGTACTAAAAAAAGCTGTAGCTATGTAGATATTTTAGTGCTTCGAGCTCGATTAGCTTTAAATTATTTTTATATTAAATGCAAATTGTTTTTATATTTTCCCATCGAATAGTTTAGTTTTCGATACTGGATACCTACTTAATAAATGGTATGAAAATTTTACTTGGTAAAACTGTTCAATTAACTCCAATATATGTAATTCGTATTTTCAAAAACGTCGGAAAAAAAATTATAAAAATATATTTACTATTTAGTCAAAGTAGCACAAATGTTCGAAGTTTTGTCTATTGTTTATATTAAAAATGTATATACAATTACTGTTCATTTAATTTTACAGAATTCTCAGCAAACTAGTGGCGTATTTTTTTGGGAAGTGAGTATAACAAAACCAAAAGTGAGTACATATAACAATTTTGCATGTAAAACCAAAAGTGAGTATAACAAAACCAAAGTGAGTATACAAGTTTTGCATGTAAAAGTAAAATTGAGCTAGCTATAGATTCTCAAAAAAATACGCCTTAGGTATAACTTTATATTAACATCTAACTAGATTTCCTACCGGCAAATTTGGTCGCACTGTGGTACCGGAAACTATGAGAGATCCACGCTCAGCTTCCCCGTCATGGCAAGCCAACAAACCAAAGCAAAACTAAATCAGCCAATTCCAAAACCAATGTGAGAATACAATATAAATTTACGATTTAATTCGAATTCAGTGAGTGTAGATGTAGACTCTGTATTACATGTACCCTTACAAGTTCATGCAGATAAGTTGTTTTGTATCATCCTCCCCCCATCCCATCCCTTCCCTAGAAGTACCCATTTCATTTTGAGCGAATTCTCCCCAATAACTCAACATTTGAGCAGCAACAACAACAAAACTGTTAGTGCCACTGTGACTGTGTGCACAGCAACCCTCATCTTTTGCCAATTTAAATTGAGAAGAGTGAATCGTTCGCCTTGTGAGTGTGACGTTGCTTACTCTGACAATCTGACATACCACATACCCGTCTGATTATCGTCTTCACGTGGTCCATTGTTCATATCCAAGAGTAGGTACATACTTGGGATGATAATTCCCAGTTCTCCAACACACTGAGGCTGCGCCGGTATACGAACGAGTACAAGTACCACCGGCAGAGCGAGAGTTTTATTGTAGCTTGTTGTTATACTACCAAAACTTAGAAAAATGTGCGTAAAATTGGTTTCAATTTAGGTAATGTGCAGTATGAGTTGAGTAGGTAGGTACCTACCTATTTATATGTAGATTTGTACTATAAAACTGGAGAGTATGTAATGTAATCGTACACACTTCCCCATCCTCACTTCCATCCAACTAACAATGGCTTTTAATGTTGGAGTGCAATTTGAGGCGAATGAGTTGAGTACCTACGTAAACTGTTTAGATACTAACAATGAACGGAGTTGCCATATGAAGGAAATTGGTTTGTAAAAAAAATTATAAAGCGCGGTAGGTACTAATAATCATTTTTAGTGTCCAGGCTAAATTTCACAATAGCGACATTTTGCATACAAAATTATCTATTGTGACAGACAAAATATTTAAGTTGAAGTTTAAAATGATTTTGGATAAGGTCCATATTGTTTAGATATACCTACATAGTTTGTATATCCTCCACAGAAAGGTATATTCACTTTGGCTTTTTACCATTCGTAATGCCAAGAAGTCACCGGTGACTCCATTCTGAATCTGGATCACATTCTGAATCGTTTATGTCATGTCCGTCTGTCTGTCTGACGAATCGACCTAGCCGAATGAAATTTTGTGAGAGGACTTCTTTTCACCATTGTCAGGTCAGGTTGGTATTAAAAAATTGCTTTAATGGAAATGCAGTTGGATAAAAAATTAACCATATCCAAAATGGGACAATCTGTACGATTTGCGGGCTATAGGTTGACCTATATATAAGGCCATTTCAAATTTCCAATCAATATCTAAAATGTTAACTTTTATACCCTCCACAGGAAGGAATATACATTAGTTTTGCCATTACTTTTGTAACGCCAAAAAGGGGTAACCGGAGACCCCATAAAGTCTGAATCAGAATACAATTCCGAATAAATTTAGCCATGTCAATCTGTCTGTATATCTAGTGTCTGTCTGTCTGTTAAAAACACGATAGAGTCAAAACTAATCGTCCCAGGTAAAAGATAATAAATCAAACTAATTAAATACCTACAAGTCTACTAAAAAAATGTTGTCGATTACGTACTAATAGTAGGCGTATTTTTTTGGGAAGTGAGTATAACAAAACCAAAAGTGAGTATACAAGTTTTGCATGTAAAAGTAAAAGTGAGCTAGATATAGATTCTCAAAAAAATACGCCTAGGATGTAATTAGATTTTAAAAATATGTAGTTTAGTTGCGGAAAATGTATATGTATATGCAGTTGGAAGTGGCTCGGAGTAGGTCCACGCGTATTGGTGCTTTTAAGTCACACTTTCCGCTCCTTGGCAGTTTACCTCTTTATTCTGTTTATAAAGACAGATCTACAATATTTAGCTCGGAAAAATACCCAAATGGAACACATCTAATCGCTAATTCTAATATCCAGAACCTGGCAGTACCTCCACAATTACTATTACAGAACAGCGTTCAGCAACCCTCTACCTACGTGGTCTTCATGACAGCCACTCATCCAACAATTTGCAATAGCATCTCATTTCGCAGCCCACCCGACATAAATGGAATGCTTAGGCTTACCAATCTGTTCTAGCTGTATTAGTCAAATTCACTCAAAACTCATTTCAATTGGCACAGCACAAGTACAAGCATAGCTAAAATGTCCGCTCAAAGCCCCTACTTAGCAATGTTATGTTGGTATTTGTTGGTACGATTTGGGGGACGAATCAAATTAATTGTACCAATTTAAGAACTCTACACATGCAGCAAGTAAGTCGCATACATTCTGTGTTGGTTTGGTAGTAAAAATTAAATTCAATTGTCATGCTAAATAAAAACGACGGCAGTGCGGGCGAAAGATGTCGTACTCGTACTCGAGATTTTGAGAAAACTCGTAGTTGTTTGTTGGTCATAAAGTGAATATTGTTTCGCTCTAGATCTCTTTACACACATAGGCAGCTCTGTTGCGAAGATGAATCGTTGAATATTTAATTTGGTTAAATGAATGGGTCACACTCTCAAATGCCAGCACGAGGGTCAAAGCTGTGCTGCATTTTTCGAATTGTTTGGATAATTTAATTACATTAAAATATGAACTCGGATTTAATTAGATTTTAAGCGTGTGTTTGATAAAGACGATTTAGCAAATGTGATCTGTGGAACTAAAAATCAGTTTCACTTCCCCTTTGAAATCAAATTACAACCCAAAACCAACTCTCCTTTTGCCCAATTGCATATCCGCAAATGAACATCGAAAGCTAACAAACCGGATGTTGATTTATTAACTTCATTATGCAAATACCTGAACTGAAACAGAGAAAGAGGACGAAAAAAAAAAACTATTTCACTGATGGCATTGCTAAGAAAATGGGCAAAAATCAGGAAAACCACCATCCCTCGGTATCCTTCGTTCAGAGTCAGACTAATAAATTTCACTTTGGTCTGTTGACTTTAAGTTACCGCATCATAATCACCATCACCATCATCATCATCATCGGCTGTGTATAGAGTAACAGCGCCATCATAGCTGACGATTTCCGCCTTTTCGTGTTTACCAGAAAATTCAATTTGATCACAAATAAAAACCGTCTACACGAAGCCACGAAATAGGCCCATATAGTTTGGTCGATGGAAATGAGTTGAAACATTGCGATGGGGGGGTGGGGTGGCCAAATGAAAGTTTTTCAACCGTCCACAGGCAATGAATAAATATTTGTCCACCATTCATATAATGAATCCATCGAAAGGAAGAGTGCGGCTAAATATTATTGAAAAAGTTTCCTTGGCCAAATAGAAATTATCATAATGAACCGAATAAATGATCGGGGGGTACATAAATATAATATTAATAAACAAAATGTCCGAGTAGTTGGTATGGAATTAAAAAAGTTAAATCAAAATTTGAAATGAAAAATTATTGACTTTTGAATTTTATTAAGGAAACTTGTCAAGTTTTTGTAGCTGGTCTCAATGATGGTTTTAAAGTTTGGATCGTGGGACATGTTGCCACTGAACTGACGTCGTATAGTCGTATTTGCTAAAGAATAAGACGTTTTACCAGTCACCTCATGGTGGGGGTGAACTGTGGCTCGATAGTTAGCAAAGGCCATCACCGAAGGGCCTCTCATGTTCGATACCCAGAAAAACACAAATTAGAAATCGCTTGTTAAGATTTTTCCCACTGCGCTACCTTTTGCGAACTTCAGCCAATGATCCGAGAATATACCTGGTTGACATGGAGAAAGCTTTTTAATTCAGCTGCTCGGAATCGGTATAAAATTGAAGGTCACTTTAATCGTCCAAAATTGTTGTGAGAACTCATACTATGGTCTTATTCGGACTTGCTTCGCCAACTATTTATTTATTTCAATCCCACTATGTGCCACCTTTCGCAAACGTCGGATTAAGATCCGAGAGAAAGCTTTTCAATTCAACCGCTTGGAATCGGTATAAATTTGAAGGTCTCTTCACTCGTCCAAAATTCTTGTGAGAACTTAGGTCTGCGGTCTTAATCGGACCGCCCCAACTATTTATTTATTTTATCTGGATAGCAAAGTAAGACTAGATTTACTTACTTTTTTTCGACTGCGATCTTCCACAACATCGAACCCTGTACAAGTAATAGAAATATATGTAAATGAACAACAAATTGTCTACTAAAGTGGACTTGAAAAAGTTAAATGAAAATAATGCGAAAAATTGTATTCTTTACTGAATATTTTATTGCAACACAAAATTCATATCGTACATTCCAAGTCATAGCCATGTTCTACAGCCATCACCTGTTTAATGACGATATCTGTACTTTAAACGTCTGACGGTCTTGTAGCGATATCCATCGCTAGCTAGCTCGGCGCTCTTTGGCTCAGCTTCATCGGTCTCCTCGGCAGCTGGTGGCAGATATTCGTTGGTTACTGCTTCGTCAACATCACGACGACGACGAGTCCTGTATTTGAGCTTGCGCACGGTCTTGTAGCGGTATCCATCATCAGCTAATTCAGCATCAGCTTGTCCCTCGACTGGTGGCAAATATTCATTTAAAGGCAATTCATTGACATCACGACGATGACGGGACCTGTACTTCAATTTACGAACAGTCTTGTAGCGGTATCCATCGTCAGCGACTTTAGTATCAGAAGTTGGGGGTAAGTATTCACCAGTTGGTTCCTCAACTGGTGGCAGATATTCACTTGTGAGTTCACGACGATGCCTGTGCTTTAGGCGACGAACGGTCTTGTACCGATAACCATCTTGAGCGAGCTTGGTATCGCTGTCAGGTGGCAAGTACTCAGAAGTTGGCTCCGCAACTGGTGGCAGGTAGTCATTAGATGGGAGATCAGCAGCATAGGCCAAAGCCAGGATAGCGAATGCTACCACAAAAAGTTTCTGGAAAATCAAAAACAATGAAAATGCGATCCTTTGCGTCAGTATAGTAAACAAGAAGACTCACCATTGTTCGACTGAGTAATGTTTTCTCTCGGTACCTAGAAAAGGTGTTGTGAGTGAATGATGATTATTTGGCCATAGCCCTGGGTATTTATATGGTTCATAGATTCTTCGCAAAGACTAATTATATGCGCACTTGAAATCCGATCGAAATGTTTTTTTTTTTTTTCTTATGTATAGGTACTCGTAGCAACAGGTAGGTAGGTACGTAAGTTTGGATCATCTAGATCCACATCTCTATTGTTTTCGATTTTTGTTCAATTGAAGTGCCTTTGATATTGAAGATGATTGAGAACAAACCAATTTTGGTTGGAAAACAATGAACTGAAAGGCGGAAGCGTACGCTCCAGTAAGTCAGTTTCTTGTCTTAATAATTTTTGGGCATATGGCGTTCTTATGTCATAGATATTTTGTGCGAAATGACGTTTGTAGACGGGTTCCGTAATACAGATCGATTGGTTAGCAATTCCTTCAGGTGTTGGATGTTCTTAATTATAATTTATGTTATGGGCTATCGACACTTTGTATGTACTTGAAGAAGAATTCCTCTAAATCGGTTCCAGCGGTTCTAAGAATAAACACTGATGATACTCGTGGGAGCTGATTAAGATATTTCAAAAGAACTCAACATGTATGCGAAGTACAATTGATGACCCTTCGGACATCGATGGTGTATACTCAGCTAATCAAATTAAAATTGAACCGAAGGTCACGCTGTGTGTGGTGAAGGGGAAGTCATTTTTGTTTTTAATTATTTTTATTAGCGACATGTTTTTTTTAAACGCCGTAATTGTTAAAAAAAAAGAAAAAAAGTCGGAAACAATGGGCTAAATTAGTTTTTTTTATTATTTTATGATGAAGTTACTTAATTTTATGCTCAATTGGGGTATTGATAAAAATTCAGACTAGGCCAATAGTAAAACAGGTGTTTGGTATGGTAGGTCGTTCTGTTATCAGGAGGTACAAATTTTATGTCAAAGCTGAGTTATTGGTTTTATATTCGGTGGTTGATTTAACTCCTTAATCATGCAATTTATTTACTGACATAACTGCATACATATTGATTAACTTTTTTAGGATAGTAATACTCTCAGATGTTTGTCAGACTTTCGCGAAAAACGGCTAAGTTGGAAAACCCTTGATGTATAATTTCTGTTTTTTTTCGGGGGTCCAACCTGGAACCCCTCGCTTAGTATACTTCAGCACGCGCACGCTAACCAATGAGCCACTCTGTGCCCATAGAGATCACGGATACTAACTGCCGAAATGTGATTTCTTCGTTGCAATGCTAGAAGATTGCGTACAACTACAAGGAACACCAGTATAAGGAGGGACTCACCATCTGAGGTCTACGTTTTGTAGCTTAAAAAACGTAGTTAGTACAAAAGCTCCACTTAGGACCCCATTTGCAGATTACTCACAACCACAGTACACATATATTACAGGTAATATCTTCTGAGCACTCATTTTCGTTTCGTTCTGCGCATCTGTCAAAATGGCATGCTTTTCCATAGAGATATATGAATGGGGTTACATTGTCCGCCATGAAAATTCATGAGCGCGCAGATTATTTCTCTATAGGTACGTTTATTGTCAACCAGTCGTTCGTAAGTAGGCAGGTATAAGTATTTTTATGCCGAATCGAATTTGCCATACGTTCGCAAGA
Source organism: Cheilosia soror (assembly GCA_949372485.1). Classification (NCBI taxonomy): domain Eukaryota; kingdom Metazoa; phylum Arthropoda; class Insecta; order Diptera; family Syrphidae; genus Cheilosia; species Cheilosia soror. The sequence goes on from OX443563.1 coordinate 5,023,063, forward strand.
GATGGCGCTGTGGAAGAGCGACTATTTGTTGCAACTATACAAAATATGTACCTACAACAACTGCTACAACTCTATGTCTATAAAAAAAGCAATTGTTGCGCAACCGACTAGTAAACGCAACAATTTTTTTTAACGAATTGAACTATAGCGTTCCCAAAAAGACTGCGCAATTTGTTTTCGCTCAAAATTCCATTCAGAATCCATACAGATTTCCAAATTAACCCAATTCGCTCAACAAAAAGGGAAAAGATTCGTGCGACCAGTCGTCAACTTTATTTTTTGATAGGAAACGTTTTCACAATGAAATCCTATAAGAGTTTTGTATAAACTACATTTAATTGATCACCTAACTAATGTCTGCCATATCTAGGTAAACGATAGAGTTTTTGAGTTGAAGTTACATGAAATATATTCCCCAGTATTTGGAAAATAACTAGTTTCTATATCGATACATCTCCAAGTAAATAGAATGCGGGTAATATCCAGTTTATCCCTCGTTAAACACTCTCTAATTCTGGGTTTCTGAAAAATCAACAATACCTAATGGTGAATCTATAAATCTAAACATACACTACATCACGCATAACTCCAAAATAGCTTCCGATTGGAACGCACCTATATCCGCGCCCCAGACAACCGATTAAATTTGCCATCAACTTAAACAAATCCAATTAAATCGATCCCAACGCATGTCTATTTACCCAATTTAATAATGTAAATGCAGTTAAACACAACGCCCAACAATCGCACCCAACGCCAAACCACCTGCTGGGGGCTAGAGATTCTCTCTAAAAACTGATTTTCACTGATACGGATACCGTATCCTCCTGACTATAGGATGTGTATGGTGCGTGCCTGCGAGGGGTGGTTAAAAATGTATATACATATTTGAAAATCGCCATCGCCAATCTAAACACACGAGAAATCAAATAGAAAATTATCTGATTGGAAATTTTCTCGCAAGCGCTGCGGACTTGCGGAATGTGGATAAATTCGCGCGTCCATGTTTCCCTTCGTGACACCCTCCTCGCTGATGATAAACATCATCAATATCACCCGCGGGAGGAGAGCGTTTGTCGAATATAGAAATTTCAACAAGGACGCAGTCTATAGGCTTTTGCACGCACTATAATTACCTTTTTGTAATTAGCACTGCTGGAATGGCGGGTCGCGGGTATATGTTTATAACAATACCACACTAATGGGGATGTTGTGAGAATGTGAAGCACACTTTGGATGAGCCTATTTCATGTATACGCGCTTGCGATTCAGTTGATTGGAAAATGAAATCCTTTAACCGACCGTAAATTGCAGAGCTTGCGGTGTTTTCGGGTTAAAAATTCGTTTTCAGGTTTTTGTTTTTATTGTTAGCAGCGGTCGTTATTGTTGCTGCAGGTATCATATTTATTTCCAGTTGAATTGCCAACTCATTTCAAATGGACGGCACATCAATTAGAGGTATATGCAGATTGCATTATCTTAATGGACAATGGCCATAAGGAGTTTATCACTGGTAGATACGTATATGGATTTTTGGACTTACAACAAGTGCGTATTGTTTTGTTACATAGTATAATAGGGTTTGTGTTAGCTATTTCATTGTTTGTAGTAGATCAGGGTTGATAAGAGCATCTGCCAGTAGTTGTCTAACTCAATCAGCCTGGAAGTCTGCAAGCATTTGCGATAAAATTACGTTAACTGATATAATTCGAAGCTTCATCGATCTTTAACTGTTTCCTTTGTCGGTCAGATCGCACTTAAATTAACACATACATACCTTGATGCTTTATTGTTATATCTGCGCGACAAATATAGCGTCCTTACCTTATCCCATCTGAATGCGATTATATTTCAGCAATCTAAGTGCTGGAAAATTTCCAAAGCACCACTTTTTTATTGTCTTTGATACTGATTTTAGTATTTCTGACAAGTTTGGCAGATAAAATTAAATAAAATAAATTAAGACAAGATTGCAATCCCAAATCTGGACTCCTTATGCGTGAGGCTTCTCTAATTCATATTACCAATCATACTGGATGCATCACCTACCTACACAATACAATACACAATACAGATGAAAATTATATAATCTATTCGTCAATCCAACAAAAATAATCAATTTATAATCAAATCTATTCAATAAAATTAAACTTCTTTCAATGCCAGACATTGCGAGCAGCATTTTTTCGTCCTTAAGAAAATATTTCATTGTCCATTTGAAACCAATTTCTTTCCAGTCACATCAAAAAGTTTACACAAAAGATTATAACCTAATTTACGAGTGGTTATCAGTAATTAAATTTCAAATGAAAATTAAAATCAATAGCACATCAACACACATAATTAAATGTGGTTCGGTAGGCCATCAAAAATGCCCTATACCCCATCATTATACTTAGAACAATCTACTATGGGAGTATCTTTAATTTATGTAATAATTAACCCCATAATAATATCCTTTAAATATCCATTAAATTAAAAGCTCATAATCTCTGAGCAAACCATCAATTCATCATGCCCATATATAGCAATACCCCATCTCATACATGCAACTAAATTTATTTACAAAATACAACTACACTTGTTGGGTCTTCTGGCCCTAAAGATTAACTTTACTATTCTGAAGTAGACATTAAAAAGCTGGTATTTAATTTAGATCCCTTTAACTTGTTGGGCATCTGAAAGCAACTTTATAGAATCATTAATGTCGTTTTATGTCCAAAGGATATCAATATTTGAATAAGGGATATTCGTATATCTGTACGTCATTTGGAAGTTCATCTGAATCTACTACCTTTAATAGACAACATAAGCTTTCGTTGTTTGCATTAACCTGAGCCGCCGGCCGGCCGGACGATTTTAAGACCGGAATTCTCCAGCCGATGACGGATACTGTAAAGCATTTTGAGTAGATTTTCGCTATGTTATGAAGAGCATTTAAAACAGTTCATCTTCTCATGAAAAATGTGCATCAAAAAAATCAGCAATTTGGTATTTTCCAAAAGAAATGTCCTGGTAAAAATGTGGCGCATGAATAAAAACATCGCCTATTTTGCTAAATTCAAGCTGTGGCAATTACCCTCTGATGCCGCTTACCTAATTCTTGGACCCAACTTATGGAATATAATTCCCTTTAATGGAATATCTACTAAGAATGAAGATGATCGAAAATAAAGGGTAATTTTTTTGCTGTTTGGTTTTTCAGCCTGATATTTTTGACAGATTTCGCGTGATTCGTGACACGTTTCAAAGTAAAATATGCCCAGTTAAGATTGCCATTTCATCATGGATAAACTTCAACCGAAAAACGTTTGGAAATTATTAAATTTTATTAGGTACCAAAATTCGTGTGTCGCACGATTTGGACCTGTCAATTGGCCGCCTAGATCGTCCGAATTAACGCTGCTAGACTATTTTTTGTGGGGTATATGAAGTCGCATACGCAGTAGAGGAAGACCTCGCCTTAAATGACGCGCGCAACTCGAAGGTGACCTCAACCGACTATAGGAGTGCGCAACTGGATCCAGTTAGCTAAGGACCGGACTAACTGGAGAGGCGTGGTAGCTGAGGCCTCGGTTAACCCCGAACTGTAGAGCCGCTAAGTAAGTAAGTATAAGTACATGAAGTCTCTCGTCTATATATCTATACGGATAAGCCAGCAACTATTGCCGCCTTGGAAGACAACGTAACTCGTGTTGTTGGTGAGATACCAGTCGATATGTTGGAAAAAGTATGCCAAAATTGGTCATAACGGATGGACCACTTGAAGCGTAGTCGTGGTCAACATTTAAAGTCAAATCACAATGGCGCTTTGCCGCTTGCGTGCGTTGACAGATAAAGTAGAACCAATGCTTTCATATGGTGCAAGCCAAAATGCGGCGTCAGGCTTCGGGTCGCGTTTAGATCGTAAATATCGTAAAGTCCAACGCGACGCCCAAGTAGAGCAACTTTCTACTTTCGGTGGCGTTGGACGGCTTTGACATTTCATTTTCGGTTTGGTTTGTTCGAATTGATAATATTTATTGTGATAGAGCATATGCCGTTCATGTTGGAGTAGCGTGTTGGAGTACATGTGTATCTATGTACATTTCATGCACCAGACAATTCTGCCACAAAAATATTCCACGACAAGAAAAGTGAAAATACAATAATTGTTATTTATTTATGAATTTTTTACTATTTTAAACACATTTCCTTTTAATTCGTACATTAAAATAACAATTATAAGGAAAAAGGAGTAAACTTGCATTCTACTCTGAATTCGGGTATATTAACATAAACCAAACAGAACTTTCAATCTCTCATACTCTAGTCTCTCAACACGCCAAAGCTCTGAAGTGGCATTTAGTTTTGGAAAACTGCGGCTTGCGCGCGTTGACATAAAGTACGGTAAAGTTTCTAAAACGCCTGTCAACGCACGCAAGCGGCAAAGCGCCGTTGTGAATTGGGCATTACACGAAATAATATTCAAAAAGTAAATGGCTAAGAATTGATTTATCGACCTCAATAAAAATTTCATTCAATTTTACAAACGTTCGTAGTTTTTTTTTAATTTTAAAAACCAAACGTCACCCATTCATAGGTGGGTACCTTGTTGGTAATGCAGAAGAGTTAGGCAATAATGCCCAAGAAAATAGCGCCCAAATCGATTTGGAAATAACGCCCAAAAAAATGCATAGCGCCCAAAAATAAACAACAAAATGGAAATAAAGCCCAAAAATAATTTGCAGTTTATTACGTATGCTTGCAACCCCCCTGCAACCCATCGCTTGGGGTTACTGTCAGCTTTGGAGTATGTGCGAAATTGGATATACTGAAGGTTTTTTTTGATGTATGAACTCCCACCTACTCCAAAATCCAGCAGGAAACTCAAGCAGGGGGTTGCATACTTTTTCCACTCTTTATGCATTTCCACTTTTTATTTTGGGCTTTACTGCTTGTCAAAAAAGGAACCTTGGAAAGGAAATAACACCCAAAATGACGAACAATTTTGCAACAACAAATTGTGTGAATTTTTTTTTTGCGTTATTTCCAAATCGATTTGGGCGTTATTTCCAAATCGATTTGGGCGCTATTTCCTTAAGCGTTATTGCCTAACACCAATGCAGATGACACCGCTGCAATGATTGCCTCAGAAAACGCCAAAAGATGTAGGGCCATGGACTTAGCCTAGTAATAGAAAATATGGACACAGTCCACCGCTAGATAGTAGATCAGTGAATCGATATCTAGTATAATTATGCCCTTGACCTTCCCTCGTCCGTGTTTCTTTAGAATATCTTTTGCAAGGTACGTCATATGAGGAATGTTGCAGTGCGAATCAAATACCTATTCTTTTCTTTAGTCAGTCAGAGACAGTGGCTGTGGCTGCCTTTTCGATGACAAAAAAGTATCCCTCAATGAGTTTATATTATTTACCACAGCCCAATAATATGCAACAGAAATTGTATTTCCTAGTCACACTAATTCTAGTAATGACTTGTAGAGTCATCAAGAATTCGAACTATAATGGTCGAATCATCAAATCATCAAAAAACCCTTCCCCACAACCTTCTGCCTCCGGAAAGGTATGATTTCCGATTATGTATACAGCCTACCATGATTCACTTCAATTATTCCGCAAAACGAGTAATATTTACTTCAACGCCACCATTTAACCGAATTGAGCAAAACCTCTAGTCCGCTCACTCCAAAATGCAAATATCAATACAGACCGTTTGTCGGGTAAAAACACTGAATAATAAATTAATCCATCCTCCTGACCAACACCAGTCTTTGTCATATAAAAGCTTACCTGGGGTACTTCAATCCGCAGAACTCGTATAGCTATACCTGCCTACCATTTTGTGAAAGCCTTCTATTTCGCTGAATGTCCATAAAATATTTTATTACCGTCAATTTATTTATTTGGCCGCAAGTTAAGCGTAAATGCTGCTCACATCTGCACAAAAATCCTCCCGCACGCCGGCCGTAGATAATGCAAATAACGACAAATTTATCGAAGGACATACAGTCAGTCGCACAGCCACAATACTCATTCATATACCAACAATTATTGCAGTCTGACTTACCTGCAATCCCCGAAATTGGATGTCTGATTTAAAATCGCATTAATTGCAAAAGAGTCTTCAGCAGGCTAGCCCAGGCTTAGGGGGTTTGGTTTGGTCTGCTTTGCATTCCTATATGAAAGTGGCACGCAAAAGCCTTTCAAGTGGAAAAAGCGCAATGAAATATACACTAAAGCACCCGTGCCCGGCCGTGCTGGCCAACTTTTGCTAAATTGATCGGAAATATTCATAAATTAATTACATTCGACGCTGCTATTGAATTTGTGCAACCACTATCCGAACGGCTTAAGGGCCTACAGCTTGAGGACATGAGAGCTATTAATGCTTAACTTTGGCGTGCTTTTGTGTGCAACGAATATAACACTGGCTTGCCTGGGTGTAATAAAATAATAGAATCAGATCAGCAGGTAATAAATAATTAAATTTATTTTAACCACGGTACGTGCGAAAGTTATCAAAAGGATTGTCGGTGATTTTAAGGGTGGGGTCAGTTGTAGTAGTTGTATGCACCAGACCAGGGATAAGTACCTATTATTATAGCGAATAGCTAGGGGCTATTGGATTGTTTCTCATGTGTAATTAATGTACCACTTATTATTTTTATTTTTTGTTACATAATATCGACCCCTGTAGGGATGCAATTCCAGATGTGAAATTGTAAATTCCTTTGAATAATATATTAGTAGGGAAAATAATGCAATAGTAAAGGGATGAATTGTAAAATCAACCTTGCTCTGATGGTACAACTTTTTTCTATGCGTGTATTGGCTACATTATGTTTCAAATGTGTATAGGAGTTAAATCGATTTAGCGTTACTTCTGTAGGTGCGTTTGACAAGTAGTGAATTGAATAATGCTGGACAATTTGCCAAGGAAATGGGCGGAGGTAAACAGGCTTCCTAACAAATGGTTTATAAAAGAGCATTAAATTTAACGTTTGTGAATTTCGGCCGTGTCTTTGATGAAAGTGCACCTTAACCCCAGCAGCAAATATTTAGAAAATTATAAAAGCTCAAGTTCGAGAATCAGAAAATTATCACAAAGTTGCAGAGCATGGTCTTATTGTGTATGAAGGTTCAGTTCGTACATTTCAAATTCTGATGATAAATATAAAAGCCTATTACCCCTTCTCGAATGCATTTGAATAAGCTACATCTAAAGAATTTGCATTTTGTTCTTCAGCTATGATTCTCAGATGAACTCGCCCCGAACAGTACCTACAATGACCACTGTTAAGTTTTTTTTTTTAAAGCTTCACCACATCCCGCCATATTCTACCAGTTATTCTGTAGTTGTATCTTAAAAACATTTTTAGAAAATTCTGTACCCCCCACCTAAAATGGTGAAACCTCTAGACTTTGATGTTACAGCGCTTACGAATTTTTGTCTGTCTATACAATTCCTCAATACAACAGATCAGAATTGTTTTAAAATTAAAACTTCCAAAGCTCTGACCAGACCAGACCACATAAATTCATCTCTCAATTGTTTCTGCAAAGATCAATTATTGGTTTGGCTAAGGAATTTAAATGACTTGTCCTTATTTTCAAATTCCAGCGGATTTAGTTTTGCAATCTACTTCATTCCGTCTATACCTTTGCATTCAGGATCAGGACCAAAATTAATTCTTCCAAATCCATGATACCATTCTCTCCAGAGTAAAAAAAAAACAATCGGTGAATCAGTTTAACTACATTTCTCTCATCTGTATACACGTACCGCTAACGAAATCCCCAGAAAAGATCCGACACAAAAAAAAAACGAATCCCTCAATCCTTCTAAAGGTACCAGCCGACAAAGGAAGCCCGCAAAAACGATGCTAAATTGATTCCACAGCCAATTTTTCACTAAAAAGGGACGACTCGGAAAAAGAAAATCTAAAAAAAAAATCACCTGCACTCTAGTTACACATAACCATCAGAGCCAAGGTTTCAGATAGTATTGTCGCTGCACCCTGCAGCAGGACATTGCAATCCTTTCGCCTTTCTACTTCACCACTTTGATGTGTAACAAAGGTTCACCTTTTTGACTTAAACACACATGCGAGTTGAGGGTGGTAAGAGGTAAGACCCACGGTAACTGTGTCGAAACGACGTTTCACACGGTGCAAAGTAATGTGGCCAACGAAGGAGCTATTTGGCCAGCTGCTGATGTGCATCCAATAGTAGAAGGGGGCAAATCGAATAAATTGCCATCCATTTTGGTTCGAAGCAGGACTAAAGGTATACCGTATACCGTATACACCGTTTGCGCCAGGTTCGAGATCTATTCTACCGTAGCATCGCAATCAGTATAGGTATAGCAGAAACTGACATTCTTCTTTAACCTCTGCAGGATTTCTTTGAACTTTCCGTGAAAGGTGGTGGCACTATGGAATTGAATAACAAAAAAAAAATATAAAATGGAAGCACGTGTGATTTAATGTAGTCTCTGTGACCCGCGTGTGTGGCAAATTGAAAAGATTTCCTGTGTATTCGACTCCGAAATGTACACTCTGACGAATTCAACAACGCAAATGGGTAGGTGTATGTGAATATGGTCGCTTTTAGGATTTTACATTTAAAGTAACTCATTTTGGGATTACGCTGTCTGGGAAAAGGATTTGCCAGTGTTAAAAGTATTTCCATTCAATTTCGTTTGTGTGGTGGGTTGTGATTTCGTCTGGCCGCTTATATAAGAGGGAATTCGGTTCATTTTCAGTCATCATTTGAGGTAAAAATTCATTGCTTTTGTACTTCATAAAGTTGCTACATAATGGAGTACAATAATGTAACACAAAAATTGACTATCTGTTTCAAGTGTAAAGGCACCAAGTGACAAAGAACAGAAACAGAGACAGAAACTAAAACAGAACAGAAAGTTTTTTCTTTCTGTTGTAAATTCTGGTTCTTTTTATGTTGCTCGCTCAGCTACACAAAACTGAAACAGATCCAGAAAAAGATGGCTGCCGTCTATAAAAATAAAATAAAAAAACCTCCCTCCCACAATAAATTGCATTTCTGCCGCTGGCAGCAACAGAAACAATCAATGCAGACTTGTTTACGTTCTGTCGTCAAACAGCCAGTTTTCTGTCGCTAAATTCTGTTGCTGAAGAAAAAAAGTTCTGTTCCTAATTCTGTTTCTGTTGTAAATGTATGGGATTCTGTTTCTGTTCCTGTTTCTGTTCTTTGTCACTTGGTGCCTAAGAACTTCATTGGTTGTATCGAAAGTCCGTCTTACAGCCATAAATTGGTGGATATAGAAAACACCGAATAGTTACACCAACACAAACATCATACCCTACCAAAAGCTAAGTTTTTGCGAAAACCGTTGAAACCTTTATTTCTATTGTTTTCAATTGAGCCTTTCGTAACCTAGTGGTAAACGTTAGGTTGCTGAAACAAACATACCCTGTTAAACATTAAACACTTACTTATCGGGCTCCCGACCCATGAAGAGTTCGCGGTTGTATCCTCTCCTCCATTAGCCATCCTCGCACACAGGACCAAAAATCCGCCGAAGTATTTTTCTTTGGAAGGAGCCCAGTATCAGCTCTCCCTTCTTGCTTCTCGTCCAGCACTCGGCGCCATAAAGCTGAACTGGCAGGATAAGGGTTTTGTAGAGCAAACATTTCGTCCTTCGAGTCAGAAGTTTTGAACCCAGTTGTTTTGCCAAATCGAAGTAGCAACGGTTTCCGTGGGTAATTCTTCGCCGGATCTCCAATAGGGTGTCATTCGTGGAGTTCATGGTTTATTCCGAGGCACGTGAACTCCTTAACTACCTCGAAATTGTTGCTATCAATAGTGACGTTTTGTCCTAGGCGGTGGACAGATGCTTGTTTGTTTGTTGATAGTATGTTCAAGCCCAACGGATTTCGCCTGTTCTTCAATCGCCGTGAACGCTTCTATCACGGCACGCTGGGAGCGACCGATGATGTCAATATCGTCCGCATAGCCAAGCAGCTGGACGGACCTGTTGAAGATAGTGCCTTCCGTGTTGACACCTGCCCTGCGCACTATCTGCTCCAGTACGAGATTGAAAAAGTCGCATAAAATTATAAATTGCACATTGCGACACAGCTGAATCAGCTTTGCCGGGATTCCGAATTTGGCCATCGCCATATAGAGCTCCTGACGATGTATGCTATCATACGCGGCTTTGAAGCCGATGAATATGTGGTGAGTTTAGACTTGAAATTCGTTGGTCTTTTCCAGGATTTTCTTCTGTGTGAAAATTTGGTCTATAGTCGTTCTCCCGGGCCGGAAGCAGCGCTGGTAAGGTTTAGTGTGTTGCAGAACGGTTTAAGACGTTACGTTGGATAGGATCTTGTATGCGACATTAAGCAGAGATATGCCTCGATAGTTCTTGCAAGACATAGGATCGCCTTTTTTTTAGATGTTGCATATGGAGCTGAAACATCAACACCTGCAGCAAAAATCGCGCACAGGATAGCTGCCATTTTTACTGTGGACAGTATTATGCTTTTATGCTTTCAGATTTTGAATCTTCTTTTATTTGTAGACCTTACACAAAAAATCGTCTGGTTCCTTTAAAAAATGTAAAAATTACAGCACTGTCATAATGTCGGCAGTGAAAATAGTCACAAGAGGGTGGGTTAGACCCAGTAAACCGGCGATTGCGTTTTCCTAAAACCACTCCCTACCCTAAATTTGCATTCCATTAACCTATTCCCAAAAACGTCCTCTATAATCGTCGGCGATTCTTCAATCACTTATTTCACAGGATATATTGTTATTGTATTTAACTCGCCGGTGGACAAATTCTTCTTCCGGAAAACTCCAAGCGAACGAAAAGCGATGAGCCATGAGCCTAGCTTCATGAGTAGATAATTGAGACTTCCTTTGGAACGGTGAATTTACATGTATGCCATCAACTGTTAAATACTTGAGTACTCTGTGCTAAAAATGTTATCTCGTCACTATATTCATAAATAAATACGCTAAAGATGCCAGTTCCTGTAAGACCACAAATCCATTTCTTGTTTTGTTCTTGGCAAACCAACTTTGTACCTACATAAAACCAACAAAATCTCCAAATACATTGAAACCATGGCACATGTAAAATTCTCACATTTCAGTTTTAATAGCTCTTAAATCTTATAATTTCTAATTACATATTTAACAAAAATTTTGTTTACACAAAATCTACAATAAAAGAAATAAATTCGTTTAATAGAAATAAAGTAAATAAAAAAAATCGTTTCGTCGAACTTGTTTAAAACAAGTTCTGTACATACAAAATTAAATAAAATAATAAAACAAAACTGCGAATCATTAAAAAAAAAAAAACACAAATATTTCCACTATAATATCACAAAAAAAGAATACAACATTTTTATTGTTTTGTTTTTTTAAGTAGGTAGGTAGCTTAAGAGGTTTTTATGTATATATCAATCTTTTTCGTAAGCAATTGTTTTTTTGTAATTTTCGTTTGTAAAATTCTCGAATAAAAATGATTTATAGGCGGGCGGAATGGAATTGTCTCGAATTACCCACAAATTCATATTATTCGAAATCTATACTCTCTTTAAAAAAAAAAATAAAATAAAATATGGAATGATCTTGAAATATTTTTGTTTGTTTTTGCTGAATTAAATAAAATACTGTCATTATACTAATTTCATATTAAGTACACTAGCTAGGCTTATATACAAAACTTAAGAAAAGAGAAAACTAACTCTTGTTCGATTTATTACTTGTGACACTGTAACGCTTGCCACTTGGTGGCTTATCGGCAACAACATCACCGTGCGACTTTTCGCCTCCGAAATTCTGGCTGAAACCGTTCTCTGGCAATTGGGGCATAGCAACTTGTGCTTCTTTGTTGGCCAATCCTTGGGTAGACTTACGGATGCCATAGCCGAAATAAATGACGTAACCAATAGCAATCCATATCAAAAATCGAATCCATGTGAACAGGTCCAGCTGAAACATTAGGTATAGATTGGTGAACACACTGAGACAGGGAATATATGGCACAAGGGGAACTTTGAAGGACAATTCCACTTTTGACTCGGGTTGACGCTGAATCGAGAAGAGGATAAGTAACAGAGCAGCGGCGAGTACACAAATTGCAACAATACCGCCGGGGTTATCGGGGGTAATGTCGACAGTTTTCATGATGATGCAGGTAATGACGCACACGACGCTAAAGACTACAATGCCAATTTTGGTGATATTCGAACTGAGTGAGTTGGGCTCCTTGGCAAAGTTCAAGTTGAATAATTGTTTGATGATGACTGGAACTTTCACGCGGACTTCCTTCATTTTGATCTCGTCCTGTTGGTAGCGAAGCACCAGCACACATATAGCCACAATCGTATAGGCGAGGAGGGTACCAATCGACATCATGTCAATTAGTTGTTGCAAGTCGAAAATAAGGGCCATTATAGAGGCGAACAATCCGGAAACCATGGTAGCCAACAATGGAGTCTTTGTGTATCCATTTACCTTGGAGAAGAATTGGAAGATGATACCGTCCTTGCCCATGGCATAGAGTACACGTGGCAATGGGAACATGGCACCCAACAAGCTTGTGCAGAGGGCAAAAACAGCGCCAACTGTGACAATCCATTTGATTGTGATCCAGCCGACCTCTTGAAAGACATGCGGGAATGGTGCATAGGGATCCTAAAAACAAAAAAAAATATTACTAGGAATTTACCTTTTCGTATGGAACTATTTTAAGCTCACCTGCAAGTAGTATGGCCACATCATTGTCAACACAGTGGACACACCAAAGTAGGCTAAGAAGATGATAATCAGCGAAATGACAATAGACAGCGGAATATTTCTCTTAGGGTTGATGGCCTCCTCGCCAGTTGTAGCGACACAGTCAAACCCTACAAAGCCATAGAAACACTTTGCCGCTCCAGCCATAACACCAGCTATTCCGTAAGGCATGAAGCCACCACTACCAGCATCTTCTGGCACATCAGTCAAAGCCCAGTTAGCCGGATCAGCTGCAAAGATCAAAAGACGCTTTCAAACAGCTTTAACACCAGAATTAACCGCAACTTACCCTTAATTCCTCCTGCGACTAGCACAATGCACACCGTCACCAAATTCACACATGTGAAGATATTATTCAACACACTAGACTCCTTAACGCCAAAGGCCAATAGGCAAGCCAGCAGCAGCACCATACCGAAGGAGAAAAAATCAGGATAATCACCCAGGAAGCTGACATTAATTGGCATTGCTTCCTTGAGCGTCTGCGACATCGTATTATTGATGAGCGCATCCAGATACCCACTCAAACCTCTGGCCACACTCGCCGTACCTACGAAGGAGATAAAATTGTAATTTCTCACACCAAACTATGCACACACACAAACTTACCAATAACATACTCCAGAATCAAGTTCCAGCCAATAGTGAAAGCTACAAACTCGCCAATCGTCACGTAGCTGTAAACATATGCACTGCCCGCTCTGGGTACACGTCCAGCAAATTCCGCATAGCACAAGCCCGCAAAAGCTGAGGCAACAGCAGCAAACAAAAAGGACAGGGTGACGGCGGGACCAGCCTGTTCGTATGCCACCGAACCGGCTAAAACATAAACACCCAAACCTAGGGTACTGCCGACACCTAAAGCCGTTAAATCGAAAAGTGTAAGAACTCGGGCCAACTTCGATTCACTTTCATCGGGCATTTTTCGCCGCGTCAGTGCTCTCCAACAGGCATTCATTACGGTCATGTTGTATCCTCCTTGCTACTGCGACTCGCGCTAATGACTGAAAAGAGAGATGGGAGAGGGTAGAGCGATTAGTTAGATTCGACAATTTACTTTGTGATAAAGTTTGGCCGACAACAAGGCACGTGGATACTATAAAAATCGAAAGTAGATATGCGTTGTGTCGTTGTGTGATATTATTCCGTCCTCAATAATCTGTAAGATTAGGAACTACCAACTTAATGCTTTTAGACAGCATTTCAGCGTAAGACCCCTCATAACATTGGATTTTATTACTACGAATCGAGAGCAATCAACAATCGAAAACGGTCAATCGAAACAAAATTATTGATGGGTAGGTAATCTTGGGGTGTTTCGCATGCTTGTACGATCCGTCATTTATAAAAAAGCTTTTACCCTAACCATATCGCCTGCAATGCAAGTAGACTTCACTTTCAATTTAGACCCACGAAGGACCTGTCACTGACAATGTTGATGAATATCACCTCTAGGGATTGTAATCCAGCAACCTTATCAATTCAGCTGAATTTTTGCTGAAATGTTGCTAGTCCAGCACAGATCCAGAAATCTATCGACCTAACGAAAGCATTATTTTATTTGTTGTCTTGTTAACTAGACTGATCAGATTTAGCCTTTATTTTCAAGCCATATAGGCATAAATACAAAATTTGGTGTCAATCGGACCAACAGATAGTTTTGCCGCTTCCGACAAAAAGTTTGCACTTTAAAACAATACCCGCGTTCCATTGACCGCTAGATGACTGCGCGCATGCTAAACTCCATATAAAAAAACTGACATTTCAGCATTTGCGCTAGAGCTCTAGCACATATTGTAAAATGTCAGTTTTTTTATATGGAGTTTGGCATGCCGCTGGTCATCTAGCGGGCAATGTTCAAGCTTAAGAAACACTCTGTAAGTTGTTCTGCGTTGCGGTGCGTTCCAGGATGAGATTGTTCGATCAAGTGTGAAATTTATTTTCTTCATCCATTGGGGATGAATTACATTCCATGGCTATGGATAGTCCGCACGTGAGGCTTCTACACCCTAGATCTTTGCAATAAATATATGGGGAATTTTTAAAATGAAACTAAATCAATTGTACTTGTACTTGAATTCTATCTAGTTGTTTGATACTCTGTACTTAATTTCTTTTTCAACACTGTTTTATTGTATGATTGGCTTGTGACCGCATTTCCGCGCGCGTCAACATACGAAACAGCTTGTTTTCACTTTTAATTGAAATCATATAGATTACCTAATCTATCATTTTACAATTGCCGAAGAATGCGAAATATAATGACATGGGTATCACTTAATTAAACGATTCAAAGCATTAATCGCAATGCAGTCATAAAATTGGATTTGTCGGTTCAATCTAAAATAATATAAAGTTCGGTACGTAGCAAAACATTTTATGATCTACCTTTCGTTGGCATTTTATAGTATGTATAGTTATTCACCTAGTTCAACTAGGTACAAAAAAATGTTCAATAGAAATGAGTCGCACTAGGTAATTGTCACATGAAAACTATTAAGACAGCATTAGTTAGACACTTGACAAAGTCGTTGATAGTTGGATTAGTTATTTATTGTTTCCTTTAAACAAAGCTGACATTGAAGCCATAATAATTTTAATAAGTCGGCCGTCTTTAATAAAATAATAATTTCTATTGTAATACGCAGTAGCTGTATATTGAAAAGGAAACACCCTTCTCAGTATCGTTCCTAAAGTCCTATAAGTTCATTCAATTTTTAAGGGTCTATGGCGGAAATAAAGGTTATTTTCCCTACAAAGCAACGGTTAAAAACCGGTTTTTTGAAGGAAAATTTACAGAAATAGAGTACATACGTAAAATTTTCCAGAATATGTACCAACTTTGGGTAATGACCGAAAGAATAAGATCGCGGATACAAGCTGCATTTCTCCGTTGTATTGCTGGTGTGACCCGTAGAGATTGCATTAGAAATACCAGAATACGGAACTCAATGTCGATCAACAACTTCTCCGGACGGAGCGATTCATGCTTCGGTGGTTTGGTCATGTTAAACACATGTCTCCGACCAGGATTCCACGACGTGCTATGGAATCCGTACTATCAGGCAGGCGTCCTCTAGGTAGACCAAGGATGAGATGGTTAAATCAAGTCCATAATCTCTCCTATACCCGTATGGGGATTGCCCTTGTTGATTTGGAGTCGATGGCGGAGGATCGAGAGCAATGGAAGGTCCACTTGAGCAACCTACACCCGCGATCCACTTAATGGACAAGCGGACCATTGAAATGAAAGGTACCTACCTGCAAAAAGATTTCGTGGAATACAACTTCACTCAACCATTCGTTTTTATAAGGGGACCAACAATTTGATACAGCATTCGAACGGGTGGAGAAGCTTTCCCAGGACAGTCTCTAATGCTATCACACGTTTGAGAAGTGGAGCACTGGGAAACAAACTTTTTTTTTCCGGGTGTTGAACATGGGACTCCTCGCTGCATACAGCGTAATGGGCATCTTATTTACTAGAATTTATCCGCGGCCTATATAGCTGGCTTTGCTATGCGCTCGTTAAGATGAAAAAGTATCCCAATTCAAAAAAAATGCAAGCAAAATTCCCAAAATCAGAAAAATTCGTTTTCTTTATTTCTTACATAGATTACAATTACGCAAACCGAGTTTGAAGTCTATCGGATGACAAGAACTTTCCCATACAATCTTTGACTCAATTTTCCGCCTTTCAGAATTCAAATTTTCTCAATCCCTTCTTCGTGCTAACTTTGGTCATAATAAGGGGATTTGTTTCAAAATGTCAGCTTTCTAATTCTTACCGTTTGGCCTGGGCATTGATCACCAATCGCCAATGATTTCAATTTCACTGCCAGAGAAATATGAATAGCTTCAAATCAATGATCGATTAATATAATCTAACATCTACGTAAACTTAAAGTTCAGCCCCTCCACTCGTAACAAGTAAAGAGTCGCCTGGTCAGGTCCTATTGGTTCATTTAAACTTTTATAATAAATCGAGTGCTGCTCAGCTATAGACCCAAGAGAAAGATAAGATTGAAATCTACAGTAAAATGATATCACTGATACAAGTTGTTGATAGTGATTATATACCCTCATATCGTATATACATTAACGTGTTTCAAAGATAATCTTCATAGATTAATATAATCTAATATTAACACCAAATGTGGTTTTTGGGCAATAATATTATCTCCTAACAAACTGCTAACTTGGCAGTTGGTCCACCTACCGCTACTGGCTACCGCCTATTCAATGATTGTATAAAATGGTTTCCTTTAATTTGCAAAATATTCGCACGTACAATTCGGTTGTGATTGTGAATAGAATGAGGGCAAGTAGTCTTTCTGTTTTTAAAGTGAATCTTTTTATGGCTCATTGGGAAATAAATGTAGTTTCGAACGAAACGAACAGCGACGGGAAATGTGGGCGGTAAAAGGATCGTCTTGGGTGAATGCGGGCCGAATACCTATATGCTCCATCTTATGTCCTACCCCAGTATAGACACATAGACTCATGGCCGCTTTCGTGATCTAGGCTATAGTGAACAGGTCTAGCTTCTATTTAGAACGAATTGAAGCTACCTTTAATATTGTATGCCAGCCAAGTCCAAACGCCTGAATTTGAAAATCAGTTCTACTCACGGACGTTTGTCAGATTGCCGCGAGACGAAAACCCTAAGGCCCCAGTTATAGCTATCAGTATAATGCAACTTCGTGGAATTGACTAAAAAGTTGAACAGAAAAAGTGTTTCACACGGAAAAATATTAATAAATTCGTTTTCAAGGATTTTGACAGAAAAAGTGTTTCGTACGGAAAAATTAAGAAATTCGTTTTCTAGAAAATTTAGAGATCAATTGCTTACCCCCAGTTTAACACTTTCAGTTTAAACCTCAGTTCAACAATTAATTCGATTTCAGATTTTCCTTTAAACCTTAAACGGAGTTCATTCTGTAGTTCAAGTAAAACTACAGTAGCCGTTTAAACCTCAGATCAGGCGATTGTCAAAAACACAAATATTTGACGTTGTTTTGTGTGTTCTTTGAAAGAAAATACAATAAACGATTTTGAAAAAGTCGTATAAAATCTAACTACTGTACAATACTGCCAAAGTCTATTCATACAATTTCGTTAAACTGAGTCACAAGCAATTACTTTAACCACTACACCATGGCCAACGTACTCCAATTACGTTAAATTTTTTTTTTTTTTTTTAATTTTTTTTAATTAATTTACTGCTTGCTTTTAAGGGGCTCGAATAGAATTACAAGTTGATTTTTCTAGACACAAGAATGTTAAAAAATTATTCAGGCTATAACTAAAAACAAACAGATCGTTCATAGTTCAATTAGTAAACTATGCACCACGCCGTCAAAGTAAATTGTTCTTAAAATTCCTCAATGCACTTATTTTTCTAAGTAGATATCTCTATAATCTATTTGTACACACTTTTAAAATACACGACACCAGAAAATGCTGTTGTTCTATAGATATACAAAAAAAATCTTAACAAAGACCCAGCTCAGTCTCTCTTATATTCACAAAACACAAAACTATTTCACCAATTTGTATTCCTCATTAAAATTAAATTAAAACACAATTACTGTACTTTTTTATATCCTTTTGTGAAAAACTTGTCAAATTACAGTTTACCTGTTAATGTTTTATTTAATTTCGATTAAAACACACCACCGACCGTCAACACGACCGCATACGTTCGCAACCAACTGACAACTTGATCTTGACACATTTTCTTAAAACCTATATTAACATTGTCGCCCACTAAGAAAGCTATCGAAAAATATTTAGCAAACCCACCAATACCACCGCCATAACTTTTTATCACACCTTGATATTATGAATACGTCACTGATTACCCGCAATCTGCCAACTTTGTATATCAGTAAATAAGCTGGAGATATTTGTGTGTAAATATACCCTTAGACATGTGTCCACCAGCCAATTAAATGTTATCCTTATCATAAATTGTTGATATATAATGTAGATATGTAGCGAAAAGCATTATACAAATTTTAAATGTATATTCAATTTGTAAATGATGGTGGAATTATTAATGTTTATTGTTTTAATTCCAACTAATCGGTATTTATGATCAAAAACAAAATCGATTGCCAATTGCCTGATTAGGAATATAAAACGCGTGACTTTTTGACAGCTCGGATAATAAATTTAATATTTTCTGTCAGTTTACGTTTGTGCGGGTGGTGATTTTTGATAATGTAGTCAATTTGAAAGAGATTAAAACTACATAGATAGGTAAGTCCATGATGGAATAAGTATAAGGTGGTCTCGTCAGCTGCCGAATCGTTCGTTTTTTGGTCCCTTAACGTTCAGTGAGTGAGCGTTTGCTTGTTGAAGCGAAAGGTTGTGTGCGGACGAATTTGTTTGCAAAACGTCAACCCTTGTGCAAAAAAAAAATGTTTTTTTTTATTATAATAGGCAACTTCAAACCAATTCCACTCCACTTAAAGGTTAATCAACGTACTCTCTCTGCAAACTCTATTGTCGTTTCACTTACACTTACTACGCTGAACCCTTTCACATGCACTTATTACTAGTATAGTTAAGGGACTACTTTTTGCCGACGAGACCACCTTATACTTATTCCATCATGGGTAAGTCGATAACTTAATTGCCGTTAGTTATTTAGAGCGGAGATTTGTGATATGAATGAAGGTTGCCATGTGCGGTGAAATTTCTTTGTTCGCAATAATATTTATTGAAAATTAACAAACACACCTAAATTTGCATAATACAGCCGTATATCCTGTAACTGTTCTCTTACTCTTTTGTGAAATTTACATCCAGCATCACACATTGCTTGTACGAGATCGGCGAGAGAGATAAATTTTTCTACCAGTCAATTTTGGCTCCCATACAAAATTCTCTCCAAAATTTAGTTGAGCTAAATTTAAGGTACCACTTTTTAGCGAAAATCACGTTTATAAAAATGTCAAGCTGGGAGAGAATGTATATGAGTAACTGAGTTGGACCTTAAAGCTTATGCAAATGTCAAAACTGGACTACTAACATCCACATAAGTTCAATCAATAATCCCATAATATGCACGACATACAATTTTAATTTAATCGCACACTTCCTTAAGCTGGATTTAGCTGGATATAGTCCCATTACCTACAGTTCTCCCTTAAGAATAAGATTTAATACAACTAGATAGCTATAGAAAGTTAAAGTACATATTTGTTGAAAAATACAAGCAGCCTTTTTTAAGCCATTAATGAGCCTCTTGTAGTTCATTTTTGGCATAATTTCCAATTGTGTATTCCGTTCTACCCTCAACTGTTTAGATAAATAAATACAATTGATGTGATAGATGGTTTAAAGATGCGCAAAGAATTTCAACTTTCAAAACCACCTGTCACCAAAGCTCTGACACCTTTGCAGGCCCGTCAAATTCTTCTCAAACACCTAGTTTAAAATTTACCCTCACATCAGCTAATCAATTACACCAAACCGCCTTTAATAATTCATCACATCACTTGCTCGGATTTGCATGCATCTTGCATTTTAATTTTTTTTTTTTTGTCAAATCCGCCCCGCTTTTGCTAAAGTCCCACACTCACGCAAGCATTGAATAAATGATTCAAAACCAACGGAAGGTCAAACACATTGAACGACTAAAACAAAAACAAAACAAAATATTTTCCATTTTCTGTCATTGACACAGTGTTGTCATTTTTTCCAATGCCAAGCACCTGTTCTATTTTTTTTTTTTGTATCCAATTTCATACACACTTTTACTTTTGCATGGAAAATGTACTAGTACATAGCATATTTTTAAATTTCAAATCAGGAAGCGGAGAGCCCCAGAGCCAGATGTTTTTGTGCACACACAAATGTCATTCAAATGCTAATTCCCTTGTAGATGTAAATACAAAAAGGCAACAAAGTTGTACTCTATTGGAACACGTTATTCTTTGACGCCGACTACATTTAGATTTGACTTACAGACAAAATAAATCATTTAAACAATAACAAATATGTATGTTATATCCTTTTGTGCGTAAAGAAAATATTAATCCTCTTAGTTGGCTGCCATTATGCATTTTGTTAGGATTTGAATGTTTTTTTTGTTTTTTTTTTTTTTAAGGATAACAAATGGAATGCATAATTACAGACGGTCAATGTCCGTTCTTTGTATTATGTAGATTGCTGTATGTGTTGGTTTAACTCTAAACCACAAACACATTAAATTTCCTTTTTTAATGGCTGAGTGCACTCTCAGTGGAAATTCACTGAGCTAGGAGTTGGTTTTAGCATGGTACTGTAGGTTTTTAAAAAAAAAAAAAATGGATTTGAAACTGGGGAGAAAAATTTTCCAAACTCGAACCACGTCAAAGACAAAGAAGTAAGTATAAAAAAAAACAACGAAAACAAAATGCTCCAGCATCCCATTTGCTCCAAACATGACTCCTATGTACAGTGTGTGGTAAAAAATAACAACTTGATTTAATTTGAATTAGGCCCTTATTGTGATTGTCGATCAGCGATCGTCACGACAATTGTCGATTGCGTCGATTGATTTTAGCTACTCGTACCTACAACATTATTTCACTTCCAAGAGAAAGCATCGATCATTTTTGTAATCGACTACAAGCGACTGTCAAATCGACAAATATCGATCGCAATCGAGAATCACAGTTCTCCATCGATCGACAGTTGTTGATCAACGATTATCAATCGACACTCACAATAGGGACCTTAATGTCGTACGGGAAGAGACCTTATGGACGATGTTGTTAAGAAGCTGGTAACAAAGCGAACTAAATGGGCGAAATAGAGGAGTAACATTAAATTTACCGACTAAATTAACGAACAGCCTCTGACAGTTTCTACATATTGGTACATTTTTTAGTTGTTTGTGAGAATAACAACTTGTTAAACGTCATTAACTACTGTTTCAGCAATCAAAAAGTAAATACATATGTAAATTAAAACTTGATTTTGAAAATATGTATCCTTATTTGACCTTTACCACTATTAGTTATTCGCAATAACTAATTTCGCGATTGCAGACAAAATTTTGAGATCTGGAGTTGATCTAATTCCTGTATAAGTTTTAGCTATAAAAGTACATATAGTATTTACTACGAACCACTATCACTAACATATTATAACTTGTTATGCTTTTTTTTATTTTTATTTTACCAAACAAATAGTAGATAACTTTTTGGAAATTCTGTTCTTTTGTATAGCTGTCAGATTTTTGTTTTTGGAAAATTTGTCAGCACAAGCTTGCCAAAATTTAGATTTCTAGTTTGGTAAGTCTGACAGCTTATCACATTTTGGCCCCTATTGTGAGTGTCGATATAGTTAATCGTGGATCGACAACTGTCGAGAACCGTGATTGTCGATTGCAATTGATATTTGTCGATTTGACAGTCGCTTGTAGTCGATTATAAATGTCTGATCGATGCTTTCTCTTGGAAGTGACAAAATTTTGTGGGTACGAATAGCTAAAATCAATCGACGCAATCGATAATTTGTCGTGAAGATCGCTTATCGACAATCACAATAAGGGCCTTTATGTCTCTTTTATTTGGTCTAGCTAGATGGATCACATAACGGGTAGCCGACCAATATAGACAAAAAATTACCCCTGAATGTATTTTGTATTTTGAATTTCAAATAGACCCATACAAGATCCTTGTTATTAATACTAATTCCGCGGTAGATACTAATAATCATTTTTAGTGTCCAGGCTAACTTTTACCATTTCACAATGGCGAAAATGTCCCTATAACATTATCTATTGTGACTGACAAAATATTTAGGTTGAAGGTTAGAAATGATTATTGGTAAGGCCTATTGATTTTAATCAAAGACGAAAAAAAGACAAATACCACAACTTCTAGGGGAATGACAGATAGAATTTGTTATCGATTCGATTTTTCAATCCAGTAGGTGTATCAATTTTTCAGACAGACTGTGACTGCACAAAAGCCACTTCACAGTAACACAAGTCATTAAGTATGAATACTTCAGGATTGAAGTAGCTCTGTTTCGACGGAAGTGGAATTCGTATTATATTTATTTCTATTTTCCATTTTTTATTCTTCTCTTTGTTGCTTCTGTGTAAGTATACCTCCTGCTAGGAGTGTTGAAGGTTCGGGTAAGAGTAAAGTCTTTTTAGAAAAATTTTAAACTAAGCTGGATTTAAATGCAGACAAAAAAAAATAAAGAAATAAAGCTTACTTTCCACATTTGTTAAATGTAAATGCAATTTCCCGATTGTGCGAGCTTACAAAATAAAACCGCTTACACAATGTGCTTATGACGGTTTTGTATTATCGGTATTCATTAAATATTTTATATTATTTTATTATAATTAATGTAAAATCGGTTAATGTGTTATGGCATTGTAGTTTTATTTTAATTAGGTATACAAACCGCATCAAAAATGAATAAAATTAAATATTGTTGTTTTCTATAATACTCATATATGATGTGTAACCGCAAATATTACTCATGTATTGTGGCTGTTTTAATGCTGTGAAATTTTTGTAATTCGTAAATTGGAAGCACAAAATCCATGAATAAGAATGATATGATATAGAATAATTTTTTTGACCACAGTTACATAATGTTTCAATGAACGTAGGTATACTACATCAATATAGCGAAGAATTTTTTAACTAACTTTATACTATAATCTTAAAGAAGAAAATAAATCATGAAGGGTTGAGGAATCTAGATCAAAACTGTGTTTTTGCTCATCCCAGACAGCAAAAAACAGTCCAAAGAGAGGTAATTTGTGTGTAAAATTTCAATTGAAAAACACAGCAAATATCGGTTTGTAAAATTTATAATTATCATGATTAATTGTATTAATCATTCTCTGTGATTGCCCGGCACTTCATTGGTTAAGAAAACGTGAAAACGGCAGAGAGACACGTTCACCATCAGAGCTTAGGAACCTCGCTACTAAGGAAGGATATATTGGTCTTCGCTATGGGGGTCAACCGTCTCTTAGAATAATTACATCCCTGTTTTGATACAATAGATCTTTTTATGTCGCAGTGTCAGCCAAGTGGGCAGGGAGAATAAAAAAATATGTATTAATTTTTGTATTTTATTCTGTGCAAATTTGGTGAGTGCCACCTACCCCAAATTAATTTTATTCTGGTCTTTTGTTTTGCTGGCTTTTTTCCATTTTGTTATATCTATTGAAGCAGGCTTTTGGATTTAAGCGTAGCGGTCCAAACCCAACGTTAGTGATCATGCCATAGTTCACCTTAATTCATTTAAGCTGAGATGAGCTAGTATAGATGAAGCGTCAATAACGTTTCGGATTTTCGCAGCATGCTATCTTAAATTAGCCCTAATTAGTACTTATAATAAAACTTTGCATATTTTCCAAAGCCTTTATCTACCTTATTGCAAACGAAACCGATAAAAATTACGTGCACGTGAAGGCTACGTACTTTATTATCAAACTAAAAAAGTGTGAAAATAACGTGGTGTTCAGTTTCTGAATTCTCGCACGAATCTTTTAACAGTTATACCAACTAAAAAATTGTTTTAGTAGTAATAAAATATGCTTAATATACAATTATAAATTAAAATTGCATTTTAAACCTTTTCAGAATGTTGACAGATAGCACTTCGCATCGGCTTAAATGAAGTCTGCCGTATAATAAGAAAATAAACTTTCTTAATAAAGAATTCTTCACTGAATGGAGTTAGGTACATAACATAGGTATAGTTCGATTATAAAATATACAATCATTATATAATCTACTCACATGATACTGCAGAAAAGTGGAACATGTTAAGCAAACGTGACTATACCGGCTCGCCCTTAAATTTTATTAAACCTTCGAGTCAACAGCAATGATTCAATTCAATCATTAATTGTATCAAATTAAGTGCTATTTTCTAGGAATCCGACAGACAACTGTCGAAGTATCTATAATTCGTCAGACTTATCTGTAGTTAAATAAAGATTTTGTAATAATGCAAACGTCTCATAATAGGTGGTGCAACTTATCACAAAAAACCGCTTGCATCTCTCTGATGCCGTTGTATCTCCTTGTGACAAGGTGACAATAAATAACAGTTTCTTGAATTATTTAGCAAGTATTTTTAATAAAAGAAAAAATCGTTTAGACAAAAAATAGACAAAAAAAGTGTTAAACAATCACGTGCCTAAACAAATACTAAGACAAGTACTAAACCCTCGAGCAATAATTGGCGGCTGTCGTGTGCTCCCGAATTTGCGTAGATATACCTACTTGAACTTTCTAACTCGAAGTCTAATCAGACAGTCAGCGTCTGTGGATTTACGCAATTGTTTGACTATTTGACATTTAACAAAGTTATCTTTATACGTCTGTTCGTTTTGTTTTGTTTTCATGTGGTAATAAAAGTTATGCAAATACTATTAAAGTGTATATCTATACTACACATATATGTATATATATTTATAGAAACTAGTGGCATCCAGTTGATAACTGATTTAAATTTATTTTAAACAATAAATTCGTTGACAGGTATGTTTTGTAGATATTATTGTCAGACCTAGATACGTTAATGTTATCTTTTAATTGAGTGCCAAAAATATTTGTTGTTCAATATGGATTTAGTTTAGATTTATTCACTCGATTAAGCTCTTGACAAAATCGGATTTATTTGATAAAACAAAATTGACACAAAGTTCACCATTTTAAAGAATATGCGGTGAACGTCATTATGGGGAATGTCAGCAATCGAAATTGTACCAAACACATCTAGTCCATATTGTCGCTTCATATTATAAAAAGTGAATTCATGATTTAGAAGCTGTCGAGCAATGCCAATTGTCATATGGGAGAAGAATATTTGTAAAATAATTCAATTCACCGTCACTGCGTTTATTTAGTATCTATTAGTATAAGACCCAAATAGTTGCGGTAAACTTTTATAGAACTACGTAATGGGGTCAGTGACTAATTTGGACGAAACTCTACTTAATTAATTATATTAAATGATGACAAATCCAAGGCGTATAAAAATGCAGCAAGCTTGCAATTCTTTCAATTCTTAAATTAAACTAAGCTAAACTAACTGCAATATCATTATGATGATGTTGAATGCATTCGATTTTTCAGATTCGTAAGCAGTACCTAAGCTAATAGCACATTGACAGTAGTTGTGACAGTTTCAAAGGGAAAAAAAAACCTGTCTGAATAATTTGTGCACACAAATACATTTTTAAGTTTCTGTGGAATTTAAAACTCTCAGTTCTGAGAGTATAAGTGCTTCGTAAACTCGTCGTTCCATTAGTCACTAAGATAATTCACTGAGTGCAGCCCATCAGAACTATAGAGAACATCAAGTTTACACATATTGTTCTCGTACGTGTATCAGAAGGTGGTCTTATTTTACTACCATAAATTGAGTCGCGAATAGAAAGTATGTAATTATTACGACCGAACCGACCATTCGAATAATTTCATATACCAATGTGACACAGATACAGAAGTTGAATTTCTCAGGGCAGTTCAGCTCTCTGATGTTTGCATAAGAAGTTCGCGAGATCTGACGCATTTTAAAAACCTGTAAAATGTATAGTTTCTGGTTTTCCAAGGGCTTTACCTGAGGCCAGTAAACAGAACCACAGCTCCGACACTAGATTACTGTGATGTGATAATTCGGCACCTAAGCAAAATTTGCATTTGCGATAACCTTAGATATGTGTATATATGTTTTTATTTCTAGTTTGAAAGACAGACAGCTTTAAAATATTTATTTTTTTAATTTTTAGCCGACTAGATTCCCCTGAATGTAAGAAATAACGCCTTTAAGGTCATTTTTACTCCGTCAAAGGCATAATTATACAAATCGAAAAGTCTCAGTTTGATTTTGACACAATCCAAATGTCAACTGGGTACGGAAATGTAAATTTTCTAAATTATGTTTAAGGTCAATATAGATTTGAGCCGGAACCCATCGAGCAGAAACGGCACCTATGCCAAAACGTTATCATGATATTCGCTAAATATTTGCTCAACAAAAATAAAAACACGAGTGCAAGTATAGATATACCGTAACATTAAATATTGGTTATTTCAATTAACACAAAATTGGTAATTGTTGTGTTGATGTTCACGCCTACTATAAACACTTGAGTTGTAAATGAAATAAATTTGTATGAATTAACTAATCATTCAATTACCACATAGTTAGTATAAAATTTTGTTGTCAAAATTCCGTTTCGTTAGATTTTAATTAGTGTCTTAACACATACGTCACATCAAATACGTCAAACTATCATATTCATATTAAATGGTACCAGACGATCAGTGTTAACGAAATCTGTCAATTTAATATACATCTACCACATATTTAGAAATTCAAAGCAATATAAATCTATACAAAGCACGTGAGTTCAGTCACGCAGTTTGTTTTCATAATTTTGTATACCAGTGACAGATTAAAAGAATAAATAACTAAATGTCAATAATACAGGTTGGGGAAACGGTACTTTCTTGCAAAAGTTGGATGGCAACATGCGTTTTAATGGAAATTCGATTTGACGTTTTTTTTTCTGGCTCAATATAAATTAAAAGGGATGTGGTAGGCGCCTGGTCTTACTTGGACTTTTATCTCAAGTAGTGACTTATGACTCGTGATAGTATAATGTACTCAGTTTCTTTCTGTACTTTCCAACCACTTACACCTGTCACTTGATAAGACACTATAAAATTGATCCGATTATGAATTAATGGCGTAAGCTTAATTGCTATTAACAAAAACAGATAATATATATATAAAAAAATGTAGCAGTTATATTAATCAGTTTATAATCTAGTAAATAAACGTATTTATTACACTTGACAATTAGAAGTGACAATAGCTTTCGTAAGAGTTTTATTGATGCATTTCTGTGACATTTTTATAAATCGGCGTGCCGAGCAATCGATAAATTTGGGTCTTCAGCCGCAATTGCACTGACACCAGTGACATATTTTCAATGAACTGGCAACTGAACGGCCCATAGACACTACACTTTCGTCTGCACCGGTGTCGGTGTACGAAAATGTGTGCTGTATGCGGACTGGTCCGCACTCCGATTTTGTTTTTAGACATGGAGCGAGTAAAAATAAGAAGTCTTTGATTTTTGGTGTGTCGGTGTCTCGATCGGTGTGATGTGGATGGCGGAAGGCGGAATGCCACACCGGTGTTAGTACATACACCAATGCAGACACAAGTGTAGTGTCTATGGGCCGCTTTAATAGATCCAGCTCAGAAGGACAATTATATATTGCCATTATTTGCTCACTTTTATAACTCTTGCACGATTTTCGGTGGTTAAATAAACTACATGTAGGTAAATGTCAATCAAGTCACAAGTTGGATGACACTCAAGTTTGACAGCTGTAAAAAAATAGCTATATTTTCCTAACCACGAAATTGATAGACAACTCATAAGGAGTCTAAGATGAGATTCATGTATACCTATGTTATGTTTTTTTTTTTTTTGCAAAAACCAGTCGCCAAATGAACGTAAAAACAAGAAGTAAATCTTTAATTTTTGCCTGCAATTTGATGCAGTTTGCCATTAATTGAGGTGCTGTCACCTGCAAATTAGTACAAGAATTTGTCACAACTACTGTGTAATCGGTTGATGAATTAAAGGCTGAATTAAAGACCTATTTCAAAGTACAAATAAGTACATACCTCCACACTGTATCTGGTGATTTTTCACATAAAAATAGTGGCATTAATCGCGTTTCATATTTTTGGTCTACATTAAAATAAAATCCTCGGAGCACAATTAAACCAATAACCATTATACTGTTAATAAACTAAAAAATAGGTACTCACCGACCGACAAACAAATCAAAAGCAAAAAACGACGGCGAACAATTTTCGCTTAATATTTATAATGCAACACGAACAAAACAAAATTAATTAAAATAACACAAGAATTTATAACAAGCTTTGCTTAATGGCCCCCACATCGCGCTTACACCTGCTTGTCAAACAACAAATTCAAAGCTTGTTCAATAAGCAAAATGTATGTCGCTGGTTATCTATTTTCTATGCTACTCCTATGGAAGGGGAAAGTGTCAGATAAACCGCTTCATCATTATTAGTTATATACACATCAAATTTATTGTACCTCTACATAGTTTGCATACAAAAAATAAAATGTTGCAACTACGCGTCGGTCGGGAGGGAGGGAGGTAATCCTCTACCGGCTGATGTTCGACGGCAGTAGTGACGTTTGAACTTGGAACGAGAAATCGTTGTTGAAGGCCGAACATGAGCTTGCACAGAGCTTAAGTAAAAAAAAAAACCCTCGTATAACACTTTGCCAAGACAATTTAGCCGACATTAGTATTGTGAGGTAATAAAAAAAGCAATTACTGCTTAAACGGATTGAACAGGCCTTCTGATTTTTGCTGCTTCCATGTGAGTTGACTAACAAGTCAACTGCTTGAAGAACATCAAATTGTTATTCAATACTGTTTGCATTGTCGGCTTAACAATTTTGCTATTAACTTATCAATGCAATTAAAATGATTTAACTGTTTGTCTAGCTTATAGCATTCTCGTAAGCAAACAAGTAAAACCATTGATATAGAATTTAAAAATGTAATTCCATTTAGCAAAAATAGTTATACATTTGACCGCAATTAGATTCAAATGTTTACAATGAAGCCAAGTCCTACACTATGACCAGCACATACAACTCTGGAGGCTGTTCAATCAATTACGAATAATTGAAAATGAAATAATGTGTTAATTGACATCCTGTACAATTGTAAAACATTGTCCGGATCTCCATTCACCACATAGAATTTATTTTCACATTAAACTCTCGTCCATGGTTGATAATATTTGCCCCATACAGAGAAAATATATCGTTTCTAATCAATGGAAAATTATAGTACTTATTGTCAGGGTGTGGACTAAAATCTAATAATTGTCCATCAATGTAGGGTTAGGGTACATAATTCATGTAAAAAAATTGTGGTTATTGAAAGTCAAAGGCTAAAGGTGCTAGTACACGATATGTAGCACGCCTCATATATATGTGGCTCTGACGTCAACAGAGAGTGCACAAAAAAAAAGCTTGTACACGGCATGTACCCATTGGGACCATTCGCTGACGTCAAAATGACGTCAGTGCTACATATATATGAGGCGTGCTACATATCGTGTACTAGCACCTTTACGGAAACATAATAAAAATGATGGCTGCCAGAACACGAAAGGAATGAATTACTATATGTTTTTCGAACGTTTGTTTCCTCGAAACCTTCCTGTGATGAATCTTCAAAAGTATCTAGTCCACTTTTTGGACATCGAAGACAAAAATATCAAAGAAAAGTTGTTGATTTTGAGAAAAATGGAACGACACGTTCAAATTGTATCAAACCTAATCGTAACATTATACGTAATATCGGAAGAACTCGTCAATCTCTCGACGATAATTCAGCCAATTTACATTGATAAAACGAACAGTCTAGTCCCCCAGCGCGTACATTTCCGTGCTATAGCTTCCAAGGCTATTAGCTTAGGTTAGGTTAGTTAAATAGGGGTGTGCGGTAGAGAGGTCTCATACGGCACTAAGCACCATCAGGGCCTATCGCGATCGCTAAACAGAACCAATTGCAGTAAACTATACAATCGAAAAACTATCTTTCAAAAGTCCATCCATCTACTCGCCTATACGCCGACGACATCGACATAATCAGCTGAACACAGCGGGATGACAGATGTCACTGGCGCGTTCGTGAGAATATTGAGACGAAGGCGGCGAAGATGGGGTTGGCGGTCAATGACAAAATATATGCTGTCATCACCAAAAGACACCCAACACCGACGCGACGTTTCGGACAAAATGTCACTATTGACAGATATAACTTTGAGGTGGTTAAGGACTTTGTCTACCTAGGCTCCGCTATGGACTCAGGCAATGATACCAGCGTCCAGCGCTGAAATTAAATGAGGAATAACTCTCGCTAATTGCTGCTTCTTTGGTCCAATGAGTAGCAAAGCCCTCTCTCGGACAACTAAAGCGACCCTTTATAAGACCCTAAAATCATCCCAGTCTTTCTCTATAGTGCAGAGGCATGGACTCTATTAAAATCGGATGAGGTTACTCTTGGTTGTTTTCAGAGGAAAATTTTTCGAGTAATCTTCGGTCCCGTCTGCATAGGCGGTGAATGGAAAAAGAGATACAACGACGAAATGTACGGGATGTATACAGCGACATCGACCTATAGCCAGAAGACTTATTCGTATGTTATTGTGTGGGCTCTACGTACCTAGTCCATATTCCAAAGGTCACCAAAATATCCACTATTCTGGCCAGAAGAGTGAAGGTCCAACGACTGAGGTGGCTGGGTCATGTAGAACGAATGGACGCGAATACACCGGCCCGAAAGATCTTCGAATCCACACCAGAGGGACGGCGCAGTAGAGGAAGACCGGGACTCAGGTGGCGCACGCAAGTGGAAGGGGACCTTAACCAACTTAGTGTGCGAAACTGGAGACAGCTGGCCAAACATCGTGCTTGCTGGAGACGCTTGTTGGTTGAGCCACAGGTCCACCCCGGACTTGAACAAACAAACATAATCTAATTTATTGTCTAATTTACTTAGATAACAGCAACTTGCTAGACATTTCTGGCTTCTAAATCGTGTAGCGAAATGCGATTTCTCAATTCTCCCAAAATACATCCTTCATTCGATCCGGTATCGCAGTTCGGTATAGGAATAAACAGCTTTCTTTTATATTATCTCGCCTTAGTTCAATTAATGGATCTTTAAAATTTCTTTTAAATTAAAAAAAAAAATGAAAACATTTCTTTCGAGGTCATCGAACCCTCCCATCGTGGGCCATCATTTAAAACCTAAATAACAAGTGACTTACCTTGCTCATGTTTCATCCGTATGTGAATGATTTCATTACACCATAAGACGTGCGGTTCAACAACAATTTTTAACATCATCTGTAGACTGTGGCGTTCTTGCAATTTTTTTTTTCGACGCACCTTCAATGTTGGCCTGGCCGCAAAGAGTGTAAAATAAATAATTCAATAAATAAAAAAAAAAAAGATTTTATAGTACACTTCCGTGAGTGGACTGCATAATGGATGAATGGAAATTAATTGACCTTCTCCACTGGCGAACTTTATTTGATTGTTTCTTAATGGATTTGCTATTTAATCTTATTACGGAAGATACGAGATGTGCGCTGTTGCTTTGTTTATATCTTTAGGTGTAGAGATTTAGTTTTTAGTACGTACCTATAAGCACTTTACGCACTTGAATCCGGTTCGAATTTGGTTTTAACCGGTATACATATATGTATGACCAGCATTGGGCAATTTAATCTGGTTGGACTTGCATTACAACATCACGAGATATCTGTCTCATTGACACATGGTATGTAGCAATATAAGTCAATAACCCAATGACCATATGCAGTTTAAGAAGGAGTTTTCTTCCGTATGGAGAAGCTTTAATAGTGGGGTGAGCAAGTCACGTGCAACTGTTGTGGTGGTTGTGAGGCGGGTTTCCTAAACTCAGAAATATGTAGTTCCAACTATTTGTATGCCACTGCTGGGCATTCACGATGGAATTGTGTGCCTTACATGAAGTATTATACGAAGCAAACCTTCAAAGGTATACGATTTTAGATACTCGAATTTAAAGGACGTAGGTACATATTTTACTTTAATACGTTGGAGCTACAATCCACGGTGGACGTGAAAATGAAATAAAAAGCCCCTCCAGTCCTCCAACGCGGGGAGGACTTTTACCCTTAACGCGGGTTTTTGCTAACTACTTTAAGTCGAGTACTTCATGTTAATAGAGGTATTATTCCACTTGTTTGGGCTACCTAAGGCGGTAACCTATTCGCCTGCATTGTGATTTGATGTTGTAATTTCTGTGCTCTTCATTGAACAGAATTTAATGTTTTAGGTGATCGTTTCTTGTCATTCCAATTGTAAAGTTACCTTCTTCAATTCATCAAGCATGAAAGCTAAATTTTTAAAACAAAATTAAAACATACATAAGGTCAAAAGAGTATGTTAACTACATGGGTACATTACAGCATGTAATTTTCTCATTAATATTAATATTTTACGTTCCGCACAAATGAATTTGAATTTTCAAGAATAAATTACAATTCGAATTCGTCGGGTAAAAAAATAATACCTTTGCTGTGCGTATAATTGAATGAATAATTGTTTTCGGGATTCGGTTGGATTGCACGCGGTGGATTACATTGTGTTAGTAATGGCGATCAGGAGCGGATTTAAATACAGGCAAAGATTTGCGGTTTAGGGGCGGCTTGAATGTTGCAAATAATAAAACTGAAGAGACTACATATACATGGCGTGCATATCTATTAGTGGGAGTTAGCCGTGGAGCGATCTTGCATTAACATACTGTAGCGTTATTAATATACAGGAAGCGAGATTGACCGGGTCAGAAAGTACGTATCAGTCGACTGGACATGTAAAGCGAATGGACACTAACGCTCCAGCCGGAGCAGTCTTTGATTCCAACCCCTAAGGACAACGAGGTAAAGAAAAACCTCGCCTTAGGTGATGTACAGAAGTGGAAGGGGACCTTCACCAACTTGGAGTGCGCAACTGGAGACGGTTGGGTTTGAGTAAAGAAAGGGAGAGTCGTGTTGGTTGAGCCCCAGGTCCACCCCAGACTGTAGCGCCATCTAATTAAGTAAGTCGGCGCCATTAATATATGAAAGAGTAGTAAGTTGGTTATACTATAGCATCCTCCACTTTTGAGTTGGGCAAAAACAAACGAAATTAATAAGAAGACTTCGTCTAGTCTAAAACAAAGCAACAACGCATGGGTTAAAAGTTTGCGAGCAGCATCAATTGAGTCGATCCCCGGAAAAACACATATTTCATCTTAAGGTTTTTTTTCTACTGCCCCACCTCTCGCGAACGTCTGACTAACATTAGAGAGTATAACTGTCATGAAAAAGCCTCTCAATTTAGCCGTTCAGACTCGGCATAAAATTGTAGTTCCCCCTTCAATTCGTCCCAAAAATAGAAACTCACACAAAACGAATGGTTGCGAGAAGCTAAGCCTAGGGTGTCTACCCGCCTGTTGCGCCACCTATTTATTTTTTTTTTTATCCAATTGAGTCTTGACAATAATATGTCTTTCGATAATGGTTAAAATTCCCACATGGGATATTGCGCAACTGGACGAATATCTAAAAATATTGGGCCTTACGAATCACCAATTTTTAATTTCAACTTTAAAGTGAATGGGCCATTTTTAACATTTTAATGTAATATAGCAAAATGAGAGCTCTGAAAATATTGCCTGGACTGCTGGACACCTAAAAAGGTGTTGGCCAAAGTTTAATTTAAAATTTAAATCAAGACATGAATTTGTCACTGGTAAGGGGCTTTGAATTTTATATGAACATATGTCGCAATTTTTTGTTTAACTAGTGTTGGGCGCCCAAAACGCCTAACCCGCTCATGAGTTTGTTGCATACAGTTAATATCTACTACATGGTTTACGTACTTACTACCTTTTCATTGTTTTTGGTTTTGTTTTTCATACATACATATTTGCGAATACATATGAATTGTTTTTTGTATAACTTACAAATTGATGATGGCATATTTAATTAATCTGTTCCTTTTTAATGAATAACAATTATGGCAACCCGTTAACAATAATGAATAATTTTGTTGCTTTTACACTTAATTATTAATTAGGTAATTCGTAAAGTTTGTTAAATTGTTTGTAAATCTACTGAGTTGTGAATTCTGTCACGAATTCCCCCTTTTTTTTGGAAGCGAAGTTCAAGTTACACTCTGTTAATTTGAAATTGATTTTTTATGTACATTTATGTACCTACCTACATAAATACCCAGATATAGAGTTTTATTTATATTGGGCCAAAAGAACGTTGATGGCGTCAAGATGTGATTTAATACCTTTTTCATGTAAACTAGAGTAAACGTCTCCACTACCAAATTCAAAATTTAGCTAAGATAAAAGATTTATCAAAAATTTAAATTACGTAATAAGATCTCTATCATTTATTTTCAGAATTATAATTGCTGAATAAAGCTAAACTACTTTTATGACGATACTTTACTTCATCAAATTACTCATATTTTTTTCTGAAAACACTTCAATAAAAAATTCGCGAACGGCATGGGAATCGTTTGTAACGTGTGCTAATTAACAGACGTAACATCGCATTTTGGACATCCCGGTTCTACAAATGATGTAGCCGAAAATATATAGGCGTTAGAATTAGACTCACATAATTACGACCAAAAACTGTATTTGTGTGTTTTCTGTCACTGTGCAGAAGTAACAATGTCACAGAAGTGTCCATCAGAAGTTAAGGCGTTAACCACAGTCTTTGTACTTACTTGATCATCTTCAATTAATATTTTTTTTTTTATTTTTTTTTTTGTGTATGTAAAAATACTAACTTATATTAGATATACATGGTATATAACCTTTTAATTTCCATTTAACATAATATAAATCGATCCTAACAAGTCGTCGCGTCGGTCGTCGTAACAAATTCCATTGGGACTAACCTAACTGGCTGCAAAATATCATGGTTCGTTTAATTTATTTAATGAGTGCCCTGTACCATTCAAAAAAGGCTCAAATATTCCCTTTGACGAATGCCTATGCCAGTAGAGTTATAATATTATTCGTTTACGTTTTACCAGTCAGAAAAAAGAAAGGTATGACCTTTTTAAACAAATTGAGGAAGTAAATTATGTACGCATCAATTGGGTTACCAAAAAAAATCACACGCCTACATCTACACATATTATTAAACGTTCGTTGGATTTAAATCCAAATTTAATAAATATTAATATTTGTGAAAAAATAACGATATGCATTAATCATCAATTCGCAGAGATGGTAGGTACTTAACGATGCTGAACAGCTGAAAATTGTATCTACATATTTGTATTGTTTTGAAATGTACGCAATTTACACTTTGCGTCGTTTGGACCTACATATTTGCACAGCAGATAAAAAGGATATAAATTAATATCTCATCTATTTGAGTACAATTAAATGTATAAATACTTTTGCATGGGCAATTTAAAATTTTAGTTTTTGAACAATATACCCTACCTACGCTAAGGTGTAAACATATTGCTATTTTTAGACTAATTTATTTGTAGGTAGATATATAATTTAATTTAAGAGAAAATTACTGTAAAAAATTAATAATCAACAAACTATTGCTTTTACTATAAGCTACAAATTTTGTTATTTAAAAAGAGTTATATAGGTACGCCTTTTCTTAAATCCTATAGTCTTTTCTTTCAAAGAACACGCAAAGCAACGTTAAATATTTGTGTTTTTGACCTTTGAAATTAATATGTCACTGTGTAAAGTGATCTAAGGTTTAAACGGCAGAATACTTAAAATACAGAATAAATTCTATTCAAGGTTTAAACGAAGCTATGAAACCGAATTAATTGTTGAACTGAAGTATAGTTTAAACTTCCACTGTGAAACTGAGGGTTAAACTTACTGTTAAACCAAAAGTAGGTATGTAAATAAACTTTAAGTCACTTCAAGCTTTTATCTCTTAACTGTTAAAGAATTTC
Organism: Cheilosia soror; assembly: GCA_949372485.1. Lineage (NCBI taxonomy): Eukaryota > Metazoa > Arthropoda > Insecta > Diptera > Syrphidae > Cheilosia > Cheilosia soror. The sequence continues at coordinate 5,059,482 of OX443563.1, forward strand.
AAGTGAAAGCTGAATATTTATTATGTAAACTATTCCTGTATTAAATAAAAAAGTTTAAAAAATATATTTGACGTAAGCGACAGCTATTATGAATTTAAAACGATTTTTGTTTTCGCCTGTCAACATTTGTTATGATAAAATTTATTTTTGTTTCCTTCGACTTTGTTTGATTTACTATAACAAATATTTGCGTTAAATCTTTTTCTATTCGCCACCAAACTATAAACAACAAACCCCCTTTCAAGTTGTATACTGATAGGTAACTTTAATAACAATAGTTTTAGCTAGTTTGGGACCTTTGAACACGTTTTTGTTAATAATGCATTTTTGTATGTGCATTTTTCTGTATAGGGAAGTGTGCACTGCGACGTACTTGTGGTTTCTATCCTATCCTTGAACCCCTCAAGGATGGCATTAGTTTCAGATAACCAACCTTAATTTTAGAAGTGATTTTTTTTTTTTGTTTGTCCTCAACTCACCGGTGCGCCAGGAATTCGGGATCGGGATATAGGCACAAGGTGAGATTGTGACACGGAGGTGGATATAGACTACATTTTATTGCTTATATGTTTTCCAGTTTTCATGGAAATACTCAAAAGGTCATATTATCTATTCTGTATTCAAGGAAGTTCATGCGAGAAAAGATTTGTGATTATATTAACCGCATAAGATATAAAGGGCACTGAAGAAAGTCTCCCTCGAGCGCCCGAGTAGCCAAGGTTATGTCTATGTGCATAACCAGTATCTAAAAAAATACTAAAATATTTCCTTCAGTCTCTTTTTGATAGATAGTAATACCAGTCATACATTTCTGTGTAACCTGGTGAAATTTGCGAACTTTAAGGTATGAAATCCCTATTGACATTTGACTTAAGGTCGGTTAAAAAAAAATTATAGATATTTCATTAGATACGTAGAAACTGATAACGACAAATTATGTACATATTTTCGTTAATATAATGAACAGATAAGATATCAAACTTATAGAGTAAGAGCTAGCAACGTTTTTTCTCAAGTCATTTTGGTAAGGCTGTAACTTTGTGATTTGTGAGCTTAGTTTGTGGTGACTACTGAACACTGAAAATACATTTTTGGCAGCGCTGCGTTGGTTGGTTTATATTGGAATGCCATAAGCTCAAAAGTGAAAGAAATTTACCTTATTTTAGCAAACTTAAAATTTTGGTATATGATGAAACCGGAGTTTTGGTCTAGCTTTGAGGAATTAGTAGAGTGATAAATATCAAAAATTTGACTTTGCTATTATTATGACTTAAATTTTGCCTCTTTTGCACTTTAAAACCGGCAAACTGATATGGCAATTGCATTTTCTGTCTACATCGGTCGTAAATTAACACATACGAAAATCTTAAGTTTTCTAAAATGAGGTACCTAAATTTTTTGCCCTTTTGAGGTTATGGTACCTACTAATATATAAACCAACGCAGCGCTGCCAGAAATATATTTTCGTGTTCAGTAGTCACCCCGAACTAAGCTCACAAAGTTACAGCCTTGCTAAAATGACTTGAGAAAAAACGTTGATAGCTATTAGGATAACTCTTAGGCCGTGGGCTAAATAATTATCCTCGAATCATTTTCTGACACTAATGAAAGTGTTGAAAAGAGAAGTCCACCAAACTCCAATCTTAAAACAAAGATTTATCTAATTTCACGTTATTAATTAATTGAAATGCAGTCTTTTATCTCCTCTTCAATATTCTAAAGTCAAAAAATTAACCTAAAGGATAATTTATTATTTTACCCCCGGAGCAGGATAATTGTTTGGCAGACACAATAGTGTCAGAAAATTATCCTAGGATAATTACTTAGCCCAATTGACACGTGGTCTTTAATCAACTTTTGCGTACATAATTCTAGTGTAGGCATCAATTCAACAAAGAAATAAAATGTTTTGTCAAAATAATACCTAAAAGTTAAATCCTACCAACCAATTATAGAGACAAATGTATGTATGCTTACTTACATACTTGTGCGTACTTATCTCCCTTTAATTCGGAATGTTATTTTTGGTTAAAATTCATTAGCGTTTCCCATCCCACATCATTTAATGCACCTTGATCGAAATGGTTTATTGTTGGACCGGTTTTGCGGTTAAAAACACACAAATGGAGAGATTCTGATACTAATTTGCGAAATATTTGCTTTCCGAAATCCACACATAGGTAGAAATAATAAATTTAGATGATGTTGTTTTTCGCTGGTTTATTACCCACCGAAATTAATGAACGTTTTCTCTCATATGATAGCAAACTAAAGTAATTAGTTTTTTTTTAGAGGTAGGTAGGTACATATTTATACATATCACTTATTATTGAATTTAATTTGTTTGTAATCTACTAAATGGCTAAATCACGTCAATTAACGTGCTTTTGTAGGAATAATCTCATTTAATCCCACTGACCGTCAATTTATATAAGTGGCTGATGTAATGTATCCAGAGGCGAATAACTCAAAACAGAGTATCTACTGGTCAAGTACCTACAAATTACAAAACAAACAAAAATTAAAATTTGTGGTTTTATTGATAAAGTGTGTTCGTTTATCGACTGCGTGAGTTCAAGGTGGTCAGATAAATCTGTATCTGTTCGACGATAGTAAACGATACCTATACATCGTACCATTCAATAGAAAGGAGTGAACTTCATAGTTGTCTAACAAAAATAACTATCACTTTGAAAACCAATGCAATAATTAGAAAGTGATTAATTTCCAATCGAATTAACATGCAACCTACCTAATATCAACACGCCTACTTACAACCCATTATGACAAAAGTTTAATTAATCACCGCCTTGTACTACAAATATCCACATAATTGCAATTATCTGCGACTGCATTAAATTGATTTTCCGCAAAAAGTTTTAATTCTCTCGATTCGATTGCGATGAAACGAATCTATGATGACCACATAGCAGATATCTACATGCATAGATACTTCTTGGCATCGTATCAAATGATAGTTTACCCCCCACATAGACGATAGTCGGTTTAACTTAACTTTCAAGTCTTTGCCATGTTCAGACTTCGGAATCGAACGCTGTTTACCTTGGCAGAACTATTTTACTTTACATTTAAGGGGGATCTTTGATAAAGCTATAAGACACAAAAAATATATCTTACAAAATTAGACTTGCCAAACAAGTTTCAATTTAACTTAGCTCGGTGCAATGACTTTAAATCGAAGTATGTCAAAATTCCCCCAAACTTGAATGGAAACTAATAAATTTAAGCGACATGTCTCTTTATAAATTAAATTATACAGAAGAAACCTTTTTAACTGCAAAAGAAATAAAAAGGATTTCAATATACATTTCAAACCAGATTTACCCAAGTTTTTGTTTACATTTTTTGGCAAACAATATTGGTAATTCTAATTAGGTATCTTTCAGATTCAGCTGGTTAAATCTGGTAAAATGTATATTGTTTCATGTACCTACCTACATTTTGTTTTACGGGACATTTTTCAGATCTTTTGAGAGTTACACTTAAATATGATAATATACGCTATATGCGGTATAAGTATGTATACCTTAACCAGTTTTTGAAAATAAGTTCTTCAGCAAGTTATTTGTTATGATTTGGTTTTACAAATAATAAATTTAAATTCATAAAAGCTGCATTAATTATTAAAAAAGGTAAAAATTAAAGAAAAAAATGCAAGGCCCTCAACATACAGTACAGCCATTAAGATAATTATTAATTTATTATATTTGAGATGATTACCATGATCGTGATGTAGATGTACCAATAGAATATAGGTACGCGAAAATGTTTTCCTAAACGGCCCTGAGATTTGACTTATGAAATAATAATTTCATTTTAGAGCTTGAACGTGCTTATTAAGCAGGGTGTTTTCTTGCTTTCTATTGCCCATTTTGTAGCCATATTACTCTTTTATTTTGTTCCGCCAGAAAAATGTCAATGGTTACATTGTTGCTTTGGTTATATGCTTAGGTATATAAAAAAGTGTGTCTTTCCTCAGTCCTCAATAAGCTTATATCACGGATCACGATTCTTCATATATATATACTATATTTTTTTCCCAATACCTACTACCTATTATCAAACCATATAGTAAAGGGTGTCCCATAATTTACGCGAAATGTAATTTTAATAGAAAGCAGATTTTTAATTAGATTAATTTGTATTGATTCATAGAGTATACAGATTGGGGTTAGGTATGGAATAGAACATCGGATAAATAGCCGCCACGGCTTTCCTGGCAAGTACGTACTCTTTTATTGAACTTTTCTATGACCAACATTTATACGAAACATGTGGCTGAATTTCATTAATACACCTCCCAATTTTCTCTTTCAAGGCTTTGGTAGTCGTGAGCTTGTTTGCATAGACATTTGACTTTAAAAAATAACCCCAAAGAAAAAGTACAGTGGCGTTAAATCGCAAGATCTGGATGACCAATTCCGATCGCAAAAACAGCCGATTACACGATTAGAAAATGACTCATGCCAGTGATTGAATTGTTTCTCTGGCTCTATGGCATGTGGCACCGTCTTATTGAAACCACACGTTGGTCACACCCATATCTTGTAATTTAGGCGATAAAAACTGGGTTATCATGTCACGATAACAAACACCATCAATTGTTACTGCCTGACCAGCCGCATTTTCTAAGAGGAATGGCCCGATAATGCCTCCAGCCCAAAATCCAAATAGTCACGCGTTTTGGATGCATTTGTTTCTCAACATAGTGGTGCGACAATTTTGACAATTAACGAAGCCATCAAGATGAAAATGAGCTGAAGATGATTTTGTTCGAAAATTGTAGACTGTATGTAGCTGACAAACTTTCATTATTTTTAAAATATTGCTCAAAAATGAGAAAGCGTTGTTATACGAAAGAGAGCTCTATTTCTATTAACCCCGAACTGTCAGCTGTCACATTTTTATCTTTTTTTCCGTTGGCACTTTACTATTAAATGGTGCAAAATTCAAATTTTGCGTGAATAATGCACTTTATGTGCAAGCAATTCTCGGAAGGTCAAAACCAATTGACGATCAGAGTGGTCTCGTGATAATATATCGTGACAATGACGACAACTCTGACTTTGACTTGCATCGTTTTGAATTGGAAACGAATGAGAAAACGAGTTATATCAAGTGCAGTCTTTCTAATGCCATTTTGCAGCCATAAAACTTATTAGTCTAGAAAAACATAAGTGGGAACACCGCTCAAAAATTAATATTAAGGTAGGATATTATCTACAAAAAAACATATAAACATAGGTAGATTATGTATGTATGTATGTACCTACTTCACCTCATTCCCATAGGTATCCTTATGAAGCAACTGAAATGTAGGTATAGGTACTTAATAAACTCAATCAATTCTCAAGTTTTATGATCGACATAATATTGCACATGCCACACAATCGTGTTGTAAAAAAAGAAAAACATCATAAAATTACATATACATTTGTTTATTTATGTTGTTATACTATCCTATTACCTATCTCCATTAGTTGATAGATATCCTCTTAAAGCCATGTAATCACTGTCATTACAAAAACAATCCAATTCCCATTATCAGACTATACCATCCCTAAAATTAGGGGCAATGAATCTTCTACACGGTATCCCTAGTTATTCGTTAAAAAAACACAACGGATTTCATAACTAAGATAATAGAAAAAGTATACCCCTACTAGCATTATGGGCTAAATGTATATCGATTAAGCCTTGACCACATTTCAAAGAAATTTATTAAATGTTTTACTATATAGAGTTATTAAATACTGATTGATTTATTGAACATACCCTTTGAATGGTTTTTCCTGCCTTCGAACTCCAGTACTCCTTCAACGAATGTATTGAATTCCGTTAGATAGTTGCACTCTATCTATTCCACACCTTTAATCTCTGATTACAACTTTTTTTGTAAAAAAAAAAAAAAAATTACACTTTTAAATAGTAAATAGAACACGACACAGCCAGACGTGGATAGATCTTATCAATTTAAGCTAACAAATAAAATTGAACAAAAAATTTCCACTCCGAAATTGATTTCACACTTTTTGAATTCACTATAGATTTTAAATCTGAACACAAACAAATAAGGACACCATGAAATCGGAGAGTTAACGCTTTTAAATTGCTATTTAATGAATTGTGAACAAAAAAATTAAAACGGCTTAGGTACAATAAAGTGCAAAAGACCAAAAACACGAACGAAATACCACTCAGATCGGTAGCTTAAAAGCATCTGATCGGGAGGTAAATTTGTGTAATTTTTAACTACACCTGCGGTTTTTAACTTTTATTTTGTTGTTATTTCTGTTTTAATTGGCCGGTAGTATAACAGGTAAATCTGGCATAAACTGGCATGTAGTTTCGATAAGCTTCGGTGAAGCTTTGACAGTGAACTTTTTCTGTTATATCGTATTAGTGCAATAGTGTGCGGAAGATGCGATTTCTTTCATTGGATACGATGATTAATGATAATCATCTGTCAGATCCATAAGTAGCTAAAAAAGGGGGCGTGTGTGATGTGACATGTTTTGATATGTACAACACATTATATCAATTAAGATAACATTCATGTTAACCTAGATGATGAAGTAGGTATACGTGCACGAGCTCATCAATTAAAACGGATCTTGAACTCTTGAAGCAAAAACAACACGTTAAGGTGGATTTCCACATGACATTTAATTGACAACGTTTGACAGCTCTCATTTATAAATAATTGGGCAACACAACTACCAATTCATTTCCAATTATGCTAATAATTGGTTAAATATGTGCATTGTTTGTCCGTTCATTGACATTAAATTTTGGCAAATTTCTTTATCAGTTCGCCAAAAAAGCTAATTCCACTAGCGCTGCCAATTTCGAATTTGTCATCTCATTGTTAATTTTAAGTTGTGATGTCACGTTAACAAATGCATCTATGATCTATACACCATGTAGATAAAACAAAAAACATTTTAATGGTATTTACTTACCACACATACATTTATGCAGCTCGAAAATTTATAAATTTCTGTGGTGCTTTCTTTAAGTGAACACCCCTCGGAAATGTCATTGCGTTAATAGCGTAAATCGACTGTAAATCTGGAATCAAGCAAACTGTCTGTCAAAATTTGACATTTTGTCGTCGCGGAAAATTATGAGGTCTGCGTCTCTAGAGCTCTAGCGCAAATGATGAAATGTCAGTTTTTTTTATATGGAGTTTGGCATGAGCGCTAGTCATCTAGCGGTCAATGGAACGCGGCCATTGACTATATATGGACTGCTAGTGAAATGTCAGTTCATACAAATGTAGTCCCGAAAATGACGCCAACCATTGACTTATTATATAATATGGACTGCTAGTGAAATCTGAAATATCAGTTCATAAAAATTTTGCCCAGAAAATGACTCCAACATAAACTAGCGTAGCGCTCTTGGTTCGGAGCGAAAAATAAGTGAAACAAAATGACGAACCATCTTGGATTTCTCCATAGAATGCTAGAGGCACCTATTGGCGTGAGAGAAATTATGGGGTAAAACATATAAAATTCAAATTGTTCCGCCACTGTTTAGAGTAGATGGAATTGGAAAACACAAATTGTTGTGTCATTGTTAACAATAAAACGAATTTCCAAACTATTCCGCTCCGATCCAAGAGGGCTAGTGGTTACGTTGGAACCAAGGCGAAGACGTCTACTAGGAGTCCATATATAATATGTCAATGGTGAGTGCAGTCACCCAGAAGCAGTTGTCTTGTTCAATTGGATTTCATAATGAGTGAATCCTCGAGTGAAACCAATGGAAAACGACATAAATGTATTCGAAGTGGCTATTCGCACGTTCATTTTGACAGATTTTGTACGGAACTGACGTTTACCGATTTTCGGGACACGACTACGTAATCAACGTAACGTAATCCTATTTTCATTAAAAACTCTTTATAAATATAAAAGTCGGATCCTAAACGTACGGCATAATGTCCGAAAATGATTATACTGGAGTTTAGAATCTTTGCCGCGAGCGCAGCGAGCCACATACCTACCCCAAATTGACGCAATATAAACTTTGACATTTCGTTACATAGTCGTGTTCCGAACAACGTGCGAATAGCAACAGCCAAATGTATTAGACCTGGGAAGCTGAAATTTTAAACAATGCTGGGACCAAAGAGTACCTACGTACGTTACGAGTGCTTGCAATCCGTTACCTATACAATTCACCCAAAATGTATGCAATAATAATTATTTTCTATAAGTTCGCCTCGGATTCTAGGAAGCTAATTTAAAATAGTTTAGTGTTAGCTAACTTTTACGAAGTCTCAATGGCGAAAATTTCCATACAAAATTATCCACTGTGACCGTCAAAATATTTAAGCTGAAGATGAGCAGAGTGTAGACATCATCAATAAGAAACCAAACCAACGGATGCATGTCTTCCATTTGTCTTCAAAAGACGGCCGTTTCGTATCAGCATCACCATTGCCATTAACAAGGCTCAAGGATACAAATAACGCAGAAACTTTGCTCAGCGAAGTATCCCAATATGCATATTAAAGCAATCTCAAGAAAATATTTTAAATACTAGACTGGGCCGCGAAACGGCGAAAGTACGTTCGGCATAATAAAGTTGAATGAACCGTAGCATCACTCTCGAATATTAAACTAAGTACCTACACGACCGACGTCATTCTCCGATTGTTTAACTACCGCTAATTGTAAGTGCTAACATTGCACTCGTAATGTTCTTTAATTAACCAATAATCCAATATAACGTAATAAGTTTGATGCACTTCGGAATCAGGTTTGTAGACGTGCAGGTCAATAGTCTGAAATCATTGTTATTGGTACTTGGATTTTACTTTCAACCAGCGCTAATTAACAGATATAACCAAACCTCAGAAAGGAAGAGTTAAATTTATCAGTTCATTAACATTACGCCAAATGGTAAATTACTTAACATTATTATCAATCACTGCATTTGCGATTGCAATTAAATTAACCTTAATCGCGGTTTTCTAAATAAGCGCTTAATTTTTTGTTTTCGAAACCGAAAAATTGGACGAAAATTCCCGGAAGAAGAGCTTTTGCCAACTAGCACTCCGCTCCTTAACCATTGTTAAATTATCTCTTTTACATTCCATTTTTGTCGATAAAAAGACCCTAGATCATAGGCCTCATTTCTCACAACCATTTTGTAAGTTATTATTTTTGGAATAAATGAATAAGACTAATAGATTTGAACCTATTTCGAACAGCTAAATTGAAAACATTCCATAGGATAGTTATGCTCCGGATGTTGGTCAGATATTCGCTAAAGGTGACGCAGTTGAAAAAACCTAGGATTATTTTGCGTTTTTCCGTTGAACAAACGCGTCGCTCAGTAGTTTAGCACAACCACCGAGTAAAATGAGACAAATGTATCGTGTTCCCTATTAATAATCGATAATAATTCAGCAATTTATCATTCTTCAAAACCAAACTTGTACCTACAGTATTATAAAAATATCACTACGTCCACTTGAATGTGATTTGCATTCTTTATTGACCCAACATTATCTCCCTCCACACTCATTCATACATTAATTGTAATTCGATTTATTTGGCTAAAACTTAGGCGCGACAGGCTTTCGCGCAGCTACCATCTCCGCGATTCCCGGTATCGTATTGCATCCCGGACATGTGTGCATCGTATCGTGGATAAACAAGTCACAATCGCAACAGTAATATTTTGAGCACGTCTCACAGTGGTAAATATTTTTATCGCTCGTAGCCGAGAACACCTTCTGACAGGCGAAACATAGCCGAGTTTGATTTTTGAATTCCACTTCAGTGAAGTGCATCACCGGGAATAAATGATGATATGAGCGGGCCAAATGCGGAGCAGATACCAAAGTCAGGCCGCATATTAAGCATTCAACTGGTAGCTCGCAATATTTGCTGTAACACTGTGGGCAATGGTATCCCCCAGACGTGAGTTTACTGGGTTCATCCGAATTATCCACATGACACATGCACATAGTCAGTGCAGGGTCCTTGCCCTCTTCTGTCTTCGTGTGTGGAAAGCCCATTTTAATAAGAGAATTCTCCTGCAGTTGCGCTGCTGCCGGTGGATCAACATGAGCCAGCAGTTGATCCTTAAAGTGGCAATCATCTAAAACTGCTCCAAAAGTACCATTAGTTTCCATGGTAAGTCGTCGACATGCATGAATCTCTGCAGACAAACTAATGACTGAGCAACGAATGCTTTCACATTTTAGCTCCTCGATGGTTTGATTGATGTCGACTGGGTCACAAGTGGTAAGACTTCCCATGATGACGAGTATTTCACGACTTGCGTGAGATGGGACAACTTTCAGAGTCTTCATAGCAAGATCGAGACCGTTTTGTAACGAGGGCTCACCAGTGAGATTCAGCTTGCTCAATCTAGAACACAGGGATTATTATTGATTCTCCTTAAAGAGGATTATATATATAAAGATTCCATACGTTTTCAGTGCATCCAAGTGACACTGTGACGTTCCAGTTAGATCGGTAATTTTGTCCGCCCTTTTGCTCTTCAGAGTAATGATGCCCATTTGGCTAATAGGATTTTGGTCGAAGAACTCTTCAATGAAAGTTTCTAGCAACTAAAAGAAAGGACATAATATATCACAAAGGTCTTATATGATAGCCTTGCCAATATACCTTCAAAGTACATAAAAAGCGAGTTGGTTTCAAATCGGGCATTGTCATTGCCTCTGAACAATCTATTACGACATACAAATGCCGCATCATTCCCAAGCGATTTTTAACAGTTTTCTCTGCTTGGCGTTTGCGTTTCGCTTTTTGAATGATATCAGCGATAACTCCGTCCAACAAACCATCGTCGTCCTCTTTGATTGCTTCCCTAATAAAAAAAATATTAGTAGTTATTTCAGATATTCTGTAGTTTTTCCATGATTAATGCGTTCTTTACCATGTCTTTTCATAGCCAGTTTCCCAGCGATATTCCTTCGGGTCATCCCCATCGATATTTTCCATAATTGCAGTATAATATTCACCTTGTTTCTAAAAACACAACCGGCATAAAATAACAAATATTTTATAAATGTCAAATTTGACACTTCATGAGAAAAAATTCAACACCCAAAACAAATTTTTCACCACATTTATGACGTATTCAACACTATACCAGGTACGTATATCAACTTTCGTTAGGTATGTTGTTCGAAGATGCGTTGATACGCATTCGTGGAGTGTGTTTCGTGAAGCAGATAAATGTTTTGATTGTCAATGAGTTTCTGTCAGAATTTCGGAATGCTACTTCGGGAGCTGGTGGCCACATGAAACAATGAAGTAATATGAAAACATGTTAAGTAATACCATGTTTTGCATCTTAAAACGGAAAGATACCGAAAGGACTTCATGTAATTCCTTTAGGTTACTTCTTCCTAATCGCAAACGTTTAGGACACTATCGTGGTGAAAAATGAATTTTTCAGTTGTCAACAAAGTATCCCGTTCCGGGAGCAAAATAGTAAATTATCCTATCGGCTAATTATTTAACGTTTTCTTTTGCTTGGGTTTTGCTAGAATGTTTTAGAGGAAATAAAACACAGAATTTAAATTAATTCATAGCGTGAAACTCCAAAAATCTCTGTTTTAAGATTGAAATTTGGTGATCTCCTCTTTTCAGCAACTTCATAAGTGTCAGAAAATTAACCGGAGATAATTATTTAGCGCAATTGACACTCGGCCCAATCCACATCCCATTAAGCTTTATTTCGGTATTCCTACCATTTTCGGAATAAAATCTTGCGTACTACCCCTTTTTCCGGAGATTCGAAACCATGTTGGCAGAACAACAGAAAATAACTCCCTGGGGATCAAAAATAACACTTATTTATTTAAACAAATACAAAGGCATTCACTGCCAGAAGAGTGTACTGACATTTTAATTATGGGCAATCAGACAATAATTTTATATTTTAAGATTTTAATCAGTCTATTTACAGTTTTCTTTATGAAAAAATTATGGAAACTGCCGTAGGTAAATAAAAAAAAAATACGTTTTGGAATAATTGTAACAAAAATAAGTGCGGTGTGTAAAATACATTGTTAACAAGGAGCTAAATTTGTGAAAAACAAATGATTTTACTTACAAAACGAATGCTTAAAACTTGCGGGCACTGAAGGTAGAAAAATACTTATATTTGTTTAATGAACCCAACTCTCACAAAAATAGCGGAATTAATGATGAAAATCAATATAGATTTTAAAAAATTTATCTGTTTGCCCAATCGTTAACGCTGTTAAAACCAGCCAATTACAGAGAGGTAGGTAAAATGCATCGTGACATGTAACAAATCTATTAGGGGTATTCATGCAACGTCGTAAACTCGTCGTAAACGTCGTAAGTTTACGACGTGGTAAATGAACTGTCAAAATTTGTATGGAAAATCATTTACGACGAGATGGTAAACTTACTACGCGAATTGGTGTGGAAAACCGAGATGGTAAACTTACGACGAGGTCAATGTGACATTTCACACTTGAAATAAAGGCGCGAAATCAGGAACAAATTACTTTGCATGCATTTATAATACTTTTGATGCATTTATAAATAGAAATTGCCCATTTTACTATTCCAAGTGTAGGATAATTAATTGATACATCAAATTGTATTGAAAGCAAGTTTTAAAATAGTTTCAATAACGAAATTTTCAATTCCAAACAAAGGATGTTCTCGTTCGCGGCAAAAAGTTTGGAATTGGAAATTTCGTTATTTAAACCCTTTTAAAACTTGTTTTCTTGATACAATTTGTTAGACTAACTAATTATTCTACACTAGGAATAGTAAAATGTGCAATTTTATCTTTATAATTGCATCAGAAGTGGTTTGTTCATATTTTATCAATTCATTCGCTCCCTCTCGTGTGAAACAGCTGACTGGTTTACCATCATTTACGAAGGCAGCTATTTGGGGCCTTCATGAAACGTGCGTCGTAAACTTACCATTTTACGCGAATGGTAAACTTACGACGTTGCATGAATACCCTTATTATGTACCTATTCAAATTTATGCCCTACATATTCCACTCGCTGAATTGTTTTATTTAACATTCGTCTACTTGTCTTTGCAGAGAAAGGTGTTTGTTCAAAAAACAAAACCTTATAGGTACCGAAAAAGATTCGATTATAGTACCTACTATTTTAAATTTATATTTCCAACCAATTAGAAATAAAATATTTCAGTAAGTCCGATAGGCATAGAAACACGCTGGCCAATAAGCGCACCATAACCTTAACTCCCCGTCTACAGCGTTAAATGTAGATGCCGTCGCTTGTGTTGGAGCCATTTTGTTTCGTTAAGTTTTTTCCAATTTGGTCAGGCTGTCACTTCATCACGCGTCGCTCATTGGCCAAGCTTCTGCGACATTTTTCATAAACGAACGGAAAAGATTGGTTTCTCTTTCTACATTTTGCATCTTCTCTTTTTTCTGGCATACATCGAGGAAATTATGTCCGAATTCTGTTAAGGATTATTTCGGGCGCAATATTAAATAAATAAGGAAATACCTCGAAATACAATTATAAATGTGACGGAAAATAATCCATCGTAAGAAAGTGAATTTCGCGCTATATACCCTAAGGGAAAGAAATCTAAAACCGAATAAGAAAAAAAAAAGAAGTCTGTACGTTTTGGTGTTTTGATTGTCAAAATTTCAAGAAAAACTTTACCAGGTGCGTTAAAATATAAAAAATCTACATTTATCTCGTGTGAACTTTGAATTACTTTATATAATTTCTATCCTCTCTGCAGTGCTTTTCACAAAAAGTGAATTTTTCTTTTCTTCGAATTTGACAATATTTTAGTTTCGCAGACGCGCGTACCCTGTAGATAATTTGCTAATTTTGCAATTACAAAATCTAAATTGTTAAGTAGAAATAATTATATTCTTTAATAAATGCAACACGATTCTCCATTTAAGTAATTATTACTTCCGAACGGATTTGATAAGAATGGATTTTCGACGAAATGATAAATTTGGCGGCAGAAACTTTTACGAGTTGCGCTGGGCCTCCTTTTTGTTGCGAGGGCGCTGATATCTTTCAAATATTTGACAACTCTTGTCAAGTTCTGCTACTAATTTTTTTTGATAGCGAGTTTAGTTTTCCGTCTTCGAAAATTAAAAAAAAAATAATAATAATAAATTTGGGGCCCTGGTTAATTTGCGCCACTTTTGTTCGTATGCATAATGTGCGTACGTCATGTTTGTGTATACATATTTGTTGAGCACAAATTGCATTCCAATCCAACAGGGGTAAATGCGTGTATACAATGGATGGATATTGGAAACTGTACTTTTTGTTTTCGGTTGTAAAATAATTTTGTGACAAATTAAAATGAAGGGGTCGCTAAAAATTGTTTTTATTTTTGTTTGTATTTTATCAACGATTTGTAGGTAGGCACCATTTGAATGGACAAGTGGAGACGTTGGTTTTAGCTGCAGAAATTAGTTTTGTTTTTTTTTTTTGCAATGAGATTTCGTTGCTTCGGTTTATACCAGTGTTGCCAACCTTTTTTTTGTTGGGAATATTGTTTACGTTTTCATAGGTACGCAAGGAGTGTATTTTTTGTTTTGGGTTTTGTACCTATGAAACTATCTATAACTTGCTACGTAGTCGCGTAATATATAGTCTTAAAGGTTCTTAAAAGTTAAATTTCTCGGTAGTTGAGGAAAACATCAACCATCAACTGTATTTTTAATTTTAATTTTTTTAGTAGGTAAGTACTACTGTTTTACGATAGTTTTTCCAATGTGTTTTTCGATACATAACTTCACACAGTCGTTTGTCATATAATTACATCTGAAAGTAGAGCTGGAAAACAAAACTCGAATATTTCATTGAGTTAACCAGTGCTTTTTAAGATAGGTACTTGCTTGTCCAACTGTGTTAACTTTAGCCCACCATTGTATATTATGTAAGTATGTATGTACCTGAAATATGTCCCTACTCCACATAAATGGGCTGCTCTTCAGTTTAACGAGAATTCTATCTGAAATTTGTTGACGTGTCGAATACCTAAATCCTAATTCATCGAGTAGTAAGGGAATTATTCCCAGCTACAGAGTTTGAAGCTTCTGCCAAAGAGGTTCTTAAAAAAATTTAATTTTTCTAATCCGAAAATCTCTTCTTATCTTCTGGAGGTAATTTGTAGCTTTAGATCCTTGTTTGCCAAGTTCTTTGATAGATATTAAAAAAGTTTTGTCACAAGTTTTTTTTTCTAAAAGTTAAACTGTTATTCCTTTTGGTTGGTAATTCTCTGTAGTTGATCTTTTAAAATGTTGAGCAATGTCTCGTTTTTACTTTTAGAATCGATAAACAATGGTCGGAATAGATCCATCGGATATCGGAAAACATCAGAAGCTCATAAAAAGTAAGACTACACCACTACCAAAAAATAGTTCTTCAACCTAAATCATACTCTTGTAAATCCATTTGAATTTTAGCTGCTCAAGAAGATATGTCACAAATCGATGTGCTTGTCTGCGGTCGGTGCTTGGGCGTCTTCCATTTTGTTGAAGAGTTTAAAGACCACAAACGCTTCGTGTGTGACAAAGAGACACAAATTCGAGATGGTCCAGATACGAAACCAAAAATCTGGGCCTTTCTCCTTTGGAAGGCAACCCAGTTGGGGAATAAAGACAATAACAACAGTGGCAGCACCAACAGCAGCATGAACAACAGCAGTAATCCGCAACATAATTCGTGGGCACTTTATCAAACGTGGGTGAAAATGGACGAGAGTATTCGCGAAACCTGGATTGTGGCAGGTAAAACGATACAATCATTTGCCAAAATGGGTCACGGTGGTCTTCAGGAGATGCCAGTTAAAATCACAAAGACAGTGGTCGATAATGCTGCTCCCACAATTACACCTGTTGCTGCTGCTGCTCCCACTACAATTGCGGGAACTAATGCTGCAAAAAGTGAGTCCAAATTCTATCGATCCTTCTTTTAAAGTCTTATTTATTGGTTGTATTTTTTTTAAGAAACTCTAGTGACACAACAGAAACCAATTGTAGCGAACATCAAACCGCCGGTAGTTATAAAAAAGCCAGACGAGGAGAATGATCTGTCCCCCATTCGGAGTGCAGTTGTGAAGAAACCGCCGTTGCTGCCAGTGCAAAACAAATTGATGGCAACGAGTACACCCATTCAGCGTAACACAAAGTGAGTTCATATTTCTACAGATAAATTGAATATATGAATATAGGTATTCTTTTGACAGTCGTAAAGCCAATAGGACAGTACCCAACACAAATGGTGAAATCGAAGAAGAGATTGTGGAAAAGATTGTCGCCAAGCGTTTCAATCCACGGCGAAAAATGCATGAGTACTTAGTCAAGTGGGAGGGCTGCTCACATGAACACAACACTTGGGAGCCACAATTGCACTTAGATAACGTTCCACAAATTCTGGAGACATTCGAGAAACAACTGGCCAAACAAAAAGAACAACGAGCCGCTTTACAAGCAAAACAGCAAGCGGCAACCCTTGCAGCCGCCGTAAAAGTTGTCGATTTAAAAAAGGATGTTCTGAAAGATCCCAATAAAGCTGAAGAAGCGCCAAAGTTAAACTTATCATCACCAGGTAGTGAATCGGGTCGGTTGTCGCGCACATCTAAAAGCAAAGCCATGGACCAAGTGAAACAATGGTGTGCCGATGAAGTTTCCGACAATGTCGCATCTATTGGAGGCAGAACATCTCCAGTAGCAGCTGTTGCTCCGTCACCATTGTCAATACTACCAACTGGTGGTGGAGGGACGGGCGCATATGCGGCATTAAAAAGAAAACTGGACGATAGTGACTACGAAGATTCAACAACACCCATGTTGGCCGATGAAGATTTGGAAGAAGATTTAATTCCGTCGCATACCGTGAAGAGAATGAAAAATGGCAACACGGTCTCTGTTAAGGTGGAAACAAAGAATGAACGCGCAGTTGAAGTAAGTACGCTAAAGAGTAGATGGGATAACATGTATGTGACATGGGTCGTTTTGTTTTTCAGTCAAAAATCATTAAGGTGAATGGAAATCTGAAGACTGCAGTCAAGGATGATTCGTTCTCTGCTGATGTGATTATTACGCAAGATGTGAACGCCTCAGGAGTTGTCAAGAAGCCTGGCTTCAATGGGACAACAGTCAACACAGTGAGTTTTTTTTTACTACACAAGAAACGTATACGTTATAAATGTTTTGTGTTAAGTCGTATAAGGGCGTTTTACTGATGCAACTCATATAGATTTAAGTTAAACATAAATACTGATGTGACAATTTATGCCCTACAAAAATAGCCCATAAGCATTTAAGTAGAAATTAAACTGTTATGAGTCGCATTGCAGCAAACGGCCTTAAGGCAGCCCATTATTCTATGTCTGTTGTGTTGTTCCTTTTGTGTTTGCCATCATTTCAGCTGTTTTACCAAGAAAGGCATATTTTCAAATATGTATGTTCACTTTTCTATTCAGTAAGTTGTTGTCTGCTTAGATGTTGTGGCGAAAGTTATGGCAATCAAAGAAAATTTGTTTTGGCTTGGGGGAGGAATCTCTATTGCTTCCGCATCGACGACAATAGATTTTCAATTGAAAATTTGTCCGTTGCCTTATTGCTTCTTTCTTGTATTTCCCGGTTAACCAGATGTCTTTTTATTCTGGGTTAACTGATCTCATTGCTACGTGTAATAATTAGCTCTCGTCTTAACACATGTAACCATTTCATTTGCGCGTTGTTCATCAGTTTCTAGTACTACTGAGCAGAAAGTTCTGAGGTTCAACGCCGTGATAATCATAAATTTCACCTTCAGATTATTTTTTGTTAAGCACCTTTTGTGAATCTCCTACAAACCGCGCGTAAACCGTGTAAATGTAGTACAACTTCGACTTATCTTACGAATATTTTGTCAATATGACTGATATCAATGAGGAGAAGATTCACAAGGCAACAATATGTACCTACCCTTTCTGTTCTCAATTCTACGATAAATATATGTATGTAGAATTTGAAAGCATGTGCTGTTAGTCACCAATCCGTTCTATTCGATTTTGTCCTTTCTGTTAGTTCACATCTATCTCATTTTCATTGACGTCACTTAATAAAGCCTGACAATTTAAATGCATGCACTCAATCAATCAATGTCCAGTTGTGACTACACTCAATACATACATCCATCTCTCATTGCCCACATAGTTAATTTATATTATCATATGTATTTATTATATAAATTATTTAACAACTATGGCAAATGGAGTCAATATAAATCTATATAAATATCAATATAAAAATATTTTTGTAGAGCTCACAAAAAACTGAAGCTCACATTCGCGTTCTTTCGAAGGGTGAGGCGGTGGCCAACAGTGGAATAGTGCGAATGGGCAGCGAAACTGCTGCAGCTGTCACTGCCAATGAAATCAACGGTCCCATCATAACAAACAACAGCCAACCGACACCATTATCACCAATGGCCGTACAAACATCATCTCCGAGTACGACAGTATCGTCGACCATAATGAATCGTCAAGGGAATAAGATTAACACACCCACCAGCATTGGAAACATTCAAATTACTCAAGTACAACAGTCAACCAACGCTCGAAGCTCGAGTCCACGATTAATAAACAGTCAGACAACAATAGCACGTACAACAACAGCACAACAACAGCAACAACATCAGCAGCCACAGCAAAAACTCACACAAAAATCTGTTCAAACGAACACACGTATTCTCCAGAGTCAACCACGAACGGCGACAATCGCTCAAAGGACATCGATGTCGTCCGGCAACATCCAACAAACATCTCCAACGTCTGGTAAAATGATTATTCCCCGTGGCAAGCCAATTAGCGCGGGTACACAATCGACAAATATGTCACGAAATGTAACACCTGAGCAAAAGATTCTACAACTCTCAAAATCTGGTGACTTGAAGGTGACAAAGAAAGTAATGTCAAAGGAAACTCCTAAACAACAAGCACTTAGCAGACATCAGTCGCAAGTACAGATTCAGAAGGTCCAACAAATAGCACCACCCATACGCCAAATAAAACAGAAGCACCAGCAGCAACAACAGCAACCCGCTGAAATTGTGACTACTACGAGGCAGGTGGCGACGTTTTCCAATGAAGAACACCAGTCGGCGGCGTTATGTCCGGTTACAGGTGAGTTTTTTTTTTTAAATGTTTGTGCATAATCATTTTTGACGTTCCTTCATCTTAAATTAATTTAACATCCCAATACGTCATATTTCGCTCTCTTGAGCTCTTGATTTCAATCTATTCCTATTAAATAATATATTACATACTTGATTCCCATTCATTTTTTCCACTTTAGGTAAAATTCTGGGTCAAATTGATAGCTCCGACATCCAGGAACAACAACAGCAACATCATCAGCTCTCATCTATGCAATCAGGTGTCCTTCAAACGCAACTACTCACTACCGCTGACCAGCAGCAGCAACACCACGATCAAGCTGAATTCCAAGAACTTGACCAATCTGGTAGTCTATTGCTTACCACAGGTGATCAACAGCTTCTGACTAACGACGATGGCACTCCACTTCTTGTGACGGGCGAAGATGGAACTGTATATCAAGTAGCCGGTAAAAATGCCGAAGGCCAAACAATACTGGTTGCACAAGGTGCCGATGGGGAACAGCAATTTGCGTACGTTGCAGCTGCCGAGGGTGATGATAACAACGTGCTAACACTCGACAACGCTGTAGCGGAAGCTGTGGCCCAACTCTCACCTGAACAACAGGCCGAAGCGCTGGCCGCTGCTGCTGCCGGCGAATCTGGTCAATATATCCTGAAGCACGACGAAGATACCAATACGGGCGACATAGTAAACATGGGTGAGGCGACCGAAATGAATCCCGCGCAACACGGTCAACTGTGCATTCAGACGGGCAGTGAAAGTGGCGAATCCCAAGATCAGAATATCCCTGCGGAAGTTGTTCAAGCTGATCTCCCATCACCTGGTAAGCACTTTTTCAAGTTTTGTGTGTTTGCTCTTTCTTTAACGCCCTCTCCCAATTTCAGGCGGCACAAGACGTGTAGTTCTGTTACTGCAGGATGGAACGTTTATGATAACTCAAATGCAGGATGACGAATACAAGTCTCTTAATATAGCGTCATAATGTAATTACGTTTCTCTTTTATCATCTAACTTAAGTAGGTTTACTATAATTTAAACAGTAAGTCGTATTAGTTCACCTTATTTCTTCCTCCTGCTTTAGCTCTCATTCAAAATCTGCTTTGACTCTTTGTTTTCCTTGTGTTGTCCCTGCCTCCTATAGCTTGCTTCCTCTATTTTGCTAAAAAAAAAAAAACAATTCTTTGTATATATTTATAGCGGAAGAAATTTGCTTTGTTAATTTTTATTACTCAAACACTTATTTAAATGTTACCCAATTGCAAATGGGTAATCGACATTGATCGACATTTATCATTTGTTATCATTCTATTTTTAATTTTAACATTTTTTTTTCTATTTCACCACCTTGCATATTTTACAAAAAAAATATATACATAAATGTGAACTTAAAGAAAAAATCAAATACAAAAAGAAAAATTGAAAAAAAAAGTTTTCGAAATTTAGATTAAATCGATTTTTATCCGAAAATTTAACAAAAAAAAAATTTCAATACAGAAATTGTTTAACTTTTACCGTTAAATAAAAAATGATGTAGGTATATATAATGTAATTATAATATAAGCAATAAAAAAAATACTATAAACAAAAATGTTTTTCTTAACACGTCAATCACAGCGGCCATGAAAACCACATTCGGTTCACTCTCATTGGTAACCACTAACCAGTGATCTAAACAACGCAGCGGGGAAATAACCTGTATAGTGCTTGAAAATTGGCTTTATCTGGAAGAAGGTATTCATTTTTGACAGTGTGAATTACAGGTGATTTTCTTGATTCCGGACGCTCCCGGACGCTTCTTTTTGCCCAATGGAAAACGACATAAGAATTGGCAAAACTGTCAGAAAATTGACAGATGATTTGAAATTTGATTTGAAACGCGTGGAACGACTATTTGCCATGAAAAGCGATCCGCCGCGCGATGCCCCACCACTGCCAGTTTGACAAGTCTTTTCCATTTTTTACTACAAAAGTAAAAGAAACATAGGTCTGGCTGACGTCGCGTATAATTTTTCGCTGTTTCCGCCGGCGAACTGAATAGTACCAAAATGCGAAGTCGATAAAAAATGCGCTTCGCGGCGAAGTGCATAGTTAGCCCCGGACCATAAGAATCATAAAATGATACCATTCTTATTACCATTATTGGAATTGAAAGTCCGGAAAACCCCAGAGAGCGATAGGGCTAAGGCAACCAACTTCCCTCCATATGTGCTGCACGCTACCTATAAAAGGCAAACGTGTCGGTTGTGTCAGGCTGCGTAATCGCCTGTCATGCTGTCGCAGCATCCGTAATAAAGCGGGCATGTCGTGGATTTTGGAAAACAATGGCACGCGTATGAACGGAGCACACGCTTGACAATTCATTCACCCTTATTTATCGTCGCCTTCTTTCGAAAACAGTTGGCGAAATCTCTTGATGTCGAATCAAGGAGTTAAGGAAGGCTATTTGAACAAAGCCCATCGCCCAATCTATTGGATTTGCCCGACCGACGTTAACGCCCTCATTGTGATTGTCGATCAGCGATCGTCACGACTACTGTCGATTGCGTCGATTGATTTTAGCTATTCGCACGCACAACATTTTATCACTTCCAAGAGAAAGCATCGATCAGACATTTTTGTAATCGACTACAAGCGACTATCAAATCGACAAATATTAAATCGATCGACAGTTGTTGATCAACTATCAACACTCACAATAGGGTCCTAAGTTAGTGGTAGAAATAGTTTAAATTTACAAACTTTGTTTTAACCACAATTTGTCGTCCGATTGCCGATTAACATCAGTTTTTGTTAGGCCCTTTGTGAATGATTTTGTCAGAGAAATATTTTTCTCCATAGCGTCAACCAAATGTTAAAATTTGTCTTTTATTTGTTATCTTCATTCTGAAAAATAACTTTAACTGTCTTTTCGTTAATTAAAAATTAAAAACAGATACATACTTTTATTTAACACTTGATCATCGTCCGCAAAATTACCGACAAAAAAAAATCTGTCACCCTCACGCAATGCCGACGATAGTCGTCGAAAAATACAATCCACTTTTTTTGACATTTCAGACGGTAATTGTCGATCGCCGCCGCGACAGAGCTTCTTAACTTTTCGTCGCCAACGCCAAACAGTCGCGTCGTTTTTTTTTTAGAGTCGTGGACGACAACGACAATAAGGGTAACAATCCACATTCTTTGACATTTTAGACGACTTTAGTCGATCGCCTCCGCGACAGAAGTGGCTTATTTTTCGTCGCCAATGCCAAACAGTAGCGTCAAGACAAAGGGTAATTTTGTGACGACAGCATACAAGTATTGGCACATGATATTCACCCCTACCGTGGAATCCGTCGGAATTGAGCGTCACTTCACCTATTCGATTCCCTTTCACCTTCTACTGCTATCGTGGAATCCGCCGGAAAAGTTTCCTTATCGAAACGTTTTTGGGAAAGGTAGTTTGGGAAATGTAGTTTCACTGTCTACAAGACGACGACGTCTTGGACAGAATGTCACTATAGATTAGATTAGATTTATTTCATAGAAAACTTACACTTTAAGACAAAAGAGTCTTATAAGATAGTGAAGATTACAATTATTTAAATTACAATTTTGAACAAGCTAAAGAATAAACGTATTTATAAGAAGAAAAAAAACTAAAGAGAGAAAAGAGGGGGCAAAAATAAAAAAGAAAAAGAATTTTACAATTAAACTTAATCATACAACTCCATTAAGTTTGATACAAGATACAAAAAAAAAAAATAAAAATACTAGTCGAAATTGTTGAGGAAAAAAGAACTAAGTTCAGTCCGGAACCGCCGAGTGCCGCCTGCCCTTCGAACATGCCGTGGCAAGGAGTTCCATAAGCGGATGGAGTTTACAAAAAACTGACGTTCGGATGTAAGGCAAGAAAACCGTGGATGTATAAGTTGAGAGGATCTGTTTGAGGTACCAAAACGCAGTTTGTTAAAGAGATAGCTAGGTTGATTGGTCTGAATCACATTAGAAAGCAAAATTAGAGATCTGTAACAAAGCAGGTGGTCAAAGGACATGTTATAAAGTAATTTCGTATAGCTGGAGATACGATCAAATCGTTTAAGGTTAAAAACGTAACGCACGGTGTTGTTAAATACAACATTAAGCCTTCTCCTGCTATTAGCATCACAATTTCCAAAAAGTTCGCAACCATAAGTAAGAATTGGAGTAATGAGTGTTTTTGCTAGCAACACACGTGTTTTCAGGGGAGTGTAATAGTGTGACGTCCACAGTTGACGTAAAATACCATACACTTTGCCAACAGCCGCATTGATGTGGGTATCCCATGTCAATTTCCTATTAAAAACCACTCCCAGATTTCTCGCCGTGTCGACATATTCGATTTTGGAACCACCAAGAATTACGTCGGGAAAGTAAGAAAGATCTAATGGTTTTTTACTAATAACAACGCATTTGGATTTAAGGGGGTTAAGAAAGAGCCCGTTTTTCTCTGACCAGCTGGCTATCCTTCCAAGGTCAATATTGATTGAGCTTGCACAGTCTTCTATCATACCAAGAGGGCAACTTTGATACAACTGGACATCGTCAGCATACATATGGACTGATGATGATGGTGATATTAGTGAAGGCATCTCATTTACATATAGCGAGAAAAGGAGAGGTCCAAGAATCGAGCCCTGTGGCACCCCTCTACTATTATAAAGGAAGTCGGAAGTATGATGACCCGCAGAGACTGCTTGTTTTCGAGACTGTAAGTATGAAGATATTAGGGTAACTGCCGAATTTGAGAAATCAAATAGCGTTGACAATTTATTGCACAGATTAATGTGATCGACGGTATCAAAGGCCTTCGAAAAGTCGAGAAGCACTAAAAAGGTCACTTTATCAGAATCCAGTGATACCCTAATATCTTCCACAACTCCGATAATCGCTGTCATGCAACTATGGTCTTTCCTAAATCCGGACTGCATTGGGGTGAGTAAGTTGTTCGTACGAATGTGTGAATTTATTTGTTTTTGCAGTACCCTCTCGAGGATTTTAGAGAGATAAGGAAGGATAGAGATCGGTCGGTAATCTTTACTATTAGGACTTTTTTGAATGGGTATAATTTTTGCAGTTTTCCATTGTTCGGGGTAAATACCAGTAGTAATGATAAAATTAAAGACATGCACTAGATAGGGAAGAATGACTGGTAGAATTATTTTGACAAACTTGGGATGTATTTGGTCAAAACCAACGGCATTTGATTTAACCGATAATAGACAATCGACAATTTCTGTGTTATCAACACAAGCGAACTGAAAAACACCACCAAACGAACTGGGAACACGAGAGACGGACGCATTTGAGGAAACGACATTAATAGTAGGAAAAGGAAGTGTAACAAAACTCTTATTCAGAAGGTTTATGTCCAGGGTTTCATCAACATATTGATTGTTTTTGTTATTTCCAATTCCAATTTCTCGTAAATTTTTCCATAGCTGTCGACCTTTCATTAAAGGATTTAATTTGTTTTCATAGAAATTTCGTTTAGCAGTTCTTATTTTCACGACCACCTGATTACGCAAGGAGCGATAAAGTTGTAACTGTACATTCAACCTGTAACGTTTCCAGTCATTGTAGGCGAGATTGCGCTGCTCGATAAGTAGCCGAATTTCAGACGTGAACCAGGGACATTGACCATTGTTTAAACGTTTTACTTTGATTGGCACATGATTGTTAAAGAGAGCACAAATGTTTCTGTTGAGAAAGTCTATTTGGTCACATGGAGAGGTCATGATGAACACTCGATCCCACTCAATATTACGCGCATCAAGCTCCAGTTGATGATAGTTAATGCGATTAAAATCTCTATATTCATAGTTTGAGACAGAACAACTTACTAAAAAGTCCATTGTTAAAAATAAGAGGTCATGTTTAGAGAAAGCTGGTGCTGACAACTGGTCATAAAAAAGAATCTCATTACGATCGCTAACAAAAAAAACATCCAGGAGTGTACTGGATTCCGCAGTAAAATGAGTAGGATTATTCGTGTTGACCGGGTACAAGTTAAGTGCCGTCATACCGTCAATGATATTTCTCTCAGCAAGAAGGTTGCTATTTAAGTCACCGCCAACTACGATCTTAGGATAATGTATCGATATTGATTCCAAGAGATTGAAAATTGGGGTGAAGTCAATATATTTATTAGGTCTATATACTGAGCCAATAAGAAGATCACCATCTTTTGATTTAATTTCCACAAAAACATAGTCAACTTCACTTCCAGCAGTAGATTTACATTTCAGATAACACCTTAAACCCTTTTTCACGTAAATTGCAGCACCACCACCCACTCTTCCTATCCTATCACCGCGAAAAAGCCTAAAGTCGTTTACTTTATACGCTTCATCTACAGTCCCGTCGATAAACCACGATTCTGTGACACAAACAACATCAACTCTAGAACCTTCA
The DNA here is from genome assembly GCA_949372485.1 of Cheilosia soror. Taxonomy (NCBI): domain Eukaryota; kingdom Metazoa; phylum Arthropoda; class Insecta; order Diptera; family Syrphidae; genus Cheilosia; species Cheilosia soror. Next base: position 5,085,104 of record OX443563.1, read on the forward strand.
AACAGATCCCTAAACTCATCCAGTTTAGGAGGCAAACTTTGTGCATTAATGTGACACACCCGAAGACCAGCCTTTTGGTCACCAAGAACATTTATCATTGAACGAAGAATATTATTACTTCCACCCATAGAACTTCCACAAGCAATATTAGGCTGCAGAGCTTTTATAAATTAGCAGAAATAATGGAAAAAGCATGTGATGAAAGACAAGCAGCACAATTATGGGTTCTATATATAGACAGATATAACTTTGAGGTGGTAAAGGACTTTGTCTACCTAGGCTCCGCTATGAACTCAGACAATGACACCAGCGCTGAGATTAAACGAAGAATAACTCTTGCCAATCGCTGTTTCTTTGGGCTAAGAAAGCAATTGAGTAGCAAAGCCCTCTCTCGAACAACTAAAGTGACCCTTTATAAGACCTTAATCATCCCAGTCCTACTTTATGGTGCAGAGGCATGGACTCTATCAAAAGCGGATGAGCTTACTCTTGGTTACTTCGAGAGGAAAATTCTTCGAGTAATTTTCGGTCCCGTCTGCATAGACGGTGAATGGAGGAGGAGATACAACGACGAACTGTACGGGCTGTACAGCGACATTGACTTAGCCAGAAGAGTGAAGGTCCAACGACGGCGCAGTAGAGGAAGACCGCGACTCAGGTGGCGCACGCAAGTGGAAAGGGACCTTAACCAACTTAGCGTGCGAAACTGGAGGCAGCTGGCCAAAGATCGTTCTGGCTGGAGACGCTTGTTGGTTGAGGCCCAGGTCCACCCCGGACTGTAGCGCCACTTTAAGTAAGTAAGTAAGTTTCACTGTCAAATGGCCGCCTTTCATTTTTGTCAATACAAATCTGTGTAGCTGCGTTTGTCGGAGGTTATGAAAAGTTTGTTTCAAAAGTGATTAAAATAAAAAATAGCGTTGTGTTTAGCTTGTTCACCTTGTTGTGGTTAATTGTAAAATGACAACATTAAACTGCGAGGAACTATAATCACCCCTATTCCCGTTGGCGTTTGTCGTAAACGACTCGTATTTCTCTTCATTTTTTAGTCGATGTTTTTAACTTGAGACAAATAAATTGAAATAATGGTTAACACATACAAAAGAAAATGAAGTTGTTTACAAAAGTTAAAAAAAAAATCTGAACTATCTTTTACAACGACACGAAACAGTCCTATTCCTATACGACAAACGCCAACGGGAATAGGGGTGAATACGTCTCAAATCACTATCGAGTGCGTACATTTTTATGACCTTTAATTTTCTGTGAGAACGCGAATAGACTGCGAGATCTTTATATCGAGTTGGTTTTGTATTTGGGATCAATATTCAAGAATTCTCCAGAAATTAGTGTTGCCATCTTCAATGACTTAACTAGCTGCTTGTTTACCTTACTTGAACTATGGCTATAGGTAATCACCTCGTTGATAGCCACGAAATGAACGGAACACCTTGGAAGTAAACTTTAAATCCACAAAAAAGGCTAGTAAGTATTTAATACATAATGCGTTTCATATACATATATATTTTGTTTGTATAGTTTTATAGAAAAGCTTACCCAAGCAATTATTTTTTTGTTTTCTTTTAAGTTTTATTTTTACCATCATAAATAATAGTTTACAATACTAAAAATTGTCTGTTTTAATTTTCTTTTAATTATTATACTTGTTTTTTTTTTTTTATTTATATATACTTATTTTACATTTTTTTAAGTGTTGATAATAAAAAAAAAATTAACGTTAAACAGAGAAAAAAGATAATTCAGCGGAGTTGGAATATGCAATTCTCTCGTTTTCTTTTTATTGCAGAAATATCTTGTCGACGTCTTTTTTATATATATTTTTTTTAGGTTACAAGTCCACGAATAAATATATTTTTTTGCTTCTTTTAATTATCTTTATTTATAAAATCATAATAAAAAATAAAAACTGAGTCAGCATTTAGACACAACATTACTATCTATATTTTGCTGTTTTTTTTTCTCTTTCTTTTTCTGTTATCGAAATGTGGTAGGGATAAACACAACGTTGGTTACAACTTTCAGAACGTGGAGAGAGTCTAAAGAGAGGAGGCAACAAATTTCGCTCATGCAAGAAATTAAACGTAATTAAACCGCATTCCCTTTTAAACTTTATTCTCTAAATTAATTTATTTAAAAGGAGGATCTCCTTATAGTTGGTTGAAATATATATATATATACTTTTTTCTTATTTCCGTGGTGCGTTCCTATATATATAGCTTTTTTTTTTAATTATAATTATCAATGATGAAAATTGTCCCACCGATTCGGTTAACATAATATTATAAATATATATAATGTTGTTTTGTTTTTTTTATATTTTGGGGAGGGCGGCCTCTTATCGGTATGTTGACATTTTTGTGTGGTGTCGAGTGTTCTTGTTTAGAGTGTGTATGCTGTTCTCTCCTCAATTTGTATAGTACGAAAGGAAAACTATTACTTTATTTATGTAGGTATTCTTTTGTTGTTTCCCATCCTTTGTGTTCTCCTTTCTTTTTTGCTTTCTTCAATTAACATACATATATATATAAATTTAAAAGTTTCTTATTTTGTTGTTGGTTGATTTTAAGTTAATTTAAATGTTTTTTTTTTTATTTTATTTATTATTATATCTGTTTTTTATTATGTTTCTTATTTATTCAATCTTAGCGGCTGGCGTTCTTTAATTGATTGGACAACCAATCGAGACCCTCGTAAAGACCATCGCCGCTGGTTGCACACGTCGCTTGAATGTACCAGTTGCGGTTTCGGAGTGAGTGCAGACCAAGCTTGTCAGTGATTTCGGCTGCGTTCATTGCATTTGGCAGATCCTGAAAGAAATGGGAAGAATTTTATGTGATAAGAAAATAGATGACAAAAAGAGTGGGAGTGGAAAAAGTCAGACACAATAAATACCAAAATAGACAGTAGACAGTCACCCCTATTCCCGTTGGCGTTTGTCGTATACGACTCATGTTTCGTGTCGTTGTAAAACGATGTGTAGATTTTTGTTTTAACTTTTGTTTTGTTTTCTATGTGTTCTATGTGTTCACCATGTTCTATGTTCTATGTGTTCTATGTGTTCACCATTTCATTTGTTTAAAAAATGTTACAAAAATCGACTAAAAAATTAAGTGAAATACGAGTCGTTTATTACAAACGCCAACGGGAATAGGGGTGAGTATATAGGTAGTTAAAGTGGGGAGTATACGGAGGAAGGAAGAACACAAAAGCTGCTCCCAACGACGGAATGCGTTTTTGCCAATGCAAGAGCATAGGAATTTCTAGAACGATATTCCTATGAATGGCGCATTTTATGATCTGTATCAAGATGTGAATGTGGTCTTGAAAGCTAAAACTCGTCGAATATATTGACTCTGCCACATCCAAGACTCATGGCCAGTCCAAGTGGATTTTTTAATCCTAGTCAGTAGGTGCAAGACGAGAAGAACAACCGATCCTCTGTTGCAAAGACATCGGATGCCACAGAACTTGTATTGGGCAACTGAAAAGAATAATCCGAGATTGCAGAGCATTGTCTCCATAACTTGATTTTGGAACTTAGGGAACGGGGCAAAACTATCCGGAATTATGTATTTAACTTGCCAGAATATGCGGGTAAAATAAAAACTATCTTGGAGGCTCTAAGACGAGTATTGGAATAAAAATTGATTGTTGACAATAAATACGATCAAGGAAATAGGTAGGATTCCTTTCACCTCTTCGTTTTGGAGTGAAAACCAGAACAAACAAGAGCAATCTGAAAATTATTATTTGTAAGGTTCCAGTGATGAAGAACGGAGGTGGTCAAACACTATAGTCATAAGAGTTTGCCATTAGGGACAAGCTTGCTAAACGTGCTCTACTTTTGCGCTAGCACCATTTATAAAACGAGATCTCACGAAGCCCGTAAAATACAATCACTAACCTTTGATGGAAAATAGAAGAACTAAAGTAACTATAGCAAATTCAAACGAGTTAATTTTGAAGTGATTTTTGCAAATTTTAAAATGTATAGAGCTAGGATAAGAATTTGTGGAGTGTGCCCAGTTGGATGAAGATATCCACCAACATAGTGGAAATGGTGGCAGCTACACATAGATCAAGCTGGCTGTAAATGTATGTTACTTAAGGCACATAGGCCAAGAGCCCGAAGTAATTGGTCGTTCTGAGAGGAACCGAAAGATATTTGCATTATTCTGTAGCCTTAGTAGAGGGTATATCGAAAATAAAAGTCTGGCAGCCGAAGAGTGTTGAAAATGCATCATTTTCCACAATAGTAATAGTATGTAAAGGGTGTTTTTTTTTTTGAGCTGTGGTCTCAATAAGACGGCGCAACATGTCAGGAAAAGTTTGGTAACCGCATAGTTTCACGTTGCGGACCCGTGAATTGGCCTCCAAGAACGTGCGAATTGTCATTTCCCATAAACATAGAACATGCCCTCTTAAACATGAAAACATGAGTCCCAGTCGATTTGTACGCAGCGAAGTTCTTGCCAGACGCGATCAAAGTACCCGATTAAACCCATTTTTTAATACTTTGCGTACATACTTTAATCGCGTCTGGCAAGGACTTGGCTGCGTGTAAAACGTCTTGGACTTACATTTCTGTACTCAGCAGAGTCTTCTCTAGACTTTGTAAAATATCAAAGACCTTCAAAATTTGAAGAAAGCAGCAATTAAATGAGAAACCGATCTTTTCGTCAGACTTGTATGGTATCTGTCCAAAATTAACAGTTTAAGTGTCTTTAACAAAATTGCCTTCGTTGGCAAGCAACAAAAACTGCTAATGAAGAAATTGTTTACACAACTGATGTCAAATTTAAGGCTCAACCAAATTTTTTATATAAGTCACAGCGGTGAATGTGTCACATGTGTTACAGTCATAGCTGAAAAGTACTCCAAAACTTTGGAAATGATAAACTTACCTGTTTGTTGGCGAATATAAGTAATACAGCATCTCTGAGTTCATCTTCAGCTAACATTCGCATCAATTCCTCTCTCGCTTCGCCAATACGTTCTCTGTCATTGCTGTCAACGACGAAAATGAGACCCTGCAAAATGGAAAGGTATTTTTTGTAAAGTTAAAAAAATGTTTTCTTTGAGATTGGAAAAATATTTATCATGAGCATTTGGCGAAATAATAATCAGTCCCGTCTTGAAACAATGTTCAGCCATCAGCATTCACATCTGGGAACGTCTGTATCATCATTAAATATTTTGCCAACGCGATGTCGTGTTTGAGACGACAAACTCTGGGTGTTCACAAAAAATAAAAGTACTAGAAATTTAATACTCACTTGTGTGTTTTGGAAATAATGCCTCCACAATGGTCGGATTTTGTCTTGACCGCCCACATCCCACACTGTAAAGCTAATATTCTTGTATTCTACAGTCTCGACGTTGAAACCTAGGGACAACAGAAAAAAAAAATAAACCAATGAAATGCAATCTTTGGTGGACTTTCAAAGAAACTCACCAATAGTAGGTATCGTTGTAACAATTTCGCCTAATTTGAGTTTGTACAGAATTGTGGTTTTACCAGCGGCATCTAATCCGACCATAAGTATTCTCATTTCTTTTTTGCCAAAGAGTCCTTTGAATAGGTTCGCAAATACGTTCCCCATCTTTGTTGTTTTAGTTAAATTAAATTATGCCTTCGAGAAGTAAGTGTATGTATCCTTGGAGATTGTTCAACCGAAGCTCTATTATAGTTCGGTTGTTTGGGGGAGGGCGGTTATCTGCAAAAGAAAGTGTAAATGCACAGGTAAGTTAATGCCAGCTAAAGACAGGAATATTACAAGAAAATTCCCCCCAAGCCATGTATTATGTCATTTCAAATATTACTTTAAGCCAAATGTTCATCCCAGCAAAACGCTGCTGATTGAATAATAGCCTCGCACATACGCAACTGCAGATGATCGCTCTAATAGAAACCATATCATAAGTAGGAGAGAGACGATAAGGTACCTAACATAAAAGAAAGAAACTACCAACACAATTGAGGAAGCAAACCAAAAATTAAGATAACACTATATCGTGCTATGAAGAGTTGTAATAAATTTAAATCGCAGACGATGAGTCATGACCGCGCAAATGTTTTTTTTTTAGTTTTGCCTTTCGATATGATTTCGGTGTTTGAACTTTGATTTGTTTCTTTGTGCTCTGTTTGAGGTGTTGCGGTACTTTAAGCAAACTATGTATTTATTGATGGATTTGTTTTGACCTTATTAAAACAAAAAAGAGTTTGGTGCGCGTATTTAGGTCAACTCTTGAAAATATGCAAATAAAACAATTATGAGATTCACATTCATTTGCTTACTGGGAAACCATACAAATATGCTGCTACATACAGTTCCTATTAATGTGATTCTCTCCCTACATAGGTATAAAGTCTGAGGATAGAAATTACGGATGACATGATTAAGAGAGTACATATCTGAAAAACCAGATAAGACGACCTTTGCATAAATGAAAAAAAAAAAACATATCAACAATCGATATAACCCAAATTAAAGTATAAATAAAAACTTATGTCACTAATGCAAATGTTTTTTATGGTTTCACGTCATCACATTTATCAGACACACATGTGGCATATAGTTGCTTATAATTTGCATTTGCCAGCGTACAATACTTTATTTCAAATAGGTACCTACACAATTTGTCTTGGACTAAGCGTGAGGACATGATGAATTTTCGGAAAGAATGGTTGAATCCATGAGCTGGCAAATTTAACAATCTCCTTATTTGAAATCAGACAAATGGTTGTATCGTTTAAGCCAGTTGCTTTGAGGATTAAATTAAAAGCACTGTCAGAATTCAAGCTATTCAAACAACCACTTAAAAGGAGTCTGATGATGAATTAGTGGTGTAGTTCGAAATAGCTATCATTCCTACCAAAGTGACTGTGCCTACGAGTTGTTGTTAATGTAATTCTCTCAAACAATAATTCATAGACTGAAATTCGATAAAAGTTCCCAACAGAAATTGTCAGAGTCAATCCCAAACAAGCGAGAATCGTTGTTACTCCTCGCTTCCCCACTCAGTAAAATCACTATGGTTTGCAGTTTTAAAGACTTTCTGTACTTCCTTTTAATCAATTTTAAAGTATGCTTGGGTAAATAATAGTTACTTCAGTGATGATGCCCAATTCTCGTAAACAAACAAACAAAACTGCAAAATTTTGTGGTCATTGCATCTGCATTCAGTTAGGATCAGAACTATACTTTTTAATACAGTCATGTTTTTTGCGAATGATACAAGTTGGTGCAACAGGTCTGTTTAGGTTAATTGGAAAAGCTTCTCACGATGTTTGACAATTTGAAGGCGCTTTCTCCGGAAATATACTCTCGGGTGTTTGTCAGACGATAGAGTAGTTCAGCACACTAAACATTGATAGCGGTATTAATAAAAAAGCCTTATTCGCTCTTTAATCCATCTGATAGCTAGTAGCCGAATAGTGGACTTGTTCGTTTGATAACTTTTATTATTTATAAATACATCTTCAGCGGTATTAATAAAAAAGCCCTATTCGCTCTTTAATCCATCTGATAGCTAGCAGACGAATAGTGGACTTGTTCGTTTGATAACTTTTATTATTTATAAATACATCTTATATCCATATTAGCTATCCACTCTTTATCATTAAACGCACGACAGCACTGCGTCCAAACTGTACTAAACATGGTTGTAAATCTGTCATATTCCATCAGCTGACACTATCATGCTGAGAGCATGTTATGTGCTTCCGCTTGCGATTTTTAGATTCTCTCTGTAATTCTCTTTCAGCTTTTAAATTTCTCGCGTCCAATCGAACTTTTTGTTGGTATACGTGGATTTGAAATTATGTGGATATGTTAGCTCTGTGTGTGAGTAAGTTAACCACTCTCTATACGCCGAATTTGGTGAATTAAGTTATCCGCTCTTTAAACATGTCAGTGAAAGCTAATATATGTTTATTAATAAGAATTACGAGTAATCAGATGTAATAAGGCTAATTTAGCGCTATTCGGTATTTATTAATACGGGGGCTTATATCCATATTAGCTATCCACTCTTTATCATTAAACGCACGACAGCACTGCGTCCAAACTGTACTAAACATGGTTGTAAATCTGTCATATTCCATCAGCTGACACTATCATGCTCAGAGCATGTCATGTGCTTCCGCTTGCGATTTTTAGATTCTCTCTGTAATTCTCTTTCAGCTTTTAAATTTCTCGCGTCCAATCGAACTTTTTGTTGGTATACGTGTATTTGAAATTATGTGGATAGGTTAGCTCTGTGTGTGAGTAAGTTAACCACTCTCTATATGCCGAATTTGGTGAATTAAGTTATCCGCTCGTTAAACATGTCAGTGAAAGCTAAGATATGTTTATTAATAAGAATTACGAGTTATCAGATGTAATAAGGCTAATTCAGCGCTATTCGGTATTTATTAATACGGGGGTGAGTCCATAGTGAGATACTTTGTGAGACAGTGCTCAAACTACGCTAGATATGTGCGTTTCGATATTTATAAACAGATCTGTAATAGGTTTACTATATTTCAGCTATCTTAGTCAAACTTTGACCTGAGCTAAATACACATCGTACATATTCGTGTGCTTATATACAGACCACGTTTACCAATATTCAATTTAGTTGAGTGGATCTCCCTTTTTCCGGGTCACTAATAGGTAGGTATGTTCGCAACTATGTTACAGATTTAACTAGGAATCACGAACGTAGTGTGGAATTATTTTTAGAATAAAGTTGTTCATAACTATCTGCCAGTAGGGGAAATATGTACACCCAAGTTTTATCCATTAGCCAAAAATGTTACCGAGTTCCAGACCACCGAATGTTACCAGGCAAAATAATTTTTCAACCCCATTATTTTAGTTAAAACTTAAAAGATTAATTGCTCTTTTAAGAAACAAGTTTATAAGGCAAAAATATTCCCGATAAACGTGATTGTTGTCACCGTTGAACACATTCCCTGACATTTATAAAAAAAAATTATTGCGATATGTTATCGATTGATTTTAATTGCTATGTGAATGACATGTTTTCAAAACTGATAACCTATTTCCATTTTACTCATTTCTACAATAGGTACCCGAGTAAGTATGCACTGCTCAAGACTCGAGAGGCGTAAAAATTAAGCCTATTGCAGCTTCTTTGTTAGGAGGTTTCTTCGCATAATTTTGCATGTACAAAATATTAAAACGTATCACATTTTTTTCTACAGAATTTATATGTGAGTCAGCAGCACTATCCAAACAAGAATACAAAAAAAAAAGCCAGCAATTCACCATGACAAGACTGCCACAGAGCCACCATTATGGAGAACTTCGATGAGTTGGGCTTCTTGACACATTCATCAGGAAAAGAATATATAATAAATAGGTAGGTAACCAAGAAATAAAAAGAAAACTAATACGACAATTTTCACTAAATTAACACCACAGGTGTACTCACAATTAGATCAATTAATTAATAAGTAAAATTTATAACAAAGCAAGGACCGTTTGTGTGTGTGCTCTGTCGATGTCTTCCTCTTCCTACAACTTTTTGACTTTTCGACTTTATTTTTTCCGTCGCCACCTCCTTTTTTCTTTCGTCTTCTTCAGTAGTTCTCTCGGCGACTATTTTTTTTCTTCTTTTTTCACCACACAAAAAAGGGACGCGGCTAATCTTTTTTTTTTTTATGGAGAAAAAATATAAAACTTCCTCCATTCAATATTGGAACGATGGAAAATTTATTTAGAAACACTAATTAGGTTTTAGTTAGTCACAGCTTCTAGAAATTTCAGATAAACATATGGATTGCTATACAATTCGACTGGACAAAGTGTAGTAGGAAAAAATGTATCCTTTCACAATAATGTACACATGCAGAACAGAAAATCTCCGTTAAATCGATTAAACAATCAGGAAAATCTTATGTAAAAGTATTACCGTTTATGAAATACGCTATCTAAATGGATTTTATTCCAATTAAATGGAATAATTCACACGATTTTACAGCAAACACGACAACGAAAAAACTGCCTGAGAAAGAAATCACTTTTCTTCAATTAAAACGCACAGTATGAAAAGAAATTCACCTTACATTGCCAACACTATCGAAAGTAGCTCTGTCTCAGGTTTGTAAAATTTTCAAAATGGCCACTTGCTGATTTCTACAGCAGACAGACTAGAGCAACAGAATATAGCACGGAATACTCATTTGAATGGGAGGAAAAGGAAACTTGCCACGTCGAAATTGATGTAGTAAAATCAGTGTAGAGAATGGTGAGTTTGACTGAAAGCCGGCGTAATGTCATTGTTGACACAAAGAAATCACAGATGGCGGTGATTGCCAGCTATGGTCAACAAAATGTTCACCACGTACCATACAGCCATATAAAAAAAAAAGTTGGTGTAATACTTTACTTCTTAATGGAAAAATACCACTTTAATATAAATAAATAAATTGTTCGTAATATTCTCAAAATTATTCAAAGAAACTGTAACAATATTCCTCAATAACTTTTGCATTAATTGTGTGAACATCCGCATTCAGATTTGTGTAGCTTTTCCAATAAGTGAACACGAATAGTGCAAAAAAATTCCTCTTTCATTCGGAAAGCAGTGAGCGCAAGGAAAATAATTATGTTTTATCCAAAATCACCTTTTCTAAAGAACCAACTTGTTGAATCACAATTGTTTTCACGGAATGTAAGTTGCACAGTTTTTTAATTACTTTATTAATATAGAATTTCTATCGGAAATATTGTTTAAAATTGATTTTGGACGACGAAAAAACTTTAGTGTGACGAACTCGAGTGTACCACACATAAAATGTCAGCCAGCCACGATGATGTGAGGGTGGTGGAATGGTGATGAGGCGACATGTTGAATATATGTCAAACGTATGTGTTTGAGATGACGTATTGTGGTGAATACTAAGCTATTTATTTAGGGGGCGATTGCATTTATATTTCTGCTGATATTTTTCAGTTGTCATCCAGATCTAATTTGTGACGTTTTCTTTTGCTTCGGATTTGCTAGAATGTTGAAGAGGAAATAAAACACAGAATTTCGATTCAGCTCAAAATTCGATTTTTTTTAATTACCTAGTATGTTTACCTACCTTAAGCGTCTCCTACTATAACTCCTTTTCCTTTTAATTTTGTACAGCATCTTGGAATAAATCACCTGCTAGAATGGCTCTGCCAAACTCCAACTGTGACAACTTACCGCGTTAACCTTCTCACATCTTCTATTGAGAACTTCAATAACAAACTTCAGCAAAGTGTATCCCAAAAATATGACACCTTACCAAACACCTTCAACATAAATGGAATTCCTGAAGTGGTATGCATAGCACCCAATGACAATATTTTGATATCTCCACTAAAAAATGCGAAGGAAGTTATGGTCGATACTGGCTGTGGTGCAGCACTCTTACGTGGAGCTCACATCTTTGCCCCCGGAGTTCTGTCAATGCAAAGCGGAACTAAACTTGGAGAGACTGTGAATGTATTTACAGATCTGGAAGGGAAGTGCAAGAAAGGGACCAATATTGTGTTTGAGTCTGACCATAAGGTATTCATTGGTACTGGAATTGTGAAAATGCAGCGATACCAATTATACGGTGAAAATGTTGCCAATCGTGGAATTGCAGTCGAAATGAATTCAACGATATCTGGTGTTCCATCTATTGGCGATCTGTCCTCAAAAGATGCGCTTTTACAGAATTTCCCTTCGATTGTTTGTGTACGAGTTTTAAATCCCCAACCGGGTGAAGCAATTCTGGACATGTGCTCAGCTCCGGGCAACAAGACAACGCACATAGCTGAACTTATGCGCGATACTGGTGTTGTGATAGCCCTAGATAAAACAGAGGGTAAAGCAGATCTAGTGCGAAAGAAAATAGAAATCTATCAACTAAAATCAGTGAAAGCTTTTGCCTATGATTCTACCAAGGTTTTAATACAGGATAGTCCGGTGCAGTTGAATGCTCCACCGTTTGCTCCAAATACTTTTGATCGCATTCTTTTAGACGCACCATGCAGTGCTTTAGGCAACCGACCACTGTTGACTAGTAATTTGACACCGAAGATGTTAAAATCGTATCCAAAAGTACAACAGAAGTTATTTAAAAACGCAGTTGGCCTGTTGAAGCGGAATGGGGTCTTAGTTTATAGCACATGTAGTATAACAGAAGATGAAAATGAAGGTATGGTAAAATGGGTGTTGGAAGAATTCCCTGAAATGAGTTTAGTTGAAGCGGCGCCGTTGTTTGGAGGACCGGGCATCGAAAATGCTGGCTTGCCTGATGATAAGAGGTATTAAATGAATTAAGAAACCTCAAACGGTATGATAACTTATACTTTTATAATTGCAGAAAACTTGTGCAGCGTTTTGGACCAGACAGCGGGAAATGCATTGCGGATAGCATTGGGTTTTTTATTGCTAAATTTGTTAAGACCAGCTAAAGAATTTTGTAGTGTTTTGTTAAGAATTTTTATTAAATGATTGATCATTGTTATGTTTACTTTTTAATGTCCCAAAAATTCTCAGACAATCAAGTAATGCAGTGAACAGCTCTTAACAGCTCGCATTTTAATTATTCTTTCCGAAGACGGATACCTCGAATGTGATTTGAGCCTCCGACGGAGTATTGTGTTGCATAGATCTCTCTGTTCATCACTAGGGCCGAATCATTCTTAACAATTTTAAAAATAAATTGAATAACAAAACTCAATGTACATTAATGGAGCATTGTGATTCATGCATAAAGATTATGATGCAGCAAAACAATTTGATTGAGGTAGGTACCTACATTATTCTAATTTCAATAAATAGTCCGCCAGGCATAATCTTAAATGTATTTCATTCATATTTCATACATAGCAAAAAATTGTGTGTGTTTCCGAACACACCTTATAATTTACCAAACTCCGAGCACTTCCCTCAACCGTGGTGAAAATAAACACAATTCGCCGCACTTCTTGGCACTTGAAATTTTGACAACTTGAAAAATAAAATTTTCGCTACCAATTCCATCGAATACTCGATTTTTCCCCCGTTTCCAGCAAATAACTAAAGAAATATGTCCTCAAAAAACGCATCAAAGAAGCATAAATGGTGCTTGGACTTTAATAGCAAGTAAGCATACTTTTCCTTCCATTAAATAATTTAGAAATTCCAACCAAATATCCCTATTTTCAGCAAAAATACAGATTTAGCATCGCCACCAGGCTATAACCCATCGGCATTGATTAACCAAGCCGAAGTGGTAAGGGATAATCATTTGGTTATGAAAAAGTCATGGGATCTTGCTCTGGCACCATTAAAACAGGTACCCACACAATACTATTATTGCAATGGCCGAAGTTAAACTAATTTGCAACATTTTCTTTCTAGATTCCAATGAATTTATTCATTATGTACATGTCGGGCAATTCTATCTCCATTTTTCCTATCATGATGGTTGGAATGATGTTAATCCGCCCGCTTAAGGCGATGTTCTCGACACAAACAACCTCAAAATTAGCCGAAGGTGCACAGGGAAGTGGTCAAAAGTTGGTTTACTTTTTGGGCAATTTAGCAAATATTGGGTTGGCGCTGTACAAATGTCAAAGTATGGGATTACTGCCGACTCATGCATCGGATTGGTTGGCATTTGTGGAACCGCAAACAAGATTAGAATACTATGGGGGTGGAGTTTCATTTATTTAATAAAAAGGAATAAATGGGGGGAAAATATAACTATTTTATGTTCTGTTTGATTAGTAAATATATTTATATTCAGTGTCTGAACAATAAATTAACAAAAAAAGTCATTATTGGTTTCTATAAGCAGTCTTCGCTGTGGTATTCTATTAGGTCTGGAAAATTTCGCTGACAACGCCGTTGTAATGTTTATTTATAGTAAGTATGTTAATGATTTATTCCTTTGCAACATCAGGGATGAGTTCATCTTTTAAAAACATGGCCCTAAAGTTTTGAAGTTCGCTGTTAGCTTTGTTAATAAAATAGATTTATAGAGAAGTTGAATCTAATCTCGAAGCGAAAACGAGTGCTTACAATAGCAGCTTTCTCGTGATACGTGATACTAGGCGCTATTATTTATTTTCCACGATCTATGTAAACCACTGGCTGTTTGTCAGATAAACAGCGATTGATGCCTTTAATTCCAAGGATTGAATATAGAACCTTTCGTAAAAACGAAGCTAGTAATACTAAATGCAGCAGACCCGAATTAGGTTAAGAAAACGGCAAAACACCCAGATTTATGTGACAACTAAATATATCTAGGTTAATATTGTTTATCATTTATCTAGTGCTTTATTGTTGACCATAATTTAACTATTGGAAACTATCAAAAAATCGACCAAAAACCAAAGAATGTAAATGCGCTCACTGAATACTGTCATTCTACACTGCGTGTAAAGCAAAAGTCGGCTATACAGTCCATAATGTAAATAAGGGGTGTAGAGTGTAGTGTAGATATAACTGAACTGACGTGTAGACAAAGAAGTAAAATAAAAATGTCAGGTGGTAGACTGTGGTAATCTTTTCCTTTGCCAAATTCCTAAATTTATTTTACGAAATAGTAAGTTGCGTAAATGAAATAATGAAAGTTCCAAAACAACGTTCGAATGGCTATGAAGAGTTTGGCTTTACACTAGCAAAGCACAACCATAAATACGTTGCGATATGTAGAATATGTAATAGAACTCTGCAAAATACAGCATTCATTCGTCTGCGGGGTCATCGGTAATTTTGTTTACTTATGAGTATGTATTACGGCGATTTCTATTTTGTACATATCACATAGGAATGTATGCAGACCACCTGCTTCAGAGAGACCTCAATTGCGCTCCATATACGCTGCAGGTGATGAAACTCTTTTTGCGCCCAATCAAAATGAATATCCCGCACACGATGTTGGCTCGCTACTTTCATTTGATTGTTCAAATCAAAGGCCAACACTGGTAAATAATTGGAAATGCTTAATTGCTTGATGATTTTGCTGAAGCATTATATTTTTAGGCCCTGCCAGATAGCATAGCTGCTAAAAATGATTTCCCCGAAGCTGAAACTACTGTAAGTCGCAAGTTTGTGAATCTTTTGAGAAAGTGGAAGCATACTTTCTCAAGTTAAAGTTTATTGCATCTAAAGCACTTTCGGTATAATCTAAATTTTATTTCTAGTACCCTCCATATTTTACGGCTGACGAAGTTAGTACCGAGAAAGAGGCGAGAAAAAAACAAATAAACCTTAAAAAGATAGCAGTTCTCGGAATAATAAAGAAACATAAACACACTCTCTTCGAAGATCCGTTGGCAGATAGTGCAGAAATCTGGATGAAGGTTCTAAGAAAAGCCCAATCGTTGGGTCTAGCCTCTGCAAACCAACACTGGACCTTTGCTCGTGATTCTTTTGAAATGTGGAAGAATCGAACGTTAGTATGTATACACAAACTGTTTAAACTGTTTTGTCACATAATCACATGTGTGTTGTTTCTTTAAGGCGAAGAAAGATTGTCTAGATTCGGATGAATGGAATGACAAACTGGACATTGTAGATATGGCCGTTTTACAAATTTTAGAGAAAAACCCCGTCGCCTCAATAGATTCAGAACCTAACAGTAGTTGCAGTGCGGAGTAAGTCGTAGTCGGTCGATAGAAACTGACCTCTACATATTTTGTTTGTGTGTCCTTACAGATATGATCGTCAGAATGAGGAATTTTGTGAAGTTCCACTTATTACTCCAACAAATGACCAACCAAATGTAATTGTTAATCAACCAAAAGTGATCATTACTCGAAATAGCGAAGATGTTTCCACTCAGACCACTGATGAGTTGTATGAAGCTGAAGTAAGAAAGAAAAGACTTGAGTGCGAAGTTCTTGAACTCGAAGTCTATAAAAAACGTTTACAAGCCTTGCAGCTGGAACGTGAGCTTCTCTTGCCGCCTTCAATGAACACTTCGGTTCTTTTTCCTGCATCGGACAAAGTTTCGATTCCGACTGAATTTGAAAATAAAGACCAAGAATGTAAAACACATGATAACGAAATTGTAAAATTTGAAGTTGAGGATGACGATTAAATCCAATTTCCATTACTGGCGGTGGAATTTTGATGCACTTCGCTGTACAAACATTTCATTATTATTATTTGTACGACATTATTGTAGACATAGCAAGTTGTAAGGAGTTATATTTCATAGTTTGAAAGTACGCGTATAATAATACAGTTCTACCTAACAAAAAGCTTTGTTTAATTTAACGTCTTAAAATGTTCGCTTAAGTTATGAAAAGCGATCCGCCGCGCATTTGGAAATAAGCCCCCAGGTAAATATCGACGTCAGTTTCCCGACGCGTCAATAGTTGCAGAGAAGACACACGAAAACGATTCGGCAGACGCTAATAGCCAGAGCTCTCAATGGACCCATTTTAGAAGTAGTGCAAGGGGTGATTTTTGAGCTGTGGCGGAAAAAAGGTAGGTATCATTAAAGATAAATATTCTTCAACAATTCATATTCATGTTAATTATTGGGGAGAGGCAGAGCTAAAGCAACGAGAATGCCATATAAGGCAAACACACGTCGTGATAACAAGAAAATAAGTGTTTACTCTCGATTTCATGTGCAAGATTCTTTCGTATCAGTAATTATACTACGTAGGTATACATTGAACCTAAATGTACAGCGTATTCATAATTTGTCTATATAAACCATGGATTCTGTTTGTTGACCGATTAGCAGTAGCACATGAAACTGTACCTGCATCGACTTCAAGTATACATACCAGATTTACATAATGATATTATCCATATTCTTTTGGATTCAAGAGTCTCAAATTTATCAACATTTCTCTTGCTTATTAATCGTTCAAGAGAATGAAGTCAATGTCAAAGTCAAAGTCCAATCTGTATACTCTCATGCTCATCATCGACTCCGACTGTATTAATTGAGATCCGCTTTCTGCTGTCGCATAAATTTCCAGATTGCGAGTGCGATGCCTCTATTTCTCGATCATATCCCACTATTTAATCATCACTAACAGCTGTTATTCATTACGAAATCATTTTATGCAATTTCGTTCTTATCATTAATTACTTTCCCTATCATTCCGCTTTATAAATCCCATTGCGATCTGATGAAATGAAAAATTAACAAGTCCACTTTATTTTGTTTTAATATTTTCGTACCTGACATTTAATTAGATTTATATTAATATAAATAGCTTGTGTCATTGTTTAGTTTTATCATTTTATCTTTAAAACATTGCTGAAATATTTTAAGTAATTTTATTACCACCTAGCAGGAATTGAAACATGAAAACAACAAAGAGACTACCTAGCAAAATAAAAAAAGAAACGAGTTCTTGCCAAATATATATGACATCTTTGTCTTTTCACTTTTTGCGATGCTCATCGGCGTATTCCTTAATTTTATCTACAATTTTGCCAGGTTCATCGACTCGGGGCACCTACACAAAAATTAAAAGAAACAAGAAAGAAAAACATGATTCTCATAGATCTGCAAAATTGTTGTTTCTACATACATCATAGTTTTGAGAAATGTAAATTCCGGTGTATATACCCGCGCCAAATGTCAACTAAAAATAGGAAAATTACATAATTATTTTTGGTGATTGGACTTTCACTTAATTTGTTTTCGTAAATTTACTTAATTGATAAATAAAATACTGTTTAGTATTTACGCTTACCAAGAATTTAAACATATCGAATAATGTATTCCCTTCACCCGCCACTTTGTAATGAATTCCAGAAACTGATGGACAGGAAATTTTTAGTTCTTTTTTCGATTCGTTTGCAGTTGGTTTTGGAACGGCGCGACGTTCTACAAAGAGCTTTCTTCGAGCAGCTGATTTTACTTTTAACTCCAGTAGCGCTCTCTGGAGTTGGTTAGAGAAGATAGTTGTTTATCACTGATGTAGGTACCTACTAAATATTTTTGTTGACTGTTGAGCTTTGATTTTACTCTTGGGTATTGTACTTATCGATTTTTAAAATTACTTGCTGAACAGGTGCGAAATTAAATTAAGAATGCGATAATGGTTGCTTTGCTCGTTGTCCGACTGACATAACTTTCAGGTTCAGGGTTGTTTGAGAGGAATATGATAATTTGTGTTGTCTTGTCGTCACGTCATACCCGAAAATAGTTTTAGTAGATAAAGTGAGATAGAATGTAAAATGCGACGGTAGTCTGCCTGTCTACCAGGGCAAATCTCTTGTTTTGGTATCGATGGATACAGTGAGTTACAAAATGATGCTTTGCTAAACTGCCTAAATTTTATCTCTGTAGACATTAGGCGTATTTTTTTGAGAATCTATAGATAGCTCACTTTTACTTTTACATGCAAAACGTTTATACTCACTTTTGGTTTTACATGCAAAATTGTTATACTCACTTTTGATTTTGTTATACTCAATTCCCAAAAAATACGCCAATTTTTGTATGGGAGATAAAATTTAGCGCGAGCAGGATACTGGGCATAAATTTTGACATTTTCAAAACAAAACAATTTTTAATTGACTATTTCGTGGATTATTTGATAATCCATGTAAGTGAGTATCTACGAAAAAAGTGAAAAAATAACAAAAAAACAAAACACATGTGGCAATAGCATATATGGGTGTGTGTCCCATCTACATCCTGTATAACGAATTTAGCGAGCATTTATCTGCGCAGCCTAGTATCCTGCTCGCGCTTAATTTTAGCGATCGCTTTTCTCTCCACAGCACAGATAAATGCTCGCTAAATTTTGTTGTTATTTTTTCACTTTTTTCCTACTCACTTACATCGATTATCAAGTATTCGAAGAAATATTCAATTAAAAAATTGTTTTGTTTGGAAAATGTCAAAATTTATCGCCGATTTAATGTACCAGGCAATTCTTTCGCGAGCTAAATTAGTGGAGACATTTTCTTGGCCGAGTATAACAAAATTGTACCTAGTACGTATAACACACAATATTGTTATACTCAACTGACAATTAGTGTGTCCCATCTATATGAAAATAAGAATTTAGCGTGCGGAACAGGATATTGCCTTGCTAAACTGCCTCGCTAAATTTTATCTCTGTAGACATTTTTGTATGGGAGATAAAATTTAGCGCGAGCAGGATACTGGGCTTTAACATATTACAGAGACAGAGAAATGGGTATAGAGGGGTATTTTTTAATTTAATTTAACTTGAGTCAACTCGAGAAATACTTACGGGCAATTACAACAACTGCACTCTGCTGGCTGCTCTTGACACTTTCAAAACTCTATACATATATCTAGTTATCGTAATTGCGTGCTAAGTAATCTACTTAACTTTACTGTGTTGAGAAAGAAAACATGCTTAAGGACCATTCACATGAGAGCGAACGAATTGATGAAATGCGAACAAACCACTTTTGATGCACTTATGAACAGAAAACTGCACATTTTACTATTCCAAGAGTAGGATATTTAATTATCCCATCAAAATGTATTTAGAAAATGAGTTTAAAAACATTTTAAACAACGAAATATCGAATTGCAAACTTTAGGCCGCGAACTGTCAAAACTTGCGAATATTCGCTCGTTCGAAGGTAGTTGGTTGCTCTCGCATGTGAATATTGTTAACCGCATGTGACTGTATTATTTTTCTTCTTGGCTTACCTATATCATTTTGTTAGTACTGTACCTATGAAAAGCAAAGGCAATAATATTAAAACTGTGGTTTAAATATTTGCCTAAATCCATTTGACTGCTGGTTTAAATGTTATGTACAAAGCTTTAAGCATGGAATTAGTGTTACCATCTCGACCCAGATGATATGATATATTGGGTTCGAGGAGTTCAAATCATTTAAGGATTTAGGAATGAATTCTGCATATTGTTCGATATATCAATAATTCTTCATAGATGAGTTGTGTACGTCGAGTTTTAAGTCAATATTAAATATTGAAAACTATTTAATATATTGACTCACAGAATAACGACATAATTATCTATTTGCCTTAAAAGTGGCATGACGTCCGTTGAAATTGAGCTAAATCCAAAACAGAAAAAAAGGTTTCACATACGCCTCCGAAAAAGAACAAAGTAATAAAACTGCATATTTTTTTTGTAATTTTTTTAAAAGTGTATTTATAACTTTATTTCTCCGATTTTTCTTCCTTTTGTTTATAAAGTATATATAATATATATATTTTTTTACTTCATATACCATCGTATTATGTATATATAATAATAATAATCATCATAATAATAATAATTGTTAATTCAAATTGTAAATTAGGGTGTTTACTTCAACAGCAAACACAACAATTTATAAATTCTTTTATCATTTTATTTAATATGTTTTTGTTTTTTTGTTAGTTTTCTTCCTTTTCTTCTGTTTGCTCGATAGTAATATAATCATAATGATAATAATAAGATCATAATTTGTTTTTGTTTCACTATGCTTTGTTCTGTAATAAAAATTGTTTATTAAATATATAGTATGTATATATATTTTATATATTTAGTTTTGTATTCTTTTTGTTTTTATTCTTTGAAATGATTATGCCTTAAATATATATATATATGCATTTATATGCGTTTTTTGTTTATAAAACTAATAAAAGTAGGAAACAAACAAACTGATAAACTATATTTCCTCATACTATATGAGATTTTTTTTATTTCAAAAAATGTCGGTGTATTCTTCATCCTTTTTGTCTGATTTTTTACAGATTTTTTTTCTTTTTTTACAATATGTGTTGTATAATCTATATATATATATAAATACTTTTCTTATTTAGGTTTTTTTTTTAATTCATTTCTTTGCTAAATATTCCCTATAATGTATGTTGATGTTGTTGGTTTTTTTCTTTCTTTAAATGTACTTATGTGCATATTTTGTTCTCATAAGGAAAATGCCATATTTTCTAATAAAAATAATAATAATATAGATACGCACATTTTTAGTTTAACTGTAGATAATTTAAATTTTTACTGCATAACTACTATTATGTATTATTTTTTTAAATATATTTTTGTTTGTCTGTTGTATTATGCAATTACCTATAATTTTTAGTTTGTTTATTATTTATGCTGTTGTTCCCCGTTCAAATAACGGCCCTAATTTACATGTAATTATTTTGTTGTGGTTTTTGTTAAAGATTTTTTGTTTTTTTTTTGTTGGTTTTTGTGTAATCATAATGTAATAGTTTTTGTTTTGTTTTTGATAATAATAAGTGATATAAAATAAACAAAGAATAAAAAAATGGCAAGTTTTTTTTTGACTTAAATACTAGGTAAATGTTTGACACGGTTTATTGTTTAGTACTCATCTTCAAATTGTTTAATTCCTTTGCTCGTTTCATTTTAAGTAACTACCAATAGTTGGTTTGCTTTTTATTTATTCATAATATTATGTCATTTTCTTTTAAGGAGTTTATTTTTATTTCTTCACTTTAACTTGCTTTTATTGGATTTGTATTTTAGTTTAATTTTAATGATTACCTACATAATTATTTCGAAAAAGAAACACAATCAAAAATAAAATACAATTCGAACATCCCTTCGTGTTATTCTTAAATTTTAATTCAAATCAAAATAATTTACTAAACTTTGAATGGTAATGAAATATAATAGATAATAAAAAGTAAGTTATTTGTTTAGTTTTTGTTGTCTTTGTTAAGTGAAAGAGTTTTTTTTTACATGTATGTATATATATTTTGTGTAAATTAGTAACTAATTTGATCAAGAGTATATTTTGTAAAGTTTGTTTTTTTTTTCATTATTTTAGAGAGTTTTTTTTGTTTATAAGTTAAAATTGCTGATATGGTTAATAATAGCCGCAGTTTAAATAGTTTCTTTTCTTTTTTTTATAAGTGTTCCACATTTTTTGGTTTGGTTTTATGATTGAATTGAAAATGTTTTTTGTTAATTTTTTTTTTGTTGTGAAATTATGCGGGTAATTTACTTTTAATAAATTGTAAACAATATAAGATTTGCTTTTATGATTAAGAGCGTCGTGTAATATTAATATATATGTTATTAAATTTTCTAAATTATTTTTAGTTTTGTTTAAAATTTTTTAAAGTATTAGTTTTTGCTATGAGTTACATTTTATTTTTGTTAAAAGAAACATATAAATGAAATGATACCGGAGAGACTGCATAAGACTGAAATTTAGCTGGAACCGAACTATCTCATATAATACAACTGAAAACATTTGCTTCATTTTTAGATTTAATTTCCTATGATTAGTAAC
The DNA here is from genome assembly GCA_949372485.1 of Cheilosia soror. NCBI lineage: Eukaryota > Metazoa > Arthropoda > Insecta > Diptera > Syrphidae > Cheilosia > Cheilosia soror. Next base: position 5,107,345 of record OX443563.1, read on the forward strand.
GTTTTTTGTTTTAATTTTATTTTGCGTCCCTGCTCAAAATAGTTGTGTGTGTGTGTGTTTTTTTTTTTTTAATTTTTATTTTGTTTTTCTTATTTTGTATTTAATTTTAATTGAAACCATTACTCAAGTGTATGTATCCTTTATTTTACATTCTTTTTATATTTATTTTATTTAGAATTATATTTATTGTATGATTTTTTTGTTTGTGAAACGTTCATTGAAATGGATTGAATCTAATATACAGTTGTGTATTTACATTTTTTTTAAATATATTTTAAGCGGTATAAGTATGAAGACAGGTTATGGAAGTTTATTTTGAAAATAGTTTTACGCTCGAAAATAAAAATAAAATAAATTTTATGCAATCTCTTTTTGTTCTCAAATAATAAAAATGAAAATGTTAACAAAAATGTAAAATACATAATTATATCTAAATTCATTGGTTAGACGTAGGGTTTATCGTTCTACTAACAAATATTTTATTTTATTTTTTAGTAATAATGGTGGTAGCTATTTAAGTAAGACGTTTCCAGATAGGGATTTATCGGCATATTAACTGTAACATTTGGTTTTAAGGGTTTGGTTGCAAAATTATTTTTGTAAAGTTGGTAAGTTCTTAAAACACATTATTCTTGTAGCTTATTGGAGTTACGTATACTAGTCCTAAAGATAACTGAAGAGATATGACTGACTTTAGACAAGCGGTAGGTTATGAATTATTGCTTTATTAAATTGACAGGTCACACGACCAAGGGAAAATGAAATCTACGATGTCAAAAATTAATTGACTTAAAAGGAATTCTGACAGAAATTGTTTCCATAGGGGTCACTGACATGGCAGCTTTAATATCGCTTGAGCAAATAAATATTATTTAGGAAACTAGCGCTTTTATTAATTGGGCAACTGAGAAATGTGGGCTCAGTGGTTAGTGTGCTGGACTGAGCTATCCGAGGGGTTTCAGGTTCGATCCCCAGAAAACACACAAATTATATCTTAAGATTTTTTCCACTGCGCCACCTCTCGCTAACGTCTGACAAACATCCGAGAGTATAAATGTCATGGAAAGCTTCGCAATTCAGCCGTTCGGATTCGGCATGCAGATGTAGATCCCTTCCATTCGTCCTAACGAATAAAAAACTCACACAAAAGAATGGTTGTGAGAAGCTAGCGAAATTCTATAAATCTTTTAAACGCCCTTAAATAATTTCATAAAATTAATTAAATTATGAATGAGGGGATGCCATAAATGCCATTTGCATGCTACGTCACTTTCGTAGAAATTTGAATGTGCCCAAAGTTAGTCACAGTCTTAATCAATCATTGCTACTTTGATGCATATTAATAGTGTGAAATAAACGACGACTTCTATACCAACCTTAAAAAATAACCACTTCCCGTAATGTTCCCATATTGCGGCAATTTTCCAATAAACTATGATTCAAATCATTCGACACTCGAATGGAAGTATACATATTGCTGGATTATAGTTATGTATACCAATAAAATAAAACCTGTTCCCGATGTTGAGAAGAGCAAGCAAAACCTGAGAAGTAAGTGAACATGAGGCCATGAAAACCGAAGTCTTACTGAATATCAGTAATTGTTCAGCTACCCAGAGACATATAACATGGACTTCATCTGCCTTTTCAATATGAAATTTACAAACTATCACTGGTGACGGCTTTGGGTTTTGAAAATTATTTTTATTTATTCGAGATCATTATGTTCGAAACGGGGGGACCTAGATTTCTTATCCGACAAAACAGTCTTACTTAAAAACAACCCAACATCACTATTTTGTGCTTTAAAATAACTTATATACACTTTTTGGAATTACAATAATTATTTGTTTAAGAAACTGTAAATCATTGATGGAAAAATAGGAAACCAAATAATTTAAACTTTTTATTTCTTTCGGTTTAGTTTTTATTTTGTTTTTCTTAGTTTTTTTTTTGTTTTTTTGGTTGTTTTGCATATGTTTTGTTCATTACTATTTTACTAATATTTATTGTTCATGTTAAAGGTGCTCTTCAAAATACAAAAATTGATTTTGCTTTGTTTGTTGAAAAAAGAGAAATAAAAAACCGAAAATGTGAAATAAAAAAAAAATATTATTACATATGTATCTTCATCTTCTGTTTTTTATTTGTTTTGCCATAAAAAGAAATTATATTAATAAATTAACAAATTATTTTTGTTTTAATTTTAGCGGTAACTTTGACGGATGGATTTTAAATTGTTTCTATATGTTAATATTGTATTTTATAAATTCTTGTCCTAAGTTATTCATTTCGCTTCCTCGTCAATCCCGAAAGACTAGAAGGAAGTCCTTCCTTTTTTTTTTTGCTTAAATAATTTAAGGAACTGTGCTACAATAGAAAAATGATTATAGTACAAAATAATTCATTTCACTTTGTTTGATTTTTATTTTATTTTTTTTTACATTAAAGTGATGAATAGAGATTCACATTCTACAATGTATTTGGATATTTTCATTTGTTTAATAAGAACTATGTATTCGATTTTCCCTTGTGTGTATATTCAACATATCCATTGGTTAGTTTTTTTTTGCTTGCATATTTAGTGGAATAATTAATAATAGTTTTATGTGTTTTTTTTTAATAAAGAATATTGGAACAAATGAAAAAAAAAAAATTCAAATGAAAATTGTTTTACTTTTATAATAATATTTTTAATGTATTTTGTATTCTGTTTGCTACGTAATTAAGTAAAATTATTATTACTTATTGTTAATTTTAATTATATATATAGTTAATTTAATATTTTTGTTCTATTTACAGTATAAATTCGCTTTTGTATATTAGCCTCTGTCGCTTTAGGTGTCATCTTAATTATTTTATAATAATGTATTTTTACCTTTTGTCTAATTACTTTTACTTTTCTCCACTCTAACAGGCTAATCTTTTAGTATTACTTATAATTTGTTTTCGTTTTTTTTTATGTTTATAAATATTAGTTTTAATTTTACTTTTAAATGCACTTCTGAGCTTGATATAAGCGCCAATTATTGTTGTCGGTTTGTTTGGGATAACTAAATGGGACTATTATATTTCTAAATAAAATAAGGATATAAATCAAATTGGTATAAGCTAACAAATAGGCGTTAATTTTTTTTTAATAATTGTGTGTTATTTTAGATCTTTAATTAATTCCTTTATTTCTATCTCTTTATGAACTGCTGAGTTTGTTGAAGGAGTATATTTGTTGTTATTCTCCTAAGGTATATGGTTGAGGCTTAGTATGTATTTCTATAAACTTTAGACCGCCAACTCTTTGGATATCTATACACACCTAAGGTCTGTGTACCTACGATAATCGTGGTTGAATGAGAAAATAAACACGGTTGAGAATTTTATTATGACTATGCTAACCGAAATCGAAATAGCTCACATAGTCGTGAAATCAACTTTTGATGTCGAATCGGACGCAGAGTACGATCATACCTTTCTATTAAAAAAACACAAAGTTATACATGGTAGCTTTCAATCGGCCCTGAGAAAATGTAGATCAGAGAAACAATTGCCGAATTGATAAGTTTTGGTTGGACAGTAATACTGAACTTGATGTCAAATCTAAGTTGTCAGTCTTTAATTCGGTGTTTGTTCCAAATCTTACCTATGGCCGTAAGGTTTGGGTAATGACCGAAAGAATAAGATCGCGGATAAAAGCTGTCGAAATGAGATTTCGCCGTTGTATTGCTGGTGTATCGAATTAGAAATACCAGAATACGTGAGGAACTGAATGTTGAGCAGCTACTTCTCCGGACGGAGCGGTCCATGCTTCGGTGGTTTGGTAATGTACATGGAATCCGTACCATCAGGGAGCTATCCTTTAGGTAGATCTAGGATGAGATGTTTAGAACAAGTCCACAATCTCTACACTACCCGTATGGGGATTGCCCTTGATGATTTAGAGTCGATGGCGGAGAATCGAGGGCTTAATGAATAAGCGGGCCATTGAAAATGAATGAATGAATGAATGAATGACTAATACTCTCAGATATTTGTAAGATGTTTGATGATTCATTGAGCTAACGCACTTACTCAGCATTAATAGTAAAAAATGTAATTTTGCTATCACCACTCTCAACGAAAAGAGAAGAAGACTTGACAGATCGAAAATATTTTTTATAAAAAATAAAAATACATTCTGGTTGTCAGTTATCCTCTCTGTTGTATTCAGTAGTTTGTTGGTCTAGTGCTCATCCCTGAATTGGTGCCAGTTCTGGGCGCTTGGTTAATTCGGGTCAGAATATAGAAAATAACAACGTGACAGCGGGTCCTACCGATGAAAAGTGTATTGTTTCAAAAAATAGTACCCAATACTTTGCAGCAGAATGACTGAAATTGGCACTGGTTATCAATACTTAGAATCGATTTTAACGAGACTCACAGTAGCCAAATTTGTATTAAAACTCTCGCTATTATTAATCCAATTTAATTTGAGCTGAGTTTTAAACGTATTCGGTGGCATAATAACAAAAGTATTGGCTAATATAGCTTCACTAGTATTTTCTTAAACTTATTTTGATTTTACTGGATTTCTATTTATTGTAATTATTTTCCTTTTCAATTCTGATAGTCGTGCGAGTGAAAAGTCGTGCGGAGGAAAACTGATGTGCACATCAAGTTTTACTTCCTAGACAGCTTCGTTGACCAAGTTATTGCAATTATTCTTACGACTGCATTTCTTGTTAAACTGAAGACCATTCACATAAGTTCTAAAAATAACAAACAATGAATTAAATATGGTTCGTGAAACAAATGAATTCAATGCGTATCTATGCATAATATGGTTAGGTCTTTTCAAGGCACATTTCACTCGATGCGCTTATCACTGTAGAAAAGTAGCATTTTTATTCTTCTAATATATTTGGACATAATGACATTTTCCATAATGGCTACACAGAAAACCTTTCTTTTCACTTTCCACTGGATACTCCTTGCAACAAAACTCACCATTCATTAGTGATAGCAAGCACATTGCCTCTCTTTGAATAGTATGTACTTATAATTTACAATTAATTATTTGTTTGTATACATTACAAGAGTTAAGTCACAGTACTCCTTTTAAGAAAATTCTTAAGACGTTCAATTAGCTGAACAAACAAATTTTATTTTACAAAATTATACACTTAAACAAAACAACCTTAAAGAATATCCTTCAATTCTATCATATTGTATATATTATATATATCTCCTACATCACTACCCAACGTACTGGCTTTCTATGTATATATAAATATGTTTTTTTGCTTTTAAATTTTTGTAATTTTTTTTTCTTTTATAAATGAAAAAATATTTATTTTTGACATAATAACCGATATTTGTTTTTTTTTGAATGATTTATTCATCTGCAAAAAATCTATTTATGTATCTAAATGCAAAAAAAGTGATTATATACTTTTTGTGTTTTAGTTTTTTTTTTGTTTGTTATCGTTAATTGTTTTATTTTTTGTTTTATTATTTAAATCTCTATGTATATAAATATATTATTATATGCAATACAAGTAATATGTCATTTGATTTTTGTTGTTTTTCCTTGTTTACTTAAATAATTGCATGAAATACCCTGTATCCTCTATTTTCTTCATAAAACAGCTTAGGACATTTAATCAAAAACACTATTAAAACAAATTTTAATTCAAGGCAAAATTATTGTTAATATATTTCAAGAATAAAATCTAAAAAAATGTCCGTGCTGTGCTAAAATAGTTTGTTTTGTTTTTCATTTTTATCGTATATTTCTACTCAGATTAAAATCTAATTAAAAAATTCTCTTCCAAATACAAGAGTACTAATTTAGTAATAATGGTTTTTTTTTATATGTTAATACATTTTGTTTTAATATATATTTCGAAGAAAGGCTTTGGTTTTGTTTAAAAAACTATCTTTTATTTTTAATGTACATAATAGTTTGTGTTTTGTTTTAAATGTTTAATTATGTCATCTCATAATAATATATTAATTATAATTACGCTTTTTTATTTTAATAAAAATTAACATATTTGTTTTTGTTCTAGTTGTATAAAAAGCATGTACTATTTCATCTTTTTGTCCATTATAGCTTGATAGTTATTATTTTTAATGAAACAGTTTGTATAGCTACGCAGTTTTCTCATTAAGTAAAAGAAAATGAGCAAACAAAGAAAACCGAAATAAAGCTATAAACCAAAGGATGTAGATTAAATTTTAAGAACAAAAAAGGAGATTTATTTTTTATTACTTGTATGAGTTCAAAAGTTCCCAATGAAGATGTCGAGTCTTTCTCTTGAATTGAAAAAGGGGATTGTCCTTTTTAGGAAATGTTAACCTATAACGCTTAAATAGTTCTTTGATGTGGTTGCATGCCATTTCCATCGATATAATTGTCAAATTTGTATTACTCGTATTTAGCGCAGTATGACAAAAAACAAATAAAGTTAGTTAGCCGTCCACAGACTTACCCTACTCAATTTTGACAGGTCGTCTTGCATGTCTTACAATTTCGTTCGAGTTTTTACAAATTTTTATTCAATTGCAAGAGAAATAGCGCGTATCGAGGCAATTTTCAATTCGTTTTTACAAACGTAAAGGACCAAAACTAAATTTTTCATGTTGTCACTACGACTGTAAACAAAAATTTGACATTTGTGTTGCAGTTCAAGGCAGAAAAGGTGCGTGGATGAGAAGCAAATAACATCGTTTTTGTATTTTTCCTGAAATGACAAACAACGAAAATGGGTACTTAATGGAGAATACGATTCTGTGGGAATAATCCAGCTTAAGCAAAGGTGCGATTACATTGAAAATACACGTGCCACTTAACTTAAATGGGTTTTCGACTATTTCTAGCACCAGCTTACTTAAGCCAACATAACCCTGAAGACGATCTATAATTACGAACACTTTTTTTGTAGTTGTTTAAAAGTCCAAAAAAATACGGGTATGAAGTTTCGACATTGGTATTTCGAACGGTCTGAATGCCAAATTTGACAGATATTAAAGTTGTGAGACTAGTGAATATAAGAAAAATATATGCAACAAAAATGTACATTTTCCGTATTTTAATTTCAGTTTTCAAAGAACACTTTACAGGCCCAACATCAAATCACACAAAAGACACCCAACAATTTTGTCGACTCATATCATAGAGCCTAACGTTTTTAAGCATCACTTCCATTTTATTGTAGGTCACAATAGCTGGTTTTTCATGGAAAATATTGCCATTGTGATTTAAATGTATGGTTGATCCTAAAAATGATTATAAATACAGCGCATTGTACGAATTTGGGTAGTTATGAGTACGAGTAAATATTCTGTTTTTTTTTTAATTCCCAACATACATTAAAATGCAGTTTTTCGGTTTCCTGTCATTGGAATAATCTAGGTATAGCGGGAACAGCACGGAAATTAACAGAATACTCGGTACAGGTGTCATTGATCCATGAGACGGTGCTGAACTGTCGACTTACCAGTGAGTTGATACCTACCTAAACGAATTTAGACAAACATGGAGGCAAAAAATCATTTGAACTGTTTTCTAATTCTCTTTAGCAAAGCGTGGTATTTCTTTAATAATGTATTTTAAAGTCGTTCTTACCATTATTGTCTGGTGTAAACAAGCCCTTAAATGGAAATTTTAGCAATTTCTATATATGAATACAAATAGGTCCAGTTTTGTTTATGATTAGAAGATTTGAAATGTAGTTAAAGCAAGAATTCGTTTCATCTCATCCATTTATTCACAATAGTCTTCAGTTTTTTTTGTTGGTGTTGAAAATTAAACACTGTGCAGCTTATGGCAATGGAGATTGCTCAGCGACTCCGATTTAAGTGCACGTTTATTTATCACAACGTTTTTGCTAGAATGTAAGGCCAGTTCTAAATGCAAAAAGTTACTGCACAGCTCCATAATCTTTAACTCATCATCTGCTTCTGGGTCTATACTATACAAATAAAATAAGCTTCTATTCCAGACTGTAATATCCCCATCGTGCATTTATCTAATTTCAAGTTTAAACAAAAGATGACGGTTATAGTAAATACTACAGTTGGAAAAACCAAACCATATAAAGCAAAGAACGAAAGAAAATACCAAAAAATGAGAGTATTCCTTCAAAACTGAAAAAAAATTATACTTCTATATATATAATGGCAGAATAAACAAATTTGTAAGAAGAAAACATTACGCAGTGTATTCATTTTTATAATAGTTTTATTTTTAATGTGCGTTTATATATAAATATGTTTTTTTTTTCTTTAATTATTTCTTCCCCAATTTATTATTTTGTCTAACAAAATTTTTCAAAATTAATTAATTATAATAGTTTTCACATATATATGCTATGTTTTTAAGTTCCTGTAAATATAATATAATTTTTTTTAAATGTTTGTATGTAAAAATTACCTTTGCAAACATTTTATTTTTCTAAACTAATTTTGTTTCGCAGTTTACTGTATCGATAATATAATTTACAAGTTTTCTTTGTTTCTTGATGTAAACTTTCATTATCATTATCGCAATTCAGATAATACAATATTTGTATTAAAAAAAGAAACATAAAAATTTATATAAAAAGTAAACAAGAAAACAAACAAATTTAAAGTGAGACAAAGTTTATAAATGATTTATGATCATTAAGTCACTTTGGATGGTAGCAAGTGGAAAGCCTTAAGTTGGTTTCATAATTTCCGTTTTTTTTTTTTTTTTTTTTTGGAAAATTTTCAATTTTAACTATAGGTATGTTTTTTATGAATTTGATTTTTTTTTAATGTTATTTCAATTAAATATACATATGTGTGAATGTGACTCTTTTTCTCTATTTTTTCATATGTAGATATACTAGCTTTAGTTTTCTATCGAGAAATGTAAGTTAAATTATTTGTTATTATAAGTTTTGTTAAGCGTAACTTTTATATTAATTGTTTTTTTTTTCATTAAAAATAATAAGAAAAGGAAAGCACTTATTTTTGCGATATAAAATAATAATTAAGTGATATTGCACCGTAAGTAGGTATTGAAGAATAAAAAAGATGAAACCTTAACGAAATCATCAATTTTTTTATGATTTTTATTTTCTTTTCTATAAAGCTAATTTATTATTATTTTTTGTTAAAGACATTTATTTGAACTTGGAAGAGGGGTTCATTGTTGCTGAGAAAAGATTTAACCATACAAATAAACATTTGAACAAGGAAGAGAGAACGAAACAAATTAACGGTTTGCGATTTTTCATGTTTTTATGTAAATTGCATAAAACTACATTGCAACTGATTTAATAGGAACTGCTTTGTTTATCTTGTAATAGTATGCTTGAGAAAATTAACAAAATTTCAGCCTAGCATGAACTAACAAATAAATGTTCTATTGTCTGAAAATTCAGCTACATTCCCTCTCACATTTTTCGCGTTTCATATTAGAATGCAATATTATGTAATCGAATTAAAACCAACAAAATTAATAAACTTAATTCTTCCATTAAAATTTTGGTACCTTGTTTTTCTAGTGTATTATTTGTTTTTTTTTCTAAATAGACTAGAATATGTATGTATATGCTTGTTGTGTATATATATAAATAACTTTTTGTTTTTTTTTTTTTTGGTTTGGTTTCATTCTTTCTTTCATTTTTTTGTTTAGATTATGTTACAGTAATAAATATTTGTTCTGTTCTTTTTTTGGTTTAATTTTTTTTAATTTCTATACTTCGAAAAATAATATTATTTATACTTAAATATAGTAGCCCTTAATATATAATATATAATTTTTTTGTTTTGTTAAAATGTATATTATTATTATTACTCATTTTGTTTTATTAAAATGTGTGCTTCTGCTTAATGCAAGCAAATTTCTAGTTAATAATATATATATTTTATTTTTTTAATGTATTCATAATAATAATAATAAATTATTTAACATTCCCAAAGGGAATATAGATGTTGCATTGATTTTAAATTTTATTTTTGGTTTCGGACGCATTTTACTTGAATTTCATTTTCTAATTTTTTTACAATATAGGTTTTTTTTTGTTATTAAATATATAGATTTAATTGATTTCTAAAAGTTTTTGTTTAAGAAAAAAACTATTATGTTTTTTTTTTTAAATAAGAAATAAACAAATTTCCGATGTTTAATTTTGTAATTAATAATTCTCGACTAGGTATACTACATAATGTGTATATTTAATTTTAGTTCGCCGGAATTGGTTACTCTCTAAAAAAATATTTGATATGACGAACGGAGAGTCCAAATGCGAAAGTGTTTAAATACATAGTTGTTGGCTTTAGTGTTGAAAGTGTAAACAAAATAATATTGATATTTGGCAATATTTCAAATAAAATTTGTTGATTATTTGCTCCAAAGCCCTTAATTTTTTTTTCTTGAATTTTTGTGTAGCTAATTAAATTAAATTAAAGATATTGTTGAGTAAATTATGTATTAAATTGAAATACTTTTTCAGATCAGAAGATGAGCTATATAATAATCGAAAAAACGAAGAAGAAGACCAGCAATATAAAACTGCTGTGGCTGCTAATTACTAGGCCATATTTAAACTATTATCATGAGTTGAACTTCAAACAATTTTTGTACAACAAATTTGAAACAGACATTTTTTATACTGCGGCATCGGGATCCAGTTCAATCTACCCCAAAATAAGAAATGTATGTCAGTATACAAACGCAATTGTATTGCAGAGGCATCTGACACAACTTTTGAGTAATTTTTTCAGGGTAGTTCTGATGAATTTTTACTTTAGCTTCTTCCTATTATCGCTTACATTTCATTTTTTAAAGATTTGTTTCTATTTGCGCACTTGCAAAAAAATATATCAACACACGAAGGATATAGGGCTTATTCAATACCTGCTCGCACATTTTTCACTTCTACTAACTAGGTCGCGCTGTTAAAAGTTAAAAGTTAGATTAAAATATCTGCGTTAGGTGGCATTATTCTCGACGCCAGTAATGCTTCTCGACGGAAGCATTATTAAAGTCAGACAGACAGGTATTGTTTAAAATGAAAACTCGTTTCCTTACTGGTAACTTATAAAGTTCAGCTTTCAAACAAAAGGTAGTGATTAAACTCTTTGAAAATAAAATGAATCTAAAATAGTACCCTTTATAACACCTTTTCGTCCATTCTGAATGGTACATTCTAAGGCATTGTATTAATTACTTAAATCTAAGTTCTAGTCTCGATTATTTCGATCCACTCTTGTATTAACAAATAATTGGGGCATTCTGCAATCTTCTAGTTATTAAGGGCTTCTTGAACTCAAAGTCGAACAAATGCTTTGAATTATAGTTACAAAAAAAAAAAATAACCAAAGAAATCTCTATGCAATACTTTTGTAAAAAGGTACATTTATGCAATATTGTACATAATTTATGTAATTTAATCATCGTATATTTTATTTACTGATATTTAATTCTTATCCTTATGTTTTTTGTTTCTTATTGGTTCGAAAAATTTTGCTAAAAATGTATGCGTTAATAAAAAATGTATGATTTTTGCATATTTTTTTTTCTTTGTTTAAAAAATATTTTTATTTTTATTTAAATAAGTTCTTTTCACGACATCGATTTTATTTTTATTTTTACAATAATTTTTTTTTGATTTGCTTCTTTTATTTGTTTTATTCGTATTGACAATGCCACAAATAACACAACAAAATATAAAACAAAATTAGAAATAACGGAACGAATTTTCAACAAACAAGCAGACGAACTGTACAGGACATAAATTTGTATATTTTTTCCATTTTTTATATTTTTCATGTATAAAGTTTTTTTTATACATTTTTTTATATATTTTTATTTGATTTCTTTATTTTTTTTTATTATTTAGACAAATCACAGCCCATTTGTGGAATTTAATTTAAATGGAAATCATACGTTATACTTTAGAGATAACATTTTTTTTTTCGGACCAATTTTTTTTAATTAAAGCAAAATGTGAAGTTGTTAAAGGTTGAAAGAATATCTAAAATATTGCCAAAATCAATTGTTTTCTGTTATAGTGTTCGTTTATTTTGGTGGCTAAACATCATTGACTTAGTTTCTAAAAAAATGGTTTAAAACGTATTTTTTTTTAAGTAGAATTTGACTAGAATTGTTTTATAATTTATTCAAATTTGGATGTTTTATATATCAGGGCAATGAAATGTATATATTTTATATACTTAAAAAATAAACAAATAAGTTAACATTATTTTTCTTCGTGAGAAAAACAGTATATTGGTTTAGGCGTTTATATTTACTCTACTATTCCTACGAACGCTTGAATAAAAAATTACATTACTTAGGGGGGACTTTCATCCGCCTTATATACATATGTATATATATAATTTTACACAACAAATCGTTGTTGGCATATAAAAATATATATAAATATATATACACATAAATTTGTTTCTCTGGGTTGTTGTAAATCGGATTTTCCAAGTGCTTAGGCTGTTTGCTTAAAAATTAAATTGGATTAAAAATGAAAACCTACATCCTTTGCGCTTGAAAAAAAAAAAATAAAACAAACCGCACAACAGTACCCAACTGAAAAATCAAGAATGTTTTTCTATGGCTACCTTACATTATAGCTTTATAAACTAAATAATTTATATCTACAAGTATCTGTACAGAAAAAAAAATCATTTTTTCAATGACAAATTATTTTTTTTTGGCTTATGTTAGCTGTAGTTTTGTTCAGTTGCATTGCTGCACTCCCATCTAAAAATTGTTTTGTACATTTTTTTCTCTAATTATAATTACTTTTTACTAAATAAAAAATTTAAATAAATAATTCGTTTAACAAAACCAAATAGTAACAAAACCTGTTAGTGGCATAATAATTATGCGTTCATAAAAAAAATACTGAAGATATTTTTTTTTTTAAATGTATATATTGTAATATAATATAGTATATTGTTGTTTATAATATAATTAATAAATGTTTTTGTTTTATTTATTAGTGTAATATCTAATATTTTGTTGTTTTTACTTAAAATTAATAGTTAAGCATTTTTGTTTTCTCTCCGGCTTATGCCTTCATATTTGTTTCAGTATTTTGTTATTATGTTCATAATTTTTTGTTGTTTGCTTTAAATTTGATTTGAAACTAAATCGAACTAGATTTGGATATTAATTTTTCGATTAAATATTTAACAACAGATTAGAAAATTCTTAAATCAACGATTGTTTGTTTATTTTATAAAACACAGAAGAACATAAAACAAAAACAAAAAACGATTTTAAATAAATGTATAACATTAAGGTAAATTCGAATGGTTTTATTTTTTTTTTTACTTCTCTCTTATTTTATATGACTTAGGTTTTTCTTTCAATATATATATATGTATGTATATATAATTTTTGTTTTAATAATAATTATGAAGCTTTCAAATATTATGATGAAAGTGAATTTATAATACAGTTTTTTGTCTATAAGGTTTTTGTATGTGATTTTGTTTTATCTTTATATAAAGATGAATTAAATTCCTTCAAATTTTCACTTTTTTTTTAAATGTTTAATGTTTTTTTTTTAAGGTTTTTTGTATAAAAATGTTTGAAAACCCCAGATCATATTGGTCGCTCTCCAGTCAGTGTATAATATATATATTTTTGTTTTTATACAATATAATATTGGTTTTGTGTTTTTGTTTTAATATTATAATTATCATTAATTAAATACGCTAACAAATGATTTTTGTTTTATTTAAAGACTTTGTTGATCATGTTTTTTATTTAAAATTTAAGTACGATATTTGGCAAAATTTACTATTTATTTCAAATCAAGTTATTATTGAAATTTTAATTCCGGAGACTCATCTGGAAAGAAAGATTGGGACTGTGAAAGAATTAAAAATTAGAATTATTGAGTGTAAAAAAATGAGATAGCATATAATTTAAATAAAGAAGTAAAATTAAGTAAAATATATCTTATTAAATGTAAAAGCCCGAACCACACTATTTGAAAAACAAGATAGATAGATCGCAATTTGATAAATTTCAATGCAGTTTGCAAAAATCAAAAGCGGGCTTATCGATAAAAAAAATAAAAAATATTTCTATTCAAACCAATCGAATATACAATTTCTTACCTGGTATTACTTTCTTTACACTAAGGAACTCCTGTTGTTAATAGGGTCGACTAGCATCTTTTGGCCGCTTCAATTGAACTTTCAGTCTTTTCATGCCAATCTGAAAGCCATTCATTGCTTGAATGGCAGCTTGAGCACTGGCAGGATTATCAAATGACACAAATCCTATAAAAAAGCGAAAAAAGGATATTATTATTATATTTTACAAACTAATTTATAAAATGTTGATGAGATGGAATATAATTTTTTTTTTTGTAAACAATAACTTACCAAAACATTTACTCTGATTTGTAGCACGATCGATGAAAACTTTCGAACTGATTACATTACCAAATGGGAGGAACATCTGCATTAATTCAGCATCACCAAATTCTTGCGGTAGATGATAGATAAATAAATTACACCCCTCTGGGCCAGAAATCGAACATCCTGGGAACATCAGAAAATCTAAAATGAATTATATGAAAAATGTTTAAACCTTAATTGAATCTTAGAATGCATCAAATATAATTTTTGAATTGTTCTGATTGTTCTTAGGTATCCAAGTGGATAATTTGTAACAGGGTCCAGTGGTTGTTAAATGAGACCAATTACTATTATTTCTTATTTCACTCTGTGAAGTAGAATTATGATTACTCAGCATTTAACGTTCAATATCTTATCAAAGGCGATCTTTTTCTCAGGCAGTAACCCTCTTAAAATTCGAATACGCATGGACAAATACCTATGTAAGCTAACTATTTTCAGCATAAATATCGAATGTCATTCCATTAATGAACAAAAATGTCTGTTTAAATTCCATTTAATTATAGTTCTCAGCCAGCAAAGCTCCACTCACTACTGTAGGATACTTATGTTATATCGAAAAAATTTGTTACATTTACCTACCTTGAGATAAGTTTGTTTCAGGGTTCCAAAATAACTTTGGGTAATTTTTATTAACAAGAATGTCAGTTTGTCATCTTTCTGGTCATTGTGTCTTTATAGCAAAATGCAATGGAGAACAATTAAGCTAAAGCTCGAATTTAGCTCCGATATAGACATAAAATGTAGATAACACTTATGACAATGGACTTACAAATTTGGTCTAAGTGTGCCCTTTTTTTAGGACAGCCAACTTACATAGCCTTTCTGAACAGAATGTTTACAAAAGCCAACAGGAGAAAAGCAAACAAGTAACCAAAGAACTAAACAGAGTCTCATTTGTCAACCGCCGTGGACCCAGTTTTTTCAGGTTTAGCCCTTTTTTATTTTTACCCTAAATTATATATTTTAAAATATAATTTATTTTAAAAATAAGAAAACAAATCAAAATCAAGACGAAAAATTAAAAGGAAAATAGTTATTCAAAATAAATAAATAAATATCTCTATTTACTAGATTTCCTATACCTAAAGCTATAAAAAAAAATTAAAACAAAAATTAAAAACAAATAAATAAACATTTATATTATCTATATTATATGTATATACAAAACTAAAAAACGTATTTTAATCAAAGCGTGCAATTTCTTTTTAAGGATAACATAAAATAAAATATTATTATTTAAGTATAGAATATGCCTACATATAACATAGACAAATATTTATGTAATATCAAAGGGTTGGAATAATATATATTGTTTTTGTTTTGGTTTTTTTTTTCGGGGACGAGAGTTATACATCATGCACATTAAAAGTAAATTCAAAAACAATAACACAAAATGCGTTCACTTATAATTTTTGCTTTCGTTCATGACGACACAAGCCAAAACGGATGCTGTACAATGCTGAAGCATTATATCTCCTATAAAGTTGAACTTAAATAAATCGTTTTTTATTGCCATAATAAATTGCATCGTCTTTTTATTATTACCTTATCCAAACGTGTTTGGTTGAATTCTGACGTAAAAAGAATAACGTCGTCATCGTCGCGATAAAGGGTTCACCATTTCAATTTTGTGTTAATTTAAATTTTATACTCCAACGAATATTTTTCTTTTTATGGTTTTTAATATTTTTTCTCTAATATCTTAGGCAATAAAATTTGTCTGTGTAAAAACAATACGGGAAGATCCATCCATTTTGACTTGTATCGCAGTAGCGCACACTTTTGCAAACTAAATAATATACGTGTGTATTTTTTTAAATATAAAACATAAAATTATCATCACTACAGTTTTTCATTTAATTCGAATATTTGAGTCTGAATTTGGAAATATTTACTAACACACTGTTTGCTCTTTGTTTTTTGTATTTTCTCTTACCTTCTCTTTGAGTAGGTGCAACCGTAGCTATTGGTGCTGGTATAGCCTGTGGAAATTGTCCATAGACGGCTGGATATGCTGCATTATAAATAATTTGTTCACATAGTCAAAAAAACACATTTAGGAGACATCACAACGTATAAATAACATTTATTAACAACAAAAAAAAAAAAAAAAAAAACAAAAAAATATAAACAAAAAACATAAATGTATGTGGTAAAAGAAGATGTTATAAACAAAATTTGATTTTTTTGTTTGATATTATTAACTAAAACAAAATATTTAACATTTATTAAAATCACTATGTAAAAAAAAATTTATATTCAAAAAATTGATTATGTAGAAGGGAATTGCAAAGATAGCTGCATAAGACTGGAATAATATATGAATTTTTATATAGCGACAGAGATGTTCTTAAGGGCGTATTAAAATGCAGCAGCGGATGGAATTTCGTGCATAATATCAACGATAGTATATGCCTTGGAAATTTGTATACGATTTTGAAAAGAAGTCTTGTCGAGAGCAGTATTTGCTTATTTTAGCAACTGAATCAGAATCATATATTTCTGTAAATAATGCGAGTCCAAAACAGTATCTAAGTTCATAATTTCAGAACATACGGTTTTTAAAGTACTTCAGGTATTGAATTCGAATAATTCGGCAACTTAACACTTGTTGGTATATTTTTTGTTTAGAAACTCAGTCAACTAGCAAAACGATAGAAAGACGAGTTCATCATCAAATCGAATGCAATTTTTACACGAGTTTATAAAAGTCAATTGAAACTACATTGCAATGATCCAAAAGTAAATTATGAACTTACCGAGAATAAATTATTAGCTTTTCGCTAAAGCAATCAACAATGAAATATAAAATAGGATTCTGTCAAGCCAGAATCGTCGCAATTTTAGCTAAACTATCTTCGAATAGACCTGAATATTCAATGATGAAATGTACCCTTATAAACTGAGAGAAACATAGTTCAGTCTTGAGAAAACTAGAAAAGAATACGCCCAAGATCCGACCACAAATAAGTTGTTATTGCCTCAGAGTATTCAATTCTGACAAATGCATTTCTGTATTCTGTAATAAATTATGTTTGAATTCAATTTCGATTTTATTCGGAATTGGATAATTCTCTCTGATTAACTGGAAATTTGTATCTAACTTTCGAAAATGTAATAGATTCAGAATCGGAAAAGGAAGTAATTTCGCCTAAATGGAAAAATATTCGAAATTAAGCAGAAGAAAAATTCGAATGAATACAAATTCGAATGAAATTCGAACAGAACTTAGTAAGGAACCAAGTAAAAAAGTAATTTATCTGAGAACTACATACAAATGCACGTGCATCAGCGAAGAATGAATTCAGCAAAGAAAATGTACCCTTCGAGATAAAAGTCATTCGGGTTTATGCGGAAATAGTCAAGCCGAAAGAAAAATAGTGTCTTGTGAGTTGGATTTTTTCTGCAATTGTGAATTTCTCTCTAAATGTTCAAATATATTACACTACATTCTGTTGATTATTGTTAAAACATCAAAGCCATATTTTGCAATATACATTAATAATATCCATATAAAAAATGCGCAATATATCAATATTTTTGTCTCACAATTAAAATTAAATTTTGAGTTAATTGCAAATAATTACCATTTGAACGAATATCAAAAAATTAATGTTTTTTATTTATACAGCTTTAAACATACATATTTGCAAGAAGCTCAAAATATATAGTAATAGTAAACAACAAACAAATGCACACAATAACATTGAGAACATAGATTTGTATATAACACCTAAACAAATTTAGAAATTAAAACACGAAACATATAAGAGTCACTCATCCACTTAACATTAAACAATAATAAACATTGCATTAAGTGCAATATTTTTTATTTTATTTTAATTTGAATATTTCCTTTTTAGCCTATTTGGGTTTTTAGTTTTTTCTATATAATAAACATTTATGTATTTGAATTTTTATTTAACAGAAAACATTCAATATCTGCTACAACTAGAAACACCTGATTTATGATTAATATACACATAGAAAATCAAATAAAATTATGCAATGATGACAAATAAAATATTTTAATTCATTTAACAAAATAAATTTACATGAAAAATAATATAAAAGAAAAAACAAATTAAAATATATTCGAATAAATGGTTAGATAATAAAAAAAAATTGCAAAAGACAGTTTTTTTTTAGATCTTATACCTTTAACTTATATGTATGGCTTAATTGGTAGAACAAAATTTTTTATAAAAAAAAATAATCCACTTACCAACACCTGGATATGGTTGCATTCCCGTAGTATAAGCAGCATGTTGCATGGACGCTTCACCATTTGGTAAACCCTGCGGGGGAATTGATAAATGCAACGCATCTGGAAAACATAAATATTCTTGCTGCAATATTCCGTTGTCTATAAGTAAAAGAAAAAAAAAATGTGTTCGAAGATCCATCTAATTTTTTTAAATTATTTTCTCTAATTTAAATCGTTCTAAGGAAAGAAAGTAACAGAATCACTCTAATAGTTCTAGATATAGGAAGCTAAATGTGAAAAGAGTTAAAGTAGTAGATGATGAATTTTCGAACTTATTTTTTACAAGATGTGACATATTATGACAATGTGTGTATGAAGTTTGTTGAAAATCTGCCAAAACTGATGATTTAAATAATAAGGTAGATTGAGTGTATTGCAATAACTATTTATTTAAGTTGTCGGTAAGTATCCAGCGCCATGATAGCGTCAATAAAAATGGTTTGCGCTTTGTAGTACCATGAGTCAAAATTTCGAGTCTGATTTTTAAATTCCTTTATTTATAATTTTGTATATTTATGTATCACCAAGCAAATCGAAAAAGAAACAATTCTAAATACCTATCCTTCACCGAAACCAAGATCTACCAAAATAAAAATAGTTTAGCACAAAATATCTTGCCTCCAACAAGAATCCGATAACTACAGTCTACAGATTTATCCAAATTTAACCATAAAACCTCAAAATTAAAGCAACTTAATTTTAGCTTATTTTTTATGAAGGCATAAATAAAAATCATCTACTTAATATCAACAGACTCCACGAAAGTTCAACAAGTTCAAGATTTCTTTTGAGATGGAAAACAAAAAGTATCTAAAGACAAAATAGTCGTTTTTCGTGGTTGTCTAAAGATGGATTTGTCGTTGCTATAAATTGTGGACCTGTTGACACTGTCCTAACACAGATCTTTCATATTTTGGGACTGAAGGGAGACGGATTTGTTGGTTTTAAGGACTGCAAGACTGACCTATCTGACATAGTTAACATATTTGCAATTATAGCTCTTGTAAGAAAGACCTGTCGCATTACAGGACTATAGTAAGCCACTGCTATCGTGTCTACTTCGAGACGGACTTATAAATACGCTAAACACTACCGATTTCACTACCCCCTCCCTTCAATTCAAAGTTCATTAATTCCAAAATCCAGCCATCCGCAACTGATGCAGGTAAGCCTTAAGCTTAAGCTTTTCCAAATTCAATTCCATTTGCATTACTATAACCTTCATATACCATTCATAATTCCTAATGCTCTATTGCAACAGCGCGCATTTCTCTACAATCCTTTCGTCCATTAGCAGAAATCCCTTAAAATTCCACACACTCTTTTAGGGATTAATATAGAAAGATGGAAAGTATTACCGTGAAATGACTAAAAGCACAAAATGTAGGCATGTACATAACAACATAAAAAAAAAAACAACAGTGAACATATTTACTATGTAAATGACCACTTACGTCCTGGATAACTTTGTGGAATACCATTCGTATAGACACCTTCGGTACCACCGGGCTGGCCATTTGGAGTTTGTGCAGCCATATTAAATGTTGGGATTGTTGGCGATGGTAGTGATGGAATCGATCCATTAACTGGCTGACCATTACCATTTATAGCGTGAGGTATTTGCGTTGCTAATGTTGCCATTGGATTCATATAAGTCCCTTGAGCGTTTGCAGCTGCTATTAGTGCGGCTTGTTGTTGCTAAAGAGAGAAAAAAAAAATATTGCTCGTCATTGTAATCTGTTTCTTTTTGGGGAAAAATTAATTCCCTTTATTTTTTTTTACCTGAGCATAAGCACCATATGGTCCAAATTGATTGAATACAAACGGATTCAATAAATTCATATGTCCCGCCATTTGTTGCATACGCCGTATATGCCTTTCCTTTTCAGTATCAGCAAATTTTACCACAAGACTTGAAGATGCACCCTGTAAACATAAAAAAAATAAAATTTCCAGCGCATTAGTTATATTTGACAAGCAATAGGATAAAATAAATTTTTCATCGGGTGACAGATCAGTTAACCGCAAAGAAACAAGGACAACTAATAAAAATAAAATACGGATAAACTGTTTTACATTGAACCTGTTGAAGAGGACATGTTGCATATAAAAAACATGAACCGACCCTTAATACACCCACAGAGAATATTGTTAACACGATATGACATGTAGTTACGGCTTAAATAAAAAAAAGGTCACAGGACAAGCCCATACAAATATGTGTTGCGCTAGGATGTACTTTATGTGTGGTGTATTTTTTTTTAACTTTTGAGGCCATAATTTTACAGAGAGGGTTTTGCAAACAGGAGATGCACTTAGTTTTCGGATTATAACCGGGTTGGCAGATACTCTATACTTGGGGATATATTGTACACGTACCTACGTATGTATTATCCTGCGGGAGCAAGGCACTTATCCTGATTCATGCAGAAATAAACAGACATTTCGAAGGGGATGTGAATATAAAATATGAGCAGTAGATGTAATGGATGTGTAATGGACCGTTCGTTCGAGAAAATTCAAGGTAATAAGCTTGTCGTAATGGCTGTCCTTCGATTTAATTTTTCACTTTGATGCGGTATTATCATTCATGCGAACTACTTAAGGCATAAGGGTCTGCTAATGCCCATATTGGGAGGGGTGAAAATTCAATAATAGAGTAATTTTTAAAGAGTAAGATGTTTTGTAGACTTGTCAAGTGAAACAAATAAAATGATGAGTACGTAAAGGAAAATGTCGTTCCTATACCTTTTTAATAATGCTTCCTCTTGCAGAGAAAGTCTTGCCCCAAATTTCAATGACAAAAGTAGGAAGATAGACCTAATGTAAGATTTACCACTTATTAAAAACAAAATCAAAATTTGTATCTGCAACTTCTAAATTTGTTACTGCGTTAAATCTTTTTTTAGGATCTGATTCTGATTCTATAAAAGTGGTGGATATGTTTAACAAAATTCTTCAATAAGAAAATGTGACAAAGTGTACCCAATATAACATTATTCAAAATTCTCGGATGTCAGTGCTCAGAGAGTATTGATATTAAAATTCCCAAACTAAAAGCTGAAATTTCCCATTTCGCTTAAAAACCTACCTTCAATTTTCCCACTTACTGAAAATAAAGCTACTATTGACACAATTTTTGACATTCTGAGGTCAATATGATGTTTGATTCTGTCCTAAAGTAGTGTGACAGACAAAATGACACGTTTTTTGACATGTGTATAATAGGTAGAAGCTTAACCACAAATCAATGAAATAGAATACATATACTACATATGTAATAAAACCCTGTAAA
Organism: Cheilosia soror; assembly: GCA_949372485.1. NCBI lineage: Eukaryota > Metazoa > Arthropoda > Insecta > Diptera > Syrphidae > Cheilosia > Cheilosia soror. Next base: position 5,129,310 of record OX443563.1, read on the forward strand.
AAGGACCAAAAGTATTTTACTTTGCTAAAGCATATTAAAAAATGTTCATAAAATCGCTAAACTAATTTTGATTTGATGTTTGGAGAAACATTAAGCTGCCTTAATTTGGGACAACTAATGTCCGTCTACTGCACAATGCTGTTTTGTTCTTAACCAATTATCTACTAAATTTTCAGGATTATGTATTAATCCAAACTAAACCATAGACCACACATTTGATCCTAACATATACCTTCGAGGTGTAAAATGTTCAAAAATGAAATTTAATACATATTAAACCAATTTAATCTAACCCTTCAAAATGGAAGCTATTGTCCCGCCAACACAATAGAAAACTTGTAATTCAAAACCACAGTAATTCTACACTCCCTCACCTTCAACCACTATTATCCTGTAGCAACAATTAGTTAGAACCGTTTTCCCCATACGATAGCGATGACACATTTACAACAAAATATGTCACCCATGGCAGCCACTCCCATGCAGCAATTTCAATTTCAATTTTATACTCAATACAATAATACTAATTAAACCGATGGCAACTGGAGCGTATAAATACGTTTCCAATGTCCTAACAAATATGTATCGAAAATTTACTGAAGCATAAATCAATTCCTTTTCACTGTACATACATATAACTGGAACAGCATACCAACACCACAGTCCACACAAAACACCACGGAACAAGTTTCGAGTTCACCATGAAAGGTGTACATATTCTGTTTGTGTGTACCAATATTTTGACACGAATTGTCCCTCCCTCCCCCTAGAACCTTTGTTTCAATAATTAATCATAGTTTTATGATAGAAAGCACACACAACAAAAAAGGATTTGTGGGTCCTAAAACGTTTTGTAGTTTTCAATTAGTGCAGAAACTCATCGGAAAATGTTATGAATTATAATACACCACAACACATTCGACCCGTGGCCTGGCCGTGCGTCGTCGCAAGCGGACCTAAAGAGGTACACATAACATAACATACCATTCGTGGTGGTGGTGGTGAATGCCAAAAAAGGAAATTTGATTAATGATATTCGAGAAATTTATATATTTAGACGAGTGGGCCTGTTACTATTAATATTAGTGAACATATTTACAAAATTACCCACAATGACAATGGGTAAAATTTTCCAATTCGCCAAATCTAGATGTTGTCATGGTGCACGGATGTTGGCCTAAAATGTGGTGGAATTCGTTGTGGGTTTTGGAAACAATTCTTATTACTACAATACAATTGTCTGAGAAATGAATAAATGGGCGCTGTAATTGATTAATGAAATACATACAAGTTTTGTTGCGAACAATTTTCTTTAAACGATTTGAGAGGTGGATGGGTAGGTGGTATTCTTTGTCTGTCATTGTGAAGGAGGGTTTTGTTTTAAGACCACATCTTTAAGGTTCACTGAATCAGGGATCATCAGAATTATACATATGTAGTGCTACTTTGAGTATCACAGTGGTTGATCATAGCTCTGAGAGGTCAGAATGCCATGGAGAGCGGAACATTTGTATACCTCGGCTTTACTTCCTTCCGATTATGTATACAGATTTCAGGCATTTTTTAATCACATTTTGTTTGATCCTTGAAGTTGGTTATTTTCAGCCTAGATACTGGTTCTCTATTTTTAAACGGTGGCTTTTAATGGAGCTTCATAAATGCACTTGCTCCATAATCTTCTCTATCGAAGTCAAAATTGTATAGGACTGTTTTGAACTACGTGCCTTATGAATTAGCCGAGCAATTAATTCTTAGGACTTTATGTAGCTAAATTAAGAGCACAAACGTTTACGGGTTAAAATTGATTTTGCATATACGAAACAAAAAAAAAAAAACATTGATCTTTTATGGATATAGATACTGCTATTCGGAAAAATCATGTTACTTTTCTTACAGCAAAGGCTTTCGTTTTTCTGTTTTCTATAAAAAAAATGTTGAAAGAGCAATGGAGGTTTGTAATCTAGCAGTCCATACATAATATATCAATGGAACATCCATGAAAAACGTATACCTACTCTACTAAATGACATTAATTTATTGATGTAGGTACGAGTATGTTAGAGCAACTTCAAGTCAATAAATCTTCTAAATCATTTCGAATGCGATTAAGTCACCATCATCAATATTATTTTCCAAACGATAAAATTTAATTTCACTTTTCAAACTTTACCTATACCTACCTACACCTGTTGCCAAACAAGTGAAAAACTAAAACAATGTAATATAAATTTCAACCTACCAAAGCATCCCTTAACTTGACCGCAGTAGAAATTAAAAAAGTTTCGTCACAAAGAGATAAAATAGAAACTTTATTTTTCCTTTCCACTATATATGCGGTTATACCGTTACACTCAACTATTTCAATAGAACTGATATTCACAAGCCCGTCTACCCAAAATAATGATATCAAAAAGAAGCTATAACTCTTGAATTAAGAATTTACTCTGCCAGTAAATTTGTTAATCCACTTGCAGGACCGAATGTGGCAATTCAATCATTTTAAATTCACTTTAGAAAAATCTTCCCATCACAATATGTGAATTGAAAAATAATCTATATATGTATTTACTCAAGAGACAACACTTTCAGATATTAAGATACATTTGCATTCAAATCATTCGCTACATTCCATGGGTGCCAAAAACTAAATAGAAAAAAAAATCAGCTACAAGGAAAGAAATTCACATAGAGTAGGGTTGAAAATTCCCAACTCAAGCGTAACGATTCAACATGCTTTTCAATAGATTTCAAAAAGATTACATAGACACAAATGCATACCAATTGCTTCTCCATCGTCGTCGTCGTCGTATTTTTTAGTGCAGTCCTTTGAGCACAAATCATAGAAAAAAAAATATATATATCGTAGGCACGAGACACACAGCAAGCTACAGCTGCTTTCATCTCGTAAATTCGTTTAACCTTGCTGGTAGCAACGACGACTTTCTTGCGGCACAGGCGGCAGTCCTTTTTGTAAGAACTTCCTTCACACAGAGAGTTTCATCTCTATAAAACACTTCGGACCCATTTCGATGATTTCCCTGCATTTAGTTTAGTATCCTTTCTACTCCGACTTTGCTCACTCACTCTCCATCGCTGACTACAAACAACTTCGAGTCCCATTAGGGGAGAGCTTTGCCCAGGATATGCAAGCAACAGGCATATAGAGAATTCTCCCGACTTGTAGCTGACGTTCACTCAAGCAAAAGGAATTCACCAAACTTAGCTCAGCAAAGGCAAAAAAAAGTAGCAATCCGGAATCACATCAGAGCTGTAGGAATAGTTCTTACTCTATATATATCCACTTTCTAGATTATATGAGTTGTCCTCGCTCCAAACTAAAGGACTACGGCTGTTGCTTCTACTATTTGCCAAACCGATTTGTTATATCCCTTTGAATATGTTGCAACATGACAACGACGACGAAGGCAACGAAGAAGAAGAAACTTTCTCTTTGGCAGCTCTGCGCACACTAATGCGGTTAGAAATGTATGCTAGGGTAAATGGCCAAAAGTACAGACAAGACAAGAAAGCATCTCTCGTTCCTTTGGGGACTGTTCGTCTTTCGACTTCATCAACATTTAAATAATCTATACAAATAATATTTTGAACAGTGCTCTTAGTTGAAAAGGACATTTACGGACTTTTCCAAAGTTAATACGATGACTTATGGTGATTTCTTGTTGCTCTCAAATCAATGATCATAAAGTTGGATACGGCAGTCCGAAATTATTTCATTCGCCGAGAGGGAATTTAAAATTAAATTCAATTCGAAACATCCAACTCAACTATCGGTCTAAGAGGATATTTGATTTCATATTTCGTGCGGAGTATATTTGTCGCTTTCATCCAATTGGTGTGTTGCTGGTGGTACTGGTGTGCTCAGTTTATTCACCATCATTTGATTATATCAAATTAATGGTAAATCAGTTATGATTTGCATGATTTGGTTGCATCAACTTGATTTGATTCTATTCAACAAGTTTTTTTTTAAACGCTTTAAACAAGGAGCATTCAATTTGGAAACTAGAAAGAGTGTTTTCGATGTCACCCAAAGATGAAGTTGGACTTGGACATGTCGTATTTTTAGATTATTCTTTTGCTAGCTGAAAACGTTGGTTAATTAAAGCAATTATGCTTTGAAGTTGGGAAATACATATTTAAAACAAATGAGTTTAGCTTTTAAACACTGTTTGAGATAGTTAAATCAAGTTTGAAATCTCTCCTCTACAAACCAGTGATGGAAGATCGAAAGCTATGGAGGGTCCCATTGAGCATCATAATAGACCATAGTAATGCGAGGTACCAGAACTACTCGACCGATATAGCTCATTTTCAATACCAACCTGACGACTGTAAAAAAAATTTCATTCAATTCGGTCGATTCGTTTGGATCGTTTTCCATAGACAGAAAGGCGGACAGACAGATGGATATGGCTAAATCGATTTAGAATTTGTTCCTGATTCAGAAAATATAGATTTATGGGGTATCCGGGGACTCCTTCTTGGGGCTGCAAACGTAATTGCAAAGTGAATATACCTTCCTGATGTGGAGGGTATAAAAAATAAATAGTTGGCGCAACAGGTCGGCACAGGAACCCCAGGCCTAACTTCTCTCACAACCATTCGTTTGTAAGAATTTTTATTTTTGAGACGAATGAAAGGGACCTACAATTCAATACCGAGTCCGAACGTATGAATTGAGAAGCTTTTTCAGGACAGTTATACTCTCGGATGTTTGTCAGACGTTTGCGAGATGTTTATTTTGCGTTTTTTGGGACCCCTCGCACAGTAGTCCAGCACTCTAAACATGCCCAATACCTGACATTTTAAAATAATGATGAACCGGCATATACAATGGAATACGCTAACACGAAAGAAATGTCTAAAATATTTTGAAAGAATTGCTCCGAAATCACCAATCCACTTGCCAAATTAAAAATTCAAATGTCTGTGGTTGTTTTTAGAAACAAATTTAGCGCTACATTTATATGATCCGAATGTAAATTCATTTAATAAAGTTCAAATATTGTTTTTTGATCCATAAATATTTTTATATATAAATTTGAAATCAAATAAAATGTACATACTAACAAAAAAAGATTTCAAACGAATTTTATTGCATAGAATAATCCTGAATTTTAGTAACAATTTTTAAAAACGCCGTGAAGAAAAACATTTTCCACCAAATATCTAACAGAAAATGATATTCATGGTTCTGCGAATTTAAAGCATAAAGCCACGTAATTGAAAACGTATAAAATTTTACTTCATCTGTCATCTTTTTATGTCTGACAGGGAATGACACTTCTATAAAGCCGCCGTCTCCGAGATTTCCGATATAAAATTCGATACAATTATTGTTTTTCGCTTATATTTATCACTCCTCCCGACAATTTCCAATTTTTGTATTACGACGATAACATTATATCTGTCACTTCGCACAGTGGAATTTTACAAACAGATTTGATTTCTGACAGATATTTCACCTAATTTGATTATACATATATAAATGAAGATTGACGTGATCTTGATTAATCCGATATCGGTCAATGCATCTTATCACTCATGTTTACGAATTATCACTAACTAAGTCCCTTTAATATCCACTTCGCTTTAACAAACTGCATTAATATTCCCCTGCCGCCTTTTCACTTAGTATACCATACCAACCCTCTCGGGAGGCTTTCATCAACAGTCAGAAAAACATCATTTGCAATCGATATCTAAACACCGCGTGTAATTGATTCGATTATTAATTCGCCTTGCACTGCATTTTAATTAAAACGTAATCACACACAATAGCCGTCGTGATTATAATAAAATTACCTCCACCTCCTCCCCATAGGACTACTCTACCCACCCCTATGTATATGTGTGCTGTGTATAGTCATAATTATTTTCACATTCCATACTCAAATCACGTGCATACGGATTCCATTTAGAATCATACCACCACCTCCCCTCCAACATAAATCAAAGCAATTGCATAAAAACACTGTAATCCCTTTTGCGAAATCAAAATTGCGAATCCTGTTGAATGCTATTACGTCCGATTGCACATGCATATATAGTACGAGTACTCGTAGGTATATTGTGTATTAAAAGTTAAATAATCACCAAGTTAGAGTACCTACTTGAAGGGCTGTTCCATTCACAAAAAAAAAAGAAGAAACAGGATGGATTTTTGCCAAACAAAAGCCGCCACACTAACCCTAACTCAGTGTTAAGGAAGACGAATGAAATATCCTTATGGCAATTTGCGGTAGAACAATATCGTTCTCTGGTAGGACTTCAGCAAACACTCTGGCTGCAACTAAAAGCGTTAGCGTGCTTCCTTCCGCTTTGACTTTTGTGTGTGCGGTTTAAGGATATATATTTTTTTTCCTTTCGTCCCTGCATAGTGGAAAATGAGGAAAAAAAAGTGAAACAAAAGGCCAAATCAAATCGACACTTAAATACAAAAACGTGGTTTGGCATTGTTTCATGAAAAATGCAACAGGCTCAGGCCTCAGTATATCCAGACCCAGGCGGCTCTGACAGGCAAAAGAGAAAAATTACTAACCGATTGGCTTTCTCTATGTTGGCAGCACCCGAGGCGGTTGGCAAAGTTTCAAGTGTACACTTATAGGTATACATGACGGAGAATTCTCAAAGTCATTTTATATATTTTATTGGACCTGTTTGCTTGCCACTTCCTTCCGATATTACCTACCGACGACGACGACGACGACGACGACGATACGATAACATACAGGACGACGGACTATGGTTGCGCGTTGGTTTGGTAATAGTGATGACGATGAGTAGAATTGTAAAATTTATTCAGGAGCATACTATAATCGGTTGCATGATTTCTTGTTCCGTTTGGTTAGTTCTGAAGGAGTTGTATATATGCCCTTTCCATATAGAGGATTGCTTGTCCTGTGACCCTTTTGATATAGGGAAAACGAATTTTATTAGGTATACAGCTATAATGGGATGTGCATGTGTATGCGGCCTGTTGAATGCGATGGAAATGAGATATGGTTAATGCATGTTCGATTTGTTGCAATAAAGTGGAAGGATTTATTGGATGGCTTTGAATGACTTCAGGAAGAGGTTATTGGGCGCCTTGTGGAAACAAGTTTGTCGGCGTGGTTTATGTGGCCCAGAGTTGGCAAGCTAGTCAAGAGGTTGTAATTGCATGAATGCGGAAGGTAATGAGTCAGCAGATTTTTATTCAGTAACTTGTAGGAGGGATTTGCATGTAAAATTTGAATTGGCAAACATCTCTCGTTAATTTTTGGAATACCTTTCATTTATTTAAACCAAACAGGAATAAGTTGATTTTTTTTGAATATCTACTACTAACGGGAAAGGCGAACCTAAAACTCTGCAATATAGCAAACCAAGATAGGTGTAGAACGACGATCTTTAGCCATAATATCGAGAATATCGGATTTCATAACTATTATTCTGTCACACCCTATATCTGTTCAGGCAAAAAGACAACGCCCATTCTTTAATCGAAATCAGATACATTTTCTTGCAATGCCAACTGCAACTGATATTCTTGGATCTTTTCCCCAAATAAAATTGTTTGTTAATTTGGTTCTGTTCAAAAATTTGAGGCTAGCTTAAGCCTGACAGTTTCACGCACGATGACTTTTGTTCAAATCGTGTGGCATCTGCGCATAATGATATGTCAAATTCCGAAACCTAATCAAGACTACTTCTTACTGGACAGGTAAGCAATATATTTATTATCAGATGGAAAATTTGAACTTATTTGTTCTAATTTCAGAGACCTCAGAAAAATGTCGTTACTACTTTAGTATAATCATTAAAGATGGCCTCTAATCATACCAACAGAGTTTAAGAATAGCCCACCTCTGAAAATATCATCCATAGACAGTAGATACATTTCGGGAGAACGATTTGAACTAAAGACGCTCAGAGATCGACCGAATATAGACCTAAATAGAAACAGTCCGATTCCTAACCATCTGTGAATGAAATGTCCATATTGATGGCATAAACCATAAACGCATAGATAAAAATTGTCTAGTTGATTGGTTCGACCTACTTAATGGTGGGTTGCACACAAATCCGTTTTTTACATTAAAATTGTCCAGAAAGAAAATAGTTAAGTCAAGCTTAAATTAATCTAAATTTTTTTGGGGAGTTAAACCCCGAGCTCCGTACTTAAAAACAATGCTTCCCAAAGAAGAATACGGTTACACTTGACAACACGTCAATAGGATATCATTAACTTGTGCACTCAACAATATTCTGCTCAACTTAAAGTAAAGCACTCTTGAAATAGGACAGACAGCAGTTCATTACTTTAAGGACACCAGGTTCCTACAACAGCCACAACAAAACGAACAAGATAAAGGTGAAAGTAGTGAAAAAAAGGACAAAGAAAAGGGTCACCCTCTTTAGCAAATTATGTGAATGCTGCAGGTGTTTTTTATTTGAAAAAAAAGAACCCTCCAAACGAAATTCGATTTTCTTATTATCTTCCATTTGCAAGACTCCTTAGATCCAAGTAACCACCTACTATCTCCACATTCAGTCACCCCATCGGTATATTTTTTTGTGTCCTTCATTCCCTGTCAAATTGTTGACAATCTTTTCGTCGTTCATTCGATTCTCTCTGTCATTTCAATCCTCGTTCTCTATTGCTTTTCTATAATTTAGCTTATACGGGGTTTTGGCGTTTTGTGTTTCGTATTTTGTGTCTCGTACTTGTCTCGTCCATATTCTATTACTTTTTGTATAGAGCAGCATGTGTGTCCTTTACATTTCGTTAGTGGAATCAAAATGAATTCCAAGTAATTTTCAACGAAATTGTCAACACCAATAATAATTTTCTGTCAATATTACTTGTCATTTTTGGTTTGCTTCTTCTTTTCGCGACCCCAAAACAGAACACACGTGTATGAGAGTTCTCAATTTTGTTTTTTTGTAAGTGGGCGAAATGTAATCGAATTGACATGCATTAATAATATAATTTGATGGTTGAGAGCTGTTATCAACATCGTTGTGGGAATATAATTCAAATTGATGCTATAGCAAGAAAAAAAACTGATTACATCTTTGGAAATATATAAATAAATATGATTGAAGGACACAGTTGGAGTCCGGGGGAAACATCGTAATTCCCAGAGGCACTCATTACACATAATAATGAGTCATTGTGTCCGATGAGTTATAGTTACATGAAAATGTGAAAGCAAACGCCCTGAGAGTGATTAAGGTCCTGGCTAATGTATATTGATTTTATTCTATTTTGTTTTCTCACACCTGCTGCTGTTATCCTTTTTTCTCTTATCAAAATAAACAGACAAAAATGACAGGACTCTATGAAGAAGGGAACAAATGGAGGCAACAAGAAAAAAAAAACATTACATGATGTTTTACAGTGACAAATGATTCTTTGATATTTATCAGGTTGGAAAGCATTTTTTATCCTTATACCAAGTGGTTAAATACTTTTGACACATTCCAGGGGGGGAATTTTTTTTTTTTTTGAAGAGGTGGAAAGTAGTTCTTGATGCCTTTATGTTATACCCTCGATGATTAATGAAAGGAGGTTGTTTGCTGGTGCGGTTTATATTTTTTTTTCATTGATGCGACAGAGGGTGGACTTGGGTACATTTTTGTTTATAGGTAGCCTTAGACAAGCAATTAGAAAATGGTGTAGTTGATGGTTTACGTGGATTGGGACTATAAAACTTGCCTACGTTTTAATCTACTAATGACTGTAAGAGGGAATTGGTTTTTGTTGTGGCCTATATGTTTGTAGTAATGTTTTTCTTATTCTGACTGCATAAATCTTAGTACCTACTCATCATTTTTTTTTTAATAAAAATTGTTTTAAAATAATGATTCACATACAAGTACCTACTCACTCTTAATATTCTGTTAATCACTTAAAGTGTCATAAAATCTTTGATTAAAGAATCTTTGCTCTTAAATTAAATTTAAGGAAAATAATGTACGATACCTAAATCCAAACAAATTTGGTATTTAAAAGCTCCCATTAAATTATAAGCAAAACAACCCTCAAACAATAGAAGACACTTCATATTATTATTTTCTAAACTTTTAGCAAGCCATCTGCCGGAAACTTTTGCATACGTATGGGTTCATTTAAATTATTTTCACACTTTATGCAATGCACTCTGTAAGTAATGCCCATTGCCCTGAATATTCAAGTCCTTATGTCACCACATTATTGTGTCCTTCATACGACTAGAGTAAATGCCATCTCATAATAGTTTCCATTGTCCTTAGTGCATGACAAAGTGCATTGTTGTACACATACTCGTACACTGCACTTCAGAGAGCTGAATATAAATATTTTTAATATCCTTCATGGCAAATTTACTGAATTGTAAAAATTCTCTCACCACACACAATATGTGTGTGAAAGGACCCGTCAGGATTTGTTTATTTTTCTCGCTGCTCCTTCGCCGAGAACAAATTCAAAATAACTTAATGCGATTTAAAATCATTTTCAATTCCTTCGCTTTGCCGCAGTAAGCACTTTTTTTTTTGCATTTCCATTCGAGTATTTGAAGGAACAATATTATTATTACTTACTTGAAGATTTTTTTTTCGTACGTCCTTTTTGACGATGATTTCCTTGACTTTTTTTTTCGTGGAAATTTTCGTTCAGCTCTTTGTTTTCAGTACTTTGCATCAATATTGAAAATTCCAAAGTTTGGTATTTTTCCATCATAGTCTTATTAAAGGACACTCCAAGCGAAGAAAAAAAAATATTCTTATTACTACTACTTAGTCACACAAAGGACTGGCAGAGAAGGAAAAAAAAAGAGGATAAGAGGAGACAAATAAAAATAATAGAAGGATCGATGAGGATGCCAAAGCCAAGCGATAAGGTTGACTTTGACTATAACAACCAAGTCAAAGTTACCTCGAACGCGAGCGCAAAAATATTTCATTTTGAAGATTATACGATTTTGGCATTTCAATAATATTCTACTTAAGTATTCAGCGAATGTCTACAACCTGGTCGGGGTAAGTTGGATAAAGGCAGGAAGATGGTAGAAAAAATTATTCCAAATTGTATTAAAAAAAATCCACCACTGGACGGATGCTGGTGGGACTTGGAGGAGATGTTTTTTTTTCTTGATTAAGAATGTGTCAAGCGTGAGTGAGTATAATGGGGATGTTAGTATTAAGAGTGCGTCAGCAGACTTGGATATAAACTCCCCAAATGGGATCATTGAATGGAATTGATTCAATGTGTAGGAATTTACAGACTTGTTTTCTAATACAGATAGACAAATCGGAGGTTTTGAAGCGTTTAAGGGTTGCCGTTACCGGAAAAATTTATTTACAAAAAAATTATCGAATGCAATTCGTTAAGACCTACATGGAAGATCAAAAGGCGAAAATCTTATGTGAACTTTCTTGCGAACAATAATAGGTAAATTATACGAACGAACACACAGGAGAATAATATGAGAAAGAGGAAGGGCAAGGATTTTTAATTTATTATATAGGTAATAATGCACACTATGAACGAATTAAAAGTATTCAAATTATAACGATATTCGCGATACATTTGTTTGTTTGTACGGATCCGATCCACTCGTTTGGTGGTGATATATCTCACGGAGAATGACTAAATCTTGGAATTAACACGAATTTGTCAATATTTGGTATTTTAGCTTTCAGAATCAACCAAAAGGTGTCGTCTTATATTTTCTTTCTGGCCATTAAAGCAGTAGGTACTGATAACTATTACTCTCGCTCTTTCAATGCGACATACATGAACATGGTTAATTTTTAAATTGAAAAAATGGACCAAATTTATGTACACGAAAAAAATATCCAACGAATTTATTTATACCCGTAACAATTATATAATTTATCAATGCAATCCTAGTAATTTTAATTTCATCATCATTTGGTATAAAATTCCTTTTAACAAATCGAGTTATCTCTCCAAATAATTACCATTAACAAATATTCAGATTTAAAATTAACTTTATCTCGATATATTTCATTTCAACATTACATTTTTTTCTCGAAAAAAACATAATTACATCGCATTTATATGTAAATAGTTTTTTTTGTCCATTGTTATCGACGCCTAAAACATTTATTCAATTCTATTAGCCAAATTTGCATTTATGTCTCATAAAAAATGCACTGAATAATTCAAAGAGAGGAAATGAATATAATTAAATAACCGGGTACAGAATGCATCTGTTTTTAGTCCTAACGATATAATTTCGGTTTCTAAAATTTTTGTTGTTGGTTGATTTTTCTTCTCTCTAATTTCGCATGATAGAATTAATATTAAATTATTCAGCATAAATGAAGTATTTAATTGCAAACGGTATAATTAACTCTGAATAAAATATAACAACCAGAGAAAGAGACCGTAAAATTAATTTATGGTTAAAACGGATATACAACACATGCATTATGTATATATGTAGATAGGTACCTACAGCATTATTTTGTATTTATTTATGTTTTAACTATGACATTTAAGAGTGTGGTTTCTCTAGAGCATATTTTTCATTTCCTGAAAAATGGATAATCTGTTTATTATTTTTTTTTTATAGTAAAAGAATTATACTGGGAGCAACATCAATAACGTTATTGCATTCCATAGCACATTCCATTGGGAATTATATTTATTTAGTATATTGCTTAATTAGTATCAGGATAAATGAATTCGATTTTATAGGGGTGTACGTAATTATTAATTACTTAATGGTGTTTTTTTATTTAATTGATTTTAAATAAAGGTATACATTTAAAAAATTAATTGAAAATTTAAAAAAAAAATGTCGATAAAATGTTAACAACAAATCAGTGAAATCAGGAACATGTCGTGCCAAGGCATTTCGATCAAATCTACAGCGAATGGGGCATAGACGAGTAGTCGTTGGCCTTCATTTTTGGAACTAGCTTATTGGGGGACATAAGTATTTCCAGATAACTTCGCTTTCAGTAATTTAAAGAAAAAATCCAAATGAAATTGTCAGACCAACTTTTTTGGTTTCGCCTTCTATTAAATTATTTCTGATTGCAATTTCTATACCAACATTTTTCACAAAACCAATACCTATTTAAATAGGGGAAATTCGAGTAGTAACAATGTTCCTCATTTGGAAATTAAGGGGTATCGTGAATAAATTCCGATGGAAATATTTCCCTTGTCAGCAATGTGAATCAAATTGCTGAATGGGAAACATTGTGAGGGAAATATTATTCGCGATAGAGGTGATTATGTCTATTTTTCTATTGATGAGAACAACAACTTTATTAAAAAATACTTTGGTTTTACTTATAGTTTTTTTTAACTACCCCACTCAATAACTACCAGATTCCTTTGAGTGATTTGTTTGAACTGTTGAAATCTGAAAGATTCTTGCCAAATCTCATTGCGAACTAAATTGAGACTCGTCGTTCGTCGAGTCTAATGTAAAGATCATACTATATTATTTTGAAAATATCGGCAACATGATAAACAAATTAAGAGTTTTTTTTTTACTAACAACTGTCTGTAATATTTTGTAAAGATTCGTTGGGCGCCAATTACATCCAACAAAGAATTGAGTAGCCAGCGCTATTGGATGTCGGTGAATTGGTCACACACGAAGGAAACCAAATGACAGCATCGCGAAGCCACATCACCCTGATGTCCTTCTCCAACCAGGTGGCTATAGCTAATATATTCTATAGCTAATATAAAATTTCAGAAATAATCACACATCCAACTTTTCACATTTATGCAACATCATGCATTCAATAGGATTACCCACCCCCATGATTTTCATTTTCACACAGCAAATGTTACATTTTGGTCTGTGTGCGGAGGTGTTGGTCAGCGACGACGCCGGTTTTCCATCACAGGACTCCGAATAACGGTGGCAGGATGTAATTGCAATATTTCATTAATCATTTATAATGGCTAAATCCTGTTAAACAAATATCAATCATACGCACAAATAGTAATCGGCTTCTAGAAGTGTACGCACACATACACACAAAAAAACCCGCATATAAATATAATCGAAGCCCAACCGAGATAATAATTGATAATTTCCCTCCTCTAATTGAAAAGCATATACATATATAAATATTTATGTACATATTGTTTTTTTATTCATATAAATACTAAAGTGCTTATATGTACAATGGAAAATAAATTAAAAATCAATCATCAATAAAATCAGTGTCGATGAATGAATAAAGAATTTGTGCGGGGGTGAACAAAAACACATAAGGACACTCTGGTGCTAAGTACGCACACTATAAATATGATGTATTGTATAGAATGAATGATGTGAAAAGGACTAATTATATGCAAGCGCTAGGCATAATACGAAAAAAAAATGGCCGGTCATGTTTTATAGAGCGGAAATAATATGAAAAAAAAAGGAAAAGCATATTTTATAGCTTACGAAGGATGGGCGTTAGGCCGTTCTGTGTGGTTAGGTGGCTAGTGTTATGGAGCGGGTAAGCCATTTGTATTCGTGCGTAATAGGTTTATTGGTTATCCATCAATAGAACACAGGAAACTGATGCATTATTAATGAAACCCAGAGGGCAAAGCCATGAAAAGATGGAAGATACTCATATGTTTTTGAAATAACACAAATAATTGCTTCCTGAAGTGATTGACGGCGCGCGGCGGATGGAGGGGGTGGTGCTTTGAATCTGAAAAGGCATTTTCTATATATGAATAATTGCAATTCCAAAGGAAAGGATTTCATTTATATTGACTGTGGTTACAGAGCTTTTGATCAATTTTCAGAATACTAAAACAGGTAAAAGGGAAATGTGGTGCTGAAGTCCTGGCTTTGTGCTTGCTCGTTGACCTTACATCGATTGTTCTGGTGTGGAAAATAGACTATAGGAGAACAATAGCTTACAAAGGATTAAACGAAAAAAAAATTGTGCTCATTAAAGAAACGAATCTACAGGGTGCTACAATTATTCAAATGGAAAGGTATAGAAAAGGTTTTATTCAAAAATGTTGTTTTGTCCCACTTAGCATATAGGACAACCAACCCGTATATATCATACAACCGAATATTTGTCAGACATTAAGAAGAAATGGGGCGAAAAAAACCTTGAACTGTTGTTCGTATTTCTTGGGGGTTAAACCTAGAACTAGAACTACTTGTTAAGTAGTTCGAAGAAACTAAATACTTTTACATTTCCAATACACATTTCCAATACACATAAAAAAAAGATATCAATCAAATGGATATTAGCTCTATCTAATACCCAATTAGTTTGTAAAATAAAACCATTTGAACTTCTTTTCAATTTCAGTTTAAATGCCTGAAAATAGATCCCAAATACAACCTTTAAGATTTATTCAATTATTGACATAAAAAGTCCATATCTCTGTAGCACATCTTGACTTTTCCTTTTATTAATTTATTACATCCTTCGTACCTTTCCATATACCTCTACCTCTTTCCGCTCTAACAAGCCCATAGCATCCCGAGAATAGACACTTTTAATGGTAATATTATACCCATCGACAGCGAATAATAAAAAAAATCAAAGCGGGACCAAAAAAATATTAAACACAAAAACACACATATACTCGAACATTCTGCGAAAGAAGCTAAGAAGAAAGAACTGATTACCCTTAACGAAAATTGGAAGGCAGGGTTACACAGCTCTCCCATTTTTGTAGACAACGACGAGGATGACGACGACGACGACATCGTTAAACTTTAAGATGAATATGATACGCGCGACTCGCGTATAGTCTCTTACTTTTTATTATTCATTAAGTTGGAACAAAAACATGGACAAGTACCCGGTAACCGGGGTCCTGGATCTTCTTATTTTCTGAACGTAAACGTTGTAAGTAGGCGGTGGCGTATACTTGCTTTTTTTTTTTTCTTCTCTCTATTTTTGGTGCTCGTCTTATCAAAAGGACGAAATGAACGCAAAAAAGCTTTTAATTTTCCAATGCCTGCTTCCGTTCCATGCCGTCTTGTCGTTTCATTTCATTCCAATGAGAGAGTACCTACAAGATGTAATGGTGGAGAAGATGATGAGCAAAATACACAGAAAAAAAAAAAAAAAAACAAATCGAAGTAGGTACCTTGGATATTATCGTCCTGGTAACAACAGAGTAATGAAAGATTCTTGAAGTACGTTTCAACTTCAGTGGGTTTTTTGTTATTCGTTGTGGAATTGGTGTGGTGCGGGGTGTTTCCCTGGGAAACCTCTTAGGATCATTTTCTTCTTATAGTACTTTGGATTTTGATTTCAAGTGAATCCCTTTACCAGGAATAGTACACATTACACATACAACCAAACAAATGTATACACTTGAGCCAGAAGTCACCGGCTCATAGTAAGTGGTTGGCTAGGTACCAGGATAATGATGATGATGATTTTATTAGAAAATAAAACAGAAAAGGAAATCATTAAACCGCCAAACTAACGGAATATTTCCCTTTCTTTCGTATGGTTTCGTTTCCCCCCGTTTTAATTTACAAGGACTGGTATTGTGGGTGTGTACGAGCGTTTTGTTTTGTGATAATTAAACATCCACAAACTACACAAAATAAACCTTTAGTTTGTAAGTATCTACTCAAGTTTTCACTAATTACTTGGATGGTTAAGGATGGATAAAAAAAATGTTTTTTTTGTATCCGGGCTGATGTTGATTTTTATGTTGAGAGATACGAAATTGTCGATTTTTGTGTGTTTACGTACATTATAATCGAAATATGTTATTGATGGCGACTGATGTAGATAATCTTTAAGGGCTACAATTTTTTCGTCTACAAATAATAAGTATTTGTCTAGAAATAAATAGTATTTGTCAGAAAAAAAAATTGGAAACGTCGACAAAAACGAAAAAAACGTCTGAATTTTAATACAAATCGTCTGAAAATAAATAGCAATCATCAGAAAATCAGATATTGGAAACGTCTGAAACAATTTTCAAAACGTCTGAAAACAAATAGTAATCGACTGAAAAAGGTGTTCCTTCTACCAACATTGGAGTAGAAGGAAAGAATAAGTCCATACAAAAAACAGAGATCCATTTTTAGAATCGGCGTTGCGGTCTTTAATTCTTTAGAATAAATATTTTCAGACGATTTTTATATTCTTCAGACGATTACTTTTTGTTTTCAGAAAATGTTTTAACCAATCTTTAAGATCACTCTGTCTGCAATTAGAAATAAGTTGCAGATAAAAAAAAACAGATGATATTATATCAAATCAGCTTTCTACCCGATCACTTTCTGATGGTGTCACCAAAGGCAGTTCTTTTTTCTATCATACTAAAAGAGCTGGCGATCGTTGGTTTGGCTATTTCAAAATTGATCAAAAGTCAAAATTTGTCGGAGACTGATCATAGTTGGCATGGTTAGATATTACAATTTTTTTGTCACATTCTTTATTTGGGAGCGGGTCGAAACTCTGCTTTGCAAAATTCTGACTTTTAACACAAAAATTCTGCTTTTCGAAATTCTGTTTTTTTTTTTTCTGTTCTGTCTTAAGCTACGATTACACGGCCATTTTTTCGAGTCATTTAACTAACGCTCTGACGTAAAAATCGCGTCACATAGCAGTCATTTAAATGGCGTTCCGTGTGATCGCCATTTTTGGGATACCATTTTCAGAGTCATTTAAATGACTAGGAAACTGGTGGAGCAAATGGCATGAATTTTGTGCCATTTAAATGGCGGAAAAAAATGGCCGTGTGATCGCTCTTCAATGACGCCTAGGACAAATGACTAAACTTTTTGGCTATTGCGCCATTTAAATGTCAGCCTCCAAAAAATGGCAAGGCTCCAAATTCATGCTATGCCATTTTTCTACGCAAATGGCAAATGACAAAGCATTTAATACGATATCTGTGCTGATATCATTTGGATTTTTGACTCGTGGCGAAAGGACGACGTGTAAAAACTGGTTTCTATTTTACTTTTGTTGTGGTTGTGTTGTTCGGTACCTACCTATTGAAATGGAATACGAGCCGTCGCCGTCAAGTGCCGAGAATTCAGTTGTGAATGTGAATATATTGAAGTCGAAACGAAGACGAAAAAATTACCCAAAACGCAGTTTCCGCTGAAACGCTCTCTCGCATACCTATTGGTGTTCTGTTTTTCGATGTGTGGCTTCACCAACCTCAACAAATAATCGAATTGATTGGCTGACATACGAAGGACATTGCGATATAGTTCAGGTTCTTCTTCGCGCAATTCGAGTAGTAATCCAGCGCAAAATCCAATCTTCTCGCGACGGCTCAACCACTTCTTTTGCCAAATACTCCGCTTTCGTCGCGTTGGCTCGTAATCAAGATCGTCTTCTTCCAGCACACACGCTGCTAAATACGCCGTCTCCGCAATTTCCACCATCATCCCAAAAGTTATTTTTGACATTTTTTATTTATTATAATAATTTTTTTTTTTCCTATTTAATTTAATTAAAAAATTCGCACGTATGCGTCGTGGGCCGTGGCCGAGAGAAAAACTCTAAATGACAGTAGCTATATTTTTTTCATAGGTCATTGCCGTCTGATCACAAAACAGATAACTGACGCGAAATCGAAATAATAGGAAAGGTGCCATTTACCATTTTGTTGAGGCAAGTCAGTACCGTGTGATCGCCATTTTTCGCTCGTCATTTAAATGGCATCCCAACGAAAAATTCTAAATGACTCGCAGTGTCCGTCATTTGATTTTGGGACAAAACTGACGATGATAGTCATTTGGTGTGATCGCCATTTTTACAATGACGAATCATAGCTTCAATATCGCTCTAATGCGACAGTTTTTCCTGACGTCACAGCGCCAGTTAAATGACTCGAAAAAATGGCCGTGTAATCGTAGCTTTACAAAATTCAGCTTTTCAAAATTCAGCTTTTTAAAATTCTGACAGGAAATATTTTAAACAAATAAATTCTGCTAATTCTATTTTTTTTTTACCAATTTACGTATTTAAAGAAAACAAATATTTTTCAACTTTGTCAACAAATTACAATATATTTTATATAAAGAAAGTACACAGGTGGGTACCAGGAACACAAAAAAATACTATACTATAACAGCATATTTGTCTAAACCAAGAGAGCAAACTTAAAACCAATAAAAAAAATCCTTTTACCCCTTCTTCTATAACAAGTGAGTAGGTAGGTAGAATGTTTTACATAAATAATAAAAAAAATGTATTATTTGCAGAATTTTGTAAAGCAGAACTGTTAGAATTTGTGTTAAAGTTGCGATTGAGTTTCTGGGATTAATGTGTACTAGGCTCGCCCAATGGTAAAAATTCGACCACCTAAATAAATTTAGTTTTGGAGTCTTTTGAAATTTATTTTGTTTTTGACATATCTATGAGTGCTAAGCTTCATTTTGGTAAATAAAAAAATAGAATTGGTTTACATTAAGTAGGGTTAATATGTACCACAAGAAATTTTGTCGGCAATTAATATATAGAGACAAAAAAAATTTCAATAGATGTTTTACAAGCTACACAAGCCTGTTTTCAAAGTTCCACTCGTAAGATAAGATGTGTGCATGTGATCAGTGAAGGGAAAGAGTTATAGTGGAAGTAATCTTCAATTTTTTTAAGTCATATATGAAAGTCTGAATTGAGTATCTCATGATAATTTTACTCTCTGATGTTTCCGAACCTAAAGTCTGTAGGTCAGCAGACTAAATGTGAACATAGCTTATCTACGTAATGTTTGATATCGCAGTGGAATATCCATTAAAATTGTGTGATGAAGTTTTCCCGATAAACTGACATTTCAAAACTGGTTAACCAGAAATAAGTAACCTTCTTAAATATTTAAATCTATAAAAAAATATGAATATTTGCTCCAAAAGTTTATCCACTCTCCAGGGGGAAGAATGCATTTTTGTGCCACGCGCAGCAACCAGCACATTTTTCCATTACAAAATGCAAATATTTGTTCAAGCACATCACTACCGTTTGTATATTCCAAACACAAATAACCTTTCTCTTTGCATTTGCAATTTAACTCTTTCTCCGCCCCATCATCACCGCCATCGCCTATACGCGTCTCTTGCGTAAAAGAAAACGATATTTTAATATCCTTTCTGCATATATTTGTATTTAGTTCTTACACGACTAACAATAATACCAAAAAGGAGAAGCAAATATTTCACAAAATTTCCGACACTCGAAAACAATTTTTTGCATTTATTTTTTTTTGTATCAAAAAATGCAAGAATCCTTGCAAAAATTTCCTGAATGTCTTGTAAGAAAGAGCTCTACGTGTGAAGGTATTTCCTAATATATATTTTCTTTTTTTTTTTCATTCGCAAAGTGTAAAGTTCCTCATGCAAAATAGGAACGACGATGATGCATGCATATGTGACGGTGTTGCTTCTCATCTGATCCTGTATAAAGCCCAGGAGTTTGTTTGCATGTTTGTAGTTTTTTTTTTTCTTTCGTATGCATTCATAACATCTCCCTTTCTGAAGAGATAATTTATTGCTTAAATTCCAAAACTGAATTTTGATACTCTCTACCCAAGGAGTAAGCTTCTTTTGTATGAAACTGTGTTCGCCTCTTTTGTTTGTTGCATGTCAGCAATGTGTCTCGAGCTACATACCAGTTTAGACAAATGTGTTTCCGAGAAAAAAAAAAAGAAAACAGGCTAACAAAGTCTGTGCAGTTTTTGGATTGAGTGCGACAAATAAATAAATTTGCCAAAAGTGTCTTTCGCTCTTCAGTTGCACACACGCACAAGAGTGTAAATTTCTCACAAAAATTGTAATAAATCATTATGAGTAGATCCTGGAGGAGTTTTTCGCTAGGAAATTTACTGCACATAGGTATACGAGTGTAGTCAAATTTTGACAGAAGCTAGAATGGGAGGACAGAGGGAAAAAAGGATTTTAGGAACAACTACCTCAGACTTTGGGACTGTGGTTGAGTGATTTTTTGGTCTGGCGATCAAATCACACCAGGGTTTGAGTTCTCTTTCAACAGCAGATGAATTTTTGAGGTTTTATTTAGCATTTCCTCCCACCTGTTGCTTAACGAAAGTTGCCAAAAAGTCGTGATATGTCAACCAATCCATTCACCATGGGAAAGGTTTTTTCAACAAAAAATTGGATTAAATAAAACGATAGCCCTACACGCAATTTTTGATGCATACCTACTACATCCCTGTGCTTAAAATTTTAATCCAATATAATTGCTTCAAGCTTACACGCGAGGTGTAATTTTTCTTTTTTTTTAGTGCCACCCTCTTAAGATGGCACTTGGTGATAGGTGGAGCCACCGTAGCTTCCAATTGCTTGGCAATAATTTTCAAATTGCAATAGTAGATTATATAGAAAGCGTTTATGTACATTTATCGGTATGAGAGTATGGTTACAAGTGGCATAAGGCATAGTGCACAAGAGTAAGGTCCTTGACGCTATTAAACTTTCGAAAAGTTGTCTCTATTGGATTTCACCGCACCGCACACTCACACGGTTGAACGCAGTTGGTGAAAAGTTTAATTGACTTGAAATGTTTTCAGCCAAGGAACGGGCGGGTAGGTTAGGTATGTGTGGTAGCAGACAAACCGCTCAACTGTGAGATATGCTGTTGGCACATGCACAGGTATGCTGCATTCAAGTAGGGCGGTAAACCTGCATAGAGGAGTGAGCACGAGCTCTCTAAAGTCGATCGGAATTATTAATGCGTTACCGAGTAGAGGAGGAGGACATGACGATACGAGGAGTATTAGTGCCGCAGGAGCAATTTAGCAAATTTTATTCCATGTAATTAGCTTAAGGAAATGCGTGCAGGAAAATTGAAATGTAGATTTGAAGAGGTGAATGAAAGAGTGGTTTTTAGATTTTCTTTTATTTTTTTTTCAAGGGGCTGCTTTTCTGTAGTGCATGTTAATGGCTGATGATAGGCGGAGTAAGCTTGATTTGGCTTTAATTTTGAGTAATTATGGTGCAGCAGGCTCTTCCTTTTCGCGTAAAAGTTGTTAGTAGGTAGCAGTATAAATGTAGTTTCGTTTATGAGAAGAGTAGAACAGAATAGGTTCATATAAAATAGAAACCTTGTGTAGGATGAAGGCAGCTATAGTAATTATTACAGGCCACTGATCAATTGAAACAAGAACTTTGCCAAATCAATGGCGAAGAGCGAAAAGAGCAGGGAACTTCGTAGTAAGGTCTTCTCCCAGAATATTAAGAATACTCTAAATAAGGCGTTTATTATCCCAGTTTTGCATTTCAGATCTGAATCATGGATTCCTTCAGAAGCAGATGAAGATGTCCTTGGGTGTTTTGAGTAAAAAATTAGAACTCACGTGTTCATATGCACACAAGGGATATTGGTGTCTGAATCACAATACTATCAACCGATGGTGCTTTATATGGTTACAGTAATTCGTCGGCCAGAATGTGAATCCTTAAACTTATACAGACAGTAATTCTGAGAACTGTACTGAAGTTTCATGCAACCGCATGTAAGTATACAAATTTGACAAATTCTGGCAGTATTTCAAACACCTGCACTGACTGAAAAGCTAAAATTGTCATCGACCCCAAACAGACAGTGGTCCTTAACGCCAACTGCTATAAATCGTTTCCAACTAATTACCAATTGTACAATAATTCCGTTCTATTCTAATTACATATCTAATTATCCTTGCGTGCAGGTCCTTAATGCAACTGACCAACTGAACTTAACCAAAACCACTCAACAGCTGTTCGCAACTAATTGCTAACGTATAGGTATTCTCTTGATCAATGTTGAGTGGTTGGTCTCTATATGTAATGTTTGCACAGTTCCCAGGACTTAAGTCCTTGAGGACATCACAAACTCGATGAAGTTTTGCTTTTGTTTTCTTTTACTTGTCGCCGCCGTCGTCTATATCTTATTGGAACTTTCAATGAGTCTGCAATAACATTTCAACCACAGTCACTTACCCTCATGTTTTCCCCCTCAGTGTCGATTGGCGAGGGCGACAGCGAGAGAGAGACAGAAGAAATGTCTCAATAATTAATTGCAGACATCAGGATAAAAACGCCATCAATTTGTCTAGCTGCCTTCAAGTGCACAAGCGACCGTTCTAGAGAGAAGAGAACTTAAAACAAAGCCACTGTATACTGCAGCTCACTATAGCCCCCCCTCCCCCCTCCCCATACTCCACCGCTCTTGTGTTCGACAGAAATAACTATTAATACACACTTCGTCGGTTATCCTTTCCGTTTTGTTTGTTTATTACTGTTTTGCAAACAAAACAAAACACAAACCCACCGCACAACAGCAACACAAGAAACGATAGAGCACACAACAATTATATCCTTTCGTCGAAAGGTGGTTGGGTGGTGAATAGTGTACTTTGCTGATGTCTTTTTTTTTAAAGCTGGCAGGGACACGAAGTTTTTTTTTTTTCCTCTCCACTGCTGATAATTATACAATACAACAAGTTTCAATGGTCAGCAATTATTTATCCTTTATCCTGGCAGCAAAATTGTTTGGTTTTCAACTGAACTGTGGTGTGTGCAAGTAACAGCAGGATGCAAGCGCAAGATAAGGTCAATGTATTTGTGTATCCTCTGTTTTAATTGCAATTTCGGTGGATATTTAGGTGCTTAGTGTAAAGAGGTCCTTTTCGCCGTGCACTGCATAAGTTTGGATTTTTTTTCCTTTTGTTTAATTCAATAACGTAAACTCAAAGTGTTAATTAAAAATTCAGTACGAACAACAAAGTGTTGTCTAGGATATGCAAGGGGATATAAAAAAAAGGAATGTACACATGTATGAATGTATACGCGAAACGGAAAAGAACGCGGAACAAAAAAAAAATGGTCTGTTTAAGAAAGTAAAATCCCTCGGCGTTGTTTATAATGTACAAAATGGGAGAGATAGAGCGCATCCGTTTATCCTTCATGTACTGCAGCCAAGCTAGGCACTTGCTTTTGGAGTAATATCCTGTCGCTTTTGCTTGTAAATTGAAAGAAGAGCGAGTTAAGTCAGGCAGCGGTGGAAGAGCTCAAAAGGATTGTGTTTCTTTTGCGGGTGTATGTTTGTGTGCATGTTAAGAGCTCACTATGGTTAGGCATTCGTTAGCAAGCAAACAATTGTCTGATTAAAAAGAAACGGGATGAGTGCACAGTGCACTCTGCACGCCAAATGAGAAAAGGGGTGACTGGAAGTTAAAAGTGTTTTAAGTAAATATTTAAAGTTTGGATCTCTTGAAGTTCCCTGCTTGTTTAATGTGCCGAAAAGTTGAGCGGTTCGTGGTAAGTTATCCCCTTGAATGTATTCTAAAAGTTAATTTAATAATTTATTTATACAGTAAAGGGCTGTAACTTACAACTATACTTTGAACTTTACTACTGAACGATTAGTATTTATTGAAAATTTTTGTTTTTGCCTGTAAAATTTCTACCATAAATGGACTTAAGATAGTGTAGAGACTATAAAATGTATATAGGTCCTTAGTTTAGCGTTAAACTTTTGAGCCTTGAAAACGCCGATAAGTAAAAAAATCTTGAATGCTTTCTTATTGAAAACCGCTGAAAGAGTTCGCTTCTGCGATTTACTACAGTCTATGCGGCTCAAACAATATTTCCGGTTGTCGAGTTAAGTCCATTTCTGTCTCCAAATCAGTTGGGCGATAGGCAATGCTATGCTCTAGATTTTATTTCTCCTGAAAATAACTTACATAGCTATCCAGTATCCGTATTCTGAAAAATGTATTAGCATTAAGCAAAATTTAATTTCGATAACTAACCATATCTCTAAATCAGGATACGACCGAAGGACTAGAAAACCCACAGCTTTTCTACTGCTTTCGAGGCATAAGTTTTCTGTATTCCAATCGTTAGAGAGGTTGTAGTTTGTCTATTATCGATTCGATAACATAATGAAGTTATCGGATATTTTAAGCAAACAAATCGAATACACTTAGCATTTCGCATTTATGAATTTACTGCCAGAGGTACATGCAATTTGAATATTAAGATTTGTTTGCACATATTTGTCGACTTTAGGAAAAATCGGCATGTTATCGATTAAAGCTGGTGTGAACTTAAAAAAAAGGGTTTAATTCCCTGATGATTCCAACAAATGACATGCATTGCTTTAGAATTAGATGAATCGCAATGATTAATTGAAATGCGAAGCCAATTTAGAGTCAAAAGGGTTATAAAATTATAGAAATTGTGTTTTTGGCCCGCGTTGGGCGCCAATTCCTTCATTTTCGAATTAAAAATCCCTGGTTCTTTATTGCAGTGAATTATTTCAATTTCAATAGAGGATTAAAATTTAAAAACAAAATTAAATGCACCAACATTCACTCGCTTCCGTTTGAAATCAAGTACAACAAATTAAAAGTAACAAGAATTCCCTTTCAACCTATTAGCCTATGCTAATGAACAGGCGCCCGCCACCGCCACCGCTGCTGTTGGTTCACAGGACAACAGATTACAAGATTCCATCTCAGAAACTATTATACATATAGGTACC
Source organism: Cheilosia soror (assembly GCA_949372485.1). Taxonomy (NCBI): domain Eukaryota; kingdom Metazoa; phylum Arthropoda; class Insecta; order Diptera; family Syrphidae; genus Cheilosia; species Cheilosia soror. The sequence goes on from OX443563.1 coordinate 5,154,789, forward strand.
GCATCAACAAGACGAAGAATGCAGTCCTTTTGCCAAGAGAAAGGATAAAGTTCCGAAAAACATAAAATGTCAAGGCATTCCGGGGTGATAATTTACCATAATTACAGTTCACAGTCAAGACTTAAAATATATTTATATATACCTATACCGAGGACTAGACTCGGGACATTTATTGCATATCTATCAAATTATACTCAACTACATAGGTATAGGTATATTATGTAGATATATTTGGAAAGGACTTCAATGCGGATTAAAATTGTAACATAGTTAATTCGAGTTTTACAGAAGTTTCCTCTGGAAATTTTTCGGTAGAAAGAGATAAGGGCGGCAGAGGCACAAACTCCTGATGTTGAATGTATCAGAAAGTCAAAAGTCCTAAAGGCATATCTTAGTCAGGGATATACAGCTCGGACAGGAGTTGGAGTTCGACTCTGTAAATGTGAGTGTGTTGGTATATCTGGGATGGAGCAAAACCGAAGTAATCCTGTTTTGTGGATGTTTTCTAACAGACATTTCTCGGTTTAGCAATAGAATTTAATCTATAAAAACTTTTTTTTTTCTGTGTGTATTTAAACCCACCCTCCCCCGAACGACCATTAGGACTAGACTGTGGATTTTGTGATTTCTGTAGACTTGCGGGGAATTTATACAATCGGTTTGGTAATTGCATGTGTATACTCTTCCCTTTCCTCTGATGGACGATAATGGAATATTTATTTGGATTTGTTGTTGTTGTGTTTTTTTTTTTCGTTTTTTATTTGAGATTTGAATTACATTTTTTGGACATGTTATGGAAAGGATGGGATTATCAGAAAGGAGAAGTTAAATCACTATTCGTAGAAGAAACTAGATAACTTGGATTGACCATCATTTTTAAAAGCGAATCCTTTTCCTTAAATATGGTTTTCGGATCAATCAAAGAGATGAAACTTAACTGTCATAAAAATACTTGATATAGCCTTCTAAAATGTTTTTTTTTTTAACGTGACGAATTATGAGATACTTATTAAATTTTGGGAAAAAATGAGATTTGAAGATTGGGCGCAATCAATGGTAAAACTGCCGATGTCCTGGGTGACCATAACGAAACAGCTGCTTCGATGAGGAGCGCTGGTTGGCTTATGCAGCCAAGAATGTTGTAAATCAAGCATTGCAGATAAAATTCAGATCGGCTATGTTGCGAACTCTACTGGTAAAAGGAGGAGAGGAATATCGACTTCTCAAAAGGAAAAGGAAGTTCATGAAAATCGGCGGATTCCAGATTCTATGGAGGGTCGCTATATTGTACGGATAATGTTTAGGAATTCGACTGAGAGGGTGGAAAAATCTTCCCATAAGGCTAGGAAATACTGTACTCACAGTTGGCGATGAGCATTTAGAAATAACTCTTCTGCAACCTGGTAAACAGCGAAATGAGGTAACAACCCGCGCGCCGTCATGGACGATGGTAGTCAAAATTACCGTCCACCGACCAAAACTAAGCGAGTATAGCGATATCCAACGTTTACTCCAAAATAAAGCAGCATTAAATTGGTAAGGAGAATGAACCAAAGTATCTGCAAAACTTGGTCGAATGAAATAACGAGAAACCAAGTTGGCAACTGTTTGACACTGTGGCGCAATCCTATTTATATTCTATTACAAATTACTTATTAAATCAAAAGGTAAGTCACAAATGAACACTGAATCAAACAGCCTTGAACGCAATTGGAAACTTTGCCATAAATCAAATTTCATCATCCCTCTGCTGATGGCCGCCTCTGTTTGTTTTGTTCCAAAGTTTATTCATATTCATCGTCTATGGACAATATTCCGATCATATGGCCAAAAAGCAAATTTACACAATTTTAATGAAAATTGATAAGATACTTCAATGATTGAGACTTTTCACTCACCCACGCTGCCCCTTGATTATATATGTACACCTATACACAACAAGAAGGGTTCAAACCCAAGGGTTATTGAATTTCAAAATATCTCTCCTCATACCGTTGCGTTGGGCTGTGTAACTTGCTAGCCAGAACTTGTGGTTACATCTTGTATCGTCATCATCATCATCTGAAGTGGCATCAATGTGATAGATCTTCCGAAAATATGCCCCCCTCTATCGAAGTTCGTTGTATCTATCGATTGTAATATGAAATTCTTCTCATCGGTTACACATTCCTTGTTTTGCCTCAGTCTTTGCTCGTCCCTTGGTTGGAAATATACTTGTATACCAAACCAATGTGCCTTATGGTGTGTTTATTTTAGTTTTTTAATTAACGAATTCCAATGAAACTTTGAATTCTAAGGGTTAAGCTTGGTCGTCGTTGCGCTGCTGGTTCGGTTTGGTTTGGTTGGCTGCAAGGCAATGTTTTTTTCGGTCATAAGCATCCGATCTAATGCTATCGCATGTTTGTGTGTGGTTCTCTCACGCCTTTCAATTAAATTGAAGGGTTTGCGCATAGTGAGATAGAAGAACCTAATAAAACAGAGAGAAAAAAAAACTTACACAGGATACGAATCCTTCCGGCTTCCTTCCTGGCTACAACTTTTGGAGTAGCGTAACAACGATTCGGACAAATATTGACTCAATTCGATGTGTACTATAGCTTGTGGAGAGCCGAACACGAACGGGAGAAGAACCTTCAACCCTTTCGCTTGGTATCTCGGTGTATGTGTGTGTGTTGACATTAGAACACAATTCTTTCTTTCTTCAACTTCCTTCCTCTTCTTTCGGTATTTTGGTTCTGTTTTTTTTTTTTTTTGCTGTGTTATGTTATTACTCCTCGTACCTACTTATGTTTGCTGCTGTTGCGCTTGCTAACTTCCTTTTTGCAGCCCCCCTGAGGGTAGATTCCTGTTCTTAATTAATTCCAAAAAAAGGGTGAAAATCCATGAAAAATGCTATCCACCCCAACATACCGAAGTGGTTTGATAAAGCGATTGAATAGCGGCAGTACACACACTACACACAGTCGAGAAGGATACTAAAGAAAGAGAGAACCCTTTTATTTTTCTGGTTAAATCCACAAGGAATATAATATATTGGCGTGTTGTAACGGAGCAGTAGGAGTTCCGCACAGCTAAGCCTGAGCTTTCTGCTGTTGAACATACACCGCAACACTATAAAAATTTTACTTTTATCGGCTTTTTAATTACTTAATTCTCGGTTTAGAGCGGCGGCGTCAGTGCGGTGGCGTCAATGAAACGAGTCCTTTTGTTACTATGGACGTTAATTAACCATACTATGTTGGAATAACATTCAACTGATTGAAGGGTTATCCCTTTTGTCTATTTGTGTGTCTACTTGTGTGGTTCTAAATTGATTGGATGACCGATAGACGGATTGCGAGCGTTGTTTACTTTTTAATAAATTGGATTGTTGGCAATTACCAGAGATTATAGCGACTGTGAGTCTCAAGTGAGCTGAACCTATATTGACCGATGGAGTTTGATGGTACAATGCAGTGCAAGCAAATGCAATTGGCTGTCCACTTAGAGCTGAGATTAACACTAATTGCAAGTAGATTGTAGATATCCATGAGATTAATTTCAAGTGAAACTCGCAAACATGTTTGGTACTTGAATATTGGTTGCGTTATGACCGAGAGGAGATTACCTATAAATTTTGATGCACTGACGACAAGGTCATTTGGGCGATCTAAAAAGGAGGGAGATTGATGCAAGTTGGACAATCAGCTTTTATTAGAAAGTGTTGGATGTAAACGGACGAATATTAAAATATTTGTCAAGTAAATTTCTTCAATTCTTGATTGCAATATGTCCTCCTTAAAAGAAAGTGTAGCTTGAACTTGCATGCTCCTTATTAGATATTTATATTGCTCCTGATATTATTTTGTCCAATCATAGTGATCACACGCACCCCTTGCCATAGTTAGTAATTTCTTTCAAAAATCAAAATAAATAGTGATGAGCACAATAGGTTCGCTAGGACCCCAGGCCAACTTCCCACAACTACTATTCGTTTATGTTCGTCTTTTTTTTTTGGGAACACATGTAATCGATCTATGCATTTGTATGCCAAATCAAGATGAATCGAAGGGTTTTCAGTTTTACTCTCTTGTGTTTGAGAGAAGTTCGCGTGAGGTTATGGGCAGTGGTAAAAAACCTTGAAGTTTGATTTCTTTTTCCCAAGGAATTGAAGTGTTAACCTTTAGTTCAGCATTTTTGACTTGTATATGAAAAGCGTAAGCTCAGTGTTCAGTGGAGGGAGTATCACTTAGAGTACATGTACACTATCGGGGGATGCAGAAAGTGTAAAAGCAGCATAAATGCTTATGACTGCAGACCAAAGTATCTGCGAGAATATGCAATACCAAAAAGCATAATAGAAAGAGCAAAAAACAAACCTTCAATCCTACTTGATATTTGCGAACGAAGATTGCAGGATATACGGCAAAAAAAAAAGCGCAAGTCTGTGTTTAGAAATTTCGTTGCACGTCTCTCATGTTTGTTTAAAGCAAAGTTTCTATTAGTACCTAGAGGGTGGGCCAAATACAAGTTTCTTTTTAAAAATGCTATAAAATGAACAAAATTAAATTTTCTTTCATTTATTATGGTTTTATTAATAAGAGCAAACATTCCCATTAATTATGGAACACAAAGTCGTTCAAGCGGTTGCCTCGGCTGGCTTCGCTGTAGCGCATTCTGGCACTCCAATTTTCTAAGACCTTTTTGATGGTTTCGGGCTGTAGCTCACGGATGATAATTGGCCTTAAGTGCTTGAATCGTTTTCCAGTTGTTGATATAACATCGGTCCTTCACGGTTCCCCACAAAAAAAAGTCCAAATGGGTCAAATCGCAGCTCCAAGGCGGCAAATTGACATCGCCAAGACGGCTGATAACACGATTTGGGAATTTGGTGCGCAATAGATCGATTGTCTCATGGGCTGTGATGCATAGCGTGCCATCCTGCATGAACGAAAGGTAGTCCAAATCCATGTCTTCAATTTTAATAAAAAAAAGTCGGTTAACATGGCTCTGTAACGCCCGCAGTTGACCGAAACTTTTTTCCCAGCCTCATTTTCGATGAAAAATTATCCAATGATGCCACCAGGTTCCACAACTCGACAATCCACACCAAACTGTCACTCTCAATGGATGCATTGGCTTCTCGACAATAACGTGCGAGTTTTCCTAGCTTCAGATACCAGTCTCACGAATTTTTTGCACAAACTTGCGTACATCAGGCGCGGTGGCTGCTTCATTTCGGCAAAAACTTCTTTTAAAAAAAAACCACTGTATGGGCTGCACTGCACTCACGTTGAAAATAAGTTATCAATATTTCCCAACGTTGTTCAAGCGTCAAGCTACTCATTTCGTTCTACGGAGATATGACACTGACTTTCTGTTAAGATTTCGAGCGGGAAACAGCTGTCAGTGTCAAAATAACCAGTGATTTAAAAAGAAACCTCTAGGTCTAGATGGCCCACCCTTTATATACAATGATGCTTATTGATTTAAGGACTGTTGGATTAAATATTTTGTAATTTTTGGTAGACTGCTCAGCTCAGAATAAATGAGAAAAAAACGATACAACTTCAAGCCTGAAGCTGGAGTAGTTATTATTTTTTTTTGTTACAATGACTTGAGTTTTATTGACAGTCACTTTAATTGTGTCAGACTAGCACAGAAGAGAGACCGGCCTACAATCTGTTATCAAATTACAAACCATCATAGACTATGACAAAGTAAATGTTTCTATACGTAATGCAATACCACCCAAAATGAAGCACAAAAGAAACCCCTAAACTTGCAGTAAAACCTAATTACTTGTAATTAAATTACAAATCCATTCTGTACACCTTGTCGACATTTCTAATTAAATTTACATCTTGTGTGTTTTCTGCATAAAATGCGAAAATCATTAATCAATTTCTCACTCCTGCATGGTATATGGGGATATATGCGCCAAAGTATACCCGCACCCCCCCACCATCTGAAGGAAATCCTGTTGGCGCAATGTATAATATTCCATCCTGACAAAACTAGAAACTATTCAAACAAAATCTTATTCCATCATCTACAACACATTCACATACAGAGTTGGGGAGGAATGGAGAAGGTAAATCCAAAAGGTTTTTGTTTAAAGTGTCAAATCCCTCGACAGCTTAAGGGGGATTTCTATTCAATTTAAATCCAATAATGGAACCAGATACAAGGAGGCTGGCAGGCTGGCATTCACCTTAAGAGAAGAAATAGCGCAATAAGAAAATCCTCGCATAATATGAACAAAGGATCTGAGATCGTATTGTGTGTGTGGTGGCCCAATCCCCGCACCCCCTACACCCGACATATGTCAAGGATATCCGATCCTTGAAGTCACATGTCAATTAGTATCGACACAATCCCACAGACCGAATCCATAGTAATTTTGTTGGCCCCTAGCTATATGCATGGCGGGGACAATATATTCGATTCAAAGTAATTACGATCCCATATACACCAGACAGAGTGCAGATAGGTCAACGTTGTATATTGCAGACCCTAAGGACATGTAAAAGATTACTATTAAGTAATTACAAATATTTGTACAATTATTAATATTATTTAATGCCTCGTCTTTGTGTGTTTGTCGTCCTTTGTGTAATCACAATTTCATGATATAATCGAGATGCTTACCGTTGGCATTATTCTCTGGCGCAAAGGATTAGACATTTTCACAGGCTATACTATAGGCTGGCACGTCCTTGTTCTCTCTGTTGTATGCTTGGGATTTGCGTCGTTCTCTTCGCAAAAAAAAGTAGAAAATTATTGTTTGCTCAGTTTAATGTATCAATTAAAAGTGATTGAGTGTAATATGTTGAGGCACGTACTGAGGATAACGAATTTATTTGGTCTAAGCTATGGGTTCTAGTCGAGAAGATCTCTGTTTGTTCGGTTGAGGACCGAGAGATGAGTGATTTTGCTGGTAAACAGAAAAAGGACATTCTCCATTCTTCCTTTATTATTTTTAGAGAAGGTTTGTTCTTGTTCGTCCCTTGTTGTCAATCCGAAACGTTGCTTGTTGCACGACACTCATCGTCCTCATGGCATAAATGTGTATATGTGTGTTTGCTCATTACTTTAACGTAACTCGATTCCAGTCGGTTTTGTGTTTCCGAACTGTTGCTTCGCGTTGTGTAAATATTTGCAAAGCGAATACGAATACAAAAAAAGAAATAGTCTACTCATTTACAAAATAATTTTTTTTGTATCCTTTCAGTGGATATACACAAAACGATGATGTCCAAGGGTTGGGGCAGCACATTCAGTTGTTTGGTGAAATGCACCGCTGCCCGCTATTCAAGACCAAAAACTTTGAGATGGGTGCGGTGGGGTTGTTTTTTTTTCATTTGTTATGCCATGTGAAAAGGATGTGTGGCTTAAGCCTATGCATGCGTTAAACTTTTGTTTACTTAGATGTCGGAGTTTTGAACACGAGTGTAGGCTTTGCACAGAGCAAACCGAGTGAATTGTGCAAATGCGGACTCAATTTGATGAGGAGACTCATCGGAGCGAGAAAATGTTTGCTGTTCTGGTTGGCATAATGGAATGAATAGACATAGGGGTGAGGCGGAGTCGCAGCGCAAAGTGATTAAGGATAATGCCTGAAAAAGTCTACTCAAGAAGCAAACCTTTTCACAGAATGTTGGTGGTTAAACAGAACTCTTTGCGGATACGGAATGTGATATGTATTATGATGGGTGACACCTTCGAACAAAAGGGGAATGCTGGCGTTGTTTAGAAGATTTTAAAATATAGATAGCTATCTGATGGCGGTGAGTTAGAAAAAGTATGAGAATGGATATTCCATTCAATTTTTGTATGTTATCTTTTTTGGTAAGGGTTCGTCATGAGTTTTGAAATTTTGTATGACATGGGTTATTTTTTGGTTAACTCTGTAAAAAAAGGATTGCAACCGAAGCATCTCCTTGTAATTCCTTGTAATTCCTCTAACTAAAATGGCATTCACAAAATTCGCGCTCAACGATTATGTTGTTGGCCGTTCCCCTTAAGTTAGAAAATCAGTTACTTTAAACTCTCAGTTATTAGACAGGGTGTCCGCCGGGAAGGTATACAACTTTGTTTTGCCGCCATTTTGGTAAACATTAGTCTTGACAGTTCATATTTGGCAGTCGTGAAGTAGACACGTGGCAAATTTATTATGGAAAAATATTCGATAAACCAACGTGTTTTAATCGTTAAAACATTTTATCAAAATCAATCATCGATTACTGTGACGATGAGAAAGTTACGTGAAATTTTTGGGAGAAACAACGTGCCAACAAAACGCACTCGTGTAATTCTGGTTCTGGGCAATGGAAAACCTTCAAATTATTCATCAGTCACCTTTGCATCCATTAAAAGTTACAGTCTGGTGTGCAATTTGGTCAGGAGGAATCATTGGACCTTACTTCTTTGAAAATGAAAAGAGCGTAACGGTAACTGTGAATCGGGAGCGATATCGTGTTATGATTGACAACTTTTTAACGCCACAACTTCATGCTTTGTGCTTGATTAACATGTGGTATCAACAAGACGGTGTCACATCGCATACAGCCAGGATTACAATGGAATTACTGCGAGACCTCTTTCCACAACAATTTATTCCAAGAAATGGTGGTGTTGATTGGCCTCCATGGTCGCCTCATTTGACTGCTCCGCACTTCTTTTTGTGGAGATATCTGAAAAGCAAGGTTTATGCAAACAAACCAGAAAAGCTTGAGCAACTCAAATAAAATATTCGTGATGAAATTAATGAAATACCGCGTGAAATGTGTGAGAATGTAATGAAAAATGTGCTCAAAAGGGCTCGCATTTGTGAGACTAACAGTGGCGGACATTTACCTGATATTGTATTCCATACATAATTGCCGACATTAAATAAAACATTTATCAATATAAGATCCATTCTCTTCCATTTAATCAAAAATTATAAACAAACAAAGTAGTATACCTTCACCTTGTATTTGAGCTCTGTTTGAGAGTTACCATTTTTTGTCAACATTCGATCCTGTTGCACGATACATATAAAACTGAAATTTATTTAATTGTGACAAGTGTTACTATTATAGAGCTGACTAGGATATCCTTTGTTAGGGGTAAAAGATAAACTGGTCTTCAAAATACAGAATAAGTCTTAACTTTCCAAAATGGCGGTACTTTTTTTTTATTAAACTCCTGTAACTGTGAAATAATTTGATTTTTAAGAAAAGTTTACAATAGATTTTCCAAATGGTCTAATAGATGAACATGTATTTTCAATTTGATTAATATTTTTTAAATGGAATAACATGATAGAATGATGAAATTTTATCACTATAACAAATTTTTGTGAATAACACCACAACGAAAAATTTAATGAATTTTTTTTAAAATGAAAATATTTCTTAAATATATCAAAATATTTGTCCAAAACAACGGATAGGAGATGTTGACCTTATATTGATCGCCATTTCTTCAAGTCTACCTACGTTTTTGACAATATCACTACCAAATTTTGTTCAGTGAGATACGTGATCAAAAATTCGTTTAGGGTTCGACTAGTTTTTGACACAAAGTATAATTGAACTTCTGAAATCATCACGTCTTCTAAATACATATGCATGCATAGATAAAAAATAATTCAATCCCGCACAATATTACCCGCAGTTCCTTTCAATGTATTTTATAGAAAACTTTTGAATACAAATGTGTACATATTTCCAAATGCATCCGGGGTTTTCATAAAACTTCAATTCCAAATTTGTATACTACTCACAAACTTTTACTACCAGCCAAAACTCGTTCATCTTACAAAATGTTGCAAAACTAGTCATCATACATAATCTGCGAAAGACTTCTACATCCTCAATATACAACACGCCGCCGCTGCCGCATCCAAGCATTATATAATTCGACGCTCATTGACCATTTCCATATGCAACTTCAAATGTCAGAAAGTTCTCCTATATACTACATCCTCAACCCCATACATCTACACAACATATAATCTATACGCGTTAAGAAAAGTCCATAAAACGCGAACGGAAAATCTTAGTTTAATAATCATGACCATGACTACAACTATGAGTATGATGTTGACGACAAGGTTATCTACTCGGATGCTGAAGCTGCCATCTGATGGAGTCAGAGGGAAACTTTTTCGGTTCTTGTTTTTTTATTACCACAATTTCGCGCAACGAATACGAGTTAACTTTGTGTGTGCTAAAATGATGCATAGAGTGTGTAATAATAATAAAAACGGAAACGAAGTGTTGCTCACCAAAATGATGTTGCAAGCACGAAACATCTAACATTGAGACTGAGAGTATACGGTAGTTACAGCGAAAAGCCCTTAAAATAATAAAAAAAAAACGAAAGATCCGCTTGCACGCTTACAATCTTCGAAGTTATATTAGCAAAACTACTTTCAAGACACGCTAAACACATATACACACTCAGTGTTATAAGGGACGGTGGTATATGAGAGGTAATTGCTTTCCGTCTGCAAAAGGAGATATCCTTGGCTGCAAGTATAAATGTGAATGTTTCGAGGATGAGTCTAACTTGGAGGAATTTTTTTTTCTTTTTACTAGATAATAGAATCGTAAAATTTTACCAGCTTGCACTGTGTGCGACGGAACTGATTTTTTTTTCTTTCTCCAATTTCGATGCGAGACATTGTGTGAGACAAGAAAAAGGACGACTGAAAGGAACTTCAAATTGGATGGATTTCCAATTTTATTAGGATGCTATGCTATTCAAGTGTGTGATGTGATTTGAAACTACATATTTTTATAATAATGTGTAGGTTTTTTGTTTGTTTTTTAATTATTGGGATATCAGATTTCAAATACTTTACAATTTTTTAGACTCCATCGATTTAACGGACGAGCTCAAACGTGATGAAAAGAAGTTCTAACATTGACAATACTTGGGCGCCATCCTGGAGCATGAAGAGGTGCCTTTCTGCTTATCAGCCTTGAACCTTTCTTAACCTTTACCACAAAAAAACAATGGAAAAATGAAAAACGATAACCTTTCAAAAAACTGGACTAAATCGAATGGCCATCAGAGGCAGGCTGAGAAATTTTTGTAATGTCGGCCAGTTGTCAGACCTCATTCGCTTTAGTATTTTGGACGTACCCACTGAGTTAGCATTTGGATATTGGCTAACTGAGTAGCCAATGTCACTCCCATATTTCCTTTCTGCTTGTTAACGCCGGCACCAAACAAAAGCGCTTGAAAGGAGCTTTAACATAATCCACTATGCTTAGTGTACTTTGCTAGTATTTTTATTTTTCAGTCGTTTTCAATTTCTTTTCATATTTTTATTTTTTTCTGTTATTTTTAATTAATAAAAAAACTTTGCTCAAATTCGGTTAGTCTGTTACTTTTTTCCTTCAAGAAATTTTCTAGGCAAAGCAAGAACAGCAAAAAGAAAAGCAGGTAAAAGTTAATACAGTCCACAGATTGTCTGGCTATCGAACACACATTTTTACTACAAAAGTAAAGGAACAGAACGAAAAAGTTAGGGAACGCTTTTGTAGTAACTATGAAAAATGACAGATGCATTTTTGTTTTCCATAAATTGCATGTGAGTATGAATCCAAGTACATAAAATGGAAGAGTTTTCACCGACTGAACTACATGCATTCGAGGAGAAAAAAAGCTACATTATTTTCCCGCATTCTGATACCATTTTCATACCAATTTGTTTCTCATGTAGCAGGAAATCAGAGACAAAAGCAATAGCCGTTATAAGCATTTCAAATCAAATTTCAAATCTTCTGTCAATTTTCAGGCGACTGACAGTAGTGACAGTTGTTTCAATTCTTACGCAAAGAAATTTGTTGAGTAAAAACTAGTAAGATTCTCAGTGGAGGGAGGGGTAATATCTTGCTCTCTCGAAGCCGCTCTCTTTTACGAATTTTTCGAGTTGAAGAACAACATTGAAAATGCGTAAAAATTCGTAAGATTTAAAAGTAAAGGAACAGACCTACTGCTACTGAAGATTTTTTTAATGAATTTTTTTCGTACAGTGGCAACACTTACTGCAATTTTTGTGAAACGCTTGTAGAAACTGTTTAATTTTACATAGAGTGTAGCAGAAAGCTGAATCGCCTAATGTGCCCAACTTGAGCAACACAATTCCACTTCTCTTGCTCATTTTCATTAAAAAAAAAAATCTTCTCTTTTCCATGTTTTTTTTCTCGTCAAAACACTATATCCTTGTATTGTAGAATTTTCTAAAGCACCTCACTTTCTCGACATATAAGAAAATCACAAACTGATTGTTCTTTTAAGACCCACTGTTGTGTTCCCTTAGAGCTGCCACCGGATATCCTTGTCTGTCTATTTACCTCTGACAGTGTCATTTCGCATTGCAATAGTCATCGTGTGCCCACTGTTATTTTTATGAGCGTTTCCTTTGCAATTTCTCTTACATCAGTTCTTCCTGGAAAACTGTGTCTTCGAAAACCAATGTGTGTGTAGTGTACCTATATTTCTTAGTGCAAAACTGTTCGCTTTTATTTCACCAGTTTCATGCAATGAACATTGAACAGCACCATCATAAGGATACAAAAGTACCAAAACAGGTTTTTCTGTTTTTTTTCATATTTTTTTTGGAGAATAGGAAAAAAAATTGTGGTCCTTGTGAAAGGAAACTTCATCGACTACCATTTTTTTAGCGAAAACATTTTTCTCATTGCAAACTTTTTTTTTATCGTATCTTTAGTTGGTCATTCTTAAATCCATTGTCCTTGTTTGAAGGAAATATCAACGGTATGTGACGATTCTGTTTTTTTTGTGCTTAGCTTAGTCAACATATGAAGTTCTGTTTATAGATATGTTTGCGAGTGCGGGTGACAATGCCATGGATTCGCAGATAAAAATGCGATGACGCTGTCTGCAATGGCAATAACATTTTATTAAGAATTCCGGTTTCCATACATACTTTTTAATACTTCAAAAAATAAGATATTTAAAAAAAAACACACACACAAAAGGACGACGAATTCGAAGGATATTTCTCTCGTTTTATTGTGTTTATCTCTGTTGAAATAAATCGATTGGTGACGGGAAATGTCTTTTGCTCAGTCGTTTTGTCTGATCGTTCAACAATTGGATGTCGAAGAGGATTGTGAACCGAAAAATAAGAACTGTATTAAGTCGGACGAGGTATTTTCGAGTAATTTTCATAAATTTTGAAGATTAATGGACGCGTCTCCATAGCGAACACAAAAGGAAACTGATTTCATTCGAATATTGGTACATTTAAGTTTTGCGGTCAAGTGAGTTTTCATTACCAAATGGATGTCAATAAATTTGATGGATGTTTTCTGTGTTGATAGGTATAAGGAAACAGGTTGCCATTGTTATGTTATTGGATTTCTCTTTCCGCTAAAAAAAAGCTCAACAATGTTGAAATATTTATATCTAGATAAAATGTGCGGATGAGAGTTGTGTTCTTGTGGTAGGTATGATAAAGCGTGTCTTCACGGATGGCTCTAAAACTGATCTGGTTCTGGAGTCTTCGTGGAAAGCAAGAACATTAAACTACACTACCCCTTGGGTAACCATGCGACTGCCTTCCAGGAGGAGATTTTCGCTATCATTATGGCTATGCGCTATATTGTGACAAACAGGTGGAGGGCTAGAAGCATAAGCGCTGCTCAACCCTCTTACCTCGTCCAAGTTAGTGCTCGAACTCAAGCTTTCTCTGAACTTGGTCGGAAGGCTAAACACGGTCAAACTTGTTTGGGTCCCAGGTCCCACTGGTATCCGGGGAAACGAGATCGCTGATGGGCTTGCCAGGTTGGGTTCAGAAGAAGATTTCTTAGGACCCGAACCTGCGTTGGGTTTGCCTGCATCTGTGGTTAGGTCATCCATTGATACTTGGGCTTCTCGTGAACACGAGTGTCGTTGGCGTGACTGTGCTGGGTGTAGACAGACCAAACGACTGCGTCCGGACATCTGCAAGAGTTCGGCGTCTTTCCTTCTGTCTCTCAGGAGATTTGACTGCAGACTTCTTGTGGGCGTCCTTTCGGGCCACCAAGCTTTTGCCAAACACTTAAATGTGTTGGGCTGAGCAACACCACCATCTGTCCTGCTTGTGAAGAGGATGACGATACAGCGGAGCACTTCCTCTGTAGTTGTCCTGCCTTTGCTCGCATCAGGTGGCGGATTTTTGTGGCTGACATGTTGAGTGCCGAACATCTAAGCTCTTCATCACTGAAACTCCTTCTCATCTTTCTTCGAAAGACGGGAAAACTAAGTACAGCAATGTAAGGTGTCTGTTTAGCAGTACAATAGACCAGTAGTCGTTTCTGAGTGCTCCATCGAATAGTAACAACTTCCGACAAAAAAAAAAAAAAATGATAAAGCGTGTCCAGGAAAGGACATACATTGATGTGATGTAGGAGTGTAAGCAAATTGGCAGTCTTTGACTAACGCTCAGCAAATAAATAAACCCGCCTATCTCAATGGCAAGAAACCTCGAAGATGTGAACTGAAGACTTGGTATAGTGTGGGTTATATGTACTAAATCGCAAATAAGGTATTGTAAATGCGAATATTATAGCAAAATTCTCCGAAAATATAACCCTCTTAAATGGTACAGACGAGGGAAAAAACAGTATGACGGGCTATGACACTTTACGCTGGTGAAATGGGAGCTATTTTGGGTAAACTATCATTCGTATTGTTTGACTGGTGTGTAGCACAGCTGTATTTGGTCGCTCTCTGAAAATGTTTATATACACATTCTTGCCATGAACCACGCTACTGTCCGGTTTCCAGATTTTCAACTCTTAACTACGTACCGTACATAGTTCCTTTTCAGTACCCACCCATTTCCTCTGATTGCTAAAATATTCCTTTACGAGATGATTTCCGTCCAATCGATGCGTTGTAAAGTGAACCGACGAACATCCTAGAAGTTATCGCCCATAAAAATAAATCCCACGGACCTCATTTCACCGCAATCTAAGCCAATAACTTTTCTCGTTTTATAGTCAAATAGAATGTTCAAAACTTCTCATCATTTATGCTCAATAAATATACCAACTTTGCACTCTCTTTATACCAACCACGGTCCAGCATCGCTTTTTAAATATCCTATCAAATTTAACCGCACAAAATTTACACTGAAAACTACTTAATGTGCACTTTGGCTAAATGAAAAATAAACTAAACTCCCACTCGCAGTCGTGGCAAAAAGCCCCTACAAACTCCTTTTTTTTAAATACAGTAAATTTCCAAAGGGACACAGTCAAATCGCCCAACGGACTTTCCAGCCGTCGTCATTTTTAACTTACTATACACAGGCAAAAAGCCATTCCTCCCGCGCATGTAAATTTAAAGGAAACTCTTTCAACTTTTCAATTATTTGCAACGAAGAGTTAGCACGGCTTATACGGCCATCAGGGGGATAGAAAGAGTTTTGAAATTTTAAATATTGCAAAACTCCACTCGGTGTAATTCGCGGATTCATTTCGCAGAGGTGCTATCAAGGACCAAGGAGAGAATAAACCAAAAAATATAAAAAACATATATAATAGAAAACACTTGTTCTACGAGTAACTTTCCAACGCACGGAGTGACGCAAAAAAAAAATCTTAATTTTTTTCTGTTGAATAAATATTGAGATTAACGGATTCATAGTGGTTAAGTCCGACTGAGCATAACCATGAATTGTTGACTTTTGGAACACATTTCATGTGCATACAGTTGAAAGAAAAGTTTAGCCTTAGTAGGGAATTTTTAATTTTACCCTCTAGGCGTAAGGCAATCAAATTAAATATTCCACTTTCCACTTTGTGTACGCAAGGAATTTTCGTCCTATTCACCCAAGCTCCTTTTTTTACTTGTACAATAAAAATAATTGCCAAAAATTATATACCAAACGTTGTTGGAACCTGACACAGATTGTTGATGACTCCTCTGAATGGTATCCTCCTTTGCTTTCATGTTGCTCCATCATCCTGACTCCGTCTGTTACTGCGTAGGAACACTAATTACCTATTTCTCTCTCTGTCCTGAGTTAGTGAGAAACCAGGAGAAAAAAAATCTCTATGAATGAAAGCTGGGTTACAGAAAAAAAAAACATTAAAAGCCGTCGTCTCATCTAGAAAATTAGCCAGGTGAAAAATTGCAGCTGTCGGAAAGGATATTAAAGCTCGGTGTGCCAGCGAGTTTTTTCTCTCGCATATACAGCAAATGTTTCAAAAATTAATCTTGTGTTCTGTATGGCAGGAGGAAGGAAGGCTATAGAGTTAAACGGAGACAACCTCATGGGATAAAATGTAATTCCCGTCGAAGGTGAATACCAACACCACCCTCTGACGAGCTCGAATAAAAATGTCCAACAAGAAAAATTATTTTTGAAGGCTGTGTGTGCGAGTTTTTTTTTTTTTTGCCACGACGCCCACTTAAATTAGAATGAAATGTCCTCCGGGCGGATGGGCTTGAAGGGCGACTGTAATATGTCTGGGGATGAGAATAAATGTTTGATATTTGTACGCGAAATTTATCAAAAGATTTGAGTAATTGTCTGCAGAAGGAGAGATGGACTTATGCCGTATAAGAGATGGATAGAGTATAAGGAAAAAATCTCAAGTTTCACCTGACATCTTTGGTTATTAACTTTTGAATTTTTTATTTTTTTTTTCATTTTACCCAGTTGAATTAACATAACTGATGTGCAGCTGGCGACTTGTGGTGGAACTTTAGTTATAAATCTTCTAATTGCCGTTTGTGTGTAAAGTTATTAAGTGTACCATGCGCGTTGTTTTGAAAGATTGTGAGATTAAAAAAATAAGCACAGAAACGAGGTCCAAAGATTTATAGAACTGACAGAGAGGATTTCCTTTGCCGTCGGATGTAATCTGGCACAAAATTAGGAAATATGGTCTTTTATGAGGTTCTCGTGTAAAACCAGAAATAATTCTATGCAGGTGATAAATGGGTTTCTTGCTGCTTAAGATAAAAAGGAGATACTGCGAACACAATCTTATAGTTTAGAATTGTCGAGGGGATGTACAAAAATCAAATACGCGAGAGCACTTGCAAATGTCGTGTTATTGACTTTGGTCAGAGATAGAACTGACATTTTTAGCTTCCATTTATGTTATATTGAGGTACTAAAAGATTAAGATTTAAATATACCATTAAATCATTTCAAAGTCTTTCGAAAAGCTAGGCCTTCGCCTTAGATCCTCTTCTAACCTTTTGTCAAGCATTTATTTATTGCTACCTTTTGCCCGCGGCTTCGCTCGCGCAGTCTTTAGGATTTGACACACAGAAATTCCTTCACAGTCATTTTTATAAATATAACGCGCAGGGAACATACCTAAGAAAGTACATAAGGAGCAGTTAGTTACTCTTAAAATTATGTCTAACGCCCTATTGGTGAAAACACTTCAAAAATATAGATATGATCAATTAGTTTGTGAAGCACGGGAATCTCAACAAAGATCACATTATAGCAGACTGAGCCACTATCTATGGAACACAACATATTTCTTAGTTAGCCAATCCTTAATTATATTCCACACTGCCCAGATCTTCCTACACATATGCAACCGGAAACATCGTGAGGATGTGTACCACTCTATAGCAGTATGACCCCATTCTTACAGAATTCCGGTTGAATATCTTTTGAGTACGTACGATGGAGTTAGATGAAGCGATCAGCATATTCAACAGCTGTGAAGTTTGGACGCATTACAATGTTTCAAATCGATACGACGAACGGTTCGTGAATTAAGAAAAGGCCCCCTTAAAAGGGGTCATCGCCAATAACTCGGACCTCAAGCAAAATTTCCAAAATCGGAGAAATTAATTATTTTTATTTCTCATAGAGAGTACACAAACCGAGTTTGAAGTCAATCGGATGAAAAATAAAAATGTTCCCATACTAACTTCGACCCCCCTCCCCCCTTTTACCCCTGTAGGGGTTGAATTTTCAAAATCTGAGAAATCAGTTTTCTCTATTTCTCATAGAGTGTACACAAACTGAGTTTGAAGTCAATCGGATGAAACTTTGACCCCCCTTTTACCCCTTTAGAGGTCGAATTTAAAAAAATCCTTCCTTAGTGGTTGTATACATCATAAAAAAACCTCTGTGCAAAATTTCAACTTTGTAGAGCAAATGATTTAGGCTGGGCGTTGATCATCTGTCAGTCGGATACTTCATTTTTATATTATACTAGCAACGCCCGCGGCTCCGCCCGCCGGTTTCTTTTCTTTTAAATTAAATTCAAATTTAGTTGAGCTATGATATAAATGCAAGTTTTTATATATTTATCTTTTTTAAGCTTACAAAATTATTTGATCGCAAATTATTGTTTTTTAAACAAATTACACCTGCAGCTCACACTCGAACATGCAATATATAGCTGTTCATGTGAAAAACGTGGCTGTCGGAGGTCAACTCCGGCAATGGCCGAGTAGTTCCGAAGATAGCCCCTATACCCACGTTTCCCTTTCCCCCATCTGCACCCTAACTAACCTATACTGTTCCAGCGGATGTAGCCAGTACAATCTTGAAAGAATTTTTAAAATCGACCAAATAGTTCCGGAGTTAGTCCCTACCACCCCTTCACCCTTCCTCCGTCCCCAACTTAGTCCTTACGTAAACTGTACTGATCCGAAAGTTCTAAGTCAGCAGACATAAGATTTCACATAAATAAAAACTCGTCACAGGTATGATGTAATTATTTATACTACGACTACGCGATCATATCGTTACACTTTCCATAGCTGCAGATCTCAAATTCATATATGTAGATATGTATCTATCACTTACGCACCACAAACCTCTGTATACGTCCTGTACGTCTACGTACATACATATATACATATTTAGTTTGTTTAATGCATAGCATATCCATTGCCTACATCAAATTCAACTACGCCATACATGAGTATGTACGTACAATGTGTATTCTGAATGCCAGTCGTGCGAGTAATCATATTCTATTTTGGGAACGCAATATAAAACTACCCCTAAGCACAACTGCAATCGAGAAATCATTATTTTCGCACTTGACCAAATAAGATCTATTTTTCAATTTATTATATCTCACCCTCTGGATGGACCAGAAAGATGCATTTTAGCTCAAAATACCCGGTGAAGCATTGGCTAACAAATAAAAGCATTTCTTGAAATGACATACGTAGATTTATGAGTATAATGGCAAGTTGAGCATAGTAAGGTCAAAATAGAAAAGTAGGGTGCAAACGTTTTTCAAACCTTATGGGTCGAATTTTGAAAAACGATGAATGAGGCATGTAATTATTTTGATTTATCTATCAACACACAAACTTTCAAGTTCATACGGCTAACGGTTCGTGAGACCCCCCTTATTCCCCGCGACGCCTTTACTCCTGAGCAATTCTCACCCACCCTACGGACTAAGTTGGCCACACATCTACAAATCAGAAAAAGAATCATGACAATCGGACGAATGGTTCTCGAGTTATGGAGAAACGAACAGACGGACGTTGCATTTTATAAGTAGTATGGATGGATAGATTTACAAATTTTTATTTTATCAAAGCAAAGCTGTCGAACTGGCAATAAATATCAGAGAAAACCATGGGATTTAAAACTGCATATACCTGACATATCTAGTATTGGTTCTCAGCCAGAATTTCACAGATCTCTGAATGCAAAGGGAAGAGAACGGCTTCTGGATTCTAGAAATTCGGAGAACCCCGGTTGCCTCCATTAAACTGCAGTTCCTAATGCGTTGAAATGGCTCTCGAATACTATGGTGATTATCTACTCCAGCCTGCCTAAAAAATAAAGCTAACTTCATTGCATGTATACCTATACCAAATTTTAATAAGTCCCACCACCAACCGCAGAGAAGCACTATATTTGCTGGCCCAGTTTTACCACGTAAATTACCCAAATCAACATAATTACTACAACCTACCAAATGGATCAATATTTTTTTTAAAGGAATCCATACTCTGATTTCCATTATACGCTCCTTCAGCTTAAACATGTCATATTAGCTTACAGGATTCACCCTTCAGGATTTGCACCAAATCCCGTCCTTTTATATTCAATTTAAAAGTAAATTCCCCAAGGAAAATTCCCAGCCCAATGTAGGGTTTACATAAAATAATCTGTAAGCTCATGATGAATACACATTCCATTTCCGCTTAATTATCCTTTTCAAATGCGCCAATATACTGTAAGAAGAAAAATTATATTTGCTTCTTTTAATTTTTCACTCTGAGGTTTATTGCTTTCGTTCACTCCTCATCCCAGTGTCCTTCATGCAAATGCACAGGAAAATGTATAGCTTTGGAAAAATTACACATATTATTCACACCCCCACGACTGGAGTCGAAAACCAAAAATCATAGGTTACTGCCAGAGAGATTGCGTGTACCATCAATTTCAATTTACCTTTGGCAAGGATCTTCTTCTTTTACCATAACCTCTATCGTAACTAATTTGATAAAACCACCACCTGACTTGATGATGGTAATATCCAATAAAAAAAAAAAAAAAACACATAACAGGAGACTAAAACGAAACATTCCCAAGGACATACAGAGACTGGCGTAAAGATTTTGTTTTCTTCAATTCAACCCCCTTGTGAGTTGTGTCAGTGTATGTTGCCTATTACAATCACGTCCCACGAGATTGGTTTGCAATTTCTTTTTTTTTTACTTGTTCTTTCTCTTCTTGTTCTCTGTTTTGCATTTTTGTTGTCTTCTTTTTTTTTTACATTAAATTCACTTTCAATAAACATCAACATAAATTTCACCTCTCTCCACCCGCCGGCAAATAACGCACACACATGTTCGGGTATCCTTTCAATTTGGCAGCCGCGCCACAGTCGAAATAATCTTCAATCACCTGTCCAGGAGTTGGCGCTTCTTTCGTGTTCAGATTTCAGGCAATTCTTTGTCCCGCGACATCATTCTGTTATCCTTGTGTGGAGGTTACAAATTAAGGGAAGTCTCCCGTTCCCAAATTTCCGGTTTCTTCGCGAACGGCGGCGGTTTTTTTTTTTTTTTTTTTGAAAAATAGACGTCAAGCAGAGTGAATGAGTGCGCGCACCCAAAGTGAGTGGGTGTGTAGGGAAAAATAATGGCAAACTGAATTGAGTGTTATGCACACATTCTATGTGAAATTCATAAAAAATGAGGGAAGACAAAAAGACGTATAAAAATAAAAACAAAAGAATATACCTTACACCTGGTGTCACCTTGCTTTGCTTTTTATATACGCAAAGATGTTGGAAGATATGGTGTATAAGAGAACAATGGAAGGATACGCGGGAACATCTTCGAGTAATGGCGTCATTTATGGACGAAAATTGTGTACATTCATATTTTATTTAGATATTCTCTGGGAGAGGTTTTCTCGTCCTTTGGGAAACACATATGTTGCTTCCCTAGGCGAAATTGGATTGTTAGTTGTATCCCGGTGAGGGTGAAATTTATATGCATTGTCACGGATGTTCCAGAGTGCTGTTACACTTTCACAGAGTGCCTAAGTTTCATAATACCTTTTGGGGTATAAATTAGGGATAATTGAGTGAGCGGTGACTAGGAATAGTCTATGGCAACTATAGTCGAATGGGTGTGCAACTATATATAGCCTAGTTATGGGTAAGACTCGTAGATCTTAACTTGGGTGGCTGACTCGTATAATTCAAACTGGGGCGCCATGTGATCCTTGTGTAGGGTAGGCGAGGTACATTTCGGTTGTATTTTTCGGGTGTTGGAGCGTGAATGGATGGACGTGATGGTAGCCTAAAAGTAGCTTAAATACAGGGTGTTACAAAAAAGAGTTATGCAATTGGTTGTCGTACTTTCCATACCCTAAGACCACTGACCATCCAGGGCGCGTCTGATTCATACTGTTTTCGACAGGCCTGAATCAAATTCAAAACAGCTCTATTTGTGAGCCATAAGATTCCGCAGTTTTTAATGCAACTTTGTAATAAAAAAAACACAAATATTTTCTTCTGATTGGGCGGCAGTGAGATAGGCTTCTTGTATTATTTTTTCGGTCGCTTTTAGTAGATACTATAAGCCCCTTATAGGGATGGAGGCATTGTCAATGCGATTTACACTGTATAATTCACTCTAAGCGCTACCACCTGTCCAACACTGCTACAGGCTTGGCCTCGCAAGTGTGATTTCTTTATTTATTCTCTCACTTTCAACTGTGTACATCTTCATCAATTCTTTGTGCCTCCCTGCCATTTGACAAATGACAGAAAAGTTCATAAAAATCACCAAAGGTACATTGACAAATGAAGATCCATTAACTCTGTGTCCCCATACGCGTGTCCCAGTGCCCCCTTGGAAGAAATACATTACTTAGGTACAATCAACAACAAAACAAACCCAAAAAATCCCCTAAGGTCTTCATTTAAAATAAATTGCTAAAGTTTCTTACAAATTTATGTACCACCATCAAAATTATCCTTTAAGCAGGAGAAAATAAACAAAAAAAGAAAAAAACACAACAACCCATGCCCATCCCCATAGTAAATCTGCGGCTTTTAATTGACTTTTTGACACATATCATAAAACTAAAGCAAACCCCACCGCAACGAAATAAGGAACAGCGCTTTAGTTGATATGAGAGGTACACCCCAAATAGGCTATCCCCAAAATATGCAAATAAATCTTGCTTAGGACGAATTAATCATTGCCAAACACACAGGATACACTGGTAGATAACACCTTTTGGAGTGTCCTCAATTATTTAGAGCCAAGAGTATAGAACCATACCACTCCTAGATATATGGTGAACGTCGTTGTCGTCGTCGCGCCGGCCGACCGCCGTATACAACTTCTGCACAACTTAATTGAGCAGCTAAAGTAGTATTAATTCAATTTATTATCAGAGGATGTGCTCAGATGTATACACAAGTACACCAGAGATACAACACACACACATATGTGCCTATCTAGAGTTATAGAAGTGAAATGTGCAACACTTACCGGCATAGTTTGACTTCCGTGTAAATTAGTTATAGCTGTTTGAGCTTCCTGATGGGAACTAAACTTTACGAAAGCACAACCTGAAAATAGATAGAACAGAGTTATAGGATAAGAAGAGAGCTTAATTAGTTATATACGGTTTAGGAGGATGTGTAGTATGTAGTTATTATGCTAAGTTTATATATGTAGGCATAAGATAAGAGAATGAGTGCCTAATGAGTCTTAGAGGTGGTGGATTCAGGTTGCTTTAAGGCTAATGAAATCAACTGAATCGATAGTTGACAACTTTAGGTAATGGTATCTTTTGACTTATTTCTTTTTAGTACATGTATAGAGATATTGAAAGGAGGAAGGAGGCTTCCATAATAATTCCTGATGCCTGCTAAATGCACAATGCATTTGAGACAAAATCAATTACATAGACAGCCTGCTTTGTTGCACAATTGCAAGCGCTGCTCTAATATTCTTTTCACTTCTTCTGGCATAATTTTGCCAACCCATGAAACTATACGAGGCTAATTAAACCCTTATTGCAATTGCCAACATTTGTTATACAAAGCACATGAATCACAAACAATGCCGACTTTTCCTTTGCCAGTCCAATTTACTATCTCTCCTTCCGCCACCCCTCCTAAAGTGAATCCTATATAAATAGGTTCAGAGTCATCAACTTGGTTTTGGAATTTTCATTAGCATTCTTGATTACAAGTCCATGGGAAGGATTTTGTAATTATTTCCGAATCATTTTTTATTCTAATGACTTTTGATTTGGTTCTGTCATTAGCTGTGCATTTATTCTCCCTCTCATCCTCCATCAGTCATCTATTTGACGTCCTTGATACCTGCCTAGTGCCTATAGATACATGGATGTTTTTTTTTTTTGTGCTATTTAACTCCGCGACCAGAAGGAAGAAATAAAGAAGAACTGAAGGAGAACTCGTAATTACAAGTAATTGTGAGAAATGGCCTAATTAAAGATTTAAATGTCTCCTCTTTGTAAAGGAGCCAAAAGCGTGCGGGTTGACAAGGAGCTTTTATATAGTTCATTTTCATTTCAAGGATTCTTAACTTTTCAGAATGGAACGGAATATAAAAAAAAGTAGAAGAAGGGGATTGGTTTTAGTTAAAGGTAATTACTTAAGAAAAAAAAAAGATGTCTGATAAAAAAAGATGCAAAGAAGAAGCAGACGAATTTCAATAAATTGAAATGAAAAAAAAAAAAAGAATACGTGAAGGAATTCGCTTGATTAAAAGGTGGAATCAATTAGGCATGTAATTTAATTACTTCGCAGAAGACTGCAAAGCGGAAAAAAAACTATAAGATCTAAAAACGTTGGTTTTTGTTTTGTTTTAGAAAAAGAACACAAAGTTGGCAGTAATGATAATTAGGGTGCAAAAAATGTTGAAGGTGGAAATTCCGATAGCAGACACGATCCTTTCGTAATGATGAAGATTTGTGGTGAATTTTTTGACTTGAAAGTTGTCTAATTCTTTAGATATCAAAAGGTGAACAAATTTGCTGAAACGCCTATAATCAACCACCTCCAGTTAGCATTGGTTGATAAAGTATCAATTAACATGAAAATTCAACATCAAGCTCATTTAATAATTCACTTTTATAAATAGCACCCCTCGGCGTGGCCACACATGTTTTCTGACTCAATGAATCACTCGACCACCCTTGTGCGAGGTCGATTAAAAATACATAAAAACTCACTCAATCATTCATTGTATGCACATGAGCGTCTAAACCACAACAAAAACACTTTTACAGACATAGTGGGCAATACACACATCAACCCCCAGCCCAAAGGATATCCTTCCCGGGCCCATTGAAGGCAATTAAGCATCAACACGGATGTTTATCTTTCAGACTAAACCTACCTTCATTCATTCATACACTTAATTCACTCCAGCAAAAATGTATAATAAAACGGAACAAAGTTTTCCATGTATAGAGTACGAGGGGGGGAGAGGAAACGAAACATGCATAAGCAAAAAAAAAGGACTTCAACTTCATACAAAGTAATTACGTTACCGTGTGCACGGATACGAAGCGAATAATCAAAAATTTCCGTGCAAAGAGTATATCTACCACCACCACCCATCATATATATACGGTTGTCTATTTGTAAAGAGAATTTCATTAGGGTGACCACCGGGCCGGCCGGCCAACACGACACAAACGGAGAAATAATAACAAGATTTTCAAAAGGACAGAAAAAAAAACACGGTTGGAAAAATTTCGCTCACTAAAACAAACCAACAGAATCACCCACTAGGATCCTTGACGCTGCTTACATCATGCAGCAACAGGGGTGGCAATCAAATTGTTTTTCCCCATATTTTTTGTCCATTCGTTTTTCGACAAACACAAAACATATCCACAAGAGAAATACAAAATATGTATTAAAAAAAAAAAATCTGACCACTTGCTGATGGCCGTATACAATCTGTTGATGCGCTTCTACTTCCCATATCCAGGACGAATGATTTGGACGCATGAATAAACATTAAATCAACTCAAATTTGTGTGACCGAAGAACACAGAAAAACAAAACTCTCACTAAGTGAGTGTGGTGTGGGAGGAAAAAAAAAACAAAATCCTAGAACACACATTAAAATCATTGTTTTTCTGTAAAACAAAAGGAAACCAACAAAAAAAGTCCCTCGAAATGGAAAATTAAATTCTTTTCCCCGACAGCTATTTGTCCACACTCATACATTCAGTTTGAGGGAGAAGATCCTTTATTTTTATTTATTTGCATTTTTGCTTTTTTTTTTTTTTTTTTTGTTTTTTGCTTTTGTAAATTCTTTTCACTGATTGTGAATGGCTGGCTAACTTGGTTGGCTTGTTGTTTAATGTGACAATTACAGTATGCATGTGCAGACAGACAAATGGACAAATAATCGGTAAAAGATAGATAAATTTAAAGTCAGGTAACAAGCAGGAGGTTGGTTGGTTTTGGGAACCTGGATGTACGAACTAATTGAAATATTTAGTCAATTGGAATGGATCAAGTTTGAGTAGATCCGAATTTTTGATATTTTTGCGCTTTGGCCAGTTCCGAAAAGATTTCGAGGAAACTGATCGCAATCGTCGCGTCGTCATTGAAAGGCGTCGTCCTCATCTCCGCAGCTTTTGCATAGATTCTTAGTCTCATTCCATTTGCGAATTATCGCCTTTGGTGACCTCTGATTTAATAAGACGTTCATATTTAGTCAGTCTTGCAAACTACTTTCTAGGTTAGGCTAGGTTTGTCTTTGTGGACTGGCGAGGATTTCTCCGTGCCATACTCAGGTCAATACTGACCCATTGTGACGTTCGAAAAAAAAACGACTTCTAAGGACAGAACGGTCACAATGAAGCTTCCACTCACAATTTATAGTGTACGGTATAGGTATATCTCGAAAACCATAAGACACTGTTTCAAAATGATATAAGGTCTATACTGCTTTTTATCAGAGCTTATTAGCAGCCCTAAAAATTATAGCCATACTACTACTACAGCGAAGCAAATACTTTCGCCTCGTTTTAATAAGTCTCCTGGCGAATGACATGAATACTGCTTTCCTCTTCAAATAATGTCCTATATTTATTATTTCCCTTCGCGTCATATGATTGAAGCCAAGCGGAAAAATGAAATTATATTTCAATTAGTAGGTACATACGTATATACAGTACACATTCAAGGTCCAAGTTCCCTTTTCAATATGTCTGGCTGTACCATCCTAGAATTCTGTCATTTCCGATTATTTGTATTATTGTACCACTGGTTAAACAAATGACCAATTTCATGGATATTTCATTTAATATTTCACCCGCACACAACAAAGTACAATTAAACTCAACGCCAACAACAAGAACAAAAAAAAAAAAAAATACTGGATTAATAATGCAGAAAAGATATATGCAGTGCTGCACATCCCGAGCCCTGCACATCGTGGTAAAGTGAATTTTAAAGCATTTTTAATGAGTGCGTCCAGCACTAATGGAATTTATTATTTTTATTTTTTACTTTTTAATCGTTTTTTCCCCCGGAGATGTTCAACAAAACCACCCAACTCCTCTTACTTTGCATATTTTTAGTTATCGCATGGGTGGCGGTAGCTACATCATTTATGGTGACAAGGAAGGGACAAGCTGACAGATGCAAAAAAAAGACAAAACAAAAATGGGGTAATGCGGTGGATCTGAATTGGAGAGCGGTGGCGATCTGAATCATTTCATTTGCGCATTGTTTTCTCATTTCCAATTCGATAACAATTAATTCAAGTGGTATAGCGGCATCTCTTTTACTCACAAAAAAAAAATGTTGTCGGCATAAAACATTTTTAAATTATCTTCAAATTGACTTTATTTATGCGTGGTATTCGCTTTATAATTATATGAATATTTATGTTTTTATTCCTGAAGGAAAATTTCAGTAATTATATACATTTGTGAATATTATTATTATTTTTTTTTTGTTTTTGGTTCAGTCCATTTTTTTTTTGTGCAATTAACTTATTTAAATGATGGCCAAGTGAATGAATGTGAGAGAGAGAACCGAGTGTGCCTGTGCGAGGGTAAAAAGTAATTAATTTTATATTTTTAATTCGTATAAATTTATGAAGCAGATATTATTCCATATTTATTATTCTTGTTAAAGGTATACGAGTATCCCAGTCGGGAGTGACTTTAGGTTAAGAGTCATTTTATTAATCAACAAGTCAAATTCAGTAACTGACGGTTCTTCAAGCTGATTCAACAGATTAAGCATTACCGCTCATATTAAATGACATTTTTATTGAATAGTTTGAGGTAATTTCAAGCTTATGAGAAAGTCGGTTATTGCTGGCGGTTTAATCAGTCAAATTTTTTAAGAAATGCCTGGCATACGTCTTAGGCCCAAAATTCACACGAAGCAACTGGAAAAAAACTGATCAGCGATGCGAATTGGCAACTAGTTTGCTTTGAGTCATACTCTGTGTAATCAAATGGACGACGCACACGACGCTACTGGTTGAAAACTCGTTTGCGATTCACAAAAACCGGTTTGCGGTTTTTTGATTTGCATGTCGGGTTGCCTATTGATTTCAGTTTCTAGTTTGTCGAAGATGGGCGAACTGCAGACCAACCTGTTGCTGGTGGGGGAGGTTGAAAAACATGACAACACTGAACGAACTAGGGATTTTGATTGGTTATGAGTTTCCTCACGTGTGGAGTCAAGTTACCACTGAGACCGTAACGGTTGAGTTTTTTTTTCAATCGCTCCTTGTGCATTTTGGGCCTAAGTATTGTAGATAAATTATGAATACCGAAAGCACATCAATTTGGGCCTAAAATTTGCAACCACATTGATCAGTTGAAGCATGGAAAAATTGAAGAAGAACACAAAATCTACTAGATATAAAGTTTAAAAATTCATCTCAAAGCACAGCCATTCAGTACAATAAAACGTGACCACACATATTTCCCTCAGAAAAATCGGGGATTAAAGCTATTTACTAAGCCGACAATTTCCAGAAATAAGAAATCATATATTTTATTGGTTGCCTAATTTATTGTCAGACCTTTGCCTAGCTTTAAGGAAATACAACCCAAAAAGCTGATTCTTCTGGAACACTTACCATCCCATTAAAGCCTAACATTATACATTGAACTTTATACCCTACCCGAAGACAAACAAATTTTTCATAAATAAAACCCAACATACCCTATGAAGATGGCACACGTAATATGGTACTCACAAGCATTGGACATGTGCATAGAAGTGGAATTTATTTCGGTCTATTTTAGCTGACTTCGAATGAAAAACCTAGGTAGGTACCTACATAACATATACATAGCTAACATCAGGAATGAAAAAAAAAAACCATTCCAATAAAAATACGCCTCTTGAGTGTCTCTCGGCTTAGGCCGGATGCTAAACTGTCACTTCAAATAAAATTCACTTCAATGATCGAATATTACGATGACGAAGAGCAGCGTTTCTGGAGATGATATCAATGGAATTTCACTTATTCTCAGTAGGTACATGTATAGGTATATGTTAGAAAAGCACATGATGTACCTATATATAAAATATTTCCCAAAAGCCTCCCCCATATTGGTTATAAAGGGACACCAGAACTAAGAGTATTTTTTTTTGTCGACTTTGTTCATTTTTCTTTATTTTGTATTTTTATCTTCAAGGAATTCCCTGAAGGAGGAGCAATATTTTTTTTTTCAAGTCACATTCATATGGTTTCATATAGTGCGTTGTTTTAGGCCATAGATATATTTTCTTGTTTTGAAAGATGTTAACGAGCAACTATAACACAAAAGTCGAGCACCCGAAGCCCCAAACGAACATCAATTTGGTAAAATTTCTGCAAAAAGAAAATGACTGGGACATCATTCCTCCATGTCATATATGTATATGTATACCCGCCACACTGCCCCCTGTGGACAATTTCTCTATAAACACAATCAAAACATGCCCACTGGTCGTGTATATATCCTAGAACGGAATAAATAACAAAACAAAAATACACATCATTCGAAATCGAGTTGTGTACTACCTATATATATGCGGATGAAATAGAGAATATCCTTGTACCCCCAGACTAAAGCCCCACTGCCACCCCTCCACTCACTCTTCCAAAGAGATGTGTGCGGCGTATTTATTTTCATATGCAGATACGGAGATTGTTTGGTTTAACATGTTTTTGTTCGGTTGTTTGTTTGCCTTTTGTTTTGTTTGTCATCCCTAAAATAATTGGAATAAACGCACAGGATATCATTCATTATAAAATAGGATAAGAGTAAGAGGAACCAACCAACATATTGCCATGGAAACTTTTGACTCTTGGCAGTATTGTATGGGCTTGGACCTTTTTGATCAGAATGAATTTGAATTCGATGTACATATACCAAAGAATGTGTTCACTCCCTGTTTGTGATAGGACGAAAGGGATAAATCGAAAAGTGTAATAAACATCAATTAGGGAATTTCATAACATGGCCTGACTTGAGGGCATGAAAAGATGTAGATTTTCCAGAGAGTTGTGTTGAATTCGGTCAGAAAGTTATTGCAATATACACATATACTTATAGTCAAGTCATATTGTATGTTTGTACCATATAGGTGGAGTGAGGGAAATTCCGTTTGTTTCTGGTGAAAGTTTTAGTTGTTAAGAGTATGGTTTAGGCCCTGAAGTTTTCCTGATTGACATAGACGATGTATCAACTGAGAAGTGACATGATGAACTAATTGATGGATGGATAAATCATCCTTCATTATACGTTTAGGCCTTGAAGAACTTTAATTGAGCCAAACTCAATTTAATGTAGATTTATGTGTATAATGGCAAGTTGAGCGTAGTGAGATTGAAATAGAAAAGTTTGCAACTTATTTTTTCAACTCTTATAGGACGAATTTTGAAAAAGGATGAATGAGGTATGTAATAGTTTTAACCTATCTATCAATATACAAACTTTCAAGTTCCTACGGCTAACGGTTCGTGATACCCCCTTACTCCCCGCTAACCCTTTAATCCTCTATAATTCTCACTTACCCTATGGCCTAATTTGGCCACACATCTATAAATTAGAAAAAAATCATGAAAATCGGATGAATGGTTCTCGAGTTATGGAGGGACGAACAGACGGACGTTGCATTTTATAAAGTAGTATGGGTAGGGTATGGATGTGTAATTATGTAGTTAAAAAAGTTTCAATTCCAATACTTTAAGTTGGGACTGTTGTGGTCATTTTTATTCTTTATTTGAGTGGCTACTTTTAAAATTTATTCGCGATGAGTTGATAAGTACCCAGCTAGCATTGATGGAAATAGAGCAGTGAGAAAAGCTGCCTTAAACATTTTTTGTGGAACTTTTTAACCGGTTTACATATTATGTTTCGTCCTAAAAAGGTTTTCCATTCTAGCGGATGCTAGTTCTTGGAATCATAGTTGGGGAACATGTGTTTAACGTGATCAAACTACCAAAGCAAGGATCCAACTTCGGACCGAATGCCAAAATAAGGATCTAATATTTAATGACAGTCTCTCACGTAGGTAGCTACATAATAGCTACATCTTTCTGAAAATCAGAGTCCTTTAGACACAACTTCCTCTATAATCATCTATAAAAACAACTTACATCCTTCCGTCCTTCATAAAACATGTCACAAGCATAAATTTCACCAACATCATTAAGCATATTAAGTCTACATGTATTTTTTTTTCTTGTGTGTGCTTCCCAAAAAAAAAAAAATACTCATCGATAACGTCATTATCCCTCAATGAGTTTACTCACTAAATTATCCTTAGGCAAACTCAATGCCCAACATGACGACGACGTGCTTCAATATTCCTCAACTAGAAAAAAAAAGAAACTCCTCGTATATGTTCCAAAAATATCTCGGAAATCGCGCGCGTCACCTGAAACTTATCTCATTAAATTAATAGACCATGAGTTGTGCCAGGCAGGGGTCACCCCTTGTAATCATTACACACACGTCTCTGACTCTGGTTTCTATGCCCAGTGCAGGTTTACCCGAGGACATACAATATTTTTCGAACAATTTTTTTTTTTTTTCAAGTACCTTCCTATACTCTGTTTTTTTTTATGTTTCCATAGTCCTTAATGGGAAATGTGTAACATGGTTCGGACACACTGGTATGATTTTTTGTTCATCCCATTTGCACCCTTAGGGCTGTATGCAGAGAAATAAGTGTGGACTTGCACGGATTTATGGAAACAAAAAATAAAAACATGACCACCTCATATTCGATTACCCTATCCACCCACTAGGATGCGTTCGGATATTCGATTTTCCCTTTCGGTCAGCATAGGTGTATGTATAGTATATACGGGGGATTTTTTAATTGGATTTTTAAATACTGGAACTGAGTGGTGCTAGCTTCGGGTGAAAGTTAAAAAAAAGGAACTCCATTAGGAAGTGGATTGGGGAATTTCTACCCCTTTATATGGTGGATACACTCAGACTACAGTATATAAAACAGTAATTGAACTCAAGACCAGACATTTCGTTCGGGGGCAAAATTGTTAAGAACTGCAATTTATAACTAAGGAGTTGGAAGGATTTCTCTCTTGAAAGCTACAATGTTTTGATGGTGACAGGGCACTTTGTAGTCGAGATCAGATGCCAGACCGTAAAGGTATAGGTTGGGTGTCTTAATGTTTGAGTTGCAGTAAATGATACCCGGCGGCGAATTAGTAGTTCCGGATTTCTTCCTTTTAATTCTCTCTTGTAATTGAATTGGGTGTTGTATGCCCATAGGCATGCAGCGATTAATGGAGATAGGGCTTTGAAAATGGGTGCTGTAATTACGTTTACTATTATCATCGACTGTGTAGTGCCCGAAACTCTACTTTTCACAAATGGATTGCCATATGCGCTACATATCAAGTGATGTAAGAATTTCCGTATAATTTCTACTCATTTAAAGTAGAATCTTTCTTAATGAGAAAGTCCAACCTCTGGCCCAACGAGCTGGACTATTGTTACGATCAATCATCGGAATAGCAAAATACTTTTAATGAAGCACGAAACAAAAATTGATTCAACACACTCACTTGGAGTTTATTTCGGTAATAGAACCCAAAAAAAACAATTAGCCAACCGCAACGGGTTAGAAGTTCAAATACAACAAATATTTTTGACTGACAACGAAGGGACAAATAATTTAACATACGAACCAATGCACTTCGTGATTTTACAACTTGGAATATAAGCTTTTCTAAATACTCTTCCATAAACAAGTCTATGAACTCCTCAAATTAGGAGTTAATTATAAGCTCTAAGAGACAAGAGACAGCTCATTAATGGGCTTGGAACTTATAAGTAAACGGTTTTCTCACCTCAATATTCATAGAGGAACATGGCGGTCACCAAATCATCAAACCGTCAATCAAATTGACCATGTTGCGACCGTCGCAAGGCACTCCTCCGCAGTGTTCTAGATGCCGCAACTTTCCGAGCGGTCAACATAGACTCGGACCACTATACCTTGTTGTAGCCAAGGTACGTATTTACGTAAACGATTATCCCAGACACCACAAAAACGAAAAAATACTGTTAGGAGATTAAAAGTTGAACGGCTTTACAAACGCAACAAACCATCAGAACTTTTGAGGATCGCGTATTCCTCAACCTCTCGAGAAGTCCTGTACAGCCAGCATCAAGTGCTGAAGACCAGTGGCATCGATGCAAAGAATCCATCAGAAACGCCGCAACCACAACTGATGTGCTAGGTTTCACCCGACCACGACAACGAAACCCTTGGTTTGATGAAGAGTACCACAAGCACAGGCAGCAAAGCAACTCGCCTACATACTGGCAATGCAGAGAAGGACGAGAGCAGCTCGGTGAAAGAAAGGCTTCTTCGAAAGAAAAAGAAAGAGCATTAAAAGCACGCTATCGAGGAAATAGAGAGGTGTTACTTCAGGAACAATTTTTGGAAATTTTACGTGTCATGGCACCAAGACCCGAGCAGAGATCTGTATAGACGAACAAGGGAACTTTGTAGTGGAGTCACAGTCTTTGCTATAAGGACATGGAAAAACCATTTCTGCAGACTAATTAACGGCGAAGACGACACAAATTTCGCTTTCAGACAGACTGTACCATTCAACATGGGCGATGAAAGCCAAGACTTCCGTCCATCTGCCCAAAATTAAGTAAGGATAGCAATATCCTTGTTGGACTTCAAGGTTGCTGGACCGAACGGCTTAACTGCATAGCTTTTCAAGGCAACGGGAAATGGCTTGGTAAAGAGCATACACAAAATCGTCTCCAAAATCTGATTAGACGATGAATAGATCCTCAACATTGTTTGCCCGATCCACAAAAAAGGAGACCCTCTGAACTGCGCCAACTATAGAGGCATCAGTGTCCTCAGCATCGCCTATGTCCTGTCTATCGTACTGTGTGAAACGCCTTTAACTTTTTAACAACAAACTGATTAACCCTATATCAGTTCGGTTTTAGGCCCGGTAAATCTACAACAGATCAAATATTCACACTACGGCAGATCCTGGAGAAAACTCCAGGTCCAAATCGATAGCCACGACCTGTTTATCGTCTTTGGGGCCACCTATGACAGAGACGAGTTAGATAGACCCATGTCTAGTTTTGCCATCCCTGACAAACTCGTCCGATTGAGCAGAATTACGATGGAGAACGCTCTCTGCCCCGTAAAGGTCGGAAACAATCTCACCGAGAACTTTGATGTCAAAAAAGTATTTAGACAATGTAATGGGCTGTCATGTGACTTTTTCACCATTATTCTTAAGAAAATTGTGCGAAACTCGCAAGCCAACACCAGGGACACAATTTATCAAAAGTTTATGCAATTACTTGCCTCAGTATTGAACGAACTATTATTAAGCATGTTTCTCAAGCTTTTTTTTAAAGACGACCATTTTTTTTGATCGTACAGGTATTGTTTTCATTCTTTCAAACGCAAGCGTTCAACTTAAAGCTCTAAAGATAACAAATTCAGGGCATATTAAGGTACAAGTCAAATCAAAGGCCAGTCAAATTCAAAGCTAAGTCTCGCTGTCTGATGGCATGTCCTCTGTTAGCTCATACTAAAGTACAGCGTTCTTTAGACACAAACACCCGCACCAACGATTAATCCTTCGAAAATCGCTGACTACAGTGTTCCTCTGTCAACAAATTGATTTGTTGAAGGAAGACGAATTGATGAAGCAGCAAATGTTATCGATGACCCTATACACAAGCATAGGCCTAAGATAGCAATAACAACAACAACAACTACAGTTCTCTCATCACACACCCTATGGTCCTTTGGCCGAAAATGCAAATTAATTCAATTGGAAGTTTGTTAAGCCCACTGACTACTAAATTCACATCAACTAAGCAGGCAGCCAAAAGCGGGCAACAACACGCCAACCCAACCATTTCACTATGTGTCATACACAAAGTGTCCGTTCGGGTATATAAATCATCCTAAGCCACCTTTAGCAGGATATGGCGCGGCCTGGATATGGTTTGCTGATTTGTTGTTGAAATGACACTCACGTTGCTGGGTGAGATGGATTTCTCTCTCTAACGGCCGGGCGCCCGATTTTAGGTATATATCCTCCCCAGAGAATCGACTCTCGACTCGACTCGACTCGGCTAGCATAGGATGCCCGCATTGCATTCATATATTTATATTTAAGAGAAAATATCCTGGTTGAGGACTTGAATACGAAATTATATCGGAAAATTTCCATCAAAAATTGATCAAATTGCATGTCCTACGGTGGCCGAGCCGAGCATTGAGTAGATATGGAGAGAAATCACAAATCACATAACATTGATTTTTAATTAGATTTTCCACTCTCGTCCTGGATTATACCTAGTTATAGGTAGATCTAGATATATGTGTGTATGTATACATATTGAGTGGTGTTCCCTTTCGATATCCTAACAAGCAGTTTTGTCCAATTAAAGTTTATGACGTTAGTCATCCAAGGGTATGATGCAAAATTCAATTTTCTCTGTGTCCACTTTGGTTATGATGGCCTGGCAACAGTATGATACGCGACCGGTTTCAGTTTTTATTTTTTTTTATTTTTAACTGATGGCCTGACTAATAGAGGTTCGTAAAATGTTAATACCTGACAAACACTGATATAAAATGGGGTCCCTTTGACTACTATCTATAATCATTACTCTTTAATCAGGATATTTAAATTCAGTTTTCTTCTTCGATTTCATGGGTCTTCCCTTGGTTCGGCGATCGATATGGGTTTGAGGTAAAGAGCCAGGAAATGTACTCGCATAGTAATGTTATTATTTTTAATGGCTTCATATAGCAAAATGATTTTTAATAGTTTAATTGAAAGTGGTTGGGTGTGGAATCTATAGTATGGACGGAGGATGGCTCTTTATTTGTTAATAAAATCCACTTTGATAGCCATCAATGGACGAAGGAGGGCGACTGCATAATAATATAATTACAGGCAAAGTAAAATGCTTCGCTAACGGGGGTGCTCATTAAAAATTATTTTTTAATTAACATCGTTTCGGTTTTGGAATGTATTGAAACTGGGCGTTGGTCCATCGGCCGGCGGTTGGAGAATGGAGAGTGCTTGCTGTGATTTAATGGACCTTACTTGTGGGGCAAGATATCCTGTTGATTTTTACTATAAAATGCATTAATGAAAGTTGCTGATGGGTGGATCAATTGCATTGGGCAATTCGCTGTTTAAGGATATTCGTGTGCAGTAAACAGTGCATACTCAAACATCTTTTAATAAGAGCACCATAACTATGAATAAAATCAATAATAGGATATCTGAGATTTACGAAATTGAACTTTTGGAACGGGGTTTGTGTTTTGAGGCATCATTTTGAGAGACTTTTGACCCACTGTCTTTAACGGACAGCTTTTTAATTTTCCATCGCTCAATGGACTAGACACTAGACTACTCCATCTGCCATTGATGCCCATCAATGCAATATCAATGATATCCATCTACATATTAGGAAATTTTTTTTGTTAATTTATTAATATTCAATAAAATTCTCAAGGAATTTAATATTTTACTGCTGATGGCACGCAAAAAGAAAATATCGGCGATTTTACAATGCAAACTCCATTGGGAACGGAAAAATTAATCAAAGGCACAACTTACTTTCCAACTTCGATATTTCGTACCAGAAGTATTTTAAAGTCGAGGCAGTAAAAACATGACCACTTTGAAATGAAAAAAACTTTCGAAATTCGATCATCAATAATTTATATCATCAATAATTTCTCTTATTATAAAGAGAACCTTCCGATTTTTCGGTAACACAAATTTCGAATATCCATTTATCAATGTGAAAAGTTTATGCGTGGATTTCGAAACAAGATGTAATAAACCTCTTCCAGTTCAACATCCGAGAAATGAATGTTCGAAAGTCGTTTTCCTTTCGGATTTTCTTTTTCTATGCAATTAAAAACAGCTGAAATGCGCTGTTTTCGAAATTCAAACCTTTTGTAAGTGCAGAAAATGTCTGCAATAATCTAGAAACTAAACTTCTTATTGCTTTTGCTGGCATTTTTACTATGCAAGGATAATCGTACCTATCTAGAGGTAAATGTTTGAAAAATATTTTTCTTTCGAAAACACTTTCGAACATCCAATTATTTAAGACAACGTTTTTCGCATATAGTCTTCGAAAGTACGCACTTGCGTGGAGACAAATTTATTTTCGAAATTCAATATCTTTTCGAAATTCGCTTAAAATGTTGGATGGAAAAGCATTAAGCAACATGCGCAGATGTAGTTGGAGTAGTCAGTATTGGGCACAATTTTGTTTTGCAAACATTTTCCCTCTTAAGAAATCTACGTTAGTACGTACCTTGACAAACATAGTACACTTATTAAGGGACCACAAAAAGACCACTTGCACTCTTAACATAATACCTAGCTCATAATTACCCTCACCGCTATTCCCATCTGATTTCGCTGGAATAAGTTAGTAGTCCTTAATCCAATTAAAACGTTTTGCTCGCCCTAATTACCCACCATGTTGCATGTACTGGCATATACCCTCTGCAACGGTCGTGTACCCTTTTCATGTTCAACCAACGAACAAACTTTTAGATGTGGCACAAGGTGAGCCGCCGCATACACCAATCCCTAACCGCAACCACATTAATTTAATAGCTTCAAGAGGTGCACAACCAGCTAATTGCCAAATATTAAATGTGCCGTATACGTGCCCTACCTTTTGCCCTCCCGACAGAGTAGTTTTGCTTAAAGCACATCCTTTTTGGATGAGACAACTTTCAAGCGCATCCTATGTCTATACAGATGATGGTGATTATATCTTAAGAATGTTGTGCAACTGCAAATAAGTGATGAACTCGACGAGAAACTTTACCACAAATTGCCCTCAAAGGTGTTCTATCACCCCAACTCGTGCGCTCTAAGGATAATTTCCATCAGAGATCATGCAACATTTTGCTAAATCAGAGCAAATTTAACAATCATGTCACGGTGTGTACAATTTATTGCATATTAAGTGAGATTACATGCGACAACTCACTCTCAGATTCAAATGACTTTCAAATAAAAAAGGATATCACAAAAAACGAATTAAGGTTAAGGCTTATATCTCCTAAGCATCTTAAAATCACATAAACTTCTGTGCAAGAGAAAAAGAAAAACGGAAATAAATTTCCCAGTTTCACAAACGCCAGGAGATGTACTTGTTCATCCTTTCACAAAAAAAAAATAGGAGAACGAAGCCAAACAAATCCCTTCAAATTGATTTTGGGGCAGACGAAAAAAAGTAAAGGGGATACCTACATGCGTATATAATATAGATAAAGGTAAGAAAGAAAGAAAGAAAAAAAAATAAACTTTTTTAACTCCCAAGGATATGAATAAAATACGCACATCCTTTTAAATCAGCCAACAAAAAGTAATTCTCATTTATGTCACAAACCGTAACGTAATATATTCGCCCCTTTTGTAAGGATGGTCTAATGTACGAGTATCTGTGTATATATAACGGCAAATGAATAAAATACCATATTTTGAAAGTTTTTCAAACACAATACTTATCGCCGAAGGAAGTCACAAACAACTGAACTTTTTTTTTTTTACCCAATGCTGTGTAGGGGATGTTTTTTGAAACAATATTTTCCCCAACAATATGCATCTGTCAGTCTGTCAAAATCTTATAATGCCATTCGGCAGAAGCTGAATGTAATATTCACCCGCAATGTTGGATGTAAAAGGAATGGTAGATATGTCTTATTTCGGAGTTACTAACTGTTTATTTAGAGAATGATTTGCTATTGACAGAATGTTTTCGAAAATAAAGTTATTTGTGATGGCATCAGCAGTTTCGTAAATGCATTCCATTTGCGAAGTTGCGCAATCGATTTTCGAGTAATAAACATTTTTGGAAGCGTTGGAAATTATTATAGTTTGCACTAAACTATTATGTCGTCGAAGACTAAATTACAGTTCTTCAGATAAGTAGCCGTCGCGTGCATCTCGAAAGATAGTAAACTCTTAGGTAACTCTTTCTGTCCTAAAAAGTGACGGCAAAAATGTGCAGTTTTTTAAGGGAAGGAAATTCTTGTCAAAGCAATGAAATTGTTACGCTTCGAGTCGAATTAGATCGTTAAGACAGTTAGGTATATACGTCAACCATTTACAGCCTTATTTATAAAATTTATACACTCTCTATAATAGGTCTAAACTCAAAAAAATATATTAGATTTTTGCGTTTAGAGTTATTATAGAGAGTGTATAAATTTTATAAATAAGGCTGTTAGACTATTAATGCATTGGTAATTCATATACCAATCTGCTTTGGTCTAATATAGTAAGTCGGGAATTTAAAAAGCGCTGCGTCTATTTTTCGACAGTTCAAGTGTGCTTTGGGCTATTCAAGACGATATGCAAAGTGCGTTTTGAATGCTCGCCGTGCGAGTAGTAATTATTCTATTTTTAGAACGCAATTTTTAACTACCCCTAAGCACAACTGCATTCGAGAAACCAATTTCGTTCGCACTTGACCAAATAAGATCTATTTTGAATTTATTATATCTCACTGAATGGACCAGAAAGATGAATGTTAGCTCAAAATATTCGGCGAAGTATTGGCTAACAATAAAGAGTACATCTTGAGTTGACCTACAAAGATTTATGAGTATAATGGCAAGTTAAGCGAAGTAAGATCGAAATAGAAAAGTGTACATCCCCTTTTTTCAACCCTTATAGCTCGAATTTTGAAAAACGATGAATGAGGCATGCAATAATGTTGACTTGTCTATGAATATACAAAGTTTCAAGTTCATGCGGCTAACGGGTCGTGAGACCCCTCTTACTCCTTACCAATTCTCACCCACCGTATGGCCTAATTTGGCCACAAATCTATGAATCCGAAAAAAAATCATGAAAATCGGACGAATGGTTCTCGAGTTATGGAGGGACAAACAGACGGACATAGTATGAAAGTATGGATGGCGCCATTTAATGTTCTTAAAAGTAAGGTGGACACTAAATGTAATAATTAACACTACGTTTATAAGTACCTCGCTGTCTAATAAATATATAAAGGGTGTTATATTTTTTAGACTGATCGATCTTTCAATAGGGATATTTTTTAAACCGAGCTGTAATTTTTATTACTTCTTTGACATTTGGATTCAGCATTGTCATATTATCATAAATGAATGAAATAATGTGTGCATATCAATTAAACTTATTGTAAAAATTGACCTTGTTCATATCGAAAATTCCTACGCCTCTCGTCAACAGCCAATCTTGAAAATGATTACCGATTTTGAAACTCAATTACTTTCGACAGCTCTAAGAAAAAAAACCATCCTTTTTAAACACAATTATATATGTATGTATATGTATAGATATCTAAAGAAAATTCAAGTGTGAACTTGTTGATGACATATTTACCATCGCAACCATGCTTCTACCACACAAAGAGACTGAACATGAAGTTAAAATAAATACCCCAAAGTCGCAACCACAAGTCGTTGTCAAATGCATTATTTGTGTGATGAAGTGGTTAACCGCAGGAATAGTATGTGAGATGTATGTTAAGATGCGACTGTATTTCGGTACATCCTTGATGAAGATACATACATACTTTGAATTTTCTTTTAAGGCGGAGAACTAAATTCAATATGAGGTAATTAATTTCTTGTGGCTTAACAAAACACAATTGGTAAATAAATTCAATCCCAAGTCAAAGATAGTTGACAACCGCGATAATAATGTCAATTGGTTTGCGGTTTATGAAGTAATTTCCATGAAGCTAAATCAAAAAGTAAATTGTATATCAAAGTAGTTGCAATTCCGGTTGAAGAGATAAAATCCCATCTGATAGTGTTGATAAGGCAACTTATTTAATTAGTAGTTCGCCACCAATTGCATGTATACAGATATCGCACTCAAAAAGCCCTCAATGTGGTTACAGCGTTAGGTACTACATAATTCTCGAATAAAAAAATAGTGTAAAGGGTAAAAATGATTACTATAGTAAAACTTATACAGGCCACGTTTATTTTAACTGTAGTTTAGTCAGAAAATATAATTCTTCAGTCAACAGATACATTTCCGGCTGAATCGACAGCGGAACGCCATTAGAAGTACCTTGAATTATCAAGCTACGCTTTTTATACAAATAAAAGTAAAAGTAAAGCCTGTTTCTGTCCACTTCATGACAATAAGATGCGTGCCGATGATGCTCGGTAATTTATGTACTTCATTAAATTTTACGACCTAATCCCCTCCGTAAGCTATTGCGAACATTGAAAATAGGCGCTTAATGCTATATTAGAACGATTATTCATTCAATTAAATTTCCGTGTTGATTCATAGCTCAAGCATTCAACGCGCACCCATCTGGCTTTGCCTCCGTTTTGTTTGGAGCACTCTCCAACGCACTACAATCTAATTAACTTGGCCCATTAACATCTAAAACACTGCTCATTAGATACACTTGTATACTAATGGCATTGGAAATTCCTTAAGCAATATACACTCCCCACTCGGGTTGTGTTTGTGTACAAACTATAAAGATCCATTAACCCAACTTTGAATCCTTTACAATAGTCGTAGTGTTATCCTTCCGCGGCAACAGCAATTTATATTTTCCGCTCATGATAATTCAATTGCCTCCCGAAACAATGTGACACCGCGAAAGCAATTTTAATCCATAAACACTGAGAGAACATTCTATTCGTCTGCATCTCATCCCTGTATAGAAACAGAATCCTATTGGGTTTGTTTCGTTTGTTGGTGTGACTATACAATAAAATCTCGTTAAAGTGTTAACACAAACCGAGAGGATGCTTTCCTTGGAAGCAAGAAGGATATTCGGTTAAACAGAGTTTTTGTTTAGGTTTTTTGTTTTAATACCGCGCGTCGCCATCACCCGACTCTCAAAGTGCTATGCATTCCTTTAATCCTTGGCTCTGCCAACTATTGTTTTATAAAGTACGAGTACGGGCATAAAATTAATTTACACCATCGCGTATTTAGTTACAATGCTGACACTGGTGAGGTCCTGGGTGTCGTCGACGCTCGAAAGATGCCGAAGAAAAATGACGCTAACAAAAATTCCTTAGATGGAGGAGGGCGGCTATAAGTTGGCATGACTCAAAGGCATAGTGGGATGTTGTTGAAATGTTCCTTATACTTGACAACAATATGCCTATGTGGATGCGGCAGAGTGCTTTCCTTGTAATGGCATTTTAAATTGGAATTTATATTGCTTCTATGGGGGGATGTTGAGAGGGATGTACTGTACATTGTACACACCGACACCGGCTCTATTACTAAACGTTTTTGGAAATTATTTCCTTATTTCGCTGAAATTCAACACCTTTTCGCAGGAATCAAATTTTGCCAAAGGAGCCCGCGAAGGATAAATGGACCAACACCCTAAACCTTAAGGATTCTGTCTGTGTATATTTC
The DNA here is from genome assembly GCA_949372485.1 of Cheilosia soror. NCBI lineage: Eukaryota > Metazoa > Arthropoda > Insecta > Diptera > Syrphidae > Cheilosia > Cheilosia soror. The sequence continues at coordinate 5,197,203 of OX443563.1, forward strand.
ACCACGATGTTGACAAAATACACAACAGTACAGTGGCAATATATATAAAGAGAGTCGACTACAGCAACAGATCCAACGGATCCAAGGACAATGAGGACAAAACAAAAGGAATGTTTCCGCTTGACAAAAAGACAATACCACGTCTGTGCGAGGGGGGACTCGCAGAATAGCGCTAAACAATTTATTTTATCTCATTCACACCTAAGTGCTATATAAACAACAATTTTCCTTTAATAAAATTTCGTATCCTTAGAACACCTATTTTAAGGCAGAAATATACAAAGCAAGAACTTCGCACTGTTATTGCACCCAAATCTGAGAGAGTAAGAGATAAATTTTGGGTACGGTTTGGCGACAAAAGATATTAACTACGAATCTCTAAGACAGTATAGTAGGTATGTATATATTGTAGTTGTACTGTTTTTTAGTCTCGTCCTTGCTAGCCTCTTAATGTAATGACAAGAACATTTAATTTCAGAGCCGACAATCTAAAGTGCTTGCACAACATTGTTGTAGTAGTTGTAGTTGTTTTGTCGACGAGTTTGTTATAGTGATGTTTTGTCTACCAAAAATGCAGGCAGACAATGCACTGCAATCGCAGGAGCTATATCCGGGCAGGATCTTTGAATCGAAAAGGGCACAAGCACAAGTACTTGGTGTAGTGTTGAGTTTTTTTTTCTGTTCTCTTTTCTTGATAAAAAGTTGACGAAGTAGGTAGCAAAATATACAAAAAAAAAAGGATATTGTAGGTATATCTGTGATTTAGGACTAACTGGCGGAGTGAGTTGGATTTGAATGGTATACCTATCTATATATATTTTTATACGAACGGGTCATCAGAAAGGCATTTAATTAAAATCTTGATTTAATTAAGCGTTTGTTTAAGCTTTTCTCGTTGTTCCGTTGAACAAGTTGAAACATTTTCAGGAGAAAAGTTTATCGGATCTTGGAAGTTTGTTGTTAATTTTTGTTCACCGAAGAAAGTTTCGTTCGACGGACTACGAACGGATGCAGAGTGAATTTGAAGGGAATTTAGTGTAATTTGTGGTCTAGATATCGATTGTCTTATAAAGTTGTATACGACGATGTTTTTGAATGTTTCTGACTGTTTCATGGTCAGAATCTAATTTTACCGCAGCGCAGTGGAAGAAGATTGAAAGGTGATATGTAGGGTGGGCCCGAATTATATTAAGTGGATTACAAAAAAAAAACTTATGCATCCTGTTTTCCATAAGAGTGAACTTTGGTCAATAGGAATCTGCAGACGAACATTTTTTGACATTGACCAGGCTAGCTCAGTTCACCCCAGCTAAACAGCACACGGACGATCTTGTTATGAGTTTTAAAGAGGGCGATTTCCATTATTTTCCATACAAAATTCAACTAAGCCGACAACTGCTTGCTTTACAGTTCGGTTACTATTGCTCGGTACACTGCTTGAGGAACAAAGTAGAGGTCGTAATTTTTTGAAGAAATTTATTCTGTAAGATGAGATCCATTTCTACGGCAAGACCTTTGTCAATACGAAATTCTACGATTTCTGCGTAGATTAGTCAATTAGATGCGACACTACGACCTTTTCGGCCCGAGATACGTATAGAATATTCTTCGAGATACATATATTTCAAGAGCGAATAATCTTTAAAAATTGAGGTACCAATTGGTCGGCTCAGTTCGCAGACCTAACAGCCTAACAAACTTATTTCTATGAAACTTTCTCATTACTCAGACCAAGGTGTACCGATTTCGACACCTGGAAAATTACAAAAGTCACCTTTAGGCTTGTCATCTGCTCTACGTATCTGGCGAACGTTTGACAAACACTCCAGGGTATTTTTTCAGAGCAAACTTCTTAAAGGATCTGCTGCTCTTAGTATGCAGCATAAAATTGTATAGGTCCCGTGTCGAATCGTTCAAAAATTAAAAACGATTAAGCTACTATTACACATGTCAAAAAATGTGCCATTTTTGACACGCTGACGTCAATAAGACGTCAGATTTTGTACTGAGGTTGTGTGTAGACAAAATATGACGTTAGCATGCAAAAAATGGCATGATTTTTGACGTGTAGAATAGTAGCTTGTTCAAGCAGTGCCTACAGATTTTTATCATTAAGACAAGGGCGGTATTAGAAAAAATCGTGTATTCGCTAGCAACATCTATCAGATTTAAATACTTTCTGGTACATTTCTCTACTACAGAGCTTTATTTGAACACACTCTAACTCTAACCCACTCTTTAAGGGAAATGTCTTTGTTTACTTTCTGTCTTATCCCATCACACCCTTAATCCATCGCACGGTTTTCTTTCAAAAACATTACACAATAGAAAAACGTCTGTCATATCCTTATAGCTAGTCACAATGTCATACCTTGCTCATCATTTTTATTACAAATTCCATACAGAACAGAGTTTATCTTTTTCCTTCAAAAATATCGTTCCCGTTTGACTACCATAATACCAATCCCCTTTTCGCGTTCGTTATGTCAATCGATGGACGGATTTTTAAAGCCGTAAAAGCTGTCACGAACGTGACAAAATCTATTCCACTCAACTTTGTCGTATTGAAAAAGAAAATAACCATCCGCAAAGAAAGTCATCAAAATTTTTCTGTTGAATTATGTAAATTTGTTGACACTACACTTGTAGGTATATATTGGTGTGTTAGGTACATCCTCTTTCGACTCTCATATGGGACTCTTTTAAATTGCCTTTGTCATTCATTCTATAAACTAATGCGATAGATTTCATAAAATAAAAAATAAAAAAAAATATCCAACGAAAAGGATAGACGAACTGGAAGAGGATAAAATGAAAAGAGTTTATATTCCGACAGATTCCCTATGATGACTGACAATATCCTGTCAGCTGGCACATTTACATATTCATGCAATTTTTACGCGCATTGCTTTCGCTTGTGCTACACGTCATGAACATAAACATTTTTCGGGATAAGGGTTTTTCACTGGCTGACAGCAGTTGTTGTATAGTTGGTGGATGCCAGCGATATGGATCAGCAGAGGGTACAAACTGAATACATATAGAGAGTCCAAAACATTCTCGCATGATGGCATTTTTGAAACGCGAATGCTATACGCTTCTATACACACTCAAGAGTCGCGTAAATGTACTATTCACACACATGTCATGGGCAGTTTCAGGAGCAAATCATATAAAGCCATCCACCCACCAGCCAAAGTCCTGTATGATCCGGAAAAATATTAACATAAAATTTTTTGTTCTATAGTTATTTTTACGGAATATCCTTACATACGTCAGACATAAACAAAATAACAACAGTAACAATAGTATAAAAAAAAACAGAAAGAGGAAATTGCTGTTTGTTGTGCATACAATGCTTTTGTTTGCAATAGTTTTTTTTGCTATCTATCAGTGGGTCGGTATTTGTTAGGATAGGAGTGGGAAAGGATAAATACTCATTTCAATAATGAAGCGATATCTATGTCAAGCGGTCTCAATTGATTTAGCCCATTTAGCTGGAGGAGCTTATTCTTGCCATTGCAGTGCTGCCATTCTTTTGTTATACCAATTCCCATACTGACAATACTGACAGTTAAAATCTGACCAAAACAACCACCGATCAATGAAACACAGTTTTTGTGAACAGAGTATGTATTGTAAAAAAAGATACATAAAGAAAGTGATGTATTATAAAAAGCAATTCGTGATTTTTTGTATCTAAATCTAATCCTGGGACAACCAGTGCTGGTTCAGGGCATTTGCAGGGCTTTTGCCACTATCAGTTTTCCCTTGATAATATTTTAGCAACTGTGCGAAAATGACATCCACAAAAGATGCATGAATAATTTGAATCCACTTAGGACGCGATCTTACGCTAGGGATTTGGAACCTGTTTATCTTAAATGCATCTATGATGTCATAATAATTCTGTTAACCCAGTGACATTTTTCAGATGACTGTATTGTACAGTCAATGTAAAAAATGTAAATTTAACTATGATGCTTGATGCAACGCTCTGTAGGCAGTACACAGCTTCCTCACCTCAATATTCATAAGCAAACAAGGTTGTCGCCAGGTCATCAGGTTGCTAATATTGCTAATGTTGTGATCGAAGAAAGGTATTCCGCCAATATTCTAGAATCTAGATGTTCGAACATTCTGAGCTACCAACATAGACTCGGACTCGGACTCGGACCACTAGATCCCAAAGCTAGGGATAGGATATAAGCATCGCACGCGCACCAGCGCACAAATATACGAATTAGTATTTTCATTTTCAGGGTAAATCTATATTTATATTAAAATGGATCCTGATTTGTGTTCGGATACGTATAACTTGAAAACCACCGACTCGATTGAGCTCAAAGGAGATTGGTCAAAATAAGGCAAAGGGGCGTGGCACCTACCATACAAAAAAAGTATTCAAAATCTTATATCCCGATTCCCTGATCTGGGTTCCAGGCCATAGCAACGTTTATGGAAACGAACAGGCTGACGAGGTGGCCAGGCAAGGTTCAAGCCTCCACTGCTCACTTGCGGAATCGGTCCAAATTCCAATAGGAGCAGTCAAAGCAAACATTTCCGAAAAATCCCTATCGAAAGCCAATCTCAGATGGAGGAGGCTAACAAATTGAGCCATATCCAGAAGTATGTGGCCAAATTATAGCAGGGACAAAACATCCCACCTCTTGAGTAAAACACGTAAATATATAGCCAGAATAACAGCGATTACCACAGGCCACTGGCCTATAGGGGACCAATCCCACATAATACACACTGTCGCAGTTGTAACGACGCTACCGAAAAAGAAACCCTCATTCACTACCTATGCGGTTGTCCGGCACTATCTAGGACTAGACAGCGAGCTCTGGGTAAACCCTTCTTGACATCCCTCGAGGAAGTCGCGAAGAATAACATCAAAGAACTCATAACCTTTTTGAATTCCACAGGCTGGATCTAAACTTCCCTTCGACATACCTACAACAACCAGGTCAAATGAGTATTGGTAACAAAACGGCACTCAGTGCTACTTGGGTTTTTACCTAAACCGCCACTACTACCTATATACCATATCTGGAATGGTTGAGTTAGAGTTTACAGATAATCTTAGGTATTGGCTCCTGTAAAGATTGGTTAAAATTTGACAAAGGGGCGTGGCCCATACAAAAAACATTCAAAATCTTATAACTCGAAAATCACCGAATCGAATGAGCTCAAACTTACAGATGATCTTAGTTATTGGCCCAGGAGTGCACCCATGAAGGTTGGTCAAAATTGGACAAAAAGGACGTGGCACCGCCCATACAAAAAAACATTTAAAATCTTATATCTCGAAAACGAAAATAAATCTTTAAATATTTAAAATAACTATTTTAAGCAGAACACTGTCGTCAGTGCGGGGTCAGCTAGTCATATATAAAGATGATGAACCCAAAATTGATGCCTGAGGCACTCCTTCAAAGTTCAAAAACTCTTTAAAATCTAAAAGAAAGGAACAGCAACTGCACTGTCTTATCCTGAGAATGCCATGATTAACCTTGTTAAAGTCCTTTGAGAAGTCGAGAAGGCAAAAGCAAAACAGGTTCACAAATCCATTCGAATATCATCAAGCATATTGACCAGTGCAGTCGAACAGCAGTGATTAACCGCCTTTTCACAATAACGAATTTTGTCCTATTTTCCCATCGTCTGTAAAGGGACTATGAAGGTCATATGAAAATGCAAATAGGTACATATAACATTTGGTTTTTTGTAATTTATTTTTTTTTTGATAAATTTAAAATCCAATTTGCCACGCCATTTGGGTGGTTAAAGTAAGTGTGCATAATTAAGCAGATAATTGCACATAAAACAACTGAACCAAATGGCTTGGTATTCATTGACAAAGATATGCAAACATATTTGTTTTTGTATAATGACTCCGCATAACACAGGTATTAAAATAATTTTTTTAAATAATTTCCATATGTACGCAGTGCGAGCTTTAAATAATTAAACTCATATTAACTTAATTAGATAAGAACACAAACAACATTTTAGCAACGACAAAGTCACCCATATGGAAATAGTAATTTTATTATATAAAATTTCCGAACAATTAAAACCAACAAAAAAAAATTACGACTCGATAAAAGTCAGTCCAAACAATATCCGCCCTTTAGTTATTTTCCATGGTAGATATGTCCTTATTTTTTGTTGTCCCTTCGCATTCATTATGCGTCATTAACAATTACTATACCCGTAACGTACTTTGTTGCCAATTAATCTCTATAGGCAGAAGCGTATTTAATTAAAATAACAAAAAGTTATCCGTAAAAAAAGAAGACACAAATAAAACTACACAATATACATCCCCTGACAACAGGAATTTTTATATAAATCCTTTTTTAACGATTCTCTCCGTAATCATTGGCTACGTAACGTATTCAATTATTTACTCATAAAGCTACCAAGGATCGGCTGGGACACATTAAAAAATTAATAACAAAGGCGTTAGCGTTAGCTTTAATAAAATGCGACACGAAAAGTCAGCAATTAGTTATGTTAATCCCGTTCAGGATGGTTATGGGACTATACCCGTGGCTCGATAGGTAACTCCTGGTTAGTCGAAATTGATTCTGACGATAAAGTAAAGTTATCTGCCAATAAATCTAATTAGACAGAGGTTGACTTTTACTCGCACTCCCTCCAAAGATACTCGTACAAAGTGCAGATACTACTTTCTTTCTTTCTTTCTTCATTCGAATGTTTAATTAATTTTGAAACAGTGCCAACTAGTGGAATAGACACCAAGCGACCCACATCAACTTCAATATCAATCGAGGGGTGTGCAAGGAAAAAAAAAGGACTACGTTTACTTTCACCCTCTCTAAGAGTGGATCCACTTTACCCTTTGCTGAAGGGGGTTAACTACACTTCCAGTATCCTTTGAGGGAACTTGAATCTATGCGGAATAAATTTACACAGAGGAGACTTTTATTGGATTTCACCTTCGTGCAGGATAAACTAAAAGGTTTTTTTTTTTGTTCTTCCTGTCCTCTTGGTTTGACACCTAAATTATGAGACAGTAATGAGATAGTTCGAAAACACACACACACACAGACAAAGGAGACAACAAAAAGGAACAGGAAAACCAAAACTTTTCCTATCATCTATATACAAAAACGAAAATAAAAGAAGTATAGTCCTGGACTAAAGGTGCGGCACCGGTTACAATAACCACCTCTCCATCTTTGCAGTTGCCATAACCGTGTAAATTACTGTGACCTGGTGGTGACCTTCACAAAGGATATTGACAGAGAACGGTATAGAAATTGTATACATTCAACATGCGGAGTTATATTAATTTCTTCGAGCAAGGATTATGTCCTTACAGCGTTTTGGTGTAAGTATAACCTATATTTTCTTATAGCGGGATAATAATACCTAAGTAAAAGTTTTCCTTATTGAATTCCTTCTCAAGTCATTTTGGCGTTTCTCTGCTGGCTGATGATGATATCATATTGTTGTGTAATACTATATACAGTATACACTGATGGTCCTAATGACTACCGCACAGCGTGATACGATATAGTTTCAGATTTATTTTTACGATTAATAAAACTGGGCTGGATTGTGTTGTTTTAAAGGGGAACGGCATTTCTGGAGAGTGTCATTTATGGAGAGGTTTACGTTTAAGAGTTAATTTTAAATGTAGATGGATACTCTGAGACAAAGGCAAGGATGTTTGGGTTTAATATATTTTTTTTTATGGAAAATTATATTAAAAATTTAAGAAAACTTGTGTTTATATGGGACATTATATTTTTTTATGTGAAAGCGATGAAGTTGCATAGATGGATGCATTATGTTCTCGGATCTAAAAGGGCAAAAGTGTTGGCATTATATATTAAAAAAAGGATTTTTGATTGAAGATCTTTTTAACGATTCTTATGGCATAAGCCACAAAAGTTAGTGCACTTTGCATAAGAGCGTATCATAAGAACGTTTTGATGAAGGATTTTATTATGATGTCGTAAAAATAGTGCTATGTCAAAACTTGTTTGAAGGCAGAATATTGAGTAGTTTGTCAGTCTCGTTGTTGTGGAAGATTTAAATGGGATGCCATTATAAATTTTGTTATCTACATAAGTTATGTAGGTAGTTGTAGGATGATGCATGTTTGGTAATGCAAATTCATTTAAAGTTAAAGTAAAATGCTTAAAATACATTTCATCAATAAAAGTTGTCAATACACCAAGCAAATGTGAATTGTATTAAAAGTAAAATTATGTGCCCTGAAAAGTATGTAACGAAAAATGTTAAAATGTGCATAGCATACATTGGAGATGAGTTGATCAGAATCGTCTAGGTAACAATTGCCCAAATTTGGCAATTGTAATACAACAGAGTGTATAGTTTTAGGCGCACAATTTAGTAAAGGGTTAGCATAGCTTACATTAGCACAATTTAACCAATATTCATTGTTATTAGCGAAAGGTGATAGACATGATTAAGGTAATAGAGAAATATTTTTGAACTGCCTACTAAGAACAATTGATCCGCCGGTAAGTTCATCTACCTATAACCGAGGATTGGGCACCTTGTCGGGGTGGGGCGGCTTAAGTAGAGGAACAGCATGCTAGACCAGTGTAGTGGCCAAACTCTTTGGTAGAGTTGAATGTGAATTGAAAAACTAAGACCCAATCCGAACAATCGATCAACCCTTAACTCCAAAGTGGCTGGTCACTACGCCGATTCCTACTATGACGAACAAGTTTCAAATAACAAATTAATTATTTCATTAGTTTAAATTACGCTCTCCTAATGTTGTATTATTATTTGATATAAGTCTCAAAAATACTATAAATTTCGCCATTGGGGACAGCATAACAATCACACTGTATTATACAATTTCACGGCCCACCTTAAAAATCGCACATTTTCTCAGAAAACAACAATTTAATTTCAAACCTTTTTGCTCAAAGCCAGCCAGCTAACCCCCCATGGCTAACCACAAAAATCTCTCCCGCTGTGGGGTAACTACCACCATAAATGCCATCACTGCAGATTGCAATGTATTGTAATGCCACCCCGTGTAGTCCTGCGAGGGTGTTTTCGCTGCTTCTATGCGGTTTACATTATTTTGTGAAAGGGCAAATGTTAATGTCGTCATTTTATATTTTAATCCCAGTTTTGTTCGCAAAAAAAAGCCCTTGCTGTTGACAACCAAACCACAGTTTATCAATGACGAGAGCCAGGCTCTGGTCTGACATTTAAATGGGTTAACAGCAAAACCAGAGATGTATTGACGCCAAAGTGGATGAAAATGGAAAAATTAAAGAGTTTACATTCAGCAAAAACGGTGTTGCATGTTGGCGTTGTAGTTATTATGTATTATCTAACTTTTATAGAATTGTAATAACAAAACCGAATCTTGTCTAAGACGGACTTGTTCTATTAAAAAATTTGGAGTTAGGTGTCAACCATGTGTACCTAACATGCAATAAGTATAGTAAAAAAATATATATATAGGTGGCGCAACAGGCGGATAGACACGTTAGGCCTAGCTTCTTGCAACCATTCGTTTGTGTGAAGTTTCTATTTTTGGGACGAATGGAAGGAACCTACAATTTTATACCGAGTTCGAACGGCTGAATTGAGAAGCTTTTTAAGGACAGTCATACTCTCGGATGCTTGTCAGACGTTCGCGAGAGGTGGCGCAGTAGAAAACACCTTAAGCTGTAATTTGTGTTTTTCCGGGGATCGAACCTGGGATCCCTCGCACAGTAGTCCAGCACACTAACCACTGCGCTACTGCGCCCACAATAAGTATAGTGCACGCTAGAAAAGGTATCGACATCATTGGCAGAACACAGTGAACTGTAACTAGTGCCTTTGCAAGTATGTATTAGTACAGAGGCGGCAAAAATGGGCTTAGTGGTGAATGAGGGCAAAACAAAATATATGCTTTCAACAAGAAGGGACATACAACATCGATGAATCGGACAGAATATTACCATAGACAGCTATAACTTTGAGGTAGTTCGAGACTTTGTCTACCTCCGCTCTAACTCTGAAAATGACATCACATCAGAAATCAAGCGAAGAATTACACTTGCCAACCGCTGTTACTTTGGCCTAAGAAGGCAACTGATTAGTAAGGCCTTGTCGAGAATCACCAAGGAGATTCTGTACAAGACCCTCATAATTCCAGTAGTCCAGCTTTATGGCGCAGAAGCATGGACGTTATCAAAGGCGGATGAAGATCTCCTTGATCGCTTCGGACGCAAAAATTTTCGAGTGATTTTCGGTGCGTTGACGGGCTTTGGAGGAGGAGATTTAACAACGAACTCTCCGAGCGACATCGACCTGGTCAGAAAATCAGTCGTCTAAGATGGCTGGGACACGTAGAGCGAATGGATACCAATGCTCCGGGCGAAAGGGTCTTCGATTAGAAGGGTAAAGGGATCGACGTATTGCAGATTTTGATAAATATTCATATTTTTAAATCTGCTTTCTAAATACGAAAATTAATTTAATACAAGTGCTTTCCAATTATTTGTTATTCCTACAAAGTTCAAAAATAGACCTAAGACCATCTGAACCTACTAAGAACCGAATAGTACCAACGCATTATATATTTTCATTATAAAAAAATAAAACTAACCATGAAGAACGTACCCACGAAATTCGTCATCTTTTTTAATAGTTCCCATTTATGAGCTTCTACTGTATTTGTATAGTTATGCAAGGCTTTAAAAAAAACTCCGGTTCTTTTTAGAGTGGAACAGGTTGTTTTTTTTTTTATATTTCTCGAAAATATTGGAGTTTCTTCAAAATAAACATTTTTGGGGAATATCGTCAGAATTGTTCTATAACCGCTGCCGTCTACCGCTATTTGCTCATTTTTCTCGAATTAATAAAATTTCATACAAAATTAAGTTTTTTCTGAAATATTTGTGGTAAAATTGAAATAAATATAAAATATATTATATTCTGTATCTATAGCAGTTTGCTTATAAAAAAATCGGATTATATGCTAATTCTATAAGACTGTCCTAGTTCCTGTATTTTTTATTAAATAAAATTTGAATTTGGAAGGTAAATTTACAATTTTAAGCACGATTTTGCTCTTGCATCAATCTAATCTATCAAGACGATCCAACATTATATTCGTCTCCCAAACGGCATTAAATATCTTCACATGACAAGGCCCATCACTACTCGTACCCTTCTCTACATGACAAGAAAATTTCAATAAGAAATTTCACCTTCAAAGTGAATATTCAAACCCGCTATTCCTTGTTCTCTTTGTACATAGTACATTTCCAGGCTTTTACAGTAATTAAATTAATGAGAGTGTAGTGAGCTATTGCAGAAAGTTGTGCCATCAACCAAACACAACAGGGAATTTATATTATTGCGATGTGAAAATACCCCAGCGACACTTTCATTAATCCATTCCTAGAGGACAGGCTATAGCTACTCCTCCTATATACCTACACGAAGCCGCATTCCCCGTCACGACTGTCTGTCGGTCTATCATTTTAATAGTTCCCCTGTCAATCTCAGGATTTTGTATCGTTTTTATTTCATTAATTTGTTGTTTCACGTATATAGTTTTCTCTCTGCAACCCGAGTCCTTGTCCTCGGCACATTGAGTGACACTTTGGAGGGTTTTAGCTACAATGTAAGCCAAGGCATCGTATCTTTGAATGACAATCGTTTTTGATTTTAATTTAATGAACACGCGTTGAATACATTTTTTCCTTTGTTTCTTTATTGAATTCGTTTGACATTTGATTATTTATGTATGTAAAAGAAAACAAAAATGTCTCTTGTTGTATGGAAACTTTAAAATTAAAATAATTCCTGCTGTGCAAGGGTCAAACACATTACACACATCCAAACTGATTATGTTTAACACAGGATTACCTGTACGAAAAAGTCAAACCAAAAGGGGATGACAGAGGTAAAAAATAAAATAAAATAAAACGCACATACATAGTTCGAAATGAAAATGTCCATCAGAATGTCCAAAAACCACTTAAGAAAAGCTGAAATAATATTTTAACTTTTGTTTTTTTTTTCATCTGCTGTGCACTGTTGGACATCACATTGGCGAAGTCTGTATGTGAAGGAAGCTTAATAAAAGAAGAGGAAAGAACTGTTTTTGGAATATACAAAAGAGTAAAAGTGAGGTGGGGACAACATTATGGTGGACAAGAGTCATATTATTTTTTTTTTGTTCAAGGATCAAGGTAGGTAATTGCTTCCTGCGACTTTCGCAGGTGGATTTAAAAAATATTATTTTAGGTACTATAATTTTACCAGAGGTTGCTTAAATTCGAAAGAGTTTGTTTGTTTACAATTCAAAAATTCCGAAATAAGTCATCAAATTGTTAAACTCCACCAAATAAATTGATTTCATAAATTGTTTAAGATATGAAAATATTTGTTGATTCGTTAATTCTATGTAATTCATTTTGAGAATAAAATAAGTATCTTTAAAAAATAATAGAATTCTCAGAACCAAAATGACCGGTTGTTACATTTGCTAAGAAATTGACCTGAGCTATGGAATAATGCCTACTGGTTTATGGCTTAAATAAAATAAGTCTTGGCTTGATTTAAGACTTGTGAAAATATTTGACTGGACCTTCTATACCCAACTCTCGATCCACCACCGGCATCAACTCTAAAATATCAAGGATAATCCCAGTGCGGATAGAGGGTAGATGTTAGACTTGGTTTAACCATCTTATCTGAAGTATGGGTGACCTGATTGATTCAACTATTATAGAAGGGGGCTTATGTAGGGCTTTTTACTATCACTCATCTTTTGTCTGAAACCAACGACTATAAGTTTGAAAAACTGACATATACTCCATATAGCATTACAATTACAATTCAATTCAAATACAATTATTACAAAATGGTATAAATTCAAAATAACACTCAACATTGTTCATTCCAAAAACGAATATGCAAATATAAATTTTATAGTATGTAGTTACAAATTCAAATATCATTTGCATTAAACAAAAAAAAAAAAATTTACTCACCCTTGCTGGCGCCGTCTGGTCCTCGTAGGATGGTGCACTCTTCAATTGTTCCAAATGCATTGAACAACTGCCTTACATCTTCTTCCGTTTGCTGCTTACTTAGCATGCCAACAAACAGTTTACGATCTGAATATTGTCATCCACATGTGCGCAAATTCCATGTCCATGAGAAGGATGCAGCGTTAGCACCACCAGCGCCACCATCATCATCATCATCATTGAAACGAACAACAACAAAATCCATTCGGAGCATCATTGCATTCGATTGTTTTTAATGTCGTTGTTAAAATTGTGTATATGTATGAGTGTGCGTATGTTATTTGATGTGATATATATTTATTTTTTTTTTATTATTGTTTAGATCCAGTTGTAGTACAAGAGAACCATTTGCGTATGTTATGCATCCAGAGATATGTCCAATATCCCCATTTCAATTGAATTGAATCGACCAACAATGGTTGTTGTTAGTCCCACGAGGGGCAAACAGAATTTTCATGTTTTCCGTCCAAAGCCAGTAAAGTGATGATAACGACAATGACGATGACATGATAGACACATAGAACGGTGATGGTGGTGGCCGTGATGATGTTGATGATGATGTTGTTGTTCATGTTGTGTAGTAGATGATGATGATGTAGGTACATTATTGCAAATTGTTGTTGTTGTTGTTGTTGTTAGTTTGTTGTGATTTGCATTCGAGGATATGAGATAAAATTTCAAAATGTTGTTTTATATTGTGTTTGGGCCAGATGCGTGATCAGGTGTGCACAGGACAAAGTGGTGAGAGTGAATTTTTTGTAATTTCGTTGAAGAAAAAGAGAAAGAGAGAATAAAAGACATAGAGATATAAGATACTATTCGATATTGTTAACCAGCAATTATAATAGTGCTAACAAAAATACACACACACATACACATAAGTACATAAATTTGAAAACATCTATATTATGTATGTATATTGATAATTTTTTTTTTTTTAATAGAATAATTTAAATAATAATAAAAATATAAAATATATGCATTTAAGTAAAATTTGGCATTGCAAGCAAATAAGATAATTGTAGTTTTTATTAGTTTTCAAATCATTTCGTGCTGATGAGAAATTTCATGAGTTGAATAGTTGAATGTTGCAAGCAAAGAGTAGGTACGCCCTTATAGCAGCGTGAAAGTAAACGCATCTCGAAGAGGGGAAACTATTTTTATTTGGTGGATATGGATAACTAACATGTGTTTTTTCTAATACATACAGAGTTATTACGATCGAAGTTTTTCTTTTCTTTCTTTTCAATGAACGGATGAAAATGCATTCTTCAAATGAGTTTCTGTTAGTTGACTCAAGAGTTTAGTATAAAATTTGAATTGAATTTCCCCTTCTACGTTAAAAAAAACCCATTTTCACTAAGTGAGGTGGAATTTTTGAAAAAAGATGCAGTCAATATATTTTATTTAATTTTTCTTTAAAATTCCAAAATGCTTAAAAGTTGTAACTGTAAGCAAAGCACATAGGTACCAATAACCCATTTCTAGATCTACGCTGCTTTGCTTCGGATATTTTTGACTTGACGCCATCTATGAACGTGTGAGAAAACCACTGTCTAAAAATCTAGTACATCTATAGTACGTTTTGTCTTACTCATTCATAGATGTCAAACGAAACCCTAACTTGACAAACGGGCTGACTTTCGGCATCTTTGCCTTTTTTTCTTTCTTTCTTTTTGTGGCGACCATTGCAGCGAATAGTTCGACCGATCTTAAGTTTTTAATAAAGTCTTTTGTAAAACTTTAAACGCGGTAATAAAGTCTTTTCATTTGTTGTATGCAATTCTTTGTGCGTTCTGCAAAAACGCAATAGCAGGATTTACGCAATATGTAGCAGGATTTACGCTTTGTTTTTACTTTGTTTTACAAAGTCGCAAATTTTTAATTTTCAACTTGAAGAGTCAAAGGGGGTTACCAACATTTTTTTTTACGTCTCTACTCTTATGTCGTTTTCGGTTGGTCGTCCAGAACCGTCCGGAAGCAATCCGAACGCTTCTGAAAGCGTTCGATTGGCACTCAACTGACAGTTCTTCTACTAAAAAGAAGAGAAACGCGGAGAGTTCTTCCAGACGGTTCTGGACGACCAACCGAAAACGACATTAGAGTTCTATATTCTGCGATCTATACTCATGCTTTGAGTGTTTTTTTAAAATTAGCTGTTTGTATCAGTTGTAGCAAGTTTTGACCCAGTTAAGACTATTTAGATGGCTTTTTTCCAGATGCCCTCGGTTCTGCAAAAAACTACGTGCATTTTTGATTCAAACTTTTTTAATATTTCGAAGCATTCTTTATACAGAAAATAATGTTGGGCCTGGGGTTAATTTCTTTGTATCATGACCTCTAAAGTTCAGCTAAGTTGGGCGGTCACTAAATTTCCAAACTAAACTTCAATTTTGTAAAATTTGTTAAATACAATGAACAAGGACTTTAACAAGATGTTCTGGATTAATAATATAGTTGGCAATATTTTTGGTCCCATATGCAGTCACAAGGGCTGTAAAAAATAAATCTTCATTGATGTTCATATTTTGTTGCTAAACAAAAACAAGAAAAATAAACTTTAACGTTGGAGAGGAGCTGCCTCTAAACAATAACGAATAGTGATTTAAGAAACTTTTCACTTTTTTAATTGCTTTAAGAAAATCCCCATACTCCAAGACACATCTTTAATAGTGTACTCATATAGCAAGAAAATTTCGCATATACCATACTCTGCATCCAAACATCCCTATAATCCTGACCAGCTAAACTTCAACCACATGACATTTTCTAAATTAAATTAAGTCTCGTCCGTTTTTCTAATTTCGTCTCAACATAAAATGAGAAAAGAAAAACTTTACAAAGTTAACCGAAATAACTTCATTTTGGGGTCTTTATGTCTCTATTCCATGGAATTCACTTTAAACTCTATCCACAGCCTCCACAAAAAAAAAAAAAACTCCATTGAGACAAAGCGATTAAATGTCATAGAAAATTCTTTCAGTCTGGCATATAGTGTCCCGTGTGCAACTTGTGCAGAATAATATATAAGAACCTTTTTTTTACACTCCTTTGGCATACATTTTTTTTGTTGTCCACCGTTTAGTGTCCTTGTGCAGCTTTTCTTCCTCATTTCACATGCTAACATGGGAAACATTTGGGCGGAAAAGATCATTAGGCTCATATAGACAAGTTAAGTGGTTCTTAAAGTCATATGGCTAATGCGATTCTCCATGGAAACATTGTCCCTACACCCAGCATTGAGCTCGAGACCGACCCGAAAAGACATTCGTGTGGTAGTTAAAGGGGTTAACCTGGGGGCTGTACAGTACAGCAGGTACATATGGTTAGCCATTGTAGCTCTAGGGTGTGCTAAGATTTTATTTCTTTTTCCTTAGGAGTATAGTCAGTGTAGATGTAGATATCGCTTTGCGACCTTTCTCTTTATGAACAATTTGTTTGACGAAAAAAAAGGGTGAAAATTACGGAGCCCCAAAGCAGGAATGGGAGGGTAATTTTCAAACGATCGTAGATGGGTGGTGAATCAAGTTACGAAAGGAATGTAATTGCCTTTTAAATGGGGTACCCAAAGAATTTCATTTTATCGTTTAGAATATGATGTGAACAGCAGTTCATAGATATACAACTGACATTGTTTTGTAGATATGAAAAATCCTTATGACATGTAGATTGACATTTAATAGTGCAGATTTGGAATGTGTGATTTCAAGTAAATAAGTGCTGAGCAACATTTTTAAAATTTCTATTTATAACCAGTTTTAGTTAAAATACAAAAAAAAAGTAGGTTGTGTTGGAGCGTAGGTGGCTCAAGTGGAGCCTTTACAAGTCTCGATGTTCAACAAAATTTGGTAAGTATGTAAAAAAATAAATATAGCATCGGAATCACTGAAAATCTGGGGGTAGAAATTGAATAAGCATCCCCTCACGTCACAGAGAGAAAGAACTCTTTGTCCGAGTAATTTAATATAATGCAAAATTCTTCCTTTTCTGATTTAGGATAGAGTTAAAAAAGTCAATAGCAGTGATATCTGTGGACAATCAATTGAATCTTTGGTTTTGTAAGATGATTCTGCCACTATAGGACTTCTGTTGGAATACTACGTACTTCTGTTGTGACTCGGTAAACTACCATCAGCGCCATTAACATTCCAGCGAGCGTCTACTAGATAATCATTAAATTAGGTGTGAAATGTATAAAAATATTATTTTCTTTTTTACGTTCCTAAGAATTCGAATCGTATTAATTGGGAGTTAGTTAATTTTTGTTCGCTGGTAGAACCTGAAAAGGCTTATTCAGAACAGAATCTCACAGCGTTTTTCTAAAATCATTGCATGTGTCTCAGGCTTAACTCGTGGTATTTTTTTGCTTTGAATTTACACATATTTTCTAGGAATAATTTTAGGTATCCACGTCAAAATTTTACGGACACAACTATCTTTACTAATAATATTTCCCAGTCTTTACTGTAATTTTTGTGAATCAAAATAGACAATTTCATTGAATTAAATAAAAGCGAAATTTTCATATTTTTCGTTCATAAATTTCTGGACTAAATGTTGTTGCTATTGCTGAAATGTAAGTTTGTCCTGTTCCTCGAGTAAATTTTATTCCTTCAGTTCTATACCCACTTAAAACAAGTCTCAATTGTAATTTTCTTAAATTCAATGACATTTTCAATCGCCCTTACGATATAAGAGAAATCATTCATATTAAGAGCAAATTAAAATAAAACCCACTGAACCATAAATTGTTCGTGTTCATGATAGATACTTGCCCATGCACGCGACTACACTTCCTTAAGATAGTCCCAGTCCCATCCTACACAGCACCAGAACTCATCGGAAAGCATGCCCTGAATTTTAAACATCCATCCAACTTGACTCATAAAGAGGTTTTCATCTATTGTATCACTTTGCGTGAATAAAATTCCTAATAAATCCTGCCAACTCTCCATGGGGTACTTAAAAATGTATCTAATTACATTTTTTTGGGAAATTAATTTTTACTACCACAACCAATCGATGGAACCCCCCCTGTCATGTCAATGAGTACTTCTGCTTAAGCTTTTCTATTTTTATTTAAATTTTAGAGCAACATCAAGCTTTATATATATTACTCTGTTATATCCTTATTTTGCATTGTCGTCAAGGATTAGGACATTTTCCGTTTTGCTGTTTTATTTTCCGCTCTGATTTTTAATGCATTGTATAAAAATCACTGTGGGGTAGTTAAGTGGGTACAGGGTAGCTCAGCTAGCCGGACAGTGATTGTTGATGTTACTTTATATACATATACATATACTTCTCCTGTTTTATAGAGTAGTATACCTTTCACTGCACTTGTAAATTTATTTTATTACTCGAACAGAAGAGAATCCATTGTGGGATCGGTGTGCATGGTGCGGCCGTGAATAGCTATTGCATAATAAACCTAATATATATATATGGGTGTCCTGTATATGTCGTAATGTAGATTATATTATAAAAGAAACGTATAACCACCTGCAATTTTTTTTTTATATAGGAATGCGTGTATATGGAAAAGGTCCTGCTGGAAAAAAGTCGTAGAAATTTTATTTATGCGAAATTGTCGCTTTTGGTTTAATGTCTGTGATTGCGCGTTGCGCTCGAATGGGTCGTTTGGTGGTATACTAGCGGCTGTCTGCAAAAAAAAAAAAAAAAACCAAACTTGCTAACTATAAAATATTTGCAGTGGCGTTAAGGTGGGCTGCAATAAAAGTGCGACAAGTTGAAGGAAGAGTGCCTTATTGGATGTAATAAACATAAAACCTAAAAGGAAAATAATTTGATTTTAGAAGCGCACTAGGGAGAGAGTGGGAATGCAAAATCGTATATCTTTGAGATATAATATCTATGAGAGTGTACTTTTTTATTATGCTTCCTTTGGGTCTATGAACAAATTTATGGATAGCATTAGAGGATGAAAATGTGTCGTAATGCGAGTGGCATTTTTGTATACCGGCAACGTATATCGTATAGAACGATACGATTTAATACAAGCTATATGAATCTGATCTATGAAAGCATTAAGGGGGATGACATTGAAAAAGAGCAAATGTGTCCGTTTATATGTTTGACAGAATTGTTATTACGTAATATACATAATTCTAAACTAGAAAGTGCAGCGGAAGCTTCGCATAATAATAATAAATCAAAAACAAAGAAAAAAACAAAACATATCAACCTTCTAAAAGCCGAGTCTTATAGAAACAAATCGCAATGCATAACGTCTGCAGTGTAGAGATATATTAAATGTGGAGTTAACTCCTATGTAAAGTATTCCCCTATGAAAATAAGGAAACACTATCTTAAACGTAAAGTCAACTAAAAGTCCTCTTGCTTTTATTTTTCAAGAATTTAAAGAATTCCACTGTAGGTCAAGTTGGCAAGTTGGGATATCAGGACGTAACGAAAAGTGAAACGCAAATTAAGTCCTTAACAAATCATAGAAAAACGGTAAATTTAAAATAGTTGATCGTGTTTTAAAACTCATTGTCATTAGGCTCTTACTTATTACTTTTAGGTTAATAAAACGTTAATGAAATGACGGCATATAGTGTTTCATTTTTCGTTACGCTTTTTTATCTGTTTTCTGCTTAACTATAAAATATTAAATTCTTCTGCATTTTAACTTTTTCCACTCCATCAAAACCATAGATAGATCACTCAAAATTTTTTGACTTCGAGCCGTTCTTTGTTTATATAAGACGATAGTTAACTTAATGTCTGAGAATTTCATGAACACCTTAAATATATAAAACCTCATTCTCATTCCTCAGTTCGTAGTGCTAAATGCCGATTTATTGCTCGTCATCTACATACCACATGATTTTCTAATCAAACTTTTGCGTATCCTGCCAAATAATTTGAACTTTTCAAGAAACCCACCCCACTATAGAAGCCACAAAGGCAAAGGCATACCCACCATCCGTGTTCCGTCAATTCTCAATGGAATACAAAATCTTTCAATATTAATTAACATTTAAGTTAAAAGTTTTTAGCCATGATGGCTTTCCTTTGAACAAGCCCCTCACATTGTACTACTTTTGACAGTAATTAACCGACAGTTAAAGAAGGAGTCTACCTGCCTACACGTAGCTACGTCGGCAAACTAAAGAAAGATTTTCGCCATTTCGGCTGCTGTTGCGTGTCTTAGACAGTATACACCAACCAGTCATACTTGAAGAGTAAAATAGATTAACCACCCTCCATTAGAGCCGCAGGACCACAAAATAAATTATCATTTCAAGAAGAGCTTCGAGAAATATATCCCTAAATAAAAGTATACACATCTAACAACGTATAGTGAAAGTTCGCTTCTATACTTTACAAAATCTGAATTTTGCCCTCTAGACGGTAAAGTGCTTAATTCATATCCTTGTTGTGTACAGAGGGATGTGCTATATACATTTAAAAGGACCCATAGGTATTGCAAATTATTTTCAAGTTTCACCTACAACTCCTGCCAGCAGCTCTCTCCATGGTGATTACACTGTATACAATATTCCAATCTAAGGATAAAAGAGAAACGTTTTCTCTCGACGTTGTTGCATGGACAAATAATACAAACAAAAAAAAAAAAAAAATATTTATGAATCCCCAGAGGGGTGTTGTTGAAATGAAATTTGATTAGCAGGCTTTGTATAAGAGGCATACTAATCCATCTTAACCATTGGTAACCATTCCGGGGGTACTGTGCCGGTGCCGCCGCTACTAAGGATAAGAAATCATTATTTGGGTAGTTTCAGTGGTGGCACGGTGGTGGTGATTCATCATTTCGTGTCTTCAACTAGACGGTGGAAGGAGGAAATTTCTGCCTAGCCTCTTCCATCAGCATCATCCTATAGTGTTTCCTATTTGGCAAGATGTTTCTTTTGAAGTAACATTTCTATAAAAAGGGCTTAAATTGGATGCTAACAGCGGTGGTGGTTGCTATAGGACTGATGTCACTGAGGGCTCGATATGCGGGGAGCAGATTTTGTAATTTGATTTATTTCCATCATGGAAAAGGTTGCGTAATATAGCCTTGAGGGTTGACCTACATTCAATGAATACAAATAGGTTATAAGTCGTTAATATGTCATGTTTAGATGTGAGTAGAAAATAAGTAACTTGTACATTACTGAAAGAAAATTCTCAGGTTGACTTCGAGTGTCTCAAATTCAAAGTTGTTCGGAAAATACAGCATAATTTGAGACTACTTTTCCATTACAAGTTCCCTAAGGATTGGAAATTATGTTTCCCTAATTCTTGTGTATGTACTGTGTATTTTAAGTACAGACACAAACCATTCTTATTAATAAGCATATTTTGTAACCACATTGCTGGAAAACTGACTTAAGTTTTCTAGTTCCTTAGTTAAAGAGCTCTTATCTAAAATGATTTCTTACTTTATCTAAAAATATCACAATCCGTTTTAAACCACAGTTTTACTGTACATTTTCTAGTGGTATAATCCATTTTGCTAGTAAACGAGTTGTTAAAATTTAAAAGTGTTTTAAACACTTACCTATTCCAAAAATTAATTCTCCCTTTATTTAAATTTAGTAGACGACAGTATCAATTAGCTATGTTTCAAATTATACAAAAATGTCAATGAAAATGCTATCTCAAGATTGCATTTTTGTTTAGGCTAAATGTCTACACTTTTCATCCTTTCAAATCCTTTATATAAAAGGGTTTTCTTTTATAAGCTCAGTCAGGTGTTGAATTCAAGAAATTTTGTATGAAAAAAAAACCAACCTTGTAGCTGCGGATGAAATTCTCATTCAACCGATTAATCAATCAATAGTTACGTCAACTGGAAAAACTAACCCTCTTTATAATGTACGAGTGGATTCCGCATAGGAAAAGGCTTCCATTTCCATTAAAATGTATATAAGCTTTGGGTTGGTTTGGTTTGGTTTGGTTTGGTTGGCTGAATGTCTATTTTCTATAGATGAGTGCGTGAATATTCGATTTTGTGTTCTTCAATTTAATCCATTAAAGGAATTGAATTATTTTTAGAAATGCAAACATATCATCAATCATATGTCACTAAGGTGAGCGACAGTATGTGGAATTAATTCTGCTTCCTTTTTATATCTACCATAAAGGCATAAGGTTTTAAAACAATATGTGAAATGGGAA
Source organism: Cheilosia soror (assembly GCA_949372485.1). Classification (NCBI taxonomy): domain Eukaryota; kingdom Metazoa; phylum Arthropoda; class Insecta; order Diptera; family Syrphidae; genus Cheilosia; species Cheilosia soror. The sequence goes on from OX443563.1 coordinate 5,219,420, forward strand.
GTCAAAATAAATAATTCGCTACAAGCTTTCCTCTGTATTGCCATGAAGATAATGGCATAAATTGAGCTTTCTTTGGCTTATTTTAAATTTGACCAGTATCTGAAATAAAATCGATGTTTTTTTAAAAGCTGCCTTGAAGTGATTAATATTCTTGGTACCCTGCAAAAAATATAGCTGGGCCCCTAGATATAAAAGCACTTTAGACAATGAAAAGGGAAAATTTAGCAAGAAAAAAAAATATTTTGGACTGTTGTTTTAGAATAAGCTGATCTGAGTAGGTATCTCGTCGTGCCTTAATATAGGAACAACGCCATAAGAGAGGCGAATAACAGATGGGTTACCATGGAAACTGGAATGACCGTTCCAGGACAAAAATACTTTAACGGAAAGAATTTATTTTTTATCATAATAGGAAATAAGGAACAATACCTTATGGACAATGTTCGCTTTTGTGATTTTTTGAGGTTACGGCGACGAGGAAGTTCTTGGGAACGCAATCCATTTTCAATTTAAAAACGATATAGAAATTAATGTGAATTCACAATATAAACATCATAATATACATACATCCCCTGAAAACACTTAAAAATGTCTAAAAAAAAAAACAAATACCTACAATATTTTTTGTACAAATTTCTATATACCTGCTTTGGTTCGTTTTCTCTATGATTCACGCTCAAAAATCCACATTGCCTTTAAAAATTGATTAAAACAAAATTATATTATCTTAACAATAATACCACCACCAAAACCATGTCAATACACCAAAATTGACAAGTTTTCTACAGAAAATAGTTACAATCAACAAAATGTTAAAAGTTTTTAATTTCATTTTTGAAAAGACAAACGAAACACATCGATGAATGCCAATTGTATATAAAATACATTCAAAAAACACCCACTAAGAATACAATAAAATTTTGAAACAAAAACAACAACATCAATACAACATTCCAATTGAAAATAAAAAAAAAAAAGATTTTTTTTTTCTGTTAAAATAATGATTTCTTTTTATTTAGATTTTTTTTTGTAATTTAGCCAATCAGTTTTTGAATATCAAAGAAAATTCATTACACCCAAAACTTATGAGTCCAAACAGAAAACAGAAAGGAAAAACAAATTTCGATATATACGACACTTGTCACAACATGAAGACACTGGAAGTTTTTACCACAACTACACAGCTTCAGGGATGTGATATCCTTCTCATAAAAAAAATTTTGAATATTTTTTGCTGACAAATAATTGAATTTGATTTATTTTTTGATTTTCATTTAACCAATTATATAGATATCACAAAATAACCCTGCAGTTTTGCATAAACAATAAACAACGATAAAAAAAAATAAACACATTTCCACAGTTTTGATAACTACATAATTTGGATTTGTTGTATTAGATTCTTACTTTAGAAACTTTGGATACCGCGCTCCTCTTTTGGTTTGGATTCTTAATTGTATATTTTAATTTTATTTATTAATTTATATGAAGAAAATATATAATATATTTTTTATAATAATAATGTGTGTTTCTCCCTGTATTTGCAAGTAAATCCGATTTTTGTTAGTTACGTTTTTTTTAGCATTAAGCATTAAAATCCATGGCGTCTGTGTGTATCCATTAGAGTGTGCAATTGTCTGTCCTTTGTTGGTTATTATTTTGTGTAATTTTGGTCGAAGTTTTGATATATATACCAGCACGACAAATACACACTGTCGAGGAACTTGTAATAATTTTTCTTTATCTTTTATTAATTTCAGTATAAAATTAATATTATATGTATTTTTCTAAGTTTAATATAATTTTGATTTCGGTTTGTTTTGTTTTTCAAATTTGTATCTACATATATGCATGTGTGTGTATATATATTTTTTTCTTATGTATATAAATATTTTTTACAATAATTTATCTACAATTAAATTTTAGCTCATCTTACATCAGGCACAAACAGGATACAGAGGTGTGAGAATTTAGTGATTGCGTCGAAGAAACGATAAACAAACTAGACGAATGGTTTTTGTCCTTTTTTTTTCTTGCAACTTGTGTGTATTTTTGTTTTGTTGGCTGGTTTTTATTGTGTTTATTTCGATGGAAAAGAACAGGGATTTGTTTTCTGTCCGACAGTAGATCCTTCAAGCGATTGTTTTTTTTTATTAGTTTTGGTTTCAGTTTTGTATATGCTTTGGATTCTTTGTTCGTTTCTTGCCGAGAGAGAAAGAGAGAAATTCAGTCAGTTTGATGTAGATCTCGGGTTGCTTTTGTTCGACGATAATCTCCGTATCCTTAAATGAGCGTAATCCACTTTAATTGGTTTCGTCTTCTTATTATGTTTTTTTTTTTGTTGAAACAGAACAAAAATTTTGTAATTATCGCAGTTTGTTGAACTTGTAATTCGGTTTACTTTGTATATGTTATTTTTGATAACATGAAATCATTAGCTGGATACTATGGTACTCTATCGATTTTGGCGGACGTTTATATATATTTTGATTAAATGTTTTATTTTTTGTATTGTTTCGAATAATTGATTTGTATTAATATTTTTATTTGTATTTTGTTTTGATTATTTAAATTTAATTGATGTATAGTACACTTTCTTCCATTCCATTCACTCAGATCTCCATGGAAGTCTCGAGATGGCGATACTTCATCATCAACGACCTCATGGTTAATTGAATTTCTGTAATGGATTGTTATTTATATGTAAAGATATAATTGTTTTGGTTTTCGGTTTTTTTTTGTAGGTAATTATAAAATGTTAAACAACAAAAATTGTTCAAAAGACATTTAAAATAACTATTTTCCACAAAAAATAAAATAAAATATATATATTAGATATAACAAACAATCCGAAAAATATGTTTTAAATATATATTTAGTTTTGGTATAGTATTCTATTCCATTTTGTTTTTGTTATAGAATAAAATACAGATGTAACATTTAATCACTACAATTATACATTTTGCCAATTTTAGTAGCTGATTTTTAAATTTTGTTGGTTGGGTTTTTGTTTTTATCAATTGCCAATTCATTTTTGTTTTTAATTTTGAAAATTTTGTTTCTCTAGCACATTGATAGTAAATATATATTTTGTTTAAAAACTTTTTGTTTACAAACAACATCGACAACAGCACCATAGTAAACAACATAAATAAATTATTTTTTTTTTGTATTTTTTTTTGTTTTCAATTAATTAGTTATTTTCATTTTACACATACGACAACGATGCGAACGCTATTACAACGCATTGTGTGCATTTAGATATTAAAATTTTGTATGTCTTTTTATGTAAGAGGCACTTATATTAGGTGTATACAATTTTAAAAGATGGTCAACATGTTAGGTAAAGTTGTAAAATAAGATTGAAGTGAGACGGAATTGGACGATCGTTTTTCAGATAGCTAGCTCATGAAAGTACAAGGTCAATTCATTCTCGGCTCCGAGCATCGACTAATGGGTCAAAACGTCACAATTAACAGCTACAACTTTGAGGGAGTAAGGGACTTTGTCTACCTCGGTTCTGGTATAAACTCTGATAATGACACCACAGCAGAAATCAAACAAAGAGTTGCACTTGCCAACCGCTGATTCTTTGGCCTTAGAATGCAACTTACTCTTAGGGCCTTGTCCAGAAACACTAAGAAGACTCTATAAAATACCTTCATCAGCCCTGCAGTCCCATTTAATGGCGTTGAAACTTTCACTGTATTTAAACCCGATGAATATATCATCGGTCGTTCGAAGAGAAGGATTCTTCGCAAAATTGTCGCCCCCGTTCGTGGCAACGGGCTTTGAAGGAGAACATTTAATGACGAACTATATGAGTTGACATTTATTTCGACACTACAAAAGAGTAATCCATAATAGTAATAGAACATCAAAATAACGCTGTCTATCAGAAAGATGCTTTTGATGTGTATCGAGATAAGAAAGTCAGGGCTATTTAAAATACAATTCTGCCACAAGAATAACAGAATGAAGCTTTGTTTAAACGAAGGCTTAGCTCAGAATGGCATGAACATATAAGTCATATATTATTCAGACACGTGAAATAAATAAATAAATAGGTGGCGCAACAGGCGGTAGACACCCTAGGCCTAGCTTTTCGCAACCATTCGTTTGTGTGAGTTTCTATTTTTGAGACGAATGGAAGGGACCTACAATTTTATGCCCAGTCCGTCTAAATTGAGAAGCTTTTTCAGGACAGTCATACTCTCGGATGTTTGTCATACGTTCGCCAGAGGTGGCGCAGTAGAAAAAACCTTAAGATGTACCTAATTTGTGTTTTTCCGGGGATCGAACCTGGGATACCTCGCACAGTAGTCCAGCACACTAACCACTGCGCTACTGCGCCCACACGTAAGAGAATAAAAATGATGAAGATGTATATTGGATATTTGCAGTGAAAAAAAGATATACCCCCTTTATTGGTCACATGTTGCTAAATTTTTGTATAAGGTTGTGAAATGTTCCTTTTTGCACCTTGCTCCACTCCTGATATTTTCAAAGAATACCATCATCTTGCTAACATTTCCTCTAATCGGTATTACCGTGTCGACAGTCATGTACCGAAAAAGCCTTGCTCCACAACAAGCAAGGTGAATGATTAGTTCCTCTGCCATCACCGAAGGGAATGCATTCCTCTGTACAGAAAAGAGGATGACTCCTAAAAGCTTTATTTCGAAATCGGTGTACCATCGTTGGTGTTCTATGTTCTACTTCTAAGTCTTCTATGAGCTTAAAATCCTTTTGGCTTTTTCATTACAGCAAGAATCTGTTCACCTTTATGAAGCATTCATATATATAGGACCAGCATCAGCAACAACAACCGAAGTTCAATTTCCTTTTGCAGTTAAGTGTCGAACAAAGGACGATTCGTCGTCTCCTGTGTGTGTACTTAAAATGCTAGCCCAAAGAGAGTGTATTATATGCTGTTGCAGTTGGCAAGATGACTTCCTCTACATCACACAAGGGATGAAAACCGCACAGGTTCAAGTGATGTATGAAACTACACATGTTAAGCGAAATCACTTGTAATGACTTCACATGCATCTACGAAACACGAGTAGATAACTGCCTCAGACTCAGGTCTCAGGCATATATACTCCTATATGAATAGAGAGAAAGAGACAGGTTTGGTTAGGTGAAATCCCATCTCTTGCAATCTACTTAACCTGTGAACAACCCCAAGTTTATTATGAATTGTGTGTAGTGGCATAGTCCTTTTTTTATGATTACCGTGCTTTTAGTTAGGATTCCCTTACTCTGCTGTCGCGTCGCGTCGTTGCTTTTCAATTTCAATCTCCGCTCTCATTCCATATACACATAATAGTGGATGAGGTGAGGATGGATGGCTGCATTATGGAATCAAAGTTCCTGCTATGAAATTTTAATTACTATTTGCCATAAAAACGTCATTTGAAGTTAAAGGGTAAATGGTAAATGAGGTTGCAAAGATGACGTAACTACAGTTGTTATGGAACTTTTCAATCCGTCAGAGGTCAAACAGACGACCTTAAATCAACATTTCACACTCTCACCAACATCAAAAAGCATCCAATTTCACATGCGAATAATTCCAAGGAATTTATAATATTAATTTGCCTCCCTTAAAATTGACATCAAAAGCGTTTATGTAGCAATTTTACTTATACCAACACCCCCGTGCTATTCAAATCACAAGACGTTCCCTATCAGCGTTTAAAAGTGATATGAAGACGCTTTTTGTGTTTTTGACTGTCTCTTTATATCAGTACACTCTTGTGGAAGGACATTTCTCATAATCTTACGCTAACACACCATATTGATGAACAATTTTGATATTCCACGCGGATAGTTAAAGATACAGTATCTATATACGGTAGGTATTATGTACACATGAAATTATACAAACACCAAAACTTCAAAAGGAACTCATTAGACATGCTGAAAAGGACCCAAGGAGATGGCAAAAAAAAAGAAAAATAATAATAAGATAAGAATACACAAAACAAGAAAAAAAAAGAAGAAATACCTAAATTATACGAAAATAATATTTAAATTAAGTCTGTCAAACAAAAACACAGTACGGTGGCAAATTTGCAGGGGTGGAAATGAAAAACATTTCACCATGCGTAAAACGTTCTCCGTAAACAAGGAGCTACGTAATTATCGAAACGTTTTGCAACAGAGTAACCAATTTACAAATCGGAATAGTCATGGGAACTAGGCAGGGTCTTTGAAGTATTTTTGATGCTGAGAATGGAGATGGTGGTTGGTTTTATTTATTGGTATCTGGTAGGTATATATGAGAAACTTTTGAGAAACCTTTTATTACTGAAGCGAATAATTTTCTAATAATTTTCTGAGAAATTCTATGAAACGTCTTGTAATTTGAAGTTTGTCTTTAACGCTCTTTAAGTCCCACGTGACTACGAGTACGTTGTCTCAAGAGTATTTATTGTCTGGTCAACTGTTTAGGTCTAGTCCTAAATAACTTTTGAAAGTGAGGCCGATTACATCCTCTGTAATTCAAAACAATTGCGAGATCTTGGAGCGACTTTCATCGTACTTCGAGTTCTGTCTTATACAAGGTGGGCCAAAAGAAGTCATCCGATGTTGTTTGGCTCTCATTTTTTTTTTGAAAACCTTCGATTCTGTTTTTTGATTATGTTTATTTGAACTTTTAACAATAAACCAATAACCAATAAAACCAATAAATAAACAGAATCGAAGTTTTTCATTTAGAAAAAAAATGAGAGCCAAACAACATCGGATGAATTCTTTCGGCCCACCCTATGTTTCTCGTTTTTCGAAGAATATCGGAAATTGCTGAAGTACCCGATTACCCGTTCGTCACACTAGCAATTTGCGTTAGATAGGGAATCGGAGGTAGGCTTCGTCAAAACCAGGCAGATATTTGTATATCAAAGGAAAATCCAATTCAGTTTAGTTAGTTAGTTAGCTTCTTGGAGTAAATGATCGAGTCTTGATATCCGCATTACCCTATAATCAACATGAATCTATTATTCTGCAATACTCGTTTTGGTTATTCTAACTATTGAAGCTGACATCATCTAAGGACTGTACCGATGTTTGGCTTGTGGTACTACACACAAATATTGCTACACAATTTTTGAACTCGTGAAACTCGGAATTTTTGCGTAAAAAAGCTTACCTAATGCAAATTCCCCAAGTTCCTAGAACTCTGGCCGATCTAAGGCATTTGTCATTTTGTATACACCTTGTTCTAAAACTTCAAAACGTGTTCTTCGTGTACACTTTCTAGTTAAAAATTAAAATTCAATTGACAGAAATAAATGTTTCCCACTGAGCCTCAGTGAGTTGTTAGATTTTGGGTGGAATCAAGCATACAAGCAGACTTTTAAAACAGGGTCGCAGTTGGCTTAAACAAACGCCTGGCGAAAAATATCCCAAAGCAACAAAAGGTGTGTTGCAGTTGCAGTCAGGCAATCTTTTTCGCAGTTCTCTTAGTAAAGCAAGAATTAAATCGTTAACTTGCTTCTTAACTTTATTCAAATGCTCTGTGCTACCACTGTTTTTTTCGCGATTCTTTTAAAATCCGACCATAAATTAATATCTTTCCAAGCTTTAAAGTTGTCTTCATTCGTTACTGATTTTAATATTTCGTCACAGTCATCACTGATGTACTAAGGTTTGAGTGAAAATTATAAAAAAGAAAGAAATATGAGGATTTTGGTTAAAAAAATTAAATCCCCAACATCTAAAAATATCGAATTTTTTGAGGTGCGTCGCCAAACAGATTTTCGTGTCGCCAAATGAAATTTCAAATCGCCCGTTTGGCGATAAATCGCCACATCTGACAACCCTGTTTTTGAGTAAAGATTTCGTCCGACAGAGACTTATTATGCTTGGAGCTAAGTTCAGCTTGATCCGACAGGAGTTATGGATTCACAAAATTGACGAATCGCATTCGATTTTGTGTTCGAATTTCTAAGTGATGTACATTTTTATTGCCATTCATTTATTGATTGAAGTGGTAGAATTGGTCGTATTTCAAAAATCAAGTTCGTATTATTTTCGATTCGACTCTCCTTAAAGTTTTCATTCTTCATGGATGAATATCAAACCAGTTAGCTTTTTTTTTCTCACGACTAGGTTTACGTATCTGCTGATTATTTCATTTGATCCACCAACCAAGTACACTTCATTCGGGTGCTAAATTTTTTTCCAATCGGATTATTAGACCGTATAATGAACTCTGGCTTAAAACACCTGGGCAGAACTGCACCAAACAGTTCTTCCCAAAATTCTTCCCCAGAAAATCCTATTTTCTTACTAACAGCAATTATTAGTGGATTACTGGCCATGGTCTTATGAAAAAACACCTTCACCGAATCGGAGCCTTACCAGACCCCACATGTAGACTGTGCCTAGAGAGTGATGTATGATCTCTTCACATTCTCATGGAATTTCCGACTTTCTTTCGCCTTAGAAAGACAGTTTTTGGCGAAGAAATCATTACCTCGGCAAATCGAGGAAGATTCTTGTCTTCCTGACTGTCTCCGGAGTAAAAATATGGCTCTAGAACCTTACCAGGGATGGCACAATAGGCTTCTTTAGAGAGGCCGCAGTGCCAGGACCGGTTAAGGCTGTCCCGATCAATCATCTAATCTAATCTAATCTAATCTAGACCGTACAAGCCTATAAGCCTATTTCTTAATATAAGTCTTAAAAGCACGTTTCATTGGTATGGCTTTTGAACTTTCAAAAATTTATTGCTAACTTTAAGAAATTTTTTTTTCTGCACTTTCACCCTTAATAAAATTGACTTCATTCTTCTGGAGGGTCCTTAACAAAATTGCTCCATTCATAGTTTTTCACTTCGATATGATTCAAATTAGTATTCAAAAAGCGTACATTTTATTCTGTTTGTTTGCTAAAGTTCATTTACCGTAAACAGTATATCTACTGCCACGGCTTTTTTTTTTTGATTTTTATTAACTCTTCACAACTAAACAGTGACTTGAGAGAATTTATTTTAAAATCGCTTTTTGGGGGGGGTTGGTATCATATTGTTTACTTATTTCATAAAACTAAGTACACCCTTAGAAAAAAAATTGTAACAACCACCATAACTTGAAAAGGGCTTGATTTTTTTGTTTGGTTTCAGTCTCTTATATTCTGATTTAAAATTTATGAACATTAGTTGAAAGAGCCTTTTAGAGGACATAAACAATTCAGAAAGAAAGTAAAGCGGAAGGCATTTGACAGGCAAACCCCTCACCAATATTGTACTATGCGTCCGTGTACCGAGATTGAGATGGATTTGCCGAACCAGTGAATTATAAATACTAAACAGAGAGTGAGGGACTGCGTTGGTTTTGCTGCTTTTTTTCTCACAGTTCCTTTGTTCAATTTAAAATTCCAATTGAACTCTGAATAGATAGCAACAGCAAAAAAAAAAAAAAAACGATTCGAAAGCCTTTCAAAGTCTTATATTGAACCCTCAAAATCCTTTCGAAAGGTATCCCTTAATTAAAGACCCTGAAAGCATTACTTTTAAGCCTCAAATCAATAAGGCTCACAAGCAGAGAAAAAAATCCCTCTGTACAGAGATGAATTTTTTTTTTCCAACAAAGCCTACTTACAGGTAGGTCGATATACCTGGGTACCTACAATTCCCGATTGAATGTAGTGGTAGTGTGCAGGAGCTTAAATAATAGCACAAAGAAAATTAATCAACACAAGCGTAGACACAAAGAACATCGCAAGCAGCCAGCAACCCCGGACCCAGAAAGAACGATTTAGGATTTTACAACAAAATGTCGGTAGAATCTGAAATGCCTTGACACGAGAACGCATCTGATGATGGGTGAGGGGGTGGGTGGCATGTGAAAACGCTTGTACATACTGCCGCCAGGGATAAAAATAGGATTCAAGTAGAATCAAGAACCCAACAAGTTCAATTAATTTCTGAGCGCATAAACCACAAAAATTAAATTAAAATCCACCACAATACAACTTCAGGCGCAGAGCAGCAAACGCAAAAGCTTTGCGATTCATTGCTGAAGAGGGAATTTCATCTTTGTGAACATTTAAGCCACCCTGTGTCATGGTTTGATTCTCTGGCAGTAAGGAAGAAAATTATTTCTTTTCCATCTTCGTTCTAAAGGAATCGAGTGTGCGGGTATATAGATGATATGGGGTGGAATATGAGGGGAAGGGCTTAACAGGCCGAAAGTCTTAGGGTGTAGTTCGCGTCAACAAGCCCGTTTCAATCGGTCTTTGGTGAATTTTTCACCCCATTGGAATTGGCATTTATTATCGATAGAAATGAAGAGTTGTTTGTATATAATTTGTATATGGATTTTTGTCGTTGCGGATTGTAGTTTGTGTAATAATGTTGAGTGGTAAGAGGGGGGTAGGTGAAAGTCGGGCGCCAGGTTGTGGTCGCGTCTGTAAATTCTTGTTATGGAAATAGTTCGCCATTCGTACTTGGTGTGTCTATGACTTAAGTCCTAAATTTGCTAGTGGAAGCGTCTCATTGAACGACAAACTAATCTAAAACGTATTTTAGCTGGTTAAGAGATCTTTTGATCTTTACCTTTTCTGATTTTTTTTTTTTGATATCTATTACTTAATTAAAAATACTTACATAAAAAAAACTAAAAGATACATATACGCATGAGCAATGAACAGGAATTGTGAATGTTCACTACAAAAATGGTGTAGGTCTGTTGGGATTTTGTTAGATCTTTGCCCAAATAAATAAATACATACATAAATTTGATTTAACCAGCTACATTTTTAAAAGAGAATTTTTAGATATTTCTTGACACATTGATTGCTATTAAAAAATATAGCATTTCCTCCCCCAAATTTGATGGCAAAGCCTGATGATTTTGCATAATTCTTAAAAATAAAATTTCATCACTATGGCTGTTTGCATACACCTATACACAGCTAATATCCTCTGATGCTTCGACAAATTTGTTTTCAATTTTTACTGCATAATAAATCAAAATTTTATTACATCTCTGCTTTTCCAAGATTAAAGTGCATCTATCCATACCTTTCCACAAAACATTTCAGTTCAGTAGGTATTTGCTGACTCATAGAAATTTATTACAAACATTTTTATGACATGGAAAATCCTTTCGGAAATTTCCCCGATAATGCGTTTGCTGTATAAGTTAATCACTACACCGAAATAATTAATAAAAAAAATCTTTTCTAGAGCAGTTTGCTCTGACCTTTATTGAGTTTACTTCTTAACTTACTACAATCAATAATTTTATATTCGATTTTACCTCGGTACTTTGCATTCCTAAGGTATTGAATTGAATTGCAACATGAATTTCTGTGGAAATTCGCTGTATCGAGGCAGACGCTTTGTCAGCATTTCCGTTGCTCGTGTTGATGTTAACTCTTCCCCTCTAAAAAACGATCGTCATCGGTCGTCAGAAGTATGGTAGGTTGTTGAACTTTGGGCTGCTTGGATATTGGAGATAGTTGACCTCAGGAACGGAAAGTCTATCGATGATTGTTACTGGTCCATTCGTCTTTGTTGTCGGTTGTTCAATTATGATTTCTGTGTTGTTTCTTCTTGGCAAGATTTTGCATATGATCGCTATTGTAATAAGTAGTCCTAGTACGGAGATGAGGGAATATGTTGTTACTCGTTGATTATCGTTTTCTGTTTGTAGAAGGTGGATCTTATTGGTATTGTTAATATGGAGATCCTTCATCATTTCTAGTGAGAGTAATTCACGGTATTCGTTTTCCTTGGGACTGGTTTGCAATATTGCCGGAAGTGGTTTAATCATTGAGGCTTCTTTGGAGATGTATTGGATTCCGTTCAAAGTGATGGTCATGTTATGGAATTTTACCAAGAATGTTCCATTTAGGTTGTGTGTTGTGTTATCAAATTCAAGGGTGCCGATGAATTGGTTCAATAGCATTATGCCCGTTGATATTTCATCTATGGTCGGAATATGATGATTATTTATTTTGTTGCAAGTAGCTGGTAGACTTTTTAATAAATTAGGAATGCAAGTATCGTTTGTAATATTGACAATATTTTTTGAGTTACAAATGGATAGATTGTTAAAAGTTTTACATTTGTTTGTTGTTCCATATAATTTTTCATTATTTCTTAAAATTACCTCGTACAATGTTTCTGTTACAATGTTTTTCTTTTTAATTGGCCTTATTAACAAATTTTCGTAAATTTCATTCGTTGTTAAGGGAATGTTTATTATGTAGAGGATTGACGTACTATTGCTTAAAACTTTTATATCTGCAAAGTCTAGGGCTTCTTCTATTGTTGTGTAGGGTAATTTTTGTTCATTAAATACTTTGGTGGCTAATTCTATTTCATTTTTTGACAATATAAAAGAGTTTATTGTACCTAGTTTAGCCCAATGAATGGCATAGTTAATATTCTCTAGTTCTTCTTTTACAATTTTGATTTTATATTTGAGATTTGATATAATTTCATAATTTATTTTATTATTATTTTTAAGTAAGTTTTGGATTTCATTCTGGATTCTCGTAATATTGTTTATTCGTTCGTTATACAATTCATTAATAATAACCTGTTTATTGTTGTTTTTTAGAACATCTGTAATTTTTTCTTTTATTGTAACAAAGTCATCGTGGTCTGGGTTGCCAGCAATCCATTTCCAACCTTTGCCTATAAAGTCTAGAGAACGTTTCGCTATTCTGGGTTGTAAGTTATGTAAAAGATTACGGATTTGTTGAATTTCATGTGATATTAAGGGAAAAAGGATTTGACTTTGGGTTGTTTCGAGATTAAGGACTGGTGATATGTCGGAAAGGAATTGCTCATATTGTTTAAGATTAATGCTATGTATTAACTTGAAATGTCCATCTTGAATTTTTGTTTGCCCTGTATGTAGGGAGACAATTTGGGAGTTTGAGAAATCCATGATCTGGATCTCCGCTCGACCAAAATAGATGGTGCATCTGAAAGAGAATTAGTTTCTTATATTACTTTTATGGACTATTTTTCCGGATTCTGTTACTATTGTAGAGTTTCTATTTTCCTTAATGATTTCTTGTCTATACCTATTTGTTAATTTTGAACCTAACCGTTTGTTGTTTTTTACATAAATGACCTGTCCTATCTGATAGTCCTTCTGCGGTTTTCTTTTTTTATTATGATATTTAATATCTTTTTCCTGTTTTGCTTTAATTTTCTCGATGTTAATTAAACGTGTCTTTTCAAATTGTTCCGGGTTTAGTCTGGGTATTCGCCCATAGTAAAGTTCTATGGGCTTTTTACCTGTAGTTGAATGGATAGTAAAATTGTACTCGTTAACGGCTCGCTGTAACAGTTCTTTGAAAGACCGTGAAGGTCCTTCCGATTTGAGACATCTCATAATCTCAGATAGGGTGGAGTGAAAGCGTTCGACTTGGCCGTTCACTTCACTTTTGTATGGTGGTGTTTTGAAAATTTTGATTTGGAGGTCATCTTCTAACATTGAGGTTATCGAGGCTGAGTTAAGAGCCTTTTCGTTGTCTATAACAACGACTTCGGGGACACAAAAGTAGAACAAGATATCACGTAAAGGTTCCTTGATATCTTCGATTGAACGGGATGATATTATTTTAGCCTGTGCGAATTTCGTGAACTTATCGACGGCGGTCAACACGAGGTATTTTTCCGTAGAAAATATGTCTATATGGAGGATGTTACCAGGATAGCTAGGGATCGGTGTGTGATTCAAATGTGGTTTGTTAGGATGCCTGTCATATTTATTCTCCTTGCATGTTACGCATCGGTTAACTAGTGTTCTAATTTTTGAGGACATTTTAGGGAAGTAATAGTTTTCCAACAGTTGAATCCTGTTTTCTTCGGCGTTACGATGTGCTCTTCGATGTATCTTCAGAATTTTTTCTTCTTGCTCTATTTGGCCGGTTATGTCTTCAACAAATTTTTGGGTGAATCGAATACGATAATCTTTAAAATGTAACGGATAAATTTCTTGTACTCGTCCCATCGTCATTTCGTCTGTTAGAAGTCCGTTAATAGTATTTGGATTAAGGTATCTCTTGAAAATGTTAATGATGTCGTTTGTTGAGTAGTCTTGGCGTATCAGAATATGTCTTGTATAGTTGTCAAAGGGGTTCTGGATTTGATAGCTATTTTCATTTCCTATCTTGAGTAAAAGTTGATTTCGAAAAACGTTTATAGGGATTTCTACAGATGGAATTAGGTTTTGCGCTGAACTGTCAGCACTGTGTTCTGTAGGGGTCATTGAGTGTATTTCAGTTTTTGGGGGTCTCGAGAGAGAGTCAGCAACCACATTTTCCTTACCTGGTTTATATTTTAGCTCATAATTATACTCCTCCAATATGGCTTTCCACCTTTTCATTTTGGAGTTTGTATTTTTGTTACTTAGAGCATAGGTAAGTGGTTGGTGGTCTGTGAAAATGTTGACTTTCCGGGATCCGTAAAGGAAGTTTCTCAAAGAATTGAGGGACCAAATAATCGCCAGCATTTCTTTTTCGTTCGTGGCATAACCTTCTTCTGTTTTGCTTAAGGTTCTGGAGAGAAATGTGATTGGCTTATCATCCTGTGAGAGGACTGCTCCAATGGCGTAGTCGGAAGCGTCAGTTGTTAATTGAAAGCTTTTGTCAAAGTCTGGATATTGAAGAATAACTTCTTCGGAGGCGAGAGAGTTTTTTAATTTGTGGAATGCTTCGATGGCATCTTGATTCAACTGAATAAGTTTTTTCTTTGACATATTTGCGGACACATGTCCATCTTCCCCTCTTAAAAGGGATGTCAGTGGTTTTGCCAACTTTGAGTAATCTCGTATAAAGCGGCGGTAATACCCTGACATTCCGAGAAAGGATCGAAGTTCTTTTAGGTTTTCAGGAATAGGTCGATCAACTATAGCTTGTACCTTTTTTGGATTGGTTTTTATTCCGAATCTTCCAATAATAAACCCTAAAAATTCTACTTCTTTCTGGAAAAATTCGCATTTATCGAGCTGAATTTTCATATTTGCTTTTTCTAAGGTGTGAAATACTTTTTCCAGATTTGAGAAATGTTCGGTTTCGTCTTTCCCAAAGATGACAATGTCATCAATGTAAACATAGCAACATTTTCCAATGAGGTCTCTTAGAATGTCATCTAGCGTTCTCTGGAAAATGGAGGGGGCGTTCTTTAGCCCAAATGGAAGACGAGTAAATTCGAACTTGCCATTATTTACCGAAAAGGCAGTTTTTTCTATATCAGAATCCTTAAGTGGGATCTGATGGAAACCACTTTTTAGGTCCACTATGGAAAACCATTGATTTTTACTAAGGTTTGCAAGGATTTCGTATATTTCAGGGATTGGATACTTGTCGGCGATAGTTATAGCGTTTAGCTTACGGTAATCAATTACCATTCGAAACTTCTTTTCTCCTGAAGCATCCATTTTTTTGGGGACAACCCAAACAGGAGAATTGTAGGGAGATCTTGATGGTCTTATGATACCGTCTTCTAATAGTTTCCGTATTTCTTTTTCGACTTCATTTTTAAGTGCCATGGGGTAAGGATATGATTTCGAGTACACGGGGTCTCGAGTTGTGGTTCGAATTTCTCCTTTGACCATGGTGGTATAGGTTAACTTTTCGTTTGGTTCCGAAAAGAGATTGGGGCATTTATGAATAATTTTAATAAGTTCGGAATGTTGTTCTTTAGTCATGTGGTCGGTTCTAATATTTATGTTATTGACAAATTGTGATTGATGTTGTTTGAGCGGAATGGAAATTCTTGGATGAGAGAAACCAGGGTGAATAGACATATGGTTTCTACTTGTGTTAATGATAGCATTCAAATGTTTTAGTGTGTCATGTCCTATGATACCATCAAATGAAATAAGACTAGGGAGAATAAAAAATGTAATTTTGTCAGTTTGGGGGCCAAAAAGTTGAATAAGTGCATGATGGGTTATTTTAATATTTCCCCCCACGGAGTGAGCGTAGAAGGGTTTAGCATTTAGTAGGGGATTCTTTATGTGACGTGGTTGAACGTAATTCTTGTTGGAACCTGTGTCAACAAGAAACTTCAGGGTCTCTCCACTTCTAGAAATGTGTTCGAAATAAGGAAGTGAAGAGGGCGTTAGTCTAAAAAATAGATGTCATCCAGTTCTTCGTGTTGGTCAAAGTTTTCTCCTCCACTCTGTTCAGTGTATTCTTCTAGTGATTCGTCATAATTTTGGTCTTCCTCTGCAATTTCTGTCTCGTAGTCTTCCATGGATTTTTCTTCGTCACCGAGTTGAGCTGTGTGATGGATTCGCTGCATCTTTTGTGGTTGGTGTATTTGCTGCGAATGTTGTCGTTTTTGTATGAATTGTTGATTCCTTGGTCTATTTTGATAGTCTACTTTCTGAGTCCTCAGGGAGTAGTCAATGGACATTGGTTTCGGTGGGAGAGGTCGTTGATTTGGTGGTATTCTTTGTTGTTGGTACCTAGGTTGGTATTGGACATCTCTATAGAGTTGAGGTTGTTGTGGAGCACGAGGGTTGTGCAGTAAGTGGGGATAGAAATTGTGTCTAGGAGCTGGGGCTGGTGCAGGTCCTGGAGGACTGTTCCTTTTAGCGG